>OY728166.1:421013272-423513272 GCA_963277665.1 Viscum album | reverse complement strand
TATGTCTTTCGAACATGCATCGTATGTGTGCACACCCACATCCCAAAGAAGTTTCAACTCTTTTATTAAAGGTTTTATGTATACATCTATATCATTTCCGGGATCAAAAGGGCCAGATATCAGTATACTCAAAAAAAGTGTAAGGCTTTTTCATACACAACCAAGGGGGAAGGTTATAAATGTGTATGAAAACCGGACATGTGTTGTGCGAAGTAAGAATCTTACCAAATGGATTAAAACGGTCACATGAAAGACCCAGTCTCACATTACGCACGTCTGCTGCAAATTCAGGATATCAAGCATCAAATCTTTTCCATGCAAATCCATCTGCAGGGTGAACCAACTCTTCATTATTCTTTTTTCTCTCGGTGTCATTCCATCGCATTTTTACGGATATTTCATGAGACATGAATAGGTTCTGTAATATGCGGATCAATGGAAAGTGCCACATTACTTTTTGTGGCACATGATATGGTGTTCCATCATCTTTTGGCTTCCATTGGGAGGTTCAACATTTGATACAATCATTTATTTCAGTAGTTTTCTCCCAAAATAAGCTGCAATCATTCGAGCAAGCATGAATTTTTTTTTGAGAATCCAAGTTCATCAACTAACTTCCATGCCATATAGTGGTTTGAGGGAATATCTACATCATATGGAAGTAAGTCCTTCAATACGGTAAGAATGTAGTCAATTTCAGTATTTTAAATCCCATACATAGTTTTCCCATGAAACAATCATATTAAAATTCCAACTTTTTCATTTTACCACATTGCCGATATACTGTAGTCATCGCAGCATCATTCAATTTTTTCACCCTATCAACATCATCATTTTCATTGGATGCATCATGTGTGCTTGTATCAAAATCTTGTTGGCTGGACATCCTTTCCTTCTCATGATGCCGAATAAATGGAAACTGGTCATATATCAAACTCTCCAATTCAGTCCTATTATTTGGATCATCAACATTTTGAGATTCCATTTTCTCTCCATTGTGATACCCACATAATAGTTTGTTTGGAAACCATATTTGGTTATATGATAGCTAACTACTTCACGACTCAACCAAGGTATTCCAACACAATTAAAACATGGGAAGTGTATGCGACCACTATCTGAAGCCTTGTAAAATGCAAAATCTAGAAAGTTGTTCAAATTATTTTAAAAATCAGTTGAAATCCAATCAGTTTCGTACATCCAACTTCTGCCCATTCTATAAAAAAATTGCAATAAGTCATTTCAAAGAAATTCAACAATATTGAATTTTAATCAAAAAAATATGTAGGTAAATGAAATTGTTTACTTATATAAAATCATAACTGACACATTACTCTATATGAGAATAATATTAAGAAATATAACAAAATACAATGTATATAAGAAAATAAGATACGGAATTTATAATGCCTATATTCAAGGATTTCCCAGTAAGATATTGGAAGTGGATCAAGGAATACATAATCCTTAAGGATCATGTTGGGAGTACATGAGTTTTATACTTTAACTTCTTCAGGGAGATCAGGATGAGGAGTAAGATGAGGATCAGGGGAGTGTCGGGACTGTCCAAGGAGGGTGCGGGGTGTCCAGGGGGTGAGGGGTGTCTAGGGGGTGGTGGGGCCATCTGGGGGGTCGGAGGTGTCCAGGGGGTGGGGGCTGTCTAGGGGGGTCGGGGTGTCCAGGTGGGCGGGCTATCCGCAGGGGTGGTCAGTCTATCCAAGGGGGTAGGGGGAGTCCATGGTGTGTGCGGGATGTCCAAGGAGGTGAGTGGGCT
Organism: Viscum album; assembly: GCA_963277665.1. Classification (NCBI taxonomy): domain Eukaryota; kingdom Viridiplantae; phylum Streptophyta; class Magnoliopsida; order Santalales; family Viscaceae; genus Viscum; species Viscum album. The sequence continues at coordinate 423,511,498 of OY728166.1, read as the reverse complement.
GTCCAGGGGGTGGGTGGGGCTTTCTGGGGGTTACGGGGTGTCCAGGGGGTGGGAGGGCTACCCATGGGGTGGTGGGGCTGTCCAAGGGGTCTGGGGTGTCTAGGGGGTGGGCGGGCTATCCAGGGGGGTGGGCAGGCTGTCCACGGGGGGTGGTTGGGCTGTCCATGGGGGTGGCGGCCCTGTCTCGTGGGGTCGGGGGTGTCAAGGGGGTGGGTGGGGATTTCCAAGGGGTGGGGGCGTCCGGGGGGGATAGGGGTGTCCGGGGGGTGGTGGGCGGGTGTCCAAGGGTGGGGTGGGTGGGCTGTCAACAAGGGTGGGGGCTATCTAGGGGGGTACGGGTTGTCCAAGGGGAATTTTCAAACCTTTAATAGATGATTTCTCTTGAAATATCATAGATTCTCCTACTGGCATGCCAGCATTAACCAAACATAATTTCCTACTACCACAGAACCCTATGATAAATCTAGATAAATCAGGGAATTCAATCATAATTATTGAATTCTTTTTAATTTTTTAAAGTATCTTGATATTAAAACATTATACTTAATTTATAGTAATGAAATGCCTCAGAAGTATTATTACCTATGGTTCTATCACACACTCAAATCCTTAGAATATTTTTGGGGATCAATGACAACCTATAGATAGGTTTTATCATCATCATTGTCTGAATGAATAGGATTCCTAACTGATATCATCACGATCTATAATAAAATGTTTTAACCATATTCTATTGATTTTTTTGGTTATGATCCCTCAAATGAAAGGATTCACTAGTAAACATTCTATACAACATTCCCTATATTATAAGTGAATTTTTCTTCATTTACTGGGGTGGATAACTCATCCCAAGGCACATACTCAATACAATATTGAAGATGAGTTGCAGATGTAGCCAAAAAATAAATTTACCAGGCACCAAAATCAATATAGAGGAGAATGAAACAACTTGAAATTAAGTTAAAATAGATTTACACTAGATTTATGTGTGATAATCTCTCTAGTCACAATCACACGCTTCATTGGAAATAGTAATATTATCTAAAAAATAAATTAATTATTGGTGTTAAATGACATGGTCCTTTTGTAATGTAATCCCCCTATACCAGAAAAACTATTTATTATCAATACATTTAGGCCGTTATAAATTATAAATAATCCATGAATGTCATTTTACATATCACATATAATAAAATTCTACCAAAAAAATATAATTCATTTCAATAGTTTAACAACATGATAGGTTCCACGTGAACAAATGTGTTCTAGACCTATATTTAACTATCATAGTTTCACACCAATTAGTACATTCTATTGGATCATCATCCCTATAAAGCCAAGTATATAATATACCATACAAGTAATTTTCTCTAGAGTTTTCTTAACTCTTATGACTATTAATATAGCTAATGACTTCTTGATTCATCGATCCATGATTAATAATAAGGTTCATGTAACCTTCTATGTTTTCAACCATTCCCTAGGAATGTATAACTCACAAAATCAATGACTTCCCTGAATCTATAACCCTTATGTAGTTTCAATTTATAAAATGAGGACCCATAAACCATTGGTGTAATTTTAGAAAAAAGAACTCCCACATGGTATGAATGGTATCATAATGACACCTATATGTTGAAAATATTCATATAGAATTAGAAATAATTTTATGTTATTAGGTTGATAAATCTACCTATAGAAGAATTTAATCATACCTTAAATGAAGGTCAAAACAATGAATTCCACGTTATGGTTTTATTTAATACATTACTCAAAATCAACATTTACTTATACACAACTTAAAGAAATTTGTTAAAAACATCAATTTCCAAATATTAGTCATTGATTAACTATCAAATATTGTGAATCTTAAAATTTTTGAACATCCCTAAAATAGGAAAAAAGGATGTGATCTTTCGAGATATTGAAATAAATGTGGAAATCAGAGGAAGAGAGCGTGTATTTTGGAAAAGGTTTAAATAATCTAACCCGGATGATGGAGTTGCAGCCGATCAGATGAAAGAAATCGGGTTAGGGTTCACTGGGCGATGTGGCTTCTGCAAATTGGGGAATGATGTGTCATACTACGAGGGGCTCTGGAATTGGATGTATTTGAGGAGAAATTTCCCAACGGTTTGTAAAAATCGTTGGGAAACAAGAATTTTCCCAATAGTTTGTAAAAACCTTTGGGAAAAGATGAAAACACTTTTGCTTTCCCAACGGTTTCTTCAAACTGTTGGGTAAGCCTTCACAAAACCATTGTTTACCAATGGTTTGTTAAAACCGTTGGTAAAAACACTTATACCAATAGTTCTGGTGAACCGTTGGTATATAAGTGTTGGGAAAATCCTGCTTTCCAGTAGTGCTACTCCAAGAAATCAAGTACCAGAATTCGAAGGGTGCTTTCCCTTCTCTATACCTGCAACAACATAGTCTGTTTGGGCCCAAAAGCCTGACCTAAACAGGGTGTGAGACTAAATACCAGTAGGCATTCACCTGAAGATCTGTTCTTAACAGTCAGTGAGTATATGGCAGGTAAAAGTATAGTAAGCAGTAAACAACAAAAGCAAAGCAGCAGGCAGTAAACAGGATGATACACAACAACAATCAACCCACAAACAACAACATTAGTGAAGAAAATAAGCTAACAAAAATAGGAAATCCTCTGAGAAGTACCCGAATCCATCCCCTCTGGTCCTAACCAAGAAGTACCACAAGCTTCTGGGCAATGCACTCAGCCTAACCCCTCTGGCTTGGTCATACAAAATTATAAGACTCTCTGGGGAAGATCACTTGGTCAATTCCCCTTATAGTCTACGGCAGTTAGGAACTCTCGGAGGAAGATCACGCGGTCTAAACCTCTTATCCCCAAGGTCTAGAGACTCTCTGATGAATATATCTCGGTAAATTCTTCATATATCCTCAGGTATACCACAGACTCTCTGAGGAAGCTCACTCGGTCAATTCCACCTCCAGCCTGGGAAGGTTCTCAAAGAGAATTCAAACAAGGTAAGACTCTCTGAGGAAGCGCACTCGGTCTACCCTCATATAGTCTATAAAAAACCAATACTCTCTGAGATCTCACTCTTTCCATCCCCTGTAGTCTAATATCTAAAACTCTCTGAGGAATCTCTCTCGGTCTACCCTCATGTAGTCTATATTGTCTAAGACTCTCTGGGAAGATCACTCGGTCTATCCCTTATAGTGTATAGTACCAGGTTCTCTCAGTCTCATTCCAGTTAGTGCATAATAATGCTATAAGGCCAAAGTACACCTGTAGAGGTACTTGGATAACCAAAGAACACCTATAGAGCTACTTGGCTAACATTCTACAGGACAACAATCCTGTTATGGATTTCACTCCATCCTATAGTCACAAGGCATGGCAAAAAGTGTAACAGCCAAAGGCAAATGAAACCCCAAGGTCGTAAATAGAACAAAGAATGGGAAAAACATCCAAGCACAAAACATTATCCTCTAACATGAAAAATATACCTCTACACAAGCATACAAGCCAGGCAGAAAAATAACAAGCGTAAAAAGGTAAACATGCAATACCCCGTTCACGGGTATTGGTGGAATTTGCACATAAAACTCAAAGACTTTGAACAGTAAAGCAAAAAACACCTACCTCAATCCTAGGAGATCTATATATGTGAACCAAAATGATTGATTCTCTTTATAACGTTAAATATTTGAGAAAACGCTCAAAACGCTCAACCCATGATATCTTGAGAATGAGGAGGAATTGGAAAACAGGGCTCAAGAAGAAGGGAGAACTTACCTCTGTGATTCCAACGCAATCGATAGTGCTTGAATCTGAGAACGGATGGAGGAACGGTGGCCCCTTAAAGATCCAGGGATTCCCGATGCTCTCGGATGAACAGGACCTAGAAGAAGACGTTTATGGCGATCTGACGCGACCCCGATCCATTTAATGAAAAAAAAAAGTACACGGCGTGTACTTTTAGAGTACATGGTGTGTACTAGGTTTTTCCGTACTCCGCTTAAATCGTCCTCTACATCACCCCTACACACCATGTTTGTCTCTCAGACACGGCCAACACATGGCTTCGAGCAGGAAAAGAGTACCTGGCGTGTACTCATAATGTACATGGCGTGTACTTCAAAAATTTCCAAAAAATCCATTTTTTCTCAAAAACTCTAGAAAATAGATGGCATACCTGAAAACAAAGATTTGGGTTCTTAAAACAACTTACCCAAATAAAACTTCATTTTCTGTATTTTAAAACCATTGAAACAATATTATTCTATATATATTTTACAAAAATAAATCATTAACATGATTTCCATAAGTTATCAAACAATGAAAATATTGTAATGCTATATCACAAATCCACTTATAGAATATCAAATTTCACAATGCATGATTTTATATTAAAAATTATTATAATGTACACAAATGTAACCCTTATAAATAAAATATTATTTATAATACATTAAACAATTAGCTTTATAAAAAAATATCAAACATTCATTTAAATCCATTCTATGAACAAGATCATATTTATCTCATTTAATAACATTAATATTAATACCAAAACATGTAATCAAAAGACTCATCCATGTCATTCAAATAATTTAATATATTTTTAATGATTTATTATATTATTATTGGTCAAAAATTAGAACCATTTAAATTAATTTCCCCCTTTCTTATGGCCTTAAACACATGAGCTTATAAAATATTTTTTAGTAATATGTTATTTTAATATTGAAAAATAACATGATTGGAATATGATTACTCTATTTCAAGCACATGAATGAAACATAATACTCACATATAATATATCAAAATAACTCCCTCTATACACATTTTAGTTTAAACCCAATCATATAATTCTACAAAATATATAATCATTAAAATCACAATTACTTAAACATTAAAATTGTGTTCTAGTAATACAACCCAAAGGTTGAACCACAACAAGTGAAACTCATCACATAAATCACTATTTAAATATCCATTAAATATTCAAAAAAATTCATTGGCCATTATAAGCCATATATCATATTGGATAATATATACAACTAAAATCCATATTAAAATTAATACATCTAGTTGAACTTTGGAGCATTAATTCATTTGAAAAGATCCCATTCATTATAGAATAATACATTCTCATATAATCTCTTTATATCCCATGGTATTATTATTATTCAATTAAAAATCAGGTGATTTATTTTTAATGTTATATTTAATTAACTTCTTTTATATATAATAATTAATTTAATTAATTACTTTTGGAATTAATATTTAATTCCTTGTTGATTTTCCACCATAATATTAAAATTAATCATAAAATTAAATAAAATTAATCTAATAAGTAAATTAAAACCCTATATATGATTAATACAAACTAAATTATGTTTATTCAATAATCTAAAAAATTATTTTTTATTCAATACTTCTACTATCACTAAATATCTTGAAATCATCCAAAATTATAATGAAAAAATAATTCAGAACCAAATAAAAACAAAACATTAAAAACATCTAGTAAAATCATGGGAAAAACTTTCTACTCCAAATCCCAATTAAAATGAAATATACATACCATTTATCAATTAATAAACATGAGATAAATCAATTAGATTATCTTGACAAATTTTAGAGATAACTAAAAAAATAAATATCTTGTTACTGTTTAAATTAACATAAATTTATAAATTTAATTGGAAAATTATGACCTATAAATAATTAAATTTATCTTCTTAAAAATGTATAGGAAAAACCAATATGTTTCAAGTTTTTCACATTAAACTTTTAGTTACTCACCAATACCATTACGTTAGAGAACACATCTCTTGGTGGTTTTAAAAAATATATTGTCACATCTTTAGTCACTAAGCTTCTGTTAGTACCCATTTAATTGGATTTATATGGTAAACTATGTATTCAATTCGTCTATAAACCTTTATTTTTTTATATATTCCTATTTCCAAATGTTTAATCCAAATAAAACTAGAATAAATTTTTAAACACAATAATTAATCACCACCTAGTCTTAATAATTTAAAATTATAAAATATAAATCCTTAATCACCAACTCTTTATTTTAAAATCCACTAGAAAGAACAAGATTCATTAAAATATATGTAATAGTTTTATAATTCCCTTAGAAATAAGTTTAATTAACTTAAATTTCTATGATACCAATTTTTATGATCTATACTCTATTATCGTACTCTTAATTTTTTCCCACAAAAGTGGTCCCACGTATCTATATACATCTTTGTGTTTCCTTAGTGAATGCAGAAAAATGATAAATGCATATCATCCAATAACTCCTTCAATTTTAGAATTTATGGGATATATATCTTATTAAAAATAAGAAAATTATTTATCTATTGAGGTTAAATAATATAATATTTACCTATTTATTATATATCTTTATACAATCATTTTGTTTCCACCTTGATCATTACTTGGGTATATTGATGATAAATCATTTGGGAAAGGTATGAATTCATCTCTTCCAATTTTATTTTCACGTTATTCCATTGAATATCCAAAATTATTATTTAACTTTATATCCTAATCATGGATAAGGTAGAATAAAAATTTCTATTGAGTGAACCAAGATCCTGGTTTTTTCCCCAAGTGGTAATCTTTTGAAATTTCGTACTCCTTGAGCAACTCTGTCCACATTCTTTGCTTTACATTCCACTCATTATATATAGATACACAATTTAATATTTTGTGATCATAATATATATCACAAAACTCACCACATAGATAATTACTTTAATTATTTAATGTAAATATTATTTTTGAGAACTCCATATCATGAATTAGGTTTTTTTCTTATGGATCATTAACTATCATTAAAAATATGCTACCACCTTATCATTTTCCATGAGAATAAAAACCAAGATAAACTTTTGAAGAATAATTTTATATCATATGAAAATCTATTCTATATGGTAGTGTTTGTAAAAGTGCATTAAATGAACACTTATTACATTCCTTGATGATATTTTAATATTCCTCCATCTAGAAAAAAAATTATTTCCTTATGAGTTAAGATATTTATTGAATTACATAATTATGATATTTATTTATAAAGTTCCAATAATAACCACATAATCTATGAATACTAAGGATATATAATATTTTTCTATTCTAAACCATTATTAAATTCAAATTTTCATTAAAGAATCCATATATATACCCTTTATTGTGAATATAAAACTCGAAGATGATACTTTTTGCTATAAATTTTACACCTACTAAATTGGAATATAATTTCTCCATTAGTACATACTTCAAAAAAACCCTCAAATGGTCCTTATATTCTTCTATTCTCTTAGAATAATGAGGGTATCATCTATAAAGAGTACATAAAACTAATAAAGGTTGTCTCTAAAAAATTGTTTATAAAATCCATGAAGATACTGATGGAATGTTTTGGTTTTAAAGGAATCACTCTGAACTCATAGTTTCTATATTTTGAAGGCAGGACATATTATGTATATCCGCCATTTTCACCCTTTTTTGATGATATTCAGATCGAAAATACATCATCGATATGTATTTCTCCCATTGAATTTTTTAGAACAAGTCATGTGAGTGATAAAATACGTTCCTTTGATTATGATCCAGTCATGTTTATGATAATCACTATAAAGAAAAATTGACCCATCTATCTTCTTAAAAAAAGATATATTCACCCCATTATTAATCACTTGGTCATGCAGAACCGTGGCCTAAATTTTATTATAGATTTTTCCCTCAATTATTCCAATTTAGTAGTATTTATTCTATAAGGTATCTCTAATATAATCATATCACATGGAATTATTTCCATTAATATTGTAACCACATGATCTAGCGGAAGACATGGAAAATTCTTGTAAAATACAACAATTCATTCCTTCAAAAGTGGAATATCATTAAATTTTTATTTTTCTATTACAATTTTAGATCATATACCTCATTATTAGATATTTAGATTAATTTGAGGCATGTAATTTAAATAGAGAGTTTATATTTACCATGTATTGATATTATTTTAAGGGATTGTTTTGAGTGATGAAATGGGACTTCATTATATGAAAATTAATATTAACTCTCTATATAAACTGAGATTCCATATACAATATCACCTAAATTATACCAAAGGATGTGAAAAAATATTTTATTATTGTATCTTACCGTAAATATAAATTGAAGAAGAGTTATATAACTATAGTAAAATCATCAAAACACTTAGATATTTGATTGAAAATGTGTATGTGGTTTTTTATAACATAAAATATTCATAAATAGTGAGAGAAACATATTTTAAGGTTAGATATATCATCATCAAATGAACATATATAATGATGTATATAAAATAACCATGTATACTTCAAGTACAATGTTCCCCATCTCAATGGTTGATACTTTATTAGGACCACTAAGAAACAAAACTCAAAATCTTGTATCCAAAGGTAGTAAAAAAACACAAGATTCCTGGTATGATATGTGAGGACCTCTTTAACTCCAAGAGGCATTATAGTACCCTTTTCATGAATATAAATAGAGAATAGGTATGGAAGTAGTTTCCTCAAAGATCAATTATACACTACACTCTCAAATAGAAAGTATCATATTCTTTCTATGGAATTATTTTAATCAATTAAGGAGGTCGAAAATCACTTAAAATTATCGATAATTTCTATATGTCACTCATAAGATATACCTATTTGAAAACAACGATTTTTATATTTTTCAATAATCATATAATAATACCAATCAATCCATAAATATACCATCTCAATTATTTAATAAAAATGAGAGACCATTTGAGAAACTTAATTGTACTCAATGTAGACTTATATCAAATATATCCTTTAATATAATTATATCATATGATATGAAAAAAACATCTCATTACTATGATAAAAAATTAACCAATATCATACCACCATTTGTGATATGAATCACATGCATATTATAGGTTATGAAATAAAATAATCATACCATCTAATTCATTAAAATTTAGTGTATATCCATAAATCTCCCACATTCACTGAAATCACATATATGATTTATATAAAGATTAATAACTCCTTAAATATACATCCAAAAGAGTTATGATAATTTTTATTTTTCTCCCATTAAATTTAAAATAAATATTTATCTGAAATTATATTTTTATTCAATGAAATGACTATATAAGCTTGGGAGCCTTTGTAGGACTAAAACAATGTGAAATATCGAATTTAAAAAGGTAAGAAAATGAGTCCAATAAAAAACACTATTTATACTCAAGATATAAATGGATCATCTATGTAATAAATCAAAAATGCACATATATCTATATAAAAATTTCCTGAATAAAATATATCACATATGTTATATATACTTATATAATTCATTTTAATCTGTCATTGAGTAACCACTTGATAATGAACATGTCAATATAGTATATGCCAATTAATTCATTCATGATTCTAAACAATAGACCCACTAGTTTGAATGAATGCATAAAATTTCATTTAAATATGTACTTTATCACATCCCATGTCACTAAACTATAAATTTCTATGAATTTACTTTTTATAATTAAATAATGAGACTAAATTTATTTTATAATCATACAAGTAAAAAATCATATATTGGTTGAACCCAACTGATAATATATTAATTATCCAAAGGCCTTCGTGCCTATCTAATTTTCATTTATATCTCATACTCATACTAGAACATTGGAATGTAGGTTTGAACCCAAGGGAAGGTGTGTGAGATTTACTAAGGTCCTAAATATAATCCTATTTTATGGTAGAAAGGTTTAAAATGTGGTTGAATAGAAGAGAAGAATGAATGAGAAGTGATAGAGAGGTGTACGAACTGTTAGACCTAGATATATTATGAGCATGAGTCATGATAAATGATGTCTGAGAAAGAATATGATTGAGATAGTATTATGTAAAAGTTATTCTCAAGAGAAAGGATGTTCAACTCAATTAGAATACTGAACCACTAAGAAACATTTATATTTTCCCTTTCAAGATTAATTGGTACTACTATAAATAATACCATATCTATCAAGATAGTGTTTCCTAGAATAATGAGAGATGATTTATCATGGGTTCATTCAAGGAATTCACTATTTTGAAGTCATGAATGTACAACCCTTCCAATTTACAGTTTTGAAACTTTCATGTTTTTCAGTGAAAATTAATTCCAAAAATATTAAAAGAGGCATTAAATCATCATTAAAAAACAAGAAAAATATTTAAATTAAGTAAAATTAAAATAAGTATGAATTATAATTTAGGTGTACTAAATCAAGAACATGAAAGTAATTAACAAACTCAAAAAATTGTATTCCTCTTTTGTATTCATGTAGAATTCATGATCAAAATTGAAAGAAAGATGAATGGGAAATATAAAATAAGAATATTAAAGAAGGGAAAAAGTATGAATTGATATCATTATATTTTAATTCAAATACATTATCTCCCTACTTTATTTTCAACATTCCATCATTGGTGGAGTCCAAGCTCAATATCTCCAAAAAATTACCCCACTATCATCTAGAGTGTCATTACTATAATTATTTGTGTCTCTAATCTTGGTGTATTTCCCCATTTTATTTCCATAATTTCTCAACCAAAAAATAGTGATACCATATCATAATTGATTTGGTAGCTAAAAAAAGGAGAATAAAATATACCATTCTATCACAGAATTATCCCCTAAACAAATCATCCAAAAAATAATCCAACTATACATGAATAATGATTTCAACAGCCATCACCAAATTTAATTTTTCATTCACATTAATTTTTGTGATAATTTACCAATCTATACATGTCCATCAAGGTCACAATGATAAATCTTGGCCATACTCTAACAAAATTACACACTATATTAAATAATTCCATTAGTGGGTATTATTCAATCTATATCATCAATATCAACAATATATTCAAGATAGGAATATAAGATACAATTATTTTTCTTGGTACATTACCTTTTGAGTTATCTCCTTTGTTTTAGGGATGGAGAGGGTTTGATTTTGGTTTGGAAGGATTTGGAGGTGGTCATAACTTTTATGTATAATTTTTGGGATGAAAAATAGTCTGCATAAAATTTACACATCATGAAATGCTATATCATTCCATGTAATATTTTAATCAGTATAAAATCACCTGAGGTGATAGGTTTCACAGCTTAAAACATTAAAAAAATTACACGATGTGAAATGAAATTACCCACCGTGTAATTCCCTAAACAGAAAATTAAAAGTTATCATTTGGTTCATTTTGGTTTCATTCCTTCATTCATCATTCTTTCTCTTGGCCCTAGGGTGACTCTCAGTGGTTTTGGAGGGATTTCATAATCTACAGTCATCATGGTTTAGTGTTACAATCCCAATATATTCTTTTTCCTAGGAATTCTTCTATTCCTCTTTCTCCTGATGAAGCAATGGAACCATTTTACAATCATTAGTTTTGGGTATTAATCTTGATCCTAGGTTTTGAATCTCAGACTCTTTTTTTGTTAATCTGACCATTCCACATAAACTGAGGGATGTGTTTGGGTGACTATTCATCAAAGATCTTAAGGTTGGTGGTCAAAATGTCAATTCCCATCATCTTAATTTTAATTACATGTGTGAATTTGTTCAATTTAAATTATTATTATTGGTAAATTGCATCTGAAATTGAATTGTTTAAATTAAGTTTCCATGTGATAATGAAATGGGTTCAACTTGATGCAATCGAAATTGGTAGAATTGTGATTATGAAATTAGAGGGTTATTGGGATTATAGAATTGGCCAATTAATGAGTTATCGAATTGACTGTTAATTTGAATTAATTTAAGGTTAGATTAACCATATAATATCAATGGTTTATATGATTAAATATTTTAAATGGTTTAGTGGATAATTATTCATATTATTATTTGTGATTAATGTGAAGAACCATGATTAACATGATAATTGAAATTGAACACTTTGATGAGAATTTTTGATAAGAAGGTTAATGATACTAAACCTTATTGTATGTGATATTTTGATATATGTGGTATTGTGATATATATGATATTATGATATACATGTGTGGGGCAAGGAATGACGCTTTAAAAGCCCATATGTGATTGACTGATATATTTGTGTGAGATATGGACTGATGCTTCAAAATCTCACATGTGATTGAATAATATATGTGTGTGGGGCAAGGATAGATACTTCAAAATCCCAAATTTGATAAAAATGGATTATAGGACATGGACTGATGTTTTAAATACCCATATGGTTCTACACATGGTGTTCTACACCTAAAATGATGGCATTGGACTATGGTTCTATGTAATTGTTAAATGAAATTGAATTTTAATGGATAGTGGAAGTTCATGTTATAATGAATTTTGAATACCTATGCAATATAATTCAGAATCTAACACAGGTCGAAGCTGGTATTGGTGGTTTGATTGTTATCGTAAACCATGGTAAATTAGGTGGTTAATTAAAGAATAATTGGATTTTTAAACTGTTAATTTTATCACATGTACATTATTCCATATACAACTACATATTCTATTATAGACTAAATATTTCTAGACACTATTGGTGGTGGCCTAATGAGTTATAATCACACCCTACTTAGGTTGCAAAATTGTTACCCAACTATACTTCATGTTTGGATGAAAATATATTGGAAAGAGACCTTTGTCAAATAGTTTAGTTGGTATGGGGCATAAATGAGGGAACCATAAATTGTTTTAGGACCCACATGGGATTTATTAGTATCTTTAGTTTTGTATATTTTCATTTGAAACTTGACACATATACGTCATGACATGTCTATATCTTTTATTATATATTGTTTCCCTATTCTAGTTCAGTATGTATTTGTAGTTTTTATTGGTTATGGTATCATTATGAGTATTCTTAATTATAACTTGGTTATAATTTATTATTTATGTTGTTCTGTTGATACTCTAATAAATATGGTATATTATCCCCTTGTTATTTGTTAAACCCTTACCACTAGTTAGTATCCTCTGGCATACGGGGAGGTGAGCTTAAGGTCATGTGACCAATCGGCTCAGGGAACTAGTATGTGGCACCAAGGTTAGGATGTTATAATGTGGTATTAGAACCTTGTTTTATTTTGTTTTATTTTATCTTACTATGTGGGTAGGTTAGACAGGATACAAGGAAGATTCTGGTCTTGGTCATGAGCTTGTACATAGGAGTAGCTGAACCATGAATGGAGGAAAACCAAGTAACTGGGGTGGGATTGTTGTTATTAATGTTTGTTGTTACAATTGGATGTTATTACACCTTTGGATATGTACTTTTTGTGTGATGTTATTAGTTTTTATGATATTTTATTTGTGGATAGATAAGTCATGAGAGATGAGAATACATGCATCATTTTAGGTAATCATGAAATATTATGACATGCATCATTTTAGACATGCATGGAAAATTAGGTTTTGGGGAGTTGTTTAAATAAAAGTTCATTCCTTTACTTTTGGGGTTTAAATGGAAATGGTTTATAATATGAAATTGAAAAGAATATAATGATGAAAAATGTGGTAAGTTAAATAGATAAATGGGTGTTTAATAAAAAAATATTCTATCAAATCTTTTACCCTATATTAACCATAACCTAGATGAGGGGTGGTTGAGGGTAGTGATAACACATAGGTTTTGACTATGTGCAAGGCAATGAGGGATGACCTGTTATGGATTATGTCAATCCTTATTACATAAATGTGATAATTTTGTGTAATTTTTACTGGGAAGTGTGTTTGGAATTGTAGAGATATGCCTCTATGACAAATCTTATTGATAGAATAATATGAGGATATTGTTATAAATTATTGTCTATATTGAGTCTATCCAAATGATTCTTGAACACTTGGAAAATCCGGCTGAGAATATAGTAAAATTGGCTGCTTATATGTTATGTTTTCAATTGAATCATTGGTGGTACATCCAGACTCAGGACGGAAAGATGAATAATATGGATTGGAACAACTTTTAGGAGAAGTTCTTGGATCATTTTTACCCTAAAACACTCAGGTAGGAGAGGAAAGCTAATTTCAGGAGACTAAACCATAGATGTATGTCTATGAAGGGCTATATAGGATACTTTAACGATTTTAAACACATTGATCTAGAATTTGTTGGGGATTAGTCTATTTTAAAGAATTAGTTTCAAGATGGGGATTATATATGATATTAAGTTCACTATTAATATCTTTAGTTTAAGCATGTTTTATGAGGTGGCGAATCAGGATCTCATATCTAAGGGGAACAAGAGGGAGGATTCTAATGGAGGAAATATTATTTCTACTAGACTAATTGGAGGTACGATTTCTGAGATTAGGAAGGTTCACTTCAAGAATGTTAACTAGGTTGGTAGAAAGTAGAGTGTCTAGTGGGAAGGATCAGTTACTTAGTACATTTCTTGAGTGATCTTACACCAGTGTGGTAGGTTGGGTCACATTTGTAAATAGTACCCTCAACCACCAATAGTTTGTTGAGCATGCAACATGATGGGACATCTACATAGGTTCTATAGGAAACCATGACAGATGTGTAGTGATAAAGGTGTTCAGCAGAACCATAGTGTTGGAAGGGGTTCCTCTACCCTATATTCAACTGGTAATTGTAGTTATACTACTTTTGGAAGTTGAGGAAGTAAACATGGTGCTAATGGGAATGAGTTCCTATATCAGTAGAGTGGTGTCACATAGGGTAATCATACTGCATCATAGATATGATGTGCAGGAATGTTTCATGAAATTTAGCCTACACTTCTGGATAATGTGGTCGGGCCCTCAAAAGTTAAAGGTATTATTCTTATAGAATATATTCTTGATGGTTCTATATTTGATATAGGATCATATCATTATTTTATGTTTTCACAACTAGTGAATGGATTAAGTCTTGTAGTGGATTTTGTGAGTGGGGTTATGAAGATTGATATGCCATTACGAGTACAGTCTAGAGACATCTATTTATGTAAGGGTTGTTCTCTTGAGGTTGGGGAGTATTGTTTTATTTAGGATCTCTACATCCTTAACATGTAAGGCATTGACTTGATTTTGGGTATGAACTAGTTGGTATCATACCGAGCTCGAATAGATTGTCACCATAAGATAGTGACTTTTATATCTCATGGGGGTGAAAATTATGTTCACCATGGAGAATGGGATATCCAAGCAGGCCATCTAGGACTAATTATCCTAAAACTAGGGGACCTCACCACCCGGGTGACAATTATTTTGTTGGATGATGAGGGAGTGAATCAGGATGTCTTTCCACCCATAGTGTACTGAATCCAAGATGTGTTTCATAAGGACGTCTCAAGGATACCACCTAATAGGGGTGTGGAGTTTACTATTGATCTCATACCATGATTTGCACTAGTTTTCATTCCACATTATAGAATAGAAACAAAAGAGATTCAATAGATTAAGACTCAAATAGGATAATTGATGTATATTGGATTTATCTTTATGAGTTCATTGCCTTGGGGTTCTATGGTCTTGTTTTCTAATAAGGTATATGAAACATTGTGCTTATGTGTTTATTACTATAATTTTAATCAGATGAAAGTGATGAATTACTATCCTCTTACATATATTTATGATCTCTTTGACCAGACTATAAGAGGTTGTATTTTCTCAAAGATTGACTTCAGATTAGGGTATCGCCAATTGATAATCTAGTCTTCTGATATACCATGAAAATATTTCAAAATAAGGTATAGCCTTTATGAGTTTGTCTTGATGTCGTTCGGGATGACAGGTGCACCTAAGGTGTTTATGGACAAGATGAATATAATTATCCACCCATACCTAGACCAGTTTGTGGTAGTGCTTTTGGATGACATCTTGGTGTACTCCAAGATACATGATGATCATATCCAACATCTTGACATCGTCTTGATTACACTGAGAGATAATCATCTATACAACAATCTATCTAAGTGTCAATCCTAGATTAATTAGGTACATTTCATGGGTCACATAATCTTAGAGTAATATATTTTAAAAATCCCAGAGAAGGTGAATCTAGTTGTTTCTTGGTAACATCCCAAGAATATTTTTGTTATTCATTGATTTTTGGGTTTAGTGGACTATTATCAAAGGTTTGTCCAGAAATTTTCCAAATTTCCAGCACAACATTCAAGATTTTCCAAGAAGGGAGATATGTTTGAATGGTCTTGATCATGTATCAATTCTTTCCATGATTTGATGAATAATTTTATACCAACTTTGTTCTTGATCATATCTAAGCCAAGGAGGTTTATACAATGTTTTTTATGCATCTAGGATAGGACTTGGATCAGTTTCGATGCACGAAGACCAAGTTATAAGGTATGGTTCATGGTAGCTAAGTCCACCTGAACATAACTACCCTATTCATGATATTGATTTAGCTGTAGTGGTTTATGGTTTAGTGTTGGAAACATTATCTATAGGGAAAATAGTTTATTTTGTATACAAAACACAAGATCTTAAAGTTTATCTTTTCACAATGAAATTTGAATCTCCAATAGTGAAGGTGGGTTGATTATATACATTAATTTGATTTCGAGTTAGAAAATATTCCTTTGAAAGGAAACACTATTTCTGATGCTTTGGGTAGGTAAACTCACACTCAGGAAATACAAGAGTATAGCTCTGATTAGATGATGATGTACTTTCGGGAAGTGATGCAAGTTGTAGTTCAGGAGGGCCAAGAAAAGATAACCCTCGTATTAGTATCTATTTATTCCATGCTTTTGAGCTAGATTAGGGAGAGTCTGTAAAAAGATATGGAATTTTTTACCTTGAGAGAAAGCCTTGAAGGAGGGGAGTCACCTTCCAATTTGACTATCTAAGAGGATGATATTATCTATTTCTGGGGCCAGTGGTTGTTCATAACTATATGTGAGAGGGAAAAATAAGTAAGTTTCATGCCTCAAAGTGGGTGGTTCATCTAGGTTTGACTAAAATGTACCATGACCTATAATGACAATATAGGTGGTCGAGCATGAAAAATGAAATTTTTGGGTTTGTGACATGATGCTACACCTATCAACAAGTGAAGTTCAAGCATTGATGATCAGGCTGTGTACTATAGTCATTGTCTATTATAGAATGGATGTGAGATAAAGTTACTATAGATTTTTTGGTGGGTATCTCGGGGATTCCTAAAAAGAATGGCGTTATTTTGGCAGGTGTGTACCAACTGATGAAATTAGTTCATTTTTTCCTTTGAGGCAGAAATTTTTAGTGAAATAACTGGTGGAATTATACATTTGTGAGATATTTCATCTATAAGGGGTTGTGCAGAGTATAGTTTTAGACTAGGACTAACATTTCACCTCATGTTTCTACCATGGATTTCATAAATCACTTGGTACGTAGATAAGTTTTAGTACAGTTTTTCACACATAGATAGATAGGCAGTCAGAGCATTTTGTATAGGTTTTGGAGGATATGTTATGGTAATTTGTTCTAGATTTTTGTGGTTATTTGGAGAACCACTTGGAACTAATTGAGTTATCCTATAACAACAGTTTTCATAAGATAATTCAATTGGAACCATATGAGGCCTTTTATGGTAGTCTAGGTAGATCACATCTTTGTTGGATGAAGGTGGGCGAGTCAAAGTTGTTGGGCTTGACACTCATGTAGGAGACATCACTTGAGGTCATGCTGATTTGGAAGAGTCTAGACATGACTCGGAGTAGGTATAAGTTATATACTGATAGAATTTATTGAACCCTTTAGTTTATATTGGGAGATCATGTGTTCCTTCAAGAGCCTCCTGGATTGGTTCACTATAGTATTTGGAGAAAGGGAAAGTTTTCACCCATGTTTATTAGGCCTTTTGAGATTATGTATATAATTATGCCAGTGGCATACCGATTGGATCATCCATAGAGGTACAGTGCTATGCATGATTCTTTTCATGTGTCATATCTTTGCTGGTATCACCCCAACCCTTCTCATATGATCGATGTTGGTGATGTTGAGTCTCAGAATGATGTGTCATTTAAGGAACATTTGATACTTGTTATGGATCCCAGTGAGAATGTGTTTCTTGGAAATATTGTTCTAATAGTGTGAGTATTATGTCAATATGGTCGTGTTTAAGAGGAAACAATGGAGAGGGAATAGGATATGAGGAATCAGTGGCCGGAAATTTTTACCTCATAATATTAGAGATACGTGGGTGTACAACTCTAAGACAATATTTTATAAGGTGGGGATATTGTAATATCATGTTCAATTTCTAGGTAAATTCCCTTTTGAGTTCTCTCCCTTATTATAGGGTTGTAAAAGTTTTGATTTTGGTTTGGAAGGATTTAAAGTTAGGTGGATCTTATATGTACAATTTGTGTGCTGAAAAATAGCATGCATTAAAATTGTATATCATTTAACACTAATACACAAAGTGTAATATTTTAATATGGATAAAATCACCTGAGGTGATGGGTTTTTAGGTGTAAACCATTAAAAAGAATTACATGATGTGTAATAGAATTACAAGTTGTGTAATTATTAGAGAAGATAGTTAAAAAGGTTTCATGCAGTTAATTTTGGTTTCATTCCTTTGTTTAACCTCAATTTCCTCAACCCTAGGGTGACTCTCGGCTATTTTGGAGTGATTTAATCATCTCTAATCATCAAAAATTTGAGTAAGAATCCAGGTAAGTCCTTTTCCTTGGGTCTTCTTTGGTTTCTCATTCTCCCAATGAAGTGGGGGAATGGTTTTACTATTGTTGGTTTTTTATCTATATCCTAGGTTTTGAATATTGATATCTTATGACATTGTTAATATAACCATTCCACATCAACTGAGGTTTGTGGTCGGGTGAGTGTTCATAAATGATCTTGATTTAGGTGGTCTAAATGTCAATTCACATAGTCTTAGTTTTTATTATGTGTGTGAAATTAGGTAATTTTAATTCCGATGATTGGGAAATGGCATTCAAAATTGAATTGATTGAATTAAAATTCTATGTGATAATGAAATGGGTTAAACTTGGGGAAATTAAAATTAATTGAATTTTTATTATGAAATTAGAGGTTTATTGGGAAAATATAATTAATCAATTAATGAGATATTGAATTGATTGATAATGGGGATTAATTGATGATTGTCTTAACCTTAAAGGGTTAATAGATTATATGATTTACTATTGATAAATTTTCTAATGGTGAATTTTTCATATTATTCCATGTGATTAAACTGGAGAACCATGATTAACTTCTAATTTAAATGGAACACTTTGATGATGATTTTTGATAACAAGGCTAATTATAATTAACCTTGGTGTATATGATATTGTGATATATGTGATATTTTGATATATGTGATATTGTGATATATGTGATATTGTGATATATGTGATATTTTTATATATGTGATATTATGATATATTTGATATTGTGATATACATGTGTGGTAAATGGAATGATGATTTAAAATACCATATGTGATTGATTGATATATGTGTGTCGAACACGGACTTCAAAATTCCATATTCGATTTACCGATATATGTGTGTGGTGCATGGAATGATTCTTGAAGATTCTAAATTTGATAAAATTAGTAGTGGGTATTGAACCAATGCTTAAAATATCCACAGGGTGATAGAAATGTAATTCTAGGCCCAAAATGTTGGCATTGGACTATGGTTTCAAGTATTAATGAAATAAAATTGAATTTGAATGGATAATGAAATTATTTATTATAAATAATTGTGAATCCCTATGTAATATGATTCAAACTCCATCATGGGACAAAGAAGGTATTGATGGTTTGGGTGTCATCGTGAACCAAGGTAAATTAGGTGGTTAATTAAATAATATTTGATTAAGTAAACTGCTTATTTTGTCACTTGTAATTTATTCTTTATACAACTGCATACTCTATTATAGACTATATATTGTTTTAGAAATAGTTGGTGGTGGTCTACTGGGTTTTACTCATACCCTACTTGAGATACCCTATTGGTAACCAAATAGACTTCAGGTTTTCATGACAGGATAAGGGGAAATCCCTAAGTTAGATGGTTGAGTTCGTTTGGAGCATAGATGAGGGAACCCGACATGGTGTCATGGCCCACTTGGGAGTTGTGAATAGATTTAATTTTTTGGTTATGTGTTTGAAACTTGACACATATATTGGATGACATTTCTATAGCGTTTATTGGATATTTTTTCCTTGTTCTGGTTCAGTATGTATTTTTAGATTGTATTGTTCAGGGTATCATTCTAATTATTTTTTATTACCACTTGGTTATTGTTTATTATTTCCCCTTTTGTGTATCTACTCTAATAAACATTTTATACTCTCCCCATATTATATATTAAACCCTTGATGTTAGTTGGAAAACTCTAGTGTATTGAGGGGGAGGGGGCTAAGATAATTTGACCAACTGGATCGGGGCACCGATATATGGCACCTTGGTCGGGATATTGCATGACATGTTATTTAAAAATTACTCAACACTAGTGAAATCACACCTCAACCTTGACCAAGAATTTTCTACATAGAAATATCAGAAAGAATCTATTTGAGCATCTAGTGTGCATGAATATTTGGACTCATGGCCATTGAATCTTGAAGAATTAAATCCTCTCACTCAGTTGAAAAAAATATACTTACAATCAAATGATAATAGAGAGAAAAAAATAATTAAAAACATTACATCATGTGTGTTGACTATGAACACAAATTTTTACTACTTTAATCATTGGATTAGGTTAAAAGTTTGTACTCAAGTGATCTTTGAGACACATTCATATTCATTAATAATATATAAAAATTCGACTAATAAACCAAATCAATATTTGATCGATCTCGAACTAGAAATCAATAAGTATCAACCCTTATTCCCAAACTAGATACACATTATAGATCAAATTCCACATTGATATCTGTAATATGTCTCACTGGGTATGGGATTCTTAGAATAAATTTTATCTAAAATGTGTTTGATAATATTAGAATAGAATTGGTTCACTCATATTTTCTTAATTCTCAAATGGCATGTATGATTCTTTGAACAATATTGACATTCAACAAACTCAATCCCCATTTGAAAATATGAACACCATGTCTTTGACATGTCTAAATCCTTATTTTTATATTCAACTAGTGTTGAGGTCTTTTTTTGTGAACTTGTCTTTAAATACTCTTATTTGTCCATTGACATACTTTCTTTGGAATTAGTTTCTTCAATAATCACTAACAACAGATTTATAATTACTATTTCCCTATTAAAAGTCTATATCATCTATGCATATGCCCAACCTATAGTTGGTTTTGAATGGAGATCTTATGAGGTAAGACTCAGTTTCACTCAAGATCAAAACTTCTTGAACTGAAATTTAGCTACACAATCTTAAATTTGTCTACATAGAGAAAACACCCTATGTGTAATCTGGTACAATGGACAACATTAAATGTGGTAATCTGTCTACATATCTATTCTTGTACACCACCAACCCATTATATAAATTTATAGGTACATGAATATTCTAATATGTGGATCTGGTCACGGTGAAAATTTGGTGATGTGGGTGTGAAACTATATATATAATAAATATTTGAGAAGATAAATTATTAAAACAAATATTTTAAACCATGTAAAATTCCAAAAAAATCGAAGAAAAATGTGGAAAAAAAATTATTAATTTTTTAAAATATATTTCTACAAAAAAATCCAACCAAGATCAACCAATAAACAATTATCAAAACATGTAAATTTTATAATAGGAACCAAAAAACTATTAATCATACATAAATAAAATAATTAATAAAAAATATCAAAAATATTGTTCTATTGAATATATTGAAAGTAAGTACATGAGAAAAAATTTAACTATTTATCTCTAAAATCAGAAGCATTCTTCCAAATATTCAATGAATTACTATTTATAATAAATAATGATAAAAATTATTAAATTTTCCATTGGAAATATATTTGGGAATTAGTATTTTGTTAAATCTCTAAAATATGTGTGGTGAAAAATAATGTAATAGAGCCACATCAATTTGCAACAATGTTTAATTCATTGATTCTCCTCAAGAAATAGTTTATCAAATTCAATGAAATAAAATAATCATATAAATTATGAACTATCATTACAAACAAATATTAGGTTTTCATTAATTTTTTCCCCATGGACCCTCTTAACCTCACTAAGTGACTGCAATATTCAAATTTATTAGTTTCAGTGAAAATATATTATCATATTTTACTAAAATGATTGAAAATTAAAATTTTTGAATGGAATTAAATGAACTACAATTTTCATTAAATAAAAAACTCTAAAATTATAATTACAAATAGATGAATAGACTCCCATAATTAAAATATTAAAATAATTAGGAACACTAATCATTGATAGTGAAAGTATAAATAGAATAATAAAATAAGTAACCCAACCAACAGTAAAAGAATGAAGAAAAGGTGTTAAACCTGGATTATTATTTTCATTTCATAGCCCATTTAATTTCATGTCTTATGTGTTTAATTAATGAAAAAATATTCAATGTTCATGATAAATGAAATACATAATCCCAAACTTTTACAAATAGTATGTTTTTCTAAGAGATAAATCAAATAATATTACAAATTAAGTCCATAGGTTAAACATGATTAACTTTATTTAAGCGTCCTAAGAACGTTTTAAAATTAGAAAATTTTCAACCCAGTGAATTATATATTTTAATCTTTAAAAATATTAAAAAAAAATAAGGATTAGTTGTTATGTGTGAAAAAATGAATAAAACTTATAACATTTAAGAGTCCCCCTCCCAATTGAAACCCCAAATTGTCCCCAATATTGAATATCTAGTGAAAGGAAAAAATTTAATAGTTAATGTTCAAATATAATTTATAATTTAGTAATTTAATGTATGGTTATGTGTTATAATTTATTTGAAATATTATGTTTCCACAAATTAGTCCTTTTTTCTAAATCATAATTTAGAATTTACATTCAATAAATTTTAAAACGGAAAATATGGATTTTCCATAAAGTTCAAAGTTTTAGTATATTGTATATTTATATACATAGTATGTATAATTTTCCATCAAATGGAATTTTAATGTTCTAGTAAGGTTTTCAATTCTATTTCAACATGATTTCAAACAATTGAGATATAAATAAGAAAAACACCTAGTAATTAAAAATAAGGCTCACCCAATTTAATTCCATTAGTAGAGAAGTTCCACCACACCTAATTTCATGTAAATAAATGATTTAAAAACAATAATACAACCCAAAATTCATCCTAATCCCACAAACATATATTCATTTAGTCATATTAAAAAAATAAATTTAAAGTTTGGAATAATTTAAACACTATAATGATAGCGGTGTTCTTCCATTAAGATCATATGAAAAAATAGTTTCCTTTAATACTTCAACCTGCACATAATATCCCTTTAAAGGTACCATAAAGAGTAAATAAATAATAAATAGATACATATATTAAAAATAAAAAAAATGATATTAATAAATAGTGATTGAATGTTGGAATGATTTACATTCCAATGATGATTGTATTATTGACTTTAGATATAGGAAAAGGTGAGTAGGGAGGAAAAATGTATGAACAAAAAAAATAGAAAGATTACTATTCAAAAAAAATCATAAAAAAAATTATTGAACCATAGGTTCCATCTCATGTATCACTATATTTAAAATACCTAATCTAATTTTCCTAAAGAACTAACCATAATTAGTTGGAAGGTGTTGTTTCTTAATTAAGAACCACCATGTGGGTGTAGCTGAAAGTTTTTTAAATGAAAAACAAACTATGTTCTTGTAGAATTATAATAAATCTATTTAATCCCTTATAATCAAAAATACAACCATAGATTCCCCATTTGAAAAATAAAACCAAAGAATTATATCATATTTCTGTATAAAAACTTAATTGTTGTGCATTAGGAATTATGATACAAATTTGGTCTGGTTGAAAATATTTTCTAGTTAAATCATGTTAAAAGGTTCTTCTAAGGTTGTGGAAAACTCAAATCATTTTATTAACTAAAATTAACATAAAAATAATGAAATGTGGATGAGAACTTCTATGTTCATAAAATTAGTTTTAGAAATGGATTTTAAAATTTTAGTTTTAAAATATTTTACTTGATTTGAAATAAATTAAAAGAGACTTATATTTTTTCACCCTCAAAATAATTTTTATGAAATCCTTTTACCAATTTTGTTACAATTGTAAGTTTTTATTAAAACATTTTCAAAGGGTTCAATTTCAACATAAATTAATAAATACTCTAAAATTTTTTGATAAAAATACCATTTTAAGATTTTTGAGCCTTGGTTTTATCTTCTAAGAGAATTTAACTGATTTGAACCTCTTTAAATTCATTTTTTTTAAAATTTAACCTTGTTGTTTTTGTTAACATAGGATTTAAGTTACAGTTTCATTAAATATTTTATCATCAAAGTTGAAAAATGATTTTTAAAATTTTATACAAGTTTCAAAAATTAGATTCAAGTTCATGGTTCTCTGCATATATTCATTGATTTCATCATTTATAAAATAAGAAACGATTTATTATTTCACCAATCACTTTTCCTAAAAGATTATCGTGTAAAAACTATAATGATGAGATGTAATTATTCAAAATTTGGGAGATAAACTTATCCATTCGAGTTAATTCATCTTAAATGTCTTGTAATCTTTCATTACTATGATATAAAATAAATACCCCATTTAGTTTGACCAAATAATGATACACATAATCATTTACCCCTTTATAAAAGTAATTTAACATGTCTTCAAGAAAATATGATCTGTAAATTGAATAAAAATCCATTAAATTGATTCAATGAATAAAATAATCACTCATCACTTCCTTTAAATAATTCGATGATCATGTTAGAATAATTTCCATGACTCTAAACACCTATTCTATGAATTTTATAATAATATTTCAAATCTGTGGTTATGATAAAAAAATTATCCACAACAACATATTTAAAAAAATCACATAACAAATTGGATTTAATGTAAACTACATTAGAAAAAAAAATAAGTAATTTGTTTTTATGAATTTTCATTGAAAAATATTAAGAACTTATTGTGTTGGTTTATTTTATTTTAATTTGTTTTTTATCCCAATAAAACTCAATTACATTACTTTTCTGGAAACAAAAATGAAATTTTTAATAACTAAAAGGATTTCACAAGTATAAAAGATTCATTTATACTTCTTACTCACATAATAATAGTAGAAATAAGGGTCAAACCTTAGGAGAGGTGGGTGCTAAGGGACTTATTATGATTCTACTATATTATAAAAATTAATGAAATGTTAAAAAATATAATAAAAAAGTGTGTGAATACTCAAGGTAAGGTGATAGAAATGTGGGACAAATGTTATGTTAAGATCATGAGGTAAGCCAAAAATATTTTAGATATAAGATAACTGAGATAGTATTATAAAGAAATTATTCTCAATAGAAAATATGTTAAACTAAATTAATAAACCAGACCAGTAATAAAAATTATTACAATCTCTATCAAGATTAATAAGTACCAAAATAATGAACAATATCCCAACCAAGATTTATCTTCACCAAGAATTGATGGATAAGTGGAGTTGTTCTCATTAAGGAATTTACTATAGAGAACCATAAAATAATAGCCCTTATTGATTTCAAATTCACCTTAATTATCATTGTATTATAGTGGTAAATTATTTCAAAATATCATGAAAGAGTTTTTCAACCATTATTCAATAGCCATAAAAAATAATGAAATGAAGTATAGTCCCAAGAAGGAGGAATTACAGTTGAGAAATATTGAATCAATAACATGAAAAGAATTGACAAACTGAATCAATCATATTCCCCTCTCGAAATCAAGTATAATTCATTGTTATAACTAAAATGAAAATTCAAAATAAATGTGAAATGGAAATACGTAAGAATAAAAGAAAATAAATAAAAGATTGAGACTATTCTCTATCAAGTTGAAGTCATTATCTCCCTTCTTCATCTCCATAATTATATCATCAATGAAGTCCATACTCATTTTCACCAAAATAATTTTCTCTCATCACCTCTGGAGGATCATTTGATGAATTATTTGTGTCCCACGTCTTAGATTACTTCACATTTTTATGAACAAAATTTCTACACTGAATTAATGTTACATAATCAAAAACAAAATTTAGAAATAATAAAATGGGGGAATAAATTATATCCTTCTAGAAATGACACAGTCCGCAATGAAAAATGTCTAAAAATTTTAATATACTAAACATGTAGAGTCATTACTCCAACCAACTCCCAATTTAAATTTGTACACATTTTAATTTTTATGATAATTTTCCAATATCCATGTACCAATACATGTCTCAAGGATGAATCCAATATATCCTCTAACCAATATAAACACTCAGTCAATTTCTTACATTAGTGGGTCTTCTTCAATATATCCCATCAATACTAATATAGAAAATAAGATAACCTTTCATTCAGAACCTACAAAACACTTGTGGAAGAACTCCCCAACATTGAAGAAGAATGTTCTATATGATGTTTTCATTTTGGAATTTATTTGATAATACGGTGTGTGTCTGTGTGTGAATATATTTTCTTATATATATAAAATATGTTGGTATTTAAGTCCCCTCCATTACCATAAAAAAACATAGAAAATCAATATTATATAAAAAATGCAAAACTCTTCAACAACTTTTCCTTCATATGCACTGAATCTAAATATTAATATTCACTACATTCATCATTTTCTCGGGTTGAATATTGAACATGGGTGAAGGTTGATTCTACTTAGGATTCATCAATCATAAACATAAATTTTTTAACACTTCATGTCTATATTTCCTTGATCAAAGACCCGCAACCAAAAAATAACATTCCCAGATTCCATAATAAATGATATTTCCATATTGGTCTCTAAATGGTTGGTCAGGAGATTCCTTATTAGGTAACATATCCATGGTATTTAATTAATCATTTAATAATTTGAGAACATTAGTGAAGAACTAGTTCATATATCCTCAGTTAATACTCAAATGGAATATACAATTTTGTTGAACAATTTTGTAAATCAATATACTTGATCCCCCATTTCAAATCTAAACACAAAATCATTGATAACTCTAGATCATGGTTTAATTGGATTAAATAATAACCGAGGTATATTTTAGTCAACATGTTTTAAACAAATCTCATTTGGGAAGTGACACACTTTCTTATATATTAGTTTCATTATTAATTATCAAAAACAGCTTCAAAATGATTAGTTCCCTATTTTCTTTCTACATTGACATCCCTTATGTCAGGCCTACATTTAGTTATATTTCATGCTACTATGAGGAAATCATCAATTGATCGTGTAATAAAAAAATATTCAAATTATATTATTATATAATAAATTCAATTTGGAAACATAAAGAAAATACCTTATATGTAATTTTGTAACACCATGGGTTTTTTGAATTTATTTCTTTCTAATAAAATAAATTTCCAATGTTTCTTTCATTTCAAACAAAAATAAGTTTTAAAAAACCACGATTAAAAATTAATATTATTATATAAAAACGGCACATATTATATATTCCTTAAAAATGGTGGAATAAATAGTAATAAAAAAAATTAATTATTAAGTATACAGTTTTTATAAAAATAAACCATATTGATAAAAAATTCTC
Organism: Viscum album; assembly: GCA_963277665.1. Classification (NCBI taxonomy): domain Eukaryota; kingdom Viridiplantae; phylum Streptophyta; class Magnoliopsida; order Santalales; family Viscaceae; genus Viscum; species Viscum album. The sequence continues at coordinate 423,483,792 of OY728166.1, read as the reverse complement.
AATTGTCGATAAATACTTTATATGTTTCGAAAATACTATTTTCTTAAAAATGTTTTATATTTTTTGTGAAAATAATAAATTAATTTTTAAAAAATTTATAAAATTAAATTCAAAAATTAAAATAATTTTTAATTCATCATAAAAATCCTATGAAAAATAATTTTGATTTTTCGAAAAAAATAATTTTTTGGTGAATGGTGAAAAATACTAGTTTTTATTGAAAAATACCCTTAAATTTAAAGAATTTATAAAGTTAATTTTTTAAAAAAAATGTTTTTAAAATTAAAATTAGTTCAATGATAAAATATATTAACCCAATTTAGTTCATTGTGATATTTTTCATAGTGAATTATGATATAAAATCTTTTTAAACTATTGAACATTTTCCCTTTAGAAATTTTCTTTCTCATCACAATTATAGAGTTAATTTTAAATTAAATTTTTTCACTTATGTGAATGTAATTTGGAAAAAAAATTATTCCATATTTGAATAAAAACAATTTATATAATCTAATATAGTCAATTTAAATTTTTATCATAATGAATAGTAAAAACAATAAAAATTGTTTAACGCAGTTAAGGTAAAAGGGGGTTGTAGGAGGATTAAACTAAAATGAGAAGGGTTAAAATGGCATAAAACAATTCAATCTCTCATTATATGACCATATTTCAACCTTATCACTTATATTATATTTAATTATCCATTTTTTAGATTTTTTAATGAGAAAAACATGGGTATAACTCTTTCTTTTTAAAATTTACAAGTCTATCACTCACCACACTTATAAAAGGGCACCCCCTATACTCTCCTCATTACACATACAAAAACCATTAGATCATCCATAAATTTACCAAATTCATTAATTACTTCCATCCTCTCATCATATAATCCTTATTTTGATCATAAATCCATTTGAGAATGGATTTTGGTGCAATCCCAAGGAGGCTACACAAAGAAGAGGTAATGTTCTTCAACGATCATTTTTATTTAATTCCTTCCCCCACCACCTTCGATCATTTTTAAACAAAGATGATATAATAAACTCGGTATATTCATTATAGTAATATTTTTTTATGTTAATTGAATTACATACATCCATCTCATTTTCCCTTAAATAGGAAATGATAACATCACTCATGTGTTCGGCAGAATACTACCTCAAGAACCAATATGACAGGATTTCCATAAACACCACTCACAATTGGGTATGATTATAGTTATATTGTATATATATATATATGATATTTTAAAAATAAATATTCCTTTTAAATATATTATCATATATAAATATTTTTTCATTCCATTCCATATAGAATATAATATTATCATTCGTGTGTACTATGGAGTTCCACGTCACGAAGATATATGATCCATTTTCACTTACATTTACATAGACGCTGATAAGGGATAAATTTAATAAATAAAATTTATGTATATGAAATATATATGATACTATAAATTTAATATATTATTTAACTTTATTTTTCTTTATTCATTAAGTAAATTGAAACAGTGTTCATGTGTACATACGACCTACCATCTCCATGAACGATGTCTTTCATTTATTGTCTATAATATTTATGGATTACTATAAATAAATATATAATGAATATATATGATATTTATATCATGGTTAACATTTTTATATTATGTAATATTTATAAAAGTAATAGGACAAAAAATAAAAAATAAAAAACATATATAAAAACAAATCAATTATTTCCCAAAACATGAATTTTACATGGAATTGTTAATAAATGAAAAATAAAATGTCAAAAGTAGATAATATATTCTAAGATATATATAAGTATAGTTATTTAATATATTTATAAAAAAATATATATTTATTTTCACTACTACAAAAAAATTCCTTTAACAGCGTAACAAATGGCCTTTATTAGTGCTAGAAAAGCACTAACTACATGAGTAAGGTTAAAAGCCCTGATCTTTTATCAGCACTAAAAAGCACTGATAAAATTTCCCTTTATCGCTGAAGAAAAAGTGCTGATAAATTGGACCTATATCATCTATTTTAGAAGTGATGATAAAATAACCATTAATTAGTTCTTATAAAAGAAGTGATAAATGTTCTTTTATCAGTTCTTATAGAAGGGGAGAAGGGCATATCGCATGGTTCACTAAAGGGAAATAGAGAAGGGAATATGCCCCAATTTTGTAGCACATGAGTCATAGTCCCTATTTTCTTGGGGAATGGCTGATAGGATTCAATTTGTGGACCTTCCCCTTTTTAGTGACACAACTCCAGTGGTGGACACTCAAGATGGGAATAAGGTAGACCCCCTTGTGTGCAATGTCACTACCCCTTTGGGGAATGACACATCTGGGATGATGGGGACTAAGTCCCATGATGGTACTCAGGTTGGTTCACCTAATCCACCTACTTAGGGTAATGAAAATGGATAGTGGAATGACTAACACTGAGCTGCATCTAATCCCGGAGATAATTTTACACATATTCTTCCCTCTAAAGCTGCCTGAAGGTAACCAAATGTGAGTAGTGACCCCTATCATTTAAACTCTAAGAATGAATTCACACCATTGAGTGGAAGTATCTCGTCAGATGAGGTAGAGGAACCTCAACCAACTTATATAGTTATAGTCAACTCCAAGTCTTATGCTGATGTGTCCCATGGTAGACCGCTTTAGCGGATTTGTCTCACTGATACAATTCACACGCACACTCAGTGTGCTAAAAATGAGCCTAATGCTAGCATATCAGAGAAAGTGAATGAAGAAGATCATTCCAATATTGAATTTAGACCTGGTATTATCCTGAAATAGGGAAAAAGTGTCAAAGGGAATAAAGGAAAAGTACAGACTTCATTGGAGTAAAAGGGGGGCCCACATACAAAGGGAAAACCCCATATGTAATAAGGATTCTCTTCTGGAACTGTCAAGGGTTGGTAAATTCCCATATGGACACATCCCTTAGGCACTATATCATGGCCTAAAACCTTTTTTATTGGTATTTATGAACCAAAACACCTCTTTTACAATTAGAGAGATTTTAGGTGGGGCTCTCTTGGCTACAACTTTGTGTCAAGAAATTATCATGAATAGGCTATAGATCACATGTGGGTTTAAAGGCATGACATCATCCCAATTAGCTCTTGAGATAGTGGAACTCATATTATTATCATTACTTGAAACATTGATGGCCATGAATTATCAATATTTTTTGTGAATGTTTAAACCTCATATATTATGAGGAGGGACTTATGGGAGGAAATTAAAGTTTCTTCGAGGAAGATGTCTCAAAAATGGGTGATCATTGGTGACTTAAACACTATTTTGAGACCTCGGGAAAAAATTGGAGGTAATTTCAATATGATTATTGACTCCAAATTTTCATAATGCATTGACAAGTGTAATATGGTTTATGTCCCACTTACTGGAGTTGATTTCACATGATGTAGATACAGCCGGTAGGGAAAACAAGTGATAAAACATGATAGGTGTCTTGTCCAAATTCATGAAAATAATGCTGCCCATGGGGCCTCTAGATTAACACTCACTAAGAACCATTATAATAATTATCCTATTGTTTTATATGTCAATACACAATAGATAAGGGCATCCCATATCCCTTTTAAATTTAACAATGTATGGATTGTGATTCTGGGATGTAGGGAAATTATTTTAGAGGCCTATAAGATTGAACATATTGGGATCCCTCTAAAAAATTTATCTATAAAACTTAAGCACCATAAAGGGATACTCAAGGAGTGTAGTAAAAAATAATTCACCAAAATTGAAAATGACATCAGGAGTTCTAAGGAGGAACTATGCTACATTCAGATTAGAAATGAGAATCATCCCACTCTTCCTAGAGAGGAAATTATGTCTCATAACAAGTTCTATGACCTATTAATGATAAAATAAAGGCTAGTCAAGAATCCAATGAATATGAGATGTTTAAAGGATGTGGATATAAATTATAAATTCTTCAACAGATTACACAGGGAGAAGAGGTCACGAGTAGGAAACAAGGTTATCAGTATTAATGGCCATTTTTATACTTCTAAAAATGAGATTTCCTAATATTTTGTAAAGAATTACAATAGGATGTATTTTGATGATGGGTAGTACAATAATAATAGGATTGTGGATAACATAAATTCCTACATTCATGAGCACAATAATCAACTTCTTATTACCTCCCCCATGAAAATTGGAGATCAGGACTACTCTCTTGTCTCTTAATCTGGAGAGCACCCCTAGTCCAGATTAGATTACTAATATATTAATCATGTTCTATTAGGAAATTTTGTAGGATAATATCACTTGATCTATTATGTATTTATTTACCCACTCTTATATGCCTCATGGAATGATTTTTTTTCATTTCTCTCATTCCTAAGAAAGAAAATGCTCTTGATATTAAGGATTTCAGGCCAGTGGAACTTGGGAACACAATTCCCAAGCTTATCAGTAAAATACTCATGAATAGTATGGGAGGACTAGTTGATGACATGATCAATATAAATCATTTGGCTTTGAACTTGGGATAAATATTCAAAGGTGTCTCTTTATGGCCTTATAAAGTATTAATTTAATGAGGAGGAAAATGAAGGAAGGGAATTTTTTCCATAAAATTCACATATCAAAAACTTTTGACACACTTAAATGGATATTTCTACTAAATGTTCTTAAAATATATGGCTTCTCATGTGTGTTCACTTATATGGTCATCACTATTCTTGGATCATTAAGGCTATTCATCCTCATAAATGGTGCCCCCAGAGTATTCTTTATATGCATCAGGGGTGTGAGACAAGGTGATCCGCTATTTGGGATTCTATTTTCTATCATTGAGGATTGCCTAATCTGATGCATTAATGATCTTACTCACATTGGTCTCTATAGGAAAATTAAGGCTGGTATGATTGATTGTGTACCATATCACCTTTTGTATGCTGATTATATTATGTTACTTTGTCAGACCTCAAAGAGAACCATTTCTACTATGAAATCCCTCTTCCATCATCATGATGAGGTGGTTGGTCAACAAATTAGCTGGGACAAATCCTTTATTGTTTTTTGGTAAAGAAATTCTAGAGGTAAATAGGAACAAGATCATTAATTATCTTGGGGTGAAGAGGGTAACTTTTACCTACTAGTATCTTAGTGTCCCCTTATTTTGGGGGAAAGTGAAGAGGTGATACCTGGAGGAAATATATTTTGGCATCATTTATCAACATTATAGTTGGAAAGGTAAATCCATGTCCATGGTTGGGAGGGTTTTTCTTATGAACTCAGTGATCACATCCAAATTTTTCTATTCCTTCTCTCTCTACAAATGGCCTAGAGTCCGTATAAAAGAGCTTAAAAGCATGATACAGAACTTTATCTAGACAAGTTCAACACATGAGGGGAAGTTGATCACTGTCACCCGGAAGGAATGCATCAAGCCAGTTGAATTGGGTAGTCTATGAATAAAAGGCCATAGAACCTTCAATGATGGTATTATTGGGAAATTCACATGAGACCTGATATCCAATGATTTCTCTAATGAATTCCTTATAAACAGATTCACAAGAAGGAAATTTAATGGATATATGTTTTAACTTGCCTCATTGGTTTGGTCATATCTTAATCACTCATTCTAAAGACCATATATGACACAAAATGGTTGGTTTATAGGATCTCCACTCTCAACTGTTAGAGTACAGAATGGATTGAACACCCTCTTCAGGACAGCATGGTTGTCCCCCATGAAGTAGAAAAACTCTCCATCTAAGACCTTCACTCAATAAGTCATTCTTTTGATATCATGATTCCCTGCCAAATTGAGATTGAAATACAATATCACACATTCATTGACTATGACACCCTATTTTGAAGGCATAGTCAGAATGGTCAATTCACCTATAAGGAGTATTACTAGCTTCAATGTGGGGGCCTCTCCGACCCAACTTTCTGGCTAATAAAATTTAATACTATCTTCATTTGGCCTTCTAAATTCATCCTACTTTAGAGGATCTAGAAAAAAAGAATAACACTTTATGAACATTTAAAACGAGCTACCTTCCACTTGTCTTCAGTTTTTTCTCTATGTATGTGTAATAAAGAAACCGTGCAGAACCTGTTACTGAAATGTGACCAAGCCAAACAGCTCTAGTCCTATGTTGGTTTTTTGTTCAGGATGAACTTTGGTACTTGAACATTGTTTACTGATCTCTTAGAAAATATTCCTTATGATCACTATAGTGAACAGATTAAACTCTTCCTACTTTTCGCTACTTCCATTACCATTGTACTTCTCTGGGAATCTTAGAATGATGCACTATTTGACAGTGCCTACAATGTTACACAGTAGGGAATGGCATCCATACACACGTAGGTTTATGCTACTTCATCAATCTAAGAAGGTACAATGTTTGATAAAGTCTCCAACTTGAAAACGCTTAGATTTATTGGGGTTTCTGGTCAACTATGAAAGCCCTGGATTCTCAAACACATTCTTTGGATACCACTGATTCCACCATGCCTCAAGTTGAATGTCGACGGAGCTTCCTCGGGTGAACCAAGTCCATCGGGTTGCATTGGTGTGTTTCAAACGTACCTTGGGTTTGTAAAATTATGTTTCTACCATTTCACCGGTGTTGTCAATGCCTATGAAGTAGAGTTATAGGAAATAATTCATACAATAATGTATGTTTTCTATTATAGTTGGAACATGATATGGTGGGAATCTTATTCTCAGCTTGCGGTTCACGCCTTGAAAACAAGGACATGTAATGTGCCTTGGATATTGTTACCTCATTTTGTAGATTTACTTAATAATATTACTCAAATCAATTTTGTTTTTTAACATTCCTGTTGGGAGTCCAATCAGGTGGAGGATTCTCTAGAAAAGAATAAGATCACTGAAATGGGAAATATGTGTTCTTCGTTGGCCCAAGACTACTATGCCACATTGGTAGAGGTGGATAGATGTGGTGACACGCACTCTCATTTCTTGTAATAACCCATTGTATACTTGACTCTTTATCACTTTTTATTTTATAATTTCTAGGGGATGACTTCTACTGAATCCTTGACTTTTGGAGTATTGACATTTCAAACATTGGTTTAAACAATTACATAAATAAAACTTATTACATACATTAAAAAATCAATGTTCCATTATATTTTAATCCTAACCTAACTCATGCTATTTTCAAACAAAACATCCCCACTCGAGCAAAATAATGCACATGTATAAGAAACAAATTCTTATGTTAGTAATAATATATAGAAATAAATTTAAAAAAATTGTTAATTTTACCAAAATAGATTTCAATTTTAAATAAAAAATGCACTTGGAGTCATACTAGTCAGATAGTGCATCATATTGAGGCATGGATAATTCCAACATGTCTCAAATGACATTTGGATCATTTTCTTAAAGTATCAAAACAATATGAATGTGTTTTCTCAATTTTGAGTACGTCAGTTGTCTTTTTTACTTAAATTTCATTTTAAATTGGAAACATGCACTTTTGAATCACTATGATCACATCGTGTATCAATTTGACATGAAATGAATTAATACATGTCACAAATGCCTTATGAATTATTTTTAAAAACTATCAATAAAATCATAGTGTTTTTATCAATTTTCATCATGTGACATATTTTGAACTAAAATGTTGATTTTAAACTGATAACAGACACTTTCAGTCCTAATTCACACATCGTGTATGGGATTAAGGTGTGTCTGATTCCTATACATCACAAATGACTTATGGATCATTTTTGTAAAGTATCAAAACAATTAAAAAGTGTTTTTTTTTGTTTTTTAGTAGGTAAGTTTTCTATTTTACTAAAATTGATGACAATGTTAAATAAAAGGCACTTTGAGCCATACCGGTCACATCGTGCATTCGATTGAGGTGCAGCTGATTCATACATGTCCCAAATGAGTGATGGATCGTTTTCCTAAAGTATCAAAACAATATGAATGCGTTTTCATGGTTTTGAGTATAGAAGTTGTCTTTTTTTATGAAAATGTCATTTTAAAATTGAAATAAGTACTTTGACTCATACTGGGTGCATCATGTTTCATATTGATGTGTGGTTGATTCCTACATGTCACAAATGACTTATGGATGATTTTTGTAAATTATCAAAACAATATAAATGTGTTTTCTCGATTTTGAGTAAGTCATTTGGATGTTTAACTGAAATTAATTACTTACTGAAAATTCATTTTTTATTATTGAATCACTTTTAAAGAAAAATTAAAAAACTGCCACATCCATCATTACAACCAAAAAAAATGAAAGAAACCCCAAGAAAATACAAGCGCTTCCCATCCCCAGTAATTGCATCAAGTCATTAACCCATTGCCAATGCATGACCACTTGTTAAGAAGTCTTGTGCAAAGATGAATGGGCATGGAACAGATCGAATAGACATACCCTCTCAATAGTCCATTCAACTGGCATAAAGAAGTGAAACCATTAGTCATACCTGTCACACCATGAATCGGGTTGAGGTGAGGTGGATTCTTACACGTCCCAAATGACTTATGGATGGTTTTCTGAAAGTATCAAAACAATCCGAATGTGTTTTCTTAGTTTTGAGTGTGTAACATTTCTTTTTTACTAAAATGTAATTTTAAAATTGAAACATGGACTTTGACACATACAGATCACATTGTGTATTTGATTGAGATGCAGATGATTCCTACGCATCACAAAAAACTTATGGATCATTTTCTTAAGGTATTTAAAAAATTATATTGGGTTTGCTCAGTTTTGAGTATGTCAATTGGTCTTCTACTAAAATTGAAGTCAATTTTATATAAAAACACACACTTGGATTCATATCGGTCACACCATGATTCCGATTGAGGTGAGTCTGATTCATGCATATCTCAAATCAATTATGGGTCATTATATTAAAGTATCAAAACAATATGAATGTGTCTTTTCATTTTTGAGGTGTGTATGATTCTTACAAAGGCATGACTCATTGAGTCATAGCGGTCACATTTTGTGTTGAATTTAGGTGTGGCTAATTTCTACAATCCTCATATGAGTTATGGATCGTTTACCTAAATGTGAAGAAGGTTAAGGCCTCTATAATACTTTTTTCAATCATATAAACCATGTCATATTTTCTAATAAACAAAAAATATATCTTGAATCAAACAATGAACCTATACATAAGTCACAAAGAGTGATTTCCACAAAAATAGACCTCTATAAACAAGCAGATAGAAAGAGGGGAACTAATTCATGAAAGTATAACCATTTAAAGGTTAAAATTAATAAAAAAACTATTTGAACTATGAAAGTATTATTTCATCCGACTTTTACAATTAAATATGAACTTACAATATCCAAAAAATAAAAACAAGGAAACTTCGAACGTCTTCACCACAACACTGGAGACAAAAAATTATCCTATGTGTTTCATGCATCTTTCACAAAAACTCATCCAAAAAAATTCCTCCACAAACTTATAAAAATGGTAATCCTTAGAGAATAGTTCATTCTCCTTGATCCTATTATGAAGACCCCATTGAAAATTGAATCTTCCAATAGATCCTATGACACCACCTCAGGATAAAAGGAAACTTGATCTTTGAAGTGTTGAACATAAGACTTCACCATACGCTGACCTTACTAGACACTCATAATCTATTCCATTTTCTTATTTATTCACCTCCTTAGGTATAATCCATAAGAAAAATATGTACTTAAAAACTTCCCACATCATCCCATCATGAATCCTTGGTGGGAAAATCAACTCTCATTCACCCAAACCTGGACCCCTAAGAAGACCCAAAACAACATGAACTCTAACATCATTGGTATCTCCTAACACTATGAATAAATTCTCACCTTCCTTAACCCACTTCACTACCTCTAATGAACCTCAATTTCCACAGATATGGGTAGAAACCGAGGAGAAATAGAAATCAAGAGAGACCAACTAGAAACTTTGGGGACCTTTCTAGGCAGTACATTCTAAATAACACAAAAATCATAAAATCAGGTTTACAATCAATTCCTCACATACCCAAACATATGAAAACACTCAAAAGGAATATTGAGGGTCTCAATTATCACTTTATCAAAAAACCCAATAATTTACCAAATTTTCAATCCAAAAAAATGTACTTAAAAACACTTTTTTTCAATTCGAGACCATTTTAAAGAAATCATTTTAATTTTAAAAATAGTTTCATTTTAAAATCATAATCACCAAAAATCGAGACCAAAAAGAGATATAATTAATAATAAACCATCAAAATGAGGAACTAGTATCCATTCTTTACCCAACGACATGGTAGTGGGCCATAGTTTACATAGTAGACGAGTTTACTATGATTCAAAAGATCAGAAACCCCCAGCACTAATCAAACATCAAAAGTAACGCCAAATACATAATACTAGGCCACTAGGTTCTTAGTTGTATTAACAGTGGACCTACATACACTATCATATCAATAGGTACCAGGTTTCATTCCATCCGGTACTCAGTGCCTACTACACAAGGGTACCTCTATCTCTTCACCACTCTCTCCTATAAAATCCTTTAACCCCTATTTTAACTCCCTTTAGTCAAAAAATACACCAAAAATGAGACTAGTAAACTAACATTAAAGGGGATTACATTGTTAGATTGGATGGGGAATTTAAAACCTCCACATCCACAATCATTTCACACTCAATAATATTCAACCAAATTATTGAGGAAATATATTCAACCATTGGGTTTTCATATGTTTTAGGCTAATTGTTAAGAAATTTCTAATACATTTACATGATTTTTAAAATATTTGATGTATTTTAAGTTTAATTTCCTCTTATTTATAATCCATTAGTGAACCAAAATCATGGAAACATAAATAAATAAACGATCATTGACATTAAATTATAAGGTTCACCTATAATGGTTATTTTTGGACAATGGTTGACTTTCACTAGTTTCAAAATGTTATTGAATTAATATAACTCAGTCTATTATTTCATAGAAAAGGCTAGGGATATTTATAGGATATTATTCTCTCTTTATCCAACATAAAATATATTGATAATGTATATAATATAATTCTTCATAAAGTCCCATATGGATAAGTTATTAATAACTGTTTTTATAAGATAATTCCAAAAATTAAATTTTATCCTTCCAGGATCCAGTGAAGTCAATAATTAAGTCTCAAATAATATCCTCCAATATCAAGATATTCTAATTAGAATGATTATTAGTCTGGGAATAATGGAAGTATAAAATTTCACCCATAACTTAATTGAAAATTAATATCCTTGTTATAACAAAGATAAAAACATTTTATCCCTATCAGATATAGCACTAGATTCGACACCTAGAAGCATTATTATCTGACTAAATGGCCTGAAGGCCTAAATTTTTATTCATTTTAGATAAACCCCATTTTAAGGATAAAGGGGGGAACCCTACATGACTTCAAGGACAAAAATACTTAAACATAATCAGAAAATAAAGAGGGTTGCAACCCAAAACAACACTACATAGAAATACTCCTCCCCAGCATTAACAGTATTAAAGAACACATCCACCAATGCATGGATACTCAGAAAGTTGTCCCGTGAAAAAATGAATGGGCCCAGAACCGATGGTTTCACCATACCCTCTCAATCTTCCAAATCTGAGAAGTCGTGCATGGTGGAGCCGACTAGCTCTAAATCCTCATATGAATAATTTCCTTGTAGACTATCTGGTTTCCATAGCATGAAGCATTCATGAGTCCATTGTACCTCCATCAATGACCATCCTGGAAAGACCCTGCCGCACTCCATAAGTCACTCCTTCGACCACAACTACAGAATCCCAGAACACAATCTAAGTGACATGAGTTCAAGACATCATCACCTAGGACTGTATTTCCTAACATTGTGCAGAGGGAGAACCACCAATGAGGGAATTCGGGTTGTCTTGAACCAAAAACACCGCTATGGCCATGGATCTTCTCTTATTAAACCCATGTATGCACCATCACTAGGTTCTGAAGCATGTCATTCATAGTGGCAATAAAATAAATGTGAAAGGGTAGAGATGAACCAACAATGTCAAAGAAGAAAAACCAATATGCCACCAAATTCACTGCAAATCAAAAAAAAACACCAACACCATCAAATCATAAAACCTACAAAAACTCATAGCAGTGCTGAAACCCAAAGCCTCCCCCCTCTAAGGCACTAGAGATCTGACATAGAGCCACACTGGAATCCCACTAGAGGCATCACCTGCTCGTGCCGGATGAACCGAGTGGAGCCACTTAGTCGATGCTGGAAAGGCCGAGATGCACCGAATCGAGACATGTCAGAACCATGATGAGCCACGTCATCATCAGAAAGTGTGATCCATGAAAAGTCTAATGTTGGATCACCACAAAATTACGTCACCACTGAGAACGGGAGCCAGAGACAACGATGAATCTCGTTGGATCCATGTCATGCCACTCCAATGCCAAACCACACCCACACTGAGCTGAGACCTGATGAAGTAGACACAAACTGATTCAGGCCAGAGGGGGAAGGGGAAATGAAACCAAGGGGAAAATAAGTCAATAAATCCTTCATGATTTCATCAAATTTCTTAATATTAAAGGAACATATTGAAAGAGTACTTGTTGGATTTTTATATTTCCTTCACCATATTGTAGGTAAAAAATTTAGTGAGGAATACTATGATTCATTGAATCATTAAAGGCCACCAAAAAAGGTGATAGGTATCATGGTACATCATTATGATCCTTAAAAGAACCAAGAGGAGTCACGCCAGTAGTGGTGAGGAGATGAGATATAGGGTTCATCATGGTTGAGAACAGCGCAAAATGAAAAATGAAAAATGTGGAACCCAAAAGATCAAACAATGATAGAGAAAAGTAGAAAATAACATACATTGGATTCTCACCTTGATTTGTCTGAGGGAACACAGAGGAGTCAGACCGGCAGTATAGGAATTCTATGAGAGCTTGAAAATCGTGACTGACTAAGTACCGATTAGGGTTATTTTAAATAGATCAGGAACACTTTTAAACAGCACTTTCAAAAAATCACTGATAAATATAACATTTATCAATGTTAAAATGATATGTTTTTATAAGGATTTATTTAAATAAATTTATTATAATTTTATAATTATTAAATATATATAATTATTTATTTATAATTATATAAATACTTGTTTCAAAAATAATTATTATTTATTTATAAAAATTTTAAATTTATAAATGTATAAATATATTAAATATACATTTCTAAATATATTTATTTAAAAATATTTATATAAAAATATATATTTAACATTATTAGTGGATATATAATTGTAAATACCCACAATTTAAAAATGAGTGAAATTAAATAATTCAAAATCAATACACTTCAAAAATATTCAAAAAATGGATAAGTTTTATTAATTAAATATAAATTATTAAAACAATATGGATATATATATATTGAAGTAAGATGAATGAATATTGAAAATACTAGAAATTATAAATAAATATATATAAAAAATATCACAAAATGATCTAATTTAAAAATAAAATAAAAAATATTTAAAATTAATTCCATAACTATAATAGTATTAAAAATAAATAAATAAGATTGACCTATTAAAACATAATATATTAAATGTATCATGTTATAATGAAATTATAAAATATACTGAAATATAAATAAATTGCATAAATATTATGTGTATTTTTTTATATATATTGTGTAAATATATTTGTGTGTGTGTGATTTCATATAAAACTAAATTAATTACATATATATATATAATATATATATATACGTGAAATCAATGTAACACACAACATTAGATATATGTTAAATTAAAAAATAAAACAACATTAAAAATTTATAAAACATTAAAATGTTTTTAATTAACATTTTATTCATTGTATATATATTTATATTAAATATATATTATTTATTACTATTTATAATTAATATATATATATATATATATATTATTTATTCATTTTTATTGATAATTTTTTCATCAATAAATTTTTAAATAATTTTATAATTTATTGATTTTTTATTTTTTTAATAATATATTCATTTATATATCTACATTTAATATATTTTATTTATCAATTTTTATAATCTATATATATATATATATTAAATGTATTCATTTTTATAAATAATTTATTAATTAATTAAATGTTTAATATTTTTTTAATTTACTCATTTTAAATTTTTATTTGTTGAATTATTTCATTTTATTCTTTTTTGCTATCTATATATTTAATGTATACTATTTATTAATTTTTAAAATTTATGAATATGTATATTCAATTTATTCATTTTTAAAAATAATTATTTAATTAATGAAATTATAAAAAAAATTATTTTTTAATTATTTCATTTTATTGTGGACCTTTATCAGTGCTAATAAAGCACTGACAAAGGTTACCATTAATCAGTTCTTTATTTTTAGCGCTTATAAAGGGTACTTCTTATCGATGCTAAAAATAAAGCAATGATACACTATAACCTTTATCAGTGCGAAAATAAAGCGATAATAAGGGTGACCTTTTATCAGTGCTAAATAACAAGCACTGATAAAGGGTTCCCTTTATCGGTGCTTTTATTTAGCACTGACAAAGGCCCCACTTTATTTGCACCTATTTTAGCCCTGATAAAGATGGACTTTCTCAGCACATTTTTCTTAACCTGATAAATGTCAACACTATTAAACAAACATTTTTTAGTAGTGTATCATGGAGGTTTGAACATGTACTTATGATGTCAAAACTTAACCTACGGGATTTTTGTCTAAAGTTTCCTTCATTGAGACATATGTTATGTTATTCACCTATCTTTTTTTATGAGGTGTATATACATCCCCTTTGATATGTTATATGATGAATATACTTATTTTAATTATACTTAATTTCATGTTTTATGATAGTATTTAATTTTACTTACGATTCAAAATATAACAAAATGATAAAGATTTTACTTTATAATCTCATCAATTATCAATAATTTTTATGATTATGATTCCGATGATGAAATCCTATTATTCATCTATCAATAAACTCATGAAACTTATTATCCTCTATTTATGTCCTTATAAAACATGTTTTCCATTCATTTTTTCTCTCTTTATGCACTCAGGAGATCAGAATAATGTTTTAATAAAAAAACATCTTTATTTATCTCTTTATTCAAAAATTATTTTTAATCCAAAAAACACTTTCTAAAAATGTTTTCAATAAGTTTTTTGTAATTATAAAAATTATTTATTAAAAGAAAATTACCCATATTTAACTGTATATATTTTTTTGAATGGAATCTCAATAGCATTTTTAAAAAACAAGGCCCTTATGGATTTTTCGAAAAATGTGAAAGGAATATTTGTTTTAACATGTATGGTATAAATGGAATTTCTCAAATTCATGTCCATTATTTATATTTAATCTTCCTTAATATGTTTTCAAGGTCATTTAAAATGAAACATATTTGCAAAATATTTTTTGAATTTTTATTTTTTTTAAAAATTATTTTCAAAGAAATGATATTTTCCTCTAGAAATGTTCCAACTGATTTTTATTTCAGAATAATTTAAAATCTAAAATCACATTCCTTGATGTTATATAAAAATTTTAAATTATATGATACATTGGAACCAAATTTAATATTTTACTTTATCGATAATTGTTATGATGATAGGATATTTATGAAACTCATTTCTCCTTAACGGGTTATACTATGATAAAATGCTTATGTAACCAGATTCTTTTTCCATGGGTTATGCTTAGATGAAATGATGAAATGATTATAAAAACTCTTTATTTCTCCTATTAAATGTTATGATTATTTTTTTGAAACTCATTTCTTTTCATGGGTTTTGATATAATGAATGTTTTATGATCTTTTGGCACACATATGTATGATTTTCATTATGTGATGGTTGGGATCAATATCTCTCTTCAATTCATTGGATAAAGATTGATATCTCATATGATAAATTGAAATGGAATGGGGAGTAAACAGGTGGGGAAGGAGGGGCCACCGAGTAGCATATCTCCCTCTTGTGGCGGTGGCTAGGGTTTCTTTAGGTTTCCGTCCTCCTTCCCCCTTCGATCGGTTTAGGTCTCGATTCAGCTTCTTATGGTCGGCTCTGGCTCGGTGCGACTTGGATTCAGTGCGGCGCGGCGGGGCTATGGCGAGGTTAGGCGGTGTCTCTCCTTCGATGGGGCTCAGTGACACACTGCTCAACTCGGTGCTTCCTGTCCTTCTTGGTTTGTGGCTATTTGGAGGCTTCAGCTTCTTCTTGATGGATTGGCATAGGCGTGGCGTGGCGGAACTTTGGCGTGAGTTGACTTTGTTGTTCTTCGTCGTGGGTCATCGTTTTTCCGCCTTCCACTCAGCTAGACATGGTTATTGCTCTAACCTTCTTGGACAATTGCTTGTTAGTCGTGACATTGCTTCCGGTTTCACCTTCGTTGAGCTTCTGGTGACTTGAAGATGGATATGGATTTTCTCAAAGGGGGAGGGTTCTATTTTGGTGTTCCTGTGTGGTTTTTTTACAGGTCCTTTTGGTTTTGTAACGGTTGTGTTAGCTGCTTATGGCATGAGTTTGGTAATTTTTGGGTTTCTCTGGTAATCGATTGGAGTTGAATGCGTTATTTTGGTGGAATGGTCCCTTGTAGCATAGTGGTATTCTCTCTTGAATGGTTTGTTGTGCGAAGGAGGGAAGTTTATGATCTGATTGACTTCATGAACAGACTTCAGTGGAGCCCAGAGCTAGTGCTTCATATTTGCATATCTTTTTTAGATTTATTTGATTGAGAGGGTATGGCGTCAGCCATCGGATCGGGCTTCTGCTAGACATAGGACATTTGCTTGCCAATTAGCTTTGCAATGGTGGAGAGCTTCTTCATGTTCAAATGCTAGGGTGGAGCAGTTCAATGATGTTTTTCTGGGTTTTATTCTTTTTTCCTTTGAGTGTATTGTCCTATGTCCATGATGTATTTGGGTTTACACCCCCTTTATCCCTAAAAGGGGGCTTTATCATATAATAAAAAATTGAAGGCCTTCAGGCCGTTGGAGGTAATGGGGAGTAAACCCATTTAAGTAAGGTATTCAATTCATTACAATAGTATTGGAAGTGAACCATGAAAACATTAATGGTTTGGGGACTGAACCCATTCCATTATGATGGTTTCAGCAATTATTCATAAACTATTAATGAAATGATTTTCTATGCTTATGTTTATGGAAAAATTGAATGTATTATGCCATTTTTTGATCTCATGGATCATGTTATTTTATTTCCATATGACATATGTATTATGTAAGATCAGGAATTTTTAAAAGGAAACATTATGTTCGATATCGTACATGATACACCACATCAAGCTTAAATAAACTACTAAATATTATTATTAAAAATGAGATCATTAAAAACAAGTCATTAAATTAGAAGGTATTATAATTAGTAGTTTATTGATTAAATTAACAAAAATTTATAGCTAAATATTAATTTATTGGTAAGTGCATCGAAAATAAAAAAAACATTTTTAAGAAAATTCATTTTATTTTTCAAAAATATGATTTCTTCAAATATTTTTTTTATAGATAAATGTGATAATTTCTAAATTATATAAAAAAAATATTCTAAAATTAATTTACATATTAATTAATAATTTCAAAATTATTTTAGGATTAATTTTTTAAATTTTTTTGAAAGTATTAATTTTTCGAGGAGTAATGAAAAATAATTATTTTTATTTAAAACTGTATTTTTTTAAGTATTTACAAGGTAAAATTATTTCATTGATTAGTTTTAAATATTTATTATTATATTTTTATTTAATATAATTATATTATGTTTTTTAGAATGTATTTTATACTATAATTTAGTAAATAATCATTTTTTATTTAAAACGTCATGTTTTTTGAAAAAAAAAACTTTTTTTTATTACGTTATTCCATTTTAATTGGAAATTAGGTTCTGAAACATAAGTATATTTAATTTTCTTGAAAAACCTATACCATATTTTGAATAAGGGGGTCTAAATTTATTGAATTGGTTTCTTTTATTTTTGGTCAATATGACCCTTTTATTTTTTGTCAATATGAATAGTATCTTTAATAATTTCGGATACCATGGTAAAGGGTAAATCAGTTAATTTTAGTTTAAGAAATACTATGAATGATTAAATAACCGAAAGAAATACCTAAATCTTATTTAATGAGTATATCATCATCTTAATCATTCATAAATCAAATTTATGACCGTTTGAGTCCACCTGGGTAAGATTTTGACATTTATATTATTTTATCTTATGAAATGTCAAACAAGTCACACACAAGTTTTTAATAAGTGTAATATCTTTAATATGGTTTTATACTAAGGATATGTTTGAATATAAATATTACTTTTAAATAAAATTTATTTTTCTTTACATTGGTAATTTATTTTTAATTTTTTATGAAAGAAATATGTAACTTATTTGTTTTCACAATGCTAATACGGTAATTAATCCATTATTTTAAATAACAAATAAATGATATTAAAAATATTAAAATAGATATAATTATAGATAAATAATGTGATAAAATAATTTTATAGATTAAATTGACATGTTATTGGTTCATTAAAATAAATTTTATAATTATAATTGTTATACTTATATTATTAAATTCAGTGTAGTGAATATTTCTAACAATTTTCATTCTTGATATTTTATAATAAATTATATTTTATAAAATGATATAAAATTAATAAAACAATTAAATTAGGATAATTTATTATGATATGGTTTATAATATCCACCATGTTCCATTTATGGATCATTTTTCATTTTATAATACCTATATTAACCCATAAAGAGTAGAAATCCATGTTGTCACAGTAAGAGTTAAAGAGGACAAATTGGGTTTAAAACCAAACAAATAACATTAGAAAAATATTACAAAGTTGTATAATTTTTATTTTATGAATATATTTCAACCCATAGACTTATTATATTTTAAATTAATAATTTTGGGGCCTTTTGGGGGTAAATATTATTTTATAGTTTTTGATATTTTGATAAATTCCAAGAGTACCACTCCCATCTCTTATAAAAGGAAACATTTTAATATTAGTACTACACAATTAAAAATGAGTTTTTTAAACCACAACCTACCAAAATATATTCCTATAACCCATCAAAACATTATATATGAATTATTTTTGGCATAACACTGACCTTTTGTGGAATTAAAGTTTTAATAAAAGGAGATTTTCGGAAGAAGAGGTATCGTTTTTAATCAAGCTTTTATATTTATTTTATTCTTACACATCCATAAAACCTTCTTAAACCATGATAAAATAATTAACCCAGTGTAATAAATTCACTTACATTTTATTATTTCTGTTTACTAACTTATATTCATCGTAAATTCTATCAAATTGGAAAAATCATTGTTTCTGTGTACGGTGGACTAATGCCTCACAAACTGATGTAAGTCATTTTTCGTCACCATCTCTCAAGACTCCTTATAATGATTGATTTAATGTATACATATGATATTAGATACATATTTATAATTATGAGAATATGATATATTATTTATATTCTTACCTTTTCATGCACATAAAAACGATAACATCATTCATGCGTACGTGTGGAATACCACCTTCACAAAGTTATGTGATTCATTTTTCATCATCACATCACATGGATGATATATATATATATGTGTATTTATTTAAATAATTAATATTATATATATGATATTATGATAATTATCTAAATATAATATAATACTTTCTTTCTATAATGATCTTTGTAAAATTGAAATGTTACTCATGCGTACGTACGACTTACCGTCTCCATCATTGTATCATAGTTCATTTTTCATAACCATATTTTTTATATGTATTTAAATTTTTTATTAATTTATAAAATTGATAAATTTTTCATGAATATTACTCTATATATTATGGAATTATGTCCTTTTTTATCATAGTCAAATTATAAAATTCATTTTGAACTTAAGTACCAAATATCATTACAACACTCGATGTGAATTTAAATGATTAAATCATTAACATGTTAATAAGTGGTATAAAATGAATAATGAACTTTAAGAGGTTTCATAAGAAATTAAGTAATTAACATAACTTTATTATTCAATAATGTATAGAATGTATGTTATTATTTGGAATTAAGGTAGGGGAATTGTTAACTCAATTTCAATTCTTTAGATAAAAATTTTACATAATTGATTATGTCATGATAAGATTATGTGTGAAATGAATTTTGATTATATTTTGGTTAATTTAAACTTTTTTTATGTGTATTTATATTTTAAACATATAATCTATTCATTTGATTAATGCTCTCTTCAATGTTGTGATATTGGTAGGGGATATTCATTTAAAAATTATATTTTTAATATTTCCCTTAAAACTCTTTTTTTATTCAATATCCAAATGAATGTTTTCTAACACTGAAATAAATATGATTTTTATTATTATTATATTATTAGTTTAAAAAATTTACACATGATATAATTTTTACAAAATAGGTTGAAAGAAATCTTTTATTCGTTTTCAAAATACGGAACTTTGTTACTTTTTCAAAAAAAACTTCGAAAGAAATGTTTGTTTAACTTATACAGAATGAGCTTATTTCACTACTTCCATGACACCTTAACAATTTGGAACTTACTTTACAAATATAAATTGTTATTTTTCAATAATTGTTTTCCCTTATAAATGAAAAAAAATTCAAAAAAAAATTCATTGAAAAATTGAAAGGTGATTTTTTTCAAGAAATATTTTTATGATATAAGAATTCATGTTTTATGATTATCTTATGGTTCATGGGGATTTTTCTTCTGATGGGGGTTTCCATTATAAACAAAATATGGGTTGTTCCTTGATATCCCGCTAATATATTGGGCATGTTTATGTTAGATATTAACCGTGATGGTTACTCCGATTGTAACTATGATGGTTACTCCACGTATAACCACTAGGGTTATGTCAGGAATAACCAAGAGGATAATTTCATGGTATCCATGATGGTTACATAAAAAGTAAGTGTGATAATAAAATTATTCCACAATTTAGCTATATGATTTATTTCTTCTTTTTATGTTTTTACAGAAATCTATTTTTTCACAAGGTAAGTTATTTAGTTTATGTTCAAAAGGATGTATATGTTACATTTTAAGGGTGAAAAGTATAACTTTTTGAAAGAAAATCATTATTTTTTAATGTTTTCAAATAAAAGGTTATGGGCATTATTTTTTCTTTATGATTTACTATGACATATTTTATAGAACTATTTGTGGAGAAAAGTTGATTTATTTCAAAAGAGAATTTTTATTTTATACCAAATTTATATTTTGAAAAATTAAAGTTTTCATAACTATTTATAGACTAATGATTTCTCTCTTTCATTTTTGTCCCTTAATGAGATTTTCTTCTCATCCAACATTTTAAAAAATTTATTCACATGGTTTAAGGGTGTGTATGTAAAGGATTAGTTCAAGATGAAAATAGTTAACATTTAATCATGAAAAGTAACTATAATTTATTTTGAAAAGTTTATTTAGTGGAAAAAATAAATAATGGGTATAAGTGTCAAATTTTAATGTATGGGTTTAATTTTTAATATTTTTCCCTAATTATCTAAAACTCTAAACCAAAAAGATCCTAATAATTGTAAAAAAGTAAGATATATTTCAAAAAAACTAGAATATGTAATTCTTAGGACTGGTTTCTTACCATTGGTATCAAATGATGGTTTATATAACTATATATATTAAGATATTTTATGAGAAGTTGTATTAAGAATTATGGAAAAAACCATGGATTTGTATTTTTAAGGATAACCATATATTCAAATTAATAGACACCCCTTTAGAGGTTTTAATTTATTAAATTTTATGAAGAATAATGATATTTTTTGTTACACTTATTTTTTATGTAATTATGGGTTATTACAATTTGGGATGAAAAATTAAAGCTATAATATAAAATTTTTGGTTAAAATAATTATTTATTGTTGAATATATTGACATTAATTTTGAGGATACTTCTTATATTTCAAAAAAAATTATAAGGATTATGTTAATATATTTCTAGAAAAATGGTAACCCATATGATTGGTGGAAACCCTTCATGTCTGGAAATGCGGAAGGGATTGAAACCAAAACTGAATGGGGGAAAGGGTGAATCACCTAAAAATGGCCTACGTGATGTCCTGGTCAGTATAAAATTGTTTTTATTTATTTAAATGATATAGTAGATAATTTTTAAGTTTATTTTAGAAACATATGTTTTTTCTTGTAGATAACTATGTGATTTAGAAATTTATTTGGTGATTAAGTGATTAATGTTATTTCAAAATATGTTCATCATTTTGGGAAACCTATATGATTAAGGTAAATGCAATACTATGGGGCTCTATTCAAGTAATGAAGGTTCAATTAAATTTTAGATGCATATGTGATATTAATATGTATTTTTTTTATTTATGTTATTTATTGAAATGATTATAATTTCATGGAGATTATTTTATTTGGGCAATTATGTTTTTGGTATGAGACATTAATAGTGATTGATATATTTGGGGAAAAATGTTAAAATTTATCTTTGAAGACTATTTGATCAAATCCTTCTAATATTTGGTTTTCAATTGTACTCTATAATATTTTTGAGGAATTTTAAGGATACTTATTTATGGAATTATACAAATTGAATTTTGGATATTAATGACGAATTTTTGAGATTAACATAATTTTTTTCATATAAAGGATTATTCTTTTTATAGAATTATAATATATTGTAATATAAATTTTAGTTTTGGTTAATTTATAATGACATGGAGAATAAATAGTTATACTTGTGTGGATTTTTTATTCATATAATTTGATTCTAGTTCTTTAGGCATGAGAAATTCATCTTGGATATTCATTGTTTGGGGGAAAAAGATGGGTTTTTTGTGCAAATAGATTAAAGGATGAAATTATACATGTCAATTAGGTGTATTTACTTATGTTCTTAGTATTCATGGAAATTAAATTCATCAACTCAAGTAAAATTATTTCAAATAAAAAAATAATCTTTGTACTTTTATTATTGACATTTCAATGGCCTTTTAATCCATCACATATTAAGGTTTTTGTGAGGGTTGAATTTCTCATGAGCATGTTCTTAATTAATCTTTATCAACCCTTATTAGTTATTTTTCTCTTACTTGTCCATGTTTTCCTATATGAAAAACTAGTATGTGTTATCTCAGGTGACCTTCATACATTCTTTTCTCTATTATTAAATGGAGTTTTTATTAAAACTTTTGACAATGTGGGATTTCAATAATGGAAATATAAATGTTAGACCCCTTGTTAAAAATCCTATGTTTAAAATTATGAGGAAGTATTTTCCAAAATTAGGGATAATATGGCATCCTAATATTTTAAAATCAAACACTATGTTTGATAGTGTACAAGATACATCACATCAAGATTAAACAAACAAAAAAATGTTATTATTTATAATGTGACTACTGTGAAATAGATGTTAAATTAATGGGAATAAATAAAAATAACTAATTTATATAATAACTATAATAGTAAAACACATTTTTAATGTAATGATAAATTCTTAAAAAATAATCATTCATATTTTTTAGGTAAATTAATTTTATTCTTCAGAAATATGTTTTCTTAAAAAAACCTTACATTATTTTTAGGGGTGAATATTATAATTTCAATAATATATAGAAAATTTATTTATTAAAATTATTCATTTTTTACACTTCATATAAAAATTATCTTAGTAACAATATTTTATAATTTTATGAAAATATTTATTTTTCATGGAATGGTGAAAATATTGATTTTTATTGAAAAATATATATTGTTTTTAAGTATTTATATAGTAACATTGTGATTTGTTTGGTATTTTATTTATAATGTTTTATTTTTATTTAAAATAATATATTTATGTATTTTAAAATTTATTTTATACTATAATTTAGTATAAAAACATGTCATATTTAAAAATGGAATTTTTTTGGGAAAGCGGTTTTTCATGACTTTTTTCCTATTTCATTTTAAATTAAATTATGAAACTTATGTGTTTTCAATTATGAAAAATGGATTCCATATTTATAATCATGTGGCCCAAATTTATTAAATAGTTCATTTATATTTTTTCAATTTGAATAGTACCTTTAGTAATTTTGGTTAGCATAATAAAGGGTAAATAGAGTAGTTTAGGTTAAAAAATGAGAAGAACCCTAAAATGACCCAAACACTAACATAAATTATATTGTACTTGTTTATATAGACCATAATTATACATGGGTATAATTTATGGTCTTTGGGGCCACATGGAAATTATTATGAACTTTATTGTATTTCATTTTAAGAAATATCAAACAAGTCACACTCTAGTTTTTAATAAGATTAATATTTTTAAAATGGTTTTATACAAAGGATATTTTCAAAAATAAATATTGTTTTCAAAGAAAAAATATTTAACTTCATCTTAGTAATTTAGTTTTACTTTGTATGAAAAAAATAATATCCATAAATGCTTTCACAACTTAAAAAATAAATAAATGATATTAAAAATATTAAAATTAATCTAATTTGAGATACATAATGTGATTCAAAAATTGTTTAAGGAAAATTTACATGTTAGGGGTGTATTAATTTTTTTTCAAATTTTATGTTTTATATTAAGATTTTTATATTCAATTAATAAATAGTTTTACAATTTGAAATTGTAGAAATTTTATAAAAATAATATTTTATTAAATGATATAAAATACATAAAATTCATATATTAGGTGAATTGATAAGGATAAGGTTAAAAATATGGACCTTGGTATATTTATGGATCATTTTCATGTCATAATTACTATATTAAACCTTAAAGAATAAAAATCCATATTGTTATGGTAAGAGTTAAAGAGGATAAATAAGGGTCAAAACAAAATGATAAGGGTATAAATATAGTGAAAAAATACCTAATTTTACTGTATTAGGTAATTTTGACCCATATCCTTCTTATATATATA
Organism: Viscum album; assembly: GCA_963277665.1. Classification (NCBI taxonomy): domain Eukaryota; kingdom Viridiplantae; phylum Streptophyta; class Magnoliopsida; order Santalales; family Viscaceae; genus Viscum; species Viscum album. The sequence continues at coordinate 423,458,734 of OY728166.1, read as the reverse complement.
ATTAATAACTTTTGACCCATTTTTATTATAAATTATTTTATATTATTTTATAAATTTGAGAAAATTTTAAGAGTGGCCTCGACCTCTCATATAAAAGGGAACCTCTTCTTCTCAAACCTACACAATTAAAATTCTCTTTGGTTTGACCAAGACCTACCAAAATATCTTCTTATAATTTATCCCCCATTATATAAGTCTTATTTTTGGTATAACACCGCTATTAGTGGTCTTAAGGTGTTAAGAAAATGATATTGTCTGAAGAAGAAGGATCATTTTCAGTCAAGTATTTCTATTTTTTATTCTCCCACATACCTCAAAACCTCTTCAAGCATACTAAAATAATAAACCCATTATCCTTTGTATTCTAAAATATTATTATACCTATGGCATGACCTATATAAATCTCCACTTCCATCAAATGGGAAAATAATTCATTGTTTGTGTGTACGGTTGACTACCGCCTCACAAATCGATGTAATTCATAATCTATCAACACATAACATGGATAATATATATATATAATTATATTTAAATAAGTAATATTATATATATGATATTATTATCATTCTATAAAGATAATATAATAATTAATTTCTATCACACCCCTACTTTTGTAAAATCTTTATTTTATAATATATGGAATCGGGTTGAGTCACAATTTAAATTTTTTTAGTTTTTATTGAAAAATATGTGTTTTAGGTTTTATGGAATCTGGCGCATGGGAAGATCATGATTAGAAAACAGTGTGGCTCCACCCAAGAAACTATGTGACCTTTTCATATTCTAAAACTAAAATAATAATTCAACAACTAATAAAATGGGTGTTAAAATAAAAATAAGAAAACATAAAATAGAAATAAAAGTGTTGATAATATTATTAATGAGAATATTGTCATTCTTAACCTTATTAATCTTAAGAATAATATTATTAAAATTATTTTTATTATTATTGGGACTAAAAATTAAATGAATATTATTATTATTATCGTTATGCAATTATTATTATTATTACAAATAATTTATTAATAATTATTATCGTTTTTTATTCATAAGAGTTAGTGGTGGGATTTAGATTGGTTTGTAGGCACCGTATGGTCATAAGACCATGCGGTCAGCCTAGGTACCCGTGTGACTGCTTTTGGAGTGGATAGAAGCTACCGCACAGTTCGCGCATGACTGCTTAATTTGTGCGAAGACCACTCAGTTGCCCGAAATCCAAATGAAATGAAATGAAATGAGGCTATCACATTAAAATAAAATGAATCAAATGTTTTAATTGTAATAATAAAATTATTATTAATGTGAATAATAATATTATCATTATTAAATTTGTTCTTATTTTTGTAATTATTAAAATTAGTATTATCATCATTATTATCAAAATCATTATTGATATTTATATCAATAGGTAATGAAATGGATATTATTATTATTTTTGTTGTTGTTTTTGTTGTTGTTTTTGGTTTTTTTGTTGTTGTTGTTGTTATTATTTTTTAGATTATTGTTAGTGTATTATTATTATTAGGTTATTAATTTTTGTATTTCATTTTTTTCTTTTTTATGGTTTCTAATCACTCTATCTTTCATCCCCTACCCTAATCCCATGCTACTATCTCCCTCTTTCCTCCTTCCCAGTGCAAGGAGCACCCCCCCCCCCCCCCCCCGTGCGCACCATCCATCACTAACGGCTCCCTCTTCCCTCCCTCCACTGGTGCTACCTCCTACTGTATGGTCCTCTGGTGAGACCTAGATCCTTGTAGGCACTCCTTTCTCCATCAGTGTCCCCTCGTCCATTCATCACCATTACCCCTCTGGTTCCCCCTTCCCATTCGGTCATCCCTTCTCCTCTAGAGCCCACATCTCCAGCCCTTATCATTCCCCTTCTGAAACCCCCTTCTTTGCCAGCGTGATTTCCAGCCAGTGCCACCCTGCCTGGTGGCACTACCTCTGGTTAGCCCTCTACCGACTCACCAATATATGGTTATCCCCTCTTCTAGCTAGTGACCCTCTGACCGACCCCTTCTTCTAGTTGGTGACCCTCAGACCGGCCCCTTGTTTAGCTAGAAACCCCATGCCATCCCTCCTCTGGCCACATGCCCTACCAACATCCCCCTCTATGAGGCACTGCCTCACTGGTGTGGCCCTCCTCCGACTGATTCTTCCTCTTCCTGACGTGTGTCTCACCTCACGAGACCACCTTTGGGTGGGTTTCGTTTCTCTCCACCGAAGTCAAGAGTTTCATATCGTTTCAGGTTGTCAGTGCCTTTCAAGATTAAGGTTTTCTTCCCACCACCTAGTTTTGCATAGTTTTTTTAGAGTCTTTATGTGATTCTGAGTCCCTAGCTTTAATTTTGTAGTGAGTTGGACTTCATTATGAGATTTCAGTTGGTCGTCGATAAATATTTTCTGTTCAAGGTGTTGTCTTGGTTCTCTTTTAAGGTAAGTCCCATTGCACATTGTCTTTAAAATTCAGATTTCATGGATTTCTTAACTTTTTCACCATCATTAATTTATAACTATGATTATGTGATCCTTGGTTTAGATTACATAGTGTAAAAATTTTGTTTTAGGCATTATTTTGTGATAATTAGAATTTTCATGAATAGTGCACTCTATGTGTTTGTACAAAGGCCTGGTGGGATCTTCCGTATGATTTATGAATTTTTTTAGAATCATGTTTTGATTTATATAAATGTATTTTTGATACCAAAAATGATCATTTTTGTTTTCCAAATGGTTTTTGTACACTAATTTCTTGATGGCTTGCCTCTTTGGACTTGTAAAAATGTCTTAGAGTTAAAGTGGTGGTTTTAATTGATTAAATGGGCTTTCAAAGGTGTGTTTGGTTCTGAAAAGTGTTTGAGTATGACTATATTTTTGGAAAGGAATATTTGGTGAAAATTAAGTGAGGCCCATTTTGAATCTTTTAAATGAGTAATTTGGAAAACCCCTCTATGATAGAGTCCCTTTCCTTGAGATGGATTAAGAGGTGGGAATTTCCTAGGTTAGGAAATACATGTGTGTAATGAGTTTTTAATGCAATGGTTCACCCCGTGAGGCAGTCGGGGTGGTTCCGGTTGTGTTATTGTGTGATAGAATATATTTATGGATTATTTTTTGAATTTTTTTTCATGCCCCTTTGTGAACACGACATGGGAACCTAGTATATCAATGAGGATTTCTAAGAATATATTTTGTACTAGTTTAGGTTATTGTACTAGATAGTGGCCCATAGTAGGTGAATACTTGGTTTTATTACTATGGGATCAGTCCCATCGACCAGGATGCGTAGGGTGATGGTCGGGCATTAGGATGTTATGATGTCATCGTGTAGGGCATTCCTTTGGGATGAGTCACCTGTATTGGTTTGTTCTGGTTATCCTATGAGTTCCTATCTATTCTCGTGTTTCTCCATTAATAGTACCATTAGTTTCATTACCCTCGTTATGTGGAGTGATATCCTTTATACTTATCTTGGGTGTTTTCTTATAAAACGCTAAATGTGTGGTTTGTTAAATAGGTTTTTAAGAATAATGTTTTGAATAAACAAGAACACTTCCTTTTGTAACTTTAATGAAAAATGAAAAATTCCTTTTTGGTCCCCCTTTTCCCACCTCTTCTTGATCCTTATTTTGGTCTTGATGCCAATGGTTTTTGATTTTTAATTGTTTACTAACAAATGAAAGTAAAAGAAATTATACATTTATAGATTGTATTTCAAACCAGAATTCAAGGTTTTCTTTATTTAAAGAATTTTCACTGGGAATAAATTTATTTAGGCTTACCTACTGTGTCTTAATCCTCGTGATTATAGTTTCTCTTATTTTAAGTTTCTGATATAGTTTTAGATTTGGTTCATTTTCCTTGGTTGATGGTTTTTGTTTGGTTGTAGAGTGACCCTCGAGGTCACATGATGGTGTAATTTGGGGTCAAGTTCAGTTTGATTATTCCAGTATGGTTTTTTGTTCTGTTTGTTGTTTTCTTAACTGTAAATGTAAATTGGGTAACGTTTTGAAATCATATTGAGTTTGGTATTTACTTTTATTGATGTAGTTTCCTTGTTTATTTTAATTGGTTGAATTTTTTTACTCTACTCTATTGATTCCCCTGATACTTGTTGTTGGATCAGGATGATCGGGGATGCCTCTCGAGCCATTTCATGAACCACCTCAGGTGACTGGTTCAGGTTCGACTTGGGTTGGTTCATGAAAAAATGGTATCAGAGAATGTCAGTTCTTTAGTAGACCTTGATTTTTAGGGAACCCATTGTTACATGGGGATGTCTAGGTAGAAGGAGTAGGATCATCGTGGCTTGAGGTGTAGGGACGGGAATGACATCATGAACTGTTTCTCGTTCTGAACCTCAGGTAACCAGGGGATATCTAGGTTTTTCGGGGTCCTTTGATTCTTTTGAATTATTTTGTATTGGGAAATTGAAATTTAGTTGTGTAAGTGTCTTCGTGAGCTTGTAGGCCCTACCAATCCATGTGGAGTTAGGTACATTGTCCTAGAATGTTCTCCATTATGGTGGTGTGACTAGCATAGGGCCGCTAACCATATGTTTGAGTTTCCCATCAGTACTAGTTTCCTTATAAAAAAATCATGTATGGACCTTCTTAATTCTGAAAATTTATTTGTAAAGTATTATTTTTGAAATTTGGAAAATTTTAATTTAAAATGGTAGTGAATTTTTTTTGACCTAGCTTCAGGTTTCCTTGTTCTTGGTGTCAACCCCCACGAAGGTTCGATGGATACCCAAGGTGTAGCTTCAGGTGGTACGTCTTTGGAAAACACTCCAGTTAATCAACCCATAGACTACATCCTAGAGTTTTAGAAGTTTAACCCTCATCTCTTTTATAGTCAAGTGGATCCCCTCAAAGAGGAAGAGTGGATGAAAAGGATTTAGAGGGACATCAGTTTCCTCTTGTTTCTTGAGACATTAAAGTTAATGTTATCTAAATTTATTTTAGAAGGTCCAACTGGGAAATGGTATAATTCCATATCTCAAATAAAGCCTCTAGGAGATCCTACCTGGTAGTTCTTCAACTCATCATTCATCCAACAAAATTTCTCTGAGATGATGAAGATGAGAAAGAGGATGAAGTTATGCAATCTTCAGAATTGGTTGGATTAGTGTTCTAATTCTATCAATGATTTTTTGATCTAGTTCTATATGACCTAGGGTATGTTTTAAATGACCCCATGAAAGCTCGACATTTTGAGTTTGGGATCCATCCTTAAATGCAGTTGAAGGTGGCACAGCTCAACCTAGCCACCATCTCCAATATGATAAGACAATCCATTAGTGTCGAAGCAGAGTTAGCAGGAGGACTTGGGATGTAGAATCCTCCTCTTTTTCTTGTAAGTGATGAAGAGGATGATAATAAGAAGAATAGAAAGTGTCCAGATGCTGGTGGTGCTGGTTGGGGAATTAATAGGCCTTCAGACCTCCATTATACTTTTTTATAGAGAAATACCATAATTTCCCTTTAGTATGGTATGCTGGGTCACAAAAACGTGGTGTGCCCAAGTGATCCAAGAACATACCACACTTGTGGATTCTGGGGTCACCTGCAGCAGTTATTTTAGAGTGTTTCAAAGAAAAAACTATGAAGCCAATCCCAACACTTCAAAGGTCACCTTAGCCTGCCAATAAGAGGTGGGTGATGTTTGGGATCAGTTTGGGGTTTCCTCTCTATAATTTTTTTTTGGTGTAATAGTTGTGTCTGGTGGTGTTTTGTGGTGTTCAGTTCAATTCAGTTGTAATAATGGTTGTTGTGGAACCCTTTTTAAAATCCCATTTCAATTGAAGTGTGTTTTTGGAAATTTTGATTTGTGATTTCAATTATGGGGTTTTAAAAGCTTGACTACGAGGAAGGAGATGCCTCAATCATCAGTACTCTAGCCATAGGTTCCGAAATGAAATTGGTGCATAGTTAAGGGAGCCTCAGTGGTGTCAGAAGGCTTTGGTCTGAATTCTATTCTCATCATGGTAGATCGAGACAGTTAATAATCTGGTGTAGATATTCTATTTTAATTGGTTTCATTTGGGGGAAATAGGATTTAAAACTTCATTTCCACATTATGACCATTTGGTGTAAGAGTTTTCCTTGATTATGAGGAGTTTTAATTTCATCATCTTTTTAAAATCCAGGTGGTTGTGTCTCGCCATGTGTAGACCTTCATTAAGGTGGGCGTGTGCGACATGTTTTTGTTAATTTATTGTGGATAGTTTTGTGTTATATCGAGGGTGTTAAGTTGTGGGAATGTGTCTATTGTGGTTTTTTGGTCCATTAATTAGCCTACTCTCCTCCCCTCCCCTTATGGTGGGAGTCATTGGTCAATACAAGGAAGTCCCAAATTATCTTAATCGGGTCTGGGTAGTTCTTATGGTAGGGAGACCCATCATAGGTCTTACTGAATTCAGTGTTAGCATGTTTGATACGGTGGGGAGTCTGTTCGAGCTTCCCCATGTTTGTAAGCCAATTTCATATCAGGTGTTAGTTTCTTTAAAAGGGGGGGGGTCCATTCAGGCCTTCTAGTGTCAATATTACATTTTCATTTTTTGTATCAGTTTGGTGGTGGTTGGTCTTGTTTGGAACCACCTAATCCAAAGTTCTTATTTGAGTAAATTTTGGGATTGGTGATTTACCAATGGTTTTGTTGAATTAAGGTTATAAAGGTATTCACTAGTTTTGGTTTGAATTTTCCTATTTATTTAGGGTAAATGGTTGAGTTCAGTATGATGATGTTTAAGGTGTATATATGTTAAGGTTTGATTTAGCATCGTGAAATTTATGTGTCTTTTTTGATCGATAAACTAGAAGTGTTTATGATTTTGGGGTCGGGTTACATGTATTGGGGAGTTGATTTCGGTCTCCTGAATTTATCTTTTTATTCTCTCTCTCCCTCTTTGGTGTTGTTTTTGTGATCTTATCATCTACATTTCTTTGGGAATATCATTAATCTATGAAGGAGTGTTGGTTTTTGTTTATAGGTTACACCTTGTTGTGGATTTCTGGGTGAGAAAAGTGTTATGGTGTGGAAAATTGCCACACCCTAACTTTTTTGAATTATTTATTTTATAATTTACAGGTTTTGGTTGATTACAAGTTTAAATTTTTTATATTTTTGTGGAAAAAATTGTGTTTTGGGTTTGATGGCATCTGGTACATGGGAATACCACGATTTGGAAATTGTGTGGCCTGGCCCGGGTGACTGTGCAACCTACATGTCTTTGAAAACAAAAATAATAATTTAATTACAAATAAAATGGGAGTTAAAATGAAAATAATAAAAAGAATAATATAATTTAATGTTTTGATAATATTATTAATGAGAATATTATCATTATTATCATTATTAATATTAAGAATAATATTATTAAAATTATTGTTATTACTATTAGGACTAAATATGAAATTAATATTATTATTATTATTATCATTATGATATTATTAATTGTTATTATTATTACTAAGAAAATTATTAATTAATAATATTATTTTTAATTCATGAGAGTTCATGGTGGGATTTAGGCCTGTGTATGGGCACCACACGGTTAGCGGACCATACGGTCAGCCTAGGGACCTATGTGACAGCTTCTAGAGTGGACAGAAGCTATCGCGCAGTTCACACACAACCTCTTAAGCCATGTGTGGAACAATCAGTTGCCTAACATCCAAATAAAATAAGATAAAATAAAACAAGATGAGTCATGTACATTGAAAAACGAATTGAATGTTTTAACAATAATAATATTATTACTATTTTTGGGAATAATAAAAATATTATTATTAAATTTATTCTTTTTTGTTATTATTAAAATTTATATTATCATCATTATTATCAAAATTTCCATTAATATCTTTATCATTAGATAATGGAATGAATATTATTATTATTATTATGGTTTTTGTTTTTTTAGATTATTATTAATGTGTTATTATTATTAGGTTATTAATATTTTTATTTTATTTTTTTATTTTTTATGGTTTCTAATCACTCCCTATTTCTTCCCCTATCCTAATACCATGATACTATCCCCCTCCTTCCTCATATCCAGTACAAAGAGGACCCCCCCCCCCCTGTGTGCACCAGCTTTCATCAGTAGCTCCCTCTCCCCTCCCTCCACCGGCAATACCTCCTGTTGGTTGTTCCTCTTGCGTGACCTCACTCCCCACCGGCACTCCCTTCTCTTCCATCACCCCCTAATATATTTGGAACTATTCCCTCACCTCCCCCCTTCTCATCCAAAGTCTCATCTCCATTGGTTATCACTTCTCTAGCTGTCACCATTCCCCCATAGGCGCCACCATATTCACCTGTGTGATTTACAGCTAGTGTCGCCCCTGCTAGTGGCCCTAGCTCCAATTGGCCCTCTGCTAGAACACCCTCCTCTAATTGGACCCCCTTTCAGCTAAAGACACTCATTCTGACCCCTTATTTGGGATAGCGACCCTTTATAGAGCCCCTTCTTCAAGCCAGTGACCCCCTGCCAGCCCTCCTCTGACTGTGTGCCCTACCAACAACCCCTTCTTCTATGTGATGCCTCACCGATGTGGCCCTGCACTAGTGTTTTATTACACTTCTAGGCATTATTTTCATCTCTTAGGATGACATCAGGTGTGTTGCAGTGTTCAACACCAAAGACAAGAGTTTCATATCATTTCGGGTTGTCGCCGCCTTTCAAGGTGAAGGTTTTCTTCACACCACTTGGTTTGTCACAGTTTTTTTAAAGTCTTTATGTTGTTTTGGGTCACAAGATTTGAATTTGTAGTACATTGGACTTCATCATGTTATTTAAGGCTGTCTCCAATTAATCTATCTAGTTCCATGTGTGGTCATTGTTCTCTTTTGAGGTAGGACCCTTTTCACGTTGTCTTTAAAATTCATATTTCATGGATTTGTTTCCTTTCGCACCCTCCTTAATTTATAACTATGAGTATGAGATCCTCGTTTTATATTGTTTAATATGAAAATTGGGATTAAGGCATTATTTTGTGATAATTAGAATTGTTTTAGTGAATATTCCACTCTATGTGTTTGTAAAAAGGCTCAGTTGTCTCTTGAATATGGTTTATGATATTTTTAGAATCATGTTTTGATTTTTATAAAAGTATTTTTTATACCAAAATGATTATTCGTGTTTTCCAAATGGTTTTTTCACACTATGTTCTTGATGTGATTCCTCTTTTCCATGTAAAAAATTAGAGTTAAAGTGATGGTTTTCACTAATTAAATGGGTTTCCAAGGGTATATTTGGTTCTGAAAAATGATTTTCTATGAATATTTTTGTGAATAGAAATATCTGGTGAAAATTTTTGTGGGGCCCATTTGGAATAATAGAAATGGGTTATTTGGAAAAACCCTTCGAAGAGAGTCCCTTATCTTGTGATGGATAAATAAGTGGGAATGTCCTCAGTTTGGGACTCCATGTGTATAATGGTTGTTTAAGGCAAGCGACCGCCTCATGAGATAGCCAGGGTGGTGTTGGTTGTGTGATTTTGTGATGTCATATATGTATGGCTTATTGTTTGAATTGTTTGGAACACCCCTATGTTAATATGACATAGAAACAATGCATAGAAAAAAATATTTTTAAGAATATTTTCCACACTAGTCTAGGTTATTGTACTAGATAATAGCCCATATTAGGTGGATACTTGGGTTTATTTGTAAGGGATTAGGCCCCTTGACCAGGCCACATAGGATGATGGCCAGGGTTTAGGGCATTATGATGTAATCAAGTAGGGAATTCCTTCAAGATGAATCACATGTATTAGTATGGTCTTGTTCTCTTATGAGTTCATAGGTATTAATGTGTTTCTCTATTACTAGTACCATTAGGGTCTTTTTTCTTGTTATGGGGAGTGATATCCCATGTACTTAGCATTGGTATTTTCTTGTAATAATATAAATGTGTGGTTTTCTGAAGATGTTTTTAGAAAGAATGTTTTTAATAAACAAGCACACTTTCTTTTTGGATTTTTATAAAAAAAAGAAAAAATCATGTTCCCCCTTTTTTCCAACCTCTTATTGAACATTATATTGAACATAAGGGAAATGGTTTATGATTGTGATTTTTTTAATTGATAATTAAAGAGTAGAAAATTCTACATTTATAGAATGTATTTTAAACCTGAAAAAAATGTTTTCTTTTTTAAAATAATGTGAACTGGGAATAGATTTATTCGAACCTACCTACTGAGTTTTAATACTCATACCTATAGTTTATATTGTTTTTAGTTTCTACTGTAAATCCAGCTTTAGTTCAGTTTCTTCAGGTTATGGTTACTATTTGGTTCGAGAGTGACCCTTGTGGTCATATGGAGGTGATATTTGGGGTTCGGTTTAGTTTGGTTATTCTGGTTTGGTTTGTTGCTTCTTTAACTATAAATGTAAATTGTGTAGGGTGTTGAAATCATATTGAGTTTGGTTGGAATTTTTATTTATACAGTTTCATTGTTTATTTTTATTGGGTGAAATATTTCCCTTGTTGTACTCTATTGATTCCTTTGGCACTTTTCACCTGCCTGGAAGGATCTCGGAAACCTCTCAGTCCTTGTCGCAGACCACCTTGGGTGACTGGTTTGGGGTTGACTCAGTTTGGTTCATGAAAATTTATTTTCATAATGATCATTGAAAACCAGAAATGTTACTCATGTATGCGTTCGAACTACCGTCTCCAAGATTGTAACATAGTTATTTTTTCATATAAATATTTCATTAATGGATATAAAATTATAATTATTGTATAAAATTGATAATCATTTCTAGAATATTATTCTATAGATGATGTAATTATGGCCTTTTTTCCATAGTCAAATTAACAAATTCATTTTGAACACAAGTACTAAATATTATCAAAACAACTGATGTGCAATTAAGTGAATAAATAATTAAATTGGTAATAAGTGATATACAATGAATAATGAACATGAAAACGTTTATTAAGAAATAAAATAATTAGACAAAGTTTATTATTCTAGAATATAAAGAATATACTTGATGATTTAGATTTAAGTTAAGGTAATTATTAACTTGATTTCAATTATATTGGTTAAACTTATACATCATTGATTATGTCCTGATAAGATTATGTGTGAAATGAATTTTTATTATATTATGTTTCATTTACACAAGTTTTATGTTGATTTATGAAATATATCCATAATAAATTTATTTTATTAATGCTCACTTCAAATATATGATATTTGTAAGGATCTTTTTTTTAAAATTTTCTTTCTAAATTTTCCCTTCAAAATATGTCTTCATCCAAATAAAAATGATTATTTTATAAAATAAATATATAAATAAGGTTTTTAATATTAATATATGATTGATTAAAACATTTTTACACATTATTTACTTTTTACAAAACAATGTGAAAGAATTTGTTTTATTTTTCCAAACTAGGTCCTTAGTGACTTTTTCAAAAAAAAAGTATGAACGGAATTTTTTTAAAATTATACGACATGAAAAGATTTTTCCATTATCATGATTAATTAATGATTTGTAACTTCCTTTATATTTATATAGGTTTATTATTCTAAAAAATTATTTCCTTTGTATGGGCATATTTTTACTAAAAATAAGTGATTTAAAAATGAAAATATGGTTTCTCTCGAAGAATATTTTTATGATTCAAGCATTCATGTTTTTTTATTTTTTTTGTGGTTATTGGGAATTGTTTATGATGATGGTTGGTTCTAGTATAAACCAATTATTGGTCATTTATGTGATATCCCTCCAATTCATTGGAGATGTATATGTTGGAAGTTGACAGTGATGTTTATTATAAGTGTAACTATGTTTGTCACTCTAAGTATAACCACGAGGGTTATGTCATGTATAACCATGAGGGTTATTTCTAGTTAGTTGTGAGGGTTACATCATAAGTATTTATGATTATAAAATTATTCCCCAAGTTACCTATATTATTTATTATTTCATAGTATGTTTTTATAGAATTCCCATGTTTTCACAATGTATGTTATCATGTTTGTGTTCAAAGGAATTTATTTGTTAGTTTTTAATGGTGTAAATTATAACTTTGTGAAAAAGAATTCATGATTTTGACATAATTTCAAATAAATCATTTTGGGTTTTATTTCTCCATTAAGAATTCTTATGAAGATTTTTATAAAATTATTTGGGTAGAAAAGGTTATTTCTTGGGTAATAAAAAAAATTATGTACCCAAATATTATTTTAAAAAAGGGAAAAATTTATAATTATTTATGGAATAATGATTTCTTTATTTCTTTTATGTTCATTACTAATATTTTTGTGCTCATATGAAGTTTTAAAATGTTTTTAATAGGTTTTAATAATGAGTAGGAACAATTATGGGGTCACGATAAAAATTGTTAAGATTTATAATGAGAAGAAACAATGTTTTATTTTAATAGTTTTCATTTGGTGGGAAAAATGGATACTGGGTATAAGTGTCCACTGGTAATGTATTAGTTTACATTGCATGATTTTTTCCAAATTCTCTAAAACTCTAAAAAAATATCCTTATAATTTTAGGAAAGATAATTCAATTTCAAAAACACTATAATATGTAATATTGAAGGATGGGCCCTTATATATTTTGAATTATAGCACTTTATTCTGGGACCCAAGATTATGATCTATTATATGAACAGTGTGGTTTTCAATTGTTACGCTCATTTTATCAAACACTTTTACTCATGTTATGTTTATATATCTCTCTTTTTTACCCTTATCGAGCATTTAATATCACCCTTTCTTATTTTTATTTTCCCTATGTTATAAAGAAATATTTTTTTTACGATTGTATAATTGTTGACACTCCTTTTGTCACAGAATCTAAAAATCGGAAAAGGGGAATATCTGAGCTCAAAGTGATTCAACCTTTGAAGAAAATATCAAAAATCGACAAAGGCATGAACAAAGGATCAAAAGCAACCTCACCGCGCAAGTTATATCACTGTCGTGCAAGTCCACTTGCCCGACGCCCTTGGACACGCAAGTGACTTGCGCGGCCTAAGTGATAACCGCCCAGTAACCGCCCGGGGTTTTCTCCTACCTATAAATAGACCCTGTGGGCCCCCCATTCAAGAGGAACTTTTTTCAGAAACTCGGATTGAAGCTCCTGACGCCCAAGTCTCTTCTCAAGGCTTCCGAAACACTTCTAAGGAAATTTCTTACCTAGAACGGAAGATCCAAAGAGAGGGAGGAAGGCCTAAGTGTTGAAACTCATCAACACTTGCGCGCCTGAGTAGCCAGCCCTTAAGGGAAGTAGTCACACTTGCGCGTCGCCTTACTCCTTCGATAGAACTTGCACGTCCCTTTTCTGGAAGAACCTCAAGAGGATTCTAAAGGGTTTAATAAAGAGTCTCTCAAGTATTTCAATGCTGGTTGACCATCGCGCAAGTACAACATGTGTCGCGCAGGCATACCTACGCGACCAATACTTGCGCGCCCACGCAGTACTTGCGCACCTTCCAAGACTTGCATGCCCATTCCTTTTTGGGTACCTTTCTTGCCCATTTCACCCCTCTTAAGTCATTACACCTTTCCTTTTAAAGATTCAGTCTTCAAGACACTCTTCAAAGCCATTTATGGCATGATTTCTTGATTTGACTTCCTTATCTGAAAGGAATTCAGTGAAATATCTCTCAAAACCTAGTGATTTAAATATCTTTTTGTCACTAAATATGGAGAGTTCATTCATTGAAACCTCATCCTTTAAGATGAGAGAAATCCTTAAACTGGGTCTCCTTTTTAAGAGTAAGTCCCAGTCATTAATTTGGGCATCCTTCTTAGGAGTAAACCCCAATCTCAAAAATGGGCATCCTTCTTAGGAGTAAGCCCCAAGTCCCTTAATTTGGGCGTCCTTCTTAAGAGTAAGCCCCAATATCAAATATGGGCATCCTCCTCAGGAGTAAGCCCCAATCTCAAATATAGGCATCCTCTTCAGGAGTAAGCCCCAAACCTTAATCCCTAACCTAGGTCTCCTTTTCAGGAATAAGTCCCAGTCATAATTTTGGGCTTCCTTCTCAGGAGTAATCCCCAAGTCCCCTAACCTGGGTCTCCTTTTCAGGAATAAGTCCCAGTCATAATTTTGGGCATCCTTCTTAGGATTAAGCCCCAAACCTTAATCCTTAACCTGGGTCTCCTTTTCAGGAATAAGTCCCAGTCATAATTTTGGGCTTCCTTCTCAGGAGTAAGCCCCAAGTCCCCTAACCTGGGTCTCCTTTTCAGGAATAAGTCCCAGTCCTAATCTTGGGCTTCCTTCTCAGGAGTAAGCCCCAAGTCCCTTAAATTCTCTTTAACCAGTCCTAATTTATGTTGGATCTGGGATTCCTTCTCAAGAGTAAAACCCAATTATCAATCCTCTCCTAATTTGGGTTTCCTTTTCAGGAATAAGTCCCAAGTTAGAGTGTTCAAATCTCCATAAAGCACATATACCTTTATGGACTCTGTTCCTGGATTTTCTCCCTAAAGTAAATCCTATGGGCAGTCATACATACATAAGCCCCAAACCATTTCTTATGATTGCATATTTTATGGCACAATTGTCTAATTTTTACCAATACCTCTTGTTTCTCACACCGAGCATGACTCACGTGAGCTTAGAGTGTAAAAGTAATTGTGACATCCTACTTTGAGCCATCAATCATAAACATCATACCCTTATTCGAACTACGTGGGCTCTGATTCCTTTTCCAAAACAAAGGATACGTAGGTAGCCCATCTATGGGGTTCGATCCCAACTTTGAAATAATTCATGTCCTTCTGAATGACAATAAACTTCAAGTGCCCCACTGAGTGGCTTTAAAACCAGCCTGGTCATCATAATGACCAAGAGACTTTTATATGAATGTTTTGAAGGTTACCATTGACCAAGAATCTCTAAATAGATATAGATGATTCTCTATTGATGAAGAACCTCGAATACATATAAAAGATTCTCTAAATTTCTTACATATTTAATCATTGATTGTCAAAATAGAAGGAAAAGTTCATTTTATACTTGGTAATGTAATAAGGATTCACGAACATAACTTAAATCCATAAAGAGAGTCCCGGAATAGACAATAATTCCCCTCAAAAAGGTGTGATTAGTCCGACCTCCCATCCTCTCGACCAATGAAAATTCCTAAGCCTCATCAGTCCACAAGCTAATGAGCGCCAACCTTTGGAAAGTAGGTCCAAATGGATGTGGAATCATTGGATGTTTCCAGTTCTACAAACAAACCCGCTAGAAACCTATCAGAACGTTTGAATCTCCCATCCAGGAGGTCATCCCTGAATTCCGAGGGAAACAAAAAATGGTGAACCCGACGTGAATCCTTAACCAAGTTAAAATGATGTTTTACCTATTTGTTAAGACCCTATTTAAAACTCAATAAGAGGGCCAACAAAAACAATCATTGACATGTGTGCTCATCCAAAGGATGAAGTGGCTGAATTTTATCTTGATTACGTCTGTTATATCAAACAGGCACTCTTTTCCAAGATCTTCTGTATTTCCATAATGGATGCTCTCAAATTCACATTTGTGAATACTGCTGCTGCAAATACCACTGCTGTTATTCCTACTGGATCGTCATCCGCTCTGAGGATGACATCACCTACTCAGCGTCTTCAACGCTGGGTATCAAATGCGCTGGTTAAGGAGTAACGTCAACACGGTACCATCCCAACTTTGGAGGCTGCCCGACAGGCCCTCCAAGTGAACAACTCACACAGGTCATCCGGACAACGATGACCAGTGATCAAGAGGCAGGCGGTGCTGACTACCGTCTCCAACCGTTTCGGGTCGTTATCCCCGGAACGCAATTTCCATTCACTCCCTTACTTTGAGGAAGTGAATGAGAAGGTCCCTCAGGGCCTTAATTCAAAAAGACAGGATTCCTTTCCGAGGGCTCCCATCAACAATCGCCGCCAGACTCGTGCGGCAGTGCGCCCTCAACATGATGAGGGTACCGACTCCAGGCATTCAGCTCAGGTTCCTCGAACCCGAGCAGGCAAGACGAACCGCCAGATACGGAATCCAGTTAACAATGGGCATGTTTTCATCCCTGCCATCTCCGGAGAAGTCCACCAACCTAACATGGTGGCGAACAACGAGCAGGAACACACACCTATCCGTTTTAATTCCGCTGTCCAGCTGACTCGTCTGGCAGCATCAAGCCAATCCCACCAGGCAATTCCGGCGGAGTACTATATGCAGGAACATACACCTGCTTATACATCATCAGTTAGTCAGCAGGCTCGCCTGACTACATATGATGGATCTCGTCAACCGCGTTTGGAGAAATATAATCAGCAGGCACATACACCTGCTAGTACTAATCAAGCCTACCAACAGTCTCGCTTGGTAGCACACGGAGAAGTCAGTCGGAAAGCTCCAACGACAAACAGGAGGCAAACTCAGCTCTCTACCTCCACACTTGAGTACTGTCAGGATTCACTAACAGTAAAAGGAGTACAGGAGCAGGAACATACACCTACTCCAAGCCCGGAATGGACGTATATCCCCGTTCCGGCAGCTGAAGTCACCAAGAATATTTTGTCAATGGTGAAATAGCAGAAGCAAATTCCTGCTCATATTCTGGATGCTTGCCAGGATATCATAACAGCTTCAGCATCATCTCAGGGAAAGACACATAAATCTATCCCTATCAATGGAGTGACACATCAACGATTCACTCCGGAACAGACACACACATCTATTCCAGTCCAACAGGGTTATGGGGCATACTCCCCCATATCATACGGACAACCAAGTCAGGCACATACACCTGATTTGAGTGGAGATCATCAGCCTAACCTGACCATCTTTCCTGATCAGGCACATACACCTTCTCAGAGCAATCACTTTCGTCATCAAGTGGTTTCTAAATCGAGTAAGAAGGCATCTAAGAAAAAGATCCACCCAGCACAGTTAGGAGATCAAAGGCCAATCTGTAACCAAGCCTTGCTCGATGCTGGAGTTCTTGAAGCCCTCAGACATTTATCTGTCGGAATTCAAGATTCTACTCCCTCAGTTCCCAATAATGGGAACATTAATTCTGAAGGTCTTCAACAGACACTTCCTCATGAAGGCTTGCTTCATGAAAATTCGGTCAATCTTGAAGTTTCTTCTTCATATGAGAGCCACAGGAACCCTCTGTCTGGTCAGAAGACCAAGGATCAAGAGATCTCATCTTTTGTTGTAACCCATTATGGTGGTCCTCTCCATGATGATGAATTTCGCTGTGAAAGTCCTCTCCACAGTAGTGATTCACATTGCCTGGAAAATACTCCAGTGGACAATGTAGTGCCGAGAAATCCCTCTTATCTTGAGGCACTTGAAAATGCGAAACCATTCATCTCTGATGCTTTATCGCTGTCAAGTGAAATACTTTCTCAATCAGAAGATAGCCCAGGGTGTAGGTCATTCTCCGAACCACCCCTAAGTCGTGAATCTTCTAGTTTGATCAATGATCTCTCTACCAATCTTGTTGAATCCGATGAAGCAACAAGGAAACACCAACTCTAGTCAACATAGGTAGAAGAATCTTCATTTAATGATAAAGAGGAAATGCTGAACATGAGGAAAAAACTGGCGAAAAGTGAAGTACCAGTCATGTTTTGGCCTTTGGCTGACTCCCAGTATGATATTCCATAGATGTTGACGGAAGATGGAGTCCATGATATTTGTCTCAACATATGGAAAACTCTTTGTCAATAGAAGAAGAAGGTATTATCTTATGATGAATATGAAAATCATCTTAAGATAATAGAAGGGCTACAACGTCATATTGATTCGGTATCTCTATCAGTCTCTCGGTATCCGAAGGCTGAAAAGAAACAAAGAACCCTTCAACGTTCATGCCTTGGCGCACTAAGAAAACTGTGTCAGTTAATTGCCAATGCTCCATCTGGTGTTCATATCAGAGGATGGGGTGTTCACGGAGCACTACATTTCACAGTGCTTTCCAGTCAACAAAGCCCGCCGAAAATGGTCTCATGAAATGTTATTGCACATGGCCGGCCATAGTCAATGGGATTTGTTCATAATCAAATGTTTGCTCAAGAACAGGCTTCAACTAGTTCCTCTCAAAATCAAGCATATAGAGAACAAGTTGTTGAATTGCTCCTACATCAAGCAGCAGAGAATATTTCACAAGCCTCTCGTCTGGAGCAAACAAATCATTAAATGACAGAAGTCTCAGAAATCATCCAACGGTCTGTTGAACCAGGTGATAAAAGTGGATACAGGTTAATGCATCCAACTAATTTTCGAACTAAGATTCGTAAGATCAAGAGATCTTTTAAGAAAGTCTCAGACATAGCATGTCAAGAGCCACCCCAGCTTGTCAGACTGGGGACTCCTTTAACCCAACCCTCAGAGTCAACAAATGGGATCGAGGAGTTGAGCGGAATCAGCAGGAACATCCCCAGTTCACGAGACTGGGGACTCTTTCAAATCATCAATCCCCTTCTCAGAGAATATCGGTCTTTTCTCGATTGGGGAAGAAGCCCCAAGAGGAACGAAGAGCCAAATTATCAAGAGATTCCCTCCAAATTATAGCTCGTCAAGAAGTTCCTAAAGTATTGAACCAACAAAAGGCAATGTCTCATCAAAGACATGAAAGAAGACAATATCACAGATATGTTGGTAGAAGGGATGCGATGCATTATACATCAATCAATGTCATCAATGCCGTTGTTTCTAATCCACTAGAGGAGACTCACTCAGGGGACTCAGATGAAGAGCGTCCTGCTCAAGAAAATGTACGCACCGATACAAATGAAGAGGTGTGCGTACACGAAGTCAAAATATTACTCAGAACCTAGGTAATCCACTTCCCTCTCTCCAAAAAGTATCCAACAAAGGGAGGGGAAAGAATCAGGTTACATATCCTTCCTCTGGAGAAGGCCAATATCTCTCATTAGAGCAAAGGTTTTCACAACAGGAGGAAGAAATGAAAGAATTAAGAAGGTTTAATGCAAAACTACTTTAGAGTAGTCTTCTTCTTAAGAATGCTGAAGTCTGACAGCCGAAGGAATTTGTTGCAGTTACTGAGATGGATCAAGAATATCCTCCTTTATCAGTACACCCTCAGAGGTCTAATCCTACGGGTCAAACGCAACAACGGTTGGCAGTGCTACCATCAGTTGCAGCACCAACCACCACATCTGTCCAAGCTCCATTCATTGCACCTACTCAAGACCAAATTCAACTAGATGTTTCTCAAAAGTTAATAACTACTATTGAGTCATTAACAGCTCTGTTAGAAACTATGGAAGGGAAATGGGCGCAAGTTCAACCAGAAAAGAAAGATTACCCAGAATGGGTAGATTCAACTTCTCCTCCATCTAGTTTTGGAAACCCTGTTTTCCCTACTTTCAATGGATCAGGCGACCCTAAACAACATTTGACGCATTACGTGTCTTTTTGTGATCCTATGATGGGAACTCCAGAGCAGCAAGAAGTAGTGAAACTCAGATGTTTCGTGCGAACCTTGCAAGGACTAGCTTTTGTCTGGTATACAAGCTTGCAATCCCGGCCAATCATCGGATGGGAGGATCTTCTCCAAAAATTCCTTCTTTAGTTCAGCTCAACTTTGCCAAAAACGACAGTTTTCGATCTTACAAACTGTAAGCAAAGGGAAAATGAAAGAGTCTCTGATTTCATTGCTCGCTAGAAGGGATTAACGTATTCCCTGAGTTTATCACTCCCTCAGGAAGAGCTATTTCCAATCTGTGTGGAAAATTTGCGTGACGAATTACGCACGCCATTGATCCCTATGAAATACACAGGAGGGTTTTGAGAGCTTACTTCAATCGCTCAGCAGATTGAATATTCCCTTATACAGGCTAAGGTTAAATCTCGTGTAATTCCATCAGCTTCAGGAAAAAGAATGGGTAAAGAAAAAACTGCTACAATTATACTTAAACAAGCGTCTGTACCTATTTCTACTTCAAAACCTTCATCTTCTCGAAGGTCTCCACCTCCTGAACACCAACAACAAAGGTCGTTTCATCCAAATGATCGAAGAGATCAACGACAAAAACAATTTGAGGATTTGAAGAGTAAAACATACTCTTTCCAAAGTGAGCAAGTTCCTGGTTACTTCATTTCAGCTCTGGAAAATAATTTGGTTCAATTACCAGTTCCCAAGAGGCCAAACAAAGAAGGAGATGAAGACCGTCCCAATTATTGTCTCTTTCATCAAATGTTAGGGCATCCCATCTAGGAGTGTTTTGTCTTTAAAGACCTCCTGCAAAAGATGGTCAACTTGGGACAAGTCAAGTTGAAAGGTTCTTCGACTCAGGTAGCATGTGTTACTGCTACAGTTCCAGAGGAGGAAGGTGAATGGCAAGAATTCAAAAGCAGAAATGCACAGAAATATGATGATTGGATGGTTAGAAAGACAATCAATTGGACCCATGCCATTTTGAAAACATAATTAAAAAAACAAATTGTGTCTTCTGCCATGAATATTGCAGTAAAACCCTTTTCGTCAGAGGGAAAGTCCTCAAAGAAACGGTTTGATTCAAAGAAGAAAAAAGAATCAGAAGAAGATGAGTATGTGTCAAAGCCTAAATTGTCTTTGACTCTGGCAGACTTTATTCCATCTACTTATAACCCACGGGCACCGCCCCATCAAACGGCACAACCTAAACATGCTAGTCAGGCAGAGTCTTTATTAGACGAAGAGTTAATCTTCGGTTTTGTTAATATGATTCAATTAACATATCCGTATTCCAGTCGTAATTTCAATTTTGATGAGTCTGAATTCCCTGTATCAAATAAGGGAATCTGAGGAAGTTCCAGAGGTTCAGGATACAGAGGAAGACGCGGATCTTTCCGAAGCCACAACTCCAATTCTACCCCTGCTAGCACTGTGTATGCAGCAGAAACTCGTGGTAGAGCCCTTCAGCAAGCTCAAAAAGAACAAGAAATTTCTTCTGCCAATAGTCAAATCAGTCTTGGCATAGTTATTTTGGAAGACCGATTGAAAATTCAATCTTCTTTATCTCAGCAAGTAAATTGATCTAATCGGTCTAATCTTCCAAAACTAAGGATGTTTCCAACTTCTATCCCAATACAAGATGCATCAGCTTCCAAAGAATTTGCTTCCAAGGTACCAGCTAAACCGCATATTCCTATTTGGAAATGCAGACCTTTAGATCAAAAGTATGATATATTGAAAAACTTGGCCCAAGTACCAGCCAAGTTATCAATTTTGGATGCTTTGAATCTGTCAAAAGATCTTCGGGAAGCACTCATCGAAGCTTTGTCAAGTCCTAAGGAGTTTGAAGCTGAAATTGCTGCAGTTGAAGTCTATCACATAGAGAATAATCCTGCAGAATGTCATGCAGTGATATCTTTTACTGATAAAGATGAAGATGATGTTGTGCATGGGCACATAAAACCTCTCTACTTATCTGGAAAAGTCAATGGTGTGGATATCCGAAGAGATTTCATTGACAATGGTTCAGGAGTCAACCTCATGCCCATTCGTACACTTCGTCGATTGGGCCTCATGGAATCTGATTTATCTCCTTCTACCATGATGTTACAAGGATATGATATAAATGAACAAGAACCACTGGGCGAAGTTACACTCAGAACTCAGTTTGGGGATCTTTTATCCAATTCGGATTTCATGATTGTTGATCAAGACACAGCTTTCAACGTCTTGCTTGGAAGACCCTGGCTACATCAGCATGCGGTTATCCCTTCATCATACCATCAATGTCTCAAAGACTGTTTCAATGGTCAAGTTGGAACATTGTATGGTGATAAGGCCCCGTTCAAGACATGTGAGTCTCAATACATTGAGGCAGAATTTTATCACATGAAGGGAAGAGAAAAATCTACAATGAAGGAAATTACCAAAGTTAATTCTCCATATGGTTTGGAGAAAATTCCAATAAATCCATTTACACATGTGAGTACAGATTATGTGTTACCTATCAGTCAAATTGAAAAAATAGGCCCAAATAAAAATACTCTTATGGAAAGATCCATAATGTCAATTATGGCAGTTGAGCCAGACAACATGGGAGAAATTGGTAACCTACCAAACAGTGATGAAAGCACAAGTGGTGACGTCTTCATTTCATCTGCTGAAATCCAACAGGTCTATACTTCGCCAATCAGGCCAGAAGAAGTTATAGCAACATCAGAGGTGAATAATGATGTCAATTCTCAATCCATCATCTCCTCTTTATTTCCCAAAGAAGGCCCTTTATCATCAATAGGGTCGGAAATGGAAGCGTCTTCTTCAAAATGTGGAAATTTTGAAATATCTTATGATCATGAAAATTTCGTTTTGTCATCTACTATGCAAGTAGAAACGGAAGAAATAGCACATGATGAAGAGGAAGAGGAAGATCTTAGAGATGCTCCTCCAGCATTTGAAGAGGGTATCTCAACCACTGTGGATGAACTCAGAGAAATAAATCTGGGTACAGAGAAAGATCCACGCCCAACTTTAATTAGTGCAGCCATGACCCTTGAAGAGCAAGAGATGTATATTTCTTTTCTAAAGAAAAATAAAGATATTTTCGCTTGGAAATATACAGAAATGCTTGTACTTGATCCTGATATTTCTACTCATCATTTGGGTTTACCAAAATAACATCGAGGATTTAAGCAAGCCGCGAGAAGAACACACCCAACTTATGCTTCCAAAATTGAAGCTGAAGTGGATAAGCTGATCAAAGCTTACTTCGTCAGAGAAGTTCAATATCCCAAGTGGTTGGCTAATATTGTCCCTGTAAAGAAGAATAACGGACAAATTAGGTTTTGCATCGATTTTAGAGATCTTAATCGGTATTGTCCTAAAGATGATTTTCCAGTTCCGATTACAGAACTCTTAATTGAAGCGACGGGTAGCTATGAAGTACATTCCTTCATGGATGGATATTCTGGATATAATCAGATCTGAATGGTCCCAGAAGATGAGGAATCTATAGCCGTCAGAGCCCCTCAAGGTGTGTTTTGTTACCGGGTGATGCCCTTTGGTTTAAAGAATGCAGGTGCAACATATCAACGCACCATGCATCGTATCTTCAAACCTTTCTTAGGGAAATTTGTTGAATGCTATGTAGATGATTTGGTGGTTAAATCCAAACAACGTTCTAATCACTTGGCTGATTTGGAAGTCATATTCCACAAGCTTCGACAACATAATTTGAAGATGAACCCCTTAAAATGTGCTTTTGGGGTAACCTCAGGAAAATTCCTCAGCTTTGTTGTACGCCATCATGGTATTGAAGTTGATCCTAAGAAGACCAAATCAATCCTTGGTATGTCACCTCCTCAGAATTTGAAAGAATTAAGAGGACTTCAAGGACACTTAGCCTATATTCAGCGTTTCATCGCCAATTTGGCAGGAAAAAGTTTACCCTTTACCGAATTATTGAAAAAAGGAGTCACTTACCAGTGGACTGAAGAATGTCAAGAAGCGTTTGATGTTCTCAATAAATACCTCTTGAGTCCACCAGTACTCATTCCACCTGTTGAAGGTAGACCACTTATCCTCTATGTGACAGCTCTAGAGAGATCATTGGGTGCCTTTCTCGCTCAAAAGAATGATGCTGGGAATGAAAATAGCCTCTACTATCTTAGTAGAACTATGCTTGAAGAAGAAACCCGGTATTCAAGTATTGAGAAGTGCTGCCTGGCATTAATCTTTGCAGTTCAGAAACTTAGACACTACCTGCAACATCACGAGGTCCAATTGGTATCTCGCAATAATCCGCTAAAATTAATCCTTAGTCGTCCAATGCTTATAGGATGTCTAGCAAGGTGGGCATTTATTTTGCAGCAGTTCGACATTCAGTATGTATATCAAAAGGAAATAAAGGGCCAAGCTCTGGCTGATTTCCTAGCTGAACATCCTTCAGTGGAAGACACGTCATCAGATATTGAACTCCCTAATGAGGAAGTCTTTTCTATTTAAGAGAGTCCTCAAACATGGGAAATGTATCTTGATGGTTCTTCCAGAAGTCCAACAGGGAAGAAAATGGAAACTCCTAAATTCAACAAAGTTGGTTTAGGAATTGTACTCATTTCTCTAGATAAGGAATTTTTACCTTATTCCTTTTTATTGTGGGAATGTGGTACCAATAATGAAGCCGAATACCAAGCTCTTATCACAGGCTTGGAGTTAGAACTTCAAGCACAAGTGAATCACTTAAAGGTGAAAGGTGATTCATACCTGGTAATCAAACAAGTCAATGGGGATTATGCCATCAGAAAAGAAGAGTTAATCCCTTTGTATGATTATGTCAGAAAGTTAATGGCGGAATTCCCTTTAGAAACGACATTTTCTTATGTCCCAAGATCATAAAATGCTCAAGCTGATGCACTGGCTAATATAGCCACAGCTCTAGCAGATCCAAATCAGGACGAGACAACCATCAGTATTGCCCACCGTCGTGCAATTTCACCTTATGTTCAAGACATAACATAGGAAATTAATGAAATTAGTCCCATTCCTGAACTATATGGTCATACTACAGGATGGATGTCACCTATCAGGGAATACCTTCAAAATGGAACACTTCCACCAGATAGATCCGAGAAAGAACAAATTCGGTGATGTGTGGTCAATTTTACTCTTTATGATGGCCCAACCCACCTAGAGAAAATTCTATACAAACATGGTTTTGATGGAGTTCTCTTCAGATGCATTGATGGTGAAGAGACAATGGCTGTCATGAAAGAAGTGCATACAGGAGTCTGTGGTGCCCACCAGTCTAGACATAGATTGTCTGATCAAATTAGAAGGATTGGATACTTTTGGCCTTCAATGATACAAGATTGTGTTGATTTCACAAAGAAGTGTCATTCATGTCAAGTACATGCCAACTTCATTCATCAACCTCCATATTTGCTTCATACAGCTAAATACTCATGTACATTTTCCACATGGGGAATGGATGTGGTGGGACCTTACCCTTCAGCTACGGCCAAGCAGTTTAAGTACATTCTTACAGCTACTGATTTCTTTTCCAAATGGGCAGAGGTAGTACCTCTCAAAGAAGTCAGTTCTAAATGCATTGTTAGCTTCATCAAGTCTAACATCATTACTAGATTTGGTGTCCCTCATACCATATTGACGGACAATGGCACCAACTTTTGTTCTTTTGAGGTGAAGAAATTGTATCAAGAATATAACATTAAATCCAACCATTCATCTCGGTATCATGCGGCAGCCAATGGCCAAATAGAAGCCTTTAACAAGACTCTTTCAAATATACTGCAAAAGATGGTGGATAAAGATAAAAGGTCATGTCCTGATAAACTCTTTCATGCTTTATGGGCTTATCGGACTACCACCCGCAATGCAACGCGGTCAACTCCATGTTCGTTGGTATATGGAACAGAAGTAGTCTTGCCAATTGAAGTTCAATTGCCCTCACTCAGAGTATCCATTTTTGATCAGTTATCTACAGATGAGAAATCCCAAAAGTGATTGAATGAATTGAAACGGTTAGATGAGAAAATATTGTACACTTTGCACCACTTGGAAGTCTATCAGAATCGAATAGCACAAGCTTTTAACAAAAAAGTTCATCTTCATTCATTCATCCAGGGAGAATTGGTATTAGTTCTCAGAACTCCAATGATACCAGGAAAGAAACCTCCCAAGCTTGAGCCAAAATGGGAAGGACCTTATTCAATACATAGGGTCTACTCCAATGGAGCTTATTCATTAATCTCGATGGATGGAGAACTCATTACTACTCCAACTAATGCCAGATTTTTGAAGAAATATTTTGTATAAAATGAAAAGTATTCACCTTATATGTCCCCACAACATGACACTAAACTATGCAGCACCATTTCGTCCTTGCTATATGACGTTAAACTATACAGCAACAGTCTAAGCATATGACCCTAAACTATTTTCACATACGTCCAACATGACGTTAAACTGTTTCACCTTATATGTCCCCGCAACATGACACTAAACTGTGCGGCACCATTTCGTCCTTTCTATATGACGTTAAACTATACAGCAACGGTCTAAGCATATGACCCTAAACTATTTGCACATACGTCCAACATGACGTTAAACTGTGTCACCTTATATGTCCCCGCAACATGACACTAAACTGTGCAGCACCATTTTGTACTTTCTATATGACGTTAAACTATACAGCAACGGTCTAAGCATATGACCCTAAACTATTTGCACATACGTCCAACATGACGTTAAACTGTGTCACCTTATATGTCCCCGCAACATGACACTAAACTGTGCGGAACCATTTCGTCCTTGCTATATGACGTTAAACTATACAGCAACGGTCTAAGCATATGACCCTAAACTATTTGCACATACGTCCAACATGAAGTTAAACTGTGTCACCTTATATGTCCCCGCAACATGACACTAAACTGTGCGGCACCATTTTGTCCTTTCTATATGACGTTAAACTATACCGCAACGGTCTAAGCATATGACCCTAAACTATTTGCACATACGTCCAACATGACGTTAAACTGTGTCACCTTATATTTCCCCGCAACATGACACTAAACTGTGCAGCACCAGTTCGTCCTTGCTATATGACGTTAAACTATACAGCAATGGTCCAGTATGACCTTAAACTGAAACTTCGTCCCACACGACATTAAACTATGAAAAATTTCCCAAAAAGGTCCAGTATGACCTTAAACTGCATCATCAATGGTCCATGCATATGACCCTAAACTATTTGCAAGTCCCTTACGTCCAGCAAGATGTTAAACTGTGACGTCCTAACTACATGACGCTAAACTGTATAAAATTCCCTTACGTCCAGAAAGACGTTAAACTACATAATCATCAAAGCTCCTGTATGACCTTAAACTACACCACCGTCCAGCATGACATTAAACTGCACCATCCACGGTCCATGCATATGACCTTAAACAATTCGCCCTTTCGTCCATCATGACGTTAAACTGTGGGAAAAAAATCCCCAATGCGTCTAACATGATGTAAATGGTGTGTTATTTTGTCCTTACTGCATGACATTAAACTGAACAGTCCCCCTTTTTGTCCAACATGACGTTAAACTGTATTGTCCCCATCGTCCTAACTACATGATGCTAAATTGTACAGAAAATTCATGATATGTCCTACATGACATTAAACTGTATTTTGTCCCTGCTACATGACACTAAACTGTGCAGCACCAATAGTCCTAACTGCAAGAATTTAAACTGCATTGTTCCTTTATATGTCCTACATGACATTAAACTATGCATCGTTAAAGTTGTTGTTACCTCTTGTTTCTCACACCGAGTATGAATCATGTGAGCTTAGAGAAAACCTCAACTGTAACACTCTCTTTGGGCCGCTAACCATGTATAAGTCCCAACAACATTTTTTTTATTTTATTTTATTTTATTAGATCGTTGTCCCCAAGAACAACTTGATCATTAATTCATTCTTTAATTGAACTACACGGACTTTGATCCTTGCCCTCCAGGCTGGGTATGTAGGCAACCTCCCAGGGTTCAAGCCCAAAAACAATCTCTTCACATCGGTTCACCACCATCTCATATGATGTTGATTCGTGAAACCAACCCTAGAATCAATATCTTTACATTGATTCACTTTCATCCTTGTTATATGACGTTAAACTATGCAACACTTTTGTCTGGTACGACAATAAACTACAATACTCTTTGATTTCCTCATTTGAGAGAGAACTATTATTGGCATTGATTTTTCAATCATGTTTTCATTTCAAAAGACTATGTGCATACATGGTAATACCTAAACTTTTTGTCTCAGGTTAAACCATCATTGCACTAAAGTCCCCTTTCACTCGTACGAACCAAATTTGTATAAAGGGTATTTCTAGAACTACGTGGACTTGATTCCCATCCTTATGGGATACGTAGGAACATTCGAGTGTCCCTCGAATCCAGTCCCAATTCTTTTGGCCCTAACCCCAAATTTCACTTTCAGTCCCTTGGCTGAAAAGTCCTCATGAAAACACACACTGTGTATTCATTATTATGGTCCGAACTCTATGACCCTAAACTAAGATATCTCATACTTTCATCCTGCACAACGTTAAACTACATTTCAAGAACTACGTATGGCTTGATTCTCATTCTTATGAGATACGTAGTGAAGTCCAAAATTTCAATTCATGACCCAGCCACAACATGATTATGGTTATCATTGACCTATGTATCTCTATATACATTGGACAATACCCATATTTATGTGTTATAATCCTAACCTTAAATATTTTCAGATCATCATAACCCTTTTCATGACTTCTAGTCACAAAAATGTCAAACTTCTGAGAATTCTTTTGCCTGACTATGTAGTACGTGCCCATAGGTGGCCTTACATAAACAGTATACATAACAGACTTGTTAGCCGAAAGATTCTATTTATTTGACCATGCAGCCAATGCCCTTAGGTGGCCCTGCATAATTCAACCCCCTAATGGGTTTGTTGGATAATAGTAACTTCATTCTTGGGAAGAATGCCTCTTTTGTCCTTATTTTTCTTAAATGACGGTATGTAGGGATCTGCATAAGATAGCCATCCTTAACATATTTGTCCCATTTCCTTTTTCATGATCTGAAAATATTCAAGTCTATGGTTTATACTCTCCATATTCTCTTTCCCTACGTTTGGGTTAGACCTTCGTAGGAGTGATATTCATTCAATTCTCCGATATTCTTGTTCGGAAATATCTTCTCCATATTCAAGTACCTCTTTCCATACAACAAACTCTATAATTTAGAAAATTTGAATCTCCATAAACTTTCACTAGCTTTTAGCACTAGGAAAGTAAATTTCTGAGAGTTCTTTTGCCTGACAATGCAGTATGTGCCCATAGGTGGCCTTGCATAAACAGTCCACATAACAGACTTGTCAGTCGAAAGATGCTATTTATTTGACCATGCATCCAATGCCCTTAGGTGGCCCTTCATAATTCAACCCCCTAACGGGTTTTTGTCAAATAATAGTAACTTCATTCTTGGAAACTACTTCTTCTAATGCCTTTTAGCTCTTTTTCATATCATTCCTCTGATTCAAAAAATTCTTAAGTCATAGCTTACATATTTTCAATCATACTTGAGTATGGTAATATGTTTTCAGATAAATTTTCAAGGAATTGAATCAATTTTAATCCATTTTGGTCAAAGCTATTTCGACCATAAACATTATCCCCTTTATGTCTGGCATGCATGACTTTAAACTGCCCACAAAAGACAAAGGAACTCTGAATAAAAGTCAAGTTCCAGCTCACTAAACATACATTCTGTATGATTTAGGTAATATTGAGCAATTAAAAGATTCAAAGTTTGTAGGGTTATTTGTAATAATCCTAGTAAAATATCAAACTATGCTTACTAAGCCCATTGGATTAAGTAAATTTGAAGCAGGTAGTGAGAGAATTATGGTACAAATAAGTGAAAGTGAAAGTGTTTTTCATTGATGCACAAGAGTTAGAAGAACATCCACAGACTGGAGTCTCTTCTTTTTTTCAAAGAATTACAAGAGGATTTCAACATAACACTTCATTTGATTTACGGCATTTCGAGCTTCATCAGAAACCACCTGGAATTAATTCATTCAACTGGATACAATAAGAGATGCAGTGATTATAACGACCCACACTTTACATACATTGTTAATACTTCAAAATTGAATCACTCTTATTACAACATATGACAAAACCACAAAGGACCGTATAGGTATAGTGTCTTTAGAAACTGGGGAAACATAAACAACTGGTTCATAAATCTTCTACAGTGTCTCCCATTTATTTCATCATATCTAGGGTCCCTTTTAGCATATTCTAATTAATATCCATCTTCCTGACCTGGGGAAAAGAAAACATAAAAGGGTGAGCTCAAATGCTCAGCAAGGGCAAATAAAGGAAATAAAAAATCATATCATATCTTTATGAAAATCAAAACCTGCAAAAGAGATCATAATATCTTAACATGGAATAAATCATAGAAGTGAAAATGAGATCCCCATAACATAAAACTTGAAACTTTGTGGCATGCACACATAATCATGGAAAATCATTTCTTGTTAGTCATGACTCATTGCCAAGACTATCTTAGTGGACAAAGTCCCTTTCTGAAACGAGTTCACTCCTCGTTTCAGTCCTGTATCACTGAACCGAAATAACCTTCCGTTCCAGCCATGTCTATCTCATGAGATATAAAATCATTACCCAATGCATTTGAGGGAGATATAGGTCCCACCCATCTTATAATGAATCCTTTCTTATGTGTGCCACATAATCATAAAACATACATCATCGCATAACACATATAACAAAAATGGGATTCTTGAAACATCATGACATCATAAATCAATTCATATATGATAAAGGAATTCATAAACATAATTCCATCACAACATAGTCAAACCAATGTAAAAATATGGATAGAAACAGAACCCTTTATTATCTTAGATGGAAAATAATTTTGATAAAACACTTGAATTGAATTCTTGAGGAAAATATCCTTTCTTCTTCAAAAACATTTTTCCTTTCATAACATGTCATACAACTTTAAAATAAAAGAAGTTGATTAAAAATAAACTTGAAAACTTGTAAAGGAAGATTCTTTGAAGTAATGTTTTAAAAATCCATTCATGCCGTATAAGTTAAAAAAAAACATTCTTCGTACTTTTGTCGGAAAAGTCAAAAAGTACCTCGTACGGAAAAACGACAAAAGATTCCTTTCATATTCTTTACTAAAAACTCACCTAAGGGTAAAATTGGATTTAAACTATTTCAAGTGGATGGAAATAATATTACATATTGAGGGAACATGGATGTGGATGATAAAATACACCCCAGTAAATACTTACGAATAAACAATCTCGGATAAAAATGAGATTGTGATATTTCCCTTACCTTAGGTCCGATTTGCTTTGTTCGTGTCCGAAGCTCCTGTATAATGGTTTAAATAATGTTATTGACTTATTCCAGAATCATACATATTGATATGATATCATATATGGTCATATTATTAGCTTCTTGTTAGTAATATTTCATTGTTACTTGTTACTCGGGTCTTTATAACTTTTTGTTCTTATGCGTGTTTTGTCGAATAAATTCTTATTCTTATCTTTAGGTTATAGATAATTAATTTCCAGAATGGTATTAGTGTAGTATATACCATATTCATTCATTAAATGCATTTATACAATCATTATGAAATGAAGATCATGTAGAACGAGTCGCATCACATCGTGGAGACGGTATTCCGTACGTACGCACGAGTGATGATATTGTTCCTATGATCGTGGAATTGTATTGGAGTATATATATATATTATTTCAGTATCAATATTACTTAATAATAATCATATATAGTTACTCATTACACCATTATACCCATCCTTGTAAGGTGATGGTGGAAAATAGATTACACCACGGCGTGGAGACGGTATTCCGTACGTACGCACGCGTGGTGATTTCATTTTTCCGTAGGATGGATAGAAGGTGAATTAGGGTTGTTTCATATTTATAATAACATATCAGTATGTAAGTAATACTGATGT
The DNA here is from genome assembly GCA_963277665.1 of Viscum album. Taxonomy (NCBI): domain Eukaryota; kingdom Viridiplantae; phylum Streptophyta; class Magnoliopsida; order Santalales; family Viscaceae; genus Viscum; species Viscum album. Next base: position 423,427,195 of record OY728166.1, on the reverse strand, counting down.
TATTACTTTATCATGAAACAACTAAAGAAGAAGAAGTTGAAGAAGAAAGAAATTGAAAAGATCGGTAATGGATATTACCTCTTCTTTGGAACGCCTCTTTGAATCCTCCACTTAAGGAACTAAGATTGGTCTTTGGAGAAGACCAGGACCTCTAGGATTATTCTAGGGAAGTGGAGAGGAGAAAATGGCAGGGGTTGGCCGAGCTTGAGTGCTCAAATTGGTGTGAGGAGGAGGGGGAGGAGGTGCCCTTTTATAAGGGAGGAGAGGGGCACCTTAGGAATATCTCAAAATATTATTTTATATTAAAGTCAAAATCGGTTTATAATGGTTCCAAAGGGTCTTATTTCGAAGATAAAGTGGGGAAGGGTCGAAATCCTATCAACCAATAGGATTTAGACAAGTTTAGGGTATTATTTTAACCTTATCAATTAGATTTAACTCTAAGTTAATTAATTTAACTTTTACCGTGTCTTTTTGTTTTCTTTCACTATATGGTTAATAAACTTTCTATAACATGCCAAACGAACCCCAAATTGTTTATTATTAATATATATATCCTTATCTAAGTCATTTGGCCGAACCTTAGATTTTTAGGAATAAAATAACAATTAATAATATAATATTTGATTTAAAAACTATTTTGTGTCAATTTTGACACTATTTGATATATGATTTTTGTGAAAGTCATAACAGAATTATATGTTCGAACCAAGTTGATTAAATCAACACTAATATATCATAGTAACCTAGAAAATTAGTGGAATTCATAAAAAGTCTCAAATTACATTTATTTTGGTATTTATATTATCAATTTTTTCAATATTTCATTAATAAGATAATTACTGCATCATCTTTGTGTCATAAATAAATTAAATTATTTGATGTCTAAAAATTACAAATAAAATACCATCATGTAGGAAATCTTTTTTAGCTTTCTAATTAATATTTACAATCGAATTTATCTTATGTATAACCCTATATTAAAAATGATTTACTTGTTAAACTTTGATTTTAACTATTTTAACCCTTCTTTAAATAAATTAATAATAAATGTCCTAATCTAATCCAAGTGGGCCTAAATGGTCATATTTTATTCCTAAGTTTGTTTTTGGTCGAATTACACTTGTCCAATAGTATTAGGACATGTGTTAGGGTAATATTGATATCATATTTACCCTTAGTTACCCTATTTACTATTAACCGCGGTAAAAATAGTAAAAAGTTACTATTCACCAAAAAATTATTTTCATCTCATTGAACCACATTTTAGTCCTTGATATTAACCGTGTCTCTCGGATTTTTGAAATTCCATTCACAGAAGCGGTAAAATTAAGTTTTATGCAAAATTCAGTTTTTAACCTACCACTTAGTGGTTTCACTATTCATCAAAAATTGAAAGTTTTCAGAAAAATACCAAAATTTCACCCTAGGCTAATTTCGATATTCTGAGTCCAAAAATGAAGTCCATTTTGAAAAATAAAATTTATAAAATTTCAAAAAGTGGTTATTACTATTCATAACGGCTAGTTTTAATAGCATATTGTTGTTTAGTGAAACTCGGTATTGCGTACGACGCAAGCTATCGAGGAAGGTCGCGATTGCGTGTAAAGCAAGTCAAGAAAGTGTTGCGTAGAAAAAGATTCCTTTGATAATTTATATAACATAAAAGTCTCGGGTGTTACATTCTACCCCCCTTAAAAAGAATTTCGCCCTCGAAATTCGTCACTTTGTAACAAATAGATGAGGATACTTCTCCCTCATCATATCCTCAAGCTCCCATGTAGCTTCTTCAAGTTGGTGGTTCCTCCATAAAACTTTCACCAAGCGAGTGGTCTTGTTTCGTAGGACTTTTTCGCTACGATCCAGAATCTCTATCGGCTGTTCTTCATAAGAAAGATCTTGCTCCAGCGGTACAACTTCTGAGCTGAGTACATGTGAAGGATCTGGTATGTACTTTCTCAGGAGAGATACGTGGAACACATCGTGAACTTGAGAGAGATTCGGTGGAAGCGCCAATCGGTAAGCTACCTTCCCAACACGATCCAGTATTTCAAAAGGACCGATATATCTAGGGCTCAACTTCCCCTTCTTTCCAAATCTCATAACCCTCTTCCAGGGAGATATTCGTAAGAACACTTTATCGCCCACTTCAAACTCTAGGTCTTTTCTTCGGTTGTCGGCATAACTTTTCTGTCGACTTTGAGCTGCTCTTATGTGTTGTTGAATAGATCTAACCTTTTCTGCCATTTCATCAACGAGATCAGGTCCTAATAGCTTTCTTTCCCCAACTTCATCCCATCAAGTTGGAGTCCTGCATTTCTTTCCATAGAGAGCTTCATAAGGAGCCATCTGAATACTGGAGTGAAAGCTATTATTATAAGAAAATTCCACCAAAGGTAGGTGTTGATCCCAACCTCCTTTGAAATCCATAGAGCAAGCTCTCAACATATCTTCTAGGGTTTGAATTGTTCTCTCAGACTGACCGTCTGTCCGGGGATGATAAGCAGTGCTGAAACTCAACTCTGTATCCAGAGTATGCTGAAGACTTCGCCAGAACTTCGAGGTAAATCTCGGATCTCGATCAGATATAATAGAAAGTGGTACTCCATGCAATCTTACCACTTCCTTTACATATATCCTGGCAAGCTGATCTAGAGAGAAATCCTCTCTAATAGCAATGAAGTGTGCAGACTTTGTAAGACGATCAACTATGACCCAGATAGCATTATTGCCTTTGGATGTTTTAGGAAGTCCTGTGACAAAGTCCATAGTGATATTTTCCCATTTCCATTCGGGTATGGGTAATGGTTGTAACATCCCCTTAGACTTCTGTCTCTCAGCTTTAACTTGTTGACAAACCAAGCATCGAGAGACATATTCAGCAACATCTCTTTTCATGCCATCCCACCAGAAGTACTCTTTCAGGTCCCTATACATCTTCGTGCTTCCAGGATGAATAGAGAATGAAGAACTATGAGCCTCATCCAGCAGCTCATTCTTTAATTCGGGGATGGGAGGAACGCAAACACGATTCCTGAACTTTATTATCCCATCACAATCAAGGTTGAATTCAGGAACATTTCTCACCTTCTTTTGTAACTCGACATCTTCTTTTTGTGCCTCTTTAATCTTCACATGTATAGATGGTTGAACATTCATTTGAGAAAGATAAGATTTTTCCCCTTCCATTATAATTCCAAGATCCATCCTTTGTAAATCCATAAATATTGGATCTTTTGTGATCCTCATCATGGATAAACTAGCATGGTCTTGTCGACTTAATGCATCTGCCACCTTGTTTGCTTTCCCAGGGTGGTAATGGATTGAGCAGTCATAATCCTTAATCAGCTCCAACCATCTTCTTTGGCGCATATTCAACTCCTTTTGTGTGAAAATATACTTTAAACTTTTATGATCAGTATAAATATCACACCTTTCACCATAAAGGTAATGCCTCCAAATCTTTAATGCAAAGATTACCGCAGCCAACTCCAAATCATGTGTTGGGTAATTTTGCTCATGGATTTTCAACTGTCGTGAGGCATAAGCTATCACCATATCATTTTGCATAAGAACACACCCCAATCCCTTCTTGGATGCATCACTGTAGATCACAAACCTTTCTCCACTACAAGGCAGTGTGAGCACAGGTGCACTGGATAACCTTCTTTTCAACTCCTTGAAATTCTCTTCACATTCCTCTGTCCAGACAAACTTAACTCCTTTCCGAGTCAACTTGGTGAGTGGATTAGATAATCGTGAAAAATCTTTTACAAAACGTCGATAATATCTAGCCAAACCAAGAAAACTTCGGATCTCAGTTACTGTTGTTGGTCTTGACCATCTTTCGATAACCTCTGTTTTTGCTGGATCCACAGATATCCCCTCTTTTGAGATTATATGACCCAAAAATGCAACTTTTTGAAGCCAAAATTCACACTTGGTAAATTTGGCATAAAGCTTCTCCTTTCTCAGGGTCTTCAATATAATTCTCAAGTGATCTTCATGTTCTTCCTTGCTCTTTGAATAGACAAGAATATCGTCTATAAAGACTACCACAAATTGATCAAGATAGTCTCTAAAGACTCTATTCATTAGATCCATGAAGATAGCAGGGGCATTAGTAAGACCAAATGGAATCACTATAAATTCATAGTGTCCATACCTTGTACGGAAAGCCGTCTTTGGTATATCCTCCCTTTTGACCCTTAATTGATGATACCCTGAACGAAGATCAATCTTGGAAAAGTATTGAGCTCCGCGTAGTTGGTCAAATAAGTCATCAATGCGTGGGAGAGGATATTTGTTCTTGATAGTGATCTTGTTAAGTTCTCGATAATCAATGCAGAGTCTCATTGATCCATCTTTCTTCTTAACAAATAGAACAGGTGCTCCCCAAGGTGACGCACTAGGGCGTATGAATCCCTTATTAAGATTCTCTTGGAGTTGCTTCTTCAATTCCTGCAACTCAATTGGGGCCATTCTATAAGGTGTCTTTGAAATAGGCAAAGCACCCGGTACGAGTTCTATTGAAAACTCAACTTCACGATTTGGTGGAAGACCCGGAAATTCCTCCGGAAAGACATCATCAAACTCCCGTACAATGGGCATATTCTTAATCGTGAGTTTCTCACCAACCATTTGAGATAAATAACCTTCATTTAGTGGAATCAATACCCATAAGATGGAAGAAATTTCCACTGGAAGGTTATGTTCATCCTTGCATTGATAGACGATCGTAGGTTGATCTGGAATATGAAATGTGACTTCCCTTCTTTGGCAATTGATATGAGCTCCATGTAGAGAAAGCCAATCCATGCCAAGAATCACATCAAATTCCACTAAAGGAAGGATCACAAGATTTGCAGGAAGCACTTTCCCACAAACTTCGATCGGAGAAGAATTATAAACTTCTGATGCGATTGATGTGCCATTAGGTGTTGTCACAGCTAACTCAACATCTAATTGTTGAGGTAATACGGTGATACCCTTAGAAAATTTTTCAGAAATAAAAGAGTGGGTGGATCCAGAATCAAATAAAACATTTGCTACTTTAGAGTGGATGGTAAGTGTACCTTTCACCACATCGTTATCGTACTCCACATCGCTGATAGAAATTGCATGTGACTTTCCTTTGTCTTTAGCCTTAAGAGTTTGTTGACGTCGACCATCATCATCAACCCTTGGATTTGGGCATTGATTGGCATAATGCCCCATCTCCTTGCACTTGAAACATTGAAGTGTAGCAGGTTCATTCTGTGTGTCCCTTCCTTTGTTTGCATCATTAGACATCTTCTTCCCATTATCACGGCATTCAAATGCCCGATGGCCTTCCTTTCCACATTTAAAACATTTACTTGTCCCTTTAAGACAACTCCCTCCATGTTTCTTTCCACACTTTGAGCATAAGGGAAAGTTCATCTTCTTTTCCGTGTGCTCTTTAGATTTTTCTTTGAATTCCATCTTCCTCTTCTTATCAAACCCATGTGACTGATGGGTTACTCCAATCTCCATCTCGACTTTGAGAGCACATCGAACGATTTCCTCGTAGCTATTGAAGTCCCTTATGGCTAACGCCATTTGAAGACTTGGTTTTAAGCCACTAAAGAATCGATCGATCTTGCTCTCAGGTTGGATAATAATACCAGAAGCGTACCTTGCAAGTCTTGTAAAATTTGCTTCATAGGTACTAACAGATTCATCATCCCTTTGCTTCAGTTCAAGGAACTCTTTCTCCATCTTTGTTCGGAGAATACGAGGGAAGTACTTATTGAAAAATAAGTTCTTGAACTCGTCCCATTCCATAGACTCAATTTCATCCCTTTGCCTCGTATTCTTAACAAGATTCCACCATTGATCCGCATCTCCTTCCAAACGATACACTGCTAGGATGACTTTATCATGCTCAGAACATTGAAGAACTGAAAATATCTTTTCAGTAGTACTAATCCATTGTTCAGCAACTAATGGATCAGTAGACCCGCTGAAAGATGGTGGACGCTGCCTCATGAAGGATTCAACAGAATGTTGCTCCCTTCTTTGTTCGTTTGGAAATCCTGCATGATTCATAGCTTGAGAAAGTTGTGTGAGCATGGCTACAAGATTTTGCATTCCAGCTCCCATATCGTTTGGTTGCTCAGGGGGACAATCATTGCATTGCCCATCGCATTCCGCATTAACACGGTTCCTTCGGGTTCCAGCCATTGACTAAAACCAAGAAGAATAGTGTGAGCAACACTAATTATAATAGGAAACCACATAATTCAAGAATAAAATTTTCATGCTTAAGGTCTTATCCTAGGTTATTCAAGGCCATTTCTAAAACACTAAGATTGTGTTCTATGCTTAGACTTATCCTTAGGGTTCTTACTAAGGCTTTCACATCCTAGTTTCCAAAGGTTGACTATACCCTCCCTCTGATACCAACTATAACGACCCACACTTTACATACATTGTTAATACTTCAAAATTGAATCACTCTTATTACAACATATGACAAAACCAAAAAGGACCGTATAGGTATAGTGTCTTTAGAAACTGGGGAAACATAAACAACTGGTTCATAAATCTTCTACAGTGTCTCCCATTTATTTCATCATATCTAGGGTCCCTTTTAGCATATTCTACTTAATATCCATCTTCCTGACCTGGGGAAAAGAAAACATAAAAGGGTGAGCTCAAATGCTCATCAAGGGCAAATAAAGGAAATAAAAAATCATATCATATCTTTATGAAAATCAAAACCTGCAAAAGAGATCATAATATCTTAACATGGAATAAATCATAGAAGTGAAAATGAGATCCCCATAACATAAAACTTGAAACTTTGTGGCATGCACACATAATCATGGAAAATCATTTCTTGTTAGTCATGACTCATTGCCAAGACTATCTTAGTGGACAAAGTCCCTTTCTGAAACGAGTTCACTCCTCGTTTCAGTCCTGTATCACTGAACCGAAATAACCTTCCGTTCCAGCCATGTCTATCTCATGAGATATAAAATCATTACCCAATGCATTGGAGGGAGATATAGGTCCCACCCATCTTATAATGAATCCTTTCTTATGTGTGCCACATAATCATAAAACATACATCATCGCATAACACATATAACAAAAATGGGATTCTTGAAACATCATGACATCATAAATCAATTCATATATGATAAAGGAATTCATAAACATAATTCCATCACAACATAGTCAAACCAATGTAAAAATATGGATAGAAACAGAACCCTTTATTATCTTAGATGGAAAATAATTTTGATAAAACACTTGAATTGAATTCTTGAGGAAAATATCCTTTCTTCTTCAAAAACATTTTTCCTTTCATAACATGTCATACAACTTTAAAATAAAAGAAGTTGATTAAAAATAAAATTGAAAACTTGTAAAGGAAGATTCTTTGAAGTAATGTTTTAAAAATCCATTCATGCCGTATAAGTTAAAAAAAACATTCTTCGTACTTTTGTCGGAAAAGTCAAAAAGTACCTCGTACGGAAAAACGACAAAAGATTCCTTTCATATTCTTTACTAAAAACTCACCTAAGGGTAAAATTGGATTTAAACTATTTCAAGTGGATGGAAACAATATTACATATTGAGGGAACATGGATGTGGATGATAAAATACACCCCAGTAAATACTTACGAATAAACAATCTCGGATAAAAATGAGATTGTGATATTTCCCTTACCTTAGGTCCGATTTGCTTTGTTCGTGTCCGAAGCTCCTGTATAATGGTTTAAATAATGTTATTGACTTATTCCAGAATCATACATATTGATATGATATCATATATGGTCATATTATTAGCTTCTTGTTAGTAATATTTCATTGTTACTTGTTACTCGGGTCTTTATAACTTTTTGTTCTTATGCGTGTTTTGTCGAATAAATTCTTATTCTTATCTTTAGGTTATAGATAATTAATTTCCAGAATGGTATTAGTGTAGTATATACCATATTCATTCATTCAATTCATTTATACAATCATTATGAAATGAAGATCATGTAGAACGAGTCGCATCACATCGTGGAGACGGTATTCCGTACGTACGCACGAGTGATGATATCGTTCCTATGATCGTGGAATTGTATTGGAGTATATATATATATTATTTCAGTATCAATATTACTTAATAATAATCATATATAGTTACTCATTACACCATTATACCCATCCTTATAAGGTGATGGTGGAAAATAGATTACACCACGGCGTGGAGACGGTATTCCGTACGTACGCACGCGTGGTGATTTCATTTTTCCGTAGGATGGATAGAAGGTGAATTAGGGTTGTTTCATATTTATAATAACATATCAGTATGTAAGTAATACTGATGTTATTACTTTATCATGAAACAACTAAAGAAGAAGAAGTTGAAGAAGAAAGAAATTGAAAAGATCGGTAATGGATATTACCTCTTCTTTGGAACGCCTCTTTGAATCCTCCACTTAAGGAACTAAGATTGGTCTTTGGAGAAGACCAGGACCTCTAGGATTATTCTAGGGAAGTGGAGAGGAGAAAATGTCAGGGGTTGGCCGAGCTTGAGTGCTCAAATTTGTGTGAGGAGGAGGGGGAGGAGGTGCCCTTTTATAAGGGAGGAGAGGGGCACCTTAGGAATATCTCAAAATATTATTTTATATTAAAGTCAAAATCGGTTTATAATGGTTCCAAAGGGTCTTATTTCGAAGATAAAGTGTGGAAGGGTCGAAATCCTATCAACCAATAGGATTTAGACAAGTTTAGGGTATTATTTTAACCTTATCAATTAGATTTAACTCTAAGTTAATTAATTTAACTTTTACCGTGTCTTTTTGTTTTCTTTCACTATATGGTTAATAAACTTTCTATAACATGCCAAACGAACCCCAAATTGTTTATTATTAATATATATATCCTTATCTAAGTCATTTGGCCGAACCTTAGATTTTTAGGAATAAAATAACAATTAATAATATAATATTTGATTTAAAAACTATTTTGTGTCAATTTTGACACTATTTGATATATGATTTTTGTGAAAGTCATAACAGAATTATATGTTCGAACCAAGTTGATTAAATCAACACTAATATATCATAGTAACCTAGAAAATTAGTGGAATTCATAAAAAGTCTCAAATTACATTTATTTTGGTATTTATATTATCAATTTTTTCAATATTTCATTAATAAGATAATTACTGCATCATCTTTGTGTCATAAATAAATTAAATTATTTGATGTCTAAAAATTACAAATAAAATACCATCATGTAGGAAATCTTTTTATCTTTCTAATGAATATTTACAATCGAATTTATCTTATGTATAACCCTATATTAAAAATGATTTACTTGTTAAACTTTGATTTTAACTATTTTAACCCTTCTTTAAATAAATTAATAATAAATGTCCTAATCTAATCCAAGTGGGCCTAAATGGTCATATTTTATTCCTAAGTTTGTTTTTGGTCGAATTACACTTGTCCAATAGTATTAGGACATGTGTTAGGGTAATATTGATATCATATTTACCCTTAGTTACCCTATTTACTATTAACCGCGGTAAAAATAGTAAAAAGTTACTATTCACCAAAAAATTATTTTCATCTCATTGAACCACATTTTAGTCCTTGATATTAACCGTGTCTCTCGGATTTTTGAAATTCCATTCACAGAAGCGGTAAAATTAAGTTTTATGCAAAATTCAGTTTTTAACCTACCACTTAGTGGTTTCACTATTCATCAAAAATTGAAAGTTTTCAGAAAAATACCAAAATTTCACCCTAGGCTAATTTCGATATTCTGAGTCCAAAAATGAAGTCCATTTTGAAAAATAAAATTTATAAAATTTCAAAAAGTGGTTATTACTATTCATAACGGCTAGTTTTAATAGCATATTGTTGTTTAGTGAAACTCGGTATTGCGTACGACGCAAGCTATCGAGGAAGGTCGCGATTGCGTGTAAAGCAAGTCAAGCAAGTGTTGCGTAGAAAAAGATTCCTTTGATAATTTATATAACATAAAAGTCTCGGGTGTTACAGTGATACCATCTCTTCTTGGAACAATTGTAAAAGGATGTTCTTGAGTGCGGTTTGAGAAAATTTTTTGCTGATCAAATAGTGACTCTGTTTCTGTCCAAGAGACTTGGAAGATGGATACATGGATTTGAGAATAGAGCATTGGAAGTAAAGAGCCATTTGGAGAGAGTACCCTTTTCAGATATTGCTCTAATGCCATGTTTGTCTTCTCTCCACCAACTAGTAGTGGAAAACATTTCAGATCATGGGTTTTCTATTTTCATATCTGCAAGGAAATGACATAGAGGCAGAACTTTAAAGTTCACACCATTGTTGTTTCTCTTAATGCACAGCATAACCGAAATAGAGTAGTAGCAGTGCAGCTGCATCTCATGTGTATAATTGTTTGCATTTGGAACATTGACTCCTTGCAGATGACCATGACCACACAGAGGCAGATGGATACTCTGTGGAAAATTAGGATGATATTTCTTCAAGTACTTAGCCAAATCTGGGAGAGTGTTGTTGTAGATATCATAGTAATCAGGGTCAATGATGTCCATCATATCATCAATCCGCTTGCTAGCCAGTTCATCATACGTTTTAATTCCCTTAGGAGCCATTGAATCTGCACAAAAGTTGAATAAATTAAACTCTAAAATGGGTTTATTTTTCATAAAATTTGTGAAAGAATTCGGAAAAATGGCTAAGGCATAAAGGCACGCAAGTCTAAAACATGGCGCGCAAGTATTCGTGTGCCGCGCTAGTTTTCGACGCACAAGTGTAAATCGCGCAAGTACAAATACCTTTACAATAGCGCGACATCAAGGAAAACATTGGAAAACAGAGCACCTTGCACGGCTAAGATAACTTGCGTGACGAGAGCTCGAGAAGTTTGAAGTCCAGGAACCCAGATACTTTGTACGGAGGTGAGGCCATGTATTTATAGGCCAGGAAGCCTATCTGTGCGCCGAACCCAGTGCGCTTAAGGCCTACGCGGAGCGAACTTTCGCGCCGCCTCTACGCCATTAGGACTTGCGCTCCCCCTTTTCCTTTGGATGAATTCGATTTCCTCAGAGTCAAATCCTCATTTCTCTCCGGATCCAACTCTGAGGGGGGACTTTTGTTGACGCTCCTTTCGTCACAGAATCTAAAAATCGGAAAAGGGGAATATTTGAGCTCAAAGTGATTCAACCTTTGAAGAAAATATGAAAAATCGACAAAGGCATGAAAAAAGGATCAAAAGCAACCTCACCGTGCATGTTATATCACTGTCGCGCAAGTCCACTTGCGCGATGCCCTTGGACGCGCAAGTGACTTGCGTGGCCTAAGTGATAACCGGCCGGTAACCGCCTGGGGTTTTCTCCTACCTATAAATAGACCCTGTGGGCCCCCTATTTGAGAGGATCTTTTTCCAGAAACTCAGATTGAAGCTCCCGACGCCCAAGTCTCTTCTCAAAGATTCTGGAACACTTCTAAGGTAATTTCTTACCTAGAACGGAAGATCCAAAGAGAGGGAGGAAGGACTAAGTGTTGAAACTCATCAACACTTGCGCGCCTGAGTGGCCAGCCCTTAAGGGAAGTAGTCACACTTGCGCGTTGCCTTACTCCTTCGATAGAACTTGCGCGTCCCTTTTCTGGAAGAACCTTAAGAGGATTATAAAGGGTTTAATAGAGTCGCTCAAGTATTTCAATGCTGGTTGACCATCGCGCAAGTACAACATGTGTCGCGCAGGCATACCTGCGTGACCAATACTTGCGCGCCCATGCAGTACTTGCGCGCCTTCCAAGACTTGTGCGCCCATTCCTTTTTGGGGGCCTTTCTTGCCCATTTCACCCCTCTTAAGTCATTACACCTTTCCTTTTCAAGATTCAGCCTTCAAGACACTCTTCAAAGACATTTATGGCATGATTTCTTGATTTGACCTCCTTATTTGAAAGGAATTCAGTGAAATATCTCTCAAAACCTAGTGATTTAAATATCTTTTTGTCACTAAATATTGAGAGTTCATACATTCAAACCTCATCCTTTAAGATGAGAGAAATCCTTAACCTGGGTCTACTTTTTAAGAGTAAGTCCCAGTCATTAATTTGGGCATCCTTCTTAGGAGTAATCCCCAATCTCAAAAATGGGCATCCTTCTTAGGAGTAAGCCCCAAGTCCCTTAATTTGGGCATCCTTCTTAAGAGTAAGCCCCAATCTCAAATATGGGCATCCTCCTCAGGAGTAAGCCCCAATCTCAAATATAGGCATCCTCTTCAGGAGTAAGCCCCAAACCGTAATCCTTCACCTGGGTATCCTTTTCAGGAATAAGTCCCAGTCATAATTTTGGGCTTCCTTCTCAGGAGTAAGCCCCAAGTCCCCTAACCTGGGTCTCCTTTTCAGGAATAAGCCCCAGTCATAATTTTGGGCATCCTTCTTAGGAGTAATCCCCAAGTCCCTTAATTTGGGCATCCTTCTTAGGAGTAAGCCCCAAACCTTAATCCTTAACCTGGGTCTCATTTTCAGAAATAAGCCCCAGTCATAATTTTGGGCTTCCTTCTCAAGAGTAAGCCCCAAGTCCGCTAACCTGGGTCTCCTTTTCAGGAATAAGTCACAGTCCTAATCTTGGGCTTCCTTCTCAGGAGTAAGTCCCAAGTCCCTTAAATTCTATTTAACCAGTCCTAATTTATGTTTTTTCTGGGATTCCTTCTCAGGAGTAAAACCCAGTTATCAATCCTCTCCTAATTTGGGTTTCCTTTTCAGGAATAAGTCCCAAGTTAGAGTGTTCAAATCTCCATAAAGCACATATACCTTTATGGACTTTGTTCCTGGATTTTCTCCCTAAAGTAAATCCTCTGGGCAGTCATACATACATAAGACCCAAACCATTTCTTATGATTGCATATTTCAGGGAACAATTGTCTAATTTTTACCAATACCTCTTGTTTCTCACACCGAGCATGACTCACGTGAGCTTAGAGTGTAAAAGTAATTGTGACATCCTTATTTGAGCCATCAATCATAAACATCATACCCTTATTCGAACTACGTGGGCTCTGATTCCTTTTCCAAAACAAAGGATACGTAGGTAGCCCATCTATGGGGTTCGATCCCAACTTTGAAATAATTCATGTCCTTCTGAATGACAATAAACTTCATTTGCCCCACTGAGTGGCTTTAAAACCAGCCTGGTCATCATAATGACCAAGAGACTTTTATATGAATGTTTTGAAGGTTACCATTGACCAAGAATCTCTAAATAGATATAGATGATTCTCTATTGATGAAGAACCTCGAATACATATAAAAGATTCTCTAAATTTCTTACATATTTAATCATTGATTGTCAAAACTGAAGGAAAGGCTCATTTTATACTTGGTAATGTAATAAGGATTCACGAACATAACTTAAATCTATAAAGAGAGTCCCGGAATAGACAATAATTCCCCACAAAAAGGTATGATGAGTCCGACCTCCCATCCTCTCGACCAATGCAAATTCCTAAGCCTCATCAGTCCACAAGCTAATGAGCGCCTACCTTTGGAAAGTAGGTCCAAATGGATGTAGAATCATTGGATGTTTCCGGTTCTACAAACAAACCCGCTAGAAAACTATCGGAACGTTTGAATCTCCCATCTAGGAGGTCATCCCCAAATTCCGAGGGAAACAATAATAAGGGAGATAATTATGAAAATCATTGTGAGAGATGATGTAGTTCACCAATGAGCCAGTTTTTTATGCTTCTATGTTTCCAAATGCACCATACCATTACAATCCTTAGGCATGAATTTTTGTAATTTAATGAACATTTAGAAAAAAAGATGTAATATCTTTGTATGAAAGGCCTGGTTTATTATAATTGGTATCAAATGATAGTTTTAGTTTACTATTGGAATCTTTGAAGAGAAAAAATTATGATAACCCTTACGATATCCAAAGTATATGGTGACATCCTAAATTTTTGGTAAAAAATATATTATGTGGTTTACCTATAAATACATCTATGTCGTGGTACTATCAATGGACGTGGTTTTATCAAATATATACTTTGAGGTAATAACTCCAAAAAAGTGCATTGTTCCTGACTCGGGTGCTATTTGGTACATGATAACATGCCTTCTTGTGCACCTAGTTTGACACTCTTGGGGGATATACTGTGGTTAAATAAAATATTTTTTATAAACTATCATAAAGTATTTAAATATATGATGATCTTTGATAACCAAGGTAAATCTGAAGGTGACATAGATTTAAAAGAAATTGTCTTGATTTAGATATCCTATGTGATTTTTCTAGAATAAGTTGTTGTCCACTATGATTAGGGTTTCTCATACAATTAATTGATTAATGATGAATGTGATAGAGAATGCAATAATTTTCCTCATAACAAACCAAATATTATAGGACATGGAATGAAAATTGACATTTCTATGCTCACAAAAAATTCTCAATATATGAATCATACTAGAATTCCAAATGAGAAAAGGAGGGAACAACATTATAGTTAACCCCTCACAAGGAAATGTCCACCCTCTTTAAGTTGGTCTTCAAATCCAATAGTTTCTTAGCAATATATCAGCACCTCTAAAAATATTCTTCCTATCCTCTAGTGTTCAGAGAATGAAAACCTCATTTTGGTTATCTACCATTTGGAAATTGAATCAGATACATGATAGAATATTATAAAGAATATAATGAAATGGGACAAAATTGACACAATGGATTGATATGAGTTTAAGAACATATTTTTCAATATTTAATTTCCTATTATTCATCATATGAGGATGGATAAGGAGTTCCTTGAGATAAAAAAATGATTCTGAATCTATTTTTACCTATGAGTAAATTTTTACAAGACATATGAGGTACACTTATGGTATTATCTTCCAACATGAAAGTTAGGTTGATTGATTATTTAGAGGCTTAAAACCTAGTATTTAAAGGTTGTTATCTATAAGAGACTTCAGTAGCTATGAAGAGATTATTAGATGTTCTATAAATGTGATAATGTATATTGGATTTATTTATCAATATCATGGTTTTGATATAAATTGAAATATGGAGATTAAAAAAATAGAAAAACCATAGAGATAATAATATAAGATTTCCTTTATGGTCAAATTATGGGAAGAAATAAAAATGAAATTTTCTTGATAGGACTAGTAAATGTATTATGTTTGGTAAGGAAGGTTATTAGGAAATCAACTACTATAGTAATGGGGAAAAGTTAGGTAATTATGTGAATAGAGATAAAGCTTCATAGAAAGTTCCCCCCAACTCTAGTGTTACAAATGCAATGAGTATGATATCTATTCTAACAGTTACCAAATATGAATTTAAATGATTATGATCTATGTTATAAACCACTTAATCTAAGGGACAAAGAAAAAATAACATGTGATCATAATATTTGGTGAGGGGTATAATAAGGACATGGTGAAAGGTATACCTTCCATCCACACTAGAACTTCTTACGTCTTATTTTACTATATATATACCCAATTTTTGTATCTAAAAAATTTTATAAGGGTATCCAGATTCCATCCAAAAAATTAAATATAGAATTAGCTGTGAAAACCCTTAATGGTATGTTGAAAATATTTAATCTATATGATTCCTCTCATGTTATTGTTTTTGGGAATGTGCATCCTGAAAATCTTTTCATTATTCCTATGGTTTAATTTGATGGTATATTATTCATGGATTGGATTTCCCTATATAAATATGAAATTTATTACCAAGGAAGGGAAGTCACGTTTGATATTCTAACCCAAACTATTATTTTTTTTATGAGTGAAATGATAAATATAAACTTCCTATTGAAATCGCATCCATTTTATCGGATTCTATTTCTTTTAAAGAGGGGAATTTATCTCATATGGTAGGGGAGAAACTCAACATTGATGATATGACTATTTTTTGGGAGTTTATTGGTGTCTTTCCAGAAGATATTCTTATCCTTCCACCAAAATTTGAAGTTTATTTCTCAATAGAAATAATACCATCTTCCACGCCTATTTCAAATACTCCCTATAAGATAGACCTGATTGAGTTGTAAGAATTGAAGAAGAAAGTCTAGGAAAACATTGAAAAGGGATTCATTCGACCAAGTTTGTCACCATGAGATACACCCATTATCTTTTTGAAAAATAAATTTGTTCAATGAAAATTTTCATTGATTATCAGGAGTTCAAAAAGACTGCAATCAAGAATAAGTATCCTCTACCCCGTATTAATGACTTGTTTGATCAACTATGTCAAGATTAATACTTTTATATGATTGAACTTCATTCAATATATCATCAATTTACATCAAATAATGATGATATATAAAATAAATCATTCAATAAAAGGTATGGAAACTATGAATATATAGTGGTGTCATATATTATTATTAATTCACCCTGTATCTTCAAGGATTTAATGAATAGAGTCATTAAAGATTAATTTTATTAGTTTGTGGTAGTATTTATAGACAATATTATTATATTTTGAAAGATCAAGGAAGAGAATGAAGATAGCATGAGGATTGTACAAAATACACTAAGAAAAGATAATTTGTATGAAAAACTCATAAAGTGTGAATTTTTCCTCCAAAAAATTTTATTTTTGAATCATAGAATATCAGTACTGGGTGAATTTATGTATCCATCAATGATAGAGACTATAGAATGTTGTCCCAGACCAACTATGATAACTAAGATCTTATATTTTCTGTGTTTTTATAGATATTATCGATGTTTTATGTATAAGCTATCATAGATATCTAATCCACTCACCCTATTAACTCAGAAGAGAGACAAGTTCCTCTGAACAGATGAGTGTGAGGAAATTTCCATGGAATAAGAGAAAATATTAATTTTCAAACCTGTGCTAATATTACCCTATAGTAGAGAAGTATTTCTAATCTATAAATATTCATACATGAATTTATTGGGATGTTTTATTATGAAGAATGAAATGGTTACAACTTATACCTCACACAAATTTAAGGATCATGAGAAAAATTTCACATTTCATGATCTGGTGTCAACTGTGGTATTTTTTGCAATAAATTTATAGAGGAATTATATTTGAAAAAAAATTGTGACATATATACCAAAAAAATTATTAACATATATATTCACACATAAGTATTTGAATATGAACCAGTGAAGATTGTTAGAGCTATTTAAAAATTATGATTTCTCAATAAATTACCACCTTGGGAAAGAGAATAAGGTTGATGGTGATTTGATTCTAAAGGATTATAATAGAGTTTCTATAATTAGGATCACAAAAGATCCAATATTTCTATATTTTCAAAGGATAGATAAGTAAATCTTCAAGGAATAGTATATATCATATCTTTCTCAATTGAATGCTCAACTATCTATATAAGTGAATATTAAACAGGCTCTGAAAAAATATGTAGAGCTTCAAAAAAAGGATAAAAATGATCCAAATATTACACTTGATTGTGATAGAATGATAAGGTTTAAGAACCCAGTATGTGTTCTATCTATATAGTATTTAAATGAATTTTTAGAGGAAGAAAAATGTTTATAACTCACTATTCATCCTGGAAACATGAATATGCATAGATATTTGATATAGTATTTATTGTGGGATGGAATGAAGAGAGATATAAAAAATGTTATTCCTTGATGCTTAGTATATCAGCAAGTTAAGTTTAAAAGAAAAACTTCTAAGGATATGTTATATCCATTACTCATACCATAATGGAAATTGGAAAATGTCACCATGGATTTTTTTACTAGACTCCCCAAAATATCTAAAATGAATAACGCTATATGGATTGTGGTAGTCATCTCACAAATTCATAACACTTAATCATGATTATAGAATATATCACTACAGATCATATTTAAAATATATATAATAATAATATTGTTAGTTTATATAGAGTACCACATTCAATTTTATCTGATCATTATTCGAGGTTACCACAATGTTCTGGATAAGTCTTCAGCAAGATATTGATACATGGTTGCGTTTCCTAAAAAGATGTCCTACTCAGATAGATGGTTAGTCTGGTAGAACAATTCAAACCCTATAAGATATTTTAATTTCATTTTTTATGAATTTCAAAGGTTGTTGGGATCAAAACCTTCCTCTAGTTTATTTTTCATACAACCATAGCTTTCACATAAGTATTCAAATGCATCATTTTGAATCCACCTATTGAAATAAGTGTTAATCTCCAAAGTTTTAGAAACAATTTTGAGAATTAAATACTTTGGGACCTGAGATATATAATGAAATTTTAGCTAGGTTTAGATCCACACGTCAATGCATAAGGCTAAAAAAAATTTAATAAAAAATATATACTCCAATTCACCGCTGTGATCTAGAAATTGAAGTTGGTGAAAATTTGTTTCTATGATTTTGTTAATTGGATAAGGTTATGAAATTAGGGAAGATATGGAAACTAATCCCATGGTATATCAGTCTCTTTGAAATTCTTGATCATATTGGGATGGTAGCCTATTGTTTGACACTTTTACCAAACCTCTCTAAAGTCTATGATGTGTTCCATTTATCTCTCCTAAGAAAGTACACACTTAATCCTTCACATGTACTAAAATCTGAGGCCATAATGATGGAAAATGAATTTTCTTATTTGAAATAACTCATTGAAATTTTTTATCATATAGGGAATTTTATATGAAACAAGACCACTTACTTGGTCATTATTTGTTTAGAGAAACCATCAGTTGGAGGAAGCTATGTAAGAATCTTAGGATGTAATGAGGTAGTAGTATCCAGAGTTATCTATAAAAAAGTAAAATAATTTCAAGGGTGAAATTCATTTTAAGGGGGTTATAATGAAACACCCCATGTTTTTTGAATTAATTTTTTTTAATAAATTTATTCTTCTTTGATAGCTTGTGTTATATGCAACACGGAGTTTTAACGAACCACAAAAAACAATCAAAATTATTCATTAAATAAAACCAGTATTACCTAACCATTAAACATAGTGGAATTAATAATTATGATAAGAAATTAAATATTATGTATATTTTTTTTATATAATAAAAAAATTGATAAAAAACTACTTAATGTTCGATAAATTATTTATATGTTTTGAAAAGACTGTTTTGTCAAAAAAATAGTTTTTAAAAAATAATAAATTAATTTTGGAAACATTAAATAATTATTTTTTTTAAATTAATTCATTTCTGAATTTAACATTTAAAAATAATCCTAGGGTGTGCTTTTTTTAATTTTTCTAGAAAGGTTTATTTTTCAATTAAAAGTGAAAATACAACTTTTTATTGAAAACTGCCTTCTCATTTAGAGAATTTATAAGGTTTATAATTATTCTAAAATGATTTTAAAAGTAAAATTAGTAAAAATATTTATCTATTGATCAAATTTTTGACATTTTTATAATTTTTATATTTAATTTTGATATAAACACTCTTTAAAATTTTGAATATTTTCTCTTTGGAAAACTATTTTCTCATCATGATTATGGGTTTGATTTTAAATTAAAATTTTCCAATTATGTTAATGAAATTTAAAAAAAATAGATTCCATATTTTTAATCATAATAATATATATTATCTAATATGCTCCAATTAATTTTTTACAATATTTAATAGTAAAAAAACTAAAAAGTATTTACTGTGGTTAAGGTAAAAATGGGTTTATAGGGGGTTAAACGCAAAATATAAGTGTTTGAAATGATAAAAAACCTATACAACACCAATTTTATAATAATATTTAGAAAAAATCATATATTCTCTATAATGTTCCTTTTTGGAACATTTTTTAATGATAAAAATGTGGGCACGCCTTTTTATTTTCAAAAATTATACGTGTGTCACTCACCTCACAAATAAATGGTAACCCCTTATCCTTTCCTCTTCAAACATACATTACCCTTCGGTTCAAAAAATATATAAAAAACTACCTTCATTAAATCCCTCCTCTCATCATTTAATCCTCATTTTATTCATAAATCCATCCTATGAAGGTTTTTGGTGCAAACCCAAGGAGGCTACTCGAAGAAGAGGTTACGTTCTTCAACAATCGTTTTTATTTAATTTCTTCCTCCACCTACTTTGATTATTATTAAACCATATGATATAATAAATTTATTATCATCCATACACTGATATTTTTTTATGTTATGTTCATGACCTAAATCCATCTACAATTCCCTTAAATGGGAATTGATAATTTCACTCCTGTATATAGTGGACTACCACCTTGTGAACCGATGTGAATATTTTTCCATTGATACCTCTCACAGTTGGGTATGATGATACGTATAATTTATATATTTTATATTTATAACATAAATATAATTTTTAAAATATATTATCTTATATACCTTTTTTACTTTCCATTCTATAGAGAATATGATAACATCATCCGTGTGTACGGAGAACTACTTCCTCGCAAAGAGATATGGTCTGTTTTCACATATTTTTTACATGGAATGAAATGGGGGATAAATTTAATTAATATATGTGATACATATGAAATCTATATTAGTATATAAATGAAATATATTATTTACCTTTATTTTTCTTCACCCATCGAGAAAATGGAAGAAGAGTTCATGTCTATGTATGGCATACCATCTCTATGAACAGTGTATTTCATTTTTCTATATACAATGTTTATAGATTACTCTAAAAAAATATTTACTGAATATATATGATATTTATATCACGTTTAACATTCTGTATATGATGTTACCATGATTAAAGTAATAGAACTAAAAATATAAAATAAAAACATACCTGAAAATCAAAGAAATTATTTCCCAAAAGTTGACGTTACTATAGATTCATAGATAAAAGGGTAATAAAGTATCATAAGTAAATAATAATTATATAATATATATAATTATTTATATTTAACATATTTATAATAATATGATATTTATTATAATAAATTTTTGAATGTGTTCAAAGGAATTCGAGACTTAAGGTAAGGGATTTTTGTCTAAATTTTCCTTCTTTGAGACATATGTTATATTATGCACATATATTATTTTATGATTTTTAAATACATGAACATTGACATGTTATATCATTAATATCCTTATGTTAATTATATTTAATGTTCTATTTTATCTTAATCATTATTGGTACTTATACTTCAAAAGATACCAAAGTGGTGATGATTTTATGTTAAAATCTCATTTATTATTAGGATTTTTTAGGATTATGATTTTGATGATGAAGTTTTATGATCCATATATCAAAAACTCATGAATTATACTATATTATAGTCATTCTATCATAATATAGGTTTTACCTATATGTTTTTCACTTTATGTACTTAGGAGACCATAATGGTATTTTATGAATTGGAATCTTTATTTATCTCTTTAGTTGAAACCTCTTTTTCATCCAAGAATATGTTTTCTAAAAATGTATTCAAAAATGTCTTTAATGTTTTCAAAATTATTTATTAAAAAAAATTTACCCTTTTTACTTTTTAAATTTTTTTAAATTAATCTCCTTGTGGTTTTCCAAAACATGTCTCATTTGGGTTTTAATAAAAATGTTAAAGGAATATTTTTTAATGTATACAACATCAATATAATTTCCCAACATGGTGAATTTTTTTATTTAAATATTCATTTATAACTTTTCAATTTTATTATCAAATAAAAGGATTACTCAAATATTTTATGAATTTATAATTTTTAAAAATGGGATTTTCAATGAATAGATATTTTCGACCAGAAACGTTCCATGTGATTTTTCATTCAAAATCATTTTCTGAATAATATGAAATCGTTTGATGTTACATAATATAGAATATAATATTTTGAAACCATAATTATTCTTTCTATAGATAGATTATGTAAGATATTAACCTTTTCTAAATATGTTTTACGTTTTTTTATAGGTACTCATTTACTATTTTTTGATATATCTCCGTTGGGTTTTTATTCAAGGCTGTTTTAGGTGAAAATTGAGAATTTTTTAAGAAAAAGTGGAAGTACATGGTTAGATAATAATTTTTACAAATGGTACGCCTACCCACATAAAACCTTTAAACTCTAGGTAGAAGTAGATTTCATAGGTGGTGCATAGTTTTTTAAGTGTCACGCCCTCTTAGGAGAAATCGTGTGCCCCTGCCTAGGAAACCGTACACACAATTTTTGTTCCCTAAAAAAAATTTAAAATTCCTAAACCCTGTATTTCACCCTTATTCACATCTAGTAAACATAATATTATTTCCTATGATTTTAGAGGCTCCCAATTGGATTCTGAGGCCTTCCAAACTCTGTTCTTGACTAATCTAATATTTTATTTACAAATCTGTACCTCTTTCAATATGTGATCTCTTCCCATATGGTTACCTCTATCTCTCATATATCTTTTCAAATAAATATGGTTTTTTATTCACCTTTGGTGATGGGTTTAGATATAGGTTTTTATATATCCTAATTTATTTCATCTTGATCCTAGTTTTTTTGGATATTGTTCGTCATTGTGAACTTGATCATTTCGCTTCAATTTTGGGATTTTCATATTGATGAATATTCATAAATGACCTTGAGTTAGGTGTTATAAAGGTAAATTCCAATAGTCTTGACTATTTTTTAATTTTTTGTATACAATTTAAAATTTTAAATTTCTACGATTGGGAAATTTCATTAGATATTGAATTGATTAATTCAATTTCCATGTTATAATGAAAAGGGTCGAACATGGGAAATTGGAATTAGTTGAATAATGATTATGAAATTTGTTTATTAATGGGATGTTGAGTTGATTGATTAATAGGGAATTTATGGGTTGGTTGGATTAACATTAAATGGTTAATGGTTTATATGATTAAATTTTGATAAATGGTTTAGTGATGAATAGTTTGTATTATTCCATATGATTTAAACTGAAGTACCATTATTGATTTGATAATTGAAATGAGAAATATTGATGACAATGTTTGAAAATAAGGTTAGGGATGCTTAACTATAGTGTATATGAAGTTTTTATATATTTGATTTGTGGTATAAGTTATATTGTGATATTCATGCATGGTACATGGACTGATGCTTCAAAATCTAGTATATTATTGACTAATATACATGTTTGGGACATGTAATGATGATTCATAGGTCTATATGTGATAACGAATGGATTTGGGGCATGTAATGATACTTCAAATACCCATGGGGTTATGAACATGGCGATCTAGGCCCAAAATGTTGGCATTTAACTATGGTTCGGTGTATCCACAATATGAATGGAAATTAAATGGATAATGTAATCCCATTTAATAATGAATTGCGGTTCCCTATGTGTTATTGTTATGAATCTGGAATGTGATGAAGTCGGTATTGATGGTTCGAGTGTCATCATGAACCTAGTAAATTTATGTGGTTAATTATAGAATAATGAAATATGAAAATTGTTTACCTTGTTTATTGTACTTTATTATTTATAAAATAGAATATGGTATTGTAGACTATATATTTTTATAGACACCATTGGTGGGGCCCACTGATTTTTAGTCACACACTACTAAAGAATCCTGATATTTACCTTAATAGAATTCATGTTTTTAGGATTGGATAAGGGAATATCCCTATGTTTGATAGCTATGTTGGGATGGAGCATGGATGATGGAACCATAAATGTTGTTGGGAACCACTTGTGATTTTTCAAAGTCTTTACATTTCAGTTTTCCATTTGACACATGACACATATATGGAAGTGCATATCTACAAAGTTTATTATATTTTTTTCATGTTCTGGTTCATTGTGTATTACTAGTTTGTATTGGTTATGGTATCATTCTTATTATTTTTTATTATCACTTGGTTATTATTTATTTGTATCTGTTATTTTTTTTAAACTCTAATAAAGAGGGTATAGTCTTCCCATGTGATATATTAGACCTTTTCATCTAGTCAGTAGCCTCTAGAATATGGGAAGGCAACATGATTTTATGTAACTAACCGTCTTGGGTCACTAGTGTGTAGCACGTGGGTCTGGATATTACAAAGTGATAACAAAGGCATTTATTTTATTTTCTTTTCTTTTATATTACTATTTGAGAAATTTTGAAAGAAGATTTGAATGATTTGGGCCTTGGTTAAGAGCTCATACATGGAATCAGTTAATCCTTATACAAGATACCAAGTACCCTAGGTGGTATTGGTGTTCTTAATATTTGTTTTTATAGTCGAATGTTATTTCACCCTGAGTGTTGCACTTGTTGTGGGATTTTTCTTATGATATTTCATATATGTCCCAGTTTATAATTAATATTGAGCATACATGCATCATTTTAAAAACTTAGGTCTTATTATAACATGCATAATCTTAGAAATTCATAAAAAAATACTGTTTTGGGGTGAGTTGTTTAAATAAAATCCTTTTCATTCTTGTATATTTTAAAGGAAAAGGTACCTAATATGAAATTGAAATTTTTAAATGATGCTAAATGTGAAAATTTGAAATGTTCAAATTGGTGTTAGATGAGAAACATGAAATTTGAAAATGTCTTACCCTATAAAGCCCATGAAATAGATGAGGGATGGTTAAGGTTATTGATAGAAACACACTTTATATCAAGTGTGGAAAATGATGGTTGACTTGTTCTGGACTACGGGAATCCATCTTACATAAATATGTTAATATTGAGTAATGTGTCCTAATTTTTTTTTATTGTAGAGATATTAATCCATCAAAATTCTTGTTTATATGATGGTGGGAGGAAATGGATAGAAATAATCTTCCTGTAGTGGAAACAGAGGCTCCAATAGTATGAGTGAGGATGCCAAAGAGTAATTTTGTAAGAACTATTCTGAGTTTATGTAGTTTATGGAAAGAAACACATGGAGTTTTTTGAAGATTAATTTAGACCTGACAAGGTAGTTTTAGTTGAAGTATAATCTGATAATTACTAGAGAGTGTGTTCTTGAGGTAGTTGATTTCTATATTGAGTCTATCCAGACAATTCTTGACCACATGGAGACTCATTCTAATAAGAGATCCAAATTGGTTGCTTATACGTTATGTGGTCAAGATAAGTGTTTGTGGGACATCCCTACATGGGATAGACAGCTATAGAATATAGAGTGGAAGAAATTTTATGAGATTTTATTTGATCACTTTTACCTTGAGATGTTTAGGAAGTAGAGGGTAGTTGATTTCATGAGACTGGTTTATGGGGGTATGTTCATGATGAACTATGTGGTACACTTTATATATTTGAATAATTTTTTTAAATGTCGATAAGAGATGAGGCATATAATGACCCAAGGCTAACATACATAGAAATTACTTCATTTTTCTAGAATATTTCATACATTAAAAAACCACACACCCAAATACCGTAATAGTTTAGTTCCTTTGGAAACTTTCAACACAAACTTCTAGTCTAGTGAAAGATCTTCATTGTTTCCCACAAAGATATCCCCCTTTAGTATTTGAAACTAAAAAAATTCTTTATAACCAGGGGAAAATAAGCACAAGAAAGGGTGATATCAAATTATCCATAAGGGTAAAAAATGGATATATCAATCAAATCATAATCATAATTAATAATAATATAAAAACCCTTTAAAATTATATCCAACATATCAAATATCATGGTATCATTTCATGAGATAAATAATATAAGTTAATAAAGAATCAAATAACATATTACATTAGAGGATAACATTAGACATGGAATTGTTCAATACAAATAAACATGGAAAGTCATTCCATATTACTCAAGGCACATTTCCAAGACCATCATAGTGGAAAATTCTTTTATTAATCTGAGTTCTCTTCTCATTCCAGTCCTATAATAAAGAACTAGGTTCATTTCCCATTTTAGTTTGGTATGTATCATTAGATATAAATATTTACTCAGTTAATTGAGGGGAGATATAGGTCCCACACATCACATAGTGAAAACCATACATATGTGTTCCACAACAACATAAATCATTCATCATATCAGAAACCATAAAAAGAAATCGTTTTCATTAACATTTCATCATAACATAACTCGTAGAAAAGAAACATAATTAAGAATAAACATAAACAATTTAGAGAAAGAATAAGAATATTATCATTGTATCATATCCCTAGTAAAACGCAATTAACATACAGTAACATTATCTTATATGGAAAATAATTTTGAGAGATAACATGAAATAATTCCTGGAGAAAATATCTGTTTTGAAAAAAAAATATTAAATGTGGTGTAATTTTAAAAGAAATCATTTTCATTTAAAATAACCTTTTAATATTTTAATGAAATATTCAAGGAATTATGCATCATTAAATAATATAAACTTATTCTTTCCAAATAAGTTATAAAATATTCCTTTCATACTTTTTTCAAAAAGTCACAAATTACCTCATTTGGAAAACAATAAGAATATTCATTTCAAAACGTTTAGTAAGAATTCACACATGGGAAGAAATAAATATAAAAAATGTATAAGAAGGGTAAATATATTTTGGAAAACATTTTTAAGAAACATTTACATGGAATAAAAAATTTTCCTCGTAGATGCTTATGTACAAACAATCCAAAATAATAATGAAATTGGGAAATTAAACCTTACCACTTTATAATCAGTAGAATTGTATACTCAAAAAAAGAAAGAAAATTATGTGGATATTAAAATAACATAATATTTATAACAATACTTATTAAATATAATCATTTTCATTTTAAACAGCATACAAAATAAATAAGTAGTGTATAAGGCATGTGTCCCATAAAAAAATGTGAGGAAAAAATCTATTACATTAGGTCTGATTTCCTTCCTATGTATCTAAAAATAATTTATAATGGTTTAACTAATGTTATTAATTTATAAAATAACTATATAAAAATTTATGATATTATATATCATCCTATTATATCATCTTATCATCATTTTGTTAATTACATTTCATTATTACCCTTCTTTCGGGAGTGAACTACTTCATTTTACTATGCATGTTTTGTTGTATAAGTCTCAATTATTGTGCATAGGATATAGTTAAATCGTATAAAGAATTATATTAATGTAATATATATAATATTTATTCATTATATAAATTTATATAATCATTATTTTATGGTGAATATGTAAAATGAATCGCATCATGTCATGGAGACAATAGGTTGTACGTACACATGAGTGATGGTATCATTCCATTAATGGTGAAATGGAATGAAAGTGGATGGTATATTAATTTTCCTTCCAGAATAAATATAATGTTATAATTATCATTTATATATTATTTCCATCATTATACTCCCAAAAATAAATTGGTTAGGAAAAACATATTGCAACATGGCATGGAGATGGTAAGTCGTACATACTCACATGAGGTGCTTTCATTTTTCTAAGGACAGATAAAAGGTGGAATATTGTTGTTCCATAATCATAAAAACATAAAAACATATCATCATATAGGTTATAATATATTTATTACTTTATAATGTAAAAAACACATGAAGATTAAGTAGATGAAGAAATAATCTCGAAAGATTTGGTAAAGACGATTTCCTCTTCTTAGGAGAACGTCCTTTATATCTCCTGTTAGGGACACTAGGGTTGGTATTTTGAGAATACCATAACCTATTAAATTTTTATAGGGGAGTTGATAAGAAAAATTGGTAGGTTATGGTTAATATTTAAGGTTAAATGTTATGTGAAGAAGTGTGGGAGGAGGTTCCCTTTTATAATTAAGGTGAGGGGCACTTTTATAATTTACTCAAAATATTAATTTATAGTAAATTCTATATTAGTAAGAATTATTAAAATAGAAAATATATTAAAATATAATATGATATAAGGTTTTAATTTCATCAAATAATTTATTTTAGACAATTTTTTGTATTATTTCAAACCTTATCATTTTGATTAACCTTTAGTTAACCTATTTTAATTTTAACTAAGTAACTACTTTTTCCACATTAAAAGGTTGTAATTTTTACTTATGTGAAGTTTATTAGAAAATAAATGAACAATTTATAACATTTTAGATTTTATTATAATTATTTTTTATTTTTAAATATATTTTATGATTTTTAAATAATTTAATAAAATATTATTTTTATAAAATATCATTAGTTTTAATTTTTACATTATTCATTACTTGGACTTTCAAAAATATAAATAAAAAAAATTTAACTTATAAAAAATATTTTATAATATCCCTAAGAGGTCAATGGAATGTATATAATTCATTTAACATAATAATTATATCAATTTTCATTTATTGTAATATTTGTAATAACATTTATTTGATATTTCCATTTATAAAATAATAATTATATTAGTGTTCTGTAATTATTTAATATACATATTTATTCACTAAAATTTAAAAATAAAATACGATTATGAAGATAAATCTTATATGTTTTATAATAATATTTATATTATAATATATATTTTGGTTAACCCTATATTAAAAATGCTATAGTATTTAGAAGATGAATTTGACATCTTTAAATGTTTATTATATAAAATTATCTCAAATAAGTGGCCTAAAATGTAAAAAATATATTTATATCATTAATATATGTTCATTAAGTTAAAATTTTATAATTATATGCATTCATAACATAACTTTGTCCCCATTTGGACATATAATAGATATTTAAGTTAATGAAAGTGACATTTTGTGACTTTCTTAGATTTAAATATTATATAAGTTATTTTCATAGAATATTGTCCATTAAAAAACTTATTTTATATCCTTATGTGTAAATGTTATATTTATATTCATATAATAAAAAATTTATATGTTTTAGAGTCACTTTATATTCTTTTTCATTTTATTTTTAAACTAAGTTAGCTAATTTACCCTTTGTCGGGGTAAAAAAATTACCATGGTTACTATACACATTGACCAAAAATAAAAGGAAAATAATCACTAAGTTTGGACCATATGAATATAAATATTTAATCCTTTTCTTATAATTCAAAACACATAAGTTTCAAAATTTAATTTCAAATAAAACCAATAAAATGCCATGAAAAACAGTTTTTTGAAAAATTCCCTTTTAAAACATAAAATGGTTTTATAATAAATTCATATATAAAATAATTTCTAAAAACCATATTTGTATTATTTGAAATTAAAACTAACTAATTAGATTTGAAATCAAATTCAAAACATAATTTGACTTTGTAAAGACATTTAAATAAAATACAACTTTCAATAAAAATCAGTATTTTCAGTATTCATCAAAAGATAAAATTTTTCATAAAAATACCAAAAGTTCACCTTGAGATAATTTTGAAATTAAAAATTAAGAAATTATTTTTATTTTGTCACATATTATTTATAAAATTTCAAAAATTTAGTTCTAAAATAGGTGCACCATTAAAATGCAATAAAAATGCCTTTTGAAAAATATAGTTTTTTATGTGTAAAATTAGATTTATTATTATCTTATTCCGATCAAATCTATTGGATTAAAATAAAAACATTTTATTGAATATATATATATGTATATGTCATGGTGTGGTTAATTCTATTCATTACCTCTAATTTAATTTCTATGTTATAATTTTCTTGTTTGAATAACTAGAATAATAAATTGTTGTTTCATAGTAACTCACTGTTTCATGTAACATAAGATAAAAAATATTTTATGTAACTCATGATTAACATGGTGTATAGTATAACACAATACATAAAATAAATTTAATTTATTTGAAAATAATGGTTTAAAAAATCTCAGGGTGTTACATTCTACCCCCCTTAAAATAAATTTCACCCTCAAAATTCACCATTCCTATAAAAAAATGTTTATACTTATACCTCATCATATCCTCGAGTTACAATGTATCCTTTTAAAATGAGTGGTTTCTCCAAAAAAACATTAACTAGGTGTGTGGTATTTTTTTGTATAACATTATCTCTATGATCCAAAATTTCTACTCATTTCTCTTCATAAGAAATATCTTGCTCCAACAGTACGACCTTTGAGTTTAATACATGTGAAGGACCAGGTATGTACTTCCTTGGAATAAGTACATGGAAAAAATCATGAAATTGAGAGATATTTAGTTAAAGAACCAATTGATAATCTATCGTCCTGATATGATCAATAATTTAAAAAAATAAATCACATCTTTATAATTTGAAATCCCACTTAGAAAATAAATGGTGGATGTTTGAGAATTTATTTATTGGAAACCCGCATCATAAAAATGAATAATAAAATATTATTTCAAAAACAATTAAATATAATGGTTACACAAATTAACTCGTTACTAGGTTTCCATATAGGAGAACATAGGTGACAAGTGAAAACACTGACATGGGAGAGAAAACATACTATCATGTTTTGATGGAGAGTGATATAGAACATGGTCATTATAAAGTAAACCATCACAGAGTGAAAAATCTATGTTAATCTAAGGTACCATTAGATTCATAGTAAATAAAGTTACTAGGATAATATTTATATTTCAAGATACTTTTCCTAAAGTTGAATAATTTTTATAAGAAGATATAATTAATTTACTTCATTCAATTTTGAAAGCACAATATCATCCATATGTTTTATCTTGATCAATTTCATCTTCTTATCTTAATCCAATAAATGAGTTTGAAATTGTAATGCCTAAATAACTAGTAGATCATAATATCCATAATGGGATTAATATTCATTCTATTTTTCCACTAGTTATCATCATAAAAAAATAGTTAGAAAATGTTATCCAATACACATAAATATTCATACAGATAAATAAAACATTAATCTCTAAAACTAAATCCAAACATCAACAAAAATGATTTCATACATGGTTACACTTATGAACCTTCTGAAATTTTAAAATAAAATACTTTCAAAAGAATGTCTCTAAATTTCCAAAATTGGATTATCATTTATCCCCTAAAATATTGGATAGTGAGGTGGTACGTTCAATACCTATAATTACAATTCATGTAGATTATTTTATTATTAATGCATTATTTGATATTAGTTCCTATAATTTTATTATATCTTCACAACATGTGAATGGTTCAAGCCTAGATTTGGAGTTAATGAGTAGGGTTATGACAACTAATACACCTTTGGGAGTATGATAGAGAGACATTTGTTTATTCAAGGGGTGTTCTCTTGATGTTAGGGAGTATCATTTTCTTTTTTATTTCTACATCATGGATATTTCATGCTTTTAATTGATTTTGGTTATAGAAAGGTTGGTCTCAAACCAATCCCATATAGATTTTTATTATAGGATAGTGACTTTTAAATATCCTGAGGGTGAAAATTATGTTCACCATTAAAAGTGCGATATCAATGCGGGTCATGAGAGATAATTCATTGGAAACTAGGGGATCTCATCGATGAGGTTGTAATTTTATTTCTAGATGATGGTTATGTGAATAATGATTCCTTTCTACCTATATTGGAATAATTACAATATTTTTTTCCTAAATATTTATCTGGGATACAACCTAAGAGGTTTTTAGAGTTTATGATTGAGATTAGACCTGGAGTTGAATCGGCTTCTATTACACCTTATATAATGGCACCAATAAAGATTCAAAATCTCTAGAATCAGCTTTAAGAGTTGATTGATATGGAATTTATCCATTTGATTACATCTTCTAGGGGTTCTCCGGTGTGTTTTTCCAATAAGGCTTATGGAACATTACGCTTATGTGTGGATTACTAGAAGTTAAACAAGATTAATTTGAAGAACTGGTATCCTCTTACGTGTATTGAGGGTCTATTTGACCATTTGAGAGGATCTTGTGTTTTATCTAAGATTAAATTGAGATTAGGGTAGCATTATTTGATATTCTGACCTACTGATATACCACAAAAAACTTTCTAAAGAAGGTATGAACTTTATGACTTCTTCATGATTCCATTTGGTCTGATGAATGCACCTATTATGTTTATGGACATTATGAAAAAATCTTCCCCCCATACCTGGATCAGTTTATGGTGGTTTTTGTAGGTGAAATATTAGTGTACTCCAAGATTAATGATGATCATTCCCAACATCTTTAAATCATCTTGATTACGCTGAGAGAGCATTATCTATACAATAAATTATCTAATTTTCAATTCTCGATTAATCAGGTAAATTTCTTGGGTCACATTATCTCAGAGTAAGGTGTGTCAGTAGACCCATAGAAGGTGTATGTATTGGATTATTTGGAATAACCTCAGAATTTATTTGATATCCATAGATTTTTGGGTGTATTATACTACTATTCGATGTTCATCCATCAGTTATAATTCCTTTTAGCCCCACTTTTAGGCTTGAAAAAGACTGGAGTTGAGTTTTTATGGTATGGATAATGTGATAATTCTTTCCATGAGTTGAATTATATTTTGACAACCGCTCCAATGTCAATCCTACCCAAGCTAGGGGAGGATTACATAGTGTTTTGTGATGCATCTACGATAGTAATCGGAGTAGTGTTGATGTAAAAAGATCAATTTATATCATTTGGGTCATGGTAGTTGAGGCCACATGAACAGAACAACTCTATGAATGACCTCAAGTTAGCTGAAGTGGTTTATCCCTTAATGTGTTGGTGGAATTATCTCTTGGGGGAAAATTTTATTGTGTATACTAATCAAAAGAGCTTATATTATATCTTTTCTCAATTAGAATTGAATTTATGGTAGAGAATATGTGTTGAGTATAAGTAATTACATGATTTGGAGCTATCATATACACTCAAGAATGGAAACAATGTCTCTGACGCTTTGATCAAGAAAACTCAGACTCAGGGCGTCCAGGAGCCTAATTATAAGTGTACGTTGATGACCTTATTAGTAGAGATGTATGTTAGGGTTCGGGAATTCTAGTAAGAGATGAACCTCATATCGATATCAATGGAACCCACACTTTTTAGCCATACCAAGGAGAGTTAGTATGAGGATCTATAGTGATTGGCCTTGAAAGGAATCCGTTAATATGGGGAGTGACCTTCTAATTGGATCATAGATGAGGATGAGATCATCTATTTTAGAAATCTTGTATTTGTTGGCTATGAGTATGCATAATGAGATGATGTGTGATCTCTACACCTCGAAGTGGGTGGTGCATCTGGGTTTGACTAAAATGTTTCATGACCTATGTCAAGGGTATTGGTGGAAGAGAATGTAAAAGGTGATTTTAGTGTTCATGGAATGATGCAACACCTATCAACAGGTGAAGGTCGAGCATCAATGACTTGGTGGTTCACTAAATTTGCTTCAAATTACGGAATGGAAATGGGATCGTGTTACCATGGATTTCCAAGTGGGTCTCCCGAGGATGTCTTGAAAGAATTATTCTATTTGGGTGGTTGTGGACCGATGTAAAAAAGTATTGTATTTATTTCTTATCTAGGATACTTTATCGGTGGATCGGTTTAGATACTTGTATTTTCAGGAGGTATTTCTTCTATATGGGGTTCTAGGGAGTATTGTTTCATACAGTGACACACCTTGCACTTTGCACTTCTATCAAGGATTTCAAAAGGTTCTTGGTATATAGGTATTACTATGTATGGATTTCAACCCATAGATATATGGTAAGTCAGAGCATACTACACAGGTTTTGGAGCATATGCTACAAGCATGCATTCTAAACTTTGGTGTGTCTTGGGAGAGTCACATTTCACTCTTTGAGTTTGCCAATAAAAATAGTTATCATGAGACTTTTTAGATGACACCATATAAGGATCTTTATGTTATGCCATAGGATCACCTCTATATTGAATAGAGGTAGGTGAGTTATAACTATTGGGACCGATTATCGAGTAAGAGACATTGGAGTATGTTTAGTTGAATCAAAAAAAGTATGGATATGGCTTATAATAAAAATAATTCATATCCTGATAGACATCTATAACCCCTATCTTTTATATTGGGTGGTCATGTGTTCCTTAGGGTGTCTCTTATATTGGGTCACCATAGAATTCAAAGGTAGGTGAACTTGGTGCCCCGTTTTGTTATACCTTTTGAGACCATGGAGAGAATCATACTAGTGGAATACTGATTTGATCTTCCAAAGAGGTATAGTGATATGCATTATGTTTTCCATGTGTTACAACTTAATTGGTTTCACCCTAACCCTTCTCATGTGATCAATTTTGATGATGTTAATCTTGAGACCGATGTATCCTTTTAGGAGCATCTCATATGTTTTGTGGGTATCGGTGAGAAAGTTTTTTTTTGGAAATACATGCTGATATTTTGAGTATTTTGGAAGCATGGATGTGTTCAAGAGAAAATGTGGGAGATATAAGAAGATATGATGGCTTAGTGGCCCAATCTTTTTACCTAAGAATCTTAGAGATGTGTTCGAGTACATCTTGAGAATAAACTATTATAATGTGGGGATATTGTAAGATCATAAATTTTTTTGGATATGTATCAATCTTTTTTATATGTACTCTTTTACCCTTATTTTTATAGAACTCCGTTGGGTTACTATCTGGGGGTTTTAGGTGAAAATTAAGAATTTTGGAAGAAAAAGAGGAGTGCGCAGTTGGCTCACATTTTTCCCAAACTGTGCCCCTACCCCAGAATATCATGAAACCCTGGGAAGGGGGGATTTAAGGGTTGGTGTATGGTTTTTTAAATTGTGTACCCTCTTAGTATAAACCATTCACCTCTAAGGGTAGGCATATTTTTAAGGTGCATGATTTGGAAAACCATGCACCCATACCAAGGAAACAGTGTGTTTGGTTTTTATTCCCACAATAAATTGTTCTAAAATTCTAGAAATCCATTCCCTTTACATTAATTTTACCAAATTCAACCTAAGATGATTTCCTATGATTTTAGAGTCTCTTCGATGGATTCCAAAGCATTAAAAACTCAGTTGATGATGAATCAAAGATATGATTGGCCTATTTTCAACCCTTCTAATGTTTGATCTCTTTATATGTGTTTTCCTCTCCCTCTCTCTCATCTCTCTTTTTAGATGAAGAAGAATTTTCTCTTTCCTATTGGGGATGAGTTTAGATATAGGTTTTGGTATATCTTAATCCATTTGGTCTTGATCCCAGTTTTGGTTTAGATCCCATTCTTTTTTAAGAAATTTATCATTCGGATTTAATTTTGGGATTTCTGGATTGACGAATGTCCATCAACAACCTTGAGTTAGGTGGTCTAAATTTTAAATCCCATATTCTTGATTTATTCTTAATTGTGTGTGTGCAATTTTGAAATTTTCAATTTACAAGATTGGTAAATTTCATCTAATATTTAATTAATTAATTGAATTTCCATGTGATAATGATATGGGTTGAACATGGGGAATTTGGAATTATTTTAATTTGAATTATGAAACTAGTTGATTAATGGGTTTTTCAATTGATTCATTTATGGAAATTAATGGGTTGGTTATATTAACAATAAAGTGTTAATATTGTATATGATTAAATGTCGATATATGGATTAATGGTTATTTTTTCATATTATTCCATATGATTAAAATTGAATAACCATGATTGATATGATAATTGAAATGGTAAATTTGGACAAGAATGTGTGATATGAATCTTAATTATACTTAACCTTGGTGTATATGAAATTGTAATATATGTGATATTCTGATAAATGTGATATTTTTATGTATGTGATAATGTGATATACATGTGTGAGACATGGAATAATGCTTCTAAATACCATATTTTATTAACTGATATATGAGTGTGTGACATGGAATAATTCTTAAAAATCCCCTATGTGATAACAATGGGTTGTGGGACATGAATTAATGCTTCAAATACCAACAGAAAGATAAATAGGGCCTCTAAGGCCCAAAATGGTGACATAAGACTATGATTCCAACTATCCAAGATATGAATGGAAATTAAATGGATAATGGATTCCGATGCTATAATTAATTGTTATTCCTTATGTGATATGGTTCAGAATCTGGCATTGTCTGAAGAATATATTGATGGTTCAAGTGTATTCATGAACCTAGATAATTTATGTGGTCAATTAAAGAATAATGAAATGTGAAAACTATTTACCTTGCTTATTGTACTTTATTCATTATACAACATTATACATTATTATAGACTAGATGGTTTTTTAAAAACCATTGGTGATGTCCTACTGAGTTTTACTCATACCATACCCATGCTACATGACCAGTACCCAAATAGAGTTCATGTGTTCAAGACTTGATCAGGGAAATATCCCTATGTTATATGGATGATTTGGGACAGATAATGGATGAAGTAACTAGACAAGGATTTGGGACCCACTTGGGAGTTTTTAGTTTTTTTACTTTTGGGTTTTTCATTTTACACTTGATACATATATGGAATAGTATATTGTATCACCCCCAGTTTAAGGTATATAACCTTTTTTATGCATTTTTAAGTGTTTAAAGTGGTTTGAAAATGTTTGAGATAGCTTGGAAGGGTTTTAGAGAGTTTTGTGGATTTTCTATGTGTATAAGGTTTGAGCATGGTTAGTGGAAACTATGCAACAAACCCAGGTAACTGTGTATAGTGAGGTAGAGGCATAGGGGTGGGTGCACGGTTAAGGCCCTCGGTTTCCAAATCATGTGGCCAGGATAGGTAAAATGTGCACCTTGAGATAGTGGGATTATACATGGTTATCACATAGTTTGTCTAATTGTATGGTCCAACCATCTGGGTAACCCTTTGGTACAGTATAAGTCACATGGTTAGTGCACGGTTTGTCTAACCATGTGAGATAATTGTGTGTGGATTTAAAATGGGTTTAAAAAAATGATCTCACTTGGTAGTATCACTAAAACTCTCATTTATACTCCCATATGAACCCAACTTGTAATTTCTTATTCTTAGGGGTTATAAAACCTCTACCACTCATTTTGGAATAAAATCGAAGGCTTTTCATGGTGATTTGAAGGCGATTATCCTCTGGTAAGTCTCATATCTTTGTTTCTCTTAGATCTAGCTCTCTCTCTCTCTCATGGTTTTATATATCTACTTTCATTGAATATATATCTATGGTTTTTTATTCCTATAATTTTTAGATTTTATATTTTTGATGTTAGGTAAAGAGATCTAAGGTGGTTTTGTGGATATTTCACCCTAATTTGTGGTGCATTATGTGTCAGTCAATTTTTTATGAAACCTTAAGGTAGGTAGATTCTATCTCGACTACATTTTTCTAGAAATAGAAGAATTAATTTAAAATTAAATGGTTTTTCTTGAAATTGATTTTTATTGTGATATGAAAATCATGGTTGAAACTCATTTTGTGATGATTTGTGGATTTGGGGGGAAATGGGATATTATTGTGAAATGTGATTGGTTATTAGATTTTAAAATAATGATTTTAAAATCGGTGTCTTGGATGATTATGGAAAATGGTTTTTGAAAATTTAGTTTCTATAAAAATGTTGTTTTATTGAATTATGGTTTGGAAAGAATTATTGCTTAAGGGTGCTTTTAAAAAATGAGTGATTTATTAAAGTGGTTTGGCATGTTATGTTGAAATGTTTTTGGGAATAATTGGTTAATTTGGTTTTGGAAATATTGTGTTGATATGATTTTGGTATATGTTGATAGTTATGATTTTTGGATTTTGTGGTATAAGTATGGGTTGGATGGGATGGATAGTGGGTGTGAACGACCACCATAAAGTTATATAATGTGGGCATAAAGTACCACTATAAAAATGGGATGGAGTTGGATGTGATCTTCCACCATCAATGGTATCACCAAGATCATGTGGAAAGTGTTAGTATGGTTGTGGTGGGCATGCAGACACATGGAATTACTTTGGTTTTGCCAATATGGAATGATTAATGGCATGTTGGGTTCTTTACTTGTAATTGTGTTGATTTGGGTGACTTTCGTTGGGTAAGGATGTATTTAGCCTATTGTTAATTGTTGAACTATTTTAATAGATTTATATAAATTGTTTTATATAATTATAATAACTTATTCTATCCTAGTGTTGTGTGTAAGGAATTCATTTTGGAAGAACCTACTGAGTATTATTACTCACCCCCTTCTTTGGGTCTTTACTGATTTTTTAGATGTTTTATTATTAGAAACATGTAAAGGAAAAGTATATCCTTCCTTTTGTGGCACCTTGTGATGCATGGGATGTTTTTTGGTGGTCGATCTTGGATCTTGTTGTGGAGATATGGAGTTATGGCTTGGAGTCTTGATTATTTCAATTATCCTTTCGTTTTCGTACTCTCATTCTGGTTATATTGTGTTTACTTGTGCTGTTGTTTTGGTAACATTGGAATGTAATTCCTTTTTTACATGAAAAATTTAGTAGTATTTGGTAATCGTAGGTTTGGTTGGTAGTTTTCCCTCAAAAGTAAAATCATCCCACACTTGTTCTTGAAGACCGTGCCATTTATTTTCAGCCTTTAGCACCTTGGGGATATTGCCTAAGGCCAAGTAGTACGTACACCCTAACATAATCCAATTAGGAAGGGTGTTTTTTTACATGTAGTATCATTTTGTTCAGTCCACGAATTTTATGTGAAAGCAGTTTTTTTGGTCCTTTGGAATCAATTCTCAATCTTGGAGTGAGAATTATTTCTTAGTTACTCCTCGAGTTGGGATGGTATCAAGGAGTAGGATTATCAGAACTTGAAATATATATCATAAAAATGTAGCTAACCCTTATATCTTGAACTTCAAGTTACTAGGGAGTTGTGTACATAAGTGTTTTCGAGACACTTATAGGATCATGATCTCATTATTGTAGGTGTGTCCAATGATATGATCATGGAATGCATTGTGGAAATTAATTCCCACTAGAATTACATATTTCATTTGGAATAATGATTTATGTGTAGTATGAATTGTTAATTTTTGAAAAATCATGAAACTGTTATCAATTGTGTGGTTTTGAAAAGGGAATGGTTGTGCTATTTTGAAAATGGGTTGATTTATAAAACATATTAGATTTTTTAAATATAGTTGAACATGTAAAAATAGAAATTTTTGAAAGCATGGTTGTGATAGATGGAATGAGATATAAATTGAAATAGTCATCCTTCATTTTCTACGGAGTGAGACTTATGGTGCTTCTTGTGTTAATAGAAAATGGCACTGGGTAGACATCATAGAGACTAACCAGATGATGTTGCAGAAAATGTGATTACACCAAAGCCCCAAGTGAACTAGTAGCTAATTTAGAGAATAGTGCAATCTTTTTATACTGTGGAAAGTGGGAATAGAAGCAATGATTTGAGGCATGTGGATCACTCAGTTCAGTTTCAAAATCATAATCTACACATTTTTTTTGGTGATTTGGAACCAAAATGGGTGGAATCATGGAATAATAGGATGGATTTATTCTTTTATATTCTAAACACACTCATAGAGTTGAAATTGAAGTTACTGACGTACATGTTGGATGATCTTGCACGTCAATGGTGGGATTTGGTGGTCTAAGCTAGAATGAACCAAGGTATGGCATGGGAAGGTTTTGAGGGACTATTTAACAAACAATTATAACCTCATATATTCAAAATTCAGCGCACAATAAATTTCTTTATTTTGAGGCAGGAGAACTTTTG
Organism: Viscum album; assembly: GCA_963277665.1. NCBI lineage: Eukaryota > Viridiplantae > Streptophyta > Magnoliopsida > Santalales > Viscaceae > Viscum > Viscum album. Next base: position 423,387,747 of record OY728166.1, on the reverse strand, counting down.
GTGATAGAATATGCCACTAAGTTCATAAACATAGTCTTATTTGTGCTTGAAGTTGTGGATAGTGTGTCCTTGAAGACGCAAATCTTTGAATCGGGGTTGAGTTAATAAATTAGTTCCAAAATCATAGTGTTATGTATAAGTTATTATATGGAAATAGTGAATAGAGAATCAGTGGATGAATGGTATATCCTGGGGGCTATAGGCAGGGGGGCTTGTCGGTACCCATGGGTAATAGTGGGAACTCTAACACGGGGATCAAAAAGAAGAGGGACACTTATTTCCAGGGTGGGATTATGGCTTAGAATCCAATGGAAGGATCGATGAATCATCATTTAAATCCGCAGGGTAATATAGGATGTTTTTATTGTGGTTCTATAGGGAACATGAAGCAAAATTGTACAACACATCCTCGAGCATGTCATAACTGCAAGGTGATGGTGAATCTTTAGGGTCTTTGTCATAATGCTTTGAGGCCATGTGTTTTTGAAACTCCTCAAGGGTCATAGGTGTCCTATGCCTTGATAGGAAAGGGGAAGAAACATACTCCTCGTCATTAGAGATTAGTTAGTCATGGTTATTCTAGGAATATCACAACTCCTCAGCATGGAAAGATTCAACGGGTTCACAAAGAGAAGAGTGTGGCAAGCAAGAAGTTGTTTAGAGAAAATAAGGTTATAGAAGATGATCACTTGGGACCATCCATGGTGAGAGGTATGATTCTATTTAATTCTACCTATATTCTGGTGTTATATGATATGGGTTCTTTGAATTTTTTAATTTCTTCTTATGCTATTGATTTTCTGGTTATAAGTGTTTAAATGGTGCCTTCTATTTTAAAACATAAAACTCATCTAAGTCAAATAGAGTGTCAATCCTTCTAGTGTAGATCATATAGCATATTTATGGATGTGGTTGAGTTGATGTGGGATTTATCAATGCCTAAGATGTATGTGTGTGATGCAATCCTGCGTATGAATTGGTTGGTGATATTTAAGTCCCACGTTGACTGTTATACATGAATGAATAGTTTCACGACTAAGGATGGTGTAGATAATCTCTTTATAGGGGAGAATAATAGAAAGGTGGGTGAAACAGGATTTTTTGAACCAATAGTTGGGAAGATATCATATCAGTTGGAACCTTTTCATTGGAATAATTTATATAAATTGGAATAATTAATTTTCTAATAGTTGTTCATTGGTTTTTAGAGGTATTTACTAAATATTTCTTAGGGTTTATGTATATGAGAGAAGTGTATTTTATGATTGATCTCTTTTTAATGACCTGTCCTATCTCACTTCTTCCTTACCAAATGGCACCAATAGAATTCAAGGAATTTAAAGTGTAGTTGGAGGAGCTATAAAACAAATGGTTCATCCACCCTAGCACTTCTCTGTGGGAAGAACTAGTTTTGTTTATTAAAAATGTGGATGGAACACTTTGGATATGTTTGTATTATCATAAGATTATCCAAGTTACAATATATAATTGATATCCACTACCATGCATTGATAACCCATTCAATCAGTTGAGGGGAGCATAGTAGTTCTCCAAGATAGAGTTGTGATCAATATATCATCAGTTTTGTGCGTTAAAGGAGGATATTCCCCAAAAAAATCAAAAGTAGATATGTCCATTACGAGTATGTGGTTATGCCCTTTGGTCTAACGAATGCACCAGAAGTATTTATGACATTGATGAATTTGATATTTTATAGATATCCATATTCTTTGATGGTGGTATTCGTGGATGATATACTGGTGTATTCAAGGAAACTGGTGGAGCATGGGAAACACTTGGATGTAGCGTTGGGAATCTTGAGAGATCATCAGTTGTATGCTAAATTATCAAAGTGTGATTTTTGGATACAAGAGGTTTATTTCCTTTCTCATGTTATTTCTGAGAGATTTGTTTTAGTGGATTTTATGAAAATAGAGTCATTATCTCTTTGAAATTACTGAAGAATGGTTTTGATATATGGTGCTTCCTTGGTTTAGATGGGTATTATCAATGCTTTGTTTGTGACTTCTCATGATTAGCTTCACCGATGATATATTTGATAATAAAGATTGTTCCATTTCAATGGATTAATCAGTGACATAAATATTTTGAAGATATTAAGTACCATATTACCTCCGAACCAATCTTGGTTTCTCCAAAACCAGGTAAAGGGAAAGTGGATTATTGTGATGCATCGAGATCAGGGTTGGAATGTGTTCTCATGAAAGGGGATCATGTGGTTGTGTATGTATCGCAGCAGTTGATGGTGCATTAGAAGAAATACCCAGCACAATATTTAGTGTTTGTGATGGTGGTTCTTTCTTTGAAAACATGGCATAACTATCTCATCGGTGATAAATTTATGGTTTATACCAATCATAAGTTTTAGAATCATATTTTCTCACAAATATATTTGAATTTTATGTAAAGGAGATAGATAGAGTATCTCCAGAAGTTTGAGCTTTACTTATTGCACACACTCAGTAAAATAAATTTGATGGTGGATTCATTAAGTATAAATTCATTTGCTCAAGTGGTGAAACATGCATTGTAGTAGTGGCCGTTGATGTCGGTTATAGCTGACATGAGTTTGAAATGTGTAGGCTGGGGTGATGTAGCTATTTTGTTTTTGGTCTTGTTGGTTCCTGACTTGGTTGGTTTGGTTAAAGAGGAAAATATGTCTGATTTAGAGTTCGTGAATATGAAATCTAAACTCAATGGTGTAGAAACCATTTAGGGATGGATACTAGATAGGAATTTAGTTTTGTGATTTTGGAATCAGATGGTTTTATTAGTTGATTTTCAGAAAAAACTTCTCAATGCTTATCATCATTCCAGATGGGCTATGCATCCTAGAATCCAGAAAATATATAAGGCCTTGAAAGCTTAGTTTTGGTGGGTGGGTATGAGAAGGAATGTGGATGATTCTGTATCAATATACATGACTTGTCAACAAGTCAAAGAAGATCATCAACGTCCAGTAGGTATTTTGTATTCTTTACCAATCCCAGTGTGGAAATGGGATTAGATAGCATTGGATTTTGTTACAGGTCTCCCAAAAATGAATAGAAAACTTGACTCCATGTGGATTATTGTTGATTGGATCACAAAGTCAGCTCAATTCATCCCTATTCGTGAATCTCATATGGTGGAGGATCATTCCAAAATCTTTATCCATGAGGTGGTAAGGAGTCATGGTGTACCAATTTCAATTTTATCAGATAGAATCAAGTATTTACATCTCATTTTTGGAAATCCTTGTAGTGAGACCTTGGGACTCAATTGATGATGAGCTTGGAATATCATCCTCATGTATATGTGAAATATGAGAGGGTGAAACAAACATTGGAAGACATGTTGCGGGCCTGTGTGATGGATTTTAGTGGCTCATGGGAGGAGCACTTTCCATTTTTTGAGTTATCCTATAATAACAGTTATCAGGACTCCATACATATGGCCCTAATTGAGGCATTTTATGGTCATTAATGTTGTTCTCCACTTTTTTGGGTGTAAATAGGACAAACTTTGTTGGTTGGGCCAAGCCACATACAGGAGACAATGAAAAAGATCAATTTGATATGGAAGAGAATGGAGATAACTCAGATTCATCAAAAATCGCATACAGATCATCATCGATAGTCGTTGTCATTCGAGTTTGGTGATCATGTGTTGTAGGGAATCTATATGAGGTTGTGACATTGTTGTTTTTGAAATCAGGGAACGTTATATCTGACGTACATTGGACCATTCGAGATACTTGTGTATGTTGGATAGGTGTAATATCAGTTGGATTTTCCACCATGGTTCAGTGTAGTGTATAATTTGTTTCATGTGTCACAGTTCAAAAAGTATCATCTGGATCATGACCATGTGATTTGATGGGATCATGTTGAGATAGATCAATATGCTTCATTAGTACAAGTTCCAGTACAAATTGTGGATAGGAAAGAGAAAGTATTGTGTGGTAAAAGCATCGATTCAGTTCAGGTTTTGTGGAAATATGGTCATATTCAAGAGGATACTTCGGATTGGGAGAACGAGATGGTCGAGTAATGTACTGAGATATTTCAGCAAACTGATGGTTCTTTACTTGTAAAGGATAGAAAAGTCAATGGTGGAAAAAATATAGCACCCCTAGTTTGAGGTATGTAACAATTTTTTATGCATTTTTTTCATGTTTAAAGTGGTTGGGTAATGTTTGGGAGATTTTAGAAGGGTTTTGGAAAGGTTAGAGGCTTTTATATGGGTGCACATTTTGAGCACGGTTAGTGGAAAATGTGCAAAAAACCTAGGTAATTATGCACAGTGAGGTAGAGGCAAAGGGGTGGGTGCATGGTTAAGGCACATGGTTATGGCACGTGGTTTCCAAACCATACGGATAGCCTAGGTAAACTATGCTACTTCAGATAGTGGGAATCTACACAGTTGGCACACAGTTTTCTTAATCGTGTGGTACAACCATGTGGGGAACCCTTTGGGAGAGTAACAGTCGCACGGTTAGCATATAGTTTATCTAACCATGCAATCTAATCATGCACAACTTTAAAAATTGGTTTTTTTAAAAATAATTTTACTCTGTATTTTCCCTAAAACTCTAATTTCTCCTCCCTTATGAACCCAACTTGGTATTTATTCTTCTTAGTGTTTATGAAACTTATCCCACTTGTTTTTTTAAAAAAATTGAATGGTTTTCATGGTTATTTTAAGGCAATTATACTCTGGTAAATCTCCTCACATAGTGTTTTCATGGTTTCTCTTAGATCTAGCTCAAACTCTCTCTCCCAGTTTTCTAGATCTACTTTTGTTTCATTTAGATATAAGGTTTTTGTTGCCTAAAATTTTTATAGTTGGCCTTTTTTATGTCAGGTAAAGAGATCTAATGTGGTTTTGTGGATATTTTACCCATATTTTTGATGCGTTGTGCGTCAGTTGATTTTTCCAAAACCCTAAGGTAAGTGGAATCTCTATCTAGTCCATTTTTCTAAAACTAGAAGTATAAATTTAAAATTAAATGGTTTTTCATGAAATTGATTGTGATTTTTATGTTCAAATATTTTTCTAAACTCGTTTTGTGATGATTTTTTGATTTGGGGGGAAATGGGTTATTGTTGTGAAATGTGATTGGTTCTTGGATTATAAAATGGAAATTTCCAAATCAGAGGATTGGGTGATTATGGAAAATGGTTTTTGAAAATTGAGTTTCAATAAAAATGTTGTTTCATTGAAGTATGTTTGGTCATGGATACTGAATTAATAGTTCTTTCAATAAATTAGTGATTTATTAAAGTGGTTTTTCATGTTATGTTGAAAGTTTTTTTTGGCATAATTGGTTAATTTTGTTTTAAAAATTCTGTGTTGATATGATTTTGGTAGATGTTGATTTTTATGATTATTGGATTTTTTGGCATTAGTATGGGTTGTATGGGATGGATAGTGAGTGTCAAAGACCACCATAAAGGAATTTAATGTGGGTTTTAAATACCACTATTGAAATGGTATGGTGTTGGAAGTGAAGTTCCATCATCAATGGTAACATCGAGATCGTGTTTAAAGGTGTTATTATGGTTTTGGTAGGTGTTTGAACATGCATAATTACTTTGTTTATGCCAATATGGAATTATTAATGACATTTTGGGTTTATTTCCTAAGAATTTTGATGATTTGGGTGACTTTATTTGGGTAAGAATTCGTTTGGAATATTGTTAATTGTTGAACTATTTTAATGGATTTATATAAAAATTTTCATATAATCATGATAACTTGTTCTCTCCCAGTGGTGTATGTATAGAAGTCATTTGGGGAAAACCTAATAAGTATTATTACTCACCCCATGATTTGGAACATTGGTAATTTTTAATATTTTGTATTCTCATACACGGGTAAAGGTAAAGCATCTCCTTCCTTTTGTTGTACCTCTTGATGCTTGGGATATTTTGTGGGGATGGATCTTGAACCTTGGTGTGGAGATATGGAGTTATGGATTTGATTCTTGAGTTTTTTCATTTATCATTCCACTTTGGTACTCTTGTTTTGGTTATGTTGTGTTTTTTGTGGTGGTATTTTGGTAATGTTGTAATGTAATACATTGTTTACTTGCATCATATAGTAGTATTTGGTAATGGTATGTTTTGTCACAAACCAGATCGGGGTGTCATCTGAATCAACACCGACCCGGTCTTGGACATTGCCAAAAGGGAGTTCCCAATCCCCAAGGGATAAAACTATGATAATTCATCAAAAAACATAATTGGGAACAATTTAAGGACAAAAGAAACAACCGGGTTCAGATGGACAAATTGAAAAAACTGAAAATGAAGTTAAAAAACAACTAAATAAGTTACAAGATACAACTGAACACACTAAAAACTAAAACTAACAAAACTAAACCACTTCCATGTGATCTCCATGTGACCACTTGGTCAACATCAGCCACAAGACTAGCTATTCTCCAATAAAGAGCAGTTAAACTATGAACCTGGATGAGAAACAGAATCTAAAACTAAAAAGATAGGATATTCATGAGCACCATGATTCTCAGAAGGGATGCCAAAGATAAATCATGGAATCTAAGTATTTAATTTTCTAAAATATCCCATTATCACTAGTTTTAAATATATTTATAAAAAAAGGGTTTTCTAATTATGTTAAACAAGTCCATTTTCCCATTTCAAAATCTAACACACACCACATACCATTTCCAAAACCAATTTCCATTTTATAGTTAAAATACATAATAAGAAAAGGTAGGTTTATGCTAAAAACAAATGGATAAACGGTGAAATATTGAAATCATCATGGAATAAAGTAAACAATCAATATAAATAAGAACCATGGGTGATCCTAAACATCCCTAGAATATCCCTGGATGTACTCAGTTCGGAACCACCTGTCAGCATATAGTGAATCCCTTAAGTCAATAACCAATTGGCTGCTCTATCCTAGCCTCATCAATGGAAAAACCATCATGCCCTATCTATTACTCTAGAAGGTTAACAACCCATCCAATTGGGCCATGTAATAAACCATCACTCAGTCATCTAAAATATGTCCAGGAACCCATGGTGGTAGTAAAGATATATAAGTAGGAGGCTGATGCACACATGATTTAACTCACCTGTCGGCACTACTCTTACCTACCCCAAACACGGACACCAATATATGATAACCCTTGAAGAGAAATATATCCTATAAAGGTTCCCCATATATATGAATATACATTTTTCATCATTTTAAGATTCCAATCAGGACACCACACCAATAAAAGTTCAAATAATTTCACAAAACACTTGAGGTTTCCAAATAGGCACACACACATTTTCCAAAACAAAATCCTTTCTAAGAGTTAATACAAACATCACCTTTGAGTTTGAATTTCCAAACAAGCCTTTATCTCAACATAAATAAAATAATTACCAAAAAATCACCCAAACACCTCTTTTATATTTACAATACCAAATAGTCCCTTAAGATCGAAACATGCACCCAAAATACTTCACAACTACCAAACAAGCCTTTACCCTTTTCAAAAACTCACTGAAACACGCTTCAAAGAAAAATGGTCCAAACCTTGAGTAACACATTTAAATCCATATCTAGAGATCATACAAAGATCCCATAAAACTTTATAAAATATTAACCCTTTAGGAAACTATTGTTTCATTAAAACACCAATTTAAAACACCATATTTATTTGAAGATTAATCCATGTGTGAAAATAGTACACCCATGGATGTTCTAACATCTAATGGAACACCAAACAATCAAGAGGAAACTCAAAACCCATTTCCAAAAAATCCACCATTTTCTTTAAAACCATATCCAACCACCAACATTATTTAAATAACACAAATCAACTCATTGGAACCACAAAACCCCTTCCAAAACATTTTAGCACAAATTCCATGCTTTATTATCACCAAAATAGATACATCAAACTAAATTAACAAAAAAACCATACCATCAAAACATAATTAAACCTAAACATTTCATAACCTCCCCCCCCCCCATTCCACTCTAGAAGACAATAACTTTTAAAATAAACTCCCTAGGTAATGAAATCCTATTCCTTACTCATAAATATCCTTGAAAACCAATATCATTATAAATTATAACAATAAGAAATCACCATTCGCATCAATCCATAGAAATATTAGAGGTTTGAATGACATTAAATGGTTAATTGAAAACACACAAGTGCTCATGGAGTGTTATAGAAAGGAAACATTTGAAAACGCCTACACCAACGATGTGAGGATGGGATAAAACTCCAAGGAGTGGAATAAACAAGTATTATGAATGATCTACACACCCTATCCATCAAGAAATAACCCAAATATTTTCTAAACCTTACTCTAGGGTTCATCCAATAATAAAAAACTGCTATGAAAACCCTATAAATCAAGGGGGAATGATAAAGTGCGAAGAAAAGGTCCAAAAAACCAAGAGATCTATCCTTGGAACCTTCAAGGTCCATCCATAGAGGAAGCGGGGTAAGGGGGTGTGGGAGGATAGCCTGGTGCACCTAGGTAGGACAAGGGAGGCGGATCCTAAAAATGTGATAAAAGGAGGAGAGAGGGAAAGAGGGAAACAATATTTTAATGACCTGGCACGTCGACACAGTTTGGCCGCACGGTTTTCCAAACAATGTGGTAACTGTGTAGACTTATCTTCCTAAAGGATAAATGTTTCACAGCTACCGAGAACTTACTACACGTTCATGCATAGGTTGTGTGGTAGATTCTATGCAACCTGCACTTACCACACAGTTTGTGCACACAGTTACTACTAATTGTGCAGTAACCGTACTCCCCCTGAAAGAATACCCAAAACTCTAAAAACCAAAATTTTCAGTTGGGACTCAAACCCAAACAATGAAAAAAATACCCAAGACTAAGAAAAGGATAAAATAGATGAGTATTTGAGGTTGGGGAGTTACATGTTTGGTTTGTTATTTTGTCAGAAAGGGAAAATCATCCCCCACTTGTTCTTGAAGCCCTTGACATTTATTGCCTGACTTCAGTGCCTTGGGTACGTGGCCTAAGTATGATGTTCACCTCTACCTTGACTTAATACAATGATAAAGGGTGAGAATTTACACATATCTATAGATTTTATTGGTTATTTCTTTTAATTCTGGTTCATTATGTATTAATGATTTGTATTGGTTATGGTATCATTCTGACTATTGTTTATTATCACTTGGTTATTATTTATTTATTTCCACTATTGTGTTCCTAATTTGATAAATAGATAATAGTCTCCCCATTTTATATATTAGACCCTCACTACTAGTTATCAGCCACTAGTATACAGGGAGGTGTTCCTGAGGTATGTGACCAATCAGCTCTGCAAATCGGTGTATGGCACCCGGGTCAAGAAAACATAGATTATGTTTATAATGATAATATTATTATAAAACCTGCTTCTCTTCCACGGGTTGTACCATGATAAAATTCTTATAAAACCCCTTCTTTTTATATGGGTTATGCATTTATGTAATAATGAAATGAATATTAAACTTGTTTCTTTTCCATAGTTTATGTTATAATTAATGTTTATGAAACCCATTTCTTTTCATGGGTTATAATATCATGAATGAATTTTGATCTTGTGGGGTATATATGTATGATTTTCATTATGTGATGAGTGGGACCAATATCTCCCTCCAATGAATTAGGTAAATATTGATATCTCATGAGATAAATTGGGATGGAATGAGGAGTGAACCCAGTTCCGTAAGGGAATTTTTCCACTATGATAGTCTTTGGAGTAAACTATCAATACTATAATGGTTTGGGGGTGAAACCATTCCACTTTTATAGACTCGATAATGAGCCTTAAACTAATAAAGAAATTATTTTCAATGCTTATGTGTATGCAAGAATTCCTTCTCTTATTCCATTGTTATGATCTCATGGATTATGTAATCTTATTCCCTTATAACTCATGTCTTATGAAATGAAACTCTTTAATCCATGACCTAAGATTATGATCCTTGAAATGTGTGGTATGGTTATCAAATATTATGTTCATTTTCTCATACCCTTCTATTCATGTTATGTTTTTGTATCTCCCTAGTTTACCCTTACAAAGCATTTAATCTCGCACTTTTTTATGTTTATTTTTCTAATCTTATTAATAAATTTATAATCTATGATTAGTATAAGAAAGGTGATATTTTTTAAGAACTTAAAGGGAGATGTTGTAAATAACTTATGAACCAGTTTTTCATGTTTCCATGTTTCCAAATTCACTATAACATTACAATCCTCAAGTGTGTGATTATATAATGTAATATATGTTCATTAAAATATGATTTTATATCTATGTATGAAATTCCTTGGTCCTTATCATTTTGGTTTCATGGTCATACTCAAATATCTTAATCCTTTTATATAGGAATTTGTATATGTATCAAAACCAGTACATGAATTATTTTATTTATGGGTTATAACTTAAAAATATATTTTTCCATCAAAATTCCACCATGATCGGTTGTTAAATAGTTCTAAAAATGTGAATATTCAAATAAGAACCAAAAAATAATTAATAACCCCTAATTAAAATCATTAACTAAAAATAACAAAAAACAGTTATGTATGAATATGTTGAGATTTAAATAGTGGGGATAATTTAACTGTTTAACTCCAAAATCATAAGCATTCATCCTTTTTTCAAAGAATTACTATTTATAAATCAGTGTGATGAAAATTAATAAATTAACCATTTTACACATATTTTGGAATTAAAATTTGGTTAATTCTATAAAAGTTATATGGGAATATGTAATGAAATATATCCATATTAACATGGTCAATGACATACCCAACCACCTCTAACTATCTCATTCATAAGGATGGTATAAGAATGGTATATAAGTATGTTGATTCACATGTTTTGTATCTTTTAAACCTCAATTAATTAAATTTGTATTTTTTATACACCCCTCAATATATTACTGACCATATGAAATTACATGTGATATACTTTCTTGAGTTAGTCTAGGAAATAAATCTCAGCTTATTATCTTGTTAGTATACATTATATTATATATGAGACTTATAATCATTTGAATCATAACATATCATCACAACTTATTATACTCCGTGATTAACCTTGATTTAGGTAAACAAAAATTCATAATTTGAGGAGTTTTATCATGACCCTATTCATATTTAATATATATTTCTACATGAACGAATGATAAAGGGAGTTTTCCTTTATTATAAAACCATGATTTATTTTACATCCATTACATTCAACCTAGTATATACCTAATACCTATAGATTCAATATGAAACTTATGTATTAACATCATTTATTATTTCATCATCAATATAATATATTTTCATCTATAACCACATAATATATAATTAATCCACCCTATCAATGACATCTCAAATGAGATGGTATTTTTAAATAATGTGGTTAGTATTTTGGTGATATTAGGGTTCCTTATCCTGAGTAATTGGTCTTTTATTCTCAATAAAATACTCAATTTATCCCTCAATTCTATGAACCATCCAATTTTTAGAAATGATCATCATGATCTAAGTGGCTTCCATTATTGCGTCTAATACAGTGTAACATTCATCAATTATTAAGCATATCAAGGTGATTTTTTGGATGTCATTATACTGATAAATCCATCATTAAGAAAAAATCAATAGTCATATTGAGTTCTTATATCATCGTTATCAATTTTAAAATTAAAAATAGTTTAATAATTTATAGTGATCTCATCCTCACCTATAATTTCTAATTATATATCCTTAAATTTTCTTAAGTACAAAAGGATATTTTTACAAAAAATTACAGACTCTTACTAGGATTGGATTGTTATAAACTCTGAAATATTAGATAATACATTTCATTAGGTTAACTGTGTAACATGGAATACATGATTTATCCTTTGGTAGATAAATAATAAATCCAATCCCTTTATTACAAGGGCTAAAAAGGATCTTAAATATTCCTTTGATATAATACTTTCAAAACTAGCAAGTACCCCATCATTGAGTTCTCTATGTTAACCCTTTTAAAAAATATACCAATATATGTGTTTTGACTCTATCCAATAAACCTATTTAATCAATCTCTAAAAACCATCATACCCTATAAGTAGGTTTCTTTACCCATGTATTTCATCAAGAGGCCTTTTCTAACCACATCATTATAAAATGGAGAGTTTGTAAATAATTTCCAATAAGAACTATGTAATACACATATAATATAAAAAATATTACATTACTCCCAATAACCCACTTGTATAAAAAAGAATAATTCACATTCTTGGTGAAACAAATTCATTGATTGTATCATCATGGTATATATTCTAACTATGAGAATCTTTTTTCAATCTATAAATGAACCATTGTATCTTGGAAACCCTATCTCGGTAATTTTGAATGTGAAAAACATTATTCTATATTATATATATATCCTTGACTAAATTCGCATTAATGTAATAATATTTAACATCTCATTGATATATCTAATAATTATAATGGGATACGATAGCAATCATTGTTCTAATTAAATTTTTCTTTAGTACTAGAAAATTGTATTGTACATAGTCAATACCATGAATTTTTTTATATAAACTATCTACTATGTGATATTTATAGGTATAAAATCTATCATAAATTTCATTTTTCTTAAAAAAACTCTAACCCTATGTTCCTCAACCCTTAATTTGTGTCTATAAAGTATCAAACATGTTTGGTGAACCTAGAGTCCATCTCAAATTTCATTTCCTCTAACCATTACCTAGAATTTGATCTCTCAAAGACCTCTTGGTATGTAGTAGGTTTATCATCTATAAACAATACTTTAACAATAGTTTATATGATAAATCAATATCTCTTGGGATCCTAATGAATCCTTAGAGACCTTTTATGATCTTGTGTAAACTGATTTGGATCTTATTTTATATCCACTTATGGAATCATCTCCTTTTCCATATAAAAAAAATCACATATTTATTGTTTTTTAACTTCTATAAGTTCGACATTATTTCTATTGACACATTTATTTATATGTTTATTTTTAAGGAATATAGAAATTCAAGAAATAAACACTTCTTGCTCAGTTGAATTATAAAAATACTATCCTTTAGATTCCTTAGGATAACTAATAAGTATGAATTTTTAAGATATCTAGTCATGTTTATCAGTATATAAGCATCATTAATATAGTATGAAAAAACTGATATAGTATCTATGAAACAACATTAGATTAAACAAAATTAAGTGGAACTATCATATTTTCGAATTTATATGTAAAGACCAGTAAATTTCAAGGAAATTTTTTTCTTAATTTTCTTTGGAATTTTACAAGAACGCAGTTTCTGACGGCACCTGATTCCGAGGCCCGGTGTTCCCAGAATCATTTTCCAAAGTTTGGCTCGGGTACATTCAGTGAACGAATGAGCGGGTTTTTCTAACTTTTGAACCGGTGCTCAGAATCAAATTCTGAGGGCACCGATGGAATCGCAGCACTGGTATTTTCTTAGAAACGCCTCTTCCGGAGTTGCGTTTCCTCGGGTGTGGTTTTTAATTTTTGGGCTTAAAGTTAAGAAATAAAATAATTGGTACGACAAACTTTATTTTATTTCACTTAAGCCACTTGAAAGCCACTTAAACCTACTTAATATGAGTTGATGCGGATAGGGTGCTATCTAAAAATATCCTACCCTCTTGGTAGGATATTTGTGAGGTGGGGCCCGCACGAGCCCCACCGTTTCTTTTCCGCTAAGTAACGCACCCGCGAAAACCCGTCATTATGAAAGTCAACTGACGCATTTTCTTAATTTCTTAACGCACCATTTAATTGGGTGGTTTTATTCATTGAATTAATTCTACGAATTAATTGGGTCGTTACTTATCTCTTTTTTTTGTTTGTTGGAATGTAAATAAAATAAGACCAACGCTATTCTTCTTAAGTGTTGTTCATTGAGAGGATTTGATAGAAACCTCAAGAACTTCATCCTCCTTCACGAAGAACGCGTAGAATGCGAAGAACGCCGGCCTTTGACGAAGGGCGACGAAGAACGCCGAGCCCTCGGAGATCGACGATGCGACGCCAAGTACCGCGACGCCGGCGATTCTTCTTCTGCGACGTTCTTCCGCGACAATCCAGCCCCGCGACAACCTTCGATCGACAACGACAAGGTAGGGGGTTGCGCTCCTTTTAAATTCTTTGTGGTTTTATAACAACAATATGGATTTAATTTTTATTAATTAAATCTTCTTGTTCTTGAACCCCAGAGTTCGTCGATGCGGCACCGTATTCCGCGACGACGCGACGCCCTTCCGCGACGCGACGATCTTCTCCTTCCGCGGCGATCAATTCCGTGAAGAACGAGCGTGCGACGACTTGACTAGGTAGGGGTTTGTTTGTATTTTATATTCCCGTGGATGTTTCCTCCAAAAAAAACAAAGAACGCAGTTTCATAAGAACAATTTTAATTTATTAAAATTGTTATTTGTTATGTTTTCATGTGTTGATTATTTCTCCCGACTGTTATCACCTAACGCGGAGGGTGCGGGCCAAACAAACATGGCCCGACAACCCTCCGCAGTTCTTCGTTGATGCGCGGATTGGCGGGCGACGACAAAACATGCCGCAGGGACGATTCGTTGTTTCTGCAGTGAAGAACGGGACCCGGGAGGAGCTTCGGTGCAGACGGGAAGGAAATCGGACCACCGGAGCAACTCCGGTGGCCCGCAGAAGCCACCGGCGGCCGGAGGCGGCGGCGCCCCGACGCGCTGCCGGATAGGGCAACCGCGGCTGAAGCCGCAGCGGCGGCGGCGGCCAGCAAACACGCGGTCGCGCGGGTCCGGCACGCACGGGATGCGGCAAAGCCGCGTCCGCTGACTCCAGTGCGGCCCCGCGTGGGTCGTGGCTTCTCATTCCGTGGGGGCAGCGCCACCCTGCGGCTCCCTCACTCGGTCACTCGGCCGCGCCCAGCCGGCCCGGCCCGACCGGCCGGGTCGCGCCCTGGCCAGACTGGGCAGCGCCGAACCAGGTCCGACCCGGACCCGGGTCGGGTCGACCCAGGGGGGTTGGGTCGGGTCGGTCCTGGCCCAGACCCCCCATCTTCGGACCGTTTTTTGTCTTTTTCCCGTAACTTGAGCTACGGGCCTCTGAACAATGCGCCTTCAGCGGTGATGCGATCCTTGGATCGAGATGGTCGTTTTGGTATATCGAACTCAAGGTTTCAGGATACTTTGTGTTCGGCAGGGTTGGTTCGTACACGAAACCAACCGGGCCCTCGGAGCGGAAATACTCATATCTTGAGCATCGGACGTCTGATCGACGTGTCGTCGACTTCGTTGAATTCCTCTAAGTGAGATGGATCTTTTGGAATACTCCGCCCGAGGTTTGGACACAGGTGGTGTACGGTCGGGTTGGTTTTGCCTTAAAAACCAACCGGGCCCCTGAGATGAAAAGGCCAATATCTCTCAGACAGGGCGTCTCATTGACGCGCCGTCTGTGACGCTAAGTTCCTATTGACGATTCGGAACTTTTGGATACATCAACTCTGGACTATGTGTCAGTTGATGTATCAGCCTCTCGGCTCGTGGAGCGGACCCTCCCGAACGAGCTTGCTGTGTGCGGGAACCCTAGAGCTGGCTGCGACTGCTACTGTGACGACGATGACTGTGCAGAGATCCTCAGTGGACTGCGACGACTACAACACTCAGCGATCCTTTGTGGGTCAGTGCTACCGATCCTGTGTGGGTCCGATCCTGTGTGGGGCAGCGCTCAGCAGTTCTGTGTGAGCCAGCGCCTACAGGTCCTGTGTGGGCCCGATCCTGTGTGGGTCGTTGCGGGGGTTAGTTACTTATCGATCCTTTTTGGGTCAGATCCTTTGTGGGTCATTGCGGGGGTTAGTACCTATCGATCCTTTGTGGGTCCGACGACTTAGATGGATCAGTGATCATATCTATCGTCATTTGAATAAGTATACTTGTGTGAGCTGAAACCTTGTTTGCTTTCCTTTGTGGACTGTGTTGTGCTATCCTGTGTGGATTTACGTTTTGCTTTCCTTTGTGGATTGTGTTGTGCTATCCTGTGTGGATTTACGTTTTTCTGTCCTGTGTGGACTGGGTTGTACTTGAGCTCGGATGTTGGATCCGAGCGAGAATTGATGACTTAGGTATATGTATGGTCATATACCTAAGCCGTGTCGGATGTTACTTCGTGATTTGTATCATTCCTTTGTGGTTTATCCTTTGTGGATTCTGGGAGACCTTTGGGGGTCTCGGGGTCCCTACTGAGTAGCTTATACTCACCCCTGAACGGGCTATGCCCGCACTTCGTTGTGTTGGTTTCAGATGACGGACAGCGCTGATCGTGGTGGAGGCTTGCGGAGCAGGACGGTACCTGGAGGTGGACCACTGGGCGGGACGTACTCGGAGTGGACGGCTTGACCAAGGAGGTGTGGAGGCTATCTGTGCTCACCCTTCAGGTGGGACTTCCAGAGGACGGCTCGACGCTGCGGATTTTCTTTTCAGTTGTTGTTTTCCCCTTTCAGTTGTACTTTACAGTTGGGCTTGTATTTCCGGCCCCT
The DNA here is from genome assembly GCA_963277665.1 of Viscum album. Taxonomy (NCBI): domain Eukaryota; kingdom Viridiplantae; phylum Streptophyta; class Magnoliopsida; order Santalales; family Viscaceae; genus Viscum; species Viscum album. Next base: position 423,371,171 of record OY728166.1, on the reverse strand, counting down.
TTTTTACTTTCAGCAAAGCTTGTTGCAGTTTTTACTTAGTGTTTTCTTTTTCTGCTTGCTTACTCTATGGTTCTTGTTTACTTTACAAAGGCAATGTCTTCCCTTTTTCCGGGATTTACGCCTTGGTGCTAGTCTCCAACCCCTGGCCTATGGAAGGCGGGCTTGGGGTAGTCACGACACGGGCCCTGAGGACGGGTCTTGACAAATTGGTATCAAAGGAGTTCGGTTCTACCGCATACTCTGATCATTCTTCTATATGAAGCAATATTGTTTAGCTTATTGGGTGTGGTTATCAGTCCAGGGAGTCCAGTGTTGGTGCGGCGGCCGACGTATCCGTACACCAGGACCCTGACTTCTGATTTCCGACTTAGTGCACGAAAACATTTATTGCATGTGTGTTTCAAGTTTTCCTTGTGATTACTTTATGTCAGCTCACCAGGTATACTGTTCTGACCGTGGTGCACCTGTTTCCTTTTCAGGATGGCCCCATGACGGCAGCCAGCTAGGGTTCTGAGAGTCGTACGTGACGACAGCCCGCCGAGCGACGAGGCTTCGGTACAGGGCCCTTTGACAGCAGAGGCACTGGCGGTACCTCTACCCGCCGAGCCACCGATGCTTCCAGCACCAGCCGCTAACGATGCACGTCGCCTTAGTGCACTTCATGAGTTCCAGCACCAGCGACCACCCAGGTTCTGCGGGGAGATGGACCTTCAGGCAGCCGAGGAATGGCTGGAGGCAGTTGTTCGAGTTTTCAGACTAGTGAGGACACCAGCAGACCTCATGGTGATCCTTGCAGCGAGCTTACTGCACGCAGCAGCAAGACGATGGTGGAGCTTGATGCTCCAGGTGCACGATGAGGCCTCTCTCATCTGGACAGACTTCGAGGCCCTCTTCCGCTCAGAGTTCGTCCCAGCCAACCTCCGTGCGGTGCGCATCCAGGAGCTTCTTCAGCTGTGGCAGGGCAGCTTGACGGTCGCCCAGTACTCGGCGAGATTCACCGATCTCTCGCGCTACTCGACCGACATGGTACGGGACCCGTTTTTCCGGGCCCGGACCTTTGAGTAGGGATTGAGACATGAGATCCGGGCATCGCTGATCTCCCTCAGCATCCCAACCTAGGCAGGAGTACTGGCGCGAGCCCTTTTGATCGAGAGCTTTCTTAGTGATACTTCTCCAGCGGTGAGACCTACCACGGGGCGGCACGTAGCAGAGTCTTCCGCAGTAGGCAGTCGACGGATGACTCAGGGGTCCCGGCAGACCAAACCCTCACGCAGACGACCTCAGGACACTAGCTCAGCAGTGCGGGGCACACAGCGCGGAGCCAGTCTTTCGAGAGGCAGGCAGTGCTACACTTGCGGCGGGCAGGGTCACATGGCTCGTGACTGCCCGACCCACCGTGCCGAGGAGCAGCAGAAAGTTGAGGGGCCACCCAGGCAGAGGAAGAGGGTCGACTGTGGCGGTCTGCAGGGAGGAGGCGGACGAGGCAGAGGAGCTGGCCAAGCAGCAGGTGGTGGGCGACGCTTTGAGGCTCTACCACCACCACCACCCGGAGGTCCACCCCGGCCACATGGAGCTGGCAGGCAGAGACAGGCACAGCTCCAGGCAGCGGAGGCCTACGACCACGGCGCGCCCGAGATGATTTGAGGTACGATCTGTGTCTATTCTACCCTTGCTGCAGTTCTTATAGACACAGGAGCGAGTCACTCTTTTATAGCCGCTGCCCTTGTTCGGAGCTCAGAGATTCCGACAGAGCCGTTGGCTCGATCCTTACGGCTAGAGACTCCTACGAGAGCAGACTCGACGATTACACGCTGGTGCCGTCAGTGCGAGCTTACTTTGGGAGGCGAGATCTTCGGCTGGGATCTTCTTGTAGTGGCGTCGAGGCCTTACGAATTCATCTTGGGAATGGATTGGTTATCTACAGTCCATGCACAGATTGACTTTATTAGGCGCAAGGTGCGATGTGTACGCACCGACGGGAGCATGTTCACCTTCATCGGTGAGAAGGGAGCCTTTGCAGCACAGAATGGACTTCCGAAGAGGAGAGGACATCCCATCACTCATCAGTTGGCTAGCCTCATCCTAGGAGCTGTTGACGTGCGGATTCCTAGTTTTCCTGCAGTGGTGGATCAGTACACGAACATCTTTCCCGACGACGTTCCAGGGCTACCTCATCGCAGAGAAGTAGACTTTCATATTGATCTGTACCCCGGGACAGCCCCGATATCCACTCCAGCATATCGGATGGCCCCTGCTGAGCTTTGAGAGCTACGGGTACAGTTGGAGGACTTGGAGGGCAAGGGTTTCATCCGACCCAGTGTTTCACCCTGGGCTTCCCCGATATTGTTCGCCAAGAAGGCGGATGGGAGCTTGCGACTTTGTGTCGATTATCGTCGCCTGAACCAGGTGACAGTGAGGAACAAGTATCCGCTACCGAGGATTGATGACCTCTTTGATCAGCTCAAGGGAGCACGGTGGTTCTCGAAGATAGACCTCAGGTCAGGCTATCATCGGCCTAGAGTTCGAGACGAGGACGTGCAGAAGACGGCCTTCAGATGTCGGTATGGCCACTATGAGTTCTTGGTTATGCCATTCGGCGTAACCAATGCTCCAGCAGTGTTCATGGGCCTCATGAACAGGATCTTTCAGCCATACCTTGATCAATTTGTCATAGTCTTCATAGACGACATTTTGATATACTCGACGACTAAGGAGGAGAACGCCTATCACTTGCTGGTTGTACTAGACACACTCCGAGAGCACCAGCTTTATGGAAAGCTCTCGAAGTGTCAGTTATGGATACGTGAGGTCCACTTCTTGGGACACGACATCTATGAGGCGGGAGTTGCAGTGGATCCTACGAAGATTGAGGCGCTGCTAGCTTGGGATCCACCCAGGAGCGTGACAGAGGTGCGGAGTTTCTTGGGACTAGCTGGATACTACCGGAGATTTGTGCCAGACTTCTCCAGAGTTGTGGCACCACTCTCAGCTTTGACGAAGAAGGAGAAACCGTTCGTGTGGTCAGACATATTTCAGCAGATCTTCCAAGAGCTGAGACAGAGATTGACCAGCGCCCCTATCTTGAGGTTGCCTGAGGAGGGAGTAGGGTGCGTAGTCTACTGCGATGCATCAGGGACCAGACTCATATGTCTCCTGGTGCAGGAGCGGGCAGTGATTGCCTATGGATCACGTCATTTGAGGCCGCATGAGCATAACTACGCTACCCATGACCTGGAGTTAGCAGCAGTGGTCTTCGCTCTGAAGACAAGGCGACACTATCTCATGGGCGAGCACTTTACAGTATTTTCTGACCATCAGAGTCTCAGTTACATCTTCTCGCAGAAGGACCTGAACCTGAGATAGCGGTGATGGCTCGAGTTCCTCCAGGACTATGAATTTGAGATAGTCTATACTCCTGGGAAGGGGAACGTGGTAGCCAGTGCTCTCAATAGGAGGACGGGTATTCAGCTACTTGAGGAGGCGACAGAGCAGCTAGCCGCTTTGCAGATATCATTCGTGGATAGAGATGGAGCAGCCTTCCTTCAGTCTCTCACAGTCACTCCTCCACTGCTACAGTGGGTCAGAGAGGCACTGCGTGGGGACCCTGACTGTGAGACGCGGCGTGCACAGATATCCTTAGGACACGCACCTGATGGCTTCTCCTTTGGAGCAGATCACTACATCCTTTTCAGAGGACGTACCTTGGTACCAGTCACTTTACGATAGGAGGTGTTGAGAGAGTTTCACACTTCTCCTTTGGCGGTACATCCTGGAGTGGTGAAGATGTACCAGGACCTCAGACGATAGCACTGGTGGCCAGGCATGAAGAAGGCTTTGGCAGAGTTCGTTTCTTGATGCCTCACCTGCCAGCAGGTGAAGGCAGAGCACCAGGTACCAGCAGGATTGGTACAGCCCTTGGAGGTCCCGGAGTGGAAGTGGGATGGGATATCTATGGACTTCGTGACTAGACTTCCACGCACTTCCAGAGGTCACGACTCCATCTGGGTGATTGTTGACCGACTCACCAAGTCGGCTCACTTCTTACCCATCAGAGAGCAGGGCTCAGTGGAGAGCTTGGGGCATCTCTACATCCAGGAGATTGTACGGCTTCACTATGTGCCATCATCTATCGTCTCCGATCGAGATGCTCGCTTTACTTCCTAGCTTTGGAAGGGGTTGCAGGAGTCGTTCGGGACGCGGCTACGTCTGAGCACCGCTTTTCACCCTCATATGGATGGTCAGACGGAGAGAACCATTCAGACTCTCGAGGACATGCTCCGTGCATGTGTCCTCGACTTTGGTCGCTGCTGGGAGGACCACTTACCCTTGGTGGAGTTCGCGTACAACAACAGCTACCACTCCGCCATCGGGATGGCACCATATGAGGTGATGTACGACCGACCTTGCAGATCTCCTTTGTGCTGGATAGACCCTGGGGAGTCAGCACTTGTGGGACCAGAGATGGTCCGGGCCACGACAGAGAAGGTCCAGGTCATCCAGGAGTGGATGAGGATAGCTCAGAGCCGGCAGAAGTCTTATGCTGACAGGAGGCGGAGGCCACTAGAGTTCGAGGATGGTGACCACGTCTTCTTGCGTGTCTCACCTCGACGTGGATTACGGAGATTTGGCCGAGTCAGCAAGTTTTCTCCACACTTCATCGGACCATTCCAGGTCATCAGCAGGATTGGCGAGGTGGATTATCGCCTGGCTCTACCACCTCAGTTGCACCGGGTGCACGACGTCTTCCACGTATCCCAGCTGAGGAGATACGTGCACGACCCGACGCACATCATTGACCATGGGGAGCTAGACGTGGATGATGGGGAGACTTTTGCGGAGGTCCCGGTGGAGATCGAGGATCGACAGGAGTGGGTCCTATGTGGACGATCGATTCCTCTTGTGCGCATCAGATGACATCACGGGAACCTCTAGGAGAGCACTTGGGAGCAGGAGGCTCAGATGCGTGCTCAGTACCCACATTTGTTTCCCTAGTTTATGATGTGTCTTTAAGGAGACATAAAGCCCTGAGGTGGGAGTGATGTAAAGACCCGTAAATTTCAAGGAAATTTTTTTCTTAATTTTCATTGGAATTTTACAAGAACGCAGTTTCTGACGGCACCTGATTCCGAGGCCCGGTGTGCCCGGAATCATTTTCCAAAGTTTGGCTCGGGTACGTTCAGTGAACGAACAAGCAGGTTTTTCTAACTTTTGAACCGATGCTCAGAATCAAATTCTGAGGGCACCGATGGAATCGCAGCGCCGATATTTGCTTAGAAACGCCTCTTTCGGAGTTGCATTTGCTCGGGTGTGGTTTTTAATTTTTGGGCTTAAAGTTAAGAAATAAAATAATTGGTACGACAAACTTTATTTTATTTCACTTAAGCCACTTGAAAGACACTTAAAGCTTCTTAAGCTGAGTTGATGCAGATAGGGTGCTATCCAAAAATATCCTACCTTCTTGGTAGGATATTTGTGAGGTGGGGCCCGCACGATCCCCACCGTCTCTTTTCCGCTAAGTAACGCACCCGCGAAAACCCGTCATTATGAAAGTCAACTGACGCGTTTTCTTAATTTCTTAACGCACCATTTAATTGGGCAGTTTTATTCGTTGAATTAATTCTACGAATTAATTGGGTCATTACTTATCTCTTTTTTTCATTTATTGGCATGTAAATAAAATAAGACCAACGCTATTCTTCTTAAGTGTTGTCCGTTGAGAGGATTTGACAGAAACCTCAAAATCTTCATCCTCCTTCGTGAAGAACGCGAAGAATGCGAAGAACGCCGGCCTTCGACGAAGGGCGGCGAAGAATGCCGAGCCCTCGGAGATCGACGACGCGACGCCAAGTACCGCGATGTCGGCGATTCTTCTTCCGCGACGTTCTTCCGCGACAATCCAACCCCGCGACAACCTTCGATCGACAACGACAAGGTAGGGGGGGTTGTGCTCCTTTTAAATTCTTTTTGGTTGTATAAAAACAATATGGATTTAATTTTTATTAATTAAATCTTCTTGTTATTGAACCTCGGAGTTCGTCGACGCGGCACTGTATTCCACGATGACGTGACGCCCTTCCGCGACGCGACAATCGCCTCCTTCCACGGCGATCAATTCCGCGAAGACGTGCGTGCGACGACTTAACGAGGTAGGGGTTTGTTTGTATTTTATATTTCCGTGGATGTTTCCTCCAAAAAAAACAACAAAGAACCCGGTTTCATAAGAACAATTTTAATTTATTAAAATTGTTATTTTTTATGTTTTTATGTGTTGATTAATTCTCCGGACTGTTATCACCTAACGCAGAGGGTGCGGGCCAAACAAACACGGTCCGACAACCCTCCGCAGTTCTTCGTTCATGCGCGGATTGGCGGGCGACGACAAAACATGCCGCAGGGACGATCTGTTGTTTCCGCAGTGAAGAACTGGACCCGGGAGGAGCTTCGGCGCAGACGGGAAGGAAATCGGACCCCGGGAGCAACTCTGGTGGCCCGCGGAAGCCACCGGCCGCGCCAGCGGCCGGAGGCGGTGGCGCCCCGGCGGCCCGCCGGACAGGGCTGCCACGGCTGAAGCCCCGGCGGCGGCGGCCAGCGGACCCGTGGCCGCGTGGATCCGGCACGCACGGGACGCGGAAGATCTGCGTCCGCTGACTCCAGCGCGGCCCCACGTGGGTCGCGGCTTCTCATTCCGCGGGGGCAGCGCCACCCCGCAGCTCCCTCGCTCGGCCGCTCGGCCGAGCAGAGTCGGGCCGGCCCGACCGGCCGGGTCGCGCCCCGGCCGGACCGGGCCATGCTGAACCGGGTCCGACCTGGACCCGGGTCGGGTCGACCCGGTTCGGGCCGACCCAGGGGGGGTTGGGCCGGGTTGGTCCGGGCCCAGACACCCCGTCTTCGGACCGTTTTCGGTCTTTTGCCCGTAACATGAGCTACGGGACTCCGAACGACGCGCCGTCAGCGGCGATGAGATCCTTGGATCGAGGCGGTCGTTTCAGTATATCGCACTCAAGGTTTCGGGATACTTTGAGTTCATCCTGGTTGGTTCGTACACGAAACCAACCGAGCCCTCGGAGCGGAAACGGTCATATCTTGAGCTTCGGACGTCCGATCGACGTGCCGTCGACTTCGTTGAATTCCTCTAAGTGAGATGGATCTTTTGGCATACTCCTCCCTAGGTTTGGACGCAGGTGGAGTACGTTCAGGTTGGTTTTTCCTTAAAAACCAACCGGGCCCCTGGGACGAAAAAGCCAATATCTCTCAGACCGGGCATCTGATTGACGCGCCATCTGTGACGCTGAGTTCCTGTTGACGATACAGAACTTTTGGATACATCAACTCTGGACTATGTATCAGTTGGTGTATCAGCCTCTCTGCTCGTGGAGCGGACCCTCCCGAACGAGCTTGCTGTGTGCGGGAACCCTAGAGCTGGCTGCGACTGCTACTGTGACGACGACGACTGTGCAGAGATCCTCAGTGGACTGCGACGACTACAGCACTCAGCGATCCTTTGTGGGTCAGTGCTACCGATCATGTGTGGGTCCGATCCTGTGTGGGTCAGCGCTCAGCGGTTCTGTGTGAGCCAGCGCCTACAGGTACTGTGTGGGCCCGATCCTGTGTGGATCTTTGCGGGGGTTAGTTACCTATCGATCCTTTGTGGGTCAGATCCTTTGTGGGTCATTGCGGGGTTTAGTACATATCGATCCTTTGTGGGTCCGATGACTTAGATGGATCAGTGATCATCTCTATCGTTATTTGAAGAAGTATACTTGTGTGAGCTGAAACCCCGTTTTCTTTCCTTTGTGGACTGTGTTCTGCTATCCTGTGTGGATTTACGTTTTTCTTTCCTTTTTGGATTGTGTTGTGCTATCCTGTGTGGATTTATGTTTTGCTTTCCTGTGTGGACTGGATTGTACTTGAGCTCGGATGTTGGAGCCGAGTGAGAATTGATGACTTAGGTATATGTATGGGCATATACCTAAGCCGTGTCGGATGTTACTTCGTGATTTGTATCATTCCTTTGTGGTTTATCCTTTGTGGATTATAGGAGACCTTCGGGGGTCTCGGGGTCCCTACTGAGTATCTTATACTCACCCCTGCACGGGTTATGCCCGCACTTCGTTGTGTTGGTTGCAGACGACGGACAGGGCTGATCGTGGTGGAGGCTTGCGGAGCTGGATGGTACCTGGAGGTGGACCACTGGGCGGGACGTACTCGGAGCGGATGGCTGGACCGAGGAGCTGTGGAGGCTATTTGTGCTCACCCTTCAGGTGGGACTTCCAGAAGATGGCTCGACGCTGCAGATTTTCTTTTCAGTTGTTGTTTTCCCCTTTCAGTTGTACTTTACAGTTGGGCTTGTATTTCTGGCCCCTTTTTACTTTCAGCACATCTTGTTACAGTTTTTACTTAGTGTTTACTTTTTCCGCTTGCTTACTCCGTGGTGCTTGTTTACTTTACAAAGGCAATGCCTTCCCTTTTTCCAGGATTTATGCCTTGGTACTAGTCGCCAACCCCTGGCCTATGGAAGGCAGGCTTGGGGTAGCCATGGCACGGGCCCCGAGAACGGGTCGTGACATTATATCCCCAAAATGATATAGTATTATCACATTGATTCATAATTGATTGAATGATTTCCAACAAGGTTTACTTCAACCTATCAGACACCACAATACATTATGGGGCTTCTCGAGTAGTTAGGTTTGAAAAAATTCACAATATCTTATATGAGTAGTGAATTCCTAGATCAAGTACTCACCATCCTAATGTAATAAAATAATCTTAATAAATATTCATAATTGATTCCATAAATCGCGTAAACTACCATAAACATTTTTAAATGTTTCAAATTTTTCTCTCACTAGAAAAATATCACCAATTTGACTAAATCCATTAGTAAATGTTATAAATTACCTATAAAAACAATTTATTGAGTACTCATTGATCCACATACATTGTAATGTATTAGATCCAATGGCCCTTGAGCCCTATCAACTATTCCACTAAAAGGTTCATTTGGTTTTTTTCATAATAAACACGATTTAAATGATTTAAATAATTCATATTCAAATTATTCTATTAATCTTTCTCTATGGAGTCTTTGGGTGTTTTTCTAATTGTCATTCCTATGAAACAATTTTAATAATAGGTGGTGTTAAAACAAAATTTTATATTTTTATCTTCAATTTTATAGATAGGATTATCTATTTCCAACATATATATAACATTTTCTATATAACCAATGTCATAAAACATTTTAATCATGTAAATTGAAAATTTTATGTTCATAATAATGAGTGGGAATCCTTGTTAGAGTAGTATATAAAAGTAAAATTTCTATTTATGGAAGTAATATAGTAGTAGTTTTACAATTTTAGAAATATTTATCATGGTATAATTTGATCATATATTTCAAAAAATCATTTCCTAAATTCTTCACCAATTTTTAACACATTGATATACTTCAACTTACATAAATTCTCTCATATTTCAATGTTTTTGTTTGTTATCACAGTTGTGTGATTCAAACTAGACATCCATTACCCATGAGTAGGAATTATAGATATTAATTTCAATATGAATCAAATCCAAAATTTCAAAATTATTTTTCTCATGAATACCTAACAACATTATACTCCAATATATAATTTTATTATATGTCATAATTATAAGTGATCTCAAAATGTAACTCAATATTCATGAAGTAATATATAAAATATGTGTGTGTGTGGGACAATATCATGTTTTATATCAATTTATAAAGGAATTTTAATGAATTTTACTTCAAGTAATATTATAACCCTATATATCACAACAATTAGTGGTCCAAGATCAATTTCTCACTAAGTTGTAAGTTTTATCTGGAATTCAACTTATCACTTGGTTATTTTGGTTGGCCATCATGACAATCATTTCATTTATGAATATTGGATAGTTGGGTGGATAAACATTTTTCCAAATCTATCATACGGAAAAAATTAACATTATTCCTATGGTATCCTATCTTAGAGAGTTTCCCATCTAATTGTAACCCATAGATCACAACATGTTTTATTTACTTAAATTTTTTGGTTATCCATTACCAACATTCCTAAAACAAGATAAAACATGGTAAACCTTCTTTAGTATAACCTTAATGGTTGGATGATTAATGTCTTGAAATGTAATTCCATTAGAAGGAATGTAACACCTATCATTTAAGGAGTTCTCCTAGTCACGCCATTTTAATATAAATAATTTTCATATTAAACTCATAAGTATCACATCTCTTGAAATATTTATTATCTCAAATTTTAATCATATATATATGAATGATTTTTATGACTTATTATTGGAATCCTTACTCCTTCCTCAAAATTAATATGTTAAAAATATTTTAATTTGAAACTCATTAAACAAATCATAGTTTGTGTTTCCAACCAAAAAATAAAATTCAAATGTATTTAAACATATCCAAATTCATCACAGTAATATGTTATATGAAACTATTTCATGTAAATATTTACAATCATATGAATCAAAAAAATTATATAAAAAATATAGTGTGAAAAGTATCCAACCCCCACTTTTTTAAGATAGTGACTAAGAACCTTGGATAGTTAGTAGTCAAACCTAAAGTCAAACTACCTCAGATTCAATACTATAGATAGACTTTATATTTTTCATAATTCTAAAACCTAATTTGTGTAAACTATAAATAACGTTTAATTTTATGTTTATAACTCTATAAGAAACGAAATTCGTGTTAGAAGATAAAAAATATTATATTGTCATACCAAGCAGTAGTGTATATTATTAAAATTTAATATGAATAAATTTATCAGAAAAAATAATGAATACATAATACTCACATAATATTAAATATTTATATACTTAAATATTTAAATATTAAGAAAATAAATAAATGGATATTTAATTTATTTCCTAATATTAAGATATTAATATGAACATTTTATATTTGATTTAGGGAAATAATATTCTATTTATAATTCATTATAAATATCTTTTATAAGAAAAATATAAACTATTATAATTTTACATAAAATAATAAGAATTTTAATTTTTTTCATATATAATATTTCATGATATATACTCCACTATATGATATGATTAAACTTACTTCATATTATAGGTTCTATCAATAGTAGTATGTCATTTCATACAATAGGTGCATATTTATTTTATGATATGAAGATCCATTTTTCAAACACCACACCACCAATTACAGTTTAAAATAAAATGTATCATAGCTTATGATATAGTGATAAACCTTAGGTTTTTTTGAATCATACACTATGAATCATCCGGTAAAACATTAAGATATAAAGTCACCTAAAAAAAATTATAACCTTATACATCACCTATTATGGAATGGAGATCCAACTGAAAAAAAAATTCCACTTCATATTATAGATTATGATATAAAATTATTTACCTTATGATATAAATGTTTTATCCATATAATATGAAAAAATATTGATTCAATGATGAAGGTGTCTCTAATAAAACTAATGGGTTTTGTTAGAAAATTAAATAATAATACATATTTGAACATTCCTATTTCAATTTTTAATCAATCATCACATAATCAATATGTATCGTAAAGAACATAAAATAATCCTACATACCTCAAGTATAATGTGCTCTTTCTAGATGGACTATACTTAATAAAGATCACCATGTAACAATACTTTGACTCTTTCTTACAACAGTTGATCACTGGATACTAAATTTATGTATACTATATGGGGGGCCCTTGTTCTTCATGAGGTGTAATAGAAACCTCTCTATAATGATATATTGAGTACTATGATAAAGAGAATTTTTAATTTTCTATAAAAAACCACAAAAAATTGAAATGTGAAGGATTACATGCTTTATTTACACTTACTAAAATCAAGTAAAGAAATCAATAATCATTTCCAATTATTTATAGTCAATATATTGTATGTCATGGTTTTATCATATGCTACAACATAGGAATAATATCCATATCGTAACATAACATCCAATATCATATCAATGCCTATGATATGTATTACATGCATATCGAAGTTTGTGATATAGATGAATCATATTATATGATTCATCTTATTTTTTTATATAACCATCAAACTCTACATCCAATACTTGAGGTGGTGAATCAATTATTGTAACAAACATGAAAGACATGATGGAATATATTGAACCAAAACTAGATAATAAATTCACGAATCCTAAGAAGATTATATGTACACCTTCCACCACATTTTTTCATAATTCACATCAGTGTTAGTGATTCCAAAATCTCTAATTTCCCCCATTGGCATTGAAGATTTCCAAAAATTATTATTCTCATTAACCCAATATTTTTTATATTTATTTTAATAATTATCAAACTCCCAATATGTTGAAGTTGGTGTCCTAGGACCAATTGTTTATACTTTGATTAAATAAATATTCGATGTATTAAATATTTATAAAAATTCTTCATAAATATTGTTTTTGCTCTACATGACCTTAATGTAACAATGTCCTAGAGTGTACGTCGCATTGATATGGTCATAGGATTTCCCTGCTATAATGAGAACAATGATGTGCTATAATGATATTATCAAATAATGTTTTGTGGTTGGATAAATTACTATAATGGGACACATAGTACATAGACTATCAAGTGTGAGTACTCATAAGCAGATGAGTCTTCTTCTCATGAAGATCTCACTTCGTAATTTCCAAGATGATAGATTATGAGAACAGACCCACTAGTAAGAATTTTTTTTGGGTGTCATAAAATATTCATATCTATGAGTGTGTGTGGTGATCCTTAGATTTTAGGATTATTATTAATTCATGTTACAACTCATGTACTTAGATGTATTTTGTAAACCATAATGATAACAGTTCATGGATAAGTTGGATACATTGGTTGTGTAATGAATAAAATGTCACAAATGAATAATCCAAGGAAGAATTTTTCTCTTCCATATTTATGGAATCTGATATCTTGGACCTTTTATTGAAATACAACCATCACATTAAAATCCATTGTCATGGTGTAATGACATGTCTATTTCAGATAGTCAAAGAAATGCATATCAACTATATTGGTTGGCGACGTGATTATGTAACCTGTTTAATGATATATTATGATGAGGGGATTATATTACACATGAGTGTTCATATATAGTTGTCAATTTTGTGATATTTGTTTCTTTCTCTTGGGTGAGTTGCCCTATTTCTAGATAGTAATCTTGGTCTTTAGGCAAGCTTGCTTATTCCAATGAGAAATAATCCTAGAGGGTCACACGCTAAGTATTTCTATTGATATCTATTAAATTCAATTTGAGTTTAATTTATGGAATAAATATTATTCTCAAGTCTGAGGAGTAATTTTATTCAAATTATATTGATCGCATAAATTAAATAAATATTTATTCGACGGTATGTGAATAAGATATTAATTGTATTTATTGAATATGTTAAATAAATATTTATTCAATAGATTGTGAATAAAATATTTATTTATGAATAAAATATTAATTTGGTTGTTCAATTAATAGTAGAGAAGTTCGAATAGACTAAGATTGAGCCCAATCCAAATATTAATTAACAATACTGTTACATAATATTTTTTATTGTGCATGTTGGTGTGTGCCACCAAATAATAATAATATAATTATTATTATGTGTTATGAGTTTTATTAAAGGTAATAAATGTTATTTAATGGATGATATACAATTAAATAATATTTAAACATAAATCTTAACTCTATAAATAGAAGGCTATGTATATTGTGTAGTGTATCCAAAAATTTAGAATATAGAATTGTTGTGCACAATGAATTCTCTCTCAAATCCTTCTTCTATATCCCTATCAAGAATAAGAATTTCAAGATATATTTCTTCAAGACTGAAGAACGAGTGATGGAGAATGAACAACTCAGGACATTCGACTCACCACACTAGCACCTAGAGATCGAGTGGTGCTGTTCAAAGATCATTGGAGCCCATTTGAATCACTGCTATAGGTATTCTATCCTTGGATCCTCACAGTGTACTGAAGGTAATACAAAAGGGTCCTTTCGGATGATCAACATTCACCAATGAATAAATTTCCTAAACACATGTATTTATTTCTTCAAATATTAAATAAATTAATTATAAATTTGACACCAAAGACCCTCACTCTTGTTTTATGGAATCTATTATTAAAATAAAATTTAATATATCACCCACCTCTGTATGCTTCTGCTGCTCCCAAAACCATAAAGACTTATCAGAGAGGTAACATTTAAATTTATAATTTTTTATTTTATTTTTGATTTATGCACAATAGTAGTTATATTTTCATTTCAATTAATTCATTATTTAATCTATTTTGAATTAATATGTTATCATCACAATAGTCATGTTTATTCAGTATTTCATTTTCTTTAAGATTTGAGAAAAAATAGAGAATAATTGGAGATTTCATTAGTAAGTTCCGAATCTTTGGCTGGTAAAACTAGGTGACACAGCATGTAGCTAGAGCACATGTTTTATAGTCATGCACAATGTATCTAGATTCAATGAGTTAGTAATTACATGTGGTGATTTTATTTCACACTACATGTTGATCAGGCCAACCTGAAGCACAACAAGAAGATACAGAGTGTGTATCTAGCATTTACACACCATGTAGTCTATCCATGTTAACATATTGAAGACTTGGATGCATGACTTGGATATATGGAATCCAAGGTACATAGAGTTTAGATACATGTACAACCCGTGTAGTCTCCCATTAATTGAAAAAATTAAAATTATATTAAATTTGAAAATTACAGTATTAAAACCTTATTTTATTTATTATCACACCGTGTTTGTTTGGCAATTTAATAATTGATATAAAGAATATTAAATGATCAATTAATTGATTGAAATTAATATGTTATTATTAATTCTACCATTTATTTTTTATGAATTCCATTAATTATGGGTATATTTAAATAATATCATATGATCATTTAGATAAAAGGCAATTAATTCATTCATTCATGCATTTATTCATTCATTAAAGTGTGTTTATCTTAGATTATAAATGAATGAATAAATGAATGAATGATAACTATTTACTTTTGTATATTAATGTATGACCATTCAAGACCTTGACTAAGACCCGTGTATGTGTTGGATGTTTTGATTTAATTTGTTGCATGAGTTTTTAATTATGTAATATTAAATTAAATTATGGAATTTGAGTCATCCCTCCCTCTGTTATTAGGTTGGACGTATGTGTCTAAGGATATTTATGTAATCCCCTTTAACCAATCCTTTGGTTCCCCTAACCTACATGTTAGGGATAAATATTTTTAATTAAAAGAGCATCCCAAGGCACATGGAGGTGGTTCAAGATGTAACCATAATGATGCCATCATGGGTGATACATAGGTGGACAACTTGAATGATGTAACTCATGCCAAGACCAAAAATAGGGGTAACTTACCCTAGGTAAAATTTTGATTTAATATCTTATCATTAAATCAATCATTAGATAAATCTCATGAATGAGTCATTTAATTAAATATTTATTTATGTATGTGCAATTATTTATTTTATGGATTCAAGGTCACGATCAAATAAATAAATGAATTAATGTGAAAATATGGAAAATAAATAAATAAATTATGTGTAAATGTTTTATCGAACATGGTTAATTAATTAAATAACATCCAATTAATACTAAAAATGTTTTTAGTGTATAAAACAAGATAAAAATTTATGAATAATAAATCAAAACCCTTCAATTAAATATTAATTCAAACTAATCCTTCCATTACATCATTGGGAATGAAACCATAGAACTAAGTATCATACATAGCCATAGTCTGGACACATAAATTTATTGGGGAGTTCTCATGAGATTTTTGGGTTGATTTAATTGAAATTGTATTTAGTTTAATGACCTAATTCTATTCAATACAAATTTGAAGGCAAGTGTTGAGGAAATACCAGTCAGGATTTCATGATAGGGGAATCTACTCAACAGATCAAGGAGATGCAAGTCTAAAGTTGGAAATACTTCCTACCTAATTACATTATTGTTTTTTTCATGGAAAATTTTTGGATCATGAATAAATATAATGGGGGTACTTTCCACTAGAATGTTAAATAAACTAACCATTCCATATTGAATTTTGAGGGATATTAATACTTGATGAAATAGTTGGGGATTTAACAAATAAATAAATAAAAACATTTAAAATATTATATCTCACTTATTTTGTAAATGATAAATGTACTAATAATACGCTATTTTTAATCATAGAATAAAATGACATGTTCATAATCCATATTATCCCTATGATCAATATTGGAGAAAGATTACCTCCTAACTTGCAGTGACTTTCAGAAGAGGTTTAGACTGTTGGGGCTTGTGTTATGCCAGGAATGGAAATATTACATGCTAGAATCCTCAATGCTTGATATTCCTGCTAAAGAGGTAAGTAATGATGAGTTCCTACTCTATGAAGAACCTTTGAGTGATGAAAATGTTTGGTTCCTTCATCGATGTCTAGTGAAATAATGAAGTCTTGTGAAAAGAAGGATCTGTATAGAATTATTGAGAACCTCTGTGGTCTTTAGCATGGTATATCTAGATAGTAATAGTTTAAGATTTCCATGGTTATATTTAAGATCAAGATTTGAGAGGGTTCCTCAGTTGGGCCTCACATAGTCAAGTTCATTGGATACATTGAGTGCTTAGAGGTTCTAGGGTTTAAACTTCATGAAGAACTAGGCACTGACATCATTCTAGAATCACTCCCTTATAGATTCTTTAGTTTTATTGGGAATTTTAAAATGAACTACATTGTTAAGTCTCTACTAGATATTCTTACTCATTTTCACCAAGTAGAAGAGGATACAAAGAATAAAAACTCTTATGTCATTATGGTGAACAAACAAAAGGGGAATGTGAAGAGCTTTAAGCATAAATATTCTTTGTGCCCTTCCAATAAGAGGAAGATAAAAGGGAAACAAGGGGAATAAGATTTTGTCTATTTATTATGTGGAAATAAGGTCCACTAGAAGAAAAACTACACCCGTACAAAAAAGAAAGGGGAAGCTTCAGGTGTTTTTATCATCAAGTGAAATTTATCTATTTCTATAGATTCGATATTAGATACATCTTATGGTTCACACATATTTATTCAAATAGAGGAACCAAGTAGATTGAAAAATATTTACTGAGGATAGATAGATCTTCGAGCATCCAATAGAGATAAACTTTCTTTATTATCTATTGGGGACGACCACCTAACGTTTCAATACTTGATAAACATGGATTTATTTTTAAATTTGGGAATAAATTTTGTTTCTTCTATAAATATGGAATTTTTTATGTTTTGGAACATTTAAATAACAGTCTTTATATATTGAATTACCCAAACCAAATAATGGAAATTGATAACAAAGTTACTTCACATGAATCATACCACACCCAACTTTTGCATCACCCGCTAGGTTATGTAAATGAAAAATGATTGACTAAATTACATCAAGAGAGATATTTAGATTCTTTTTAACTAAAACCACTTGGTGTATGTCATGAAAGTTTACACAGAAAAATAACAAAATCCCTATATAGTGGGAAAGGTGAAAGGGAAAAAGATATTCTTGAATTAGTTCGTACCAATGGGTGTAGACCATTTCCTATTAAAGAAAGGGGTGGGTACTCATACTGCATAGCTTTTACAAATGATTTTAGTAGATATGTATATATATACTTAGTAATTTATAAGTAATATTCATTTGAATAATTCAAGGAATATAAGAAGGAAGTTTAGAACCATCTTGGTAAGAAGATTATGAAACTTCACTCAGACCATGGTGGAGACTATCTTAATCAATACTTAATTGATTATCTAGAGGAGTTCAGGATTTTATCTCTACTCACTCATCCATGTATGCATCACTAGAATGGTGTAAGTGAAAGGAGGAACCACGCCTTTTTGGAAGTGGTGAGATCAATGATGAGTCATGTGATTTTTCCATTATCCTTTTGGGGATACACATTACAAGCAAAATCATACGTACTAAACCAAGTTCCAAATAAAGAAACATATGGTATAACATACCAATTATGTAATGGAAAGAAATTTATGTTGTCTTAATTACATTTCTAGAGTTGCAAAGAATTTTTTAAGACCTCTTCATGTAATAGGATTTCACCCCCAAGGAAAAAAATTATCATTATAGGATATCCCAAATAAACATAGAGATACTAACTAAAAAATACTTTAGAAAAAAGGGTTGGGGTTGATATACATCCCATATTAGTTGTGGAGGATCTTATATCTAAAATAGATAGTGGGAGTGAGATATACTTTGATGAATTCCTGGCCCAAGATACACAATATTCGGAATATGAAAAAATTCCACAAAGCACTGTGGAATAATAAATTTTTCCAACGACACATTTACTATGTATGAGTGCTTGAGAGGTTAGAGAACCGGAATGGTATGGTTTTCTAGTCACCCGGGATGGTGAATCATTATTAGTTGATAATAATGATCCTCTAACCTGTATGTAAGTAGTAAGTGGCACAGATGTTACCAAGTGGAAAGAAGCTATGATTTATGAAATGGGTTCCATATACCAAAACTAATTCTAGATTTTAGGAGACCCTCTAGTAAATGTAAAGATCATTTGTTGAAATTGGTATTCTAAAAGAAATTGGAAATGGAAGGAAAATTTGGTACCTATAAGGCATTAATGGTAGAAAAATACTTTAAACATCTTCAAGACATTGAATACAACAAAACCTTTTCACCAGTTGTAATGCTAAAATCCATCATAATTCTGCAATCCGTTGTAAATTTCCATGATTATGAGATTTTGAAAATGGATGTCAAAACAACATTCCTTGATGGGAACCTTTAGGAAGATGTCTACATGACACAACCCAAAGGTTTTGTGACTCTAAAGGATTCCCACAAGTTATGAATGTTGAAAAGATCCAATTATGGATTAAAATTAGAATCTAAGTCATGGACCATTTATTTTTATGGGGCCATAATGGAATTTGGTTTCATAAAGAATGAATATGAGTCGTGTGTATATAAACAGTTTAGTGGGATTGTAGTAATTTTCTTAATAGTGTATGTTGATGACATATTACTCATTAAAAACGAAACACCATTATTATAGTCTATTAAGGAATGGTTGAATAAATTATTCCCTATGAAGGACATGGGTGAGGCAGCATATATTCTTGTGATCAAGATCTATTATGATAGATCCAAGAGGTTTCTCAGCCCAATTCAAAGTACATACATTGACAAGATATAGAAGAGATTCAGTATGGAACAATCCAGGAAGGGGTTATTACCAACGTCACATGGAATTCATCTTTCTAGGTTAAAGTGTCCTCAGACACATGAGAATAGAAACAGAATGAAAAGGATTCCAAATGCATCAGGGATTGGGCTATCATGTTTGCTATGATATGTACTAGGATATATGTCACGTATACATTAAGTGTGGTAGAAATATATCAAGATGATCTAGGTGACCGCCATTTATTGGCTTTCAAGAATATCCTTAAGTATCTAACGTGTACTAAGGATATGTTATTTGTTTATGGAGGATAGGAAGAACTAGTCATCAAAGGATATGTAGTTTCTAGTTTTCAAACTAATAAAGATGACATGAAGTCAAAATATTGTACACATATTCACCTTGAATGGAGTTATTATGAGATGTAAGATCTCAAATAAGGCTGTGGTTGCAGATTATATAGTAGATTCTAAGAATATTGTTGCTTCATAGGAAGATAAAGAAGAAGTATGAAGTGAAAATTCTTCCAAGAGCTTGATGTGGTACCTAGTAGTAAAGATCGTATCACACTCTATTGTGATAATACTACAGCGGTGGATCTTGAAAATGATCCATGGTCACATAAGTGGATGAATAACATACTTCATAAGTAGCATCTCTTTAGGGATTTTTTTAGAGAGTTGAATTTGTAGTGAGAAGTATTTTCATGGAATAAAATGTGGAAGACCCCTTTACTAAATACTGGACTCAGTAGAAACATGAATATCATGTGAGGTCAAGAGAACTGAAGGTCGTAGGCAGTTTGATCTAGTCCAAGTGATATTTTTGGGGGTTGGTTTCCTAGGACTAACTATTTTTACTTTGATTACATGAATATTCATTGTATTTAATATTAATAAAATTTCTTAATTAGTATTATTTTTATGAAACTAATGTAATAATGTCATATAGTGTATGTTTCATTGATCGGATCATAATAGTTCCCTTCTATGATGAGAACTCTGATGTGCTATAATGATATTCTAAAATAATGTTATGTGTTTGGATAACGTACAATGATGAGACACAAAGTACCTAGACTATCAAGTGTGAGTACTCACAAGCAGATGGGGCTTCTTCTTATGAAGCTACACTTGGTAATCTCTAAGAAGGGAGATTATGAGAACAGATCCTCCAGTAGGAATTCCACATGTTTTTATGTCATCAGATAATCCTATCTATGATCATGTGTGATGATCCTTATAATTTAATATTATTATTAATGCATGTTTCGGCTTTGATACTTAGATGTATTTATTAAACCATGATGATAATAGTTCATGAATAATTTGGATATGTTGGGTGTTCCATGAGTGACATGTCATTAATGAATAATTTGAGGAAGGATTTATCCCTTCCATATTTATGGATGCTGATATCTCATCACTTTGATTGGAATAGAACCATCATATTAAATTTCATGGCCATGGTGTAATGGCGTGTTTATTTCTGATGGTCCAAGAGAGATATATCGAGCATATAGGTTGGTGACATGATTATGAAACCATATTGATAAGTTATTGTGATAAAGGTATTATATTCCATAGTGAGTATTTGTATGTTTTTATTGATTTTGTGACTTTAAGTTCTTTTTTTTCCTTAACCCATTTCTAAACAGAAATCTTGGACTCTAGGAAAGCCCCCCTAATGGAAATGAGAAATAATCCTAGAGGTTAACACACTATGTGTTTCCATTCATCTTGATTAAATTGTATTTTAGTTTAGTTAATGGAATAAATATTATTAACAAATTTGAGGGATAATTCTATTCAAGTTATATTGATCAGATAAATTAAATAAATATTTATTCTCGGGTATGTTAATAAAATATTTATTTTATTCAATGTATATTTAAATAAAGATTTATTATCTTTATTTTAAATAAAATTTTTATTTATGAATAAAATAATTTCTTGGTTGTTCAATAAATGGTAAAGGAGTTCGAATAGACCAAGACCGAGTCTGGTGAAAAATATTAATTAACAAGACCATTATATAATATATTTTATTTCACAAGTTAGTACGCACCATAAAATAAAAATAATATAATTATTATTATATGAAATGGGGTTTATTAAAAGTAATAAATGTCATTTAATGGTCTATATTCAATTAAAAAATATTTTAAAATAAATCATAACTTTATAAATAGACAGCTATGTCGATTGTGTAGTGTATCCAAAAATTGATAATAGATATTTTTTGTGCATAATGAATTCTCTCTCAACTCTTCCTTCTCTCCCCATATCAATAATGAGAAGTGAAATAGAAATTTATTCAAGACTGAAGAATGGGTGATTAATAACGAACAAAAAAAGACATTTTACTCACTATGAAAGCACTCAGAGATCGAGTGGTGTTACTCAAAGATCATAGGACCACATGTGTATCACCACTAGAGGGATTCTATCCTTGGATACTCAAAGCATAACAAAGGTAATCCAAAATGGAATTTTTAGATGATCAACAGTCACCAATGAAGAAATTTCCCAATCACAGATATATATTTATTCAAATGTTAAATAAATTAATTATAAATTTGATGTGAAATATCATTGACCTTGGATTTTGGAAATGATTATTAAAAGAAATTTTAATATATTACCCACCTCAATACGCTTCCGTTGTGTCCGGAACCATAACTATAATTCAAACATCAAACTATTAGTTGAAACATACAACTCTATTTTTTCAACCAATAAATTCATATATCATTAAAAATAGTGTACTTAATGGATAATGTTTTCATTCTTCAATCATTTTTAAGATCATATGAGTTAATTTCTTAGGGGATTCTTACTAAAAATTCTACCATGTAGTCATTTCAATCACCTTTCTATTATGATATTTATCATTTGAATTTCCGTAAAACTCTTCCTTTATTTTATTATCCCAAAAATACACACATCTATTGAGAGTATCCAATTTCCACTTACAATATAAGACCACATTAATCAATCTCTTCAAATCTTCCAAAGTATCTTATCTAAAATGATTTTATAGAATTGGTTTTAAGACACTAAAATTCAATCAATTTTACTTTTTGTTTCATTTATAAAACTATTAGGCATAAAAAATGTCTTATAAAGTTCACTTAATATGAAATAATATTTTCATACTCATCTTATTAATATTCAACGAATTCCATCACTTTTTTTGAAAAAAGGGTAAATGGAAAATATATATTAATTTTTTTAACACTCAGCCCAATCCATTGAGTTAATTTCATTCTTTTATCATGTATTTTATATTAGTAAACACCATTTATATACTACACATTATAGATGATAAATGAACTAGATGAACTTATCATTCTCTAATCATTAAATAATATAAAATTTATTTTCATCTATGTTAATATATCTTTCAGTATTTTTTATTAAAAGACAATCTAAAGGATAGTAGTTATTAGTGTATAAAGGACTCAACACTAAATTATAGTTTATTTAGTGGAATCAAATGTTTAAAATGGTTCTTATTATTAGTAATATCTTTTGGGAGATTGGTAACTAAAACCATGATATTTTTTAAAATAGGTCCCATTTGATTTGGTTTTTAATTAGAATAATATTTTTATTTTTTGTGTCATTTATTATTTACTAAGTTCATCTATGTTTCATCCATTATATTAAAAAATACTATAATTATGGATAACATCTATTAAAAATAGAGTATATAATCATATGAAGTCGAATAATTAAATAATAATATGTAGTAACCAATGATATCATCGGTTTAACATTTATTTATTTATTTATTTACTCTATTATCCGTATTAATATAATCATCAAATTGATCTAAACCTTCATATGATACCAATAGGGATAACCCGTACATAAAATATAGGAATTTTATAGCATATTACAAGATTAAAACTAAAAACTCAAGATTTCAAAAACAACTAGAATGAAAAAGTTATGTTTCTTTAGTTATTAGATATATATTTATATTTCAGAATTTTATAATGTAAATTTCATCCATAAAATTATACACACATTATTTAAACTTTGATATATCAGTGTGTATGCTATTTTGGGGTGATATATAAACAAAAAAAATGGTGAGATAAATAGTCTAGTAAATGAAAAACATATGAGATACTAATCAGAGAAATATGAGTGATCATAAAGAATATTATAAATAAGTGAGGATAAAATAACATGTATATATGAAAACCTGATTTAGGTATATTAAATAAAACTTAATGAACAAATTATAGTGATTTGATTAAGAGTCATGCAATTAAAATATTTAAAATGTGTTATATACAAAAACATAGGATTTTAAAGACATAAATCAAGACTAACCACTAATAAAATCATGAAATTATGGACTAGGATAACCTACCATGTTCTATAGCATAGTGAAACGGGAAATTCACCCATTTCCAACAACATTGTGGAATATTTTAAACACCTGTGTCCCATAATGTATTAGAATTTGTGAATTTCTCATGTCTAATAACATAGTAATGTGTTGAGATGTAAAAATAAACTAATGAATTTAAGGGATTTATATTACCATGAAAACCCATCACATAAAAATATATACTTTCATATTTATCCCAAATAAACATGGAAAAAATTAAAAATCTATCAACAGTTATAGAATGAATAACCCCAAGAATAAAATGGGATGTGTAACAATTTTAAGGAGGTAACAAACATACAAAGATAAAAAGTTGAGGGTTCCATTAATTCATGTTCCCAAAGAAAGAAAAAAATTATAATATATATAATCATTAAGAGGTTGAATATAACATTTTATTCACATAGATAAATAATACTTTACAGGAAGAGGATAAATTGTATAAAATTTTAGAGGAAACATCCTTTGTATTATTATATATTTATAAAAACTGAATTTATAAATATGTAGAATCCAAAGGAAGATGAAAATAAATAAATTATATTTAAATAAATTTATATGAAAATATCTTCCAAAATATTTTACAAAAATGAAATATAAAAAAATGTTATAGAAATAGACAATGAAGTAAATATAAAAGAAAGAGATAGAATAAAATTCACTTCCAAAATCCCAATGAAGAAAATATCAATTAAAAAGGACATGAAAAAACCTTTGAAATAGAGGAATTGATATAAAAAAATAAATTATCTGAAATTTAAAATAAATAACACAGTTATGGAATAGAAATACTATCTTTAAAAGGGACATGAAGAGGTGATAACATTACCCTAATAATCGATTTTTTTTCAAATTAATTATTTATCCATGCATATTTTAAATTATTTTGTAAAATAAATTTTTAAGAACATTACTTATGTTTATTTCATTAAATATTAATCACTTATATTTAATAATTAATTATTTTTTAACTACTAATTTTTTATAATAATTATTAAATTTTAATAGTTTTAATTATTCCATTCTTTTTTTAGTATGGTGTTCTTGATCATCGTTCCTTGATCATGAGTAGGGGTGACCATGGTTAGTTTAAATCAGTTAAGGATAATCATTTAAAATAATGAATTGAAAAATTACCTTAAATGAAAATAAAAATTAATCAATATTTTTTCTAAAACTGTCATAAAACAAACTCATTGGTTTATATTTTTTACATCTGGTTTATATTGGATAAGGAAACATGAGAAAAAATAAATGATTAAAGAGTAAATAAAAATAGGATAGTCAATTAAATACTAAAATAGATGAAATAGTTTGATAGATAACCAATCCAATAAACTAGAAAAAATTTCATGGGATTTAATAATGTGAGGAATATATTTGTTCTGGTTTGATGATTTATATTCACTTAAATATTTCATAGGATCTTAATATATCATTAAAATGAGAATTAAATAATTTTTTATGTTATATTCATCTTTAATCAAAGAAAAATAAATATCAATTCATCTTTTAAAAATGATTTAAATATTTCATTTAGTTGTTTTGGTCTATTATTTAAATGGTTATCATTACCAGCTGAACCAAACTAGAAGAACTAATTTTTCAATATTCGTAACCTATTTTTAACCAATTAACTAATTTATACAAAATTTTACTAGATTATATCTATTCAGTTGGGTCAGCTTGGGGTCAATTTTTTTAATACTGATATAAATCTTTGGGCTAGGTAACCACTCGCTGGCCAAAATCATAGTTCCCTATGACCCTAGTTACTCCTTCCCATATTCCATATAATGTTGTCTAACTATGATAGTCTATAACTAACATAATGATACTATACTCTTAAAATGGTCAATTAAAATTAAATATAAGTAACTAAATCGACATAAAACATCATATAAGTTGAATTAATTATAATATTATGGAAACCATAAATAATATATAAATATCAAATTGTTATATCAATAATATTCACATCCACATACATAAATTTGAAATAATTTTTCACTGGTCTAATTAATATAGAAAAAAATATGAACAAAAATACAATGGTGACCCAACTCCAAAACTCATACCCAGACTTAGACCAGTCACCCTATAACCATCCAAAAACACTAAATATAGCTCTTATATAACTCTTTCTTGAAAGTGAAACTTGAGGTATTCACACATAGTATGGTGTGTGTAAAGGTTGTGAACAAATATTTTTATATATAAGTAGGATTAAAAAAATATATTTCACAATATATAGTGCATGGATATAGATGAAAAAATAATATTTATCACACATGAAATTTTGTTATGTCATCAGGTCCTAGCTAGGCCACCCTGACACTTGACCCCAGCCAATGTTAGTAATATTCTATCATACTAAAATATCCAAATATTCCCACTGAGGGAAGGGTGAATCATCTAAAAACATGAGAATATAAGAATACCATATAAAGATATTTATAATAGATTAGATCTATAGAACATAAAATTCCATAAGGGGAAATGAAAATATGAATCTATATATAAGAATATAAAAAATGCAACATTAGAAATAATACTCATCACTGAACCTAGACTCATAGAGTAATAAGGAATCCCCTTGCATGATTTCCATATATCTAACACTTGTGAATAATGAACACCTAGGATATGTAGTTTATAAATATTGATTCCTTGGTCACATTCCAATATCCATACCAAACTACCTCATCATCATATACATGATGTAAAAATGCATCTAGGAATAGAAAATAATCTCCAAACCCACATAACAAATAAATAATTGATCATATTATTCTACCTATGATCCACCTTTAGTTAAATTAGAACATGGGGGGTATCTATACAACTCGATCCCTAGGTCTTAGTATACATTCATATATACATATGTATATCCCTTGTTAGTATAATCATACAAGTATGGAATTCATGCCCCATCCTAATTGTCAGTTTTCCATAAAATCATATCCAATACTCTAAATGAAGGGATCAAATAAAATCCCAAATATAAACAACCATGATCATTATAACAATACCTAAATACATCAATATTATCTACATATGAATATAAGAACAGGTGGTGATCCCAAATCCATTGGTACAAAACCAGACATCTATTTCTATCTATTTGAATGTCACAATCCATACCTGTTTACTTTCATAGGCCGCTAGTCACACTAGAAAAAATAAATAATCTATTTCAATTCCTAGTAAAACATTTACCATAAAGTATCGAGGTACCAATTCTCATGATTCAATCATTTCACAAGCTTAGTATCATCACCCAATGACATTGTACATGCCAAGAGTTATCACTCAGAATCACTCCACACTATAAGACTACCAGTGTTCTAAAGGATGTTCTTCTTGATATAATTTAGTTTTTCATAATGATAAAATCTATATACAGTACACCAACCTTTTAATCGGGATCTAACCACATAAAGACACCCAATATATCCAATATTCAATACATACATAGAAAATATTCTCACCAAAACCCATAACCCTCACCTTACCTATTCATGGTTCCATTAAACACCCCCATGTAAAATGATCACACTTTATACCATATCTAGAATTAAAATATGAAATGATTTGAAAATATCAATGGATAATCTCAATTCACTCTCCCCATTCCTATCAACCATCTTCTATTTAATTAATAGTTCCAAGGTTTATGAATAATATTTATGGAACTTCCATGTATTACCCAAGGTAATTCATTAACCAAAAACCACTACCTGAGGGTAAAACACTCAATTGACCTTAAATAACTCACCAATGTGTTTACCTATCTCTTATAGAAGTTATCACATAGGCAATGATCCTTTAAGGGACTTTTAAAAATTACTAAAGATTATGCACCTTTGAAAAATAACCTCTTATAATCTTTAGACATCATCAAATATGTTCATAGGGTCAATTTTGATTTTTAGGTGGATCTAGAAGGTTCTAGCTCACATTTTAGATTCTACCCACTTCATTAAACAATCCATGAACCTATACCCCATAGTTTAGGCTAGAATGATGCATGCATACACATAACACATAGTGAAAAATTTATAGAGTCACTTAGATAGAGCTCATAAGATTTAACTGGTATAATATCAAAAATTGGTTTGGATTCACTCACATAAAATCAGGAAATTTGAAAATGATGAACCTAAATAAGGATTATTCCAAAATAGTGGTTAAAATATTTAAACAATTAGAGGGATTACAGAACTTACCTTATCTAAATAATTAGAAGGATCTTACTTTATATAACTCATTGACATGGCAAGTGATAAGACTATGGGAGACCATAAAGTGGCAATGGGATAGGGGAGACTAAAGGGGATAGGGGGAGAGGGACATGGAGGTTGGTGACATAGAATATGGGAAAGGTAAATATATTATCTTAAAAAATGGAATTTATTTAACGAATTTGTAAAAAATGTATAAATGACTCTAGGAAACTATAGGCCACCTAAAAGATACCTAGATTTCACATCCCCACTAGCTACCTGATATAAACTGTCTGAGTAGCAATTGTATTCTAATTCACTAGTGATAGACATAGAAACCTTTTTCAGTTACCAAACTCACCTTTGAATCACTGAAACACCAGAACATGTGTAAAAACTCCCCTTGGAATTTTTTCAGTCTCAAAATTTGAATAAAAATTAATCTTTTCAAATTAGATTAACTTTGGGACTCGTAATGTAAAATCCCTCTAAATTATATAAACCATTGTGATGTGGGTTTTTAAAAAATCCCCATTATATGGATTTTCATCCCTATGAAGTGTCTTTGATAATCCTTAACACTGGATTCACCCTTTGGAATTTGATTCCATGCCTCTTTCCTTTGTCTAAACTTGATATTTCTCCATGACACATCTACCATATCAATTTATACAGGGTTTCCATTGAGAAATTAAGATCCAACCCAAATCATGATCCATCCATCTTAAAAAAATGTGTCTGGCACTAAAACTACCTTATCATACACAATTATATGAAAATTTTCTATTCATTTCCCCCATGCACAATCTTCTTACTAAAAAAAACATGACCCCCTATGATATCAACTCCTAAATTGATCATCAATCCATAATAAAATAACCTATAAATGAAACATAACCTTCACTGATTCAGTATACCTAGTCAGATCCCCCGTTCATATTAAAAAAGAGAATACTCTTATAGTTATAGATGAATCCTCCCATCAAGTATATACATGGAACCAGAAACATTTCATCACAGCTATAATAGATACTATAAATGATCATTCTTTACTCACCAACCAATATCATTATATAGGTAATGGAAAAAACTTTTTCAACCAACCAAATAAAAAATAGCATGTTATTGAGTTCATATAGGGGATATCATCAATAAATCTCTCCATGGTATCAATATTTTTTGTCAAGGACCATTCTAGATAAGTATCCAACAAATCAACTCGTAACCTAATTTGATAAAACAATTAATGATATAAGAAAATCATTAACATTAAAAATACATCATTAAGGACATAACACAAAACCCTAATACCCAATTCCAATTATTATCTTATGATAATGCTACCTTCATAATCTTATAAAAATATTAATGATATACCATTATTCCATAAGCTTGTCCCAACCATTACCCAAGAGTACAATTCCATTGTACATGCCTTTACTTTTCACAATTAAATCACTTTAAGACCCTATTCCACTTCAAAATTAAGGGTGAGGGTTTTTATCATAGGATAATCGGATTATATCTACCATAATGCTTCTTATCCAATAACTATACCCACCCATACGTCCTATTACTTTTTATAGGCTCAATAATGAATGAGGTACCTACCTCAATTTCTAAATTATGTTTGAGTAATTTAAAATACACATATAAGCAAGATGAGTATACTCATGCATATAATGAGTAACTAAGACCTTAATAAAACTAAAGGCCCTTTATGAATTAATTTTTATTAGTGGATAATGTATAATGGAAAAACCATTAAAAAGTCATATAATAACCTATTACCAATATTCAATATTTATACAACTCTATTAATAGTTGGAATATACCATAGTGCACTAACATGAGGAGGATCCTTTCACAAAAGAGTTAATAAAAATAAATACATGAAATTTTTTTAAGTCTCCTATTAAAGAACTAGGTGTCTCACCATATATCCACTTTTCACTCTAATATAGAAACTGCTAACTCCACAACCATCTCTCCATGGGAATTAATGTTTTCAAATAAGAATTGAATTTTTTCCATTCAATTTTCATTATCTTGCAATAAAAATCATCACAAAATTTTATAAAATGATTCTCTTGCAACTCTAGTATAGATTATAAAAAAATATTTATCCCTTCATTAAAATATTGTCAAAGGATCCAAAAATCGATAATATATTCAATAAATAGTACATATTTAACAAAATGGTTATTCTAGGTGGAGTTCTCACTTCCTCCAATATAAATTCCCTTGATAAGTATTGATCTGATATTATTATATAATATCTCAACCATTAATAAATATATAACAATTAAAACCCATCTAAATTGATACTCATGCAAGAATCAAACTCTAAGAAATCCCAATTACTATATTAGCATGCAATATACATTCACATAACTACATAAGGTAATTTTACAAGTACAACTTGTATATCAAAAAGGATCATCAAAATAGACTATAGTGTACTAAAATATGCACCTATCATGCAACCAAGATTGAAATACCTACCAAAATAATAATTTCCTCTATCTGATACAACTCACTAGTTACCCTAAAAGTGGTGTCCTGTAATAACATGAATGAATCACTATATTCCATATGTTTCTAACTAGCTATGAGTTTCTAAGGTGTTTCCATGGAGAGACTAAAATCTTATTAGAGTGATACAATAGTGTAAATATCATACAATTACCAAACATCCTCCACAACTTAATCTAAGTAGGAAAAATAAAAAATAAACATATCAATGCTATATAAAATAAATATTCAGTCATACCAGTGTATATCCTAACTAATCTTTGAAAGGGGTGATCACATGCAAAAAAAAGAGAATAAATAAAAATTAAAGTAAACTCTACTGTCATCGCCTCACCTAACCTCATTGTAGTCTCTAGACATTGTCCAAACTCTCCATCTCTACTATCCAATATTGGGTCTCTATCTGATATTCACCTATGAAAATAAGATCTATTGGGGTAATAGTGTTCCATGTCCACCAGATTAGTTTGTAACTAATACTCAGTATGGAACCACCAATGGTTTCCCTAAAATAACCTGTTAAGATAGTATATTTTTAATGGCTCATTTCATTGTGAGTTTTGAACAATAGGGGTAGATTTTGTTTTTTTACTCTAGAGTAGTGGTCATTTTGAGAACTAGTATTTATATTAAAATTTCTAGATTTGGAAAAAATAAATGAGATGTTTTTTATATAAATTTAGGTCTAATTGTTTTTTGGATGCTCGATTGGGCATCTTGAGATTTAGGTTAAAGTTTGGAATTATGAAAAACAATTACCCTATCTCATTATTAACACTTGGTAAAGTAAAATCATGTGAGGTGTATTTTTATATGGTTATGGAAAATGGTTGTGGAATTATTTTATAAAAACCATGAAAAAACATGAATTTAAGTTTTAGAGTGATTTTCACAGTTGGTGCACAATTTGGTAATTCATGTAATGAAACTATACATGGTGTGGATCCTTGGTTAGTGAATTCTATGCCATTGGAATATAGTTTCATGAACCATGAGGTAAAATCATTTGAGGGAGTGTGGCCAAGGATAGTGTATTCCACATGGTTAGTGCATAGTTTGGAAACCCATCTTGTAACCGCGTAACTACCAGCATTTTATTTAAAAAGGAAAAATTACCATATTTTCAATGAATATTTTTAAACAAAATACTTTATTTATCCTTATATTAATTTGATGGACCAAGGTAGTTCAAGTATATCTCATACACTTCCTTCTCCTTTGATTAAATCATGGGTTTATAGTGTTTTAGTGGTGATTGGAGGAAATTTATTCATAATTCTTCCCATTATGTATCCATCCATCATCACCTATAATTTTTTGATATTTGATTACGGTTCATGAGTTAATTCTATAGGATTATAGTGGTATCATATCGATATAATGAGGATTCTTTTTGGTATGGATAGAGGACATCTCATAAATGTGGTCAAATTTCATTGCATACTATTTTGATAAAGGTATTCTACATAATTTTTTTTATTTTTTTATAATATATTGAAATTGATGGATGAATTCATTTTAGGTGTTGATAATTTTGTTGGATATGGGATGTAGATCATCTAAAGGGTGGACCACACCCTATCACTTTAGGTTTTAGAGATTGTATGTTTATTGATGATATTTTAGATAGATATGATTATTTGAATTTTATATAAAAAAATTATAAATATTCCTTATTGATTTAATTGAATTCTTTCATTTTATATAGGGACATAGGTGGATGAGTGATGAATAGTTGAAATTTAATGATCGTGGGAGAGATTATTTTTTATATTGTTAAAATGGAAATGAAATGGTAAGAGGTAGGTGGTCCCTTGAAAACCCCACTATGGTATATGTATTTTTGTATATACATATTTTCATATGTGTTCTTAAAAATTATATGTCATTGAAATTTTTTTTAATTAAATCATAATTAATGTATTTTGATGGAATGAAGTGCCAAGGGAGATGATGCACTATTAAAAACTAGTTGATGTGTAACATCCCTTTTCCATATTTCAATTAATTACCTTATCTTTATTCATTTTAAACTTTATTTGGGTACTTATTAGGAATCATGAGGAAGGAGAGAATTTGATGGTAAAATGGCCTAAATTTTTGGGATATATGTTTGTTTGAATTAATGGATTTTAGGTATAAATTTGTAATGGATTTATAGGTTTCTCCCTGAATCTAGAGAACATCAAAGGAAGTTTGGAGTGTTTCAATTGAAAACTGGTGTTTTCCCTATCTGCTAAGAATTTACATGTTGTTTAATGGAAGTAAAGGATATGTATTGTTCACCAGGATCATCTCATGATCTGACTACATAGCATGAATGGTTTGATGGAATGAAAAGTTTTTATACTATGTGTAATGTTTTAAGATCAGTTTTTTGTAAAAAGGTGATGGGATTTTTTATGTATATGGACCTCGTGGATTAAATGATTTGTAAAGGGATTACATGCCATTAAATTATAATGCGGGTGATTTTTTGGGGTTTTATACTAGTTTTTTTTATTTCATTCACTATGGCCTCTTTTCCCTCAACCTAGAACCCTTTCTTGGATATTTTTGGAACCTCCACTCCTTCTGGATCGATTAATTAGGCATTTGATCATCGTGGTTGTGCATGGTGTCTCTCTGGGTAAGATAATCCTTCTAATTCTTTGTTTACTTATATTTTGGAAGAACTATTATGTTTTATATTTGTTTTTTTGATCGGTGATGGTAATTATCTAATTTTCCTCTATATCCTTTGTTTTATCTTCCTCTAGGGTTTGTTCCTTTGATGGTTGTGGTGTAGTGGGTGTGTATTCATCAATTATTTTTAGGATCTACCCTTTTTGTCATTTTTTGGTTGAATCATTTCTAAGAGATTTTGGGATTTATTCTAGGGCATTTTTTGTTGCTGTTGTTGTGTTTTTTATTGGTGTTTCCCATTGCGG
Source organism: Viscum album (assembly GCA_963277665.1). NCBI lineage: Eukaryota > Viridiplantae > Streptophyta > Magnoliopsida > Santalales > Viscaceae > Viscum > Viscum album. Next base: position 423,337,785 of record OY728166.1, on the reverse strand, counting down.
GAAAGTGTAAACATGAGATTGAATTAGTTGGTTCCATTTATAACCTGTGTTGGATTAAATGCATTTCTTTCGGTTTTATAAATTATTTTATAAATTAAGTGGCAGGATAAAATATGTGTGTGTGGAAACAGGTCTCTGATAAAATATTATTTTACACAAGTTTTGGTAAATAAAAAGTTATTTTCAAAGAACTATGAAATGGATTTCTGAAATTCTTTTCAAATAATGGTTTTGATGGAATGGTTTGGAAAATACATCGCATTGGACGCCTTAGGTATATTGGTATAAGTTGTAGTAATATGCCTCACCCACTCTCAATGGGTTTATTTATGGGGTGTTCCTTTGCTTCATAGGCCTCTTGTTCTAGGAACTTGTTATACCTATTGGTGGGTTCAATTTATGGGGTGTTCTTATGCTCTCTGTATTTGATGAATATATCAAAAGACCTGATGTGTGTGTGATTTTCTATGTTAGGTATGACTTTCCTCTCTATTCAGACCTGTAGTGATCTTTGGTTTCATGTTGCATGTTCATTGGATTGTATTGTTTTGAATTTACATTCATGGGTTTCATATGATATGTGATACCTACATTTTTTTGATATGAATACTTTTTTATATATTAAATTATTTTAACTTACTTGCCTTTTTTATTTGGAAAGGTGTAAAAGGGTAAATTTAATTTTCTTCCCCATTCATTTGATAAAAAATTGTTAAACTATTTATCATTCATTGTTTTCTATAAATTTTAGGATGCTAGGATTATTATACAGAGACGTGAAATGGAACACATGGGTGGAGTCCTACTAAGCCTGTTATCTCACACCCTACACACCCCTTCAATAGTTCATAGACCATTATGTTTCCATCGATGCAAGATAAGGGAAGGCACCAAACTGAGGTGATGAGGTTTGTTTTCAATTGGGTTTGGGTAGCTTGGGATTAGATATTGGGAGTTTTCCCATGCTGTCACATAGAGACTATTTAAGTAGTTGTTTTAGTTTTGTCATCCTTTGCAGTTGGACTTGTCTCTTAGATATTTGTTTTCTACCTTTCTAGGTGGGTCACTTCTGTTGTTATATATCTATTATAACATATATATTTATGTTTTATTTCACTATTTCTTTTTGTATATGTATTTATTTCATGTTTCCTACTTCATGTTGGGAAAAATAATTCCCTATATTTTTTATTGATTCCAAGGTGCTATATGCTAGTACATAGGGATCGGGAATCCCCTTCGAGTTTGTGGTAATCCGTTTTAGCTACCAGTATTGAGGGGTTCATTAGGTATGGTTCATCATAGTTTTGTATTAGAGGAGTTATATCCTCATGATTCCTTTTATTGGGAAGTTTTTTAGACTAGAGATAGGTTTTTTGGGACTTGAGATATATATTATGGTGATTTTATAGCTATCTCATACCATGATGACACTAAAGTTACCATGGGATGTTTGGATTTGTGTCTCTCATTTTGAGTTCCTAATCTTAATCTCAATTTTTTTATGATTTTATGGTTTGAAATACGATTTTTTTTTCTAATAGTTTCTTTTGTTTTGATGTGCATTAGTATGCCTCTGAGACATGCTCATTGGGTTCCACAAGATGGTGCATTTGATGATCCTCAAAGGAATCCTCCTATGGATTAGAATTTTTTCAAGGATATCATGCAGTAAGTATGTGAGGTATACTATAACGTACAGAAACTAAAATATTAAATCATTTAGGTATATTCAAGATCTATAGGATATACATATTGATAATAGGATTTCATGCACAAGAATCCACTATCCTTTAAGGGTATGAATGAACCTCAAGATACAGAGGACTATATTGAAATGATCGATTAGATTATCATCTTCTTGGATACACTTGAGTGTATCTAGGTGAATTACCTAGTTTTCATACTTGAGGGGGCCAACAAGAGTTGGTGGGATTCCATGGTACAAGTGTAAATAGAGGTAAAAAGTAAAAAAGAAATGAAGAATATATCAATAACAACGTAATCACTATATAGTTCATTATATTGATCCTCATGATTCGTTAAAGTGGAATAACTTATTCTAATAATTTTACAAGTTAATAGTCCCAAAATCTTTCATATATGACCGAAATAGGAACGACCATAATAATTATTTGGTGCGTTCTAACATAAGGGTTTCTTATTACCCAACTTGTAGTAGTAATAGCATATTAGTGTCCCATGCTAGTAATAAGATGATGTGATACTATAGGTCCATCCAATAACACTACATATATGATCATAAAAAATAAACATTCGCTTTTGTTCTAGTTCTCACATCATAAATCTCCAGAACAAAGAATCATTCACCTGAAGAAATCCTTCAAATACTTCCTCATCCAAAATCGTCAACCCCACCATATCTACATATGAGGATAATCCTAGCTAAAATACCCTTGACTTAAGATCAATAGGAATATTTCCTTTAGAAAATTTTTTGCTTAAGTAACATTCTATATCCACATATGAAAGATAAATGACTAGATCAATTAAATAGGGAATATACTCGAACACTATTCAATCACTTTATTGAAGACACTGAAACTCTATCTCTTTTTCAACCTTTAGAGAATCATAGATATACTATTGAATAAATATGGTCTTAAAATATCTCATCAATGGTTCTCTAGATTATTAGTTAGAATAAAGGATTTCCAACACTATAGAATCAAACCATATAGAATAATGGTGGTAAACATGATTTTGATAGACTTGAGAAGCCAAAGAAGACCATATATCATTTCAATTCTCCATAGGAATTAATCTTCTTTAAAATGATCAAATTGAACATAAAATAGGGTAAGATTAAACTTTTTGTACTCTAGAATAAAACATCATGGTTGATCCACTGAAGGGTTTGATTTTGGAAAACCACACATAGCTTCCCCTAAAAAATCTAAGGATTCAAGATGGGTAATATTATAAATAATAGAAAATTCACAAAAGAAACCAATGAACATTAAAAATCAAAATATTCCCAACTATAATTATAATCCAAAAATAAATAACATTCAATAAATTCAAATCAAAACCACTAAAAAAGATAAAAGATTTCATTTCAACCTTTATTCGAAATCCCACATTTTGGATTGATTCATGACTAATAAATCATTTTAAATTTTACACAAATTTATCATTTAAAACATTTATTTATTTACAAACATATTTTTTATGTTAATTAATCATTTAACACAACTTTTCAAATATCTATATTTTAAATTTTACCTGTATACCACATTTTTTCTCACAACACCCCTAAAAATTATTCAAATCCAAATTCTTTTCTTCATAAAACCACTGTTTAAATTTTAAACATTAAATCACTTAAACCGATTTTAAACTTTTCTTGATTAATTTGAAAACTAACCATATATATTTTAATAAATTAAAATTATATTTCAAAATCACATTAAAATCAATGAAAATATTTGAACATTCCAAACAAAAAAAACATACCTAAGAGGTACCAGTGTCCATGAATTACCCAACAATATTTCTTAGATGACCATTATTCATTCATGTTATCTCCATTGATATTCTTTGGGTCTAATTACATTCTATTTTATAAAAAAATGTAATTTTTATTACTTTATCTTGATTACCTAAATGTGATTTAATAAAATTTATTTGTTAGTCTCCCACTATTTTGTGAAATTCCAATACACCTCACTATTAGAGTGGGAATAAATTTTCATATGTATATTCTTGTAAACAATATCCACATTTTCCTTTTCATTATCCATAAAATATCTTGAAAAACTATTCAAATTTATTTAGGTAGGCATACTTTCTAATGAAATTAATTCATAGTTCCTTGATATATTTAGTGGAACCCCCAATCCTAAAATCTATATCCTTTATTTCCTATAGACTTTCCTCCTATTTGGAAAATATTTTAGTAAATAAATTATCCCACAATGTAAACTAGGATAAATTATCCCAAAATATTCACTTAAAAACATCATGGTAATTGAAATAACCTTCCCATGGGCCAGAAAAGTACATTGAACTATGTATTTATCTTAACTAAAGTAATGAATGGTTTATCTAAATTAATATTACCTTGAGGTATTTTTTTATCTTATGAGTAAATATTATTTACTTTACCCTTTTACATACATGTTAATATTATGTGTATTTTACAAAATTCATCCACCTTTTCTTGCTAAAATAAGTTATACAAATTAAATTTATTTTATTCCATTTATCATTCTTAGTCATTTATATATTTTATGTTATTTCATTTAAATATAAAAAATAATTAAATAATTTACCATGCATTGGATTAAAAATAAATAAATATGTGTCATGATATTGAGAATTTATATTGGTTAGTTAATTGAGAAGATGATAAATTAACCCTTGACCCTTGGGAAATAATACCTTGAACTAAACTTAGTTTGAGATGAATCATTAAAACTATTGACTTATGTGTCTCCTTTATTGGATTCACCATGGTTTTGTCTTAATTCATATTTTTTCTCCTAAGAGTTCCTTCTTATACATATTCTTACTTATATGTGGGTGAGGGTAATTTGGGTTATGGGGTTACAAAAAAGAAACTGTGTATACATATTCCATTACATAATAATGAGTAATGGAAGATTCATATATTATAAGTATAATTTAATAATGTTTATCAAAAAAAACATGCAATAATAGGTAATTTAAATAAAACCCAACACTGATATTCATTAGTCAAGATGATTTTCCATGCATTAAATGACTATGATTATAAATCTAACTACAATTTATTTCTATTATCACTTAATTATTGTAAAATTATAATGTTATAAATTAATTATAATATTATTTATTTAATTATATTTTATTAATTTCCCATCGAAACAGTCCAGAAGATTAACATCCATTGAAATATTATGTAAATTAAATTAATTTAAATTTAAGTCATACACGGTGTGTACTGATTGGACCAATGACATGTACCTATCTTATTAGTGATAATTTATGTCTCAAATTTAATATGGCATGTACTAGAGGAAACAAAATTAAGACCCATCTTCTCTACATGATGTGTTCCATCACTCTAATGGCTTGTGACTACATTATTCAAAGTGATTATTGGGTATTATACACTTTAATGTCTTAGAGAATACACAACGTGTCATAATATTACATGACATATAGTTCCATCAGTAAAACCATGTAGTCAGAATGGAATTTATGACTACACAACACACCAATAATATATGAAATGTGCACTTCTAGAAATACATGTTGATTACTCAGCATGTACAATGAGAATGCACATCTTTTAATTCCATAATAACATGGATATTGATTAATTTAAGAATATAATTGTGAAAATTTTATCACACCATGTTTTCACCTACTATACACTACAGAATTTAGTTTCATTGCTAAAATTCATCTCAATTTGACCAAACTAAGTCACATGGTTCATAGTCTCACTCAGTGTTTAGTCTGCATAAAAAGGTAATATTTGCATGATGTGTGTGACCCATTATGCACCATGTAATCCATTATCTATCAATATGCATCACACTATAAGGGAATCAATTTAAATTATATATAGATATTTATGTGTAAATTTTTTTATTATATCTATATCTCAAGTATTCAAAACTAGACATGGTTGATCAACTATCAGTTAATACAAATTATGTAACTAATATAATACACATACTATGATAGTATGTATTCTATGCTTCTCATGGGGCCAACCTGTGGTGGGTTACATAGAATATACACCAACTCCACAACCTATAAACTATGAAGCTATTTTCTATATGGATAGTCAATCCATGGAATGAAATGACACCAAAAACTATTCTCCCATATGACACGTATTGATTTGTAGAACTTATCCTGGTGTAGTGATCATGGTTACATATTATGTTCTTCTTAGTTACATGTTTCATATAAATGTTGTCTTGCCAAAATCCTCAACACCTAAATATGGGATCTTTAATAATTATTCATTTATTCTTGGTCTATTATTTATCATATGAAAGTGAATTATCATTATATCTTGATTTTAATATTAAAAAATGAAAATAACAAATGAAAAATAACAAATAATATGTGTAATATGACTAAACAAAATTAATAAAACAATAAGTGAGCACTTTGATAAAAAATTTAAGGTCATATAATGTAGTGTATGTCATTAGGATTATGAAAACCATGGTTCTTCATCTCTTTACTTGTATTTCTCCTTAGAAAAGGAGAAAATTAAACCCTAGAATCCTTATGATAAGATATTTCAAATACAATTTATAATTATTATATTTAATAACAATTACTATTTCTTATAATTCTTTTTTAGTTGTTGAAAAAATGGACCACTATTTTCATACAATCATCTAGATGAAGGATTAAGGGTTAGAATCCCTTATTTTGTATCAAAAGACTATCAATAAACATCCATATGTTTCCATTAAATCTCTAGGTTTTAGCACTGAATAATTAAACTGATTTCATAATTCTCCATTGATGTTAAAAATAATTTCATTCCAACAAGAAGGATTTTATCTAGTTCTATTAGGGACTTGATAAGAGGCGATGGGTAATTATCCAATGTTCAGGAGAGATTTATTGAGATATTTCTCTCTAGATCATGATATAATTTTATTTGGAGGATTTATTTTTCACAACAATCCAAAATAATATAATTTACATAAATTAGGTTATATTCATTGGATAGAGAAATAGTTTTTATACAAATTAACATACTCAATCTCTTAATTTTATATAAATCTATCATTGGATAATAATATTATTTTTAGTATTAGTTTCTTAATGTGTGATATAAATCATGGTTAAATAAATACATTTATTTCCAAACCCTTATCACTTCCCACCATTCTTCCTTTACATTTATAAAACCTTGAATAATATTTTTTTATTTAAATAAATAAATATCACTTTATTATTTATTCAATAAATATTTATGTGATCATCATAACCAAAATAAATATTATTCCTTGTAACCTTATAAGAATATTTTTTTCAAATATTAAATTCAAGTATAATTTAATTGAGATTATAGAAATACTTAGTGTGTAAACCTATAAACCTCATTCTTAGTGAAATTATCCAAACTAGTATAAATTCCAAGATCAGTGTTTAACAACACATCATGAATCCCATAGATAACATAGTTAATGTTTCACTGAAAATAACCTCATATAGATTTTCACTATGTAATATAATCAACCTATCTCAATATCTCTAGAAGAAGGTTACATACATGATTCATCTACTTATAATCATGATAATTTTTCATTAGATTTCATGAAAATAACTCATTGATAATCCTCTACAGACCAATACTTAATCTAAATGATTTATTCCATTCAAAGGGAAGAAAATATCTAATTCAATTAACTTAGATGGAGAAAATCATTACTTGACTTACTGATTAATTTATTATCACTTATGATGCACACAACGCATCTTGCCTCATCACGAGAATATATTTCTATTATTTTTTTCAATAAATAATTGCATCATATTAATGGTATAAATTAAAAATAATCTCATTTATAAGGACCAATAAACACATCCAAATGAAGAAATATACAATGGCACATAAACATGGGAAATTTCTATTTGTGTTTTGTTACCAAAACCTCGTTTATTGAAGTTTACCAAGTGCGAACTACATGAGGAGAAGTATCAATTTTGTGTGATCCCCATAAACTAAACCGGATGCATCTTCTTTTACCCGTTAGAATGTTGTCTTAAGGACATAGAAAATATATATTTATGAATATTTTCAGTCTGCATCAAGGTTATTATATTTTTGGTGGAATTTGTATAACCCTTCTATGATAAAAATAACTTATAGACATTAACACATTAATGATTTTCATAATAAAAATCATAATTAGATAAGATATTTATTAATTTTAAAATCTATTTTATATATAGTTAATAAAATGTACAAATTTGATTTTCCTTGTGCACGAAATCTAAAAATATATTGGATCATCACATAAGAAGATAATATATAGTTTATATAACATCGTTATACTGATTATGAAGGGACATTCATGTTATTAAACTAAGTAGAGACCAATTGTTCTATAAACTAATATCTTCTAGAGTAGTTCATAATGGAAGATATGGGATTTAACCTTTTAGTGGTAGTGATCTATTCATTAAACAATTTTTTTGGTAGTAATGAGTATAAAATCCATGTTTTTATGATAAAGAATGCACACCCTAGTTATTACCTTTAAGTAAAATAATTGATTCATAATGCTATGAACTATAGTTTAAAATAATATGTTTTTAACATTTTTATTAAAAACAAATAAGAGACCATTTCCCATTTTCAAAATATAATCTTCCTAAACATGAAAAATACTATTGGATGTGGTGGTCATTAAAATTCATTAAAGATTAAAATAGTGTATTAAAAACTAGTTAATTTTAAAAGATACTCAATATAATTGAGATATAGGAGTTACAACCTAGTTTTCATTAACACTAAATCACCAGATTCATTTCATCAAAAGAGTACAAAGGAAACACATAGCTATAATAATAATAATAATAATAATAATAATAATAAAATGTAATTAACAATGAGATAAGTGTAACAAGAAAACAACCAATAGTTTTTAAATACTTGGGATCTTAAGATAATTTTAAGAATATAATAAAATATGATCTATCATATCAGTACACTTGATACAATCCAATTTCCCTAACAATCGATCATACCATACATACCCTAAGTGGGGGGAGACTCCAATAGTAGGTCCTACCCATACTAAGAGCCATTAGAAACAGTTTAATACTTGAATAGTTTAGTATGTTCTCTCATAAGTTCAACAAGATAGTATTAGTTTCTCATGGTGTATAAAATAAATGTGATCCAATAAGAATTATTAAACAATTATTTTAAAATAAATATATTTATATTTAAATTAAACAATAGTCATAACAAAGCCTCACCCCCGAGAACCCCTCTTAGAAATATCCCTTGAATCACAATGATATAATAAAGGTTCTGTATATCAAAAAAACCCATGTCCATTAGAATATAAAACAGACTAGGGTCTATTTCACGGTGAAGGGGATATGATTGGTTCTCGTGTCTAATTAAAGGGATTCCGTGCTATTTAACCATTTATATTGGGTTCCCTATCTTCGTGGCTTCTCCTGGTCTCCAACGGGTTTATCCACAGAGCCAGAAGAGGATATGATTGGTTCTCGTGTCTAATTAAATGGATTCTGTGCTATTTAACCATTTATATTGGGTTCCCTATCTTTGTGGCTTCTCCTGGTCTCCAACGGGTTTATTCACAGATCCTGAAACGCCCAATGGTTTATGTATCCAATGATCCATGGACTTGATTTCCAAAGGCAAGTGCCCATTTCACGATATAGCCAATGACACTTAAGAACTCACATTGGTCAAGATGATGGGAAGTCGTGCTCATTGCACCCTTTGGGGGGGAATTATTGCCTATTCTAGGACTCTCTTATAGATTTAAGATGTGTTCATATGTTCGTGAATATTTGGTTTATCCCCAAGAATAGTATCCATGGATTACCCCTGGGATGCAAGTCATGGGTATATGTAGGGATTCAGAACCATCTACATATGAGGTTTACCAACCCTCATTGGATTACCAATTATGGAGAAGTCTGAGTTTTTTCAGATAGCACTAGTCTCAAGCCTTATAATTGGGAGCTCTAGAGTTTATTGTCATCCAGGGGGGATAAAGAGTGAGTTGAGGGTATGGATCGAACCCATAATATGATCTTCATATGTATCCTTGTGAAAGGAATCAGAATACACATAGTTCGGTGCCACTTAATGGGACACATCACATTTAAGGTCGTGTGACAAGGACCCAACCATAAAGTTTAATGTCAAGTGGCAAGGAAGTCCAGGTGCCTGGTTCCTAGTCAAGGTTAGTACGAAACTTACACTAGAGTGGACTAGAGGACCCGGGGGAAAATGATTTTCGGGGCCTGGGTATACTCATACTAGGAGCATGAGGACACAGTTTGATAAGTATGGATGGGTATCATACTTTGATGTTGGGCTTGCGCCTCTGAGAGGTTTTCTATGTATCCCAGTTGGTTGGGAAAGAAAGTGGATGTAGTTCTGAAAGGTCATGGCTTACACGTGATATTTGGCTACCAGGAGCATGATTGGCAGCCTATGTTGGGGTATGGTTGGGGCTTACATGTGGTTGGTAGCCGGAGTTGGGATTGAACCTCAGGGAGGTGTTCTATATACCCAGCTTAGGTGGCAGGGATCAAAACCCACGTAGTTTGTTCTACTGTCGTCATTGTACAGATATCGTGACCATCTCAAATCTCTAAGCTGATGTGAGTTATGCTCGTTTTGAGAAACAATATAATGTGAAATATTCAACAAGATATTCACTTTTTTCCTTACTAAGGGGAGATAAGGATGACTACAGCTGAAGGAGAGGGTTGAGGTCATTTGACTTTCATTCCTCCTGGTGTCGAGGAGGGAACAAAGGTAGAAGTTCTGTCGATGGAGGTCGTCCTACGACGGTGGTGGGCATGGAGTAATGAACCTTCCCAGATGAAAGGGAAAAGGCTATTTTCTTCTGATAAGAATGGTGTGGGGATTAATCCAGGATGGATTTTCTTTTACTCTCTTCAGAGGAGGGGAGAAGTGCTCACCGCTGGCGCTCATTGAATGGAAAAGAAAGTAGGATCCCTCAATCCTGAAGAGTGGAGAGGCACAAAGGGGCTCCCCGGCTCGGACTCTAGACTACCAAGGGTATGGGAACCTAGGAATGCTCTAGATATCCATTCAAGGGATGAGGTAACCCCTTTGGCTCTTCTTACCATGGGTATGTGAAATCAGGTGGGTGCACTGATGTTCCTGAATGTTTCAGCATGTCGGTTAGTGGCTTTGGGAGAGGCCTTGGATTGGTGCCTATGGATAGGCTACTGAAGGGATTCTGGAGGATTTCAATAAATTGGAAGGGCCTTATCTTACTCAGGGGATGGAAACACCAAAGGCCTTGGCGGACCACAGAGCCATATGAGGAGCGATTCCCTTCCCGTAGGTAGGTGCTACGTGGATGGAGAGGCCTTTCGTGTACCAGTGTGGTATGCGGACTGAGGGGGTTCCTGTATACTTGAGTGGTATGCAGATTCATGTTTGGTCCGCATACCAAAACGGTACATGGAACTAGAGTCTTCTCGAGCGGCAGTGGCTGGAGGCAGAGCTGGTCAAGGCTTCGCCCACATAGGGGGTGCTACGCAGTGCGCTAGATCGAAGAAGAGCAATAGGCTCCCTAGTTAGCGGGGAGTGAATCTACATAGGGTCCATGGTTTGCAGTTCACCAATTTTAGGTTTGATGTTTACCAATTCATATATGCATTCTTCGGTTCATAACAATTAGTCCACAGTTTATACTTGTTGCTGGTTCCTGAATCCAAACTTCGTGGTACGTGAAATCCTAAGCTCCCGAAAGCCTCTTCCTTCTCCTAAATTCTGATGCCTTCCTTCAAAAATCCAATCGCAATAAATCTGACCTTCAATATGTTGATCCCCTTCTTCTCCCCCTTAATGTCCTTTTATAGAGAAGGGAAGGGTTGTATCTATGGTCATGCGGCATCTTTTGTAGAGCCCCATTACAGAAAACCCAGCATATGGATGACATAGTCAACCCAAGGTTCGTGGGGTATATTGAATGCACATTGCCCTCGAACCAACTTGGTCACGGGGGTGCATTGTAGTCACATAGGGCTCTGCCTCTGTTTCGTGAATGACGCGGCGGGCGGCCGGGGGCCAGTCTGCCTGCTTCGTGGCTGCCACGGTTCACGACTCTGGACCGGTCCTGCCTCACGCTCCATCCATTTGGTTCATGCCCACATAGGACTTCCACATCTATTTCATGAACGACAGCGTCCGCGGGAGGGAGGTTCACTGAACCAGTCACGTACCACTAATGATGAACTGGTACATGGACTGGTTAGGTCCTTTACCATTTCTTCTGAACATTCTTCATATTTTTTCCAAATTATTGATGAAGATTGGGTATATTCTTCCACTAATTTTAAGGGAGTATTTTCCTTACCTTCTGTAGATTTTTTATGACACTACAAATTCCCCCCATCAAAATGGGGTCCAATCAGAATGAAGAGGAGGCTATTATGATATAGAGTGGTCTTGAAACTCGTGCAGTTTTCTGTAGAGAGATGGACATAGTGGGGGGAAACACCTATATAAAGGGGTCTGCGCTACTTGTATTTTACCAGATCCTTCTACGAAAATCTCTCTCATTCCTTGCTTCTGTGGACCACCTCCGCGTATGGATTCCTTCTAAAACTCTGCTTCGTCCATGAACCAGCTTCAGCTTCCACAAACTGATCCTCATCCATGCTCGCCCCCATCCACAAACTAATTTCCCAGCTACAAACTAAACTCTAACAACTTTAAAAAGTAAGTCACGAAGGGGCGTGTAGGGAAAACTATAAGTAGTTCAGTGGTCCACGAAATGGAATTTTCCTTCAAACCTTGAAATTTTCATTTAAAACTTTACTTAAGTATTGAATTATATGAACCCGCTTAGGGGATTGGTACACGGTCTTTCAGCCAATGCTCTGTGGGCCAAGATGCTGCGTTCCTCTTTCACGTACCACTGGTTTATGGAATATGGTCATCACGAACCAACTCCGGAGTCAGTACATGGGGCGTACTATAAAGACCCTTTATGGATTTTTAATCTAACAAGCTTTGTGCCTCTTGATTTTTTGTTGCTCAATGTTTTGATAAGGCCACACAAGGTGTAGGCCTAGTGAGCTAATACTCAGATTTTTCCCCAAGACACCCTTTGCGGGTTTTCGTCTTAGCAAGTTTCATACCTATTTATTTGAGTGGTTTAAAGTCCCACAAACAAGACTATCATTACTGATGTTTTAGGTTGAACATCTTTGACCAAATGTGGTGGGGTGAGGGATCTGATGGGGTTTTTACTAATTTTGGATGCCCTAATACCTTTTAGATGTATATGAGAGGAATTTTTCACTCAGGTTTGAACATCATGCAGGGCATTCCATGGTTAATAGGAGCCATATGGGCGTACAGATGAAATAAAATCATCGCCTAAAGAAAAATTTCTTTTTGTAGATGGGCCATGAGACACATTATGTAGATCCGTTGAGGGTATGGTATGCTTGGTCCTACAAAGGTGTCCTTAAGTCAATGATTGCCCATTTCTGATGGTCGGGTAACTTCATGGAAGTTGAGATTATGAAGACCACCATGGGTGGCTCAAAGAATGTTATGGAAACCCCTAGGGGGTCTTAGAAGGGACATAGTGTCTGAATGGTTTGGGGACATCAATATCAATCATGGATATGGATAGGAGACCACTCATACACATACTTGGTTGTCATGAAGGATGGTTAGATCTTGATGTAGTTTAATTTCATGCGGTTGGGACATTTTTTTAAAATGGAATGGATTTCTCTAGTTCTCATGAATTTAACCAGAAATATCCCTCCATAATTATATGTGATTTTGAAAGGTTTTTAAATTGTAGATTAGAGAATTTCTGAGTCCTGGGGTGGATATGAGGGCTCAGAGGCCAGGAGGCATTCAGAAAGAAGCATTGCCGGAGGAAGACTTGAATTTGGCATACAGTCCATGGGAAACAATATACAGATCCACTGGGGGCATGGTATTAATAGTCATTCAAAGGTGTCCTTAGGTCAATGGTTGTATTCTCCCAATAGTCGGGAAACTCCAGGGAATTTTAGATTGAAGACCACCAGGGGTGGATTATGGGAGTTAGATTCTTTCTGGTTACAGAGTATAATTCATGAGGAGGGGGTGTCTGGACATGGGAGAGGAATTTTGGGTTAAGATATCCTAGGAATGGGTGAATTCATCCCTCTCACGTAGGTGTGAGATGATGAATCGTACAGGTGTAGCCTATGCATTGAGGAAGAGAGGGAAGCCTCTTTTCCTAACTTAACCCATGAAGAGTTCTTTCAAGACCATGCAGTTTAGCATCATGCAGCAAGGATGGAGATAATTTTTTAATATTTTTTTTCTTTTTAAGATATTGTGCAGTTTAACGTTATGCAGTGAAGATGGTATCCGTGAATTTTAACATCATGCAGTAAGGACGCACTCTATACAGTTTACTCTTGAATAGAATGTAACTACATCTGAATACCCTGGCATGTCCAAGACATTGGAAGAATGAAGATAGTGTAAACTTTGATTTTGGGTCCTCTTGGATCAGGAGAAATGATATGAGGTATCTGGGGATGTTGAGCATACAAGGGGAGAAAGAATGTCACCTGAGGACGACTTGGCTTTGGTAGATGGGCCAAGGGCGATCAATATGCAAAGACACTGAGGGAATGGTATGCATAGTCATGAAAAGGTGTCTACAAGTCGATTATTTCCATGTATGGTAGCCTTGGATGTTTATGAGGATCCATGATTATCTGGGTCACAGGGTCTGATTTACGAAAAGGGTGTGTCTAGTCATGTTGGAGATGTTTGGCCATAGTTGTCTTTGATGCACAAGAAGTTCCCTGCACTGATTTAACATGAGTGTGGGGTACACTTTTATTCTATGCAGTTTAACATCATATGATATGGACAATCTTCTCTTAGTTTAATGGTCATAGAGTTCGCACCACTATTGGCTAATACAGCGGTTACCTATGGGATAATCGAATTAGGATGCTCTAGAATGCTATGATCCAGAAGGTGTATGAATGTGTAAATTGTAATCCTAGGTTCTCTTGATTCATAACATGTGGTGTGGGGGATCTAAGGTCGGTAAGCATATGGATATAATAAGAGTATTGCCTGAGGAAGACTTGCCTTTGGTAGACAGTCCAAGGGAGATCAATATGCAGAGCTGCTGAGGGAATGGTATGCATAGTCATGAAAAGGTGTATGTAGGTTGATGACCTTCCACTTCTGATGGCCTTAAATGATTATGAAGATCCGGGATCGCTCATGAAATGGAGTCTAGAAGATGGGGATAGATGTGTTCGAGCATACGAGAATCATCTGTATTGAAATTGTCTATTGGGTTAAATCAGCACAACTTTGGCGTTGTCTTATGGATGCAAACCATCATAGGAACCAGGGTGGATACATAAGCTAACTAGGTAGGGGCACCCTGGCAATGTCTGGATGTGAAGGGGTCAAAATGTAAACCATTGTACCAGAAATTTTTTGGATCGGGTAATGTGATATAGGGTCTCTGAGGCCGGTAAGTGTATGGATCTAGGAAGAGTGTCACCTGAGGAAGAATTTCCATTGGTAGACAGGCTAGGGGAGATCAATATGCAGAGCCGCTAAGGGAAAGGTGTGCATTATCATGAAAAGGTGTCCACAGGTCGATGACCTTCCACTTCTGATGGCCATGGGTGATTATGAATATCTGCAATCATCCGAGTCATAGAGTTTGATGCATGGGAATGATGCATCCAAATGTGAAAGGAGTGTTCCATCAATGTTTTACCACGTATCTTGAGTGGATTATGACTTTACCATGTAGTTTACTGTCATGTAGGAAGGATGGATACCATGCAGTTTATCGTCATGCGGTAAGGACAGTGTTGAACTGACGTGAAGGGGGATTCCATGCAATTTGACATCAAGTAGTAAGGACGGTGGTGAATCGACATGAAAAAAGGGTGTCGTGCAGTTTAACATCTTGTGGTGAGGATGAGTTCCATGAAGTTTAGCATCATGCGGTAAGGATGAGATCCATGCAGTTTAGCGTCATGCGGTAAGTACAAGCTCTGTCCAGTTTAGCATCATGCGGTAAGGATGAGCTTCGTGCAGTTTAGTGTCCTGCGATAAGGACGAGTTCTATGAAGTTTAGACTCATGTGGTAAGGACGAGTGAATTTTTTATGTCCAGGGGTGGTTAGGCCAAGATACAAAAATCTCGGCATCGCTACATATCCTAGAAGGGCAGAAATCAAGCCACACATAGTTCTCTATTTTTTTAAAGGTGGTGGTTGGGCCAGGATATATGGTTCGGGTGTCACTAAGTATCTTGTGGGGGAAAGAATTAAGCCACACATATTTCTCAAATCCCTTGTAATTAAAGGGGATTCCTATTAAAATTTGACTCATATGCAGGAGGGGGGAATTTTTTTATGGTGGATGGGCTGGGATACAAAAAATCCAGTGTCGCTACATATCCTACGAGGGAAGGAATTAAGATGTATTTAGTTATTTGAACATGGCATAATAGATGAAAAATTTCAGGAGATCAATGTTTTCTCAGTTGAAGACATTGTCTCGTTATGTAGTTTAAAGTCATGTAACTAGGACATATTTCTCTTAGTTTAGGGTCATAGAGTTTGGACTTGCTCAACATAGTTTATTTTCATGTTGTAGGGATAAAGTACCATGTAGTTTAACGTCATGTGGTAAGGACACTCTACTATGCAGTTTTTTATTGTGCAGTATGAAAATTCAGGGATTTGTAGTTTAATGTCAAGAAACTTGGAAGATAAATTCTCTTATGGTTATACGAAATATTTTTTCAAAAATCTAGAGTTTGTAGGAGCATTGGTGAGATGCCAATCCATGGAGATCAAGGCATAGGTTCCATTGTATTAGACCTTTTGTATGAAATATAGTCCCTCCCACATTGGCTCTAGTTTAATTGGCTTTTTTCTAGGTATCATCAGGGTCTGGAGGACCAATACCAATTATCCTTCAAGGAAAGTCCAAAGAAGAACTTTTTTATTGAAGGCTCATTCCATCCAGTTCTGATATACTTCTAGGTGATGTTAATTGTGAAACCGCTTATCATCCAGATGCTCCAATTCAACACGTCACTTTTCTGCTTTCTCATCGTTGGACAGTTGATCACAAATGGAAATGTGGAGTGACGAAAATTGGAGTTCAATGGGAAAAACTGCTTCTCTTCCATATACTAATGAGTACAGAGTATCCTGGGTAGCGGTGCGAGTTGTGGTTTGATAGGCCCACAAGGCATGGAAGAGATTTTCTGGCCATTACTTCTTGTCTTTTTCCACCATTTTCTAGAGTATGTTAGATAGGTTCATGTTAAAGGCCTATATCTATCTATTGGCCGCTGCATGGTAGAGGGATGAACAATTGGTCTTGATACCATATTACTAGTATAGTTTCTCCAATTAGGTAGCGCAGAATTTGGTGTCGTTTTCCGTCAGTATTGTATGAGGGGCTCCAATTCTGGTAATGATATTGGCTTTCACGAAGCTGGAAATTCTTCTTGCCCCTACTTTCTTAAGGGGGTGCATCTTCTTCCCACTTGGAAAATAATATGGTTTCTATGAGAATATATTCGAATTGTTTGACCGTGGCAGGAGGATATAGTCCCACGACGTACATTCCCCAGATAGCGAGCGACCAGGAGTACTTATCTTGGTGAAGTAGCTCCGGGGTCTATTGAATGGATTTGGTATGAATTTTGGCAGGAGTGACATTTCATGGTAATGTTTATGCAATCCCATGCTGGGGAAATCCAATAGTATCCATGACTTCAAATCATATAAGAAATATTGGATCCCGATTTATGTGCTCCACACACTCTGGAATGCACTTCATTAATGAAGGTAGTAGTCTCTTCTCCATCAATGCATCTGAGAAAGACTTTTTCAATTCCTCGCTTGTAGAGAACCTTCTACTGGCTCGTGCCACCGTATAGGACAAAATTGACTGCCCTTATTTGTATTTTCTCTATTCCAGCCCTATCCAATAGAATTTATCCCCTCTGAAGGTAGTTTGTAATAGGGTTCATCCAGCTGGTACTAGGAGTATATGGCTCAAGGACAGGTCAGACTTCATCGATTTCTTACGTGTTAGTTTGAACAAACATCAAGACCATTCGATGGTGAGAAATGCTGATAATTGTTTCAGCCTAGTCTGGGTCAGCTAGGTATGTGGCCACATTGGCTTACGCATCATCCTGGGAATTCAACGACTGGGGAACATAGGTCAATGTCAATTCTGTGGGGAACTCTTCCATTAACCCTCGAGTGTGGTCAAATAGGGGGATCATCACCTCCTTCTTAATATAATAGTCATCATTGACTTGCTTGATGACTATTTCTAAGTCACTTTTTTACTTTAAAGTGTTGTACTTGAGCTTGGAGTGTAAGCTCTAGACCTGCAATGAGGGCCTGGTATTCTGCCTCATTGTTTTTGCATCCATCTGATGAGAGGAAGGAATATGGAAAAATTTCCTGATCTAGGGATATGAGTATGATTCCCAACCCTACCTTGTTAAACTTGTGTTCTTCAATTCTTTTACCCATAAAGCTTCAAGATGCACCATCAAAGTAAATTTCCCACATTCGAGAATCCTTTTTCATAGAGAATATGTCTTTGTTGAGGAGTTAGATTTCTGATGAGGTGGTCTCTATCGAGGGATGATCTGCTATAAAATCTACAAATTCTTGGCCCTTGATAGCTTTCTGAGGCATAAACCGAATTTCAAACTGTTACATGATGACTGCCCATCAGGATAGGTGTCCAGTCCGCATTGTATGCCTAAGGATGTACTTCAGTGGATTAGTGTGCGAGATCAAATAGAATTCATGATGTTGCAGATAATGTCACAACTTCTGGACCATGATGACCAGATCCAAACAGATCTTCTCAATATTTTAATACCATGTCTCAGCATCAATTATGGTTCATCTGAGATAATAAATTTTGTTTTCAATGCTGGTGTCATTCTTCTGCGTGAGGAAGGCTCCTAGTGACCACTCTAAGGTTGTCACGTACAAGATCAGTGGCCTTCCTTCAACCAATGGAATGAGCACTGGTGTAATCAAGAGGTACTGCCTGAGGCGGTCAAATGCCTCTTGGAAATTATCTTTCCATTGGTAAGTAACTCCCTTCTTCATCAACCTAGTAAAGGGAAGATATTTCCCCGCAATATTGGCTATAAAATGCCTGATATAGTCCAAGTGACTTGGAGTCCTCTCAACTCAGTGAGGTTATGGGGAGGTGGAAAACCAAGGATATCCATTGTCTTCTCAGGGTCGATTTTGATGCCATGATGGCATACGAAGAATCCGAGAAATTTCCCTATGGTAAACCTGAAGGCGCATTTCAAGGGGTTCATATTTAGGTTGTGTTGTTGAAGTTTGATAATAATGGTTTCAAGGTCTAGTAGGTGATCTGAGTGTTGTCATGACTTTACCACCAAGTCATCAACATAACATTCAACGAACTTCCCTACGAATGGTTTGAAAATTTGATGCATGGAATGTTGATATGTGGCACTAGCATTTTTCAGACCAAAGGGCATGACCTTGTAGCAAAATACTCTCTGAGGGCTTGAAGGTAATGGATTCTTCATCTAATTGGGCCATTTTGATTTGATTATATCTAGAATAATATTCCATGATGGAGATATCCTCTTATCCATCAATCATATCAATCAATATATCACTGATTAGGATCAGGAAATTGTCTTTCGGGCAGTACAAATTGAGATATCTAAAATCGATGCAGATGCGGATCTGTCTGTTCTTCTTTTTTTAGGGACTATGTTGTCTAATCAGATGGGATATTGGACCTCTCGAATTAATTATTCTTTGATGATCTTGTATACTTAAGACTCTATCTTGGTCGCATGTGTGGGGTGTGTCCTTCTGGCAGCATGCTTATATCCTCGATGATCTTCTGGTAGGCCTAGGTGGTGCAATGCCACCTCGGGATTAAGACCCAGTATTTCTATGTAATTCCAGGAAATTAAATTTCTATTCTTCCTGCAGAAGGAGGTATATACCTCTTTTTATTTGTAATACATGGCTGCACTAATGAGAGTGCGTCTCGGGTCTTCTTCGGTACCCAAGTTTATTTCCCCGAGTTCATCAACAGTGGTATAGATAACCTCTTAGAATGCAGGAGGGGAATCTATAAGATCCTCTTCCTCTTCTTCCCCCAAATCCTCCTTCTCTTTCCCTTATAATGGGGAGAGAGCTCTTGATATGGGCTCTCGAGAGCTTGGAGGAAAGATTTTGCATGGGCGCTCTATGGCGGAAGTGACTTCCTCTAACTAAATTGGTTATAAGAAAATATATAGAGAGGGAGAAGAATGGGGTGACAAGTTTCTTGTCATTTTTTCACTTCAGATAGTGTGGTAGGGATATCTTGAGATTCCAAGGATGTGGCATGGGCACCCTTGCTCAAGAATTCTTACTCAGATTGAGGGTTATCATTTTCTTCTACAACATCAAACTCAGTTGTCACGACTGAGATCATGAGAAGAGTTGAATACACATCCGGACTTAGATCCCTTCTCTCAATATGGTTTATGGGCAGCACATACTCTTCACTGAGCTGTTTGAGGGGGTCATCAGGAACCATTTCCAGACTTTTTGGGGCGGGGACCCAATCGATACCATCGATTGCAGATGTCTTCCCCTTTTGGTCATAAAATCTCGAATCGATCTAATGAGACTCGGAGAGATCTTGAGGGGCCTTATAAGTGTGCAATGTATCACCTTGTCCATTGATGAAATATTTGATACACTGGTGGTAGGAGAAAGGAATTCCCATATGTTGATGCAACCACAGCCTTCCTAACTGGGCGTGGAATGTCGTGTTTTTTCGAACCACCAGGTACTCTGAGTGGGCTACAAGGTCACAAAAATGGGTTTTTATCTTGATTTTTCCCACGGTCTTCTATTCTATCTTATTATAACCCAAGATATTTGTGGCTGAGGGTGTTAGATTGTCCTCATTCTAGCCCAAGCTACGAAGTGTTCACAGTGGGAGAAGGTTGACTCTAGAACCATTGTCGATGAAGACTTTCTAGAATTCAACATCATTCCGCATGTCAGACACATATAGAGGTCTTATGTGTCCTTTCATGGTAGAATCTTCATCCTGATCGGTGAATTAAATCACTATATTACATTCAAACAGGATAGTCTCCATTCGATGTATTTTGGTGGAAGAAACTTCTGCTTGAAATTATTGGGGGATGAGTAGGGCTTCTATGAGTGCTACCCTGAGTTCTACTGACAAACTCAGGGAATCTAGGATTGATAGGTTGGTTGGTACTTAGGCCATTTGTTTTAAGATATCATACTTTTTCTCTAGAGACTGGTGCTTCTCCATTTGTGGGAGCTCTTTAACAGGCACATTAGGGGTTGGAGCATGAGATGAGGAGGGACCGGTCGCAGGGGAAAGAGTTGGTGGTGCTCCTACATTCTAGGTACCTGACCTAGTCTGTTTACTTGTGCACCCTAGGTGGCTAGACACTTTTCCCTCCTCTGATGGGTACCATAGAATAATGGGGATAGAGTTGCTGCTCTTGGAGGCATGGGAGTATTATTGCTCCTGGTGGGTACTTTGAAGGGATCTCCCATGATTTTCTGCAATATTGACAGTTTGAGCTAGGGCATAACTATAGGGTTGGTTCTATCCATGGCTGTGTCTACCCTGGTATCCCCTTCTTTTTTGATTCCTCCTTCTGTTCCCCTAATTGGGTGTCAAGAACTTAGGTCCATAACCATAATCTTTGTCAGAGAATGGTTCAATTAAATGGATGGAGCTGATGGAATCGAAGATTAGTTACTCATTCGATGAAATATTAGTCTGGTTTGCTGCCTCTGATGGTGCCTTTTGGTGGGTTGGTGACCATTGTGTCAAGTATGGGGGCATGAAATCTGAAAGTGTCAAGGCTATCTTGGCCCTGTCACAGACTTCTCCTCTTGTTCATGTTTCTTCCCTCTCTAATTAAGCTATGATTACCAGCTTATAGAGGGTTGTGGGGCCAAGGACGGCAGTTGTGTTGCATTAGGAGCTATTGGGAGCACAACTGGTTTCTACAATTGATCTCGTAGTATGCCATGAGCTTGGTTGACCATCTTCCAAGTCATCTAACCATCAAATTTATACTCCCTTTTTTAACGACTTTCTTCCACACCTCCCCCTCATCTAGTTCGGTGGCAAAAACATATTCTACATGTGCTGGGGGGGTCCTAGCTTGACCTACCCTAATTCCACCATCCTTTTTAGGAGTTCTTTGAAGAGGAAGCATTCTTGAATATTGTGTCCCAACATCCGATGGTACGGACAATAATATGGTTGACAGTCGAGGTCAACTTCTTCAGTATTTCTTGTCTCTTGTAAGTGGATCAAGTTGAAATTCATGTTAGCTATGAAATATCCATAGAGTTGGTCCTCTCAGAATGAGTAAACTCTATTCCTTCATTCCTCAAATTGGTTTCTCTTATTCCCTCTTTGATTGTCTCATTAAAGAGGAGGCGATTGTTGATACGCAGTAAGCCCTTGGCAATTCGGTGGAGGTTTAAGCGGTGGAGCAGGTGAGAGGGTTGGCTTGAGCGTGATAGAGGACTCTTAAGATCTAATTGCTCACTTTTCAGGAGCCTGTGAAGTTATTTTGGACTTGAGGTTAGTCTTCAGCAAGGAGTATTCGATTATCTGGGAAATAGCAGAGAAATCCCAGAATCTAGTGGTGTATTTCACTGGTATGAGTGGTGTTCGCAACTTATCCTGGAGGTTTTCGGTGCATATAGCAAGAATCTCATCCTGGGTAAGTGGCATGTTCATAGATTAGGTTATACCCTTCCATCTGGCGATGAAGTCTAAGACCCTCTCATTCTCCCTCTGTTTGCAATTCATGAGGTCCCTAACTGTCATCTTGGGAAATGTTGAGCTAAAGTGGAACAGGAATTGCCACTGAATATCCTCCCATCCTTTTATTTACTGAGATGGAAAACATGTATACCAGATGAAGGACAAACCTTGTAAGGTTCTCACAAATCATCTGAGTTTCACTACTTCTTTTTGTTCTGAATTTCCCATAATAAGGTCACAATAAGACTCGTAGTGCATCAAATGATGTTCCAGGTCACCTAAGCCATTGAATATAGGGAATATAGGGATCCCAAAATTTGGTGGATGTGGTGTGTTTCTCACACAGTCTGGGTAAGGGTTTCTCTCTGGTTGTATCGGAGCGCATTGGCCTTCCATTACTTCCAATCAAGATTTCAGTGCTTAGATGGTGTTGGTGAGACCCTGGTTTACATCTTGTTGAGACTGATCCTGAATGGGTATAGCCTAGGGTACTACTTGAGGTGCTGGATTAGCCGGTATCTGAGGAGCATATTCCATTGGGGGTACCTTCAGAGTATTTAGATGTACTCTCTCCAGTTGCTTCCTGAGTGTATGGAAGTCTCAGAATGCTTCTGAATCCAAGTTTAGGTAGTTGGATAGGCCAAGTTCCACACTGGGCGGGGGCCCTAACCTTGTTTCATTTTCTGGGCAAACATTTGTTGTTGAGGTGCACCTACTGGAAGTGAGTACTGTGACTCATCTTGGGGAATGTATTTGGAAGGATTATTCCTCTGGAGTATCTCGGTGTTAATCCACCTTAATTCCTTCATTTCCTCCTCCAATTGAGTGAACCTCTCTTTAAGCGTGAGAGGATCATTTATGTTGAGAGAAGGAGGAGGGTTGAGGACAACTTATGATTTGTTCCTATCTCTATTGGTGACTCACGGGGGAAGTGGAGGATGATTTTCTAGAGCGTCTAGGTTTAGGGTGGCCCTCTGGTTCTGGGTGTTCATGCCCACTAGCTCATTGTAAATCAGAAACTAAATGGAACCATCTTCTCCCAAAATATCCATATTTGCATCATCTTTTGTGTCATCTATGTGGTTAAAATTCACTATATTGATAGATTCATAATACGGTGAGTAGGAGCTGTCATCTTCTAGGTATTAAGAGTACCTTCCACACCACATACTAGATTTCCCCCTTCTGTCCCAGGATTGTCTTTAGGTCTCTTGATGAAGGGTGATGCAGAAGGATCCTTGGTGTGACCTTATTGCATGCCTCCCTCTTGGAGGGGATGATGTTTCAAAGGATGGGATAGGACAAAAACCTCCTCATAAAACTATCCCCCCCCCCAAATGATAGAATACTAATTCTCATGAGGGATTTTGTTGTTGAGGTAAAAATTCCCCCAGCCCCATGGGATGGGGTTGGCTCCGTTCCTTGGAAGCTGCACCTCTTCCCATTTTTTTTGGTCTTACGGGGTCATTTGTTGTTAAAAATTCCCCCACCCTTGTAGGCTGGGGTTGGTCCCATATTGTGGCAGCTACTACTACTATTGCTTCTTTCCTGATCTCACATGCTCCAATTCGAGGGTGAGATGGACCTGGTGTTGATTTATCCTATGAATTAATTCCCTCTAGGGAGGAATGCACTGATATCTGATTGGATTTTCTTAAGTGAGAAGCCTAATGAATGTTTTCAGTAGCCTGATTTAGAAGTTCATGAATGCCTTGCTCTCGTCAGGGATGATGCTTTTGAGAATTACTCAAGGCATGTTTCTGTCGGGTGTGTCACCTCTCCTGAATAAGGACTTCATTTGATTTCTGTCTTGAAGTGATGGCATTTCCAGACCATACGCCGAATGGGTTTTTCTTGATGGGAAGTGGAGTGAAATGAAGAGCTCCATGTTCTCTCCATCCACATATATGAACTCCTGTCGGAGCATCATCAATAAGGTGACATAATTTGTGTAGTGAACAGAGGTAGGTTAACTCAAGGTCCCTTTTACACCTCTCTGATCGTGGTCATCATGCCTAAAGAAGGGCTTCCAGGAAAATGTGACGTAGGAGATCACCTATTTCCTTGACATGATCTACATACCCTTCATATGGTAGGAAGTTTAATTTCAACCAGCATAGGGTTGTCCAGATATTGGAGTGGATTTCATGTATGCTTTCATCTGAAAACTCTCTAGGTATGTCAAACTGAGAGGTGGTCGTGGGCCAAAACATTACTAGTATATCATCCCTGGCCAACCATTTCCTCAGGGGAAACATATCAGTATGTGCCTCTTTAAT
The DNA here is from genome assembly GCA_963277665.1 of Viscum album. Lineage (NCBI taxonomy): Eukaryota > Viridiplantae > Streptophyta > Magnoliopsida > Santalales > Viscaceae > Viscum > Viscum album. Next base: position 423,312,892 of record OY728166.1, on the reverse strand, counting down.
TGATTCCTCTACTTTATCAGCCCAGCTGAGATGCTTCTTGACAGTATGTTCAGAGTTAGCGGGGCTGGTAGAGATCAAATCGTTATGTGGGCAGCACTAGGGTGGCTCAGAGGATGAACGTGGTCCCAGACCATCTTCTGATTGATGATGTATTTATTTTATAGTTGACTGGGAATATGACATTCTCGATTCCCTCCTTATGAGTGCCTCAGCATAGGATGGATTTTTTATACATGATTCGGAGGGGGTAGGACCTTCCTGTCGATATGATACATCACAGCGGGGAGGACCTTTGCAGTTGGTGCTACAGTGGTGAGGACTACCTTCGCGACTTGAATTCTGACTGCCAAAAATAATTGCATAGTGCATACCCTAGGGAGGACCTTCAGGGTGGACTATAGTAAATTGAGGACCTTCTTGTTGTTCAAGGCCATTACGTGGAGGGAATTATTAATGGATATCATGGTGGCAAGGACTACCACCATTGTTGTTGTAGGGAGAAAACCTATGGGGTACACCATGGGGAGGGCCTTCAGAATGTACCGAAATAAGGGGAGGGTCTTCTCGTTGCTTGATGTCTTTTTGGGGAGGACCTATGATATCCATGTTGTAATGGTGAGGACTACCATTACCTCGTTATGCCTCACTACATAGAAGACATTTTCATTGCATACCTTAGAGAGGACCTTCAAGACAAATTACAGCAAGGGGAGGACCTTCTGGCTGCACAGTTTTGTTACAGGGAGGGCCTTTGCAACAACTTCCATCATGGTGATAATGACCATCATGGTTTGACATTATGTGTGCATCCTAGGGAGGTCCTTCAGGAAAAATTACTACAAGGGGAGGACCTTCTTGTTTCTTAAGTCCATTTCAGGGAAGATTTTTTCAATGGTGGCCATGATGGTGAGGACTACCATCATAGCTGTCGTCATGGCGAGGAATAACATCACAACTATTTTAGAGAGAATATCTGCAGGGCGCACCCTAGGGAGGGCCTTCAAAATATACTACAATCAGGGGAGGTCCTTCTTGTTTCTTGACGTCTCTATGGGGATGACCTTTGTTATTATAGTGTCGGAGAATTCCATCATAATCTGAGGCCTAGCTATGTGAAATATTATTATAATGTAACCCCTAAGGAGAACCTTCAGGGTAGTCCACGGCAAGGCAAGGACCTTCTAGTCATGATGAGATGTCATTGTGGGGAGGACCTCCGCAGTTGCGACTATGACGGTGAGGACTACCATCATAATCTGTGGTCCCACTACACAGATATTGTTTGCAGCATATACCCTGGGGAGGACCATTAGGGAAAACCATAGAAAGTGTAGGACCTTCTTACTGCTCAATCTTCTGGTCAGGCAGAGGGCTTCCGTGACTTGCATCAAAAGAGGAATTCTCGTGATCGATCGTTATATGCCCATGAGTGAGGCCCTCATGGGTGCTCTAGGGAGGACCTTCAGAGCTATTGGTAGCGATATTATGGGGAGGACCTTGGAAACTGCTACTGCCACTCCCATAGTATGGTAATGGGTTGGAAGGATTCTGAGCCTTTGAGACTTGTTTGGCAGTATCGAGAACCCCAGATTCCATTAGAGTGGATTCATAGACCCACTCTTTATTTTATGGCTGCCTTCGACACGTTCGGGGTGCTCTCTTATGGTTAGTGGGGATCATCTGCTATTAATAATGGTAATCACCTCTAGGTCCCTATCAAATTGGGTCATGTGATGCTGTCGGGATACGCCGATGAACATCTTGTGTTTTGGTAGTAATATATGCCTTCCCTAGAGCATCCATCGTGATGGACAGGTGTCCCCCGGTTTGAATGAGTGAGTATGCTTGATCTGGTTTCCCCTATATCATGGGATATAGCTGGCAACCCTCCTGGGTGGTATAAGGGATATAGATCTGCTCCAAGGAGACTATATCTTCTCTTAGATGAGTCACCTCAATTGGAGAGATGGGCTCAAGGGACCGAGTCCTTGTTTTGATGCCGATGCAATTACATTCTGGTAAGTATGCAAGATAAGATATGGGATCGATACCTTCTCCTCCATCATTTCCAAGATATGTAGAGATACATCCTTGGATGGAATGGGCATGAGGGATCATTCCAATGTCGGAGTAGGAATGTCATGCACTGGTCCTCTAGTGGTCAGTGGATACTGACGATTCTCCTGTGTTAGGGTAGGTGAACGAGTCTACCCTTGTGCTGGGATATTCCAGCTTACTTATCCATTTTCCACCACATCGGGATGATAAAATTTTCTTACATCTACAGCTAGTTTCCCCTACATATGTTGGTGTCCCGCTGTATTGAGTCGGTGGCCTCTGTTGGTAGGGAGACGTGCCTACATGTTGATCACCACCATATTGGGATAGTGGGTGTCAGGAGCATCTACGAGGAGCTGGTCCTACATGCGCTGGATTTCCACCATGTCTGGATATTGGGATTCATGATCCCAGGAAGGGAGAGGTTTTTACTGGGTAGGTGTCATCCTGTATGGGTTACGATCTTGAAGAGGCTCAGCGGGGATGCGCACCTGCTCATATGTTGCTTCCACATCGGGATGGTGGACTTTGGAAGAGCGGACAAGTGCATGGGCATGCCATGAAATGTCACTGTGTCTGATCAGTGGAGTTCTTCCTCAAGAACGAGGGTGATGACCTATTTCTGGTTGTATGTTCGCCACCCTAGAAGGTCGGTCCAAGGGGCCAGAGCTTGGGGAGAGTGGGCGTAGATCTTCAGGGTGGTATCCTCTTTAGGGTGAGGATATGAGGTCGCGGTGTAGTTGCGGCGATGTCTTCCAGTGGGGGCCTTAGAGAGGAATCCCATTCCAGTTGGGATGAATTCATTATCATCAAACTCATCCACCTCCCTAAGATAAGGGAGGTATTCATTGTCTCATTTCAGGGACAGGCTTCCAAAATAGTTTGAGACGGCTATAGGGGCCTCTTGGGTCTTCTCCCTCGGTTGTTTCTAGGTAGGCAGATGATGGTACGTAGCCAACTGGATAGTGTACATAGCCGCCTCCATAGTTGGTAGAGCACCGTTTAGGTGGTACTCTCAGATTTGTGCATCCGAGACCCATCTTTGAAGATTCTGGGTGGGCAAAGGGGTCCTCTACCGATTGAGAGGCCCGGTCTTCATGTTGATCGTCACGCGTGTCAGTGAATTCCTTTGCGAAGACATTGGATTAAAGGAATATCTTGGCGTACTTCTAAAACATTTTGAACGTAAAAATAGAAAAACCCTTAAATGTAGCATCTCATAATCCCATTCATAATTAATGATCATGCTTGACCCTCCTTTTGAGCATGAAAGAGGGCGTGAAGTGGGATTATTTCACCACCTCGGTTAAAGGATCACGACCGGGTCCATTTTTATTTTTCATGGAGAATGAACAAAATGTCTCATCAAATATTAATCATCCATTTATTTTTATGGATATTTTCTTATTAAGGTAAATCTTTCATGATGGTTAAAGATTCATGACAGGTTTACCATTTTTGTTTTGTGGCGAGGGGACGTGATCGATTCCAGTGTCTGATTAAAGGGAGTCAGTGTTGTTTAATCATTTCTATTGGGTTCCCTACCTTCGTGGCTTCACCTAGTATCAAACGGATTTATTCGTGGAGCCAAAAATTTCCAACGGTTCTTGTATCCAATGATCCATGGACCTGCTTTCCAAAGGCAGGTGTTCATTGGGTGATATGGACAATGACACTTAAAAACTCACAATGGTCGAGAGGATGGGAATTCAGGCTCATCTCACCCTTTTGGGGGGAATTATTTTCTATTCTGTAACTCTCTTATAGATTTAAGACATGTTCATTAGTTCGTGAATCTTTGGTTTATCCCCAATCATAGTATCCATAGATTACTCCTGGGTTGAAGGTCACAGGTATACACAAGAATTCAGAACTATCTACGTTTGAGGATTACCATCCTTCATTGGATTAGAGATTTTGGGGAAGTCTGAGTTTGTTCAGACAACACTGGTCTCAAGCCTTATAATTGGGAGCTCTAGAGTTTATTGTCATTTAGGGGGGATAGAGAGTGACTTGACCATCTAGATTGAACCTGTAATGTGGGCTTCCTATGTATCCTTGTGAAAGGAATCAAAATCCATGTAGTTCGATGACACTTAATGGGAAGCATCACCTTTTAAGGTAGTGTGACAAGGACCCAACCATACAGTTTAACATCATGAGGCAAGGGTGTCTAGGTGACAGGTGCCTAGTCAAGGTTAGTGTGGGACTTACACCGAAACGGCCCAGAGGACCCGAGGGGAAATTATTTCCTGGGCCCGGGTGTGGTCCTTATAGTTTCATGAGGAAATAGTTTGATAAGAAAGGATGGGTATTAGACTTGGATGTTGGGCTTTATCCTCATAGAGGTTTTCTACATATATCAGTTGGTTGGTAATCAATGTGGACATAGTACTAGAAGGTTAAGGCTTACACGTGATAGTTTTCTGTCAAGAGCATGATTAGAAACCCATGTTGGGGTATGGTGGGGGCCTACATGTGTTTGGTGGCTCGAGTTGGGATTAAACCTCAGGGAGGTATCCTACGTACCCTGCTTAGGATTCCTGGATCAAAACCCACATAGTTTTTTCTACCATTGTCATTGTATGGATGTTGTGACCATCCCAAATCTCTATGCCCACATGAGTCATGCTCGTTGTGAAAAACAGGATAATGTGAAAGATTCGGCAAGCTATGCACTTTTTCCATACTAAGGGGAGGTGAGGAAGATAGCATCAGAGGTAGAGGGCCGAGACCATGAGACTTTCATTCCTCCTGGTGTCGAGGAGGGAACGAATGTAGAAATGGTGTTGGTAGAGGATGTGGTATAGAGGTGGCAGGCACAAAGCAATGAACCTCCCCAGATGAAAGGGGAAAGGCAATTGTCATCTAGTGAGGATGGTGTGGGGCTTACTCTTGGAGGGATGTCTTGTTAATCTCTTAAGGGGAGGAGAGAAGTGATCACCACTGGTGCTTATTAAATGGAAAATCAAGCGGGATCCCTCAATCCTGAAGAGTGTAGAGGCACAAAGGGGCTCCTAGGCTCAGAATTTGGACTACCGTGGGTATGTGAACCCAATAATGCTTTGTATGTCCATTAAAGGTTTGGGGTAACCCCTTTGTCTCCACTTATCGAGGTTATGTGAAATTAGGAGGGCGTTTTGATGTTCCAGAAAGTTTCAGCAAGCCGATCTGGTGGCTTTGGGAGAGGACTCAGCTTGGTGCTGATGGATAGGCTACTGAAGGGATTTTTGAGGACTAGACTGAATTGGAAGGGTCTTATCTGACTCAGGGGATGGAAACACTGAAGGCCTTAGAATACCACATAGCCATATGAGCAGAGACTCCCTTCATATTGGAAGATGCTACACAGATGGACAGGTCATCCGCGTACCAGTGTGGTACATGGACTGAGGGGAATCCCATATATCGTAGTGGTACATGGATTCAAGTTTGGTTCATGTACTAAATTGGTATGCGATGCTGGATTCCACTCGAGTGGGAGAAGCTAAGGGTAGCACCAGTTAGGGCTTTTCCCGCGTTGGGGGTGCTATGCGGCATGCTAGATCGAAGAATGGGCACAAGCTCCCTAGTTCACGGGAAGTGCATCCGCGTAGGGGCCATCGTTCGTGGTTCACCAATTTTAGGTTCACGGTTACCAATTTAATTATGTGTTCTTTAGTTATTAACAATTTTTCTCCAGTTTATACCTATTTCGGGTTCGCAAATTGAAACATCACGGTACGCAAAATCATAATCTCTCGAAAGCCTCTTCCTTCTCTAAAAGTCTGATGCCTTCCTTAAAAAATTCGATCGCCAAGAATATGACCTTCAATATACCAATCCCCTTCTTTTACCCCTTGACGTCCTTTTATAGAGGAGGGAGGGTTGTATCTATGGTCATGCGACACCTTTTAAAGAGTCCCATGACAGAAATCTCATCCTATGGATGACTTAGTCAACCCAAGGTTTGTGGGGTATATTGAATGCACCTCACCCATGAACCAACTCGGTCACTGGGGTGCTTCACATCCATGTAGGGCTCCGCCTCCATTTTGCAAATGACGTGGTGCTCGGTGGGGGTGCAGTTTACCAGGTTCGCGGTTGGCATGGTTCGTGACTACAGAACGGTCCAGCCTCACTCTTCATCCATTTGGTTTGCGCCCACATAGGAGATCCACCTCCATTTCACGAACGACAGCGTCCGTGGGAGGGTATTTCACCAAACCGGCCATGTACCACTGATGATGAACCGGTCTGCAGACTGGTTGGGTCCTTTACCATTTCTTCTAAACATTCTTCAAAAAATTTCTAAATTATTTATGAAGATTGGGTAGGTTATTCAACTGTTTTTAAGGGAGTAATTTATTTCCCTTATGCATATTTTTCAGGACCCTATAGGGTCATATTCCTATGGTGTTTTCATCAGGAAAATCCACATTCAATGTTACAATTAGGCCTCCAAAATATTCTTTATAGAACATGTTATAAGACTCATTTATAAATAAAAAAGAATTATTTGAAAATTAAAAGAAACAATTAGTGACCATTTTCAAGCAAAATACCCAAATTGAAATATCAGAACTCATTTATAATGGCCATTTAGTCATTTTATCAAATATATATTGTTCAAGGTTAAATAAAATTGATTTTTTTTTAGTATCTAAATATGAAAATAGATTTTCATTCAATGAAAACCAAATAGAAACCTAGTTTCCTTTCTAGATAATTCTCAATCATATTTAGAAGAAAAGTTTTATATGAAAAAATTATATTTAAATAATTAAAAAAATAATGTTTAAATAATTTAAATGTTAGTAAAATGGAAAACCTACCTCATAATAATTTCATTCATAAAAAAAGTTTTATTCTAACTTAATAATGAAAGAAAATTCCTTAGGGAACTGTAATAAACCATTAAATAAAAAACACCAATCAAAAATCAAGCCACACCGAACCCTAGGTCATCAATACCCTCATAGGGAAAGATGAAAAATATTGGAAAAATATATGACATAAATAGAATAACTGAGGTCGTTACCATCAAGAAAACCCAAGAATTGATGGGAGGATTCAAAAAATTGGGGATGGAGAGGGATTATTCATAAAGATATCATTCGGTTGTGATGTATAAGGTAATGGGAATAGTGACCCCTAAGGGTGTTTAATGTTGATAATTCCATTGAATGAATTCATCCTTTTAAAAAAATGGAAAGATATATACCAAGACATCATATTATATGTTATAGTGTAGTACCCTAGCCTATGAACAATTATGGAATAGCCCTATGGATGTGGTGTGGTGGTTACCTGAGTTGTAGTACCACTAATTATAGGGACCTAGTATAAGTAATTGGACTTAAAACATTATATAATATTGAGTTAAGTCGAGAATTATACTTTTTTTATATTGAGGATCTTTTCAGGTTTATAGATTTAGAGAAGTAGGCCATAACTCATACATAACAAAACCATTACAATACAACGTAGAAACTTCCAAACATTATCCATTTTTCCATAATATAAAATTTTAAAATAAATCATGAATTATTGTCATAGAAAAACTACGCAACTTCTAAATCTAATTATTCCTTACCCTTTCCCATCCTTAAACCCTATGAAAACACTTTAAAAACTTGGGATGACTAAAAAGGCTCAGTAAGGGATATAAAAATAAAGAATCTATTAGTTCATTGATATACATTAAAATCCATGGAAACATTATAATAAAGTAATAATTTTCACCCTTAATAAGTATTAAATACTTTACTTTGAAAATAATCTCATTTCATACTGTTTTTATAATCACTAGATTACCATAAAAACCATATAAAGCATAGAAAATACATAAATGTACCATAGGACATAATTATACTTTAAGCTCTTATAAATGGAATAACCAAGCATTCAACATCCATACATGTCACTCTTATAAATGGAATATTCATATAATTTACTTCTAGACCAAATGAATTAGAGGTTATAACATAACCACCCATCCTTGGTTTATCACAGAACAACCCGTACTTGGTTTATCACATAACCACCCATCAAATGTCCAAGTAACATTATATAATAATAACATATTAAAGATTTCAATTTTAAACATTTCACTCATAAAACTTCATTTTCAATCACAAGAAACCATTTCAAGTTATTGAAATAATTAATCAATTTTTAAAAACATTTTCAATACCAAAATACAAATAAAAGGAAATAAGGGATGTATTTTTATTTTAAAAACATTAATTCTTGTAGAGGAAGTAATATATCAAATAATGTTCATAGTGGTGTAGAATTCATTGTCATTATATACAATAAAAAAAGAACAATCATTTTTTCGTTTGTAAAGAAATTCACACGCTCCGTATAGAAAACATAAACATATTTCTTTTTTGAAAAACATTTGAATTAAATTAAAATTTAAGGTGGTTCTTTATACACCACATAAATGAAGGTGGTGTATAACATCAAAATATGACTCAGTGAAAGGAGATTGAGATGAATTCCATTACCTTGAGTCTGACTTGTCATGTACAATATTCATCTTCCTGAATAATAAACTTATTTTAATTATTTACTTTCTTGATTGAATTTTTTAATTTTATTATTACTTTTATATCACTTATTATCACTCTATAAAAATTACTTAATTATTTAACTTCATGTCAGACATTTTGATGACATTCTATACTTGAATCCAAAATGACTTTGATATAACATCTGTAGTCAAAGTGGTCATTATTCCATCATCTCTAGAATAAAATTCTTGAAATAATAATCAATTTTATACATTAATTATACTTTTAAATTCATCCATTGCATATGAATATAAAAAATGAACTACATTAAAATCATGGAGATGGTAAGTTGTACGTACGCATTAGTAACTTTTTCATTTTTTAATGATCATTATGAAAAGTAGGTAAGTATTATTTTATCTTCTCATAATGATCATAATATAATTAAAATCATATTAATAATGTAAGTACCTGACTCTAGTTGCCCAGAGTCGGTGCCTTATTTTATTACATTGGAATATAAACAAGCATTGTGTATCCTGAAGGACTAAGTAGTTTAGTATATTTTGGAAACAAGATATATATATAAGTTTAAAATTACATCATAAAAGGAAAAACAAAACTAATTTATTCTGTTAAAAAATCCAAGCCTCCTAGATTATTCCTGCAAGTCACTCATAACTAACTTCTTAATATCCTAGGAAAATGAAACATAACAAAGGGGTGAGCTCAAATGCTCAGTAAGAGTAATAAATACAAAAAAAACATAACATAAACAAAAACATTAAGCAAGATTAATAATTGAAAACACATGCCTTTATAAATAATAAACTTGAAAACATTATGGTAGGAATATGAGCTGAGTAAATAATTCTATAATAAAACATAATCATGGGTATTCTACTAGTCAAATAACCACATGAACTCTCAGTTACTAGATTCATAATGAGGGAAGTTCATATGTTGGACATTATGAAACATTTTTTCAATGCCTCGACCAAGACATCTAAAAATGATTAAGTCCATGTCCAAAACCATAAATAAAATTGGGAAAGGCCTCGACCAATTCCATGTCTATTTGTATCATAAGACCTACCGATGCATCGAGGGTCTACAGCGGGCCCCACTCATAACATAATAAGTCCAATTCATTCCTTATATGAGCATAGATAAACATAAACAACATATACATTCATAATGAAACTATCATATGAAATGTAACTAACTTTCCTCCATCATTAAACATAAAACACTAACCATTTTGACTAATATGGTTAATGTTTTTAGGATAGACCATCCCCAATAAAATTAGTCATAAACCATTCAATAAACTCTGGTAGATGAAATGATAAATGATTAAACCCAATAATACATAAGAATCAACAAAAGTGTTGAATCAGGCGAAAATACTCATATAAAATCATTAAGCAATTCTTGAGATAAATACTCTTTTATTATGAAAAGTATAGTTATTTTGAAAAAATCATTGTATAATACTATAAGTTAAGAAAGATAGTATTTTTATAACAAAATAAGTTATTTTATGAAGATAATGGTTTCCAAAAAAACAGATTATAGAGTTCCCTTTAAAAAAGGTAAGAATTTAAGAAATACACTTGAATCGGACCTGTATTTTAGAAACAATTTTAAGTTCCTTTTAAAACATGTAACTATTCATAAAATAAGGATGTTTTATGGTTTTTAGACATATATAGAACAATCAAAGAGATTTTATTAGTATTAGGTAAAAATATAAAAGTATTTCATTGAGGTAAATAGACAATAAAAGTAACCCGAATGAAAATGGAGGTTCGGGTGAGAAAACCCTTACCTTAAGTCTGAATGCGTTCTAATCTTGAACTTAAGGTCCTGGAATATGAAATTAAACTTATTAATAAATTATTTAATAACCTATTATACATTTATTTAGTTCATCATAATTATATTTTGTTCACTTATGTCCTTATTGATAAGTTATTATATTGAATTTCGTCGTTCCAGAGTGTTCATTTTCTTGATTTTCATAATCGGTTCACTTGTTTTTAAGTAATGGAGTTCATGTGGAATGGATATAAATCTCCAGAATTGAAATTACATATTATTTATGAAAATAAATAAGTTTTAATGGTCATTTATATCATTTGGTTACATGGAAAGAGGATTAATCATTAGATGAAATATTAATGGCATTCACTTATATTATTTTTGCGATATTTTGATTATTAGGAACTAGTTTGATCGTATGATTTAATAATATGTATGTATACTGGTTACGAAATATTAATTAAGTTATAATAAATATATTATAGTCTGGTTCAATAATAAAAATGGTTTCATGACCATTAATGAAGTATAAATTGAAGAACCAAATTTTTTCATCCATGAAGGATATTAATTAGAACCTCATAGACGTTGATTTCATTTATAAAATAAAAGGGAGAGTAATAATATTGATGATGGTTCTTTCATTCACATGATAAAATTATAGTATATAGATGATACTGAATATATCATGGTAATTTGGATATAGGATGTAGAGAGAGGATAACAAAAGAAGTTAAATTGAAATGAAACTAAATGAAGAATAAGGGTGCTTTACCTCTTGAAGTAACCACCATGAGAACCTCTTAAGGGAAGGGGTTTTGGTCTTTTGGAAAGACAAATAGATTCTTGTATGTGGGTAGTGACTAGGGAAGGTTCTTGGGTAGAGATTAGACAAGTCTTGAAGCTTGAGAGGTGTGAGGAAAGGAGGGTGCGAAGGGTGGTATTTATAGAGGAGGGGAGAGGGGATATCTCAATATTATATTCATTAATTTATTATTTCTCCACAAGACAAGGAATAGTGAGTCTTCCATGACCAAGAATTGTAATTTATTATATGAATCTGAGTCAATTTTTCTTACATCAAAATAACATCATACATGACTCTATAATTAGTGTATTTATCTTATTTGGTAAATTATGGTATTTCACTATTAATAAAAAATTCAACTATTTCAAAATAATCCCAAAAAAATCACCCCAACCATTTTTCAAAATGTAGAATCCAAAAATGAAGTCCATGTTTTTAAAAATAATTTTCTAAATATGATTAACTTAATATTTAATTAAAATCATAATTTATTCTTAAAAACAGTTTTAAAACATTTATTTACTTATTCCAAAACATAGGTATAGCGTACTTCCACTTGAATATTATTTATATACTATCATAGGTAAGATTAATATTCATTAGGGTATATCACTATTCATAAGGGTATGTTACTATTCATAAGGGTAGGATATTATTCACCAAAAAAATATTTTTTTCTTATCAGACTCAAAATAACTTACTGATCGCAACCGTGTACATCAGATTTTTGAAATTCACATTACAGAAGTGACAAACTTTTGTTTAAAGGTCACATAGAACTTAGTAGTTCATTATTTTGTGATTTCATGTGATTATGAAATATTTATAAGAAGTGAATTTCCATTGAAAAAAATATTGGGTCATTACAAATAATTTAAATATACTTATATATATTATCCATGTGATGTGGAGATTAAAAAATGGATCGCATCGCTTCGTGGAGGTGATAGTTCACACATAGGCATGAACGATGTTATCATTTTTATGTGCATGGAAATCAAGGAAGATATTGATATATTATTCACTTATAATGATAATTATATCATGAATATCATATATAAACATTAATTCAATAATTATATTTATCCATGAGATATGGTAATGGAAGACGAATTATATTAGTTCGTGGATGTGATAGTTCACACGTACGCATAAACGATTAATTATTTTCCCAGTTGATAGAAGTTGAGATGGACTTAGGTGATGATATTAAAAAAATAAAATATATTTATATTTATTATACTGTATTTATTTTTTTAATCATTATTGGAGAATATTTTATGGAAGTGGAAGAATAAATAAAATAGAAATACCTAATTAAAAATGATACCTATTCTTTGAAAGATTTCCATTGATTATCACCTTGACACCTCTAAGGAGGGTGTTCTACCTAAATTAATGCTTCTAGAATAAGGGGGTGGATTAAAATAAGGTAATTTGGTAGATATTATCGAAACAAAAATGGGTTTCAAGTGTGAATAAATGATAATAAGTGGTGTAGTTTTATAAGAGAGGGAAGGGGAACTCTTGGAATTCTTAAAAGTATTAAATTAATATAAATCAATTTTCTATTACAAATGGATCCAAATTGAGTTATGTAGAATATAGAATTATTATGAGACTAAATCCATTCATATAGTAAAAATTATATAGGTTTTGATTTTTTTATAATCCTTATGTTTTTGTTTTAACATTTATTTTACCCTTTGAACTCTTACCATGTTGTCATGTAATTTACACTTTGAGGGTCGTTATAATTACTAAAACATGCCAAACGATCAATAAATGAGTCATTTATTAAATTTTAGTAATTATAAAAATTATTTGGTTTAATTTTATATTTTTATGAATTTTATATCATTTAATAAAATGTTATTTTTTTAAAAATTTCATTAATGTCAATTTTGACACTTCATAATTTGACTATTTAAAAATATCATAAAATTTTGATATATTCAAAAAAATAAATTAAATCATTCCTAAAATGTAAAATTTATCCATAAAATTATTGTATGAAGTTAATTATATCAAATTATATTTATTTTAATATTTTAAATATCATTTATTTGATTATTCCATTAATTAAGAAAGTGCAGCAACATCATTATTTCACTATTTAATTTAATTATTTATTTCTTAAAATTGAAAATAAATTAAAATTATATATATAATTTTTTATATTTTAAAATAACATTTATAGTCAAACATATACATTATATAACCCTATATTAAAAATATTTCTCTTGTTAAAATCAAATGAATGGAAAAATTGACTTTCCTTTGAATATAATTTTATAAATGTCTTAAAGTCATCCCAGTGACTCCAATAGCTCACAAAAATCGCCCCAATGGTAATTCTGGTTGAAAATAACCTATCCAATGAAATTTGAACAAGTATTAGGATAATTTTATAATATTTTATAATATTACTTTTACTCCTAATTACCTGATTTACCCTTAACTATGGTAATAAAATTAATTACTAAAGTTTTTATTCATAATGTCCAGAAATTAAGTTGATCCTATTAGACAATAAATATCATACTTATTAAAACCATTTATTTCCATTTTTAAAATTCAATTCAGGGAAGTGGTTGAATTATGTTTCACATTAATCCCGTAGACGTGGCCAAAAAGTGGGTTAAAGTAAAAATGTCCAAAAATTCAATAAGTTTCTATATACAATTTCAATGTGAAAATAATTACATTGACCTAAATTAGATTAATTGATAAAAACTTTATTTAATTATACTTTAAAATATTTCAAATAGATAATTTAACACTATAAATAAATTTTATGAAAAGCAATTTTAAATTAAAAATGTAATATTTTTTCACCATTCATAAAAAAATGAATCATATCAGAAAATTATCAAAAAATCAACCAAATTAAATTTTGATACTCCTATTTCAGTGAATAATTTTATTTTTTCAAATATTGCTTATATAAATATTTAAAATGCATGTGCCATCAAAAAGCGGCAAAATTTCCTTTTTTGAAAAATACATTTTTTATGTATAAAAATGGATTTGTTCTTATATCATGTCTATAAAACACATCAAATTGAAGTTAATCATTATATTGAATATATTGTATATATATTTCATTAATATAATCCAAAAATAGTGATTTTTTTATCTATTGGTATAAACACACTTATGCACATTTAAATAGTTTTTTCAGAAAAGAAAACATCTTTTTTTAATGGTTGTACATTAATTTATAATTAATTGGTCACTATTGATTTAATAAAATATACATGTGTAGACCATATTTTTATAAATTAGTAAATCTTGTTCATTCCCTCCATTCTAATAGCTATGAAATAACTTCCATATTTAAATAATAAAATTTAGTTGTTTGTTTAAGCTTGATGTGGATTATCATGCATGTTATTGAACATAGTATTTCCTTTTAAAAAACTCCAGATGTAACATTCTCCCCCACCCCTTAATAAATTGTGATCTCATAATTTGAACATAGGATCCAAAACTGGGATGTATTATAACACCCCAGGTAAATAAAGAATATGACCTTTTGACATTTATCCATATTTGTGAATAGAATATTAATATAACTTTAAAGGGGACTCTATGCTCGATGGCGTACCCAATACGCAACAATGAGTTTCTTGGGAATCTTATCTTGCACTCTAATAATAAAATAGTATTATTTTAAATTGTAGTTAACGCCTAGCCGTTGTAATGGCGGGAATGAACAGAACTAACTACAAAATGATTATATATGTTTTTCAAATATTTTTACTTTTTACAATAAATGTTAGAGGATTAAAAATGTGAATGAATCCAATTTTAAGCGTAAACATTCTAATATTCTTTAAAAGGTCGATTAAACGCCTTTTGATGACGAACCTCTTTTAAATCCACTTTTTGACAATTTTATATGTTATATTTGACAAAATAAAATTCTTCTTTAGAATCAGGATATCAAAATTTACTTTGTGTAAATTTTTGGTATTTTTCCGATAATGTTCATTTTTCTAATGAATAGTGAAAATGTTGTATTTTGATTCAAAAACTCTTTTTAATCTAATTTATTTATATGATTATATTATCTTTTTAATTGGTTTAAAAGTGAAATTAGAATATATTTTTACCATTTAATCCAATAGTGGTCGTTTAAATTAATTTCATCTTGAAATTGGACTTAAACTATTGTCAATCTTTTGATACTTATTGTTTCATAAAAACACGCTATTTGCTTTGACAGTGGGAATTAATTATTAAATTAATTAATGTAACTTATATGTTTTGAATTTTGTAAAATAGACATCATTTTTGAATTCGTATTATCAAATATAGCCTAGGGTGAATTTTTGGTAATTTTATGAAAAACTTCAATTTTTGATGAATAGTGAAACTACTAAGTGGTAGATAAAGAAACTGATTTTTCGTTTAAATGAAACTTTACCACTTCTGTGATTTGAATTTCAAAAATACGACATACATGGTTGTCATTAAGAAGTAAAATGTGGTTCAATGGGATTAAAATAAATTTTTGGTTAATAGTAACTTTTAAGTTTATCAATCGCGATTAGAGGTAATTAGTGTAATTTAAGGTAAAAATAAAGTTTTAATAATATGAAATCACCTAGACACATGTTCTACCCTCATTGGATGTGTCATGTCCGACCAAGAAAATCCATGGGTCAACTTGGGGACCCCATGGAGCCACTTTGGTTGGAAAATTACATTAATACCTTTTTATTTAATGTTAAAATTAAAATGTCATGAACATGTGTTGTTTTACTCAAAATATTTTTATATGGGGTTATACAAGTAATATTTTTTACTATAAATATTCATTATAAATATAAAAATATTTAATACATCACGATATTTGTTTTATAATTTTTAGACACTAAATAAATTAAATTATTTATGACACCATGATGATGCAGCGATTACCTCATTATTTAACGATTTAAATAAAATGAAATGATAATGTAAAATCTAATACCTAAACTTGTCACAAACCTTTTGGATGGGTGGATTTCGAAACCTTATCACCTTATCCTCGAAATATATCCTTTTGGTAACTTTAAAATCCGAAAATCATTTTATAATAAAGTAATATTTTATAACATTCCAAGAGTGACCCTCCTTTTCTCTTATAAAAGGCCCCCACCTCTACCACCTTACCCACACCTCTCAAGCATTTGGCTCAGCAAAACACTGACCATTTCATCTCTCCACATCCCTCTATTCATCATTGAAGCCTCACTTTGGGCATAATCCTTTCCAAGGAAGCCTTTAGGCTCAAATCAAAGAGAGTTACCCGATTTAAAGGTAATGTCTTCCCTTGTGTTCTTTTGTTTTATTTTTATTATCCAAACCCCTAAAATATTTTTATTACTTTTTTTGTAACAAAACCAGTATCTTGAATATACTAGGATGTTTTTATAATAATTATTCGAGCTACACTTTAACACTCCTTCGTCTAATGGTTAAATAACATACTGTTTCTGTGGATGGTGAGTTACTGCCTCAGGAAATGATGATTCTTCAATATTATTTTAACACCTTCAAAGGTGGACATTAAGATGTCACTATATTTATATATGATATATAATATCTTTATGTTTTCCTTGATATTCTTTATTTTTTCATTTATGGCATACCTTTATGGTTTCCATTATGGGTAAACGCGATATCTTCATTTTAGGAAGTGCGGACTACCACCCCCTCAAAGTGATTTGATTCGTTAATGCCATATGTGGGACGTATAAAGGATGGAATTAATGGTATTACATATGATATCAAATTGGAATTATAATACACCTTTATATCATTATTATTTAATTCCATTTAATACAAAAGAAAAAGAATTGAAAGTAGCGTTCATGCGTACATACGGCTTACCATCTCCATGAACGGTACATTTCATTTCTTATCTCCAAATGTTATGTACTATTATAAGTACATATATATAATGGATATATATGTAATATATTACATCTAAATGATGGATATCATTCTGGAATTATAATATATATATCTCTCATTTTGTTTTAATTCCATTAATATGACAAAAAAATGAAAGTAGCGTTCATGCGTACGTACGGCCTACCGTCTCCATGAACGGTGCTTTTAATTTTTTATCTCCAAATGATATGGAATAGTATAAAATGAATTGATAATAGATATATATTATATTTAAAACATAAATACTATTCTGGATATGATGTACCTATAACTACAAGGAAAATTCTTTTCCAACAAGTTCGATTTTTACTCATGTACCGAACATCAACAAAAACGTCTGATATGAACTCACTTTATTAACCAATTATTATAACCTTATAATATGTGATATTAACTGAATAATAATCTTTAAATTAGGTCCTTAAGAAATTATAAATTGACCAAATTTTATTATTCAGTAGATTAGAGAACGATTGAGTCATGTCGGACAAGAGGTAAGGGATCCTACTCCTCACTTTCTTTTTAAGTACACTCTTTTATGTCATTCCTTTTAAGCTCATATTTGTTATGATTGGGATGTTATTTTAAATTACTCCTACTTTAATATTTATGTTCATAATATTAGAGACCCTATTTTATCTCATAAATCCATTTTGGAAGTTTTGAGTGGCACCATTAGGCTGCCGAATTTTCGTAAGAGATCTAACCTCTCTCTTTCTTTTTTAAGTACTCTCCTTTATGTAACTTCTTTTAAGATCTTCTTTGTTATGATGGGGGATGTTATTTTATATTCCTATTGATTTAAATTTTATTTTAATATGATGAGAGACTCTATTTGATCTCATCAATCCATTTTTGGAAGTTTTATGTGGCGTCGTTAGGCTGTCGAGTTTTTGTAAGGGATTGTTCATCTCACTTTTAGTCTCGTGAGATTTATGCTGCATTTTACACCACTTCCTTTGAGTGGTGTATGTACTTCCAATTATTATACTCTTTTTGTAATATAATTTCATTTATGGGTATTTACATATTCATTGTATGACCCTTCTTCAATGGGGTGTACGTTTCGAAAGTTACCCAAGTCGATAAGGGAACCTTTCACCCTCCTCTTTTTAAAATACTTCTTTTGTGATGTCTTTTAATTCACATAATATTATGTTGGGATATGTTCTTCTATATCCTTATTGATATAAATTTTATGTCCAAGTGATGAGATACCCTTTTTATCTCTTATCAAATCATTTTCTGAATTTTGAAGTGACGCTGTTAGGCTGTCGAATTTCTATAAGGGGGCTTCTTAACCCATTTTCAATTCTTTGGGTTAAACCTCTACTTGTTGATTTTATTATTCCAAGATTATGTGTGGAATCTCTATGTTTTAGTTTCCACAAACCTTTGTGTGGATATACTATTTCTACACATAATCATCTCATTGATAAATTCTTATGTCATTTAGACGAACTTGTATCGGAAATCATAACTCAATCTCATTTCATTGAGTTAAATATCTATGTCATTGGTTTTTTTTCCAAGATTATGTGTGAATGACCTCTGATTGTTTTACACTTAATATCCACTTATATTTTTTGTATTCATATTTGTCACACATAATCATGTAATTGATTTATCCTTAATCTAAGGATACCGACTTTGTAAGGGACTTCGTCTCAATCTCCTTTCATTGAGGCATATTTCATTTTATACACAACTATCTTTTATACGGTGTATAAACCCCTTTGATTTTTACATTTATACAAAAGGAATCTTTTTCTACGAAGAATTTTACTAAACGACAAAAAGGAATGTTTCTTTTAACGTACGCGGTGACAACGATGTTTTCCGCCGCCATGAGTATTATTTGGTCTTTGGCTTCCTCAACAAGTCGTAATGTTTTTTAAAATGAAATAAATACCATATACTCTTTTATGTATTTTTGTTTTGAAAATGGATTTTATAATGGATTTTTTATGTCAATATATTTAAGTGATATATTGTGATCGAAGTGTGGAAATGTTTTCTTTCCATTATATTTGTTTTATGTCTTATGATTTTATAATGGTACTTGGTCATTTGACAGGTGGATACGTGATAAACCATATGATGGGTGGTTCCGTCAATACCAGGATGGGTGGTTACGTTATAACCTCCAATGCATTGGGTATGGAAGTCGGTCGTATGGCTATTCCATTAAGTATGTGTGGAAGTCGACCGTATCGTTATTCCATTTAAGTATGTTTATGTCCCAAGTTACCTTTATATGTTATGTGTTCTTTATATGGGTTTTATGGTAATCTTTTGGTTAAAAAAGGGTAAGTAATGATCTTTTATTCAATCAAGAGTTTTTTTACTACTTCATAATGGTGAAAGGTATTACTTTGATAAAGTATACATGGTTTACTTGTTGTTTTGAAAAACTTACAGTTTTCATTCTTTGTGTATCCCTTACTGAGCTTTTTATGCTCACCCCAAGTTTTTTTGAAATGTTTTTCACATGACTTAATGTGGAATAGGGTCAAGGATGGTATCAAGGGAAAGTCATGCTATCTAAAACATGGAACTAGGCATGTTTCTTTTTAAAAGTTTTTATTTTATGGAAACTTAGTAGAAGTGTCTACTTTGTAATCTTTTGAGTTGTAATATTTATGTCCTAATTCTCTAAAACTCTAAACCATGAAAAGATCCTCAATGTGAATTATTCATTTAATTCAATATTAAGTAAGGTTTAAGGCTGGGGCCTTATAGTTGGTATCAGAGGTCGGTTTAGATAAATTTAGAGGTTAGGGTATTCTCTAAGCATAAGTGACATTACCATAATGGTTAGGATTTCAGAAAGAGTCCTAGTTTTAGATAAAGTGAATGAGTAATTATATCTTAGTGTTTATCTTCCTCATTAGTACATGATGGTTTTGTTGATATACTCACACTAAAATTTCTGTTTTTAGTGAATGGATGGATCTTGCAGGCACCAAAGTGACAATAGGTTTGAAGGAAACTATGGTGGTTCTCTGATTAAGAGACTGGATGAAATGGGGGATTCAATGAGGAAACTCGTGGTTGTTCTAAACCAACTATCAAGGAGTCATGATCAACCACTTGTACCTTGGTATGTTCTGTAATGCATCATGTACGAGATGACCAATCGATGTTGAAGTTCAGGTAATAATTATAAAGGTAAACATTAGGGTTTATATGATCCTTACTTCTGAGGTAATTATGGGTTACTATATGTTATGATGGAAAGTGAAAGGCATGAGATAAAATTGAGGTTAAATTATGTTATGGTTATTTTTGATGATTTTATCTCTTTTTGGGGAATGATTTGAGAATTATATAGTTTTGGAAAAAGGACAACACGCAGACCGTGTGACAACCTGTTGCGTCGGAAAAAGCTGCGGGAATCGAACCCACAACCAAAGTGCGACTGGTATTTATCACCTACCACTGGACTATGTGAAGTCCCTGGTTAGTTTGACTAATTCTTTTTAGTTATATGATTTTATTAATTAATATTAAGTTTATTTTGGGTTATCTATAGAAATTATTAACCTATCATGGAGGATATGTGATTAGGTTAATTACTTTTCAATATGAGACTTTAAGAGCAACTGATGTTATTTGAAGATAAGTGTTATTTTGTACCTTGGAAGACTATGTGATTAAATCCTTCAAATATTTGGGTTTCAATCTTAGTTTTGTTTACTTTGAAGAATTTTATGGACAAATTGTTTATCGAATGGTCTTCGTTGAACTTAGGGTTTTGTTGGACAAATTTTGGAGATTAAGAATAGATTTTTTTTTATAAAGGGTTATCCTTTTCTGGATTATCTGATCTTGTACTAACCTTTTTGGTTTTGGTTTTGGTTAAATTCTAAAGACATGGGAAGTATATAGTTCTCTTTTTTGGATTAGGTGATTCTCAAGAAGTTGATTATATTACTCTTAATGCGAACAAGTCTTCTTAAATACTCGTCTTTTGGAGAAAATATGAGTTTGATTAAGGAATCAAGTAAAAGTTGAAAGTCTACGTGACAAGTAAGTATGTTTCATTATGATTTAGTTAAGCTCAAAAATAAATTCCTCAATGAAGAGTAACTTAAAAAAAAAATTGTTATCTTTTCCTACTGGGGAATTGAATACCATTTAACCCATCACAAGTTTGTGATTTTCTTATGGTTAACTTTCTCCTAGACATGCTTACTATCACTCTCCATCAGAACATGACCCTTTGTTTTTTTCCTCCATATCCATGTTTTCCTACATGGAATCCTAGTATGGGTTAACTTGGGTGACCTTTTTACTTCTCTTTCTGTATTTTAAAGTGATTTTTTTACTGACTCTTGTTCCGATGTGGGATTTTCAATGAAGTTTCCAAGCCCAATTTTAAAATTGCAAGGATGCAATTCCCAAAAGGGGGGAAGGATGTAACACCCCAGGTAAATAAAGAATATGAAATTTTCACATTTATCCATATTTGTGAATAAAATATTAATATAACTTTAAAGGGGGTGTTATGATCGATGGCATACCCAATACGCAACAACGAGTTTCTTTGGAATCTTACATTGCACTCTAATAATAAAATAATATTATTTTAAATTGTAGTTAACGCCTAGACATTGTAATGGCGGGAATGAACAGAACTAACTACAAAATTATTATATATTTTTGTCAAATATTTTTACTTTTTTCAATAAATGTTAGAGGATTAAAAATGCGAATGAATCCAATTTTAAGCATAAACATTCTAATATTCTTTAAAAGGTCGATTAACCGCCTTTTAATGACGAACCTCTTTTAAATCCACTTTTTGACAATTTTATGTGTTATATTTGACAAAATAAAATTATTCTTTAGAATCGGGACATCAAAATTTACTTTGTGTAAATTTTTTGTATTTTTCCGATAATGTTCATTTTTAAAATGAATAGTGAAAAATGTTGTAATTTAATTCAAAACCTCTTTTTAATATAATTTATTTATATGATTAGATTATATTTTGAATTGGTTTCAAAGTGAAATTAGAATATATTTTTACCATTTAATCCAATATTGGTCGTTGGAATTAATTTCATCTTGAAATTGGACTTAAGCTAGTGTCAATCTTTTGATACTTATTGTTTCATAAAAACACGCTATTTGCTCTGACAGCGAGAATTAATTATTAAATTAATTAATGTAACTTATATGTTTTGAATTTTGTAAAATATACATAAATTTTTAATTCGGAATATCAAATATAGCCTAGGGTGAATTTTTGGTAATTTTCTAAAAAACATCAATTTTTGATGAATAGTGAAACCACTAAGTGGTAGTTAAAGAAACTGATTTTTCATTTAAATGAAACTTTACCAATTCTGTGATTTGAATTTCAAAAATCCGACATACATGGTTTTCATTAAGAAGTAAAATGTGGTTCAATGGGATTAAAATAATTTTTTGGTGAAAAGTAACTTTTAAGTTTATTAATCACGATTAGAGGTAATTAGTGTAATTTAAGGTAAAAATAATGTTTTAATAATATTAAATGACCTAGACACATGTCCTACCATCATTTGATGTGTCATGTCCGACCAAGACAATCCATGGGTCAACTTGGGGACCCCATGGAGCCACTTTGGTTTGAAAATTACATTAATACCTTTTTATTTAATGTTAAAATTAAAATGTCACAAACATGTGTTGTTTTACTCAAACAATTTTTATATGGGGTTATACAAGTCATATTTTTGACTATAAATATTCATTATAAATCTAAAAAGATTTCCTAAATCATGACAGTTTTTTATATTTTTTAGACACTAAATAAATTAAATTATTTATGACACCATGATGATGCAGCGATTACCTCATTATTTAACGATTTAAATAAAATGAAAAGATAATGTAAAATATAAGACCTACACTTGTCAAAAACCTTTTGTATGGGTGGATTTATAAACCTTATCACCTTATCCTAGAAGTATATCCTTTTGGTACCTTTAAAATCTGAAAATAATTTTATAATAAAGTAATATTTTATAACTTTCCAAGAGTGCCCCTCCTTTTCTCTTATAAAAGGCCCCCACCTCTACCACCTTACCCACACATCTCAAGCCTTTGGATTGGCAAACCCCTGACCATTTCATCTCTCCACATCCCTCCCTTCATCATTGAAGCCTCACTTTTTTCATAATCCTTTCCAAGGAAGACTTTGAGCTCAAATAAAATAGAGTTACCCGATTTAAAGGTAATGTCTTCCCTTGTGTTCTTTTGTTTTATTTTTCTTCTCCAAACCCCTAAACTCTTTTTATTACTTTTTTTGTAACAACACCAGTATCTTAAATATACTAGGATGTTGTTATAATAAGTATTAGAGCTACACTTTAACACACCTTCGTCTAATGGTTAAAGAACATACTGTTTCTGTGGATGGCAAATTACTGCCTCACGAAACGATGATTGTTCAATATTATTTTAACACCTTCAAAGGTGGCCATTAAGATGTAACTATATTTATATATGATATATAATATCTTTATGTTTTCCTTAATCTTATTTATTTTTTCATTTATGGAATACCTATATGGTTTCCATTATGGGTAAACGCGATATCTTCATTTTAGGAAGTGCGGACTACTGCCCCCTCAAAGTGATTTGATTCGTTAATGCCATATGTGGGACGTATAAAGGATGGAATTAATGGTATTAAATATGATATCTTATTGGAATTATAATATACATTTTTATCATTATTATTTAATTCCATTTAATACAAAATAAAAATAAATGAAAGTAGCGTTCATGCGTACGTACGGCTTACCGTCTCCATGAACGGTACATTTCATTTCTTATCTCCAAATGTTATATACTATTATAAGTACATATATATAATGGATATATATGTAATATATTACATATAAATGATGGATATCATTCTTGAATTATAATATATATATATATCTCTCATTTTGTTTTAATTCCATTAATATGACAAAAAAATGAAAGTAGTGTTCATGCGTACGTACGGCCTACCATCTCCATGAACGGTGCTTTTAATATTTCATCTCCAAATGTTATGGAATAGTATAAAATTAATATATACTGGATATATATGATATTTAAAACATCAATACTAATCTGGATATGATGTACCTATAACTACATGGAAAATTCTTTTCCAACAAGTTTGATTTTTACTCATGTACCGAACATCGACAAAAACGTCTGATATGAACTCACTTTATTAACCAATTATTATAACCTTATAATATGTGATATTAACTTAATAATAATCTTTAAATTAGGTTCTTAAAAATTATAAATTGACCAAATTTTATTATTCAGGAGATTAAAGAACGATCGAGTCATGTCGGACACGAGGTAAGGGATCCTTCTCCTCTCTTTCTTTTTAAGTACACTTTTTTATGTCATTCCTTTTAAGCTCATATTTCTTATGATTGGGATGTTATTTTATATTACTCATACTGTAATATTTATTTTCATATGATGAGAGACCCTATTTTCTCTCATAAATCTATTTCGGAAGTTTTGCGTGGCGTCGTTAGGCTGCCGAATGTTTGTAAGAGATCTAACCTCTCTCTTTCTTTTTTAAGTACTCTCCTTTATGTCACTTATTTTAAGCTCCTATTTGTTATGATGGGGGATGTTCTTTTACATTCATCTTTCTATACATTTTATTTTAATATGATGAGAGACTCTATTTGATATCATCAATCCATTTTTGTAAGATTTATATGGCGTCGTTAGGCTGCTGAGTTTTCGTAAGGGATTGTTCATCTCACTTTTAGTCCCGTGAGATTTATGCTACATTTGCCACCATTTCCTTTGAGTGGTGTATGTAATTCCCATTATTATACTCTTTGTGTAATATTATTTCATTTATGGGTATTTAAATATTCATTTTATGACCCTTCTTCAATAGGGTGTACGTTTCGAAAGTTACCCAAGTCGGTAAGGGAACCTTTCACCCTCCTATTTTTAAAAGACTTCTTTTGTTATGTCTTTTAATTCACATACTATTATGTTGGGATATGTTCTTATATATCCTTATTTATGTAAATTGTATGTCCAAGTGATGAGATACCCTTTTTATCTCTCATCAAATCATTTTCTGAATTTTCAAGTGATGTTGTTAGGCTTTCGAATTTCTGTAAGGGAACTTATTGACCCACTTTCAATTCTTTGGGATAAACCTATACTTATTGATTTTATTATTCCAAGATTATGTGTGGAATCTCTATGTTTTAGTTTCCACAAACCTTTGTGTGGGTATACTGTTTCTACACATAATCATCTCATTGATAAATTCTTATGTCATTTAGACGAACTTGTATCAGAAATCATAACTCAATCTCATTTCATTGAGTTAAATATCTATGTCATTGGTTTTGTTTTTCCAAGATTATGTGTGAATGACCTCTGATTTTTTTACACTTAATATCAACTTATATTTTGTGTATTCATATTTTTCACACATAATCATGTAATTGATTTATCCTTAATCTAAGGATACCAACTTTGTAAGGGACTTAGTCTCAATCTCCTTTCATTGAGGCATATTTCATTTTATACACAACTATCTTTTATATGGTGTATAAAACCCTTTGAGTTTTACATTTATACAAAAGGAATCTTTTTCTACGAAGCGTTTTACTAAACGAAAAAAAGGAATGTTTCTTTTAACGTACGCGGTGACAATGACCTTTTCCACCGCCGTAAGTATTATTTGGTCTTTGGCTTCCTCAACAAGCCATAATGCTTTTTAAAATTAAATAAATACCATATAATATTTTATGTATTTTGGTATTGAAAATGGTTTTATAATGGATTTGTTATGTCAATATATTTAAGTGATATATTGTGATCGAATTGTGGAATTGTTTTCTTTCCATTATATTTGTTTTATGTCTTATGATTTTATAATGGTACTTGGACATTTGACGGGTGGTTACGTGATAAACCATATGACGGGTGGTGTCGTGAATACCAGGATGGGTGGTTACGTTATAACCTCCAATGCATTGGGGATGTAAGTCGGTCGTATGGCTATTCCATTAAGTATGTGTGGAAGTCGACCGTATGGTTATTCCATTTAAGTATTTTTATGTCCCAAGTTACCTTTTTATGTTATGTGTTCTTTATATGGGTTTTATGGTAATCTTTTGGTTATAAAATGGTAAGTAATGATCTTTTATTCAGTGGAGAGTTTTTTTTACTACTTCATAAAGGTGAAAAGTATTTCTTTGATAATGTGTACATGGTTTACTTGTTGTTTTGAAAAACTAATAGTTTTTATTCTTTGTGTATCCCTTACTGAGCTTTTTATGCTCACCCCAAGTTTTTTTGAAATGTTTTTCACAAGACTTAATATGGAATAGGGTCAAGGATGGGATCAAGGTAAAGTCATGCTATCTAAAACATGGAACTAGACATGTTTCTTTTTAAGAGTTTTTATTTTATGGAAACTTAGTAGAAGTGTCTACTTTGTAATCTTTTTAGATGTAATAGTTATGTCCTAATTCTCTAAAACTCTAAACCCTGAAAAGATCCTCAATGTGAATTATTCATTTAATTCAATATTAAGTAAAGTTTAAGGCTGGGGCCTTATAGTTATAACTTTTCAATATACCTATTTTGAAATCCCACATTGGAAAACAGATAAATGAAACTTACATTTTAAAATAATGGGAACTATGAAGGTTACCAGAGATAACACATACTAGGGTTAAATGTAGGAAAACATAGATATGTAAGAGAACAATAACTATCAAATTATGATTAAGGGTGATAGAAAACATGGTCAGAATAAAGTTAACAATCATAAAACCATAAATCTATAATAGGTTAAAAGGTTGTTGATTTCTTAGTAAGAAAATTAAACGGATAATGCTTATATTGTAAGATAATTTTCATAGAGTTGAGGAATTATTTTACTATGTAATAATATAAGGAAATATAATTTATATATTTCCATTCAATAAGCACCATTTCATCCTCACATGATGAATATCCCTAAAAATAACCTTAATCACCAAAGATTATATAAATACTAAAGTTTATTAATACCTTAACACTCATGTCCAAAAGTAAAGGCATACTTATAATTAAACTAAATCCTTTCATAAGTATAAACCCAAATAAACATATCCCAAAAGTTCTAAATCACTTTATGATCATGTCACATAAAACATCAGTATGAGTGTTTAAAACCTGGCGCATATGACGGACCTTCGAAAAATATCAAGCTCCCTAGAGCTTCTATCACTTGACCAGGTATATCAACATCAACTGCAGTAGTAGAAAACGATTTTCCCACAACTTTTTGTTTCTTATCATGATGATTTCCACCTTGAGTAAGTAATGTTGGAAACACATTAGAATAATATCTTAATGCATTACAACTAAAAAATCTTACCATTTTATTCTATTTTCTTTCTTGGTTATCTCCCTTGTAGACATGAGCCATATTCCCAAATATACCACATTGGAATAAATTCCTCATCTTTATAACATATACTCTGTGATTATTTTTACCACACTTCTCACAAGATGGTAATTTGGTTTTCTTACCTAAAATCTTATTTTATGAATCCTTTCCCATTTTTTACCAAATGGACCTATTATATTTCTTGTTTTCATGGGACACATGGTCATCAAAAACACCATATCTACCTTCTCATCACATCCAACAATTTTATCATATATTTTGAACTCACGGGAATCTAATTCCCTTAGATATATTATCCTCAATCCTGAGTGAAACCAATTTAAATTTCTATCAAGATCCCAGATAAAATTTGGGACGTACCTTTCCAAATGGGTGAAGTTTTATTCATATGAATTCATTGAATCTTCCTCATTTTATCTCAATTACAAGAATTGTTTTTCCATCCTAATTCAAGAATCCTTAGAAAACTATTTATCAATAAATATATTATTATGTTCATCCCATTTCATGGTATCAATCTCTTCAATTCCTTTGATATTTTTAACTATTAACCACCACGAATTGAATTAACCTTCAAAATGATAAATTTCAGGAGTTTCCTTTTGGTAATATAAACAACCCATGACTTCAAATGTCTTTTATATTTATTTAATCCATCCTTCAGCTATAATGGGGTTAGATGATCCTCTAAATGGTGGGGGATGTTTCCTAATTAAATGTTCCACTATAGACATGTTCCTTCATGGTAGATTGGGTTCCTCCCTATCATGGATACCACCACAATTTATTTCTTGTGTAAACTTATCCATAACTGAAAAAAAAACTATAAAATTATAATTCTAACCATCTCTAGATACAGATTTGGAAGGATGTCTTCCTCTCGATGCCTTCCTATCATAGCTGCTCGTTTTCCTCTGGGGAAAACCATTTTGAACAGACATATCTTAGACAAAGCAATATGGTATTATTAAAATTCTACATCATTTAAACATATCCATAAAGTAAAATATTCTAATATAATTTTATTAACACTATCATAGCCTCTAAAGTTTTTTAAACCTTTCCTTTTATGCCAACTATAAGGAACCACCCTTAAAACATTACATAATATTGATTTAAGTCAAGAATTTTAATTTTTTTCACATTTATGATGTTTTAAGGTTTATATATTTATAGAATTATCCCATAACTCGTACATAAAAAACTATAAAAATACAATGTAGACACATCCAAACAGTATCAATTATTTCATAGTATAAAACTATTAAAATAAAGCATTAATTCCTTTCATGTAAAAACTCCACAGCTTCTAACATGAATTATTCTTTTTTCCTTACCCATCCTTAAACACTATAAAAACATTTTAAAAAACATGGGATGATCACTAAATCTTGGTAAGGGATAAAAAATAAATTCATTAGTCCGTTTATAAACTTAAAAATCCATGGAAACATTATCATAAAGTAATACTTTTCAACCCTAATAAGTAGTAAATACTTTCCTTTGAAAATAATATCATTACAAACCTTTTTTATAATCACAATATTACCATAAAACCCATAGAAAACATAGAAAATACAATAAAGGTACCATGAGAAAAAATTATACTTTTCACTCTTTTAAATGGAATAACCATGTGGTCAACTTCCATACATGTCACTTTTACAAATGGAATATCCATACGACAAAATCCAATACCTAATGCATTAGAGATTATAACGTAACCACCCATACTTGGTTTTTCATGGAACAACCCATCCTTATTTTATCATGTAAACACCTATCAAATTTCCAAGTACCATTATATTATCATAACACATAAAAGATTTCAATTTTCATCATTTTACTCATAAAATTTCATTTTCAATCACATGAAATCATTTCAAGGTATTGAAATAATCAATCCATTTTAAAAACCATTTTCAATAAAAAATAACCATAAAAGGGAATAATATATGTATTTTTATATTAAATAAATTAATTCTTTTATAATAATTCAAATATCAAATAACAGTTACGGTGGTGTTGAATTCGTCGTCGTCGTATACATTTAAAAAAGAACATTCTTTTTGTTTTTTGAAAAGAAATTAAAACACTCCATATAAAAAACATAAAAATATTCATTTTTTGAAAAACTTTATATTAAATTAAAAGTAAATGGGTTTTTTTATACACCTCATAATTTAATATGGTGTATAACATCAAAATATGCCTCAATAAAAGAGATTGAGATGAAGTCCCTTACCTTAAGTCTGAATCATCACGTACAATATTTACCTATCTAAATAATAAACTGAGGTTAAGTATTTAATTTATTTAAAAAAAATCAAGTTTATTATTCCCTTTATATAACTTGTTATCATGTTGTAACAATTACTTAATTATTTAAGTTCTTGTTGTAGGTTTCGACGATATTCGATACTTGAGTCCAAAGTGAATTTGATATGATATCTATAGTAAAAGTGGTATTTAGTCCATAATATCTAGAATAATATTCATGAAATAATAATAAATTTTATACATTAATTATACTTTTAAATTCATCCATTACATATTGATATGAAAAATGAACTACGTTGAAATCATAGAGATGGTAAATCGTACATACGCATGAGTAACGTTTCCATTTTTCAATGATCATTATGAAAAGTAGGTGAGTATAATTTTATCTTATAAAAATTATCATAATATCATTAATATGATATTAATCATTTAAATATACTTATATATATTATCCATGTGATTTGGTGACTAAAAACGAATTACATTGCTTCTTGGAGAAGATAGTTCACATGTACGCATGAATGCCATTATTGTTTTTATATGCAGGGAAATTAAGGAAGTGATTGATATATTATTAAATTATAATGATAAATATGTCATTAATATCATATATAAACCTTAATTCAGTCATTATAACCAGTATTGAGAGATGGTAATGTAAAATGAATTATATTGGTTTGTGGAGGTGATTGTTCACACGTACGCACAAACGATTAATTATTTCCTCATTTGATGGAAGTGGAGATGGATTTAGGTGATGATATTAACATAATAAAATATATTCATATTGAGTATAATATATTTATTTTTTTATCATGTTTTTAGAATATTTTAATGAAGTGGAAGAAGAAATAAAATAGAAATACTTAATTAGAAACGATACCTCTTCCTTGGGATATTTCCATTAATTATCACATTAACACCTCTCAAAAGAGGGTTTTCTACCTAAAATAATGCCTATATAATGTGGGGATGGATTATAGGAAGTTATTTCATTAGATATTTTATAAACCAAAATTTTTTTAAGTGTGAATAAATGATAATAAGCAGTGCCCTTTTATACGAGAAGGGAGGGGAACTCTTGGAATTCTTCAAAGTATTAAATTAATATAAATTAATTTTCTATTAAAAATAGATCAAAATTGAGTTATGTAGAAGGTAAAATGAATATGGGTCTAAATCCATTCATAAAATGAAAATTATATAGGTGTTCATTTTTTAAATCCTTATCTTTTTATTTTAACCCTTATTTTACACTTTTAACTCTTATCGCGTTATCATGCAATTTACACTATGAGGACTAATATAAATACTATAACATTAAAAAAGACCAATAAATGAATCATTTATAAAATTTTAGGACTTATCCCAATTTTTTTTCCAAATTATATATTTTTATGAGTTTTATATAATTTAATAAAAAAATATTTATTTTAAAATATCATTAATGTCAATTTTGACATTATTCATAATTTGACTTTTTAAAAATATCATAACAACTTATATATTCGAAGAAAACTTTATTAACTCCTCCATAACATGTAAAAGTCAACCAATTTTTTTTATGACATTAATTATATCAAATTTTAGTTATTTTAATATTTTTAATATCATTTATTTGATTGTTCCATTAATTAAGTTATTACTGCTTCATCATTATGTCTCCTTTTAATATATTTTTTATTTCCTAAAAAAATATAAATAAATTAATATGATGTATATAGACATTTTATATTTTAAAATAATATTTATTATTGAACATATTCATTATGTAACCACATATTAAAAATATTTATCTTGTTAGAAACAAAAGAATAACAAAATTGACTATCCTTTAAATGTAATATTAGAAATGTCTTAAAGTATTCATGTTGGCTCCAACAGATCAAAAAATTGACCCTAGGGTGATTTGGGTTAAAAATAAATCATCCAATTAAATTTCAACAAATTTTAGGGAAATTTTATAATATTTTATAATATTATTTTTACCCTTAACTACTCGATTTAACCTTAACCGTGGTAGTAAAAATAATTACTAAAGTTACTATTAATAATGTCCAAAAATTAAGTTTATCCTATTAGAATATAAATATCATACCTATTACAACCATGTATACACATTTTTTTATAATTCAATTCACATAAGTGGCTGAATTAAATTTAATGCTAATCCCGAAGATGTGCTGAGAAATCGGGTTAAAGTAAAAATGATCAAAATTTCAATAAGTTTTTATATCCAATTTCAATGTGAAATTGATTCCAATGACCTACATCGGCTTAAATGATGAAAAAATATATTTAATTATACTTTAAAATCTTTAAACTGTATAAATTATCACTATAAATAAATTTGATGAAAATATTTTTTTAAATTAAAAATGCAATATTTTTTCACTCTTTATCAAAAAATGAATTGTATCAAAAAAATATCAAAAATTAAACCAAATTAAATTTTGATACTCCAAATTCAAAGAAGAAATTTATTTTTCCAAACTGAACTTATAAAATTATCAAAAACTAGATTTAAAACTGCTGCTCCATCAAAAGGTGGAAAAACAACCTTTTTTGAAAAATACATTGTTTATGTGTAAAATTGGATTTTTTTTGTTATATCATGTCTAGAAAACACATAAAATTAATTTAAACATTATATTGAATATATTATATATATATATAGTTAATATAATCCAATAATATTGATTTTTTTATTTATTGGTATAAAACACACATATTCACATTAAAAAAATAAGAAAAACATTTTATTTTATTTTTAAAAAATATTTTATATTAATTTATAATTAATTGGTCACCAAATAATTAATTATATATACATGGGTAAATAATATTTCCATAATTCAGTAAATCTTGTTAATTCCTGCCATTCTAATGGCTATGCAATAACTACCATATTTAAATAATAATATTTAGTTGTCCGTTTAAGATCAGTGTGGTGTATCATGTATTATATCAATAAAAGTGTTTCCTTTTAAAAAAACATGGGATATTACACCTAGGACACCATGGAATAACCCTCCATTATATGTAATGGAGGCCTCTTCATGAAACTCACTATTGTACAAATGTCCCCTCTATGTTGTGGCCTATACATTACACCCTTATGTGTCTTCCTTGGCATTAGAAACTACCCCCACATAAAAAATATATATATACCTTTATATAGTAACATAATTTACTCTATAGTGTATCTTGTGTCTTACACCATGTATCACCCTGTTCAGGTAGACCCATGTCGTTCAGGGAAAGCCTCTGCAGTGCAACCTCCCTAAGATGTGGCGTGGTCAATGGGGTCAACCTTATGCATCTTACACATATGTAAATGTAATGTAAGTTACCCTTATGTACCACATACACCTAAACCATACACAAAACCCTCACATATCACCCACTACATTTTATCCTAAGGGATGTATTGAGGTTCCTCCTCAACTACCCCACCATAGTGCAGTGACACATGTTGTAGCATGGTCAATTAAAAAATGTTGGGTAGTGGTGTGGCCTCACTAGGTTACACCATGGAATTATACAGTATGCAGTTTTAAACTATAATTATCTTATAGAATAACCCAAAAATTTATAAGTTCAAGGAAGATAATTATATGATAGAAACAAAATTGGAAATTTATAATTAATTTTAATAATAAGGAATGTGAGGTCAAGGTGGGTCAATTCTCCTAACCATAATATTTTCTACCCCCGTAATGATACATTTGATTCGGTTTATTAATAGAAATAATATTATTCAACATTATTGGGATGAAATGATTAATGAAACTAGGAAACACTAGGGACACCACAGAAACTAGGCCTATAACTCCAACTAAAATGTTCTAAACTTATCTCCAGAACAAACTTTCTATTTTTTATAACCTTAAGGGGAATAAATAATAAGAAAGAAATATATCACTAATATGGATTCTTGAGTAAACTTGAAATATATCCACTAGATCTATTAAGGTCAAGAAAACTATGGTGACCTTGCCTTCATAGTTGAATATAACTAACACATAAATTCTACAAATAATCATACAAGTTAAGAAAATGTTTTGGTCCTTGATGTATTAACATTGGTAAAAGAAAAGTATAATCCATAAATTAAAACTCTACGTAAAACCACTAAAATTGATAGTTTTGATAAAAAGTAACATTATACCACAATGGTGAAAACAATTCTTTAATAGGATGTCAATAAAGGAAACATAAGTAAAAAATAAATGAAGAAATTAAGAACATATCAACAATAACATAATCAATATTTGGTTCATCATGTTGATCATGAGGATCCTTTAAAGAGGTATATATTATAATAATTATGTTAAAATTTTATTCCTTCATTAAAACTTATAGATGAACCAAACATTCATAACCATGGCAGTTCTTCAGTGCTTTCTAACATTAGGGTTTCTTGTTACCTAATTTGTTGCACTAATAGCATACCAGTGTCCCAAACCTAGGAGAAGTCTATGAAATACTAGAGATACACCCAATACCACTACCTATATGATCAGACTCAATCAACATCAAATTTTCCTTACAAGGTATCCCTTCATCACTCTTGGGAATAGAATAAGTATCATTCACCTGAAGAACCCCTTCAGATATTACCTGGTTTAAATCTTCTACCTCACCATATATTTATATGAGGTGAATCCCAGCTATAACACCCTTTACTTAAGAGTAAGAGTAATACCACCTTAAAAATAGTATCCCTTCAAAGAACCTTCTATAGCCAACTCTGAAAGATAAAGGACTAGATAAATTAAATGGTGAACATCCTCTAACACTATTCGATCACCTTATTTGAGAAAGTACAAGTCTATCACTTTTTCAAACTTCACAAATTAATAGATATACTATTTTAGAAATAGGATCATAAAACTATACCATTAACGGTCCTCTAGTGTATTAGTTAGAACAATGGACTTACAACACTTTCAACTCAAACTTTATATAATAATGGTTGTAAACATGATTTTGAGTGACTCGAGAATCCCAATAAGACGAAATATAATTTCAATTATATATAGGAATTCATCTACTTCAAAATGATCTAAATTACCATAAAATAGGGGAATATTAAACTTTTGGAACTCTAGAAGAAAATTTATATGTTGGCCCACTTAAGTGTTTGATTTTGTAAAACCTAACATATATTTCCCTAAATATTCTATGTATATATGATGGTTAATATTATAAATAATAGGAAAATAAAAATGATCAATGACTATTAGAACTCAAACTTTAACAAACTATAGTTATAAAACAAAATTAAATAAAACTCTTTATATTCAAATCAAAACCACTAAAAATATAAAATCTATCTTTTTTATCTTTATTCAAAATCCCAAATCTTGATTTGAAACATGAATAAGAAATAATTTAAAATTTTATAAAAAATCTTTATTTAAAACAATTAAATATTTATAAATATAGATTTTATGTTAATTCATCATTTAATACCACTTTTTAAATATCTAAATTTCAAATTTTACATGAAAAACCCAATTTGTATGACGATGCACCTAAAAAATTATTTAAATCAAAATTCCTTAATTCATAAAACCATTGTTTAAATTTTAAAAATGAAATCCACTTCAACATATTTGAAAATTTTCTTTATTAATTTTAAAACTAACTATATCCATTTTAAAGAGCCCATCTCTTATTCAAAATTTCAATAAAATCCATGAAAATATATGAAAATTCAAAACAAAATAAAAGTTACCTAAGAGGGAATAGTGGCCATGTATTACCCAACTACATTCTTTGGAGGACCATGAGTTAGTTATTCCATTTATATTGAGATTTATACCAAACCATGAACTCATACTTCAAAATGTTTTCTAAACCATGTGAGCTCACTGTGTGCCACCAGTTCAACTCCAATTTTCATGATCCAAATATCAGAATCCTTTAAGTAATCCAAAAGGCATAAATAAAATTTTAAAAACCATCAACATAGAAAAATAATAATATAAATAAATTAATAATTCATAGAAACAAAGTCTCAAAACCAAACATATCCTTGTATCTCGGGTAATCGAACAAGGTGTTTATGAGGCACTCCACACACCTATCTCTCAAAATTTGATACCCCTATCATCAAAATACTATTATGGAAAAAATATAAAAAAAGTGTATTTTGAAACAATTATGTCTTATGAAACTATGATCTGATTCCATTTTTTTAGGAAAAAAATATGGGTTAATCCTGGATTAGTTACTTGTGTTGGCTTATGACTTTTTCATGGTGTGTTCCCAATAACCCATGGATGGAAACTAGTCCAAGGGAAACTTAATATTTTAATTGGGAATGATTTTACAAAATAAATTTAATTTTATGATGTGAATTATACTAAGAAATATAGAATTAAAACTCTATACATCAGATGTCCATGTTGTAGCACCATGGACTCTAAAATCCCAAAGTTAGAAGTTATATTAATTTTTTAGTGCAAAGTCCAAGAGTTCTCAATTGATTGAAAATTTCAGTAGTTTTTTAAGGCCGTATAAATAATTATAAAAAAAATAAAATACACAATATATAATATGAACATACTATAGGAACATTATTATCCCTCAAATCCCATAAAATTACACAAATTCCTCCTATAGGTTTCCTAGGGAAAGAAATGAAAATAAAGTTGGGCTCAGATGATCAGTAAGGAGTAGCATAAAATAGAATCTTATAAAACATATACATGGAATAATTAACATGGAAATAATAAATAAACAACATGAATCCATAAAAAATGATAAAATTTTATAGTGATGACAATAAATTAAATCATGAATAATACTAATAATTGATCTCACAATAATGGAATAAAAAATTTCAAACATAAAAAAAGTTACTATCAAGGCCTTGTGCCCAGACACTTATCATATTATGGGAATAGGTATACACAAAAACCCCAATATTTTTAGTCCCATGAGACCTGTCGATTCATCAAGGGGATATATAATTATAGACCTAACTCATCTCTTTATTAAGTCCAATGCATTCACTATAAGAGCCATCAAGAACTTTCATATTATTCCTGGAGGAACTTTTTATAGAACCACACTTGGCTATCCATATAATGATAAATACAACATTCAATTACTTCCCCATCAAATATAATATTTTGTATGTCTAATAGGATATCCCTTAATATATATAGAATCTACGGGATATCATCAAAGTAACAAGCAATACCATTATCAATTAAATTTATGGGAGAGGGTACCATCAATATGGAGGGTTTTCCATAAAAGATAGTAGTTGGTTATAATATTTTGATTTGGTATAATACTAAGGAAATAGTAGGAAAATAATTTATCATGGCTCATTAAGAGAGCATGAAGATTCCAAAAATAATCCTATGGAACTATCTCAATAGGTGTTCATTATTAGGACCACTTTTC
This sequence comes from Viscum album, assembly GCA_963277665.1. Lineage (NCBI taxonomy): Eukaryota > Viridiplantae > Streptophyta > Magnoliopsida > Santalales > Viscaceae > Viscum > Viscum album. The sequence goes on along the minus strand of OY728166.1, from coordinate 423,275,601 downwards.
ATACATCAAGGTGATGATTGATACCATGCTCAACCAACCCTTCTCAAGGTGATTACCCATATCTACATCTTATCCACAAATATATCCAATTTATAGTATGTATATAGGGATGTATTTTATTGTAAACTACACATACTTTTACTTTACTAAAACATATGATGGGATTTCCACCATAGAAAAGATAGTATTTTATAATGGTTTTTGTAACTATTGAAACAAAAGAATATGAGATATGTATAACAATATATGCTTTTAAATACCTTTAATTTAATGAGTGATATCTAAAAAATCATCCATGGAAATTCATGAACGACACAAAATAAAATAGGTGGTGATTATAACATGCGTCTCAAAGAATGAAAATTGAGATAGAACAACAACACATGTAGCTTGGGTAGAAATAAAATCTTATCATCTTGAAATAGAAGGATAAAAATGACCTTAAAATACCATTATTAATGGAACATCGGTATATGACATCTAAAATAGGTAGCATACACACAACATAAAATATATTAGGTATATAATATAGAATATGTCTCATAGTGAGAAATTTGATATGGAAAACACTTAGGTATTATTCCCAACTTCCACGAATATTTTATAAGCTCCTGTATCATAAACATAACTTTATTAATTAATTAATTTAGAACTCTACTAAGATTTATTTTTAAGATCCTAACTTGAACTTGTTTTTAGGTAATCTTTTAACTTGATTTGAGTACATGTTGTTTGGGTTTTACCATGGGTATTTTTGGATAAAATTGGATAATTTTGGAAGAAATATGAATTGTTCACTTTTTACGTAGTGTTTTCCAAAACTGTGTAACCATCCCAAAAAACAGTGAAAACCCAAATACAGAGGATTATCAGGACTATTACATGGTTTTTCAAACTGTGCTCCCTCTTAGGAGTAAATATGAACCACCCCTAGAAGAGGCACACAATTAAGGTGCCTGGTTTGGAAAACCATGAGCCCCTGCCTAGGGAACCATGTGCATGGTTTTAATTAACCCAAAAATCATATTTTAAATTCTAGAACCCCTTTTACTTCATCCTAACTCGACCCTATTAGACTCTAAACAATTTATCTCATTTTTTGGAGGCTCTTGGATGAATTCATATAGATTATGACCTCCATTTTTTATTGATAAGTGAATATTATCCCAATGGGTTCCTCATCTATCTCTTGTTATTATCTCATCCTTTTAATTGATTTTTCACCTTTTGGTATTAGATCTAGATCTAGTTTTGATGGATCTTCATTCTTTTGGTTTTGGGTTTAGGTTTCATATCTAAATTTCTTCCCTCATCGTGTTCTTGATCGTTCCACTTAAATTGGGGATTTTCATTGGTGAGTGTTCATCATCAATTTCAAGGTATATGGTATAAATTAAAATCCCATATTCTTGAATTAATTACATTTTGGTAATTGGAAAATTTTAATTTCTGTGATTGGGAAATTTCATTGTTGATTAATTTGATTTAATCTAATTTACATATGATATGATAATGAATTGGGTTAAATTGGGGCAATTTAAATTTTGGTATTTTTTAATTGGATTATTTATTTATTGAATTAATTAATTAGATATTGATATTATTGAATTGGATTAATTAATTTCTGAATTAATTAATGAGATATTAGTATTATAAAATTAGATTAATTAATTGTTCAATTAATTAATGAGATATTGGGTTTGTGGAATTGAATTAATTAATTATTGAATTGATTAATGGTATATTGAGATCATGGAATTGGATTAACTTATTATTGAATTAATTAATTGGATATTGAGATATTGGAATTGGATTAGTTAATTGGTGAATTAATTAAGGAAATGTTCTGATTGTGTAATTGATTGATTACTTGAATGTTGTTTTAATTAACTAATGGGTTTGTGTAATTGGTCAATAAATGTGTTTATGAATTAATTGATAATGGAAATTATGTTATGGTTGTCTTAACCATAATGGGTTAAAGGGATATATGATTAAATTTTGATAAATGGAATAATGGTAATTTTTCATATTATTTCCATGTGATTAAATTATTGACCATTATTTGTTTTGATAATTCAAATGGAATCGCACATTGGGAAATATGATAAGATGGTTAATGTTGAATAACCTTGATTGATTTTATATATGTGATATATGTGATATATGTGGTATATGTGTATCATACATGTTATGCTATATCAAAATCCCATTGTGATAAATTTAAATATATATATATATATATATATCTATGTGTGTGTGTGTGTTCAACATGGTATGCTACATTAAAATCACATAGTTAAAAATTAGTAAGGTATATGGTCCATTGCATAAAAATACCACTTGTGTGATTGTTTGATAAATTAGTTTTAGGTCACAAAATACTGCTTCAAATACCCACGGGGTCATATGCATGGCAATCTAGACCCAAAATGTTAGAATTAGACTATGGTTACAATTGGTTATGATAATAAATTTAAATTAATGGATAATGAAATATCATATGATATAATGAATTAGGAATTTAATTTGTGATGTGGTTCAGACTTCAGTATGGGCTGAGGAAGGTATTGATTGGTTCAGGTGTCCTCAAGAATCTAGGGGTTTTTGTGGTTAATTAAATAATAATTTCAAATGTGATAACTATTTACTTATGCACAGTTCATTATTATTTATACAACTACACATACTTTTATTGATTGGATATTTATTTATATGCCATTGGTGGTGACCCAATGAGTTGTAATTAGACCCTACTCGGGCTTCCTGATATGTACCCGAATAGACATCATGTTTGTAGGAAAGGATAAGGACAAATGCTCTGTGTTTGATGGATCAGTTGGGATGGATAATGGATGAGGGAACCAGATGTGATTCGAGGCCCTCTTGGGAGTTTTCAGTGTCTTTATTTATTTAGGGTTTTTCATATTGACACTTGACATGTATTTGGAATGATATATCTATTATTTAGTTTTGTATATTATATTTCATGTTCTAGTTATTATGTGATAGTAGCTGTTTTGGTTTCTGGTTATATTATTTCGTTATTGTCTATTTATTTCTACTATTGTGAAGATTTTATAAAGTGGTTATAGTCTCTCCGTGATTGATATTAAACCCTCATTGTTAGTTAGTAGCCTAAAGGCATATGGAAAGGTGAACTTGAGGTCATGTGACTGGATGACTCAGGTCACTAGTGTGTGTCACCCAGGTCAGGGTGTTACAAAGTGGTATCAAATAAGGTTTTCTTTTATTTTATTTTATCTTACTATTTGGAAAAGGTATAAAAGATAAGAGGATGAGTCTATCCTTGGTTAATATCTCTCTCATGGGAGTATCTAACCCATGTACAAGGGTAAAATCCAAGTACCCTAGGTGGGATTATTGTTACTGATGTTTCTTGTTATAGTGGGATGCAATTTCACCTCATGTGATGCACTTGTTTTGCAATGTGATAAATGTTTTTGAGATTTTATAATATTTGATTTGTGTCCCAAAATGGAATGATAGTTGAGTATTCATTCAGCATTCTAGGTACTTAAGATTATATTGTGATATGAATCATTTTTTATGAAAGCATGGAAAAGAAGGTATTATGTAAGTTTTTATATTCAAATTCTTTTTTTTTCTTGCATGAATTAAATGGAAAACAGTTCATAATGTGAAATTGAGAACAAAAAATTACTAAAAATTGGAATATTTGTGTCTAATGAGAAATTATAAATGAGAATATGTTTCCCTTGTTAACCACGACCTAGATGTAGGATGGTTAAGGGTAGTTATATTGCCTCAATTTTGACTATGTGGTGGGGTTTGGGGGAATGACTTGTTATGACTTATTTTGAATCCATATTACATAAGTTTGTTAAAGTTTATTTATGTGTCCTAAGTCATGTGATTGGAATTTTAGAGATATGCCTCTATGAAAAATCTTGTTGAGAGGGAGATGGGAGGATATGGCTGGAAATGATCCTCCAATAGTGGAACCTAAGGCACCAATAGTGCTGAGTGAGGAAGTCGGAGAGCAGTTCTATGAGAAATTTTCCCACTTCATGCAGTTCATGGAATGATACTTGAGGTGGGTTGGGAAGATCATGTCTAATTTGACATGAGAGTTTCAATTTCATCACCCTTCTATATTTATCAGAGAGGGTGAACCTGAGGTATATGAGTTCTAGATTGAGTCTATCCAAACTATAATTTACCACATGGAGACTCCTTTTAAGAAGAGAGTCAAATTGGACACTTACTTGTTACATATTCAAGTAAAGAATTGGTGGTACATCCAGACTTGGGATGCACAACTGAATACTATGGAGTGTAAGAAATTCCAAGATAAGTTCTTGGAGAACTTTTATCCTGATATTCTCACGAAGGATAGAGAATATGAGTTCTTGAGGTTGATTTAGGGGAACAAGTCTCTTATGGACTATGCTGGATGTTTTACAGACCTACAATGCTTTGTTCCAGCATTGGTAGGGGATAAGGGCACTATGGAAAATTTATTTTAGGATAGTATTAAATGTAAAATTAAGTCCCATGTGAATATCTTTAGACTGAATAAGTTTTCAGAATTTGTGAATCAGTCTCTTCTATTTGAGGGGAACCTGAAGGAGGCTTCCAGTAGAGGAAAGGTGGTTTCTATAGGATGGTCAAGATGTATGACTTCTGAGAACAAGAAGCATTGTTATGATAAATTCATCTAGAGAAGTGGAAAATGGAGTGACCATGGGTAAGGGTCAATTACACATGACCTTACTCAAGTGATCAGCAACCAGTATGGTAGGTCAAGAAACTTTAGTATACAGTTCCCCTGACCAGTGATAGAGTGAAGAGGTTGCGGAAAGATGGGGAATCTATATAGGTTCTGTATCAACCCACAACCAATGGGTAATTATGGAGTAGCTAAGAAGAACCATAGTATGGGTAGGGGTCTTCTACACCATACCAGTTTTGAAGATATAGTTATACAGGCCATGGAGGTAGAGGTAGTGGACATGGTGCTTCTGGGAAATAGGACATGTATTAGCAGAGTGGTGTAGATCAAGGGACTCATACTGTATCACTAGGAATAGGGGTAGGACAATTAGATGCAGTTAATCCTACACTTGTGGATAGTGAGGCTATACCATTGATAGTTAGAGGTAATATTCTTGTAGCTATTATACTATATATTTCCTTATTCGATAGTAGTGTCTATCATTATTTTATATTTATAAAAATTGTGAATGGTTTGATCCTAGTAGTGGGGTTTGTGAGTGAGGTGATGACGATTGATACACCATTGGGAGTACGGTCTACAGACATTTATTTTTCCAAGGGGTGTTCTCATGAGGTTGGGGGTTATCATTTCAGTTGGGATCTTTACATTCTATATATTATATGATTTGACCTAATTTTGGGTAGGGACTGGTTAGTAGAATACTGATCCCGCATAGATTATTATCATGGTAAAGTAAATTTTACATCTCATAAGGGTGAAAATTATATTCACCATGGATAATGGGATATCCAGGAGAGCCGATTAGGGATGGTTCATCAGTAACTAGGGGTTCTCATCACCCAAGTTACTATTATTTTATTGGATGATGGGGGTGTGGAACAGAATGTATTTCCACCCATGGTGGATATGTTTAATAATGTATTTTCTGAATAATTATAAGGGCTTACACCTGAGAGAGATGTGAAATTAACTATTGATATCTTATTGGAGGCCGAACTAATCACTATTTAACCATATAGAATGGAACATATGAAGCTTCAAGAGCTCAAGAATCGGCTGATAGAGTTAGACGATAAGGGATTTATCTATATGAGTATGTCACCTTGGGGTTCTCTAGTCTTGTTTGCAAATAAGGTTGATGGGACCTTGCACTTTTTTGTTAAATAATGGAAGTTGAACTGAATGGCTATGAAGAGTTGCTATCCTCTCCCACATATAGATGATCTATTTGACTATTTTAGGAGACCTTGTGTTTTATCTAAGATTTAATTGATATTAGGGTATCATCAGTTGAGGGTTCAACCTTCTGATATACGGATAACTACTTTTAGTTGTATGTATGGCCTATATGAGTTCTTTGTGATGTCGTTTGGGTTGAATAATTCACCAACAGTGTTTATGGACTTAATGAACCGAATCTTCCACCCATACCTAGATCAGTTTTTGGTTGTTCTGTGGATGAAATCTTGGTGTACTCCGAGACTCATGATGATCATGCCCCACATCTTGACATAATCCTTAGTATACTAATAGAGTATCATCTATATTCCAAATTATGTATGCATCAATTATGTATTGATCAGGTACACTTATTAGGTCACATCATATTGGAGGAAGGTGTGTCTGTGGACCAAGACAATGTGTAGGTAGGGGTTTATTAGAAGCAACCTAAGAATATTTTTGATATTCGTATCTTTCTAGTATTATCTAGATATTATTAAAGGTTCATCCATGACTTTTCCTATTTGGAAGCACTGCTTTCAGTTTTGACTATGAAGGGAGTAAAGTTTAAATGGTCTGGAGTATTTGATAATGATTTCTAGGATCTGAAGTAGATCTTGAAAATATAACCAATATTGATCCTACTCGAGCTAGGTGAGGATTACACAGTGTTTTTTGGTGATTTTGGGATAGGTATTAGAGCATGTTTGATTTAAGGAGATCATGATATAGTGTATAGGTCTTAGAAATTGAGTCCACATGAATGGAATTACCCTAAAAATGAACTTATGTTGGCATAATTGGTTTATGATTTGAAGTGTTAGCGGCATTATTTGTTGGGTGCAAAGTTAATTATGTATACTGATCAAAATAGATTAAAGTATATCTTTTCATAGTGAGATTTTAATCTCCTGCAGCAAAGGTGGGTGGATTATATGCAGTCATTTTATTTTTACAATGCATATACACCCATTACAGGAAACAATGTTACTTGTTTTATAATTGGGAAAGGTCAGACTCAGGCAGTTCTGGAGTCTAGTTCTAAGTGGAATATGATAAACTTGTTGGCTAAGTTGAATTCTGTCATTTTGGAGAGAAAATATAAGATAACTCTCATATCAGTATTATTAGAGTCTAAAAATTTGAGATAGATCGGGGATAGGTTTATGAGCATTTGTAATTTTTTTCCTTGAGGGAAAGCCTTAAAGGTGGGGAGTCGCCTTCAGATTGGATCATAGATGAGGATAAGATCATCTATGTTAGGAATCAATTTGTTGTTCCTATGAGCATGCAGGCTGAGATGATACATGAATTTCATGCCTCGAAGTGGGTAGTGAATCTAGGTGTGACTAAAATGTACCATGACCTATAATGACAGTTTTGGTGTTCGGGCATGAAAAAAAATATTACTGGGTTCGTGAAACGATGTTACACCTGTCAATAGGTGAAGGTTGGGCATCAATGACCTTGAGGTTTACTACAGCCATTGCCCATTCTATAATGGTAGTGGGATTATGTTACTATAGACTTCATGGTGGCTATCCTGATGATTCCTTGGAAGAATGATGATATTTGGGTGATTGTGGACCATTTGAAAAAGGTATAAATTTTCTTTCTAGTTTGGGATACTTTCTCGATGAATCATTTGGGAGATATGTACATTCATAAGATAGTCTATCTACATGGAGTATCACAGACTACAGTTTCAGACCGTGACTTGAATTTTACTTCATTATTCTATAAGTTATTGCAGAAGTCACTTGGTACAAAGGTTTTATTGAGTACGAAATTCTACCCATAGATGGATGGGTAGTCAGAACGTACTATAAGGGTGCTTGAGGATATTATATGAGCATGTGTCCTAGAATTTGGTGGTTCATGGGAGAATCGCCTAGATTTGGTGAGGTTTTCATATAAAAATAGTTATCTGGATACTTTACAAAAGGAACCATATAAGGAAATTTATAGTAGGCCATAAATATTACCTCTATGACAAATCGAGGTAGGTGAGTCAGCGTTATTGGGACCAGGTCTCGTGTAGGGGGAATTGGAGTAGGTTCAGCTGATTTGGAAGAATGTAGATATGGATCAGAGCAGGTATAATTTTTATGATGATAGACGTCGATGAACCCTATAGTTTTCATAGGGTGAACATGTATTCCTTATGGTGTCTCATAGATTGGGTCACCACTGGCTATGGAGATAGGAAAAGTTGGTTCCCACGTTTTTGGGACCATTTAAGGTTGTGGAAAGAATTAGGTTAGAGGCATACCTATTGTTTCTTACAAAGCATTACAGTCTTATGCGTGACTTTTTTCATGTGTCATAACTTCATTGATATCACCCTAACCCTTCTCATGTGATTGATGTAGATGATGTTGAGCTTGAGACAAATACATCCTTTCAAGAGCATCCGATACATGTGTCAGATCGCAATGAGAAAGTGTTTCAGGGAAATACCATGCTGATAGTTCATGTATTGTGGGAAAATGGGTGTGTTCAGGAGGAAACATGGGAGATAGAAGTGGATATGTAGGCTTAGTGGACCGATATTTTTACCTTATAATCTTAGAGATACTTGGGATTACATCTTGAGGATAAGATATTATAAGGTGGAGAGATTGTAATATCTTGAACTTTTTGGAGATGTCTCGAGCTTTTTTTATGGTACTCTTTTACCTTTATTTGAGTATATATTTTTTGGGTTTTAACTTGGAGATTTTTTGGATGAAATTGGAGAATGTTGGAAGAAAGAGGGGTTATGCATGTTTGGTGCAAGGTTTTCCCAAATATTTTTCCCAGTATAGAAAACCATACAAGCCCAAATAGAGGATATTTTCAGGGCTAGCACACAGTTTATCAATCCATGCTCCCTCTTAGGATTAACTATTCACCACCCCCAGAATCGTTGCATGGTTAAGGAACACAGTTTTCCAAATTGTGCACCCTTTCCCAGGAAACCATGTGTATAGTTTCAATTAAACTAAAAATTAGATTTTAAAATACCAAAACCCCTGAACTTCACCCTAACTTGACCCTATGTGACCTTAAACAATTACTATCATTTTTAGGGTCTCCAAGATGAATTACTAGGGATGATAACCTCTATTATTCATTATTTTAATCCTGGATTGTAAATCTACACCTCTCTCGGTAAGTAAATTTCGTCTTGATTGGTTTCTCGTCTCTATCCCATTATTCTCACATCCTTTGAAGGGATTATTTACCCTATTGGTGTTAGATATAGATCTAGGTTTTATGGATCTTAATTCATTTGATTTTGGATCTTGTTTTTAGATCTAGATCTCATTCCTCATCGTTTTCTTGATCATTCCACTTAAATTTTGGATTTCTATTAGAGGGAATTCGTCAACAATTTTTAGGTAGGTAGTCTAAATTCCAGTCCCATAGTCTTGATTTAATTACATGTATGTAATTGGAAAATTAAAATTTCCATTATTATGTAATTTTATTGTTGATTAAGTTGATTTAATCAAATTTTCATATTATATGATAATGAATTAGGTTAAATTGGGGAAATTTAAATTATTGGATAATTGAATTGGATTAATTAATTGTTTAATTAATTAATTTTATATTGATATTGGTGAATTGGATTAATAAATTGTATAATTCATTAATTATATATTGAGATTATGAAATTGTCTTAATAAATTGTTGAATTAATTAATTAAATATTGGGGTTGTGAAATTGGATTAATTAATTATTTAATTAATTAATGGTATATTGAGATTGTGTAATTGGATTAATTAATTATTGAATTAATTAATGAGATATTGAGATGGTGTAATTTAATAAATTAATTGGTGAATTAATTAATAAAATGTTGTGATTGTGGAATTGACTGACTAATTGAATGTTTATTTTATTAATCAATGGGTTTGTGTAATTGGTCATTTAATGTATTTATGAATTAATTGACTAAGGTAACTATGTGATGGTTATCTTAACCTTAATGGGTTAAATAGATATATGATTAAATTTTGATAAATGGAATAATGGTGATTTTTCATCATATTTCAATGTGATTAAAGTATTGACCATGATTTCTTTTAATAATTGAAATCGCATATCAGGATGTGAATTGTGATGAGAGGGTTAATTTTAAAGTACCTTTATTGATGTGATATGTGTGATATACATGTATGATACATGTTATTCTATATCAAAATCCCATAGTGATCAATTAATATATGTGTGTGGGGTATGGTCTACTACTTCAAAATACCACAGTGATAAATGAGTGTGGGACATGGTCTCTTACATCAAAATTTCACTTGTGTGATTATTTTATAAATGAGTTTTGGGTCACAAACTGCAACTTCAAATACCCACGGGCTCTTAGTCATGGAGATCTAGGCCCAAAATGTTGGAATTATATTATGGTTCCAATTTTCTGTGATAGTAAATGAAAATGAATGGATAATGAAATACAATGTGATATAATTAATTGTGAATAGAATTTTTGATGTGGTTCAGACTCTGGCACAGGCTAAAGAAAATATTGATTGGATCGAGTTTTCTTGAGAACCTAAGGTTTTATGTGGTTAATTAAAGAATAATTGAAATTTTTATAACTATTTATTTATTCATTGTAATTTATTCTTTATACAACTGTGTGCACTGTTATTGACTGGATATTGATTTAGACACCATTGATAGTGGCCTGTTGAGTTGTACTCACCTCCTACTTGAGCTGCCTGATCGGTTTCCAGATAAACTTCATGGTTGTAGGACAGGATTAGGGAAAAGGTTCTATATTAGATGGCTGAGTTGGGATGGATCATGTATGAGATAACCTAACATGATTCAGGACCCTCTTTAGAGTTGTTAGTGTCTTTATTTATTTTGGGTTTTTCATATTGACACTTGACACATATTTTTGGCATGACATATCTATTATTTAGTTTTGGATATTTTATTTCTTATTTTTTACATTATTTGATACTGGTTGGTTTGGTTATTTTTTATATCCTTTTTTATTGTATATTTTTTTATTTTTGTGTTGCTTTGATAAAGACGGTATAGTCTCCCCATGATTGATATTAGATCCTCACTGCTAGTTGGAAGCCTATGGCGTATGGGGAGGCCCACTTGAGGTCATGTGAATGACCGACCCAAGGAACCAGTGTATGGAACCTAGGTTGGGATGTTACATATTTCCATTCAAAATATTTATAAATAGTCATTTTCTTTATTAATTGTTCATATTTTTCACATCAGTGCTTATTGTTTTAATAATTTATAAAATTTTCAAAATAGTGGTGTTTCAATACATTCATTTTCCAAACTACATTATCACTAAAATATTAAATATACTACAATTAATGATTTATAACAATTTATGGTGTTTAAAATTCCATTCATGAGTGTCTTGGACCTTTTTTATGAAACTTAAGTTAATAATAAACATGTTTTGGTTATTTTTGATGAACATGAGTTGTTTACTTAATTAATGTATTATATATTTATATAATATATTGAGAACCAAAAAATCATTATTTTAAAATTTATATCATATTATACATATAAATAACTTTTCATTTTCATCCATGATATAAATGGATAATATTGTTCAGATTAGTCGATAAACCAATCCTAACATGAACATACCCCATTTTAATGAATTTTTATGAGGTGGTTTTGTTGTAATATAATAATACCAAAATAATAATTATATTATTTAATATTTATTATTGTGGTGTACTATAATTGAAAATAATTAAAAGAATAATTCATGGATATTAAAATCTTACATGGTTTGAATAAAATATTTTCTTTTTATCAATCTTATTTAAAATGATTAAATTAATGATGATCATTTTTTGATCATATCATAAATAGGTTCTCCAATTTTCCACACTGTAAAATTAATGATATCATAAAAAAAATATTTATTCTTTAATACCATACATATATTCAACCTTATAAATAGGTTAAGGAAAATGAAACACATTACATCATGGAGGCGGTAGTTCGTACAATGAATGAAAAACTGTTATGTTTTTATTAATTGATGCAGTATATTAATAAATAATGATAATAACCCTAATATAGAAAAAATAAAGTATAGAAATTATTTAAATATCATTATATTATTGTGACAATAATAAATTATAAATAATATAATTAAGAGAAAAAATAAGTAGTTTATAGTACTCAAGTCGGTGACTTGAATTTTCCTTGGATGTCTTTAGGGAAATGAAGGATTTATGATAACTAATGGAAAACATGTGATTTTTTATGTGATATAGGGTTATAATAAGAGTTAAATATAAGATATTTGTGGATAAATTTGAATTTTATGTGAGTATTGAAGTGTTAATGATGTTTCCCTTTTATAAGTAATGTGAATGGTAGTTTTGGGAGAAACCCTTAACTTTTCATTAATGTAAGGTTACTATTGATGTTTCAAAGGGAAAAATGGAAAAAATATGAGAGTAAAGGTATTTTGGTTCCAAAATCACCTCAAACAGTCCATTTTTAGATAAAATTTCACGTCTTATGATTATTTTGTATTAACTTTCTATCTTGTATTGTGATTAACCCTTACCATTGTAATTAATTTATAACTATGGTATTCAATTTAATTAAAAATATTAAGAATTGAAATTTTACCTAATATTGTACTTTTATTTTAAAATTTGAAAACTATTTTATCAAATAGTATCTATAAAGGTGTGAAATTTTAATTCTAAAATAAATACACTTAATCAAGTAGAAATGAGTTTCAGTGAAAAAAAAATTTAAGATTGAAATATATATATAAGATAAAAAAATTTGGATAATTATTTTAAGGATATAATTTGATTTTTTATAAAATAAATAAATGTTATGAAGCTTTTAAGTTAATCAAAAACCAAATATCCCTTGAAAATATTTGATTTAATGAAAATACCAAATTTAGTTTATTTTAAAGTAACATTTTAATTAGTTCAAAAAACATTAGACATAGGATTGATAAAATCAAATAAAATTTTATAATTTATATTTTTATTCCATATTTTAATATTATATTACATAAAAATTTTCAAAATTTCTAGGTCATTATTATAAAATGGTAAAGTCGTATAAATTATAAGTATCATGAAAATTGTATTTTTCAACTAAAAACCAACTATTTCTAAAAAATATAAAATGTTCACAAAGGTATCATTGATATGATGAATTAAAAATGGTTTTATTTTAGTCAAGTTAAAATTATTAAATTAATCATTTAAATATTAATCAATAAAAGTTCTTTAAAAGAAGAATTGTATGATAGCTCATGCTTTGCTATTTACCTACTATATTAGAGTTTCAGGTGTTACAATTTACCCTCTTAAATAATTTCATACTCAAAATTGGGGTATATATCAACTATTATAAAAATGTTTATAATCCCTCCTTACAGCTTCTCTAGGATCATGGGTTGCCTCTTTTAGTTTTGGATATCTCTAATGGACTTTCACAAAATGATTTTTCAAATTCTATAATTCTTTCACTCCAATGTCATGCGTTTTGAAACGCTTGTCATTATAAAACAAGTCAAACTCCATCTCTATTCTTCCAAATTTTAGAACATGTGTTATATCCAACATGTATTTCCTCAGTAATTAGATATGAAACATATCACGCACTTTAATAAATTTTGGTGTCATATCCATCCAGTAATCTACATCCCAAATTCTTTCTAGTATTTTAAAAGGCCCATTGTACCTTGAGATTATCTACCCCTTTCTACCAAATCTTATGATTCCATTCCATGGTGATTCCTTTAAGAAATCATAACCCAAACATTAAATTTCAATTATTTCATTTGTTTATTAGTATAGGTGTTTTTTTATGGGATACATTAATATGATCCTGAGTAGTTTGTAATTTAACAGTAGTATCTTCCATAATCTCTAGGGAAATAACTTTAATTATCCATCTTAGTCCCAATTTTTTTGAGTATTACACCCCTTACCATAAAAGTATTCATATGTTTCCATATAGATAATAAAATTTAATTTATTATTATATGAAAAATCCACCTTATTCATATATTAATCAAAAATTTCTTGTAAGTCAATATTATATTATATCATCAAGTCTTATAATGTCTAAATAGTTCATTCAAACTGATAATCTCTATGGGATCATTTATGGTGCATAAATATATCTCAATGATGAGACCCTTTGAAAAATCATCTATAATTTTGATGTGAACTGAAGTTCATGATTAGATATAATAGATTGAGGTTCCCCATGAAAGATTATGTTTTCATTGATATATATCTAAGAAGGGAGCACAATAGGTATAAATTCTCTTAAAAATAATAAATTAGAATAATTAGTAAGATGATTAACAATTACCCATATTGAATATTTTTTTCCATAGAGTCTTTTGGATTCCCAGGACAAATTCAATTGTGATATTTTTTAAACTTTTATATAGGTATACAAAGATGATACATGACTCCCTTAGGATGTTGTCTTTTAGTCATTTCTTATTGTAACACAAAGCATCTAGTCAAATAGTCTGCAATTTTCAACTTCATATCATCCCACTAGAAATGTTCTCTTAAATCCCTATACATATTTTTACTATCACGATGTATAGAGAAATCCATTCTATATGTTACATATAGTAGCTCCATTTTCAACTCTGGTATGGATAGAAGACATTAACTCTTCCCAATCTTCAAAAAATCATCTAAATATATGAATTATATCAATTTCCCATCATTCACTACTTAAATATTATTTTTTATGTTCTAATAATCCTACTATAATTTCATTATTCTTTTTAGTAATAATGATTCAGTGATTTCTTAAAAAGGAATTATGGCTACTCTTTCATTGAAATTACCATATCCATATGTACTATATCACTATATATAGGATCCTTGTCAGCCCTATAAAGTTCAAAAATCCATGTTCTACCCAACATAATGTATCTTCTACCTTTTTTCCTTTCTAGGGTGTTAGTGTATTTAGAAATCATAGTCCTTATGTTGTTCCAACTATCTTCTTTACAACATTTTGAGGTAATTATGAGACAATATGTACATAAAAATATTATTGTCTATAATTATATCACATATTTCACCATAGGGGTAGTGTACCAAAATTTTCAATGAAAATACTATTACTACCTACTCAAGGTAATGAGTTGGATAGTTCTATTATTGGATTTTCAATTTCCTTGATGAATAGGAAGTAACCCTATCATTTCAAATAAGGACACAACCTAGTCCATTATTTTATGTTTCAATATAAATTAAAATCCTTCATTACCTGATGGTAGAGTCAAAAATTGTGCATTAATCACTCTTATCAACAACTCTCCAAAAATTTCCCCACATTCCCCTAACCATGTGAATTTAACCCCATTATGTGTTAAATTTGTAAATGGGATGGCTATCCTATAAAGATCTTGGATAAAATGTTGATATTAACCAACTTGACTACAAAAGTTTTGGATTTTAGTTATTTTCATTCATGTAGTCCATTATTTGAATGCCTTTTTCTTTTAAGGGCCAATAGATATTTCATACTTGGAGACAATATGTCCATGAAAAAAATTTCATTGATTTGAACATCAAATTTACTATACTTCTCATATAATTTCTTTTTAATTAGGGTTTCTAAAATTATTTACAGATGACTATCCTTATTTTCATATATTTTTGAGTATATCAAGATATCTTTAATGAATACCTCTAAAAATATATTAAGTTACTCCATTAATACTCTATGCATCAAATTTATAATTAAATAATGTGTGTTAGATAGTCTTAAAGGAATTATCAAAAACATATAATGTTCATACCATGTTTGAAATTATTTCTTCATTATATCATTCTTATTCACCCTTAGTGGATGATGACCATAGTGAAGATAAATATTTGAAAAGTATTGGGATCCTTGAATTTGATAAAATAATTCATAAATGTGTGGAATGGGAAACTTATTCATTATATTACTGACATTTATATCCCTATAATCGATTCACAATCTCATGGATCCATCATTCTTATTCTAGAATAAAACAGGGGTTCCCCATGGTGAAGCCATATTCTGTGTAAATCCCTTATCACTCAAATATTGTAACTGTATCTTTGACTCCACCAAATCCACTTGTGCCATTTTGTTTTGAGTTCTAGATATAAGCCTTGAACTAGGAATGAGATCAACTGAGGACTCAAATTAAAAATATAGTGGATACATGTAACACCCTAACCCTAGAAGCAATGTTATAGTGCATTATTTTACTACATTGGAATGATTACAAGGAATCAAATCCCTAAGTACCATTCAGTTTATAAGTCTTTGAAATCCATATTACATACCTGATACCCATAATATATTGGGAAATATAAAAAACAAACATGATACATGATAAAAAGAAATAAATAGAATCCTTGAATGCTTATTCAAATATTTATTCTTTATGACTTTGGGAAAGGAAACATAATAACGGTGAGCTAAAATGATCAGTAAGGGTAAGTAAATCATAATAAATAATTAATCAATATTAATAAATTAACATAGAAAGTTAAATACTTGATAAAACATGCCATTCAAATCAACAAATTGTGAATAAAATATATCCATGGATATGTCGATAAAAATTATCATGGATGAAAAATAAGTGAATCTAAATTATGGTAATGATTAATTATTGGACTCCATGTTTCCTAGGTATATATTACCTTTTCCATCAATACCTTTCACAAGACTATTTGCAGCATGTAGGGTAAAAACCCATCAGATTGGCTAAATGATTCGTCTCATGAGATTACGGATGCATCGAGGGGATATAGAGAGCCCCTACTATGTCTTAATAGTCCAAAACATTCCTCATATCAAATAATCAAATAAATAAAATTCCTTATCAAATATCCATATTGAATAAAGAATATGGTTTTATCAATAATTTCTAAAATAATCAAATAACTATCAAAGTAGATACACTATGTAAAATGGTATATGGATTAGGAAATACTAATATCCATTGTATGAGAATATGTAAATTCAATTAAATTTCCAATGAAAAATTATTACAAAAAAATTATTGTTTCAAGATAAGGTTAATAATCACAAATTTAAATGAGATTATAAAGATAATCCTTAATAATATGTTTTAGGAAATTAATCAATAAACATCCTAAAGTATACCATAACACTTGAAACATTTAATTAATAATCCCCATGAAGGAAAGTTTTTCATACCATGAAGAAAAAGGATACATGATATAATCTATAATAGATATAGTAAAAAAATAAGTAAGTGGTGTATATGGTGTATGCCTTACGAAAAGAAAAGTATGACAAGAATACCTTACCTTGACCTTTATTTTGTTGTGTGGTATTTATCCTAATGTATAGTGGTTTAAATTATGTTACCAACTTATACTATAACTATAATAATGTTTATAATATAATATATTAACTTCTTACAATTTGTTTTACCTATTTTGTAAACATGCTTTCATTATTTTGACAATTTTGGGAGTTAATTGCCTAGTTTGTTAAGTTTGTTTTAACATGTTATTTGTCATTATTATTAAATATATCATGGTTTCATAATATCTAGAATGTAAAACATGATTTAAATATCATATATATCCATTATATATTTATTTATAGTAATCTATAATATTTTGATATTATAAATGAAGTGTATCATTCAAGGAGACGGTAGGTCGTACGTACGCATGAACGTTACTTTCATTTCTTTTTCATATTGAAATAATGAAATAAAATGATACATATGTATATTATAATTAAATTATTATATATATTTTATATATGTTGTATAATTTTATTAAAACCAACCATGATAAGTTCCATGTATAGCATAAATGAGTCATATCGCTTTGAGGAGGTGGTAGTCCGCACTTCCTCAAACAAAATTATCATATTTACATAACTTAGAAAGCATAAAGTTATGTTATAAATAAAAATTAAAGAATCATAAATAAATTATAAAATATATATATATAGTATATAAATATTTTTTCTATCATAATGGACACCATGAGAGGTGGTAAAGGAAAAATGATCAATCATAATTTTGTGAGGCAATAGTTCACCGTACATAGAAATAGTATTTCTATATCCATTAGATGTAAGTGTGTGAAAGTGTAAGTATAACTCATATAATAACAAAATCATAGTATATTTAGGATACTGGTGTTCTTATGTAAGAATATAATAATAATATTATAGGGAGTGTATAATGTAAACGAAACTAAAAACTTGAGAAAAGATGTTACCTCTTAATCAGGTAACTTCTTTTGGTATATACCAAAAAGATTCCTTTGAATGAATTATGCACAAAGTAGTGATTATATGTCAAGGGGGTGTATTTTGGAAACTAATTTGGCATATCTTTTCTGAAAATAATAGGTCTGAGAGGTGTGAAGAAGTGGGAGAGGTGGTGGCCCTTTATAGGGAACTAAAATGACTCACTTGAATTTTTTTGAAACAAGTTAGGTATACACATGTTATTACCTAATAAAAAGACATAAAAACATAAAAACTCAATAGATTAAGGGTTATTTTCAAACAATGCCCAAAAAAATTGTTTTGTACAAGTTTATAGGTTATTTGGGCCCCTAAGATAAAGGTTTAGTCCTTATTAAGCTTAATTTTTCCATAATCACTATAATTAATATTAATCACGTTCCCTAATCATTTTGGTCAAAAATTAAGTTTATATTATTAGAATATAAATATAATATTTATTAAAATGGTTTATTTAAATTTTTTTTAAAATCAATTTACAAAGTGGGAAAATTAATATTAATTTTAATCTCACAGACGGATGAATTAACTAGTTTTAGTACAAAAATATTCAAAATTTTGTTCTGTTTTCATATACAATTTAAAATTTAAATTGATTAAAATGAAATAAATTGTATTAGTATATGTATAATTGATATAATTTTATATTGAAACAAGTTTAATATATAATTTAACATTAAAATTTATTTAAATGAAAAGGACGTTGTTAACAAAAATGCAGTATTTTTCACTATTCATCAAAAAATAAAGTTTCTCAAAAAAATATCAAAAATAACCCTAGGATAATTTTTACATTATTAATTAAATAATAATGTTTATTATATCAAATTAAATTTATAATAGTGTCAAAATTAATATTTAAAATAGGTTTTCTATTAAAAGGTGGTAAAAATGCCTTAATAAAAATATAGGTTTTTATGTGTAAAATTGGGTTTGTTCTTATATTATGCTTATAAAATAAATTGGATGAATATAAAAAATATATTATTGAATATATAAAATATATATTTAATTTAAATCATCAAAAAAATTTATTTAAATAGGTTTATTAAGGTAAAAATCCTTTGGAATCATAAAAACAATAATATTTCTTTTTATATCCAATTGGTCCATATTTTCATTTCTCATTAATTGATAACTAATGAATTAATTTTATATAAATATAAACCATAAATCTTAATAATTTAGTTAATATTATTCATAACCAAAAATATAATGGCTAAGTTATATCATATTATATTAAATAATAATATTTTAATAACACATTGTAATTTGGTGAAACTCGGTCTTGCGTGTAACGCAAGCTATCTAGGAAGATCACTATTGCATGTAACACAAGCAAGATTAGTGTTGTGTGCATATATAGAATCTATTTTAAATATTAAATACATTATAAAATATCTATATATTATATTCTATTATGCACTGGGTGACTCTTGTCATACACGCTATAAAATACAAGGTTCTGACATTAGAATTCTAGGGTGTTATATTTTCCCCACCTTAGTTAAATTACATCCTCACAGTTTAAGCATTATCATATTAATATAAGTATTGAAAATAAACTATTGATTAAAACCCAAATTGTAAATATTTTTAATAACACATATTCTTAATAAGAGAAAAAGGAAAGTACAATGGTCGCGTATCTAGGTTCCCTAATAGGAGAACATAGGTGAGAAATGGAAACATAGATAAGGAAGAAAAATCTAACAATCATGTTCTAGTGGAGAGTGATAGAAAACATGTTCAGCTAAAGTTGTAGACCACAAAACCATAATCCATAGGTGTGAATAAAGTCCATTCATATCATAAAAAATTATGATAACAGGAAAACATTTTTGTTTCAATACCCCCTTTTCTATAGTTAAGGAATTCTTTCACACAATAAGAATATAAGTAAATATTAGTTTATATAAACAAAATATTTTCCTTTTATTATGCCTTGAAATATTTCTACTTCATATCTTAGCACATGATGCATCAACATGAAGTATCTCTAAATTTTCACATTACAAACATGTGAATAACTTGATCATGTATCCTATTTAAATATGGTAATAACTCTAATCACTATAAAACCTCATTGGAAACATGAATTCTTCCTTATTCCTTAAGTGATAAAAATTTTATTGGACGTATTACTTTAATACAAAAGTGTTGTAAACTCTATCAATGATAGAAAAGACCACTTTTCTACAAGTCATTAATCAGTTCTAAAGTATTCATCACTTATCCAAATCAATCATTTCTTTATCATTATCTTAACATCAGGAACATATTAAGGGTTTTCTTTCCCTCAATCGGGTGTTTTCTGAAATGCTTAACTTTCAACTAAATAAATTTTATTAGTACCATTCAATATAAGGTCTCAAATCCTCAAAAATGTACTGTAGTACAATACATACATTTTTCATACATCAAAATATGGGAAAAATATAAATAAAATACTTTTACAACATATTCCTTAGATCCAAATACAGAAGTACATTAATCATTCCACTTCAGTTGTTTTAATAACATATGCTTGATCTTGATCCCTTATCTTCTTAGAAGGTATATTATCTTGATGCATAGGGAATTAATTTTCATAGTTCCCCATATCCTTGTAGTTGTATCACTAAACATCATTGATCAACTTTTTCCCCTTTCATTCTTTTTCCTGGTGTCCCTTTTCTCCGCACATATAACATACTCCCAATCTTTTAAATCATTTAATTGGTTGATTCTTTCCACAGTTATCACAAGTTGGAAAATAGTTCTTTCCCTTAATCTTTTATTAATATTTACCTTTTCATGATGTTTATAATACCTCTTCTTCTCTTGGTTTCCCTTGAATACATTGGATCTAGATAATTCCTTTTTTATTTTGATGGCACATAAAACTATCTCTTCATAGGATGAAAATTTATAAGAAAACTGTTCCCTTATAATATTTGGCATAAGAACTTCAAATAAGTGGTTTATATTGTACTCTATGTTGCATATATAATCCGTAGGATACCTAGATAACCTTGTAAAGGTAGCTTCATAATATGCAACACTCTCTTCTTCATTTTTCTTTATGCTAAAAACTTTATCTTCATCTCAATTTACTAATCACGAGGGAAGTATTTATCAATGAATGTATCCTTAAATGATCTCCATTCCATGAGTTCTATTTCTTCTTCATATTTAGTATTATACATCAAGTACCACCATTAATCAGCATCACCTTGGAGATAATAGACTGAAAGTGTAACCTTTTCTGTTTTGTTGCATTCTAGGGCTATAAATATCTTCTACGGAGACTTAATACATTGCTTAGATATAATTGGATTTTTATCCCCACTAAATGATGGGGACTTATGTCACATAAAGTGATCCATCATAGGATATTATCTCTTTGGAATATTTTTCTCAACTCGGGAAAGTTTATTCATCATAACCTAACTAATCTACCCTAAAATATCCATAACTTGCTCAGTTCTAATACTACATCCATTGAATCCCTCGGTAGGGAAATATTTACATTGTCCATGAGTGTTTCCACACTTCTTCATTCCAAGATACATTAATAGATAATGATATATACTAGATTATCTCATAAAATTATGAGCATTATATAACTCTAAACATGTTATAGCATATAATATAAATTTATGCATTGAAAATCCGAAAATCATAAACTTGGTTTACTTTGGGGAAATATTTAATTTTAAATTCTTCATAATGGTAGTTAAATAAAATGTGAACTATCCTAAGTGTATCCCCTAGGAGTGTCAAACCAGGTGCTTAGTAAGGCCCATTTTTGTGTACCAGGTTACCCCAAGTCATGCCCAGAGCACATTGTCGGAGTCATCACTCCTAGGTACATATGTGGCACAACCACATCCACTTGTAGTATCTAGACAGGGATGTATTTATAGAAATAACCATATAATATCTTCCTTACCCAAAATTTTAGTATTTTATTATATACTCATCCTAAAAAATTATCTTAGGGTTGTGCTCTAGAATCCAAGTTTTCTAAATCTAGTTTCCAATGTTGCTGCTAAACATCCTCTGATACCAACTGTAACGCCCTGACCCCAGAAGCCAGGATCCAGTGCATTATTTTATTACATTATCATTATTACAAGGAATCATATCCCAAAGTACCATTCAGTTTAGCAGTATTTGAAATCTTGATTACATTCAGGATACTGATAATATATTGTGAAATAGGAAATACAAACATGGTAAATTATAAAAAGAAATAAATTGCATCATTAAACACTTATTCAAATATTTCTTCTTCATGACCTGGGGAAAATATATATAATAAGGGTGATATCAAATTCTCAGTAAGGGTTAGTAAAGCGGAAGCAATAATGAATCAATAGGAATAAATTAACATGGAAAGGTAAATAAATGATAACATATTCCATTCAAATCAATAAACTGAGAATGAAATGTATCCATAGATATATCAACGAAAAATATCATGGATGAATAAAAACTAAATATAAATGAAGTAAATGATTAATTATTGAATTCCATGTTTCCTAGGTACATGGTACCTTTATCTTTAAGACCCTTCATACGATGATTTACAGCATGTAGGGTAAAAACCCATTTGATTTGTTAAATGATCTGTCTCATGAGACAACTGATGCATCGAGGGGCTATAACGGGCCATTCTCAAGTTGTAATAGTCCAAAAAATCATTATATAAAATAATAAAATGAATATTATTCCTTATCAAGTATCTGTTTTAATAAAGAGTGTTATTTTATCAATAATTTCTCAAATAATCAAATAACTGTCAAAGTAGATACCATATGTAAAATGGTATATAGTTTAGGAAGTACTAATATTAATTGTATGAGAATATGGATATTAAATTAAATTCCAAGTGAAAATTGATTATAATAAAATGATTTTTTCAATTTAATGTTAACAATCACAAAAGTAAGTGAGATTGAAAAGATAATCATTAAGAATGTGTTTTAGGAAATAAATCATTAAACATCCCAAAGTGTCCCATACCACTTGAAACATTTAATTCATAATCCAAAAAGAAGGAAATATTTTCATACCATGAATAAAATTGATTCATGATATAATTTATAAAAGTTTCATAAGAGACACTAAACAAAATAACTAAGTTTTTCATATAGTGTATGCCTTATGAAAAGAAAAGTAAGATAAGAATCCATTACCTTAACCTTTCTTTTGTTATGTGGTATTTATCCTTCTATATAGTGGTTTAAAATATGTTAATAACTTATACCGGAACCATAATCATGTTTATAATTTCATGTAATAACTTTTTACAATATTTTATTACCCGTTTGTTAACACTCTTTCATTATTTTGATGATTTCAGGTGTTAATTGCCTAGTTTGTCGAGTTTGTTTTAACATGTTATTTGTCATTATTATAAAATATATCATGGTTTAATCATCTATATAATGTAAAAAAATATTTTAATATCATATATATCTATTTTATATTTATTTATAGTATCTATAATATTTGGAGATTAGAAATGAATTCACCATTTATGGAGACGGTAGGACGTACGTACGCATGAACGCTACTTTCATTTCTTTTTCGTATTAAAATAATGAATAAAAAATGATAAATATGTATATTATAATTCCAGTAGAATATATATTTTATATATGTTACATAGGTTAATTAAAACCATCCTTTATAAGTTCCATGTATGGAATAAACTATTCTTATCGGTTTGAGGGGGCGGTAGTCCACACTTCCTCAAACGAAATTATTGTATTTACACAACTTGAAAAACATAAAGATATGTTCTAAATAAAAATTACAGAAGCATAAATAAATTATAAATATCATATAAATCATATATAAATATATTTTCTATCATAATTTCCATTATAAGAGGTAGTAAAGGAAAAATGAACAATTATGGTTTCGTGAGGCAGTAGTTTTCTATATGTAGAAACAGTATGTTCATTATCCATTAGATGGAAGTGTGTGTATGTTTAAGTATAAAACTTATCATAAAAACATCCTAGTATATTTATGATGCTATTTTTTATGTAATAATAGAATAATAAGATTATAGGTAGTGGATAATGGAAATGAAACTAAAAAGCATGAGAGAAGATGTCGCCTCTTAATCGGGTAACTTATTTTGGTTTATACCAAAAGGATTCATTGGAATGCTTTATTACCAAAGTAAAACTTCTAGGTAGATGGTAGGAATGTTTGGAGACTACTTGGTAAGATATTTCTTGAACCTAAGAGGTTTTAGATGTGTGAATAAGTGGGATAGGTTTTGGCCTTTTATATGGAAGGAAAAGGACTCACTTTGAATTTTTGGAAATAAGTTAGGTATACACATATTCTTACCTAATAAAAATTAATATAAAACCATAAAAACTAAATAATATAAATTTTATGGTCTAAATATGGTCATAAAATGGGTTTTTTATAAGTTTATAGGTCATTTGGTTCCCTAAGTTAAAGGTTTAGTCCATTATTAAGCTTAATTTTTCCTTAATAACTATAATTAATATTAATCACTTTCACTAATCATTTTGGTAAAAAATTAAGTTTATCTTATTATACTTTAAATATAATTTTGATTGAGATTTTTTATTTCTATTTTTAGAAATTCAATTCACATAAGAGTAAAAATTAATATTAATTCTAATCTCACAAACGGATGAATTAATATGTTTCGGTAGAAAAATGTTCAAAAGTTTGTTATGTTTTTATATTCAATTTCAAATTGAAATTTATTATAATGAACTAAATTTTATTAACATATGTATAATTTATCTAATTATACCTTAAAACCAATTTAATATATAATTTATCATTAACAATTATTTAAACGAAAAGACAGTTGTTAACTAAAATGCAGTATTTTTCACTATTCATCAAAAAATAACGTTTCTCAAAAAAATATAAAAAATAAAACCTAGTATAATTTTGACATTATTAATTCAATAATTAATTTTATTTTATCAAATTATATTTTAATATTATCAAAATTAATATATAAAATAGGTTTTCTATTAAAAGGTGGTAAAATACCTTAATAAAAATATAGGTTTTTATGGGTAAAATTAGGTTTGTTCTTATTTTATGCTTATGAAATCTATTATATAAATTTAAAAAAATATCTTATTGAACATATAAAATATATATTTCATTAAAATCATTAAAAAATTATATTTAATTAGGTTTATTAAGAGAAACTCTTTTGGAAGCATAAAAATAATAATATTTCTTTTATATCCAATTGGTTCTTATTTTTGTTTCTCATTAATCGATAACCCATGAATTGATTTTATATTTATATATACCATAAATCTTCATAATTTAGTTAATAATATTCATAAATTATAACATAACCATTAGGTTATATCATATTATATTAAATAATAATATTTTAATAATGCATTATTATTTGGTGGAACTCGGTCTTGCGTGTAATGAAAGCTATCGAGGAAGGTCGTTCTTGCGTGTAACTCAAGCTAATTTGGTGTTTCATGTATATATAGAATCTATTTTAAATATTAAATATATTATTAATTATTTTTATATTATATTCTCTTATGCTCTTGGTATTGCATGTCATACAGGCTATCAAATATAATGTTCTTACTTTAGAATTTTTTGTGTGGTACATTCTCCCCACCTTAATTAAATCACATTCTCAAAATTTAAACTTTATCTCAATAATATAAGGATTTAAAATAAACTATTGATGAAAACCCACATTGTAAATTGGTTTAATAACACATTTTCTTAATCAGAGATAAAGTAAATTACAATGGTCATGTATTTAGGTTCCTTAGTAGGAGGACATAGATGAGAAATTGGAACACATGGATACAGAAGAAAAATATAACAATAATGTTACAATGGAGAGTGATAGAGAACATGTACAGCTTAATGTTTTAGACTATAAATCCATATTCCATAGTTGTGAATAAATTTCATTTATATCATCAAAAATGATGATAATAGGACAATATGTTTTTACAAAATCCCATTTTCTATAGTTAAGGAATTCTTTCACACTATAAGAATATAAGTAAATATAAGTTTCTATAAACATAATATTTTCCTTTTATTACACCTTGAACTATTTCTACTTCATCTCTTAGAACATGATACGTCATATGGGGAAGTAATATATTAACCTCTAAAACCTCATCCAATTATTAACCATTTCATAAATTGTTAATTATTATAAGAGATTATGATTCAATCACTTTTGAAGGAGACCCACTGAATTTATAAATTGAAAATATCATTATCCTTTAATCAACATGATGTAGCTCTAAATTTTCACATTATAAACATCTAAATAACTTGATTATGTATCCTCTTGAAATATAGTAATAACTCAAATCACCATAAAACCTCAATGGAAACTTGAATTCTTTCTTATTCCTTAAGTAAGACACATGTTATTGGATATATTCCTTTAATTTGAAATTTTTTTAGACTCTATAAATGATAGAATATACCACTTTTCAAAAAGTCAACAATCAGTTCTAATGCAGTCATCAATTATCAAAATCAATCATTTCGTCATTATTATATTAACATCAAAAACATATTAAGGGTATTCTTTCCCTCAATGAGTCATTTTCTGAAATGTTTAACTTTCAAATAAATAACTTTTCTTGGTACCATTCAACATATAGTCTTAAATCCTCAACTAAAATTTACTATAGTACAATCCTTACATTTTTCATACATCAAAATATGGTTATAACAAAAATAAAATGATTTTAAAAAATATTCTTTAGATCCAAATATAGAAGTACATTAATCATTACACTTTGGTTGTGTCAATAACATATGATTAACATTGATAGCTTATCTTATTTGGATGTATATTCCACTGAAGTATGGGGAATTCATTTTCATAGTGCCCTATCTCCATGTAGTTGTAGCACTGAACATCATTGATTGGTTTTTTTCCCATTGCATTCTTTTTCCTAGTGACCCTTTTCTCCGCACTTATAACAAACTCTCAATCCTTTCAAGAATTTACCTAGGTTATTATTTCCATAGTTATCATAAGTCAACAAAATCCTATTTCCCTTCCTCTTCTTTTACTCATTCCCTTTTTCATGTTGTTCAGAAGAGATCTTCTTCCCTTGGTTTCCCTTGAATACATAGGATCTAGAAAATTTATTTTCTGTTTTGATAGAACATAAAACTATCTCTTAATAGGTTGAAAAATTCTAACAAACAAGTTCCCTTCAAATATTTGTCTTAAGACCTTCAATGAAGCGTTAGATCTTTCACTATGTGTGGCATGTATAATCCATAACATACCTATCTAACCTTGTAAAGGTAACATCATAATCTGTAACTCTCTCTTCTTCCTTTTTCTTTAAGATAGGAAACTTTCCCTTTATCTCAATTTGTTTATCATGAAGGAAGTAATTATCAAAGAATGTTTCCTTAAATGATCTCCATTCCATGAGTTTTATATCTTCTTCTCCCTTGTATCCTGGATCAATGATCACCATTCTTCAACATCACCTTAGAGATAATAGACCACAAGTGTAACCTTTTCCTTTTCTCTACAATCCAAGGATATAAATATCTTCTCTAGAGACTTAATCCATTGATCAAATATAATTGGATTAGTAGTCTCACTAAACGATGGGGGATTCTACCACATATTGCGATCTAGTATAGGATATTCTCTCCGCAGAATAGATTTCTCCACTCAGGCAAGGTTATTCATCATAACCTAACTAAGATTCCCTAATATATTCATAACTTTCTCAATTCTAATAATAGATACATTGAATTCATCGGTAAGGAAATATCTACATTTTACACTTTTAACGAACCAAAGTTTCATTAATGGAAAATCCCTCTTGATCCAGTTAAATGTCTCTTTATAAAAAAAACGTTTTTATAGATGTCAACTTATTTGGTTTTATGATAAGAGTTGTGACCATTACTTTTATAGTTGTTTAATAGTGATCACATGATTAGTATAAATATAAGGCTTTAAATAACCCAATTTTACTCAGACAAAGGAAGCGATGGCCTCATCCAGTAGAATTGCCCCATACAAAGCCCATTTTTTGGAGCTCAGAAAAGTGTTGGCATCCTTTGTTTTCTCCCTTGACCAAGCCCAAGCTGAGCTTCACCACATCAAGCTCGAACGGGACCGTCTACGGGAAAAGTGGAAGTTGATAGAGATTACCACTCGAGCGATGTTATCCGAGGTGCCCCAAGAGTCTGTCACCATCTTACACCTTACCCTTAGGTCTTATGTGGCTGTTTTAAGGGGTTATGTAACAAATAAGTAGTACTATGTTCATGTACATTATTTTTTGTATATAATAATGAATATAATTTCTAGTCATTTTTGATACGTTGTAAATAGTTTTTAAAGTACAAATGGTGTTTTTAGTTATTATTTAATTAAGAAATCTATTTTATCAATTTAAGGTATTTTTGAATTAAATAATATTTTATATTTATTATTAAATTAATTTCTATTAGATATAAATGATCTTATAATTTTATGAATGTAATTAAATTTTTTATTAAGGTTTGAAATCCATTTCTGTCAAAACCCGTGAATTTTCAATAAATGATTGTTTTTATTTTAAAAGTGAAAATTAACATATTTTGAAAAAAAAATTGATAAAATAAATGTCATTTCTGGAATCAGGACGTCGAAATTATCCAATAGTGAATTTTTCATAATTTTCTGAGACAGTCAAATTTTTGGGTAAAAATTAAATACCGTTTAAATATATAATGTGTTTTATGACATCATAATGACCCAATGGTGGTGTAATAAAATACCATAATCCTTATTTCAGGCCAATATATGTTTTATCATTAAAATAATGTGATTTTTGGGTTTGTTTGACTTACTTTTCAAAGCATTAATGAACCCCTCAAGACATATTCAACACTTCGCATTTTTAAATTAATTTCCATGGGAGTGTGACTCACCTCCACATAAGCAACCCTAATATTTTAATAAGTTCGGACCTTGGCCTTGTAAAATATTTTTTTCCTCTTTCCGTTTCCAGAAACTATGGGAAAAAACCATGGGATGGTTTGTGGTTTGGATTAGTTTAATATAAGGGGTCCCAAACCTAAATATTAAAGAATTCTCTCACCTTTTCTATATAAACCCACCCAAGCTCCCACTTCCTCCTCACTAAAATCCCTTCGAGTTCGTCCAACCTCTGCCCTACTCTCTCTATAATCCTCCCAAGGTGCCCCAATCTCCCAAGAAGCCTCTCACAAGCCTCTCTCTAGGCTTTGGAAGCACTCTTCCAAGTAAGGGTTTTTTCTTCCTTTCTCATTTTGTCAATTTTCTTTAAGTTGTATTGCCCTTTTAATTTCAATTATGAATGTTGGGGTATGGTTTCGCACCTCCACCATACTGCCCTATTATTGTTTGAATGATGGTAGACCCCTTTCTCTCTCATTAAATTCCTCCCATGTACACCTGTTACTATGCCGAAATTCTGAAAGGAACTTCTCTCTCTTCTTTTACATTCAAGCAATACTTTTGTATCATGAATCTAAATTCCATTTCAATTGTTGGGACATGTTTCTATATGACCTCCTTAATTTCCATTACATGTAAATATGATGAGGAACCCATTTCTCTCTCATCAAACATTTTTATGAATTCTTATGTCATGCTGTTATGCTGCCGAAATCACACCGATTTTCTAAGCCAATGTCATTGTGTAGTGAATACCATGCTCATTTCTCCATCAAGGGTATTCACCTTTATGCACATTTACATATTGATTGTAAAGTTTCATGTATGAATTCCACATTCCTTTATCGTGGAATAAATTATTATGTTTTATGAATCCATGTTTTATGATCCATGTGGCACACTTATGCATGAAATGAAATGTTTAAGAAGGGTGTGCCCTTATAGCGCTCCAATGAATTGGGAAAAGTATAGTATCATGATACGTCATGTGTAATGAGTGTTGAATAATTCTAATTCAAGTGCAACGAGGGTTTAATCGTGCTTCATGTGTAATGAGGGTTTACTCATGCTCCATGTGCAATGAGCCTTGGCTCATGCTAATTCAATGTTAAGTGTTGTTGCCACATTTCCATGTCATGATTATCATGCTTTATCATGCCTTTATGTTCATGTTTATCTTATGCTCTATTGACATGCCTATTTCCTAACATGTATTTTACTCCTCATGTTATTCCATTTGTACTCCCTTACTGGGCTTTATAGCTCACCCTTTTCTTATGCATGTCCTCAGGTTATCCCATGCAATGCTAAGTACGAGGGAATGTAGTGGTCATGTAAAGGATGTTTTCAATAAAGATGTTGTATTTCATGTTTTAAGTTTTTATGTAATGAACCTAAGCCCCAAAGACACTAAACCTATCAATATTATTTATTGTATCAAGTGAAGTTTTATGTAATAAAGAATCTTTATGTTTTAATAAAAAGTAGGGTTGTCATAACACTAGTGTTGATGTAACACCCTGTGATTTTATGAAAAATATTCTTTTTAATTTCATTAATGTCTTGTGTTGTACGCTACACCAAAAGGAGATTTCACAACACGCATCCCTAACTTTCCTTGCATTACACGCAATCACGGACTTCCTCAATAGCGTGTGTAGTACGCAATACCGAGTTTCACTAAACGAGATATTATTATAATATTATTATGAACTAGCCGTTATGAATAGTAATACCCACTTTTTGAAATTTTATAAATTTTATCTTTCAAAATAGACAATATTTTTGGATTCGGAATATCGAAATTAGCTTAGGGTGAAATTTTGGTACTTTTCATATAACTTTCATATTCTGATGAATAGTGGAAATTACTAAATTTTAATTAAAAACAACTTTTTTAATCGAAATAATTAATAGTGATAAATTATTAATTTGAGTGGTTTTAAAGTATATTTAGAATATATTTTTACAATTTAATACAATGTTGGTCATTGGATGTAATTTCACATTTAAACCAGACATAAACAAGGGTCAATCTTTTTATAGTTATTATCTCTTAAGAACACGCTATTTGTTTCGACGACGAGAACTAATTTTTAAATTAATTAATGCAACTGAAATGTTTTGAATTTGGTAAAATAGACATCATTTTTTGAATTCATAATATCAAATATAGCTTAGGCCTAATTTTTGGTATTTTTCTAGAAACTTTAATTTTTTTGATGAATAGTGAAACCACTAAGTTGTAGTTAAAAAAACTGAATTTTTCATAAAACTTAATTTTACCGATTCTGTGAGTGGAATTTCAAAAATCCGAGAGACACGGTTGATTTCAGTAAGTAAAATTTGGTTCAATGAGATGAAAATAATTTTTGGTGAATAGTAACTTTTTACTTTTATTTACCATGGTTAAAAGTAAATAGGGTAATTAAGGATAAAAATGATATTATTATTACCCTAACACATGTTCTAATTCTATTGGATAAGTTTAATTCGACCAAAAACAACATTAGGAATAAAATATGACCATTTAGGCCCACTTGGATTAGATTAGGACATTTATTATTAATTTATTTAAAGAAGGGTTAAAATAGTTAAAATCAAAGTTTAATAAGTAAATCATTTTTAATATAGGGTTATACATAAGATGAATTCAACTATAAATATTCATTAGAAATCTAAAAATATTTCCTACATAATGGTATTTTATTTGTAATTTTCAGATTTAAAATAATTTAATTTATTTATGATACAATGATGATGCAGTAATTATCTTATTAATGAAATATTGACATAATTGATGTAATAAATACCCAAATAAATAATTTGAGACTTTATATGAATTCCAATAATTTTATATGTTAATATGACATGTTATTATTGATTTAATTAAATGTTTTCGAACTAATCATTCTGTTATGATTTTCACAAAAATCAATTACCAAATAGTTTCAAACTTGACATAAAATAGTTTTTAAAAAAAATACTATATTATTAATTGTTATTTTATTCCTAAAAATCTATGTTTCGTCAAAATGACTTAGATAAGGTTATATATATTAATAATAAACAACTTGGTGTTCGTTTGTCTTGATATAGTAAGTTTATTAACCTTATAGTGTAAGAAAACATGAAGACATGGTAAAATTTAAATTATCTAACTTAAAGTTAAATCTAAATGATAAGGTGAAAATTGATACCTAAACTTCTCTAAATTCTATTTGATGAGATTATTTCGACCCATCCCCACCTTAGATTCGATATATATCAATTTGGAGCTATTAAAAACCGAATTTGACTTTATAATAAAATAATATTTTTTGTTATTCCAAAGGGGCCCCTCTCCTCCCTTATAAAAGGGAACCTCCTCCCTCTCTTCCTCACACCACTTTTAGCCTTCAATCTCGGCCTACCCATTCCAAATTATCTTCTCCACTTCCATAGAAACATCCTAGAGGTCATGTTCTTCTTCAAAGACCAATTTTAGTTCCCTAAGAGGAGGTATCAAAGAGGCGCTTCAAAGAAGAGTTAATGTCTGTTACCGATTCTTTCAACTTTATTTATTCTTCCACTTATTCTTCTTCTTAGGTTGTTTCATAATGAATTAATAACATCAGTATCACTCATATAATGATATTTTATTATAATTATGAAACAACCCTATTTCACCATCTATCCATCCTATGGAAAACGAAATCACCACGCGTGCGTACGTACGGAATACCGTCTCCACGCCGTGGTGTAATCTATTTTCCTCCACCACCTTACTTGGATGGATATAATGGTGTAAATAAAAACTATATATGATTATTTCAAAGTGATATTGATTCTGTAATATTATATATAAACTCCAATAAAATTCCATGATCATGGGAACGATATCATCGCTCGTGCGTACGTACGAAATACCGTCTCCACGACGCGATGAGATTCATTCTCAATGATGAACCATTCATGAATGATTATAAAGTATATATAATAAGTAATAATGAAATATATTACATAATAATGATACTGGATTTATGTATATATATATGTATGTCATCCAATTAATTCCATTCAATTCAATGAGGAAACGAAAACAACATTCATGCGTACGTACGGCCAACTGTCTCCATGAACGGTGTATTTCTTTCCATTTATCGATCTATTATATATATGTATATTATGAATATATATTATATATAAATCATGTTTTATATTCTGTAATTAAGTAATCATGATCTAAGTAATCATATGATTAATTACAAGTCAAAACATGGACGACAAATGAAACGATTTTACCCAAAACACTCTTTAACATGGAATTTACAAAAGAACGGGTAATATAAAGTCATAAGTGAACCATATATGATATCATAATAATGAATATAATTCTGAAATAATTCAATGACATTATTTAAATCATTATATAGGAGGTTCGTATACGTACGAAGCATATCGGACCTAAGGTAAGGGATAATTGTGCAAATCTCATTTTTATCCGAGATTGCTTATTCGTAAATATTTACTGGGGTTATTGCTATCATTCATGTCCATGTTTTATAAAATTGTATTCATGTATGTTTAAAGTACTTTTTAACCATTTTACTTTTACCCCATGGTATTAAAGGAATCTTTCTTTTATTTACCATACAAGGTACTTTTTGACTTTTTCGAAAAAAGTACGAGGAGAATGTTATTTTTAACTTATACGGCGTGAACAAAATTTTACAGTTTCATAACGCCTCATTTTCAAGAAGATTCCTCTACAAGATTTCATGATTATTTTCAACAAAACCCTTTTCTTTTAAAATTTCATAGAATTTTGTGAAAATAAAATAATTTCAAAGAATAAAGGATATTTTCTTCAAGAATTCATTTCAAGTGTTTTGCCAAAACTATTTTCCATCTAAGATGACATTATTTCATATGTGTATGTTTCAAGTAATATGTCTCTATGATTTAAATGGTTTCAATTTTCTTATGAGGAAATGATATCAAACTTGTATGGATTATGTTATGATGGCATGATGTTTTAAGAATCCCATTTTATTACATGGGTTATGCTATGATGTATGATTTATGATTTTATGGCACACGAAAGAATGATTTCATTATGAGATGGGTGGGACCTATATCTCTCTCCAATGCATTGGGTAAAGATTTTATATCTCATAAGATAGACATGGCTGGAACGGTAAGTTAATCTGGTTCAGTGTTACAGGACTGAAACGAGGAGTGAACTCGATTCAGAATGGGACTTTGTCCACTAAGATGGTCTTGGAAGCAATGCCTTGGCTACTATGGAAATCATTACATGTGCTTAATGGATGCCAGAATTACATGTTTTATTCCCATGCTATTTTATCATGGTTTATGTTCTATTATGATCTATGCCTTATATACTTCCATGTTTTATGTCGTTGATCAAGATTTTGATGTTTAAACAGTATGTTAATGTTTTTAAGTTCAAATGTATATGGTATGTTTTATTTTATCCATGCTTACCCTTACTGAGCATTTGAGCTCACCCTTTTTATGTTTTATTTTCCCCCATGATCAAAAGAAAGGTTTTAGGTAAGGAAACAAAAATTGGAAGATATTTATGGGAGATGTTGAAGATCTTTCACCATGATTAGAAGATTACGTTCCATGTTTCCAAAGACACTAAACTATTACGGTCCTTATGTGTATGTTTTTGTTATGTGTTAAGTATTCCGAAGAAGTAATGTAATGTCCATATACATCAAGATTAGGGTCTCTACAGTTGGTATCAGAGGAAAGGTTTAGTTAACCTTTGGAAACTAAGATGCGAAAAGTTTAGTGATATCCCTAGAGATATTTCTAAGGTATGTCTAGGGATGTCCCTAAGGTTAAGTATACGTATAGGTTATAGTCCTAGAATTGCGCTAACGATCTTATAATTTAACCTAAGATGTTAGATATTGAGGGTACTCCCCCTTTACTATGTTTTTTCCCTAGCATGATTTTTACCTCTCACACTATTCTTTTTGGGTTTTAGACGATGGATGGAACCCGAAGGAACCGTGTTGATCAATGCAATGGACAATGAAATGATTGTCCTCATGAACAAACAAATGTTATGGGAGATGGAGTGAAAAATCTTATTGCTATACTTACACAAGCTATGAATCATTCTGGACTTCCAAATGAGCAGAGAAGGGAACAATATTCTATTGAGTCCTTCATGAGGCAACGTCCACCTTCTTTCAGTGGGTCTTCTGATCCACTTGTTGCTAAACAATGGATCGGTACCACTGAAAAGATATTTTCAGTTCTTCAATATTCTGAACATGATAAAGTCATCTTAGCAGTATATCATTTGGAAGGTGAAGCTGATCAATGGTGGAATCTTATCAAGAATACGAGGCCAAGAGATGAAATTGAGTCCATGGAATGGGATGAGTTCAAGAACTTATTTTTCAATAATTACTTCCCTCATATTCTTCGAACAAAGATGTAGAAGGAGTTTCTTGAACTAAAGCAAAAGGATGATGAATCTGTTGGTGCATACGAAGAGAATTTTACAAGGCTTGCAAGTTATGCATATGGCTTTATCATCCAACCTGAAAGTAAAGTTGATCGATTCTTCGGTGGTTTAAAACCAAATATTCTAAGGGAATTAGCTATAAGAGACTTCAGTAGCTATGAAGAAATTGTGTGTTGTGCTATCAAGGTAGAAATGGAAGTTGGTTTTACTTATCCATATCATAGTTTTGACAAGAAACGAAAGATGGATTTCAAGGAGAAATCTCATAATAATGGTGAAAAGAAGATGAATTTTTCCTTATGCTCAAAGTGTGGAAAGAAGCATTGTGGAGATTTTCTTAAAGGGACTATAAAATGTTTTAAGTGTGGAAAAGAAGGTCATCGAGCAGCTGAGTTTCGAAGTAATGGAAAAAGGGTTTCTAATGATGTGAATAAAGAAAAGACTACAGAGAACGCACCACAAACACTTCAATGCATCAAGTGCAAGGAAATGGGGCATTATGCTAATAAATGCCCTAATACAAGGGTTAGTGATGATCAACATGAGCAACCACTTAAGGAAAAGGACAAAGGGAAGTCACATGCGATCACTATTGGTGATGTTGAATATGACAACGATGTGGTGGAATGATTAAGTGTTTATGTAATGGTATTCCAAAATAATGTTGTATATAGTATCGTGGAATATTGGAATATTTATGTATTGGTCTATTGTGGTTTTCAATAATTTTATGGCACCGGTAACCATGGAAAGTGATTGAGATATTTTTGGAAAAAAAATGATATGCAAGGGATAAGGAGAAAATTAAATGTTTGACAGTATTCATGATCTCATGACTGATATAAGGAAATAGTTATATCATGGTTTGAGTATATAGAATTTTGGGGTTTTCGGTATGTGGAAATAGTTAACTTTTGATAGCACTCATGTTTTCACTAAGATTCAATGGGTATTCATTTTTCAAGAGAATGCATGATTAAGGCATTAAAATGTTTGTAATGTGACCAACAAGTTATATGAGGGATAAATGATGGTATTCACGTGCTTGTTATATGACCTTTTTAGTAATTGTTCTCTTTATACAATGAGTTTGGAAAAGAAGTATTTTGGATAAGCCTAAAGATTGGAATGGATTATGTTGGACATAAGTTAATATTGTTTAAGGATATAACTTTTTTTGATATTATTGATGGGATGTTATAGTAATGTAGTTTTAGAAAAAGGACAACCTGCAGGACTGCCGACAGCCCATCACGTCGGACAAGGCTGTGGGAATCGAACCCACAACCGAAGTGCGACTGGCCTTTATCGCCTACCACTGGCCTACAGGAAGTCCATGTTTAATAGAAACTAGTTTTATTATATTAATTAGTATGATATATGAAGTATAAGTCCAATTTAGGAACCATATATGATTAATCTCACTATAGATCGACTTATGTATATTTAATAACTTTTGTTAACCTTTTGTTTAAGACAGATGGAATGACCCGTCATTCTATCACATGATCTGCTAACACTTCACGAATAACAAATTCGACTTCATTTCTTTAAGAGATGAATTGGAAATTGTTCAAGGCACGAACAACAGTGAGATTGTACCAAAATAAAGTAAGTATTTATTCTAATTCAAATTCTTCAACTTTAAGGAAATGATCTTGAAAACCAAAAATGTTGTCCTAGTGCCCTTATATCCGATGAATCATATGGTACCCTAGATCATCACAAATCTATGGATTCGTGATTGTTGCCTTTTCCATAGCCATGTTCTCTACCACTCTCTATCAGAACATGATGGTTATATTTCTCTTCCATATCCATATTTTCACCTATGTTCTCCTACGTGGAAACCCAGTGATGAGTTAATTTGGGTAACCGTTACATTTCATACTTTAGTTTTTAAAGCCAAGTTTTGGTATTCCTTTTTACGACGTGGGTTTCTATTAAAGAAAATTTCGAGTAGTAAACCATTTATAACCCCCGATGAATTTTGAGGGCGAAATTCATTTTAAGGGGGGTAGAATGTAACACCCCGTGATTTTATGAAAAATATTCTTTTTAATTTCATTAATGTCTTGTGTTGTACGCTACACCAAAAGGAGCTTTCAAAACACGCATCCTTGACTCTCCTTGCATTACACGCAATCATGACCTTCCTCGATAGCCTGTGTAGTACGCAGTACCGAGTTTCACTAAACGAGATATTATTATAATATTATTATGAGCTAGCCGTTATGAATAGTAATACCCACTTTTTGAAATTTTATAAATTTTATCTTTTAAAATAGTCTTCATTTTTGGATTCGGAATATCTAAATTAGCTTAGGGTGAAATTTTGGTACTTTTCAGATAACTTTCATATTCTGATGAATAGTGAAAAATTACTAAATTTTAATTAAAAACAACTTTTTTAATCGAAATAATTAATAGTGATAAATTATTAATTTGAGTGGTTTTAAAGTATTTTTAGAATATATCTTTAAAATTTAATACAATGTTGGTCATTGGATGTAATTTCACATTTAAACCAGACATAAACAAGGGTCAATCTTTTGATAGTTATTATCTCTTAAGAACACGCTATTTTTTTTGACGACGAGAACTAATTTTTAAAT
Source organism: Viscum album (assembly GCA_963277665.1). Classification (NCBI taxonomy): domain Eukaryota; kingdom Viridiplantae; phylum Streptophyta; class Magnoliopsida; order Santalales; family Viscaceae; genus Viscum; species Viscum album. The sequence goes on along the minus strand of OY728166.1, from coordinate 423,237,282 downwards.
TAATTAATGCAACTGATATGTTTTTCATTTGGTAAAATAGACATAATTTTTTTAATTCATAATATCAAATATATCTTAGGCCTAATTTTTGGTATTTTTCTAGAAACTTTCATTTTTTTGATGAATAGTGAAACCACTGAGTGGTAGTTAAAAAAACTGAATTTTTCATAAAACTTAATTTTACCGCTTCTGTGAGTGGAATTTCAAAAATCTGAGAGACACTGTTGATGTCAGTAAGTAAAATGTGGTTCAATGAGATGAAAATAATTTTTGGTGAATAGTAACTTTTTACTTTTATTTACCACGGTTAAAAGTAAATAGGGTAATTAAGGGTAAAAATGATATTATTATTACCCTAACACATATCCTAATTCTATTGGATAAGTTTAATTCGACCAAAAACAACCTTAGGAATAAAATATGACCATTTAGGCCCACTTGGATTAGATTAGGACATTTATTATTAATTTATTTAAAGAAGGGTTAAAATAGTTAAAATCAAAGTTTAATAAGTAAATCATTTTTAATATAAGGTCATACATAATATAAATTCGACTATAAATATTCATTATAAATCTAAAAAGATTTCCTAAATAATGTTATTTTATTTGTAATTTTTAGACTTAAAATAATTTAATTTATTTATGATACAATGATGATGCAGTAATTATCTTATTAATGAAATATTGACATAATTGATGTTATAAATACCCAAATAAATGTAATTTGAGACTTTTTATGAATTTAAATAATTTTATATGTTAATATGACATGTTAGTACTGATTTAATTAAATATTTTCGAACTAAGCATTCTGTTATGATTTTCACAAAAATCAATTACCAAATAGTGTCAAAATTGACATAAAATAGTTTTTAAAAAAAAATACTATATTATTAATTGTTATTTTATTCCTAAAAATATAAGGTTCGCCAAAATTACTTATATAAGGTTATATATATTAATAATAAACAACTGGGGGGTTCTTTTGGCTTGATATAGTAAGTTTATTAACCTTATAGTGTAAGAAAACAAGAAGACACGGTAAAAGTTAAATTATCTAACTTAAATTTAAATCTAAATGATAAGGTTAAAATTGATACCTAAACTTGTCTAAATTATATTGGATGAGAGTATTTAGACCCATATTTACCTTATCTTTGAAATATATCAATTTGGAGCTATTAAAAACCGAATTTTACTTTATAATAAAATAATATTTTTTGTTATTCCAAAGGTTCCCCTCTCCTCCCTTATAAAAGGGCACCTCCTCCCTATCTTCCTCGCACCACTTTGAGCCTTCAAGCTCAGCCAAAACCTGACAAAAAAATTTCTCCACTTCCATAGAAACATCATAGAGGTTCTTGTCTTCTTCAAAGACCAATTTTAGTTCCCTAAGAGGAGGTCTCAAAGAGGCGCTTCAAAAAAGAGGTAATGCCTGTTACCGATTCTTTCAACTTTATTTCTTCTTCCACTTCTTCTTCTTAGGTTGTTTCATTATGAAGTAATAACATCAGTATCACTAATGTACTGATATGTTATTATAAGTATGAAACAACCCTATTTCACCATCTATCCATCCTATGGAAAATGAAATCACCATGCGTGCGTACGTACGGAATACTGTCTCCACGCCGTGGTGTAATCTATTTTCCCCCACCACCTCACTTGGATGGGTATAATGGTGTAAATAATAACTATATATGATTATTGTAAAGTTATATTGATTCTGTAATAGTATACATAAACTCCAATAAAATTCCACGATCATGGGAATGATATCATCGCTCGTGCGTACGTACAGAATACCGTCTCCACGACACGATGAGATTCATTCTCAATGATTAACCATTCATGAATGATTATAAAGTATATATAATAAGTAATAATGAAATATATGACACAATAATGATACTGGATTTTTGTATATATATATGTATGTCATCCAGTTAATTCTATTCAATTCAATGAGGAAACGAAAAAACGTTCATGCATACGTACGGCCTACCGTCTCCATGAATGGTGTATTTATTTCCATTTATCGATCTATTATATATATGTATATTATGAATATATATTATATATAAATCATGTTTTATATTCTGGAATTAAGTAATCGTGATCTAAGTAATCATATGATTAATTACAAGTCAAAACACGGATGACAAATGAAACGATTTTACCCAAAACACTCTTTAACATGTAATTTACAAAAACGGGTAATATAAAGTCATAAGTGAACCATATATGATATCATAATAATGAATATGATTCTATAATAAGTCAATGACATTATTTAAATCATTATACAGGAGGTTCGGATACATACGAAGCATATCGGACCTAAGGTAAGGGATAATCGTGCAAATCTCATTTTTATCCGAGATTGCTTATTCATAAGTATTTACTGGGGTTATTGCTATCATTCATGTCCATGTTTTATAAAATTGTATTCATGTATGTTTAAATTACTTTTTAACCATTTTACTTTTACCCCATGGTATGAAAGGAATCTTTCTTTTATTTACCCTACAAGGTACTTTTTGACTTTTCCGACAAAAGTATGAGGAGAATGTTATTTTTAACTTATACGGCATGAATGGATTTTTATGGTTTCATAACGCCTCATTTTCGAGAATCTTCCTCTACAAGATTTCATGATTATTTTCAACAAAACCCTTTTCTTTTAAAATTTCATGGAATTTTGTGAAAAGAAAATGATTTTAAAGAAGAAAGTATATTTTCCTCAAGAATTCATTTCAAGTGTTTTGCCAAAACTATTTTCCATCTAAGATGACATTATTTCATATGTGTATGTTTCAAGTAATATGTATCTATGATTTAAATGGTTTCAATTTTCTTATGATGAAATGATATCAAACTTTTATGGATTATGTTATGATGGCATGATGTTTAAGAATCCCATTTTATTACATGGGTTATGCTATGATGTATAATTTATGATTTTGTGGCACACGAAAGAATTATTTCATTATGAGATGGGTGGGACCTATATATCCCTCCAATTCATTGGGTAAAGATTTTATATCTCATGAGATAGACATGGCTGGAATGGTAAGTTAATCTGGTTCAGTGTTACAGGACTGAAACGAGGAGTGAACTCAATTCAGAATGGGACTTTGTCCACTAAGATAGTATTGGCAGCAATGCCTTGGCTACTATGGAAATCATTACATGTGCTTAATGGATGCCACAATTACATGTTTTATTCCCATGCTATTTTATCATGGTTTATGTTCTATTATGATCTATGCCTTATGTACTTCCATGTTTTATGTCATTGATCAAGATTTTGATGTTTAAACATTATATTCATGTTTTTAAGTTCAAATGTATATGGTATGTTTTATTTTATCCATGCTTACCCTTACCGAGCATTTGAGCTCACCATTTTTATGTTTTATTTTCCCCCAGGATCAGAAAAAAAGGTTTTAGGTAAGGAAACAAAAAGTGGAAGATCTTTATGGGAGATGTTGAAGATCTTTCACCACGATTAGAATATTACGTTCCAAGTTTCCAAAGACACTAAACTATTACGGTCCTTGTGTGTCTGTTTTTGTTATGTATTAAGTATTCCGCAAAAGTAATGTAATGTCCATTTACGTCAAGCTTATGGTCTCTATAGTTGACACACCTCTTCCATTCATGATCCATTTCTATACAAAGACATATACTATATTAGCTCATAAAATTATGAAATTTCTATAACTCAAAACATGGTATTGCACATTACATAAATTTATGCATTATAAATCCCTAAATCATAAATTAAGGTTACTTTGGGGAAATATTTAATTTTAAATACTTAATAATGGTATGTAAATAAAATTTTAACTATTCTAAGAGTATCCCTTAGGAGTTTCAAACTAGGTCCATAGTAAGGCCCATTTTTATGTACCAGATTACCTCGAGTCAGGCCCAAAAAACATTGTCAGAGTCATTACTCCTAGGTACATCTATTCCAGAACCACATTCACTAATAGTATCCAAAAAGGTATCTATTTCTAGTAATACCCATATAATATCTACCTTACCCAAATTTTCATGATTTTATTCTATACCCATCTTCAAAATCTATCTTAGCGTTGTGTTCTAGAATCTATGTTTTCTAAATCTAGTTTCAAAGGTTTCTTCTAAACTTCTTATGATACCAATTATAATACTCCGACCATAGAATCCAGGAGTTAGTGCATTATTTTATTACATTGGTGTGATTATAAGGAATCAAATCCTGAAGGACCATTCAGTTTAGCAGTCTTTGAAATCTATATTGCATACATGACACCCATAATACAATGTGAAATAGGAAATACAAACATGATACATAACAAAAGGAAATAAACAAAATCCTTGAATGCTTATTCAAAGATTTATTCATCATGACCCAGGGAAAGGAAACATAATAATGGTGATCTAAAATTATCAGTAAGGCTATGTAAAGTGAAATCAATAATGAATCATTAAAAATAAATTAACATATAAAGGTAAATAACTGATAACATAATCCATTCAAATTAATAAACTAAGAATGAAACGTATCCATAGATATTTCGACGCAAAATATCATGGATGAATAATAACTGAATATAAATGATGTAAATTCTTAATTATTGGATTTCATGCATCCAAGGTACATGGTACCTTTACCGTGAAGATCTTTTATAAGATAGTTTACATCATGTTGGTTAAAACCCCATACGATTGGCCAAATTATTCATCTCATGAGACTACTGAGGCATCGAGGGGATAAAGTGGTCCACACTCGGGTCATACCGGTACAAAAAATCCTCATATAAAATAATAAAATGAATAATATTCCTTATCAAATATCTATACTGAGTAAATAATATGATTTTATCAATAATTTTCCAAATAATCAAATAATTTTCAAAGTAGATACTTTATGTAAAGTGGTATACAGTTTAGGAAATACTATTATCCATTTTATGTGAATATGGATATTCAAGTAAATTTACAATGAAAAATAATTATAATAAAGTGATTTTTTCAATATAATGTTAACAATCACACCAGTAAGTGATATTTCAAAGATAATCATTAAAAATATGTTTTAGGAAATTATCATTAAACATCCCAAAGTGTCTCATACCACTTGAAACATTTAATTCATAAACCCCATGAAGGAAATTTTTCAAACCAAAAAAAATGATTCATTATATAACATATAAAATGGTTAGTAGATACACTTAACCAAATAAGTAATTGGTGTATATGGTGTATGCCTTATGAAAAGAAATGTAAGATAAGAATCCCTTACTTTAACATTTATTTTGTTGTTTGTTATGTATCCCCCTGTATAGTTGTTTAAAATATGTTACCAACTTATACCATAACCATACTCATGTTTATAAAATTATGTATGAACATTTTAGAATATTTTATTACCTGTTTGTTAACACTCTTTCATTATTTTGACTATTTTGAGTGCAAATTGTTTAGTTTGTCTAGTATGTTTTAACATGTAATTTAATGTTATTATTAAATATATCATGGTTTCATCATATTAAGAATGTAAAAAAAGATTTTAATATAATATATATCCATTATATATGTATTTATAGTAGTCTATAATAGTTGGAGATTAGAAATGAAGTGCACCGTTCATGGAGACGGTAGGTCGTACGTACGCATGAACGCTACTTTCATTTCTTTATCGTATTACAATAATGAAAGAAAAATGATACATATGTATATTATTATTTCAAAATAATATCTATGTTATATATGTTACATATTTTTATTAAAGCCATCCTTTATAAGTTTCATGTATGGCATGAATGAGCCATATCGCTTTTAGGGAGCGGTAGTCCACACTTCCCCAAATGAAATTATCATATTTACACAACTTGGAAAGAATAAAGGTATGTTATAAATAAAAATTAAAAAATCATAAAGAAATTGTAAATAATATATAAATCATACATAAAAATATTTTCCATTATAATGACCACCACGAGAGGTGGTAAAGGAAAAGTGATCAATAATCATTTTGTGAGGCAGTAGTTCTCTGTATATAGAAATAGTATGTTCATTATCCATTAGAAGAAAGTGTGTGTAAGTTTTAGTTTAAACCTTAGCATAACATAATACTAGTATATTTTGGATAATATTTTTTTATGTAATAATATAATAATATTATTATAGTTAGTGTATAATCTAAATGAAACTAAAAATCTTGAGAGAAGACGATGCCTCTTAATCGAGTAACTTCTTTTGGTTTACGCCAAAAGGCTTCCTAGGAGTAATTTCTACCAAAGTGGATGATTCTAAGTATAGTATAAGGATTTTGGGATACTAATTGGTCAGATATTGGACAATAATAAGAGTTTCTATAGGTTTTAAGAAGTGGGATAGGTGGTGGCCTTTTATAGGGAAGGAAAATGACTCACTTGGAATTTTTGGAAACAAGTTATGTATACACATGTTCTTACCTAATAAAAAGTCATAAAAAACCATAAAATATATAATATAAGTTTTATGGTATAAATATTTATATAAAATGGGTTTTGGAAAAGTTTCTAGGTCATTTATACTCCTAAGTTATGGGTTTAGTCCTTTATTAAGCTTAATTTTTCCTTAATCGCTATAATTAATATTAATCACTTTTACTAATCATTTTGATAGAAAATTAAGTTTATCTTATTAGAATAAAAATATAAAATTTATTACAATTTCTTATAACCATTTTTAAACATTAAATTCACATAATTGAGAAAATAAATATTAATGTTAATCTTGGAGATGAATGAATTAACTGGTTTTACTAGAAAAATGTTCAAAAGTTTGTTATGTTTTTATATTAAATTTTAAATTGAAATTGATTATAATAAAATATATTGTATTAATATATGTAAAATTCATATAATTTTACCTTAAAAATTAATATATAATTTTACATTAACAATTATTTAAACAAAAAGGAATTTGTTAACAAATATGCAGTATTTTTCACTATTCATCAAAAAATAAAGTTTCTCAGAAAAGTACTCAAAATTCACCCTAGGATAATTTTGAAATTATTAATTAATTAATTAAGTTTATTTTATCAAATTAAATTTATAATATTTTAAAAATTAATATTTAAAATAGGTTTTCTATTAAAAGGCGTTAAAAATGGCTTAATAAAAATATAGGGTTTTATGTGTAAAATTGGGTTTGTTCTTATATTATTAAAAAAATTAATTGGATAAATATACAATATATATTATTGAATATATAACTTATTATCTAATTGTAATTATGTTTTTTTATTAAGACAAAAATCCTTTAGAAGCATAAAAATTATAATATTTCTTTTTATACCCAATTAGTTCTTATTTTCATTTCCCATTAATTGATAACCCATGAATTCATTTTATATTTATATAAACCATAAATATTCATAATTTAGTTAATATTATTCATAAAATCAAACATAAAATCTAGATTATATCATATTATATTAAATAATAATATTTTAATAATACATTGTTATTTGGTGAAACTAGGTCTTGCGAGTAACACAGGTTATCGAGGAAGGTTACACTTACATGTAACACAAGCTAAATAATCGTTGCTTGAATATATAGAATAAATTTTTAATATTAAATATATTATAAATTATCTGGAAAGAATATTCTCTTATGTGATTGGTGTCACGTGTCATACATGATATCAAATACAATGTTCTTACTTTAGAAATTCAGGGTGTTATAATGAACAGTTAATTATTTCAGAAAAACATCAATGAATTTGTGTACCTTAAGTATATCCTCTATTCTTAGTATATCTTCCATATCTGTGGATTTTTGTTGATATTCCTCTCCACTATTTCTAATTTTTTACTACTGTTTCTCTACATATCTCTTTGGAAGATAGACCATCATGGTTTCTTTTTTATTTTCACTACTTTGCCATGAGAGAAATATATTCTCAATAGACTTGATACATTGTTAAAATTCCAATGTATTAGTAGTTCAACTGAATTCTAGTGGTTATTTTCATATGAATCAGTCCAAAAAAGTAGCATTTTTTTCAATCAACAAGTCACTCTATGAGGGGAATATTATTTTTCATAACCTGGGTCAACTACCCTAATATGGTTATGATATGATTTTCCTCAAATATAGATTTATTTAATTTCTTAGGTGGAATATCCATATAGTGACTATGAACGCTAATACATTTTCTATTCCTACCATTAGCCTTCATCTCTCTACTCTGGAATGATAATAATTTGATCATGATATTGAATTGAAAAATAAAATTCCTATTATGTTTTCTAGAGTTTTCTTGATAAATATTCATGGTTTTTAATATTACTTGTCATATCTCACTTTTTCCCTCTAAATTTAATCCTAAAAGTTACTACTAAGTTTCCTTTTATACCAAATATGACATCTTAGACTCCAGAAACCTAGAGCCTGTATTTATATTAAATTTTCTGTACAAATTAAAATATTTACTAAAGGATCAACCAGTTTAGTATACTTGGAAGACCAAATAAACACACACAATAAATTTTAAAAAATAAGATAAAACATGAACATATTGAAAGAACAATATTAACCCTTCTAGCATATCCCTACAAATTAAACTTATTCTTCATCTTAGTTCCTAGGGAATGAAAAGAAAATAACGGTGATCTCAGCTATTTAGTAACGAGTTGAATATTATAGGTGAATACATAACATTAACATGACATAAGTGATATGGAAATAATAAATAAAAAAAATGAATATATAATTAATAGAAAATTATGGAATGTTATATCCATGATAGTAGATAAAAACATGGATAAAAATTCATTGTGTTCACATTGATGTAATCTATAATTTAGAACATCAAAATCTTCTTATGAAGGCCCAACAAAAAGGCACTTATCCTTTTATAGAAATAGTTATACACCAAATCCCATCCTATTTTGTCCCATGAGGCTTATCAATGCATCTAGGGGTTTTATAATTTCATTCCCCACCCATCACTTGATTATGTCCAATGCATTCACTATACTTGTGATCATTAACATTTACACCTTTTGTTGAGGAACCAATTACTAACCAGCAATTAGATATCTTTATAATGATGAATATAAAAATAAAATACATTCCCATTAAATAAAATATTGTGGGTGTCTATGAGAAAATAGCTTTATCTACTGGTATGTTATGGGATATTAATAAAGTAACTGGTAGTACCCTTACCAATGAAATATAAGGGTGAGATTATCATTAATGTGTTGGGTTATCCATGGAAGGGTGTAATTGGGTTCCATATTTTTAATTTGTATGAGAACAAGTAAAATTTTTAAAAACATATTTATCATGGATCATCATGAGTATTCAAGAATCCCAAAGTATATCCCTCAGGAGTGTCTCATTGGGTTTGTTGTCTTATGACAACTCATCATGCATCATGTTGATGAATTAGTAAATTAACAATGAAAAATTCTCTAGGTGATTACCCCTATGATCATCTAATCCATATCCATATTTATATAACAATAACCAAAATAGATATGTATTTTTTAGGATATTAAACACAATTTTACTAGACCAGTACATTAAATGAGTTTTCCATCATGAGAAATGTTGAGTTTTATAATAGTTTTGGTAACTTTTGAATAAAATGGATATGAGAGAGGGTTATTAATACAGATTTTAAATATATTTAAATTCATGATTTATATAAAAAAATCCATGTTAATATATACTGACATAATAGAAAATTGGTGGTGATTATAACATGAGTCCCAAAAATGAAAATTGAGATGGAAAAACCAAACTTATGGCCTGGGTAGAAATACAATCATAACCTTATGAAAGGGAAATATTAATAATGACCTTAAAATACCATTAATGAATTAATTTAATTAAATAACACCACTAATATGAAGAATGTAATGCCCTGAAATTCCAATGTAAGAACATTGTATTTGACAGCGTGTACGATACGCAACACCATGTATAGAAGGGAATATAACATCCTGAGAAATTAAAATATATTCACTATTTTAAAATAAATTCAATATATTTTATATATTTCAATGGAAACTGTACTCATTTATCTTGTGTTACATTCTATAAATATTTTCTTTGATATCTTGTGTTACACGGAAGACTGAGTTTTACCAAATACTATTAATATTATTATTTAATATAATAAGATATAAAATAGTTGTTAAATTGGTGGTTGTGAAACGAATTAACTAAAATATGAAAATATATGGTTTATATGAATATAAAATTAATTATTTGGTAATAAATTTATTATAAATGAAAATAAAAACCATTTGAATATAAACAAAATGTTTTTGTAAAAAACTATTTTAATTCTCAAAAGGGTATTTTGTCTTAACAAATTAAATTAATTATAATTGGTGAATTATATTAATTAAATATATATGTTATTTATTCAATCAAATATTTTTTACATTCATCCAATATATTTGATAGGCATTGGATAAAAACAAATCTAATTTTATGCATAAAAAGTTATATTTTTCTAAAGGCTATTTTGTTGCCTTTTAATAGTTTATCTATTTTAAAAATTAACTTTGACACTTTTATAAAATTTATATGAAAAAATAAAATTAATTTTTTAAATCTGAATTTAAAAATTATCCTAGGGTTATTTTTTGGTATTTTTCTGAGACGTTTCGTTTTTAATAAATAGTGAAAAATATTGGATTTTAATTAAAATCTAGCTTTTCATACCAATAATTTATAAGTTAATATTGTATTTTAATTTAGTTTCAAAGTAAAATTAGATCAATTATACATAAAGTTTTGCAATTTATTTAATTGGAATCAATTTCACTTTAAAATTTGGTATAAAAACATTTCAAAAGTTTGAACATTTTTTCTTTAAAAACCTCTTTTGGCATTCAGTCTGTGGGATTAATTTTAAATTAATTTCTTCCCCCTTTGTGATTTTAATTTTTAAAAATGGATTCCAGATTTAGAATCAGAATAATTTATAATGTATAATATGGTCAAATTAATTTCTGATCAAAAATATTAGGGAAATCAATTAAAATTAATTAAAGTGATTAAGAGAAATATTTGCTTAAAATGGACTAAACCTTATACATAAGGGCCTAATTGACCTATAAAATTGTCTAAAAAATATTTTCTGGCCATATTTATACCATATTCTCCAATTTATATAATTTTATTCATTATTGGATACATATGACATAGAAAAAATGTGGGTGGAATTCCCTCTTTCAAAAATTTACAAGAATGCCACTCATCCTCCACTATAAAAAGGCACTCACCCTGCCAACTTATTCACACCTATCAAGACATTTTTGTCATCCAAACATGGAAAAAATAATTTCCCAAAATCCCTCAACTCATCTTAAAAGGATCAATTTGGGAAGAAATAAAATCATGGAAATATTTTGCTTTAAACCAAAAGGAGTTACCCGAATAAGAGGTAATGTTCTTCAACGATCACTTTTGATTCATTTAATTCTCCATCCCTAAAATTATTTTTATATAATTATTATATAATAAAGTCAATATCTTAAATATAATTATATTTTTATATGTTAATATTATGAACTACACTCCTGCACACTTCCATCAAATGGGATACGCAATCATCGTTCATGTGTACGATGGACTACCGCCTCGTAAACCGATGTCATTCATTCTTCCATTACCACCTTTAAAGGTTATAAATAATGATGGATTTATAGTTTATATATTACATATATGTTTTTTATAATTTATTTATGAATCTTAAATTATTATATAACACATACCATCATGTTTTCCATTTTGTGAGAATACGATAACATCGTTTTTGGACATATGGTCTACCACCTTCTCAAAGTGATGTGATTCATTCAAGATATACCTATAATTAAATATGGTTTTAATAAAAATATGTGACATATATGAAATAAATACTATACATTAATTATAATATACATCATTTAATTTTAATTCTTATAATACAATAATAAAATGGAAGTAGCATCAATGCATACGTACTGTCTACCATCTCTATAAACGGTGTATTTCATTTCCTATCTATAAAATTTATGGGTTATAATAAATACATATATAATGAATATATATGATATATAAATCATATTTTATATCCTAAAGATGATTAAATCATGATAAACGTAAGAATAACAAAATAACGGGTCAAAACATACTCGTAAAACCTGACAATTAACACCTGAAATGATGAAAGTAATAAAATATTATTAACAAATGGGAAATAATATATTATAAGAATATAATATATGATATTATAAATATTATTAGGGTTATTTTATAATTTAATAACATTCTTAAAACCATTATACTTTAGTTTAAAGTACATTCCCTAAAAGGAAATGCAAGGCAAGGGATTCTTGTCTTTCTTTTTATCCGTGAGGCATACACCATTTTCACCACTTATTTATTTAGTGTGGTGTATATAATTCCCCTATTGTATTTTATATTTTTAATACATTTATATTCATGGTGTTTAGATTTTAATTTGAATTTATTTATTTCATGTGTATTATAATTAAAATCTTACCATGTGGTAAGGTATTTCGTCTCAATTTCATTTCATTGAGGCATGTTGTAATGTTATGAACATAGTTTATTTTATACGGTGATTATAATTACATTTTGAAATTTAATATAATTAATAATTAATTATTCATGGAATATTGAGTTCCAATTTTAATTATTTAATCTAATGGTATTTGAACTTAAAGTTACCAAGTGGTAGATAAATTTCATAACTCAATTCTTATTCATTGGGTTATATTACTTCCTTGTTATCATTGATGTTATATGATTATGTGTATAATAAATTTTAATATCTATAAATGTATCTAAACTTATTATATGTAGATTTAAATTTGATGCACATAATGAATTCATTTATTAATTCTCACTTCAACATTATGATCATTTTAAGAGTTTATTTCACAACCTCATTCTAATCAAGATTATTTATTCTTAAAATTAAATTAAAGGAATTTATATGATCATTTTAAAATAAACCCTTTAATTTTATTCTCCTATGGTTATTAATGTCCTTTTCAACTAATAATAACATTTTTCTAATCTTTGGTACTCAAAATGTTTTAGAAAATGTTTTTATGAAAACTCGACTTCATTTCTCTCTTTGATTGGAAATTTGTTTTCTCTCAGAACCATGTTTTATAAAAATGTTTTCAAAAAATTTTTTAACCTTTATAAAATGAATTATTAAAGTAATTTTTAACCCTTTTGTATTTTAAAAATGTTTTCAATGTATTATTCTTGTCACTTTCAAAACAAGGAAATTTTCTAATCTTTTTACCGTGAAAAAGGAATGTTATTTCTATCTTGTATGACATGTACGGAATTACCCACAGTCATTTCCTTGAATATTCTACTGAAATTTTTCAAATATATTTTTAATGAAAAGGTTTTTGAAATTTATTTTAAAAGAAAATGTATTTTTAAGATGTTTTTCAAAATGAAAATGTTTTTTTTCTTTTTACAATATTTCTATTCATCAAAAAAATAACCCTTTATCGTTACACCACTTAGGATATGTTGTATTGACACTATAATTATTCTTCCTATAGATAACTTGTGATTTATTTTACCATGTATGGTATGGAATTTCAATACCTTGATTTTTTTTAGTCCCCTTGAAATATTCAATTCTCTATGATCATTAGACATTATATTTCCCCTAAATTTCAATATTATTTATCATGGATATGTTTATTACTTAAAATATGTACCATTTATACATACAGTGTTTACCTTGAATTTAATTTGATTAAATGGGGAAATATTGATAGATTTTTATATATTACTCAATAAGAATATTTGATAAGGTGCATTTTTTGAATTAAATAGATTATTTGATATATTAGTGATGCTTTGGACATGCACTACATATGTTGGGGATTGGATAATGTACATCCCTCGATGAATTAGTAGTCTCATGGGAAAAATTAGTTGGATAAAATAAGCTAATGAGTTTTTAATGAGTATTTTTTATACTATCCTGATCATAGGTCTTGATAGTAAAGGTGTCATGTTCTTAAGAAACATGGCATCCAATTATTAAGAATTTATTTTATTTATAGTTCAGTTATTATTATTATTATTGATGATATTTTTTCTTTGAAATTATCTATAGATAATTTTCATTCTCAATTTATTGATTAAATGATGAGTGTGTTCAGTTATTTACCTTTCTCTATTAATTATTATTTATTTAGTTACTAAAATGTATTATGTGTTCAATTATTTATTGTTCCATATTTTGTACACACTCCCTCTCTATTTATTGATTACATGTTATGTGTGTTAAATTATTTACCCTGACATATTGATTATTCTCATTGATTTATTATTGTTTCTTTTGTACTTAACCCTTACTGAGCATTTGAGATCATACTTTTTTGTTTACTTTCATTGGGAATCTAATAATTTTACTAAGAAATATATTCAAGGATATATTAAGTGTGAATAAATTTATCCTAAAAAAATTGTGTTATAATTAGTGTATTATTTTGTAATATAAGGCTCATGTATGTATCTATTTTAATAATACTACTAAACGCTTTGATCCTTCAAGATTTGATTACTTGTAATAATGTTAATGTAATGTTAGTAGACACTGGATATAGGCTTATTAGGGTTAGGGCACTATAGTCGGTATCATATAAAGTTTATTAGAAACCTTGGGAACTAAATTTAGGAAAATATAGATTGGGGAACCTAACCCTAAGATAGACTTTGAGGATAAGTATAGAAGAGTATCCTAGAATTTTGGTATGGTGGAACTTATTTTTGTATTCCTATCAATACATCCATGTATGGATACAAAAGTGTATGGGGTTCTAGAAAAGATGTACCTAGGGGTAACAAATCTAAAAAGGTGTGTTAGGCCTAACTCGTGTGTAACTTGGTATACAAAAATGAGCCTTACTATGCACCTATTCTAACACTCTTAGGGGACATACTAAGGATAATTTAAATTTAAATTATAAACCATTATGATGGATTTGAATAGATAATTAAAATGAATAACCTAGGTTAAACTTTTGGTTTATTAGATTTAAAATAATGTGTCATAGTTTAGAAATACTAAAAATGAATATATGGTTTTTCCACTATGAAAATTGGTGTTCACACTATGATTTTTGGTTTTATTTAGTGGTTAGAACCCTAATTAATCATGTTAACATTAAAAATGAAGGAAAGGGTAGTGGTAATTATCAACCAAATGGGATATTTATTGGAGTAAAAGATATCAAGTTCATTCCTAATTAGTTTTCCTGAAATATGATTAATAATATATACCTTAACCATCTCTCAGACTCACCAAATAAGATAATGATGGAGGATACTAGGAGCTCAGGTGGTGGAGACCTTGGAGAAAAAAGGGCTTGATTTCTATCATTAAATAAATGTGGAAGGATACACCTAGTAAAGTTTCTCAATGGAATTTAGAAATGCTTTATGTGTGATAAAAAAGGACATAAAGTGAATAATTACCAAGTAAAAATGAAGAGTATGATGGAAGGAAATAAAACTCATCTTAACGATCCATTTACAGTTCATTACCATAAATGTGGGAAACATAGGAATTACCAGAGTTAATTACCTCTTAAAAAGTATAAAATTCAGACCAAGAAAAGGCCTATGTGTAAATAAATGGATAAATTATTTATGTATTGAGTTGTATTGAAAAACTAATTTAAAAGTATAATTAATGATTAAATTTTAATAATGTCCATTATATTTATTTTTTAAATAATATTAATATGTTTTTAGAAAAAGGAAAACCTATATTTTGGGTAAAAACCCATCAAATCTAGAAAGGTAGTGGGACATAAACCCATTACTGAAGGATGATAAGGGTTTCATGCCTACCACTGGACTACGTGATATCTTAGTTAATGTATCATTTCTTTTAGCTAAATAATTTGACAAATAAATGTTAACGATGAACCAGTGGTAACACTTTGAGGTTTATAGATTAATGTATTAACCACATTAGTTTTTTAAAATAGTTAGAGACAAATGTAAAGACTTGTTTTATGGATATTACAATCCATAAAAGGTAAATTTTAGTGATTTAGGAATAAAAAACTTCATTTTAGGATATCCATTTCATAGAGTAAGGGATGAATTAAAATTTGATCGAAGAAGAACCAAAATATGATATATTTCTTATGAAATTAAAATGTATCATGTAAGTATATTTCCTTATATTGTTGGTCAATAAAATAATTCCTCAACATTAGGAAAAAATCTTAAATTAAAAATATTATCCTAACACCATCATTTTTTATTGAATCGTTAGTCTTTTAAATCATAATTTATTTATAGATTTGAGGCTCTCAACATTCCATTGATCATTCACTATTTTATTATCAATAACCCAAATCACTCCCTATAATTATTTATTTTTTCCTCCAAGTTCATATGTTCACTTTTCACTAATGTTCTCCAACATAAAAACATAGTTATATGTTATTCCATATCACTATTGTACTTCCCTTTATCTCTTATTAAGATGATATTTTATAAAATATATTACAATGGGGATTTTTAAATAATGTAATTTTCAAATATCAAACTCTATATTACAAATATCATGTTTAAATTATGAGGAACCAATTTAATAAAGGTGGGGAGAATGTAATTCCCTGAAATTCTAATGTAATAACACTATATTCGATAGCATGTATGACCTGAAACACCAATTTTAGAAGAGGATATAACATGAATAGACTTTACAATACATTCAATATTTTAAAATAAATTCAATATATTTTATATCTTTCAATGCACTTGATACTGAGTTAGCTTGAATTACATGAAACATGGACTTTCTTCAATAGCATTCATTACATGCAAGACTAATTTTTACCAAATACTATTAATATTATTATTTAAAATAACCAGATATAACTTATACATTAAATTTTTGGTTATGAATAGGATTAAATAAATTATAAAAGTATATAGTTTATACAAATATGAGATTAATTCATTGGTAATCAATTTATTATAAATGAGAATAAAAACCAATTGAATATAAAGGAAATGTTTTTATAAAAAAACTATTTTTATGCTCCCAAAAGGCATTTTATCTTAATAAAATAAATTAATTACTATTATTGAATTATATTAATGAAATATATATGTTTTTTATTCAATAAAATATTTTTGGCATTCATCTAAAATATTTGATAGACATTAGACAAAAACAAATCAAATTTTATGAATAAAAAGATATATGTTTCTAAAGGCTATTTTTACACCTTTTAATGGCACACCTATTTTAAAACTAAATTTTGAAACATTTATAAATCTTATATTACAAAATAAACTTCATTTTTAAAATAAAAATATCCAAATTATCATAGGGTGAATTTTTAGTATTTTTTAAGAAGTTTCACTTTTCAATAAATAGTGAAAAATACTGGATTTTAATTGAAACAAAAATTTCGTCTCAATAATTTATAAGGTTAAATTATCTTTTTTTTAAGTCACATTAGATCAATTATACAACCGTTAATAAAATTTAGTTCATTGGAATAAATTTTATATTGAAATTCGATATAAAAACATTTGAACATTTGAACATTTTTACTTTAAAAACCTTCTTTGTCCTCCCATCTGTGAGATTAATTTTAAATTAATTTTTGACAATTATGTTATTATAATTTTAAAAAATGGATTCCATATTTATAATATGACTAATTTATAATTTAAAATAAGGTCAACTTATTTTTTGACCAAAAATGTTAGTGAAACCAATTAACATTAATAACAGAAATTAAGAGAAAAATAGATTAATAGGGGAAAAACCTTAAGCTTGAGATCCAAAATGGAATTTAAACTTTTCCAAAATCCATTGGATAGAAATATTTTGACCATATCCTCCCATTTTATGAGTTTTTTTCATTATTTGAGTTACTTTACATGGAAAAAACATGGGCGGAATTCCCTCTTTCAAAAATTTAAAAGACTGTCACTCCTCCTCCACTATAAAAATCTAATCACCCCTCCCACATAAAAGGTGGGTCACTATATTATGCATGCTATAAGAAAACAGCTTGGGGAATCGACCCCACGATTGGCTCCCCACACCCCATCCCCCCTATCACCCCAGTCACCTATGGGGGGAACTCATCCCCCCCACTTATTCACACCTCTAAATCCATTTTTCTTATCCAAACTGTAATGTATCAGATTTTTCTATGCATTATTTTTAGATATTATATGTATTATTTTTGAGACCATGTGCTGATATGGCATGCGATTCTAAGGCCTGATTTTTATAGAATAAATTTTTGAAATATTTAAATATATTAAATAGTACACACATGCAGTTTTCATGAAACAAAAATAGAGTAACTTCTAAATAAGTTCCCAGATCAGAAATTTGAGGGCACCGTTGAATTAAGAATGTGAGGTTTACCCTAGGAGTGACTTAACATTAGTTGATGTGGTTTTTTTGTAAAAAATTTATCAAATGTGCTGAAATGAAAAAAATAATTGAATAAAATATTTTATTACTTTTATGTTGTTGTAGAGAATTTACAATATTTAAATATAATGTTATTTCAGAATTCTAGGGTTAGCTTCATAACCCTGGGAACTTTAGAGAACCATTGGAGAGAGATTTGATTATTATCTCTTAAGTAAATGACGACGGATAGTGGATCATCGATCGACATGCATTGATTTTGAAGGATCTCAACAAAAGGCATGACACATCTTTGTTCTTCATTAGATATTGATCCAGATCGAGGTAGGGCACGTGTTTTGATTTTTTTATTCCTTGTTATTGAATTCTATGATGAAAGCGATTCAATCAATGAACAGATTGATCAGCAATTTGATCATCTTACGGTATGAGATTATTTTGGGGGGTTTTGATAGGAGTTTTATATTTATGAGTTGATTTCTTAATTGTTTTTCTAATGGAAATAGATCGAAATCGACATGAACATCAAACAAGGATCATTCCCCAAATCTATTCTTGTTCCTTTCTCCCCTCATTCATCATTTTTCATAGGCATTCTTCATTTGGCCCACAGATCTACGTATCCTGATAGATCGGTCATTGCACACCTATTTCATAGAACAACGATCCAATATCGCAGATTCGAGATAATCATAGCATGATATAGGTGAAACAATTTAGATTAATAGATTCGGATGATGAAGGATACACAAATTTTCATTCTTCAGTGTTCTTCAATGCACAATGAAGAGAGATGATTTGATCTGTTTTCTAAGCAGATCTAGCTATGGAATGCATTTTTTGATGAATAAAAGGCTTAAAAAATCTTGGATCTTTGATTTCATAGAAAAATGGTGACCAAATCGGTGGACAATAGTATAGTAGGTGTGCGGGAGATACTCCCATGATTTTGTAAAATCACAAAACACACGACATGTAATCTGGGATTAAACAGAATGTGGGGCCCTCTTACTGGTGGCTAGGGTTTCTAGAGGGAGTTAAATATCACACACCATGCAGAATGGACCACACGATGCATGGCCTGTCTAATATTACATGTGGTCCCTCCCCGGATACTCGACATGTACTTTGGAGAATACACAAACATGGGGTAGAGTACATGGGTTTCCTACACTGTGTGTACTACCCCACATGACATAGCTTGGACCAAGAACACAGGATATGTTGTGTACTGGTAAATGGGTAGACATACACTGGTTGGATCTATGTATTGAAAATATAGGTAGACTACACAGTCAACCTACACATCATGTAGTACTACACAGACATGGATTGAGACATGGTCTATTTACACAGGTAGGACGAGTCAAGGAACACAACGTGTGACCCCTAATACATATTGTGTATTCCTTTATACATGGATTGGATCTCTTTTCCTATGTATCTTGGACAAGTTTTGTTAGGTTTTTTCCCTTATCTTTTCCCTAAAGGTTAGCATGGAAAAAGTTTCTACTCCTAGTACTATGATCCCTTCAGCCAGACTTCTTTGATAGAGTCATTGGAATCCCTCCGAGAGGCCTAGAGTGGTATCATCTATTAATCTTCATTTCATAGTTTGAGTTGTTGGTATCATTATAACCAAAACTAAGGGGGAGTTGAATTATACTTGGTAGGTTAATACATATTAATTTTTCAGTATCACGCTATGGATTTGGAAGTGATCCTCATCTGTGTATCATATTCTCTTTAGAATATCAGTGTGTTCATTCTCATGAATAGACGTGATAAGCAATGCCTCTTAGATAGATGTCATCAGTGCTATTAGACTTGAGAGTGTGTTCTCCCAGATGAGTACTTAATCAAAATCTTCGATCTAGAATCCTTGGTTGGTATACTACAGTTGTGACTTACCACTAGACCATGTGTCTTTGATTGAGTATATCTAGATATTATTGATATATGTGCTATAGAAATAGTTCTTTTTAGAGCTAACTGTATTTCCTTTTTTGTATTCTTTGTGGTTTCGGGGTGTCCTACTGAGTATTTTTATACTCACCCCTACACTGGTTTTTCTTGCATGTGTCATTTCCTATGTAGATGATCAAACTTTCGATAGATTCCTAGACAAACCAGGATCAGATGGTGCTTAGTGAGATCATAAAAACTGAGGTGAGTTTCTACGGCTTTTAGATAGTAGTCCCTTTTGATTTTAGGTTGGACTTGTGTTTCAGACACTTTGTGGTGGTATTTTATTTGTCCCTCTTTACTTTATTTTAGTTCTTGTTGTACTTTGGTTACTAGATTTAAATGTATGCATGCATGGTTGTTTAGTTTTTACATTTCATCATTTTATAGGATTGGATATGTGTGCATCTATATAGGTACTTAGGATAAGGCCTCCCATGTTAGTGATTTTCCTACTCAGTGCTAGTCATTAACCCCTGGCCCATTGGAGGCAAGATTGGGGACTCACGGCATGGGCCCCACTAGGATGGTTCGTGACAAAGTGGTATCATAGGTGTTTAGTTCTACCTTAGGATTG
This sequence comes from Viscum album, assembly GCA_963277665.1. Classification (NCBI taxonomy): domain Eukaryota; kingdom Viridiplantae; phylum Streptophyta; class Magnoliopsida; order Santalales; family Viscaceae; genus Viscum; species Viscum album. The sequence continues at coordinate 423,216,252 of OY728166.1, read as the reverse complement.
TGATTATATGATATTTGTTTGGGGAAATAGCGTTAAGTGCTTCGAGTTTGGATTTCTTTCCAGAGACTCCATTGTTGGTGTGATGGCCGACATATTCGTACACCAGTACTCTGATCACCTACTTTTTGAATTGGTAAATTAGAACATTAGTTGCAGGGAAAATGATGGTATATACATCATATAGGAATGGGATGTGTTTCCATGTCCTTCTTGAGTCAGCTCTCTAGATATACTAATTGATCGTGGTACATCTTTTTTGTTTCAAAATGCCTCTCCGACATATACCAGCTAGGATTCAGCATGATGATCACAGGGATCATCCCCTCAGTGATAAGGCATCAATTCAGGGACCAGTTCCTAAGAAGTTACCTCCTGGTGGTGCATCATCCAAACCACCTATAGATTAGCACATGGTATATGCAGTAACAATGAATGAGGTGCACAGGTTGAGTGTGCTTCATGAGTTTCAATGGCAGAGACCCCTCTGGTTATAAGGTGAGCTTGACCCACGGATAGTTGAGGACTAGCTTGAGGTAATGACTTATGTTTTCTATCTTTTCAAGACACCAATAGATTAGATGGTATTACTAACAATGATCCTTCTTTAAGGTTCAGCATGATGATGGTGGGATTTAGTAACCCAGTCTTATGATGAGGTGACTCTTTCATGGATAGAGTTAAAGTTGTTTTTCAGAGAGGATTTATCACTAGATACACTTAGGGATATGTGTATCCAAGATCTTCTATATCTCTGTTAGGGAATCATGATAGTATCTGAGTATTCATCTAGGTTTACCAACCTCTCCATATACTCAATGGATATGGTTAGAGATCATCTCTTCAGGGCTTGGACATTATAATGAGGTATTTTAAGAGATATATGAGCCAGTTTTATCCATCTATGCATTTCTACCTATGATGGGGTGCTAGAATGATCTTTGGTGGTTGAGATTTTCTTGGCTGAGCAAATACAGTTGGTGGTTGTTAGCAGTGGGAAAGAAAGAGCAGAGACATCGGCAGTAGAGAATCGATGTTAATATCAGGGACATGGACATGGGAGACATTTCAAGAGGAGGTCCCATTATATAGGATATGTAGTTCAAGGCTCGTAGGGTAGGTCCATTTATCCCATAGAGAGGTGGTGCTACTCATGTGATGGTAGGGGAAATCTCACCTAAGATTGTTTGACCCACCATACAGCTGATAGAGAAACAGTAGATGGGCCACAAAGGTAAAGGCAGCAGTATGAGTAGGAAAGTTTGTAGGGTGTTAGACGTGGTAGAAGAGTTGGGAGAGAATCATGATTTGGATCATGCTTTGACTTGTTACCACCACCACCCTCAGGTGGTCCACGCTAGGCCTAGGGAGCTAAAGGATAGGGGAGAGGACAACTACAGGCGATTGAAGCTTATGACTTAGAGGCTCCAGGAATGATTTGAGGTATGATATGTGTCTTTTCTAATTTATATATAATAATGATAGATACAATTGATAGTAATTCCTTTCTCATGACATGTCTTGTTTGATACATAGAGATTCTGGTTAAACCTTTGACTCGAACCTTATGCATGTTGACTCCTACTGGAGAAGACTTGGTGATCATGCACTTGTGCCGACAGTGTGACCTGACTCTTGGAGGTGAGAGTTTCATTTGGGATATCTTGGTAGTATTTTCAAGGACTTACGAAATCATTCTTGGTATGGATTTATTATCTACATTTCATTCCCAGATTGACTATTTTAGGTGAAGGTTGTGGTGTGTCTATAGTGGTGGAACCAGGTTTTCCCTTGTCCATGAAACGGAAACCTAGGAAACATAGGGTGGACTCGTGCATAGGATGGTGTAGCTGATTACTCATTAGTTGGAAAGCCTGTATCTTGGTGCAGTGGATGTTATAAGTTTCCAATTTCTTATGGTGGTGGGGGAGTATGTCGACATCTTCCTCAAAGATGTTTCAGGTTTATCTCTTCATTGAGAGATAGACTTATGCATTGATCTACATCTTAGGAAAACACCAATATCTGCACCATCATATCAGATGGCTCACATAGATCATTTATAGATAAGGGTGTAGTTTGAGTACTTTCATAGGAAGATATTTATTCGACCCAATGTTTCACCCTAGGCAGCCCTAGTTTTGTTTGCAGAGAATGTATAAGAGATATTGTGGTTGTGTGTGAACTACCTATGCTTGAACTAGGTGATCATGAAGAAAAAGTAGCCACTTCTAAGGATCAATGACCTATTTTATCAGTTTATAGGGGCGTTATGGTTCTCGAATATTGACCTCAGATTAGGTTATCACTAGTTACAAGATCAAAATTAGGATATACCGAATACGGCATTTAGATGTTGTTGTGGTCACTATGATTACTTGGTGATTCTATTTGGAATGAAAAACGCACGTGTAGTGTTCGTGGGACTCATGAACTAGATCTTTCAGACTTATTTAGACCATTTTTTCATAGTCTTCATCGATGATGTCTTTGTGTACTCAGGATCTGAGGAAGAGCATGTGAGGCACTTAAGGATAGTTTTGGTCGTACTCCAAGAGCACCATCTTTACAAAAATATCTTGAAGTTCCAATTCTAGATTTATGTAGTCCACTTTCTATGACACATTATCTCAACAAATGGATTAGAAATGGACCCATCCAAGGTCAATGCGTTGTTATCTTGAGATCCACCTAAGATTGTGACAGAGGTGCAGAGATTCCTTAGGTTAGCAAGTTATTATTGGATATTCATATCTAATATCTCCAGAATATTAGCACCAGTGATAGCTTTGACTCAAAAGGGATAGCCTTTCGTGTGTAAAAATAGGTGTCAAAATTATTTTTAGTAGTTGAGGTAGAGTTTGAAGTGTTCTCTGGTATTGATATTTCTATATGAGGTTGTCGAGTATGTAGTGTTCTATGATGCATCAGGAACAGGACTTGGTTGTGTTTTGATGTAGAGGCAAGAAATGATTACCTATGGTTCATTCTAGCTAAGACCACATGAGCAGAACTAATTGACCCATGATCTTGGGTTAGCAGCAGTATTCTTTGCTTTGAAGATGTGGTGATACTACCTAATGGGTAATTGGTTTATCATCTACTCTGATCACAAGAGTCTCAAGTATATCTTCTCTCAAAAGGATCTTAACTTGAGAAAGAGATGATATCTATATTTCCTCCTGGATTATGAATTAGAAATTATCTATACTCTTGGGAAGAGAAATGTGGTAGAATATTCTCTCAGCATGAGATCTTGTTCATAAATTTTGAATGGGGAGTTGAAGCAGTTGTCCTTGTTGTAGTTATCCTTTATTGGATGGACATGGATAATCTTACCTCTATTCTATGGTTGTTACCCCTCTACTCTTACAGCAAGTTAGAGAGGCATAGCTTGGGGATACCAACTATGAGACCCTATGTGCTCAGATATCCATAGGTAATTCTCTTGATGGATATTCTAAAGGTGAGGAGTATGTTATTATTTTCATAAGACGCATGATAGTACTAGTGATGTTGAGGAAGGAGGTTCTGAGAGTGTTTTATATATCTTCTTTGGTAGTAAATCTTGGTGTTTAAAAGATATATCAGGACATCTGACATTAGTTTTTGTGGCTAGGAATTAAGGAAGGAGTTTCATAGTTTATCTCTCGGTGCCTAAATTTTCAGCAAGTGAAGGTTGAGCACCATGTTCTAGGGGGTTTAGCTCAACCCTTTGAGGTTCTAGAATGGAAGTGGGATGTGATATATATGGACTACGTTATAGGATTACCATGTATATCCAGGGGACATGATACTATATGGGTGATCATAGACCAACTCACCAAGTCAACCCATTTACGAGATATCCAAGAACAAAGTTCATTAGAGAGCATGGGACACCTCTTCGTACAGGAGATAGTTTGACTCCTTGTAGTTCCATTGATGATTTTTTATGATCGTGATGATCTCATTACATCATGATTATAAAAGGGATTAAAGGAGGTGTTTGGGATCCAGTTATACATGGGAATATCATTTCACCCCCAAATTGACATCCATACTAAGAGAACCATTTATATTCTGGATGACATACTATAATCTTGGATGCTGGACTTTAGATATAGTTGGGAGGATCACCTACCACTAGTGGAGTTTGTGTACAAAAACAGATACCATTCCACCATTGGTATGGAACCATTTGAGGCTTTGTATGGGAGACCCTGTGGGTTAAAACTTTTCTCAACTAACCTAGGATAGTCAGCACTCATGGGCACAAAGTTGGTGTGAGCTACAACAGAGTAGGTTCAGATCATTCAAGAGAGGATGAAGACTATAAAGATCCGTCAAAATTCTTATGTTGATAGGTGATGGAGGTATTTGTAGTTCTAGGAAGGAGACCATGTGTTATTATGGGTTTCACCTTGATGTGTATTAAGGATATTTAGCTAGGGTGGAAAGCTATCTATGAGTTTCATTGGCCCTTTTCATGTATTTTGTAGAGTTGGTGAGGTGGGGTACCCCTTATATCTACCTTTTCAGTTAGACCAGGTACATGTTGTCTTCCACGTGTCAGAACTGATAAGGTATATGCATGGCCCATTGCATGTTATTGACTGAGGTGAGCTAGAAATTGAGGATGGAGCAACTTTTTCTAAGTACCCAGTAGATATTGAGGATCGGCAGGAGGGGATCCTTCATAGGTGAACAATTCCTTTAGTGCATATCAGGTGGTAGCATGGGAAACACCAAGAGAGAACATGGGAGTGGGAGCCTTAGATTCATGCTCAGTACCCGCATCTTTTTTAGTATCCTTTGTTTTGGATTTTCGGGGACGTAAATCCCCAAGGTGGGGAGAATGAAATGTCTCATATCTTTTCATGTATTATTTCTGGTTATTATATGGATTATTTTTGAGACTAGGCACTGAGATGAAATATGAATCCAAGGCCTAGTGTGTCCGAAATAAATTTTTGAAATATTTAAACATATTAAATAGAACATATGTGTAGTTTTCCCTAAAAGGTATAATAACTTCTAAATTGGTTCCCATATCATAAATATGTCAGCACTTTTGAATTCATAATTCTAAGTTTTAACCTAGGTGTGACTTAATATTAGTTGGCACGAGTTGTTTATGGAAAATTCATCACGGGCACGGAAATGAATAAAATAATTTAATAAATTATTTTATTTCTTTTGTTTTGATGTAAAAAATTAAAAAAAAATTAAATTTATTATTATGTTATAATTTTATGGTTATTTGCATAACCCTGGGACCTATATAGAATTATTGGAGAGAGCTTCAAGGATTCTCTCTCAGGAGAACAATGACGGATCGTGGATCATCGATCGACGTGCATAGATTTTATAGGATCTCACCAACAAATGTGACATAGCTTCATTCTTCATCAGAGATCGATCTAAATCAAGTTAGTTTGTATTTTTTTATTTTTTTTATTCCCCATTATTTAATTTTATAATGAATGAAAGTCAATCAATGAACAGATTGATCATTGGTTTGATCATCTTGCAGGATGGGATTATTTTGTAGGGTTTTAACGAGAGTTTTATCTTTATGATTTTATTTATTCATTGTGTTTCTAATGGATATGGATTGATATCAACACAAACATTGACCTAGGATCATTCCTCAAATTCATTCTTGTGATTTTATCCCCCCATTCATTGTTCGTCAAAGGCATTCTTCGTTTGGTCGTAGCTTGACTTATCCTGATCGATCGATCATTGTGCACCCATTTTTTAGTGAAATGATCTGATATCACAAATATGGGATCATCATAGAATGGTGAAGGTGAAAAAATTAAAAATAATAAATTAAAAAGATAGAGGATACCCAAATTCATGTTCTTCAGTGTCCTTCAGTGGACAATAAAGAACAACAATTTGATCTATTTTCCAAGAATATATAGAGATAGAGCGTGTTGTTTGATGATGGAAATACATAGATGATCTTGGATAGTTGATTTCACTATGAAATAATCATCGTATCAATGTCCATCCGTAGAGGAGATTCGTGGGAGGAGATCTTATGATTCTAGAAAATCGTGAAACACATGACGCGTAATCTGGGATTACATGGCATGTGGGGCCCTCTAAGTGGTGGCTAGGGTTTTTGAAGGGAGTTAAACATCACATGGAATGTGTCACAGCCCACAAAATGTGTGGTACCTCCTAGGATACTCGGTGTGTACCTTGGGGAATACATGGACATGGGGTGGAGTACACGGGTTTCCTACACAGCATGTACTCCCCCAAAAGACATGGCATGGGCCAGGTACATTGGATAATCCATGTACTAGTACACAGGTAGACGTACACGGGATGGATCCATGTACTGACAACACCGATAGACTACACAGGCATCCTACAATAGTGTAGTACTACAAAAAATGAATTCAAACATTGTTCATTTATACTGGTAGGACTTGGGGTCAAGGGACACAGTGTGTGATGCCCACTACACACTATGTACTCTTTTATATATGGCTTGGATCTATTTTCCTACATATATTTGACATGTTTTGTTAGGGTTTTTTTCCCTTATCCATTCCATGATGGTTGGTATATAATTGTTTCTTACTCTTAGTAATACGATTCCTTTAGAAGTAATTTCTAGATAGAGTCATCAAAATCACTCTGAGAGGCCTAGAGTGAGATCCTCTATTCATCTTCGTTACCAAGGTGGATTTCTTGGTATCATCGTGACCAACACTAAGCGAGCATAAATACTATACTTAGTGGTTTAATGTGTATTAAGTTGCTGGTATCACACCCTATCTATGGTTGTGATCCTCATCTATGTATCATATTCTCTTTGGACCATCAGTGTGTTATTTATCATGATGAGACCTAGTGAGTAGTACCTCTCGGAAAAACGTCATCAGTGATATCATACTCGGTTATGTGTTCTCTCAGACGAGTGCTTCATAGAAATAATCAATCTAGAATCCTAGTCCAGTAAACTATGGTTGTTACTTAACTCTAGATTGTGTGTATTGTATTGAGTATATCTATATATTCTTGTTATATATGTTTTATACATATACCTTTGTAGAGCTGACAGTATTTCCTTTGTTGTATGCTTTGTGGTTTCAGGGTTTCTTACTAAGTATTATTATAATCACCCATGCAAGGTCTTTACCCGCATGTGTCATTTCTTATGTAGGCGATCGACCATTTGATTGAGTCCTAGATAGACTAGAACTATATGGTTCTTAGTGAGACTAAATAGACCAAGGTGTGTTTCTGTGAATTTCTGACAGTAGTCCATTTTTGTTTTAGGTTGGACTTGTGTTTAAGACTCTTTATGGTGGGCATGTATTTGACCCTATTTACTTTCATTTACTTCATATCATACTCTTTTTATGAAATTTAGATGTATTCATGCATGGTTGTTCAGTTTTTACATTTCAACATTTTATAGGATTTGAGATGTGTGCATGTGTATAGTTACTTAGGCTATGGACTCCCATGTTAGTGATATGCCTACTCAGTGCTATTCATCAGCCCCTAGGTTATTGGAGGTGGGCTTGAGGAGTCATGGTATGGGCCCCACTACGATGTTCATGAAACAAACCCTATCCAAATAAGAACCCAACATCCCTACCATCATTATAGAAGCCTCATTTTTTGGTAGAAAGAAAACCAAGGAGTTATTTTGGTATAAACCAAAATTAGTTACCTGAATAAGAGGTAACACTCTTCAACGATCACTTTTGTTTCATTTACTTCTCTACCCTTTCAATTATTTTTATATTATGATTATATAATAACATCAGTATATTAAATACAGTTATATATTTTTATGTTAAATATATAACCTAAAATCGCATACACTTCCATCAAATGGGATATGTAGTCATCATTCGTGTGAATGGAAGACTACCTCCTCCTGAACCGATGTCATTCGTTCTTTTAACACCACCTTTAAAGGTTGGAAATAATTATGTAATTATAGTTAATATATGATATATATGATATTTAGAAAGTCTTTATGATTCTTTAATTATTATATAACACGTACCTTCACACTTTCCTTTTTTTGTGGGAATATGGTAACATCAATTGTGGACGTGTGGACTGCTGCCTCCTCAAAGCGATGTGATTCATTCATGATATACATGGAATGTATTAAGAATGGTTTTAATAAAAAATATGTGACATATATGACATAAATATGGTATTTTAATTATAATATAAAGCACTTAATTTTAATTATTTTATTACGATAAGAAAATGGAAACAGTGTTCATACGTATGTACGGTCTACCATCTCCGTGAACGGTGTATTTCATTTCCTTTATCCAGAATTTATGGGTTATTATAAATATATATATATATAATAAATATATATTATATTTACATAATTTTTTACATATTTTAGATCATTAAATCATGATCTATGTAAGAAAAAAAATAACAAGTCAAAACATACTCGAAAAACATGACAATTAACACCTGAAACGATGCAAATAATGAAAGATTACTAACAAGCAGGTAATAAGATGTTATAAGAAGATCATATATGATATTATAAATATGATAATTGTTATGGGATAATTTAATAACATTATTAAAACCATTATAAATAAGTTTAAAGGATGTTCACCCAAATAGAAATGCATGGTAAGGGATTCTTTCCACACTTTTCCTTCCGTGAGGCATACACCATTTTCACCACTTATTTATTTTATACAGTGTATAAACTTCCATGTTTTATTTTATATAATTAATAAATTTATATTCATGGTATTTAGTTTTTTATTTTAAGTTATTTCTTTCATGGGGATTATAATTCAAAAGTTACCAAGTAGTAAGGTATTTCGTCTCAATTTCATTTCATTGAGGCATGTTATAATTTTATGCACATAATTTATTTTATATAGACTATATATTTTCCATTTGTAATTTAATATCATGAATAATTAATTTTTCATGGTATTTTTAGTTTCAATTTGAATTATTTCATTTAAGGGGATTTTAACTTAAAGTTACCAAGTGGTAAATAAATTTCCAAACTCAATTCAGTTTCATTGGGTTATATTACTTTGTCATTATTGTTAATATTATATGATTATGTGTATGATGACTTTGACTATATATTGATTTATTTACAATTATTTCATTAGGATTTAAATTTTATACACATATTCAATTCATTTTTTAATTCTCACTTTAAAATTATGATCATTTTAAGGGTTCATTTCATAATCTCATTCTAATAGAAAATTATTACTATTAAAATTATTTTAAAGGAATTTATATGATCATTGTTCAAGAAGACCTTTACTTTATTCTAATATGGTTATTCATGACCTTTTTTTCTTGTAATAGTACCATTTTCCCACTATTTGGTACTCAAAATGTTTTAGAAAATGTTTTTATTAAAACCTGATTTAATTTATCTCTTTGGTCAGAAATATGTTTTCTCTCAAAACCATATTTTATAAAAATGTTTAAAAAAATTAACCTTTTCAAAATAATTTATTAAATGAATTTTTATCCATTCATTATTTAAAAAAAATCACAGGAATCTACTTATATCTTTCAGAACAAGGCAATTTTCTAACCTTTTTACTATGAAAAAATAATGTTCTTTTTACCATATATAGAATGTAAAAAATTATGAAAAATAATTTCTTTGAATCTTCCTTTCGAATTTTTCAAATATATTTTTAGTGGAAATGTTTGTAAAATTTATTTTAAGAGATAAATTATTTTCAAAATGTTTCTCAAAATGAAAAGGATATTTTTTATTCTTTTTATGGTATTTTTATTCCTCGATGACAATAAAAATTTATGCTTACACCAATTGGGATATGTTTTATTAATACAATCCTTATTATTACTTTGGATGGTTTATAATTTCTTTGACCAAGTATTTCATTGAAATTCACTACCATGATATTTTTTATTCCCTTTGAAATATTTAATTCCTTAAGGTCATTAGACATTAAAATTCCTTAAAATTTCCATATTATTTATCATGTACATGTTTATTACTTAAATTGTATACCATTTCTATGAATGGAGTTTACCTTTAATGTTATTTGATTAACTGGGGAAATATTGATAGATCTATATCTCTTACTCAATAAAAATATTTGATAAGGCACATTTTTTTAAATTACATAGATTATTCTATATATGGATAATGCTTTAGACATGCTCTACATGGGTTGGGGACCAATTAATACAAGCCCATCAATTCAATGGTAGTCTTATGAGATAAATTAGTTAGATAGCCTAAGATAAAGGATTTATACCTGGTATGTTTTAATTCTTATTGAGGATATATCTTGATGGTAAAGGTATAAAGTTCCTGGGAAACATGACGTCCAATAATTATGAATTTTTTTTTATTGAGAATTCAGTTATTATTATTATCCATGATATTTTTTCTTTGACATTATCTATGGATGCATTTTTGTTCTCAGTTTATTGATTAAATTTCATATTTGTTTAGATATTTACCTTTCCATATTTATTTTTCCTTATACAGTAATTTAAATATAATGTGTGTTCATTTATTTACCTTTCCATTTTCTTTATGCACTCCCTTACAATTTGTTTATTACATGGAATGTGTGTTCAGTTATTTACCTTTCCATCTTGATTATTCTCCTTGATTCATTATTGTTTACATTATACTTAACCCTTACTAATTATTTAAGCTCAACCTTATTTTCATTCCTTTTCCCAGTAAATCAATAAGTGTACTAAGAAATATATGAAAGAATATACTAAATGGGAATAAATTTATCCTCAAAAAAATTATGTTGAAATTAGTGTATTATTTTTTAATAGAAGACTCATGTATGTATCTGGTTTACCAAGACTACTAAACTCTTCAAAATTTTAGGATTTTATTCCTTTTAATCATGATAATTTAATGGTTATAGACACCATCTCTAGGCTTATTGGGGTTGGGGTGCTACATGATATATAAATCAAATAAAGGAAATTGGCTTCACAATGCAAAACATGTCTCAAATAGGGGAATTTTAGATGGAAAACCCTTAACTCTTATTATGAAATTAAAAAACATACTATAAACTCATGTATCATAAACATAGATATATTTATAACAAAATTAAAACCCTATATCATATACATTTTGATTCATTCTCTACATAAATATACCTTCCCTAAATGAAGTATTTTGATTTTTTACATCGGGGTTTATAATTTTATTCATTTATACTAGTTTCATAGTAAATACGTTCATATTCATTACTATTCGAAAGAAAATTATCTCTAGGTAATTAATGTTACTATTATGGGTGACTTAAAAAAATATTAGGTTGTTTCAAATTCCTTTCATGAGTGTTTTTGACCTTATCCATGAAAATAAAATCGATAATAAACATGTTTTTCTCTTTTTTGACTTACATAGGGTGTTTTCTTAATTAATATAATTGATATTGATATAAAATATCAAAAAAAGAAATAATTATTTTCATATGTATATCATATTATACTAGTAAATAAGTTTTCCTAGTCATACATTATATAAATGAACATTATTGTTCAAGTAGGTTGATAAACAAACCAAAACATAAACATACCCTGATTTGATGAATGGTTATGAGGTGGTTTTTTTGTAATATTATTATACAAAATAATTTTTATCTTATCTATTGTTTATTATTGTGATTTATTTTAATTTATGGATTTAAAATAAGAATTAATGGATATAAAATTCTACATGATTTGAATAAAATATTATCTTCTTACCACAATAATTTTAATTTATTAAATTAAAGATTGTCATTTGTTGATCATATCATAAATAGGATCTCCAATTTTAAATAAAATAACCTTAATGATATCATAACCATAATATTTATCCTTTAATACCATCCTTATATCCATCCTTATATTGAGGTTAAGGAAAATAAAGCATGTTACCTCTATGAGGCAGTAGTCCGTACAACGCACAAACAATGGTTTTGTTTTTTTCTTAATGGAAGGTGAATATGAATAAATTATGATAATACCATTTATATGGTAATATTAATATATTTAAATGATAATAATATAATTATATTAGTTTTCCTGTATTAAATTTAAATTAATATAATTAAGAAAAAAATAAGTGGTTGATAATACTCACATCGGGGACTTGAATCTTCCCTAGAAGACTCTTTGAAAATGGAGTCCTTATGATAACTAATAGTGACCATAATCTCTTGAATGTGTTAAAGATATCTAGGAGATATTAATGGGATAATTTAAAGGATAAATTAAAATAATAGGTGGGTATTTAACTGTTAAAGTTGTTACTATTTTATATATTAAGGTAAGGATAGTTTTGGGAGTATCCCTTACCTTTTTAATAATTTAGGCTTAATATTCATGTTTCAAAGTCCCAAAATGGAAAAAAATGAGATGAAAATGAGTTTTGATAAAAACTAATCTCATCTAATATAGTAACACCCTGATATTTTATGAAATATTTTTTAAAAATTAATTTTATTTCTTCTCAATCTTGTTTTACATGGAGCTTCTACTTTAAAAGAACAACGCTATACTATTAAAAAATTGTTATTTTATAGTTATCAAAAATTCATTAGATTGGAGGGAATGAATAGGAATAAATAAATTATTAAAATTTTATGGTTACATATGTACAAATGGATTCTTTGGGTTCCAATTAATTATAAATATAAATAAAAAATATTTGAAATTAGAGAGATATTTTTATGAAAAACTATTTTCTTACGTACAATGTAATTTTATCTTAAAATTTAAATTATTCACTATTTATGATTTATTTTAATGATATATATATATATATATATATATTATTTAGTTAATTAATTTTTTTAATGTTCATTTAATATTTTTGTAGGCATGGGATAAGAGAAAACAATATTTTATGTATAAAAATATAGTTTTATAAAAAGTGTTGTTCATCACGTGTTTCACACTTATATTAAAATTAAATTCTACCCATTTTATAAATTTATTTTGATAAAATTGATTACCTATTTTTATTCATGGTGTTAAAATTTTGTAAATAGACAACTTTCTTTTTTGTTAAATATGAATAGTAGTTATGGTAAAATTTATCATCTAAGTAAAGGGAAAATCGGGTTAATCTAGTTTAAAACAAAGTGGTAAGTCTATAATTTTTAATCCTAATTCTTATAGTATGAAGGTAGTTCAACCCTTAAAACCATAGGCTTGAATTATTTTTTTTAATGCAAGTTTTCCTTGAAAATAACCTATATAATATTTAAAGCAAAGAAAGCTACAAAATGTTACTCTCTTAGTTTTAAATATCTATTATATGTAAAAAAAGGGAAAAAGAATGTTATGAAAAAATATAAATTATTTTTTGAATATTAATTTTTTTTCATGGAATAAATTTATTTATCATTTTTATAAAATATATTGTTAAATTAAATGTTTATGCTATACCGAAATAGTATTTATTAAATTTTTAGAAAAATAAATTAAATGATTTCATAAATATTAAAATTAATATAATTTGAGTGAGTTATAGTGTAAAATAATTTATAAAATAATAGTAGATAATATTGTTTTTTTAAAGGATTATATTATAATTAAAACAATGTATTTATTCCATCTAAGTCAAATTAAATGAATAATTTCAAAATTAACATTGATGATATTAATCAAAATAATATTTTATTAAAATATTTAAAATTTATAAAAATATTTCAAGAGTAAAATTAGGCTAACTTATGAGATAAAATTTCATCCTTTTTCCATTTGTGATTAAATAGAAACCTAATAAGAAAAATTATAACCCATTAAAATTGAAAATGATGTTACCATGATTAGTCTTAAAATGGGTTAACTAAAAGGTTAAACCAAAAGATAAGTTTTAAAACACTTCTAAGACCATCCCAAATATTATTGGTTGATGGGATTTCAACCCCATAATATATTATATTCGAATACTTGGTCATTTTTATGCATTTGGGATTGATAATGGCTTTGTTATATTTTAATGTTTTAAGAAATTCATTAAGTCCCCCACACCTCAATTATAAATGGCCACCTCCTCCATTCACTTATTCACACATTTGATCCTTCTATATCAAAAATATTCCTAAAAAATACACTATAAAATTACTTAGACACATTATATAGGTGATGATATACCCGAAATACCAACACTATGATCATTAGTATGAGATCTGAAGGAGTTATTTCAAAGAAGAGGTGATATCCTTAACCAATCACTTTAATTTTAATTTTTCTTTTACCTCATCAAAATATGTAATATTCTTCCTAAAATAATAACTAAAGTATCCTAAATATAATTAAATATTATTATGATTGTGAAACCACCTTTATTCACCCTCATTTCATCAAATGGGAAGTGAATGTAACATCTGTGTGTACGTACTTCTTATCGTCTCTAAGTAATGATACAATTCATTTATCATAATCATATTTTATGAGTGTGTATTATGATGAGTTTAATGTTTACATATGATAATTATTAAATAGTAATAATTATAAAATTATAATATAATATCATCCTTTTTACCTTCCTAACCATTGTAAAACGATAATGTCACTTGTGCATACATGTGGACTGCCACCTCTAAGAAGTGACGTAATTCTTTATCATTTATATTTTACATGGATGAAAATAAGAATGGATTTAATTAATATATATGATATAATTTATATTATAATTATCCTATAAAGGTTAATTTTTATTTTCATTTCTTCTCTTCCAGCCATCGAAAATTAAAAACAGTGTTCATGAGAATGTACAACCTGGCATCTCTATGAATAGTCTAATTCATTAATCTTTCTATAATTTTAAGAATGAATCTAGATGTTTTTATAATGAAAATATATGATATTTATATCAATACTAAAATTTTAGAGATTATATAACCATGATCAATGTACAAGGAAAAACTACCAAACTAAAACATATATCAAAAACAATATATATATCACCCAGAACATTGATTTTAATAAATAATTGTTAACAAAAAGGTGATAAAAGGTTATGATTAAATAATATATGGTTTTATATATATGATTATATATATTTAATATATTTAAAATAAATATATATTTAATATATAGGATATTCGGATGCATATGAAGGTTGTTAAACCTAAGGTAATAGATTTTGGTCTCAATTTTATTTTTGTGAGACACATGTCATATTCACTACTTATTTTTTTATGTGGATTAAATAAAAACTATTAGAGAATTTTATTGTGATTCGTATTCAATTTATGGGTATTTATATATCCATATTAGTGTATTTCACTCATGGTGATGATGATTCAATTACTACAAAAGTTGTAAGGGTTTTATATAATATTATTATCTTTAAAGGGGATTGATTATGATTATGTTTCTAATGATAAAATATTATGATATAACTCTCATGAAACTATTTAATTATATTATACTCTAGTTATTTCATTAAAATATATGTTTTTCTTTCATTTTCCTCACCTTAATTACTCAAGAGACCAGAAAATATATTTTAATGCACAAAATCTACTTTATTTCTCTCTTAGGTCGAAAATAATTCTTCTTCCAATTATGTTTATTATAAAAATGTTTTAAAGAATGGTTTTTACCATTATAAAATTATTATTTAAATTAATTTTTACCCAAATTTTAATTTTTACAAAATGGTTTAAGATTAATCTTATTGTTTTTTTCCAAAAAAGGTGGTTTTTGACATTTTCTACAAAACTGTGAATGGAATTTTATATTTTAAAATATATGTCATGAATGGAATTATCTACCATCACGACCGATCAATAATTTTGAGCTTCCATTACAATTTTTCAATATTATTTTCAAATAAAATTTTTTACTAATTATTTTTTGAAATTTTTATGTTTTAAAAAATTATTTTAAAGTGAAAGGGGTATTTTACTCAAGAAATTTTCTAGTGATATATGAAGGAATTTTTTATCTATGATAACATCCTTTGATGTTACTTATGATTTTCTAGGGATATAATCCATTAATACCTTTCTTATTATTTATATGGAAGGTTTTTGTTTATTATGAAACATTTTAATGAAACTTATACATTTTCCACAAGTTATGATATGATGAAATGAAGAAATTTTAATGTAACATGTTTCTTTTCCATGGGTTATGCTATGATGAAATTTTTATGAGACCCATTTCTACACATGGGTTCTAATATAATGAATTTTTTATAATCTAGTAGCACACATATTTATGATTGTCATTATTTGATGGGTGAGACCTATATCTCAATCTAATGCATTGGGTAAAGATTGATATCTCATGGGATAAAAAAGACTGGAATGAGAAGTTAACCTAGTTTAGAAAGGGAATCTATCCACTATGATATTCTTTGGGGTGAACCTTGACAATTAATATTGTTTGGGGAGTGAACTCATTCCACTATGATAGTATTTAGAGTGATCCTTGGCTACTATGATGGTTTATAGAGTAAACTCAATCCACTATGATAGTCTTAGGAGTGAAACTTGAATACTATGATGGTTTGAGGAGTGAACCCAATCCAATATGATAGTCTGGGAAGTAAATACGTGAGTATTATTGAAATGATTTGTATGATTATGTGTATTCCATAATTCTATGTCTTGCACTAATTTTATACTCTCGTGGATCATGTTATTTGATTCCTTTGGGATTCATGTATTATTAAGTTCTGATATATATTACATGATACAATATTTTGATATGTGATATATAGGATATGGATTTAAAATGAAAACTCATGTTATCATACCCTTATGATAAATTTATGATTATGTGATCATTGATATCTCCCTTTATTAACCTTACTGAGCATTAGATCTCATCAGTTCCTATATTTCATTTCCCTAGGTTATAAAGAAATATTTTAGGAGTGATATGTCCAATAAGGGTTCTAATTATGACGAACATAATGGGAGACTCTTATAAACCAGTTGTTTATGATTCGATGTTTTCAAAGATACTAGACCTGTATATTTCTGGCATTGATTATTATGATATATAATTAATATTCATCTAATAATATGTAATACCTATATATAAAAATTATGGGTTGTTATAGTAGGTAATATAGTAATGATTAGTTAGCCTTTAGAAACTAGGATAAGAAAACATTAGTGAGAACCTTGGGGACATTTCTCAATATTTGATAACATCTGAATGATTTTCTAATTATCATGAATGGCCTTGGTAAAAACTAAGTTGTTATAGATTTGAAATAATTTTTCATGATTTATACATCCTATAAATGGGTTTTCATGATTATGTGGTTTCTCACTATGATTATAGTATCTAACACTATTATTTTTTTAGTAAATGGATGGAACATAATGGAATCATGTTAATTATAAATGTGATATAAAATGAAATGATTTTCCTCGTAAGAAAAAGAATATTTTGGGAGCTGTAATATAAAATCTCATTGGTATTCTCACACAACCTTCTCAAGATATGAATCACACTAATCTTACAAATGATAAAAGAAGTGAAAAAAAATTTGTTGAGTCCTTCATGATAAAATTCATACATTATTTTACTTGTTCTGCCAATGTACTGGTTTCTAAGTAATGGACCAATACCACTGAAAAGATATTTTCTATTCTCTAGTGTTTGGAACATAAGAAATTTATTCTGACTATTTATCATTTTTAAGGTGAAGCAGATCAATGTTGGAATATTTTCTAGAACACAAAGAAACATTATGAAATTGAAAATTTGGATTGGGATGAGTTTATAAATTTATTTGTTAATAATTACTTTCCTTATATTG
Organism: Viscum album; assembly: GCA_963277665.1. Lineage (NCBI taxonomy): Eukaryota > Viridiplantae > Streptophyta > Magnoliopsida > Santalales > Viscaceae > Viscum > Viscum album. Next base: position 423,198,482 of record OY728166.1, on the reverse strand, counting down.
TTTATACAAAATTATAGAATGAATTTAATGATTTGAAAAATAATGATGATGAATCCGTTGTTACATATGAGGAAAATTTTATATAACTTGTGACATATGATTCTCATGTTATCATATAAACTGAAAGTAAGGTTTATTGATTCTTTAATGGATTAAAACCAAGTCTTTGAATGGAATTATCCATAAGGGGAATCATTATTTTTTTTCCATTAAGGTAGATATGGAGATTTTAGTTTGTCACGACTCGTCCCCTAGGGCCTGTGTCATAACTACCCCAAGACCGTCTTCCATAGGCCAGGGGCTGGCGACTAGCACCAAAGGCGTAAATCCCTAAACTGGGAAGGCATTGCCTTTATAACTACAAAAAAACACAACCAGAGAACAAGTGGAAGCAAACTCTAAGTAAAAACTGAATACAGAAGAAGTGTTGGAAAGTAAAAGGGCCAGAAATACAAGCCCAACAGTAAAGTACAAGGAAAGGACAAACAGGTACAACTAAAAAGACAAACAATTGTAAGGTGCTTAGAAACTCTTGGATCATCTACCACAGATCCTACCTAAAGGGTAGGTACATATAGCCTCCTCAGTGCTCCATGTTTGTCCGTCTCCTCTGGGTACCGACTCTTCGTGAGGTCCACCTTCGGGTATCGTCCAATCCTCATACACTCCACCTCGATCAGTGTTGTCCATCGTCTGCATCCAACACAATGAGGTGCGGGTATAGCCCGTGCAGGGGTGAGTATAACGATACTCAGTAGGGACCCTGATACCCTCATGGTCTCACAAAATCCACAAAGGATAAACCACATAATAAAGATACAATCACGAAGTATCAACCAACCCTACATAGGTATATGCCCATACATATACCTAAGTTATCTATCACAGTCCGGCTCCAACTCTCGAGCCCAAGAACAAACCATTCCACAAAGGAAGTAAAGTCAATCACCACGATGATAATGGTTGAAAGACATGAATCAGCTCACACAGGTATACAACTCACGAAGAGGGTTAGAGATGATTAGATGTAGCCTTTGAATCATCTCCTCTGTCGAACCCACGTAGGATCTTGGCACAGAAGTCGTCACTGTCAAACCCATGTTGGATTCCGGTATAGTAGTCATCGTTATCGAACCCACGTACGATCCTGGTACAGAAGTCACTGTTGTCGAACCCACGGAGGATACCGGTACATAAGTCATCACTGTCGAAGCCACATAGGATTCTGGTACAGTAGTCATCGATGTCGAACCCACGTAGGATCCTGGTACAAAATTCAATGTTGTCGAACCCATGGAGGATCCCGATACAGAAGTCGTTGCTGTCGAACCCAGGGAGGATTCCATCATCTTAGTCGCAGCTAGCCCTAGGGTTCCCGAACACAGCACACTCGATTCTGGGAGGGTCCGCTCCTCGAGCCAAGTTTCGATACATCAACTATCAAAAAGTCCTGAGTTGATGTATCTCGTAGTTCCATCTCATCATAAGGAACACAACGCAACAGGCGGTGTGTCAATCAGACGCTCGGTCTGAGAGTTATTGGCATTTCCGTTCCAAGGGGTCGGTTGGATTTCGTATACAATCCAACCCGGTCATACTCCAACCTCATAAGAACCCTGTGTGGAGTATACCAAAAGGACCATCTCATTAAAAATAATCCAACGTAGTTGACTGCACTTCAATCGGACATCTGGTCCTTGAGTTATAATCATTTTTGCTCCGAGGGCCCGGTTGGTTTCGGGTTAGAACCAACCCGGTTGTACCCAAACTTCACCAAAACCTTGAGTTTAATATACCGAAATGACCGTCTCTATCCAAGAAATCCTATTCAACTGACGTTTCATCGATCGGAGGTCCATATCTCAGGTTATGGGCAAAAACCAAAAGTGGTCCGAACAGGGGGGTCTGGGTCCGGTCCGACCCAGCCCAACCCACCCTGGGTCGGCCCAAAAAGGGTCGACCTGAACCGGATCTAGGTCCGGCCCGGCGGGCACGGCCCAGCCTGGCGGCTGTGGCCCAGCCCGCACGGGGGCGGTTCAGCCTGCGTGGCAGGTGGCCCGGCCCGCCCGGTCGGCCGCGGCTCGGCCAGCTTGCCGAGCGTGTTATGAGCAAGGGGCGGAGCGGGGGAAGACCTGGCCCCCCATTTTCCCGTAATGGCGGTGCCAGCTCACACCACCCAACCTCCCCAGAACCCGTGGATGCAAGTTTCGCTCTACCTCCACGGCCGGTGTCGTGGAGGCCTTCCGTTCGCGGCGCACAAGGGGCACTGCCGCCCCTAAGCGGCGACTGGTGTCGGCCGCAGCCTCTGGTCGCCAGTGCCGCCGCACTCCTCCGCGGGCCGCCGGAGTCCTTCTGGTGGTCTATTTTGCCTCTCATCTGCACCTACGGCCTCCTCAGGTCCTGATCTTCACTAAGACGGCCTCAAATCAGAGTTATCATTCCGTTCACCTATCGCACATCAAAATGCGCATCAAGAACGAATTGTCAGAGGGTCCGGACATGTTCGTTAGCCCGTGCCCTCCGCGTTAGAGGCTCAAACAGTAATCCAACATATAATTGAACCAGAAACAAACCCCAGATTAATCTCTAACCCATCCCGCAATCAACATCCATTCTGCAGATCGACATGTTTGGGGGTCGATCTGCGGTTGTTGTTTTTATCCAAGGGAAAAGAAGAACTTAAAAGATATGAATTCAAACTAGAATTAAAAACCCTACCTCAATTTTCGTTGACCGTTGAAAAAATCAAGGGATGGTAGCGTCATTCTGTTGACATCGGAAGGAGTTGACATCGTCGTTGGCAATGTTCTTCATGGGCGGCATCTTCTCCATTGACGTGGAGGAAGTGGAAAGAAGACAAGCGTTCTTCGTGGGCATCTCCTCACTTTGTTGCCCTGGTTGAAGAAGGGAGAAGATGATCGATTTCCTCATGTTCTTCGCTAGAGAAGGTGATGTCCTCCCAATTCTCCCAACCAAAGAAAATATTATGCCCACCCAACCATAATAATATCACTCATATTATTATGTTGGAAAAATTAATTCAAAAGAATTCAAACACACAAATCAATTAATTAAGTCATCAATTAATTGTGTTGGCACATTAAAGGGAAGACCAAGAGTTTAATGGGTTTTAAGGGGTTATGGAAAGTTTAAGAGACTCTATTTAAATTTTATTGAGAGTTACATGGGGGGTTTAAGGGGAATTTAAACTAGTGGGCCCCACCCCTAGTTATATCCTCCCAAGGGAGGTTAGGGTGTGGTGGGCCCCACCCCTAACCTCCACTTAGAAACTTTAACCACCTTTCATATAAAAATGTGTTACACACACATTTTTATTTAACTTTTAATTTTAATTAGAAACCCCAAAACTAACTTTCATTCTCGATAAAACACGATGCACCCAATTTGTGTATACATTTGCATATATATAATTGAAGATAAAAGCATGTTTTCAGCAAATATCGGTTGTTTCATGAACATATTCTTTGATTTTGGTGAATCTGTTCACTTGCAGGAGATTTCTGGCTAAATACACGGATCAAGGGAAGTTTGTGAAAATTTTGAAACTACACGGCGTGTACTTTTATACATACCGTGTACATCCAGACAAGGACACGGACTAAAGTAGGGAGTACATGCACATGTCACAAGGTAGAGATACACGCCATGTGGGGTGGCATTACATGTCGTGTACCACTTTCTAGAAGTGGTGGTTACTGAGAAAAGTCTACACGCCCATGTGGCCGTTGAAAGAGACACGACGTGTTTAAATTTCTACATGCTGTTTCTACTATTCTAGAAGGGGCTGGAGGCCAAAAATTTTGATACTACATGTCGTGTATGGCAGCGCTACATGCCGTGTACACTCAACTTGCAGGCGACGTCGTGTTCAAAAGTCAAAGACGGCGTGTTTGGCCACCTGCCAGTGGAGAAATTGGCGCCAAAACGCGTTGACGAAAAGTACAGGGCGTGTACTTTCTATACATGCCGTGTACTTTATTTTCTATAAAAAGAGGCCTTGGTCTACGGATTTGATAGTTCGAGACCTTTGGAGGAGATAAGAATCTATGTTTCTACCATTCCCGAGCCACCGTGGTGCCGTATTTCCACTACTCTACCTTCTGACACCCTACCTCAACGCTTACATGATGAATCCGTCAGGTATCACGTGTGTCGTTTCTCCTCCACTTTCTATGTGTAACTAAACCCCTCGTGTTGGGGATGTGGATGAAGGAATCATAATTTGTATGTTGTTTTATATAGTTTTGTTCTATCGTTGTAATTCATCTTACTCTTCTTAATATACTGTTAAATATAACTGAGAATTCTGACCTGGACCAAGGGAAGAATTCTCAGCGATACAAAGGAAAAGTAATGGTGAAAACATCCATGATCATTGGAAGGATTTCACCGATTCAAATAATGGACTGAACTTAATAAATAATTAAGAACACTGACTACCGGACCAAGGAGTCAACTGCTCTAATTACAAACAAGAGGAACCTGACCATGGAAATCTTGTAACAAAAATGAAATCCAGAATGATTGAATTATTATGAACAACACAACCATTTAAACAATCTGCATAAGAACTCCTTATTCACAACAGCCCCGAAACGTCTTTTCTTTCCATTTTAAAAACGCTTTAAATTTACCCATTGTTTTCTTTCAAACTGTATCCATTTCTTCAAAGTAAATCAATTTAGTCTCAATCAAAACCCAAAATCAACTCAATCGATTCTAAATTCTGCATACTTCACCTAATTAAGTATTAACTCAATTGAATTCATGCACGTTATGGTTCCCTGTGGATCGACCCCGAACTTATGCTATAGTAAATTTCTAAGAACGGGTAATTAATTTGGGACACATATAACTTCAATCAAAGATAAGCGAGACCAAATTTTGGTACCGTTGCCGGGGAACACTGTTTGGTTTTAGTGTTAAGATTTAAATTGTGTTAATAATTGATTTAAGTGAAAATAAAAATAAAAAATTATCAAAAATCTCTTTTCTAATCCCATTTCAAATTTTCTTTTTTATTTTTCCCTTTTATGCCTGGTTTTCGTTTTTGTGTTGTGCAGAGATTAAAGTGTATGTTTAGAAATTTTACACGATCCAGAAGTGCCGAGTCTTTGGAATTAGTTCCGCTTGACCCGGAAATTGAACGGAACTTGCTTCATCATCAGCGTACACGGATAGAAACTCACAACCATTAACCACAACCCATGGCGAACAAGGAAGAGGGAGCACCAGCCGTAGATGCTGCGACTGAGAATCAGTACCAGGATCAGTAGCCTCCCGCTGCTGGTCTACCGGAGAAACCTCCTGGAGCCTTCATGGAATTCCTCCCAAGGGATTACCAATGGCTGTCGCAGCAACTCTTCCCACGACTATACTTTTCCCCTCAGGGGCAGTTCATGCAAGATCCACCCCATCAACAAAAACCTCCAAGACGTACCCTTATGGAGTACGGACTTCCATCAATTCACGGAGCTGATACGGGCATCGTTCGTCCTCCAGTCCAGGCCCAGCACTTCGAGATCAAGCCTGTTATCATGCAGCTGATCCAGAACACAGTCCAATTTGGAGGCCTATCCAGTGAAGACCCGAACGCCCATCTCTCCAACTTTCTAGAGATCTGTGACACCTTTCGGTACCATGGCGTGTCAGAGGATGCCATTCGTCTTCGCCTATTCCCCTTTTCCCTACGGTATAAAGTGAAGGACTGGATCAAGGGGCTGCCACAATGATCTATCCTCATCTGGGAGGAGCTAGCCCAGGCGTTCATGTCCAAGTACTTCCCACCATCCAAGATGGTGACACTTCGGAATGAGATTCTTAACTTCCAAAAGCACGACTCCGAGTTGTTGTACGAGTCCTGGGAACACTTCAAGGAGATGTTACAAAAATGCCCCCACCACAGACTCCCACTTTGGATGCAAGTCTAGACCTTCTACGGAGGACTTACCACGAATACCAAATCCGTGGTGGACGCTGCTGCTGGAGGCACGGTGATGCGGAAATCCCCCGAAGAACTATTCGAACTACTGGAAGACATGTCAGTCAACATCTTCCAGTAGCACTCCGAGCGGGGGACTCAAAAGCGAGGTATGCACAATATTGACGCTACCACTATGTTAGCTGCTCAGTTGGAAGTTGTGTCCAAGAAAATCGACGCATTGAACCTCAAAGGAGCATTTCAAGTTCATGCGGCGCACCATCCAGCATGCGGTGATTGTGGTGATAACCACATCATGGGAGAATGTCCGGGTTCGACTGGAGGCCCTTCGACGAGCGAGGTGAGTTATTTTGCCCAAAATCGAGGGCCCAACCAGTACCAGCAGTACCAGAACCTGACATGGCGAGATCAACAGAACACAGGCTGGGGCCAACAACAGCAGAATCCTCCGCCCCAGCGACCGCCCAACTACAACCATCCTCTATACCAGAACCAATACCAAAGGCCGCAACAACCTCATCAGGGTCCTTATCAGCAACAAGGGTAACAAAACGCCCATCCACAGCAGCCACGGCAACCACCTCCTCCACCGGCTCAACAACCACCTCAGCAGGAGAACACCTCAAGGTTAGAGGATCTAATGACTAAATTCATATCTACTACTGAGCCTTGGTTCCAGAATTAGGAAGCTTTGATTCGAGGCTTGGAGAATCAGATTGGCTAGCTGGAAAATCAACTCTCAGGGAGGCAGCCCGGTACACTACTGGGGAACACCGAAAAGAACCCAAGGGAGGAGGCCAATGCCATCATGCTCTAGAGTGGAAAAGAGATCCACCAGAACCAATCAGCACAGCAAGGTGCATCCACACCCACTATTGATGAAAAAGGTACCAATACCGACCCCTCCTCATCCAAAATCCCGCAGAAGGAGGCTTTACAAAATAAAGAAAAGGAAGTAATCCAACCATTCAAGATAGCCTTACCTTTTTCGGAAAGATTGAAACAGAGGAAGCTGGACCACCAGTTCAGAAAATTCATGGATTTTTTCAAGAAGATACATATCAACATACCATTTGCGGAGGCCCTAACACAAATGCTAACATACGCCAAATTCATGAAGGAAATCCTCTCGAATAAGAGGAAGATGGAGGATTTGGGTGTTATTGCACTAACGAAGGAATGCTCCGCGGTGGTTCAACATTCCATTCCTCCCAAACTCCAAGATCCAGGTAGTTTCACCATTCCTTGTACTATTGGATCATGTGAGTTTGGGAAGGCCCTCTGCGACTTAGGGGCCAACGTGAACCTCATGCCCCTTGGAGTTTTCAAGAAGTTGGGACTCAACGAGCTCAAGCCTACCCACGTAGCCCTTCAACTTGCTGATCGATCCATCAAACACCCGAAGGGACTACTAGAGGACGTACTGGTCAAAGTGGGTAGGTTGATTGTCCCTACTGATTTCATCATTCTCGACATGGGGGATGACCAGGAAGCACCTATTATACTTGGAAGACCTTTCATGGCAACTGGGAAGGTACTAATCGATGTGCACCAAGGGGGGCTTATTTTTCGGGTAGGTGATGAAAGAGTTTCCTATAACGTCCTCAAAGCCATCAAACATGCTTCCTTATCAGAGCATGAGAACTGTTATGTAGTGTCCACTATGGTTAATCATTTTAGCGAACAAGGGGATGATCTGGGATGTTCTTTTATTTCAAATAATTTAACTCTTCCAGATATTCTATTAGAAGAAGCGCCAGAAGACTTGCAATTCATAGAAGGCCAGGGCGGCCACTATTGGCAGCGTGCAGTTATTCTTGATAGTTTGGAATGGGACGAAGTGCATCCACTTGTGCCTTCGATTTTAAAGGATCCAGAACTCAAACTGAATCCTCTTACTACTTCTCTCAAGTATGGGTATCTAGTACCCAATCAAACTTTGCCTGTTATACTTAATGCAGAACTATCAAAGGAGTAGGAATATACCCTTATACAGGTTCACAAATAGCAGAAGCATGCTATTGGGTGGACAGTCGCTGATCTGAAGGGCATCATCCCCACTATTTTTACTCACAAGGTGTTACTTCAAGAAGGTGACATGCAATCTCGGCAACCACAACGACGCTTGAATCCTCCCATGAAGGAAGTTGTAGAGAAGGAGGTGGTCAAATTATTGGATGTAGGCATCATCTATCCCATCTCGTATAGTCCGTGGGTGAGTCCTCTCCAAGTGGTACCCAAAAAGGGGGGTATCACTGTGATTTCAAATGAAAAGAATGAGCTCATCCCTACACACACTATCACGGGCTGGAAAGTCTGTCTGGATTACAGTAAGTTAAACGATGCCACAAGGAAGGATCACTTCCCCTTGCCATTCATGGATCAAATGCTAGAGAGACTAGTAGGGAACAAGTTCTATTGCTTCCTCGACGGTTTTTTCAGCTATAACCAAATCTCCATTGCTCTAGAGGATCAGGAAAAGAGCACATTCACTTGCCCCTATGGCACATTTGCTTTTCGAAGGATGTCTTTTGGCATGTGTAATGCCCCCGCCACCTTCCAGCACTATATGCTGGCCATCTTCCATGACATGGTAGAACAAATCCTGGAGGTATTCATGGATGATTTTTCCATTTATGGAAAATCATTCACCATTTTTTTACGACACCTAGAGCTTGTTTTGGAACGATGTGAGCACACTAGCCTAGTCTTGAACTGGGAAAAGTTTCATTTCATGGTGAAAAGTGACATAGTCCTTGGCCACAAAATTTCAGTGAAGGGGATAGAGGTGGACCCGACGAAGATCGGGGTCATTTCACGACTACCTATACCGACTTCCGTCTGAGCCATCCGCAGTTTCCTCGGGCATGCAGGTTTTTATCGGCGGTTTGTCCACGACTTCTCCAAAATAGCCCAGCCCCTCACCAATATTCTAACCAAGGATGACATTTTTGAGTTCGATGAGACTTGTATCAGATCTTTTGAGCATCTAAAGCAGCGCCTGGTGGACGCTCCAGTTATGATTTCTCCCAACTGGGAGGAACAATTTGAGGTGATGTGCGATGCAAGCGACTACGCCGTGGGAGCAGTCCTGGGACAGCGACTTGACCAGATTTTCATACCTATCTATTATGCCAGTAGGATGCTCAATGAGGCACAGATCAACTACACTACCACATAAAAGGAGATGCTTGCAGTGGTTTTTGCATTTGACAGGTTTCATTCTTACTTAGTGTTGTCTAAAGTTATTGTTTATACTGACCATACAGCACTAAAGTACCTACTCAACAAGAAATATGCGAAGCCCCGATTGATCTGCTGGGTACTCCTCCTACAAGAATTCGATCTTGAGATCCAAGATAAGAAAGGGAGTGAGAACTTCATTGCGGACCATCTCTCCCGCCTCGAGCTGCCTCATTTGGAGAAGGAAGAAGATCAAGAGATCAGGGAGGATTTTCCTGATGATCACCTCTTTTCGATTAGTGAAACACCTCGACCATGGTATGCTGATATCACTAATTTTCTGGTTATATGTGTCGTTCACCCCAACCTCTCCTTCCAGCAAAGGAAAAGATTTTTCTCTGATGTGAAAAGGTACTTCTAGGAGGATCCTCTGCTATTCTGATCCTGTGCTGATGGATTGATCCGCCGTTGCATCCCAGAGAATGAAGTTCACAGTGTCCTGGAGTTCTGTCATGCCTCACCAGTAAGAGGACATCATGGGCCAGACCGTACCATAGCTAAGATCATGCAGTCTAGATTTTTCTATCCCACCATGCATAGAGATTCTCGGGCCTTTGTTTCCTGTTGTGATCGGTGCCAGAGGACAGGTAATGTGGGACTGAGAGCCAAGATGCCTCAGCACCCCATCCTGGAGGTCGAGATTTTCGACATCTAGGGCATAGATTTCATGGGTCCTTTTCCCCCATCTTTTGGGAACACTCACATCCTGGTCTGCGTCGACTAAGTCTCCAAATGGGTGGAAGCTACTGCTACAGCTCACGACACAGCCATGGTAGTCATAAATTTCTTAAAGAAAAATATTTTTAGCAGGTTTGGAGTTCCACGAGTACTAATCAGCGATAGAGGGACCCACATCGACAACACACTGATGAGAGGAATACTGTCGAAGTATGGAGTAAAGCATCAGATGGGGACACCATATCATCCCCAGTCCAGTGGACAGGTAGATCTCTCCAACTGTGAGCTCAAGCAGATCCTGGAGAAAATAGTGAACACTTCGCAGAAGGATTGGTCCAAGAAGTTAGATGATTCCTTGTGGGAATATCGGACTGCTTTCAAAACACCACTCGGAATGTCCCCGTTCCGCCTCGTCTATGGAAATCCCTACCATTTTCCAGTAGAATTGGAACACAAAGCCTACTGGGCTGTCAAAGCCCTAAATTTTAATCTGAAGGCAGCTGAAGAGAAATGTAAGTTCCTACTGTCGGAACTAGATGAGATTTGATTAGAGGCATACGAGAACGCCAAGTTGTACAAGGAGAATACAAGAGCCATTCATGACTAGATGATATCACGAAAATCTTTCCAACCCGGTGATCAGGTACTTCTCTTTAATGCTCGTCTTCTCTTATTTCCAGGGAAGTTAAAGTCACGCTGGTCGGGACCACTCCACGTTATCTGCGTATTCCATCATGGAGCGGTAGAAATTTCTGGGGAATATGGTCAACCATTCAAGGTAAACGGGAAGCGGTTGAAAGCTTACCATCCTACAGACAACATGGTGGGAACATTGTCCACCATACTCCTCAGGTAAGCAAGGTAAGTAGGTCGAGTCAACGACCTAAAACAAAGGCTCTTCCTGGGAGGAAACCCAGAGGTTACACGCCGTGTCCCACTTATTTACACGGCGTGTACTTATCTTTTTAATTTGTAATCTTAATAGTATAAATCTATAGAATAGAAAATTAATAACTAGGGATGATGCCGGTGCCGATGGAAAAGTCACCGGAGTTTATTCACGTCGTCCCCGGTTCGAATCCTCTTGACCTACCTTTGGCACGGGGTTCCTCCTTATAATTACACGACGTGTGTGGTATTTTCAATCTATATATATATATATAAATTTGTTTAATAAAACCTATGATGGGGATGGACAGGTTGGCTAGAATCGTAATCCAGTTTCACAAGACCCGGGTTCGATTCTAGACAATCGTCCCATTTCCATCATTTTTTCTTTTAATAAAACCACACGACGTGTATCTCGATATACGTCGTGTGCGCCATAATTATTCAAATATAAATTAAAAACGTTTTAAAAATAAGAAATTTCATGCGGATGAAGTTGGCGGATTGGTAGAGTTTCGGAATCAGGTTCAAAAGGGCCGGTTTCGAATCGCGCTAATCTCCCTGCTTCACCCACATCCTTTCCTAAATAAAAACCACATGCCATGCTTTTCTTTCTTTCCGTTTGTATAGTCCGTATAGAATAAATATATATATAAATTAAATATGAACAGCAGAACAACCTTTGCTCCAGTGGGTGAGGTCGTTCGTTCGAATCGGCTGATCGCCAGTTTGAATCCCGCCCCAAGCACCAGACCAAAGGTTGTACTACTCTTTTTCTTATTTTAAAATACACGGTGTTTATTTCTCGGTATACGTCATGTATAGGTTTTTATAATAGAATATGTAGATATATCTATTTTATTTTAATTATTATTAATTATTATATAGTTTACTATAATAATTATATTTATTTATATTAATTAAAAAAACGGGGATACACGGCGTGTACCAAACATACACGCCGTGTACCTTGGATATATATGCCGCGGTCCACCCGGCTTGAGGCCGTGTCGCACGGCCGTCCCAATTTCCTCCCCTCTTCCCGTTTCTTCTCCCGAACGCCACCTGAACACCCCTTTTGCCAAATCCGTCGATTTGGGGTGTTTCAAGTTCTGATTCCTCTCACATTGTGATCCTAGATCCAAGTACAGCGTTCTACACCCTCTATTTCAAATTTTTATACTCGTTTAGGGTGTTTTTCGGATCGGCTGACCGTTCGGATTCCGGCAGTACATGGCCACGACATGAAGAACACACGCCGTGTACTTCTGAACACGGCCTTACATAGAATTTTTCAAAATTTGAATATACAAGGTGTGTATGTTCGGTACACACCGTGTCCTTTTCATCGTTCCTGAGTACACCTTTGCACACGGCCTCACACACCAATTTCATTTACACGGCATGTGTGTTTGGTACACGCCATGTCTGTTGTTTGTGTTGGCCCCTCTGTGTGTGGCACATAACATGGCCTGTCACCCCATGTTCCCGAACACGGCGTGTATGTTCGGTACATGCCGTGTCCGTTATATCTGTCATTGGCCCGTGTTTCCCCTCTGCACGGACACTCACCCCATTTTCCTTTACACGGCGTGTGTGTTCGGTACACACCGTGTCTGTGTGATGTTTGACCGGCCTGTGTCTCCCCCTCTACACGGCCATGTTCTTCGCGTGCAGTCCACACCGTGTCCAGTTCTTACACGGCGTGTATTGTTTTCTATGAACTGATAAAAACATGGCCGTGTCATTTGTTCCACACGACCACCAACACTTTGAGTGAACATGGCGTGTATGTTCGGTACACGCCGTGTACTTTTCCTTGGTCTGTTTTTCACCTTCGGCGTGTCTGTCCAGAGAACACGGGATACTCTCCATTTTTACTACACGCTGTGTACTCTGGAGTACATGCCGTGTACTTTTCTTTTCCAGTTTTCTCACATTTTCTTTATTTTGTTTTCTTTCCTTTTTATTTTTCTTTTGTTTTGTTTTATATTTCTTTCTATTTCAGGATATGGCAGATCGTGATCCTTCACGCGGGAAGCGGCCAGCCTCCGCCACTGAGGGCGAGGAGTCCAGTTATCGTCGGATCTGACTCCGACCACCTACGCAGCCAGACCCCGATGCTCCGGTCATTGAGCTCCCTCAGTTGGCCATTCTGCCACCACTCACTCTCTCGGATGAGGTTGGGCCTACTTCTACTGCACCAGCTTACACTTTCCCTGTACCCTCATCCTCAGCACTTGGTCCCTCTTTCAGCACACCTTCCACCGAGCCACCTTCTTCTTCGGCGGATCCACCTCCAGAGCCAGATGTTGGTGCTGCACCGGCACCTGGGTCGGGACTTGCAGGTGCTCCCTATCCCTGCACGGTATTCCCAATCACCGACCTCACATATGACAGGATTCGCCGCTTCTCTCATTGGCCGATACCATTGATCGGACGATACCTTGATAGCAGCATTCCGCAGCGGCTCGGTATTTGGGAGGAGTTGGAGGTAATTCTCAGGCACACCGCACTCCTCGAGATTTTCCAGGTCAGCACTTCTGTGTTCCGAGATTTATTTTTGGAGTTTGCGGCCTCCTATGAGTTCGATGGAGCAGAGTACTGAGAGACACCTAGCGATGCGGTGCCAGTAGTTCGATTCCAGCTAGGCGGCCGAAGTTTTTCTCTGACGATGACAGAGTTTGGCCGAGGGTGCGGCTTCTACCCCCATCCCATCACACCACCCCAAGTTTCTGACTTGACCCGGCCTGAGCGCTCTGACCTCATTGCCATGTGGCAGGAGATCGTTGGGCCTGACCACCGGTACTCCCCCACTTCCTAGAAGAGCACTCTTATAGCCGACCCCGTCCTTCTCTTCACCCACAGGTGCTTCAGTGCCATCCTCTTCCCCCACCATGAGGATATGGGGGTCGTGACCGGCCGTGACATGGAGCTTCTTACATGTGTCATCCGGCACGCCTACTCGGACCTACCCTATCTTGTCGCCTCCTATTTCCACTCCATGTTTACCGGCCGTCAGGGCAACCTAAATGGCAGGTTTTACACCACCCGTCTTGCCCACCACTTAGGGGTATTCGAGCCCTCATTACCTCATGACTTGATAGGTTCACCCCAGCGGATAGACTTCCTCATGCTCATTCGCATGGGATTAGTCCGGAAGTAGGGGGTGCCTATATCCTTGCTCAGGCTCGAGCCCCGCCACCTGCTGACCCCCCTGCCCCACCTGCTGACCCTGCTCCTCCTTCCCCACCCACTCCAGCTTCTCCACCTCCCCCACCTTCTACTGACCCCGCTTCTTCTGACATTCATTCTTCTGTCTCATCCCCCATCCCACCTACCCTCGCACCCTCGGTCGATCCGACCCTTTAACTCCGCCTAGCCATGATGGAGTAGAAGTTAGCCCGTATCATCAGCCCCCAGGACACCATTTCATGACATTTGATTCGTCTGGACGGCCACCAGGACCGGATGAAGCATCTGTTGGTGCATATTTCTCAGCATCTTGGTGTTCCACTACCTCAACCACCAGCCTCTGCCTCCGTTCCTGGCCCTTCTGCTGCTGCTCCACCATTGTCTCCTGCGCCGGCCACAGATTCCGTTCTGATGACTACGATGAGCTCTGCTGCTGCCACTTCTGCCAGGCCAGGGTTTGCTGCTGAGCTTCTGATCCCGAGTCTAGCACCTGAGGCTCCTACTTCTTCAGCTACCCTTCCTAATGCCGAGTCAGAGCCTCCCCCTTCTATGCCTCTTGCGCCGCCTTTACCGGCCGATTCTGTACAGGATGATGCCTCCCCTGAGGCAACCCCATGATAGTGAAATTTTTATTTATCTTATATATCTCTTTTGTCATTTTCTATGCTGTGGTGTTATGCATGTTTGTGGTTTTCCTTTTTCTCGACAGTCATAGGTACGGGCATGGAGCGCCTTGGGCATCACTTTTCATGAGGGGAGTATTTTTTTCATTTCTATTTTCTTTCTTTTTGGATTTACTTCTTCCACTGCTTTCCCTCATTTTGTCCCCCATTTCTCCCCATTGCCCACCCTTTAACTTAGTATTGCACTTGGTGGGCCATGTGCCTTCTTCATTGTGGGGGAGAATCTATCTATTTCACCTTAGTCTTTTCCCTTACACTAATCTTGGATACATCATTATTAGATTCTATATTTGAAAATTTAAAGCAATTTTGGTTAATCAATCTTATAAATGCTAGAGTTATCAGTAGGAAATTTTGGAGATGTTACATGCTTATTTTAGTTTTTAAGTATTTTAAAATGATTGTTGATATAGTTTCAATTGCAACCTTTCACCCTTGATTAAATTACATTAATTAGGATAATCAATTATATGCATTTCATGACCTGATTGTCCCTTTATTATTTTTCCACTCCTGAGAGGTATTCTAAACCCTTTTTTGTATTTCTTTTCTAAATACCCTCTTTCTTGAGAGATTCTTAGGATATGCATCACTACCAGAATTTGCAAGTTTTTATTTTCGAAACATGAAGAAATTTTTGAATTACTTTAACATGATTGAGGCATTAGATTGTTTCAACCCATTTATCTTGAGACCTACCCTACATTTAATCTTCGTTAAACCCATAGAATCCATGAACAGCCTTTATAGGAAGCCGCATTACAAGCCTATTTCCCTTCCTACCCTATTTCTTTTTAAACATTGCATGATTATTCATTTAATCTTTAAAGAGGGAGTTGGCAATACATGGCATATTTTCGTGTACAGCCATGAAATAAAGTGTGGGGTAGTGCCTTATGATTATTTGGGGCAGAATGGGTTCCAAACATCTACTCATTGTATTCATAAGTGTTTCCCTTGTGTTTTGTAATATAAAAAAAACAAACAAACAAACACACAAGGGAACCTTATGCATATTTGCCCATGAACCCTACTTGCCTAAGGAAGATGGTGATGATTACAAAAGCATTTGACTGAGCTTTTGAAGGATGTATTTTCAGTGAGCTTTACTATGAATATCATGCAATGTTGTTTAAAGGAATTAGCCTTCCTTTTTCAAGCCTCAGAATTTATTTTTACATCTGAACCTACCAACCCTTAGCCACAGAAACATCTGAACCTTATTGATAAAGCCCTCATGATTTTTGTAATTCAATTTTTCTGAAGTAGAGAATAAGATATCTTGCAAACCTATGGATAGATTGTATATACCTTAGATTGAGCATAACTCTGAATAAAAATATCATGAGAGTGGAGTGTGATTTTGACTGGTAAGGTAAATCATCAAATGGCATGCTTATTTTTGAAAGGTTGAAAAATGTGTTGAAGAGGGTGAGAGTAGTTAATTTCATTATATATGAGGCATTATTTCAATATCTTATGAATTGAATTTGTTTGTACCTTTTAGAATTTTTCCTCATTAACTTTATTAGTTATACGTTTGATTAATTAAATGCCTTCCTTTTAAAGTATAGGCTCTCTTAATTAGATGTTGAGATTTTTCTTGAGGGAAAGAAAATGACTAAGTGTGGGGGAATTTGATGCACCCAATTTATGTATACATTTCCATATATATAATTGAAGATAAAAGCATGTTTTCAGAAAATATATGTTGTTTCATGAACATATTCTTTGATTTTGGTGAATCTTTTTACTTGTAGGAGCTTTCTGGCTAAATACACGGATCAAGGGAAGTTTGTGAAAATTTCGAAACTACACGGCGTGTACTTTTATACACTCCGTGTACATCTCGACAAGGACACGGACCAAAGCAGGGAGTACATGCCCATGTCACCAGGCAGAGATACACGCCTTGTGGGGCGGTATTACACGCCGTGTACCACTTTCTAGAAGCGGTGGTTACTGAGAAAAGTCTACACGCCCATGTGGCCGTTGAAAGAGACACGACGTGTTTAAATTTCTACACGTCGTGTCTGCTGTTCTAGAAGGGGATGGCGGCCAAACTTTTGATACTACACACCGTTTATGGTGGCTCTACATGCCGTGTACACTCAACTTGCAGGCAGCGCTGTGTTCAAAAGTCAAATACGGCGTGTTTGGCCACCTGCCAGCGGAGAAATTGGCGCCAAAACGCGTTGACGAAAAGTACACGACGTGTACTTTCTATACACGCCGTGTACATTATTTTTCTATAAAAAGAGGCCTTGGCCTAAGGATTTGAGAGTTCGAGACCTTTGGAGGAGATAAAAATATATGTTTCTACCATTCCTGAGCCATCGTGGTGCCGTATTTCCACTACTCCACCTTCTGACACCCTACCTCAACGCTTACATGATGAATCTGTCAGGTATCACGTGTGTCGTTTCTCCTCCACTTTCTATGTGTAACTAAACCCCTCGTGTTGGGGCTATGGATGAAGGGATCGTAATTTGTATGTTGTTTTATATAGTTGTGCTCTATATTTTTAATTCATCTTACTCTTCTTAATCTACTGTTAAATATAACTGAGAATTCTGACCCAGATCAAGGGAAAAATTCTCAGCAATACAAAGGAAAAGTAACGGTGAAAACATCCATGATCATTGGAAGGATTTCACTGATTCAAATAATGGACTGAACTTAATAAATAATTAATAACACTGACTACCAGACCAAGGAGTCAACTACTCTAATTCCCAACAAGAGGAACCAGACCAAGGAAATCTTGTAACAAAAATGAAATCCAGAATGATTGAATTATTATGAACAACACAACCATTTAAACAATCTGCATAATAACTCCTTATTCACCACAGCCCCGACATGTCTTTTCTTTCCATTTTAAAAATGATTTAAATTTACCCTTTGTTTTCATTCAAACTGTATCCATTTCTTCAAAGTAAATCAATTTAGTCTCAATCAAAACCCAAAATCAACCCAATCGATTCTAAATTCTGCATACTTCACCTAATTAAGTATTAACTCAATTGAATTCATGCACACCACGGTTACCTGTGGATCGAACCCGAACTTATGCTATACTAAAGTTCTAAGAATGGGTAATTAATTTGGGACGCATATAAATTCAATCAACGATAAGCGAGACCAAAACGCAACCACAGTAAAGGTTTCCTTAAGAAAATATCGACGCTGCGAGTTCAACGGTACCCTCGGATTTCAATTCTGAGTACCGGTTCAAAAGATATAAAACCCGCATGTACGTTTACTGAATGTACCCGAAAAAAAAATTATAAATTGATTCTAAGCACACCGGACCTCGGAATCAGGTGCCGTCAGAAACCGAAAACTTGTAAAATTCCCAAGTATTTAAAAAAATCCACGGGAATTCCAGGTCTTTATGTTCTCCCCACCTCAGGGATTTACGTCCCTGAAAACTAAAAATCATTGTAAGGAAACAAATGGGGGTATTGAGCACACATCTGAGCCTCCCGCTCTCATGTGATCTTCTGGAGGTTCTCGTGCTGCCAGCAAAAACGCACTAGAGGAATCGACCATCCATGTAGGACCCGATCCTATCAATCCTCAATATCCATTGGAACCTTCGTGAAAGTCACCTCATCATCGATATCTAGCTCCCCGTAGTCGATGATGTGGGACGGATCGGGCACATATCTTCTCATCTGAGATACATGGAAGACGTCATGCACCCGGTGAAACTGCGGTGGAAGGGCCGAGCGGTAAGCCACCTCGACTACCTTACTGAGGACCTGAAAAGGTCTGAAGAATCGTAGATATATCTTGCCACCTCAGCTAAATATCTGAATACCTCATCGAGTTGAGACTCGTAGAAAGACGTTGTCGCCATCCTCGAATTCTAGAGGTCTCTATCTCTTGTCAGCATATGACTTTTGTCAGCTCTGCACAGTCTTTATCCACTCCTGGATGACCTGCACCTCCTCCAGGGTAGCTCATACCATCTCTGGTCAGTAGGATATTGGCCAACTTGGTAAGTCGGTCGACGATCACCCAAATCGAGTCGTGTCCCTTGGACGTATGTGGAAGACCCGTCACAAAGTCCATGGATATCTCATCCCTCTTCCACTTTGGGACCACTAAAGGCTGAACCAAGTCTGCTGGTACCTGATGATCCGCCTTCACTTGCTGAAAAGTGAGGCATCGAGAGACAAAATCCGCTACTTCCTTCTTCATACCTGGCCACCAGTGCTGTCATTGAAGGTCCTAGTACATATTTACCACTCTTGGATGTACCGCTAAAGGGGATGTGTGGAACTCCCACAACACTTCCTCCTGAAGTGCAACTGGTACCATGGTACGTCCTCTGCCTCTGTATGGGAGGTCCCTCTACTACCTGCTACTCATCTGTAGGGTGGGTTGGGTAGTCTCGATCCATGTGACCCTACCCGCTGCCTGCATAGCACTGCCTGCTCCTCATATAGCTAGCTCTATCTTGTGTGCCCCGCACAACTGAACCTGAGTCATCCAGTCAACCACCTATGGGTCTAGTCCTCTTGGACCCATGCATCATCTGTCTACTGCCAGCTGCAGAATACTTTGGTGTGTGTCGACTAGTGGTGGGTCTCGCTGCTGGAGACTTCTCAGCAAAGAAACTCTCCACTAGGAGGGCTCGCTCCAATACCCTGTCTGTGTCGGGATGTTGAGGGAGATCATAGAAGCCCCGATCTCATGCATGAGTCTCTACTCAAAGGTATAGGCCCTAAAGAATGGGTCTCGTACCATATCTATAGAGTAGTGCTAGACGTCGGTGAACCTCACTGA
Source organism: Viscum album (assembly GCA_963277665.1). Taxonomy (NCBI): domain Eukaryota; kingdom Viridiplantae; phylum Streptophyta; class Magnoliopsida; order Santalales; family Viscaceae; genus Viscum; species Viscum album. Next base: position 423,179,036 of record OY728166.1, on the reverse strand, counting down.
GTACTGAGCTACTGTCATGATGCCTTGCTGCGGATGAAGTAACTCATGAATCTGCACCACACAAAGGGTGGATGGTACAAACTCTTCCCGGAACAGGCTCTCAAAGTATTTCCAGAGTAGTGATGCCTCATCATGCACCTAGAGCATCAGGCTCAACCATCTTCCTACTGCTTCCTGTAGGAGACTCGCGGCAAGGATCACCATGAGGTCGGCTGGTGTCCCTACCAATATGAAAACTCTCACAACATCCTCCATCCAATCCTCAGCTGCCTGTGGGTCCATCTATCCCCGGAACCTGGGAGGTCTCTGGTGTTGGAACTCATGCAATGCACTCAGACGGCGTGCAATCTCTACAACTGGAACCGGTGGTATCAGTGGCCTAGTGGGTAGGGGTACCGTTGGTACCTCCACTATGATGGGGCCCTGCACCGAAGCCTCATTGCTCTGTGGGATACCATCTCGTATGAAACTCAGAACCCTAGCTGGCTGCCTTCATGGGGCCATCCTGAAAAGAAACAGGTGTGTCATGGTCAAAACAATATACCTGGTGAGCTGACAAAAAGTAATCACGAAGAAAATTTTCAAAATAAACACACACACAATCACGGTTTTCATGTATTGAGTTGGAAGTCAGAAATCAGAGTCCTAGTGTATGGATACATCAGCCGCCGCACCAACACTGGTTTCCCTAAATTGATAACCACACCCAAATAACTTAACACTATTGCCACTTAAAAGAATCAGAGTCCAAGTTCTGCGGTAGAACCGACTCTTCTGATACCAATTTGTCACGACCCGTCCCCTGGGGCCCATGTCGTAACTACCCCAAGCCCACCTTCCATAGGCCAGGGGCTGGTGACTAGCACCAAAGGCATAAATCCCTAAACTGGGAAGGAATTGCCTTTATAACTGCAAACAAACACAACCATAGAATAGGCGGAATCAAACTCTAAGTAAAAAACTGAATACAGAAGAAGTGCTGGAAAGTACAAGGGCCAAAAATACAAGCCCAATAGTAAAGTACAAGGAAAGGAAAAACAGGTACAACTAAAAATACAAACAGTTGGAAGGTGCTTAGCAGCTCCTGGATCGTCCACCACAGATCCTACCTTAAGGGTAGGTACAGATAGCCTCTTCAGTGCTCCACATCCGTCCGTATCCTCCGGGTACCGACTCGTCATGAGGTCCACCTTCGGGTACCATCCAATCCTCGTACACTCTGCCTCGGTCAGCGCAGTATGTCGCCTGCATCCAACACAACGAGGTGCGGGCATAGCCCATGTATGGGTGAGTATAACGATACTCGTTAGGTACCCTGATACCCTCAAGGTCTCACAAAATCCACAAAAGATAAACCACAAAAGAAAGATACAATCACTAAGTATGAACCAACCCTACTTAGGTATATTCCCATACATATACCTAAGTTATCAATCACAGTTCGGCTCCAAATCTCAAGCCTAAGTACAAACCATTCCACAAAGGAAGTAAAGGCCATCACCATGATGATAATGGTTGAAATACATGACTCATATCACACAGGTATAATACTCACGAAGAGGGGTATAGATGATTAGATGTAGCCTCTGAATCATCTCCTCTGTCGAACCCATGTAGGATCCTGGAACAATATCAGTGATGTCGAACCCACATAGGATCCTAGAACAGAATTCATCACTATAGAACCCACATAGGATTTTGGTATGGTAGTAATCATTGTCGAAACCATGTAGGATCCTAGTACAGAAGTCACTATTGTCGTATCCACGGAGGATCCTGCTACAGAAGTCATCACTGTCGAACCAACGTAGGATTCCGGTACAGTAGTCATAGCTTTGGAACCCATGTTGGATATTGGTACAGAAGTCACTGCTGTAGAACTCACGGAGGATTCCAGTACAGAAGTCGTCGTTGTTGAACCCACGAAGGATTTTGGCATCTCAGCCGCAACCAGCCCTACGGTTCCCGCACACAGCACGCTCGATTTTGGGAGGTTCTTCTCCTTGAGCCAACTATTGATATTTCAACTATCAAGAAGTCCAGAATTAATGTATCTCGTAGTTCCATCTCATCATAAAGAACCCAATGCGACAGACGTTGCGTCAATCAGACGCCCGGTCTGAGAGTTATTGGAATTTTCGTTCCAAGGGGCCGGTTGAATTTTGGGTACAATCTAACATGCCCATACTCCAACTTTATCCGAACCTTGTGTGGAGTATACCAAAAGGACCGTCTTATCAAAATTAATCCAACGTAGTTGACGGTACGTCAATCGGACGTCCATTCCTAAAGTTATAAGTGTTTCCACTCTAGGGGCCCGGTTGGTTTCGGGTTTGAACCAACCCAGCCATACCCAAACTTCGCCAAAACCTTAAGTGTGATATACCAAAACGACCGTATCGATCCAAGGAATCATACTCAACTAACTGTGCATCGATCGGAGGTATGTAGCTCATGTTATGGGCTAAAAATCAAAAGAGGTACGAAGAGGGGGGGTTGGGTCCGGTCCGACCCAGCCCAAACCGCCCTGGGTCAGCCCGAACTGGGTCAACCTGACACGGATCCAGGTCCAACCCGATAGGGGGTGGCCCGGCCCGGCGGGCGTGGCCCTGCACGACGGCTACGGCCCAGCCCACGCGAGGGCGGACTGGCCCACGCGGCAGGTGGTCCGACTCGCAGGGTCTGCCGCGGCTCGACCAGCTGGCCAAGCATGTTACGCGCAAGGCGCAGAGTGCGGGAAGGCGCGGCCCCCCGGTGTCCCATAACGGTGGTGCCAGCTGGCGCCGGCTGACCTCCCCAGAACCTGTGGATGCAGGTTCTACTCTGCCATCACGGTCGGTGTTACGGCGGCCTTCCGCCAACGGCGCGCAACGGGCGCCGCCGCACTCCTCCGCGGGCCCCCGGATCCATTTCGGTGGTCCTTTTTGCCTCTTTTCTACGCCTATGGCCTCCTCGGGTCCTGGTATTCACTACGACGACCTCAAATCAGGGTTTTCATTCCGCTCACTCGTCATCCATCAAACCGCACATCAAGAACGAATTTGCAGAGGGTCCAGACTTTTTAGTTAGCCCATGCCCTCCGCGTTAGAGGCTCAAATTGTAATCTAACATATAATTGAACCAGAAACAAACCCCAACTTTATCTCTAACCCATCCTGCAATCAACATCCGTTCTGCGGATCAACATGTCCAGGGGTCGATCCGCGTTTGTTGTTTTTTTCCAAGGGAAAAGAAAAACTTAAAAGATAGTAATTCAAACTCGAATTCAAAACCCTACCTCGATTGTCATTGATCGTTGACAAAGTCGCGGGATGGTGGTGTCGTTCCGTTGATGTCGGAATGAGGTAACGTCATCATTGGTGACATTCTTCGTGGGTGGCATCTTCTCCTTTGACACGGATGAAGAGAAAATAATACGAGCATTCTTTGTGGGCGTCTCCTCACTTTCTTGCCCCGGTTAAAGAAGGGAGAAGATGATCGAGTTCCTTGTGTTCTTCACTGGAGAGGGTGATGTCCTCTCAATTCTACCAACCAAAGAAAATATTATTCCCACCAAACCATAATAATATCACTCATATTATTATGTTGGAAAAATTAATTCAAAATAATTCAAACACACAAATCAATTAATTAAGCCAGCAATTAATTGTGTTGGCACATTAAAGGGAAGACCAAGAGTTTAGGGGGTTTTAAGGGGTTATGGGAAGTTTAAGATACTCTCTTTAAATTTAATTGAGAGTTACATGGGGGTTTAAGGGGAGTTTAAACTAGTGGGCCCCACCCCTAGTTATATCCTCCCAAGGGAGGTTATGGTGTGGTGGGCCCCACCCCTAACCTCCACTTAGAGACTTTAACCACCTTTCAAATAAAAATGTGTTACACACAAATTTTTATTTAACTTTTAATTTTAATTAGAAACCGCAAAACTAACTTTCATTCTCGATAAAATGCAATCACAGTAAAGGTATCCTTAAGAGAATATCGGCGCTGCGAGTTCAACGGTGCCCTCAGATTTCAATTCTGAGCACCGGTTCAAAAGATATAAAACTCGCACGTACATTTACTAAACGTACCTGAACAAAACTTCAGAATTTGATTCCAGGCACACCGGGCCTTGGAATCAGGCACCGTCAGAAACCGCAGACTCGTAAAATTCCCAAGTATTTAAAAAAATACACGGGAATTATTGGTCTTTAAATATTTACCCATAAATCTCATGGATTGATAAGAAATAAAAGATGATATTCAAAGGAAATTATAAAAATAATATAGATAAGAATATGAGCTTTACTTTATGCATAATATGTGGAAGGGAACATATAGGATAATTAATTATTGAAAATGGTAAATGGTTCATGTGTGTAAAGGAAGGTTATTGGAAAATTGAATGCCAATGTGATTTGAAGAAGTTAGCTAATGATTAAAATAGATAAAAATCCCTAAATAATGAATTAACCACACTCTATCTTATTTAATGTATGGAGTATTTTCACTATGCTAACCAATTCCCAAATCTAAGTGTTTATGATGATGATCGATGGAAACACCCACTTAAGTATAGTGAAAATGGGAAATCACATGTGATTTCTATTTATGATGCAGGTATGAAAATGAAATGGATAAATTACTAATACCATACACTATAGAACTGATAATTTATTATTTGATTTTGGATCTACCCAATATTTTATATCATAAGAATTTTCTGAGGGTGTCATCATACCACATCAAGGATTAGATATTGAGTTAATAGTAAAAACCCCTAATGGTGTGATGATTGCATCCCAAGTCTATGAATCTTCTCTAGCTAAATTTTATAGGAATGTGCTTCCTGAAAATAATTTTATTCACCATCCAATTGAGTTTTATTTATCTAAATAAATCTCACATCAATTTATGAGTAAGGGAAGTTATATTCGATATTTCTAAAACTCTTATTATTTTTCATCAATGTGGTGATAAATATAAAATTCTGATGGAAATCACATCCATTTTATGGGTCTTTATTCTTATTCAAAATGGGTGTTTATCTCGAATAGGTGGGGAGAAACACAATATTAATTATATGCCTATTTTGTGAGAGTTTTTCTATTTCTTTCCATAAGAATTTCATTGTCTTACACTGTAATGTGAAGTTGAGTTATTGATATAACTCATACATGGTTCTCCACCTATTTCAAAGACTACATATAGAATGTACATGATTGAGTTAAAATAACTAAAGAAGAAACTCCAAGAGAATATTTAAAAGGGGTTCATTTGGCCATGTACATCATGATAGGGTGAAACAATCCTTTTTTTCAAGAATTAATATGGATAAATGCGGATTTATATTGATTATTGAGGACATAACAACATAAAAATCAAGAACAAGTATCTTATACCTTATATTGATGACTTGTTTGATCAATTTTTATGAGCTCAATACTTTTATAAGATTAAACTTTATTCTGGATATCATTAATTATGGGTCAATAATGAGGATATTCCAAAGATAATATTCTATAAAATATATGAAAACTATGAATTTATAGTTATTCTATTTGGTCTTCTAAATTCCCCAACTATATTCATGGATTTAATGAATAGAGTGTTTAGAGATTGCCTTTCTCATTTTTTGGTAGTCTTTATAGATTATATTATTATATATTCAAACTAAAATTAATAGCATGAACAACATTTGAGGATTTTTCTAGAGACCCTATTAAAGGATAATATTTATGGAATATTTACCAAGTATTATTTCTGACTTTAGAACGTTTCATTATTGGGTTATATAATCTCAAGTGAGGTTATATAATTAAATCCTTCAAATATATAAGTTGTTGATCATTTTCCCACATCAACCACTATGAATGAGATCCGTAGTTTTTCTAGTTTGATTGGATATTATTGATACTTTGTGGAGAATTTTTAACAACTGTCTAATAGAATAACCAAATTAACTCGTAAGGGATCTATATTTAATTGGACTGGTGAATGTGATAAAAATTTCAAGGAATCGAATAGAAGGTTTATTAGTTCACATGTGCTTAATTTAACCTAGTGTGGAGAAGGGTTTATAATCTATAATGATTCATCAAATAAGGTATTGAGATGCATTCTCTTTTATAATGATATAGTGATAAATTACCCCTCGTGAAAATTGATGGTTTAATAGAAAAATTACCCAACTCAATATTTTTAGTTAGCTATGGTAGTTTTTTCAATAAATATTTTATGGAATTACATTTACAAAGAATGGCATGATATATATATTTATCATGAAAGTTTAAATTATTTTTTCAAACATAAAGAGTTAAATATTCAATGAAGAAGATGGTTGGAGATGATTAATGATTACGACTACTCAATACATTACCACCCTAGGAAAGAGAACAAGGCAGAAGATACTCTGAGTTGAAAGGATTGTGTTGGATTATTTATGATGAGAATCACAAAAGAACCAATATTTCTGGATTTGAAAATGATGTATCTTGAAATATTAAAGAAATCACTATTAAAATTTTCACATATCCCAACGGTTTCAGGAACCGTTGGCATGTTGGGCGTTGCAATAGCCCTATACCAATGGTTTCTAGAGAACCATTAGTATAGGTTGTCTAAAATTAATCTATGCCAAAAGTTTAAGTGAAAGTGTTGGTATACATATTTTCCATATGATAATCTATTCCAAAAGTTTCAATGAAACTATTGGAATATATGTATACCAACAGTTTTTGAACCGTTGGTATACATGTAGCATATATTCTATCCCAATTATTTTAATGAAACTGTTGAGATATATGTTTTCCAACATACTTAATACCAATGGTTCTATGAACCATTGGTATATATTGTCCATAATACTAAATACCAATGGTTCTATGAACCATTGGTATATCCTCTACTCCCCAAAAAATATCAAAGCAGGAAAACACCCTATAAACCTATAAACTTAGACCTTTTTCATTCTTCCAAAGTACCTATAAACTTGCACCATCGTGCACCTTATATGGAAACACAATCAATTTAGTCACTTCAATTCCAAGGAGTTTTATAAACTGGAATGTGGTAGCCGACCACCACGATGGATAATGAAACTCAAAACATGCTTTATTCATCCTTCCAAATTCATATTATTGTGGATAATATGGAAACATGCCCACTATGGAACAAGTATAAAGATTTGGATACCAAATTTATTCTTCCTTCACTAATGATCTTTGAGAAGAGAACATAAATCATCTACTTTTTTAAAGGGTGTTTCTATAATTACACTAGAATTGGGGTAGTTTATGAAGTTGAATTATTAGTTATGGTGTATGCAATTGGATACACTATCCAATATAATTGGAATTCATTATGTCTTAAATATGAATCTAAGTTCTTATCAGAATCAGATTCAGTTATTTGGAAACCACATTTGACATGACATTTAAGGGATAAAATATGTGTTTTATAGACATGATGGTCTTATTTAAATTAAAATGGGTCATTGACAAACCTTTCACCTTTTATTTTGAATAGATTATCATTGATCTTAAATGTTGGTTGCCTCCTTCCTTTAAACCAGATGATACCAACACCCCATGTGTGATTTTTATGTCTTTATATTCACTTGAAATTAATCAACTCTTATCTAAATTATAATTTCAAGACTAGAATTATTTCTTCAATGTACTCCTTTACCCAAAATATAAAAATGGTAAGCTTGTGTCTTTAAAGGCTACCTGGATCTATTCACTAGAAATTTGTTCCCATGTTCACCCTCTTTTTCTTACCTTTTTTTCTTCTTTGAAACAAATATATCAATATAGCCCAGGTCTTTCCTTCCCTCATTATTTATTAAAGAACTATATTTTGCAATATTTTGTAGGTATTGTTGGAGTTGGTGTCCTAAAACCAACTACTTTGTACTTTATTCATTAATAAATACATTATCACATCTTGATTGTTATTTTCCATGACAATTCATGTGATAATTTCATAAGGATAGTTGTTTCACTAAAAGGTCATAGTGGATCCCTACTATGATGAGAACCTGGAAGTTCCATAACACTGTTCTTGATTATATATTCTATGGCTAGATGATGTTATTTGAGGGACACAAATAATACATGCCATTAGGGGTGATAACTCATAAAACTTTGAGGCACCTTCTCATGGTGTGCTCCCTTAGTAATATCCAAGAGGATATTATGAGAATGAGACCTGCCAATAGAAAATCCACATTTCTTAGTGTCATTGGATGTTTCTATTTGCAGACACGTGTATTAGTCCTTGGGATTTATGATTATTATTAATGGGTATTACAACTCGTGCACTTAGATATATTGACGAAAACTATGATGATGCACTGTTCACAATGAGGTAGGATATGTTGGGAGCATCATGAGTAATACTGCATTAATAGAGAATACGAGAAAGGATTTTTCCCTTCTATTCTATAATGGAAGTAGATATCTCAGGCCCTTTGATGGAATTGATATATCCTAATTATATCCATTTCCATGTTGAGGAATGGTCAAGTTCAATTCTGAAAATTCAAAGAAAGAATAATCGATCACATGGGTTGATGGCACTATCATGCAACCCGCTTGATTTGAGATATTGATACAAAGGGATTACATTACACGGTAAGCGTTCATAAGAGGTGACACATCATTGCGGTGTTAACTTATTTCTATATGGGTGCCTTTGCATGTTGTTAGATGTTAACCTTGGACTTTATATAGGATCTTCCTAATTCCACTAATAAAGAGGCCTAGAGGGTCACACACTAAGTGTGTCCAAGTATCTTAGTTAAATATTAATTTAAAAGGTTGAATAAATATTTTTTCTGATTGTGGTTTAATAATTATTCAATGATTCCTGATTATATTTATTTCGACACTGGTTATTCGAGAGAATATATTGTGGAAAAAATAATATATATATTAGCAAGTAATGCAGTGATATTTATTTGAGAAATAAATAGTCATTATTCAAGGATTAATAAATGTAGTGGAGGAAATAAAAAAATGGAAAAACAAAAACACACATCGTGTATATTAATATGCATGCTGTGTAGTTCTTCTAGTGATTTGTGAGAAATAATATTATTTATTTTATTAAATAGTATTAGGTGTAATTCTTTGGGCGCATGTCAAGTAATAATAATAGTCAACTATTATTATTAGACATGGGGTCTTACTAAGAATTAAATAAAATGAATAAATTCTTTCAGGTAATTAATTCATTTTATTATTCTAAGTAATAAAAATACCAATTATATAATTCTCATTAGCCTATCCATTTTTGGGGTTGTGTAAAATGGATCTAGAGAAAGATCTCAAGTCATGAGATAATTTATTTTCTTCCAAGAATGCTCTCAAACAATGAGAGAGATCCTCCTCCACCGGATCAAGGAGAGCTCTTTGCAAGCGGCTCTCAAGGCAATCGAAGGAGGACATTGCAAGCGAAGATTCTTCTATGTTATCACCCGGAGATACCTTTATCAACATCCAGAGATACGTGTATCATGTGTGGGTCACTGGTAGAGGAATCCTACACTTGGATTCTACGATGGAATGACATATCACATCGGATCATGACTGGAAACATAAACGGGGAGAGAATTAAATCAAGGTAATTCTTATATTTTAATTAAATTAATTATAATCAACATATGATGATCCTATATATGGTTATAGGACTCCCTTTATTTCATTTCTTATTCTATTCTAAAGATCCAGAGTTTTATTATCGTGACGGATCTCGGATTGATCATTGTTAATGGAAAAATTAAAGTTGGGCACACCCACCAAACACACTTCTGCTGCGCCTGGAACCTACAAGTGGTATCAGAGGAGGTTATATCACTAATTATAATTATTTAGTTTTCATTAGTGATTTACACTTTTAATAATTTTGTTGTTTCAATCCAAATTAATCATTCTATAAATATTAATTTCAAGATCTATTCCTCCTCTTTTGTTTCTTTTTCACCTTACAGAAATGATTTTTTCTTTTAATTTTGATTAATATAAAACAGACGATCTCATCTGAAGGTGCCCAACATTCCTGGACATACAACACCAGAACACATAGCATGTATTCGGCAGTACAGACCATGTAGTCATGAATCAATGCATCAGACCAGTCTTCCAAACCAGTTCGTGTGTTGGAGTCTTTATAAGTCTTAAATGACTCCATGTGTTGACCAGAAACTGGTGGCATGCTGTTTTTGGATTACACGCTGTGTAGTCCACTGATCACAACAAGTAGTCCCTTAAGATTAGGGTTGGACCATGTACCCCATTCATGGATTAATCAGCTAGAAACTATGTAATGTGGATACTACATGGCGTGTGTTCCACTGAACACACTGTGTACTCTAAAGATTTCTGAAGTACATCCACACGCCATGTCCTCAGGCATGTACTTTGGATGGACGGTGAAAAAAAGTACATGTCATGTCGTCGGAACTACACACCGTGTACTCATCCAAATTACGCAGATTTATTAAATTTTATTATTATATTATACAAACCTTTGAGACGTGTACCATAGTGTGGGAATAAAGCTGAGGCACAACACGTGATAGGTGTTTTACATATATGTGTTTAATTTAACATCTGTATAATGCTCATTTCTACTCATTGGGTATTTATGAACAGGAATTCACTAGGTTTCCTCCAAGTTACAAGTTACGTACAAAGATAATTTTAAATGAATTTATTTGTTTAAAATTATGATGGATGATAATCCCAAGGAGATTCATAAAAGGGTTTAAGATAAAAGGATTGATTAATTAAATATAATTAATTGATTTGAGCATGATTTTTATTAAACAAGAATGATTAAAGAATTGAATGCTAGTTTTATTTATTCATAAATATTGTTGCATGTATGGATGATAATGAGTTATACCAAGACCTTTGTTTGTGAATGGTTTCTTTTAATTTATTTATTTAAATTAGATTTGTTGGTATACGAGCATTCTCCTCATTAATATGTAGGGATTGCATGACCAAGGGTTCTTTTATGTAAAACCTCATTCTACCCCTCACCTATGAGTGAGATACAATCATATGTAATGGATGGATCTCCCAAGCTAGTGGAGTCATCTCAAGTTAGGAGCCAAGGTGAAACCAATCCAAGGAGATACAAAGGTGGATAGGTGGAAAGCAATAAACACGAACCCAAAAGGTTCAAGTTATTTCTACCCTAGGTCTTGGGTTAGTTTATCAACCACTATATAAACTAACTAATAGAATAAGATCATTATTATACCATTTATTTTATTTCTGTTAGTTTCATGGTTTAGTTATTATGGGTGTGTTTTCACGATCACACAATTAATGAATTAAACAAGAATGCAAGATAGAATTAAAATAAGACCAGATTATGCGTAAATATTATCTTAGACATGGTTAATCACTTAGGTATATCCCAATTAATATTAATAATCATGTAAGAAATATAATAAAATGGAAATTTACATATAAGGATAAAATCCCTCAAAGAAATATTAATTTGGTATAGCCTTCCACAATCTTGATTAGAATCGAACTATAGTTCAAAGTTCTTGACCAACCCTAGTTGGGGTGCTTTCAATTATCAAGGAATTCTAATTCAAGGTTTTGGGTTTAATTGACTTGGTTCACATCAAGGGTTTACTTCCATAGCAGGACTTGGTGTGACCAAGAGGAAAAGGTTGAGGAAATCCAAAATAAAAGGATTTAAGGATAGAAGAGACCACTCAGCGGATCAAGGAGCTGCGAGTTAATGTAGTTGGAATATGGAATACCTACCTAAAACCATTCAAGATTCTTGAACAACCCTAGTTGGGGTAATTTGAAGGGAAATATGGATCCTTTACACAAGAATATTCAGGCAATAGAATATTCCGAAGTCAATGGTGAGGGCTATTGGATTTTGATAAAATAGTGGGAGACTAATAAGTATTAAATTATTTATTTGTCTTAGTTTTATCATGATAAATTGATAAACCTTTTATCATATTAATTTGTAGAAAAGGAAAGAAAAATAACTTCAAACATATAATTTTGAACCATACTCGAGAAGGAAAACCTTATCCCTAGCACCAATTTCTTGGAATGACAGAGGCATTTACGCGTCATCCTTCGCCACGAGAAGAAATTGTATGTGCTGGAAGAGCATGTTCTAGTTTCACCTGGAAAAGAGGCCAGTGATGAAGAAATATCTCTCTATATGAAACATATAGATGATTCCATATATGTCTAATGTTTCATGCTATCGACTATGTCTAATGTGCTCTTGAAGCAACATGAAAACATGGACGTGTATAGCATGATGTCTCGCCTTAAGGGTATCTATCAAGAGAAGGTGAGACATGAGAGATATGAGATCTCCAATTCTTTGTTCACAACTAATATTAGAGAGTTTGTTCCAGTTGGGACTCATGTAGTCAAGATTATAGGCTATATTGAATGCTTGGACATCTTAGGGATTAAGTTCCCAAATGAGTTGCGTACAGATCTCATCTTATCATCACTGCCCAAGACCTTCTCTAGATTTATTTTCAACTACAACATGAGAAATAATGAGAAGAGTCTATTAGAACTTCTTAACTTAATTCACCGGGTAGATAAGGACATGGGTCATGATAAACCCACAGTCCTTATGGTGAATAAGAAAATGAAGGACAAGATAAAGGGGCCAAGGATTCATAAACGATCTGAAGCCCCTGAGCACTGTTCCTCTAATAAGGGTAAGATAGAGAGGCAGGGCAAGGAATGGGAGGCAGTATGTTTTTCGTGTGGCAATCAAGGCTATTGGAAGAGGAATTTCACCCAAAAGCATGGGGATGCTAAAGTGCATTCGTTGTCTATTTTAATCTTTCCATTTCTACAAATTGGGTATTAGATAAAGCTTGTGGGGCTCACATATTTATTCAAATTCAAGAACCAAGTATATTTATAAATATTTCCAGAGGAGAGGTGGATCTTAGAGCTGCCAATGGTGCGAGGCTGGCTATGTTGGCCATTGGCAATTATCATCTCTCATTTCCAACTGGGATGATTTTGGTTTTGCATAATTGTTATTATGTTCCTAGTGTTACCAAGAACATAATTTTTTTTATCATGTTTAGATATGTATGGATTTATTTTCAAATTTGTAAATAAGGGTTGTTTATTTTATAAGAACAACATATCTTATGGTATGGTGCATTTAGATAACAGAATGTATGTATTAAATTACGAAAACCAAGTGTTGGAAATTGATAATGAAATAAATTCACATGACTCATACAACACTCATTTGTGGCATCACCATCATGGTCATGTAAACGAAAAGTGCTTGAAAAAGCTCTTCCGGGATGGTTATTTAGACTCTAATGAGATAAAACCACTTGATATATGTCACTCATATTTACAAGGTAAATTGACTAAACCACCTTTCAATGGACAGGGTGAAAGGGCCATAGATCTTCTAGGATTGGTGCACACGGATGTGTGTGGACCATTTCTAGTAGAAGCTAGAAGTGGATATTATTTATTCATTAATTTTACTAATGATTTGAGTAGATATGTCAACATCTACTTAATGAGTTATAAGTCAGAAGCCTTAAAGAAATTTAAGGAATTTAAGAATGAAGTAGAGAATTAGATTGGTAAGAAGATAAAGAAGCTTCAATTAGATGGAGGTGGATAATATCTAAACCATGAGTTCATCGATCTTCTACAGGAGTTTGGGATTCTATCTCATCTCACTCCTCCTTATACACCATAGTGGAATGGTGTTAGTGAAAGGAGGAACCTCACCTTGTTGGACATGATCAGGTCAATGATGAGTCATGCAGATCTTCTATTATCCTTTTAGGGATATGCATTACAAACTGCAGCATACACATTAAACCGAGTACCAAATAATGCATAAAATGGAATTCCCTCCGAGTTATGGAATGGAAAGAAACCTATTTTGTCGCACACATGTGTATGGTGATGGGAGGAATTTGTTTAGGCCTTCTCAGTAAAAAAACTATCACCTCGAGTCATGAGGTGTATCCTTATAGGATATCCTAAGGAAAGGAACGGATATTACCTATATAACCCTTCAGAAAAGAAAGTGATTGTCTCTAGACAAGCTGTATTTATTGATAGGGATCACATCCTCAAGAAGGATAGTGGGAACAAGATTGATTTTAATGAATTTGATGCTCAAGATACATAGAAATTGGTACAAACAAGTCCCACAGGTCCCCATGGAAGAGGTTCTAGAAACACAAGTACTATGTAAGAGCTCAAGAGAGGTGAGGAAACCAGAGAGATTTGGTTTCCTAGTCACCAAGAATGGTGAGTCATTATTTTTGGACAATGATTAAACTCTCTCTTACAGGGAAGCTGTAGAAAGCTTAGAAGCTATAGTATGGCTAGAAGTTATGAATTCTGAGATGGATTCCATGTATCAAAACCAAGTATGGGTTCTACTCGATGGGCAAGTTGATGTAAAGAGTGTTGGATGAAAATGGTTATTCAAGAGAAATATGGACATGGAAGGTCAAGTTATCATCTATAAAGTAAGTCTAGTGGCTAAAGTATTCAAAAAAAATGTTAAGGAATTGACTATAATGAAACATTCTCACCAGTTTCCATGTTTAAATCTATAAGAATCATACTTTCCATAGCAACATACCATGACTATGAGATTTGGCAGATGGATGTCAAAACAGAATTCCTTAATAAGAATCTTTAGGAAGATGTATATATGACACAATCAGAAGGTTTTGTGACACTAGGTGAATCCAAATGGGTTTGCAAGTTGCATAAATCCATCTATGGATTAAAGAAATCATACAGGTCATGAAACATTCGATTTGATGAAGCCATAAAGGAATTTGGTTTCATTAATAATGAATGTGATCCATGTGTTTATAAGTGGTTTAATGGGAATGCGTTCATTATCCTAGTAGTATATGTTGACAACATATTACTTATTGGAAATGATGTACCAGTCTTCCAATCAGTTATAGATTGGTTGAAAAAAGTGTTTCTCCATGAAGGACTTAGGTGAAGTAGCCTACATTTTAGGGATCAATATCATTTGTGTTAGATCCAAGAGGCTACTTTGACTAAGTCAGTCTACATACATTGACCAGATAATAAAGAGATTTAGTATGGAATAATCCAAGAGGATATTATTTCCAATGTCACATGGCCTACATCTTTATAAGAAAATGTTTCCTCAAACAAAACAAGATAAAGATGGAATGAGTAAGATCCCATATGCTTCGGTTATAGGATTCATCATGTATTCCATTTTATATACCAGTCTTGATGTTGCCTATCCAATGAGCATGGTAGGAAAATATCAAGAAGATCTAGAAGAACAGTATTGGACTACTGTTAAGACTATACTTAATTATCTGAGAAGAACTAAGGATATGTTCCTAGTGTATGGAGGGGATGATGAGCTTTTCATTAGAGGGTATGTTGATGCTGGTTTTCAGACAGATCATAATAATCTAAAGTTGCAATCTGGATATGTTTTCTATCTCAATAGGGGAGCTGTGAGCTGGAAGAGTTCAAAGCAACCAATTATTGTCGATTCTATAGTGGATTCTGAATATATAGAGGCTGCTGATGCAGCCAAGGAAGCTGTCTAGATTTGGAACTTTTTCCAAAATCATGATGTGATTCCTAGTAGTAAAGATACTATCACATTGTATTGTGATAATACTGTAGTGGTAGCTCTGGAAAAAGAACCAAGGTCACATCAACGGACAAAGAACATACTATGAAAGTATCACCTCTTGAGATATTTCTATCAAAGGGGTGAAGTTGTAGTGAGAAAACTATCCATGGAAGATAACGTGGCAGACCCCATGACTGAAGTCCTATCTTAGTAAAAGCATGAATATCAAGTGAGAGATAATGAGTTTAAGGTTGTTAGAATTTGGCTCCAGTCCAAGAAGGAGTCTGTTGGATTTAGTGTCCTAGAACCAACTAATTTGTAATTTATTCATTAATAAATACCTTATCACATATTTATTGTTCTTATACATGACAATGCATGTGATAATGTCCTAAGGATGGTTGTTGCACTAAAAAGTCATAGTGTATCACTACTATGATGAGAACCCGGAAGTGTCATAACATTGTTCTTGAATATATGTTCTATGGACAATTGATATTATTTGAGGGACACAAATAATACAGACCATTAGGGGTGAGGACTCATAAAACTTTGAGGCACCTTCTCATGGTGTGTTCCCTTAGTAATATTTAGGAGGATATTATGAGAATGAGACCCTCTGGTAGGAAATCCACATTTCATTGTGTCATTGGATGTTCCTATCTGCAGATGTGTGTATTGGTCCTTAGACTTTAAGATTATTATTAATGGGTATTAAAACTCACGCACTTAGAAGTATTGATGAAAACTGGGACAAAACACAATTTTCAATGAGGTAGGATACGTTGGGTGCTTCATGAGTAATAAAGCATTAATAGATAATGCGAGAAATAATTTTTCCCTTATATTCCATAACAGAAGTAGATATCTTAGGCCCTTTAATGTAATTTATATAGCTGAAGTAAATCCATGTCTATGGTGAGGAATAGGAAATTTCAATTCTATAAAGTCAAAGAAAGAATAATCAAGCACATGGGTTGATGGCAAAAGCATGCAATCTTCTTGATTCAAGATATTGAGACAAATGGATTACATTACACGGTAAGAGTTAGTAGGATGTGACACATCATTGCAGTGTTAACTTCTTTCTCTATGGGTGCCTTGGCGTGTTGCTAGATGCCAAACTTGGACTTTATGAAGGCTCTACCTAATGCCACTCCGAAAGAGGCCTAGAGGGTCACACACTAAGTGTGTCCAAGTATCTTTATTGAATATTAATTTAACAAGTTGAATAAAGATTATTCCCGATTATGGTTTAATAATTATTCAAGGATGCCTGATCTCATTTATTTCGACACTAGTTATTCGAAAGAATATATTGTGGGAAAAATAATATATTTATTAGCGAGTAATGTAGTGATATTTATTTGAGAAATAAATAGCCAATATTCAAGGTCTAATAAATATCATTGAGGAAATAAAGAAAAATGAAAAAACTAAAGTACACGCCATGTATATTAATATACATGCCGTGTAGTTTTTCTGGGGATTTGTGAGAAATAATATTTATTATTTTATTAAATAATATTAGGTGTAATTCGTTGGGTGCATATCAAGTAATAAAAATAGTCAACTATTATTATTAGACATGAGTTCTTACTAAGAATTAAATAAAATGAATAAATGCTTTTGGGTAATTAATTCATTTTATTATTCTAAGTAATTAATATCCAAATTATATAATTCTCATTAGCCTATCCATTTTTGGAGTTGTGCACAATGGATCTAGAGAAAGCTCTCAAGCCAAGAGATAATTTATTTTCTTCCATGAATTCTCTCAAGCTACGAGAGAGATCCTCCTCCACTGGATCAAGGAGAGTGCTTTGCAAGCAGCTCTTAAGGTGATCGAAGGCAGACATCACAAGCGAAGGCTCTTCCACACTAGCACCCAGAGATCCCTTCGGCGACGTCCATATATACGTGGAGAATGTGTGGATCACCACTATAGGAATCCTACACTTGTATTCTACAATGAAATGATGGATCACATCAGATAATTACCGGAAACATCAATAGAGAGAGAATTAAATCAATGTAATTATTATATTTTAATTAAATTAATTATAACCAACATATGATGATCCTATTTATGGTTCTGGGACTCCATTACTTTCTTTAATTCTTTGTTCTATTTCAAAAATCCAACATTTTATTATCGTGACAAATATCAGATTGATCGTTGTTAACAAAAAAAATTAATTTGGGTACACCCACCAAACGCGCTTCCACTACGCTCGGAACCTACAGGTATCTCCCCTTATCATAACGGACTCCTGTATATATGCTGGTTGTTTTCATACACAACTATTAATGGTGTGGGTCACACCAATCTTCTTTAATCTTATCTTTCTTCTCAAATTGTCCATGTGAAAGAACATGTTTTTGAATTCAAATAAATATACTAAATAAGACTCCAAGATATTTGATCACATTAACTGCATTTTTTCATTAACTTTTTCATGTTTTGAATCATCATCCATTGAAAACTATTAACTATACATCCACCTAATTTTCATATATCTCCTTTTAAATCCATCACTTAAAATGTCCAAATATCTTACAAGAATACATCCATTTTAATTCTCCACATTGTCTATAACATTGGAAATCTTTTAAACCTCAAACTGAATATCCATGGCATAAAAAACCATTCAAACTTTCCTTTTAAAATCCTGAACCTCATGACATAGAAACTCATTTTTGAATTGTGTTTCCAAACAAAATTCCTTTAGCCTTCACACCAAGGCATGAAACAACACTTCTTTATGCAATATTACCTTCAAAACATCAGAAACCATGACCACTTAGCCATTTTTCTCCGCTACAAAATCCTGATACACCAAAACACCCATCTCTCCAAAAATTCTCTAGGAAATGACATAGGGATCTCTCCAGCATCTTTCTATACATCTCTATACATAGGTCCTCCACAGTGAGCAAAATTACTTTAGTAAGTTTCCCCACTATAATTCTTGTCATTAGAACATGGGAAAATGATTCAATATGAATATTCAAAAGAGGAGGAACTAAATCATATGAATTGGTGGTGGTAAGATGAATCTTATGGTGGGGAGCACCATAATCTTAACTGGTGTTAAAAAATGACACCATCAGTGTTTTTAGATATATGGGCTCAGGTAAGAAACATGTAGGTGTTTCAATTATGAAAACATGCATTGGATCTGGTTTTCCATTTAGATAACCTTAAATTAATGGTTATTCCTCATAAGTGTTTTGAGAATTTGGGAGTGGAATGAGGTTCTTCATCCTTAAATTATTGAATAATATAGGTCAGGATATATGGATTCATTGGCCACTAAAACTTCTTATGGGTAAGAAGAATTATAGTGAGGATATTTTGAAACCATGTGTTTCATACGGGCATTCAGAATTTGAGGAAAATATTGAATTTTCAATTACTGGAGGGATTTTTCAATAGTTGTTTGAGTTCTGTTTTTGAGGGTTGGAACCAATTGAAAATTTATTTTTTACAATAGAATAGGTCTCTAGATGTTTCTCAAGAGCTCATGGGAGCATCAAGTAGGGGTGGAGGTCAAAAGACCACTGGATGACTAGCGGTATTTTTTAGGGTAAAAGTTATAACATTTTTCCCATGTGTTTTTTAAGTGGTAGGTCCCCTTTTCCTCATCCATTTGTGAAAACCATGGGAATCTATCCCTCCCTCCCCCTTCAGGACCCTTTAATATAGGGGTGGTTTTGTGTCTTTTCATTATAAATTAGAGAATAGTTCCTCCCTCTGATCTACACTTGTGTCATTAGTATTCCCGCTTATATGTATTTTGTATGTGATATTTGTATATGGTAATGGAATTTGTATTATATTATATTATGGAACTATTGTAAAAACCATACCCACTATAACATTGTAATCATACCCCACACTCTCTCACTCACTAGATCTCTAATTTGACCACTGGTACCATCCCCAACACAGTTTTATTCCTTTCACCAATTTTTCCTCACTTACTAAGAGTTTATCTTGTATACCTTAAAGATGTTCTAAAATCATCACTATTTTATGGTAATTCTCAATAGAATTGTGAATATTTTCCCAATCCCTCCATAGTTATTTCATGTTTCCAAGGCCCTTATATGGTTAAAACGTAGTAATGACCTAGTTAGACTCTAATATAGGAATGACTAGGATGGAGTAAGGTTTATGGGATACACCCATGGGCTGGCATAAGTGTTCGGGCATCAAGGAATCACTAGTTGGGAAAATTTTCTGTAAAGACCCGTAAATTTCAAGGAAATTTTTTTCTTAATTTTCTTTGGAATTTTACAAGAACGCAGTTTCTGACGGCGCCTGATTCCGAGGCCCGGTGTGCCCGGAATCATTTTCTGAAGTTTGGCTCGGGTACGTTCAGTGAACGGATGAGCGGGTTTTTCTAACTTTTGAACCGGTGCCCGGAATCGAATTCTGAGGGCACCGATGAAATCGCAGCGCCGGTATTCGCTTAGAAACGCCTCTTCCGGAGTTGCGTTTGCTCGGGTGTGGTTTTTAATTTTCGGGCTTAAAGTTAAGAAATAAAATAATTTTGCGACAGCTTTATTTTATTTCACTTAAGCCAATTGGAAGCCACTTGAAGCCACTTAAAGGAGGCTTGAACTGAGTTGAACTGGATAGGATGCTATCCAGAAATATCCTACCCCCTTGGTAGGATAATTGTGAGGTGGGGCCCGCACGAGCCCCGCCGTTTCTTTCCGCTAAGAAACGCACCCGTGAAAACCCGTCTTAATGAAAGTCAACCGACGCATTTTCTAAATTCTTAACAGACCATTTAATTGGGCGGCTTATTTCGTGAATTAAATGGGCTGTTTCTTTCGTGAATTAAATGGGTCGTTTCTTTCGTTGAATTAATTCAACGAATTGATGGATCGTTTCTTAACCAGTTTTTCAAATTCGTTGGCGTAATAATAAAATAAGACCAACGCTTAACCTCTGGTTATTTGCGCTTGAGAAGATTTGGGAGAACCCTCGCAACTTCTTCTCCCTCGCGAAGAACGCGAAGAACGCGAAGAACGCCGAACCCGGAAATCGACGACGCCTTCGCCCGAGACGCTCTTCCGATCTCCGATCTCCGATCTCCGATCACCGACCATTCGAGGTGAGTGCTTTCGGATTTCCTCTCAAGTTATTTTCTTTGGTTTTAAACGAAACACAGATTTAAATATTAATAATTTAAATCTGTTGTTCTTGATTCGTTGAGCTCGCCGACTCAACGCCGGAATCCGCGACGACGCGACGCCTCCCCGCGACGACGCGACGATTGATCTCTTCTGCGACGGTCTCTTCCGCGAAGAACGCCCGCGCACGACGATCATCAAGGTAGGGATTCATTTTGAAAAATTACCCCCCTTTTTAATTTTCTCATGAACGTTCTTGAAAATTTAAAAGCCGGTTTTCAATGAACAATTTTATTTTAATTAAAATTGTTGGATCATGTGTTGATCGTTTTTCTCCCGGTTGTTTATCTCTAACGCGGAGGGTGCGGGCCGAACGAACACGGTCTGACGACCCTCCGCCATTCTTCGTTTTGTGCGGATTTGACGGTCGACGACGGAACGTGCCGCAGCGGACGGTTGACGATTCCGCAGTAAAGAACGGATCCCGGGAGGAGCAACGGCGCAGACGGGAAGGAAAACGGGCCACCGGAGCGACGCCGGTGGCCCGCGGAAGTTGCCGGCGGCGCGGGTCACCGGCGCGGCGGCGCCGGCGGCCGGAGGCGGCGGCGCCCCGGCGCGCCGCCGGACAAAATCCGCCGCGGCTGAAGCCGCGGCGGCGGCGGCCAAACGGACCCGCGGCGCGCGGGTCCGGTTATCCGGGCGGACGCGGCTCAGCGCGTCCGCGGCTCGCCAGCGCGGCCCGCACGTGGGCCGCGGTCCTTCCTCAAGCCACGGGTCAGCGCCCGCGGCTTCCACCCGCAGGACTCGGCCAAGCTGAGCCGGCCGAGCCGGCCGAGCCGGACCGGCCCTGGCCGGGCCGGGTCGGCCCGGGCCCGTACCCCCCATCTTCGGACGTTTTTGTTCAAACGCCCGTATCTTGAGCTTCGTACCTCCAAACGACTCGCCGTCAGCGGCAACGCGATCCTTGGATCGAGACGGTCGTTTAGGTATGTCGCACTCAAGGTTTCGGAATACTTTGAGTTCGGCCGGGTTGGTTCGTACACGAGACCAACCGGGCCCTCGGAGCGGAAACGCTCATATCTTGAGCTACGGACGTCCGATTGACGTGCCGTCAGCTTTGTTGAATTCCTCTAAGTGAGACGGATCTTTTGGCATACTCTGCCCGAGGTTTGGACGCAGGTGGAGTGCGGTCGGGTTGGTTTTGCCTTAAAAACCAACCGGGCCCCTGGGACGAAAATGCCAATATCTCTCAGACCGGGCGTCCGATTGACGCGCCGTCTGCGACGTTGAGTTCCTGCTGACGATACGGAACTTTTGGATACATCAAATTCGGACTTCGTGTCAGTTGATGTATCAGCCTCTCGGCTCGTGGAGCGGACCTTCCCGAACGAGCTTGCTGTGTGCGGGAACCCTAGTGCTGGCTGCGACTGCTACTTCGACAGCGACGACCGTGCAGAGATCCTCAGTGGACTACGGCGACGACTGTGCAGAGATCCTCCGTGGACTCCGACGACGACCGTGCAGAGATCCTCAGTGGACTGCGGCGACGACTGTGCAGAGATCCTCAGCGGACTGCGACGACTACTGCACTCAGCGATCCTACGTGGATCAGTGCTACCGGTCCTATGTGGGCCCGATCCTGTGTGGGTCCGATCCTGCGTGGGTCAGCGCTCAGCGGTTCTGTGTGACCCAGCGCCTACAGGTCCTGCGTGGGCCCGGTCCTGTGTGGGCCTGATCCTGTGTGGGTCATCTCTCAGCGGTTCTGTGTGAGCCAACTTCTACAGGTCTTGCGTGGGCCCGATCCTGTGTGGGTCACTGCAAGGTTAGTACCTATCGATCCTTCATGGGTCCGACGACTTAGATGGTTCAATGATCATCTTTATCGTCATCCGAAGAAGTATACCTGTGTGAGCTGAATCTTGTGTTACTCTCCTTTGTGGATTGTGTTGCTCTATCCTGCGTGGGTATACGTTTTGCTTTCCTGTGTGGACTGGGTTGTGCTTGGGCTCGGACGTTGGAGCCGAACGGGAATTGAAGACTTAGGTATATGTATGGGAATATACCTAAGCCGTGTCAGATGTTACTTCGTGATTGTATCTTTCCTTTGTGGATTATCCTTTGTGGATTTCGGGAGACCTTCGGGGGTCTCGGGGTCCCTACTGAGTAGCTTATACTCACCCCTGCACGGGCTATGCCCGCACTTCGTGGTGTTGGTTGCAGACGACGGACAGCGCTGATCGTGGAGGAGGCGTGCGGAGCAGGACAGTACCTGGAGGTGGACCACTGGGCGGGACGTACTCGGAGCGGTTAGGTGGACCCGAGGAGCAGTGGAGGCTATCTGTACCCACCCTTCAGGTGGGACTTCCGGAGGACGGCACGACGCTGCAGTTTTCCCTTTTCAGTTGCTGTTTTTCCTTTCAGTTGTACTTTACAGTTGGGCTTGTATTTCCGGCCCCTTTTTACTTTCAGCACAGCTTGTACAGTTTTACTTAGTGTTTACTTTTCCGCTTGCTTGCTCTGTGGTGCTTGTTTACTTTTCAAAGGCAATGCCTTCCCTTTTTGTTGGGATTTACGCCTTGGTGCTAGTCGCCAGCCCCTGGCCTATGGAAGGCGGGCTTGGGGTAGTCACGACACGGGCCCGAGGACGGGTCGTGACAAATTGGTATCAGAGGTGGTCGGTTCTACCGCAGACTCTTATCTTTCTTCTATGTGAAGCAAAATTGTTTAGTGTATTGAGTGTGGTTATCAGTCCAGGGAGTCCAGTGTTGGTGCGGCGGCCGACGTATCCATACACCAGGACCCTGACTTCTGATTCCTTACTTAATGTACGAAAACATTGTTTGCATGTGTGTTTCAAGTTTTCTTTGTGATTACTTGTGTCAGTTCACCAGGTATACTGTTCTGACCATGGCATACTTGTTTCCTTTCCAGGATGGCATGACGACAGCATCCAGCTAGGGTTCCCAGAGTAGGGCGCGACGACAGCCCGCCGAGCAACGAGGCCTCGGTACAGGGCCCGTTGACAGCAGAGGCACCGGCGGTACCTTTACCTGCCGAGCCCCCAATGCTTTCAGCACTGGCAGCTGACGACGCACGACGCCTCGGAGCTCTGCACGAGTTCCAGCGCCAGCGACCACCCAGGTTCCGTGGGGAGTCGGACCCCCAGGCAGCCGAGGACTGGCTGGAGGCGGTCGTCCGAGTTTTCAGGCTAGTGAGGACGCCAGCAGACCTCATGGTGATCCTCGCGGCGAGCTTACTGCACGCAGCAGCCAGACGCTGGTGGAGCCTGATGATCCAGGTACACGATGAGGCCTCCCTCGTCTGGACGGACTTCGAGAGCCTCTTCCGCTCAGAGTTCGTCCCGGCCACCCTCAGAGCGGTGCACATCCAGGAGCTTCTTCAGCTGCGGCAGGGCAGCTTGACGGTCGCTCAGTACGCGGCGAGGTTCACCGACCTTTCTCGGTACTCGACAGACATGGTACGGGACCCCTTCTTCCGGGCCCGGGCCTTCGAGCAGGGTTTGAGACACGAGATCAGGGCATCGCTGATCTCCCTCAGCATCCCGACCCAGGCAGGGGTACTGGAGCAAGCCCTCCTGATCAAGAGCTTCCTGGCTGAGTCCACAGCGAGACCCACCGCAGGGCGGTAGATAGCGGAGTCTTCGGCAGCTGGTAGTCGGCGGATGACTCAGGGTTCCAGGCGGACCAGACCTTCCGACAGGCGACCTCGGGACGCTGGCTCAGCAGTGCAGGGCACCCGGCCCGGAGCCAGCCTTCCGAGAGGCAGACAGTGCTACGAGTGCGGCGGGCAGGGCCACATGGCTCGTGACTGCCCGACCCGTCGTACCGAGGGGCAGCAGACGGTGGAGGGGCCACCCAGGCAGAGGCAGAGGGTCGACCGTGGCGGTCCGCAGGGAGGAGGCGGACGAGGCAGAGGAGCTGGCCAAGCAGCAGGTGGTGGGCGACGCTTTGAGGCTCTGCCACCACCACCACCAGGAGGCCCGCCCCGACCACAGGGAGCTGGCGGGCAGAGACAGGCTCAGCTCCAGGCAGCAGAGGCCTACGACCACGGCGCGCCAGAGATAATTCGAGGTACGATCTGTGTCTATTCCACCCTTGCTTCAGTTCTGATAGACACAGGAGCGAGTCACTCTTTCATAGCCACTGCCCTTGTTCGGAGCTCGGAGATTCCGACAGAGCCGTTGGCTCGATCCTTGCGGCTAGAGACTCCTACGGGAGCAGACTCGACGATTACGCACTGGTGCCGGCAGTGTGAGCTTACTCTAGGAGGCGAGAGCTTCGGCTGGGATCTTCTTGTAGCAGCGTCGAGGCCTTACGACGTCATTTTGGGCATGGATTGGTTATCTACGGTCCATGCTCATATTGACTGCTTTAGGCGCAAGGTGCGATGTGTGCGCACCGACGAGAGCAGGTTCACCTTCACCGGCGAGAAGGGAGACTTAGCAGCACAGGATGGACTCACGCAGAGGAGAGGTCATCCCATCACTCATCAGTTGGCTAGCCTCATCCTGGGAGCAGTTGACGTGCGGAGTCCCAATTTCCCTGTAGTGGTGGATCAGTACGCGGACGTCTTTCCCGACGACGTTCCAGGACTACCTCCTCGCAGAGAGGTAGACTTTTATATTGACTTGTACCCCAGGACAGCCCCGATATCCACTCCCGCATATTGGATGGCCCCCGCTGAGCTTCGAGAGCTGCGAGTACAGTTGGAGGACTTGCAGGGCAAGGGGTTCATCCGACCCAGTGTTTCGCCCTGGGCTTCCCCGATTTTGTTCGCCAAGAAGGCGGACGGGAGCTTGCGACTGTGTGTCGATTATCGTCGCCTGAATCAGGTGACAGTGAGGAACAAGTATCCGCTACCCAGGATTGATGATCTCTTCGACCAGCTCAAGGGAGCACGGTGGTTCTCGAAGATAGACCTCAGGTCAGGCTATCATCAGCTTAGAGTTCGAGACGAGCATGTGCAGAAGACGGCCTTCAGGTGTCGGTATGGCCACTTCGAGTTCTTGGTTATGCCTTTCGGCGTGACCAACGCTCCAGCAGTATTCATGAGCCTCATGAACAGGATCTTCCAGCCATACCTCGATCGTTTTGTCGTGGTCTTCATCGACGACATTTTGGTGTACTCGACGACGGAGGAGGAGCATGCCTACCACCTGCGTGTTGTACTAGACACACTCCGAGAGCACCATCTTTATGGAAAGCTCTCGAAGTGTCAGTTCTGGTTACGTAAGGTCCACTTCTTGGGGCACGTCATTTCTGAGGCGGGAGTTGCAGTGGATCCCGCGAAGATCGAGGCAGTGCTAGCTTGGGAGCCACCCAAGAGCGTGACAGAGGTGCGGAGTTTCTCGGGCCTAGCCGGATACTATCGGAGATTTGTGCCGGACTTCTCCAGAGTTGCGGCCCCACTCTCAGCGTTGACGAAGAAGGGGAAACCCTTCGTGTGGTCAGACAGATGTCAGCAGAGCTTCCAGGAGCTGAGGCAGAGGTTGACCAGCGCACCTATCTTGATGTTTCCTGAGGAGGGAGTTGGTTACGTAGTCTACTGCGATGCATCAGGGACCAGACTCGGGTGTGTCTTGATGCAGGAGCGGGCCGTGATTGCCTACGGATCACGTCAGTTGAGGCCTCATGAGCAGAACTACGCTACCCATGACTTGGAGTTGGCAGCAGTAGTCTTTGCCCTGAAGACATGGAGACGCTATCTGATGGGCGAGCGCTTCACAGTCTTTTCTGACCACCAGAGTCTCAGGTACATCTTCTCTCAGAAGGACCTGAACCTGAGACAGCGGCGATGGCTCGAGTTCCTCCAGGACTATGACTTTGAAATAGTCTATACTCCTGGGAAGGGGAACGTGGTGGCTGATGCCCTCAGCAGGAGGACGGGCATCCAGCTACTTGAGGAGGCGACAGAGCAGCTAGCCGCTTTGCAGATATCCTTCGTGGATAGAGACGGAGCAGCCTTCCTTCAGTCTCTCACAGTCTCTCCTCCACTTCTTCAGCGGGTCAGAGAGGCACAGCATGGGGATGTTGACTGTGATACGCGGCGTGCACAGATATCCTCGGGACAGGCACCTGATGGTTTCTCCCTTGGAGCAGAGCACGATGTCCTTTTCAGAGGACGTACCTTGGTACCAGTCGCCTTACGAGGGGAGGTGCTAAGAGAGTTTCACACTTCTCCATTGGCGGTACATCCTGGAGTGGCGAAGATGTACCAGGATCTCGGGCGACAGCACTGGTGGCCGGGCATGAAGAAGGCTGTGGCAGAGTTCGTTTCACGGTGCCTCACCTGCCAGCAGGTGAAGGCAGAGCATCAGGTACCAGCAGGCTTGGTACAGCCCTTGGAGGTCCCGGAGTGGAAGTGGGACGGGATATCTATGGACTTTGTGACTGGACTTCCACGCACTTCCAGAGGTCACGATTCCATATGGGTGATTGTTGACCGACTCACCAAGTCGGCACACTTCTTACCCATCCGAGAGCAGGGCACAGTGGAGAGCTTGGGGCGTCTCTACGTTCAGGAGATTGTACGACTTCACGGTGTGCCATCGACCATCGTCTTTGATCGAGACGCTCGTTTTACTTCCCGGCTTTAGAAGGGGTTGCAGGAGGCGTTCGGGACGCGACTACGTCTGAGCACCGCCTTTCACCCTCAGACGGATGGTCAGACGGAGAGGACCATTCAGACTCTCGAGGACATGCTCCGTGCATGTGTCCTCGACTTTGGTCGCAGCTGGGAGGACCACCTACCCTTGGTGGAGTTCGCGTACAACAACAGCTACCACTCCACTATCAGGATGGCACCCTACGAGGCGTTTTACGGCAGGCCTTGCAGATCTCCTTTGTGCTGGACAGACCCTGGAGAGTTAGCACTTGTGGGACCAGAGATGGTCCGGGCCACGACAGAGAAGGTCCAGCTCATCCAGGAGCGGATGAGGACAGCACAGAGCCGGCAGAAGTCATATGCTGACAGGAGGCGGAGGCCACTAGAGTTCGTGGATGGTGACCACGTCTTCTTGCGGGTCTCACCTCGACGTGGTTTGAGGAGATTTGGCCGAGGCGGCAAGTTGTCTCCACGCTTCATCGGGCCTTTCCAGGTCCTCAGCAGGATTGACGAAGTGGCTTATCGCCTGGCTCTGCCACCTCAGTTGCACCGGGTGCACGATGTCTTCCACGTATCCCAGCTGAGGAGATACGTGCACGACCCGATGTACATCATTGACTATGGGGAGCTAGACGTGGATGATGGAGCGACTTTTACGGAGGTCCCAGTGGAGATAGAGGATCGACAGGAGCGGGTCCTACGTGGGCGATCGATTCCTCTTGTGCGCATCAGATGGCAGCACGGGAACCTCCAGGAGAGCACTTGGGAGCGGGAGGCTCAGATGCGTGCTCAGTACCCACATTTGTTTCCCTAGTTTTTGATGTATCTTTACGGGGACGTAAAGTCCTGAGGTGGGAGTAATGTAAAGACCCGTAAATTTCAAGGAAATTTTTTTCTTAATTTTCTTTGGAATTTTACAAGAACGCAGTTTCTGACGGAACCTGATTCCGAGGCCCGGTGTGCCCGGAATCATTTTCTGAAGTTTGGCTCGGGTACGTTCAGTGAACGGACGAGCGGGTTTTTCTAACTTTTGAACCGGTGCCCGGAATCGAATTCTGAGGGCACCGATGAAATCGCAGCGCCGGTATTCTCTTAGAAACGCCTCTTCCGGAGTTGTGTTTGCTCGGGTGTGGTTTTTAATTTTCGGGCTTAAAGTTAAGAAATAAAATAATTTTGCGACAGCTTTATTTTATTTCACTTAAGCCACTTGGAAGCCACTTGAAGCCACTTAAAGGAGGCTTGAACTGAGTTGAACTGGATAGGATGCTATCCAGAAATATCCTACCCCCTTGGTAGGATATTTGTGAGGTGGGGCCCGCACGAGCCCCGCCGTTTCTTTCCGCTAAGAAACGCACCCGTGAAAACCCGTCTTAATGAAAGTCAACCGACGCGTTTTCTAAATTCTTAACAGACCATTTAATTGGGCGGTTTATTTCGTGAATTAAATGGGCTGTTTCTTTCGTGAATTAAATGGGTCGTTTCTTTCGTTGAATTAATTAAACGAATTGATGGATCGTTTCTTAACCAGTTTTTCAAATTCGTTGGCGTAATAATAAAATAAGACCAACGCTTAACCTCTGGTTATTTGCGCTTGAGAAGATTTGGGAGAACCCTCGCAACTTCTTCTCCCTCGCGAAGAACGCGAAGAACGCCGAACCCGGAAATCGACGACGCCTTCGCCCGAGACGCTCTTCCGATCTCCGATCTCCGATCTCCGATCACCGACCATTCGAGGTGAGTGCTTTCGGATTTCCTCTCAAGTTCTTTTCTTTGGTTTTAAACAAAACACAGATTTAAATATTAATAATTTAAATCTGTTGTTCTTGATTCGTTGATCTCGCCGACTCAACGCCGGAATCCGCGACGACGCGACGCCTCCCCGTGACGACGCGGCGATCGATCTCTTCCGCGACGGTGTCTTCCGCGAAGAACGCCCGCGCACGACGATCATCAAGGTAGGGATTCATTTTGAAAAATTACCCCCCTTTTTAATTTTCTCATGAACGTTCTTGAAAATTTAAAAGCCGGTTTTCAATGAACAATTTTATTTTAATTAAAATTGTTGGATCATGTGTTGATCGTTTTTCTCCCGGTTGTTTATCTCTAATGCGGAGGGTGCGGGCCGAACGAACACGGTCCGACGACCCTCCGCCGTTCTTCGTTTTGTGCGGATTTGACGGTCGACGACGGAACGTGCCGCATAGGACGGTTGACGATTCCGCAGTAAAGAACGGATCCCGGGAGGAGCAACGGCGCAGACGGGAAGGAAAACGGGCCATCGGAGCGACGCCGGCGGCCCGCGGAAGTTGCCGACGGCGCGGGTCACCGGCGCGGCGGCGCCGGTGGCCGGAGGCGGCGGCGCCCCGGCGCGCCGCCGGACGAAATCCACCGCGGCTTCAGCCGCGGCGGCGGCGGCCAAACGGACCCGCGGCGCGCGGGTCCGGTTCATCCGGGCGGACGCGGCTCAGCGCGTCCGCGGCTCGCCAGCGCGGCCCGCACGCGGGCCGCGGTCCTTCCTCAAGCCGCGGGTCAGCGCCCGCGGCTTCCACCCGCGCGGCTCGGCCAAGCCAAGCCGGCCGAGCCGGCCGAGCCAGACCGGCCCTGGCCGGGCCGGGCCGGGCCAGCCGGGTCGGCCCGGGCCCGTACCCCCCATCTTCGGACGTTTTCGTTCAAACGCCCGTATCTTGAGCTTCGTTCCTCCAAACGACTCGCCGTCAGCGGCAACGCGATCCTTGGATCGAGACGGTCGTTTCGGTATGTCTCACTCAAGGTTTCGGAATACTTTGAGTTCGGCCGGGTTGGTTCGTACACGAGACCAACCGGGCCCTCGGAGCGGAAACGCTCATATCTTGAGCTACGGACGTCCGATTGACGTGCCGTCAGCTTTGTTGAATTCCTCTAAGTGAGACGGATCTTTTGGCATACTCCGCCCGAGGTTTGGACGCAGGTGGAGTGCGGTCGGGTTGGTTTTGCCTTAAAAACCAACCGGGCCCCTGGGACGAAAATGTCAATATCTCTCAGACCGGGCGTCCGATTGACGCGCCGTCTGCGACGTTGAGTTCCTGCTGACGATACGGAACTTTTGGATACATCAACTTCGGACTTCGTGTTAGTTGATGTATCAGCCTCTCGGCTCGTGGAGCGGACCTTCCCGAACGAGCTTGCTGTGTGCGGGAACCCTAGTGCTGGCTGCGACTGCTACTTTGACAGCGACGACCGTGCAGAGATCCTCAGTGGACTGCGGCGACGACTGTGCAGAGATCCTCCGTGGACTCCGACGACGACCGTGCAGAGATCCTCAGTGGACTGCGGCGACGACTGTGCAGAGATCCTCAGCGGACTGCGACGACTACTGCACTCAGCGATCCTACGTGGATCAGTGCTACCGGTCCTGTGTGGGCCCGATCCTGTGTGGGTCCGATCCTGCGTGGGTCAGCGCTCAGCGGTTCTGTGTGAGCCAGCGCCTACAGGTCCTGCGTGGACCCGGTCCTGTGTGGGCCCGATCCTGTGTGGGTCATCTCTCAGCGGTTCTGTGTTAGCCAACTTCTACAGGTCCTGCGTGGGCCCGATCCTGTGTGGGTCACTGCAAGGTTAGTACCTATCGATCCTTCGTGGGTCCGACGACTTAGATGGTTCAATGATCATCTTTATCGTCATCCGAAGAAGTATACCTGTGTGAGCTGAATCTTGTGTTACTCTCCTTTGTGGATTGTGTTGCTCTATCCTGCGTGGGTATACGTTTTGCTTTCCTGTGTGGACTGGGTTGTGCTTGGGCTCGGACGTTGGAGCCGAACGGGAATTGAAGACTTAGGTATATGTATGGGCATATACCTAAGCCGTGTCAGATGTTACTTCGTGATTGTATCTTTCCTTTGTGGATTATCCTTTGTGGATTTCGGGAGACCTTCGGGGGTCTCGGGGTCCCTACTGAGTAGCTTATACTCACCCCTGCACGGGCTATGCCCGCACTTCGTGGTGTTGGTTGCAGACGACGGACAGCGCTGATCGTGGAGGAGGCGTGCAGAGCAGGACAGTACCTGGAGGTGGACCACTGGGCGGGACGTACTCGGAGCGGTTAGGTGGACCCGAGGAGCAGTGGAGGCTATCTGTACCCACCCTTCAGGTGGGACTTCCGGAGGATGGCTCGACGCTGCAGTTTTCCCTTTTCAGTTGCTGTTTTTCCTTTCAGTTGTACTTTACAGTTGGGCTTGTATTTCCGGCACCTTTTTACTTTCAGCACAGCTTGTACAGTTTTACTTAGTGTTTACTTTTCCGCTTGCTTGCTCCGTGGTGCTTGTTTACTTTTCAAAGGCAATGCCTTCCCTTTTTGTTGGGATTTACGCCTTGGTGCTAGTCGCCAGCCCCTGGCCTATGGAAGGCGGGCTTGGGGTAGTCACGACACGGGCCCGAGGACGGGTCGTGACATTTTCACCCACAAAAAATTAAATAAAAAATAGTGTAAAATAAATTAAATTTCAGCATGACCCATCCATACATTGGATTTACACATCGAAGGAAAAGAAAATAAACAGAAGCAACATGGTATAAAGGTGGAAAAAATGAAACACACTAATTAATCTCTACATTACCCTAATCTCCTACCCCTGCAAAGAAAACTGTGTAGCCGCCTCTAGTTCCCTTCTAGACCCCTTCGCAGAATATAACTACCCTCCATCTATAGAAAGCTGTAAAAGTACCCAGTGGATGATGCAATGAAGAAAATAAAATAAAAACTAAACTACAACATACATGTCTCCTATGACTATACAAGTCACCGTCCAACATATAAGAACCACAACACCTCATGGGTCAAATAATGTTCCTACAAGCAAGGGGAAACAGATTCAAATTTTAAAATGATACTATCAAATAGTACATTCTTATTAATTAATAATTACTCTTCCTATTAATGGTATTTAATCAGTTTGACTTTAGTTTCAACTTCGTTTGGTTTTGTTTGATAGAAGTTAGTTTGGGACATTTTCATTAGATTTAGTTTGTCTTGTTTTTTTATATTAGCTTGGAAAATTTCATTCATTTGGGATAGATAGATATCCAAATGGATCACTTTGAACCATTGGTATAAGGGTTTGGATAGATAGTTATCCCAAAACAGGCCCTACAAAATACATATCCCAAATAGGCCCTATAGAAAAATACATACCCAAATAGAATAAGAGGTTGTGACAAAATCAGCAGCTAAGAAGCATGTACTGGGAAATACATAGGCCCTACATAATAACATTATTTCTATTTTGGTCCAAGGAGTGTGTACTGGAAAATAAGCAAGCCAATGATAGAGAATTTGGAACTCTTATAGACTGGGATATCACATTCTAGAAGGGGGAATCATGGTCACTACAGGAGAAACTATATCCTAGAAATAACCAGCAACAAATGGGTTTGTCAGGGTCCCCATATCTATTTCTTAGTGGTCCCATGTGAGGAATAATGGGAGGTGAGGTTGTTAAAAAGGGAGGGTTAGAGAGAGTAGGGATGAAAATTATAGGTTTCCTCAAAAATGATCTAAGATACCTCAATATAAATAGTATTTATGAGATGTTTGAATAAGAATATCAAATAAATAATTATGTCTCTATCTCTGATGAATTAGAAATGGAAGTATCAAAATACAATTTAATGAATTTACAAAAGAACTTGGAAAATAAGGCAAGGAAAATTATAAAGTAAGAGAATGATCAATCACTTCCTGAAATTGAACAAAGTGGTAAGGGTATATCTATAGAATCTATTTATAGAGATCCTTTTGATAATTCAAGTGTAATATGTGGAGAGTATAAAGAGATCAAAATAGTTAAAGACTTCTAATCTCATATTATATATTATTTTAATAAGGATCCAATGTATTGGCAATCCAATATAAAACCAATAGCATTCAGCCCAAGAAAAAAAATAGGTACCTTTTTCAGCCAGAACCTGTAAAAAATTACAACCATGTAAAAAAATTTAAATGGTCACATCATAATCAGTGAACGATTTTGAGGATTCGAATGAGATTTGGTTTATTCCAATAATTTGGCCCAAAATTCCAGACTACATGTCTAGTTGGGAAGACCTTGTGAAGTTTGCATTGAAGGATGAAGTGGATATAGTATATAGAATATTTAATATCACAAGATGTTAAATATTATAACACACATTGTGTACCTATAGTTGACATCCTGGAATGAATAGGGAGTACACTCCCAGAAGATCATTTTGATGTAAACACCATTTTGTACATGACCAAACTGCATGTGCCATGGGTGGAAAATGACTTTGGTTCCTCTCAAATTACTCATTGACTAACAAATTGGAGTTATAGGTTTTGTGTTATATAGGTACACATCATGTACATAAGTTTACATTACATGATAAGCTAAGGTACATTCCATGTATCTCTCTTGGTTCTATACACCATGTATACAATATTACACATTTTTTACTTCTTCTAAATTCATGCACATGACATATATCTTTGTCCAAAGTAAGATCATGATGCGTAGGAAATATATAATGTGTAATACTTCCACGTAGATTTTTATGGTTGCATTTTTCTTATATATTGGATATTTTATATGAAATGATATTTAAATTCTTGTCCCATTTAAATTGAATACCAGACAACAGATATCAATCATGTCATTCAGGGAATTCTTCAGTAGATAAAAACCTTTTTTTGGTTTTGAATCTATGTTAGAATGTGGATACCTCTCATAATAAAAAGGAAGGGTTGGTATTCCAATATTACCACATAGGGAACAAGGATCCTCAATACGTGGATTAGATAAGGTTTGTATTCTTCCCAGTTACATGATCCTTGGATCTTCTTTCAATAGAGTTTTTATTTGGACTAAGTGATAAAATGGGAATGGGATCCTCCACTAGAGTTAATATTAATAAAAACTAATAGATATATCATATGATGCACGTAGAACATGTTTAAGTCCCATTGTTATCAAGTGTAAATCAGAGTATGATTCTTGTTATTCTTTGATGAGATACATGCTTGTTGGAGTGGGTCAAATTTATTAAATGGGTTATTTCATATTATCCTTTCATCTTAATTATTACCCTTATCTCTCATGTTGTCCATTACTGATAGATAAGGGTTTTCTTACTATATGCATCAAATATCTACCCTTATGTCACAAAAAAATTCATCTTTTGGGGTATTAATGTTTAAATGTGGTTAGAAAATCTTATCTATAAACTATATTATGAACTGATAGGGTAAATAGGGTTTATAAAATATAGGGTGATCACAATGAGAGGAGGTTCACCATAGTTTGGTACTAACATCATTTAAATTAAAATCACAATACATATCCATCACTAAGTTCATAAACCTTAACCTAAGAAATCATGGTACACTCATATCATTTTTTACAAAACCAAACAAACTTCAATCTTTTGTTTTCTTTATTGGTTTTTAAATAATTTAATTAATTTCTATACCATTACTAATGAATAAACCTCATCTTACACTTAAAATTATTTTAGATTAATTATTTTTTCTTAGAGTTTATAAATTTTTACTTTGGTTTCTTCGAGATATTTAACAATTCCTTTCAGGAATGTAAAAATTTGTGTCATTGATGTGGATCAGTGACATGAAATATTTATGATTTTTAGGAATTTTCCATTTATATTTTTGGTGTAGATTATTCCTATTCCCCTAAATTCTTGAGTGAGTTTCATGGGATGATTTTTTAGGTTATGTCAAGTTGGGATAACGTGCATTGGTTTTCATGTAATATTGGAATTATATGTTGGAATTATGGTGCATTATTATTGATGAAACAATGATATGGGAAGTATTATCTTATTAGGTAGACAAAGAAAACAATGTAGAAACAAGATGAATAAGATTAAGAGAGCATACCCAATTGTAGTGATAAAACTAGTAGTAAAATAGCCATCAGAGATATGCAAAAAAAAAGGCAAATCTTACCCACACCTGCAAGGGAAAACAAAAATAAACACACCAAATTAATTCAAATACAACAACAACAACAAAAAAGTCTTGAACCTATTTAAATTGGGTTGGAAACACTGATCAAACATTGAAAATTAGTGAAGTGTCAAGAAAGCAAACAAGGGTTATTCGTGACCCCAATAATTTAGCTATTCCAATTAAGAATTTTGAATTAAATAAAACTTTTATTTAAAAAAATTAATAATGGGAAACAACATCAATGGAATTTCAGATCATTAACATGCATCATAAAACAAAATTAAATTCCATAAGGTAAGTATGAAAGGCTACCTACCTTTTACCAAGTATTTTTAACTTTGATTTAAAGGGCCAACATTAGCTATCAAGGCCATCCAAGATTATCCAGCCTCTCCTTTGATCAACCAGGCTCATCACATCACCCGGAGATTATAAGTTACATCAAGAAACAAATATTAATTAACTATAACTAATTAATTAATTAAATTTAACCCTTTGATGTTATTGGTTAACTCACCATGACATTATTCTATGTCAAAAACATCATCAACAACACACATTACACTCCCAATGCATCCATGAATCTACGATGCACAAATCCCAATTTAAAAATACCTATTCAATAGCTAATAAAATTGATTTTGGAAAAAAAAACCCTTGGATGTATATGAAATATTGAATACCTCAATGGATCGATGTGAAAAAAAAGGAAGTCATGATCTTAGGTTACCCTATTCCTAATCATATCAAAATATCAATAAAAAATGATTTATTTCACCATAATTTATTGAAATTGATGAATAACCCTAAAACAGAAACTTCTAAAACCAGAAATGTCATAAGGGAAACAATGTAGGAGGGTGGTTGAATACCTCAGTGCACATCTTGTAGATGACATGCGAAGAGAAGAGTTCATGGGGGTAAGAGAGAAATGACTGCTAGGGCTCGGGATGGGAGGAGTGGAGAGGCTATAGGTGGCGAGCGACGAGTAGTGAGTAGCGAGCAGGGAGCAGGGAGCGGCAAGTGGCGAGCGGTGAGCATCGAGCAGCGAGCGTTGAGGGGGAGTTGGAATGGGATAAGGGCTGAGCGAGGGAGATTATAATGGCAGAGAGGGGGAGTCGGGATGGGAGTGGCATAGAGGAGGGGTGGAGGGGAATATAGGAGTAGCGTTATAGGTATTGGAGAAGTGGGGCATGATAGGAAGTCAGGATGGGAGGAGAGGAGCCTGATGGAGAGTGGGTGTTGATGGGAGGTCTATTCAGATAGTTTTTATGAAACCATTGATATATACTACCTATACCAACAGTTTTGGAAAACCATTCATAAAGGGGAATGGAGAAAATCCTATTTCTAGTAGTGAAGGGGATAAATATTATCTTCCTCAAATGAGTATTCAATCATATCTCCATGTGAATATTAAATTGTCTATGAAAGAACATATAGGGAAACAAAATAATGTGATAAATGTTCCTGATTTTAACCAAGATTATGATGGAATGATAATTTTTTGGTACTGTGTATGTGTTCCATCCATACTAGATTTTAATAATTACTTATTGGATGTGTTTCATAGTTCAACATTCTCTATACGTCCAGGAATTATGATGATGTATAGGGATCTGAATGAGTATTTCTTATGGGAAAACATGAATATAGATATTTCTAAGTATATATCTCACTTATTGGTATATCATTAAGTGAGGGATAACATACAAAAGTCAAAGGCTATTTTAAAACCATTAACCATACAATAATGGAAATGTTAAAACATTATAATGTATATTTTTATTTGAATCCCCCAAACATCTAAAGGGTGTAATGTTATAAGGGTTGTGATCGATTTCCTTATGAAGTCATCACAATTATTTTCCATTAGATAATATTTATATTTGAATCACCTTGTCACATACATAACTTATTTTAAAGTTCTTTTTCATTTAATTTCCATTCTTGCTTTGTTTTGGGGGTTTCCTATGAATTTTGGTGAAAGTGGTGTGTTTTTGAAATTTAGGCCAAATCGTTATCCCATTTCCAAATTTAAAAATTAAATTTTGTTTATTTTATAAATCCTTCATTTTTAAACATTTTTCAACATTTTTCATCCATTCCAATTCCTAGATGGCCTTCCCTTACCAATTAACACAACCATTTCAATTTGGACCCTTTAGGAATCCATAATAATGGTGGATTTGAGTTTTTATTTATGGAATTGGGCCAGCCCAGAAGCCCATTTCCAGTTTAAAAAAAAATTGTTTATTTAATAACTTATTTAGTTTTTATTATTTTTCAGTTATTACAAGTGTCACCCAAGCCCACTAAACCTAGTCTTGCACCCATTATCTTTACCCCCTCTTTGGAGCTCATAAGCATCGCGAATTAGGGCAGAACATCATAGGGTTTGTCAAATCATCCATATTTGAAGAGGTAACTTATTTCCTTCATAAATCTTTAAATTATTACTCTTTTACCCCATTATAGTTCCTACATTACCTAAAATTACATATTCGAACCTCAATTTCATTTTTTGAAATTTTAAAATTCATCTACTAGTCTATTTGGGTCGATTTCTTCAAGATCCCTCAAGTGGGTCTCCTTCATTCTTCTTTCAATTTGCTTAGGGTTTCATTAGATTTTCTTAGGGTTTATTTCCTTATCCTTGAGTTTCCTAATTTCAGGAAACTAGGGTTTTGAACCTAGGGTTTTATTCTGGATTTATTGGTCTATTCTTTTGGTTTTAGGCTTGATATAAGTCCCTTGTGGTGTGGCAGTGGTGCAGTTTTATTTTCACACAAAGATTCGAGGGTTTTCATTATTTTGGTAGGTGATTCCATTTTTTATGAAATATTTGTGACCTAGATACTGTTTTAATGATATTTTCATGTTTATTAAATTTGATTATTGCTGAAAAAATTGGTTTTAGTGGTGTTTTTAATGAAAGTGAATTTTAAGTGCCAATTTTAGGTGAAATTGGGGGTTTTTTATATAAATCTTTTATTGGTTCATTTGAGGCTTACCTATAATTACCTAGTTGATTTTATTGAACTGTATTAGACCTGAAAATATTGCTTTGAATATTTATCCTCTTTATTTATTCATGATAAAGTTTGTTTAAATGGTGTTTGTGAAGCCAATGGACTTTAAGTGCCATGTTTGGGTGAAAATGGGAGTTTTTAAAAGATATAACTTTTGGTTCATATGGGGCTTACCAATAACTGAATTTTTGGTTTAATTGAATGGTATTGAATTTAAATTTTTGTTTTTGTGACTTGAAAGTTCATACATAGTGTGTAAAGTTTATATTTCAAAGAGTTTTGGGTGCAAAACAATGTGATATTTTGAGACGTTGTTCTATTGAAAATCAAAATGTTTTTTGGTGTGTTTTAAGTGGTATAAAATATGTATAGATAATATTTTTTTTGTATGTGAACATTAGTGGTGTTTTTACATTCAAATTAATTTGTTTTTCTTGCTGAAATTGTTTGAACACAAAAGGGGAATCCTGGGTACCTAGGTGGGCGGATATGCACTAGTACGGCTAGTGAACCGGATGGGTTTTGTCCCTGTTTCACTGAGAAATGTGATAATGACAACTATAAATAAATTATTTGGATGATTTTTGGATACCACTAGGTTATGGGTATGTTACGTACTAGTATATCATGCATGGTAAAGGATTGTGACTTGGATACTTTACACCGAGTTACGAGGTACATAGGGACCGAGACTATCTAGTTGCCTAGGGGTGTTCCCAATTTTTGTGCTCATATTATTTTTAGTATTTACCCTTTTATTAGGGTGTTTTTGGATGTAATTTATAGTATATAAAATTTCATGTTTAATTGTGTTAACATTCTGAAATTTTTAGTTTAAAAACTGTCTTTAATTGAATGTTTCATTTCTTGGAATTTATCACCACTTTTCTTTACATATTAAAACTGCTTGCTTTTTCACCTTGTATTGCATAATATTTAGAATATTTAGGAGGTACATTATTGGGATTAGTCTCACACCCTAATTACACCCATTGTGTGTAAGTATACTTGGTTGTGTTTGACTCGGGTAAAGGAAAATCCTCGGGTGAAGGCGGTTCGGGTTGTTAGACCCCTCCTATGGTGTGGTGTTGTGGAGACAGCTTAGGGGTGATGACCACTTGTTGTGTGGAGTCTTTGTGGATGTATTGATGATGTATTTATTTGTATTTTTACCTCTTGTACTATATTTAAATCCATATATTCAG
The DNA here is from genome assembly GCA_963277665.1 of Viscum album. Classification (NCBI taxonomy): domain Eukaryota; kingdom Viridiplantae; phylum Streptophyta; class Magnoliopsida; order Santalales; family Viscaceae; genus Viscum; species Viscum album. Next base: position 423,139,428 of record OY728166.1, on the reverse strand, counting down.
ATCTGGTTTTGTTAAAACTTGTTTGGCATGAAAATTTTAGATTCTTATTATTGATTGTTTTTAATGTTTTATGCTTTCATACTTAGGTAAATAATTCCCAAACCTAATTTATTGATACCCGAGAACTTGTGCCAGCCCATGGGGATAGGGAACACCCTTCGTGACTTGTCATGGGCTGGATTTTATTCCGGTATTAGTGGAAACCATATCCGGTTCGTGACAAAATGGTATCAAAGGGGAGCCAATGTTTTTTGTTTATATTGCTATTTTGGGATGAGTCGGGATAGATAAGAGCTATGAATTTTGGGGCTCGGGGTTTTGGTCATGAGTAGGGTGTTTGTCCCACACCCCTCATGGTAGACCTTGAGTCGCCAGGGGAGGTTGGAATTATTTGATTGACTTCGCTTCCAGGTGAGATGTGTGGGCTGCAGACCACATGTGATAATTGGGAGGGGGTGGAGTAGTTGTTTCTTTTATTACTATAATGTTTTTAGATTATTTATATTTTATATATTTGATTAAAATTTTTATAATTGTGGTATTGACTTGTTTTTGTGACTATTGCATTTTGTAGCAACATACCTCCCCGGAAAGCTCCCATTCGCCCACGGGAGGAAGTCAGAGAGAGATCTCCCACACCTATTGATTAGATTATAGTCAAGGTAGTGGTCTAGGATGTCTAAGGACTAGGAAAGGGACTAGATTCTATTCCATATCCTATTAGAGAGTATGATACCTGTCCTATAAAGTACAAGGCCTAGGAGTTCCTAAAAAATAATCCTCCCACCTTCTGAGGTAGTATAGAACCCTATGAAGTAGAGGAATGGATCAAAAAGATCAAGTGCATGTTCTAACTCCTAGATAAACCCAAGAAGTTTAGGGTCAAATGTTACTTCTTTCTGTTGGAGGGTCCCAGCTGCAGGTGGTGGGAATCAATACTTCAGACTGGGAAGAATGAGTAGATGCGCTGGAGAGATTTCAAGGTTGTCTTCAATGAGCAGTACTACCCTGAGGTCTTGGCATATGCCAGGTCCTAGGAGTTCATGGAACTTGTTCAAGGGAATATATATGTGATAGAGTATGCCGACCATTTAACTGAGTTGGTTCATTATACTCCTGAAATCATCTCTAATGAGCAAGCGAAGTCCCAGAGGTTTGAGAAAGGCTTGCGACCAAAGATATACTCCCAAGTGTTCTTGTTTAAGCTGAGGACCTGTGCTAAGGTTGTTGATCGAGCATGCATGGTGGAGATTGATAGGAAAGGTAGGGTTTTTTTCTCTGGATCAGTATCAGTAGTGGGTAGTGTCAGCTCCTTAGATAAGAAAAGGAAGCGGGGTGAACAGGTGAAAAAAGGAGGTGGCAGTTCAAGCCACTCTTCCATGCAGTTTTTGTATGTGGCTTCTGATGAGAGATCGGTCATGTGACACTAGTGTGGGAAGATAGGGTACATATGACCATCATTCCCACTTCCCTCAAATACTTGTTACTAGTGTGGAGGTATGGGGCATTTTTAGCACTTCTATGGGGTTCCACATCCACTTCCGAGTGGGGCAGGGTCAGTGGCTTCAAGGGGAGTGCAAGAACAGTCTGGGCCATTGAGTACTGGGGGATGTCAGTTTTGTGGTCGTGGTAGTAGGGTTGGTTCATCTTTTGGGTAGATCCAGTTTATGGCACAACCACATACTAGCGGTCATCCTCAGGTAGAGACGAGACATCTCCATGCGGTGGATCAAGCACCAGTAGGATCAGAGGTGGGACCGTCGATAGTTCGAGGTACCATTTTGATCGCATATTCTATAGTTATTGATCTTTTAGATACTAGTTCCTCTGATCATTCATTTTTAACCACTTTTTGGAAACATTGAATTTACCAACTGAGTTATTGTCTTTTGTGATGGAGTTGGTGATGCCGCCGGGAAAGAAGAAGGAGTAGGGTCTCAGGTGCTCATCATGTGCACTCTCCGTGTCAGGTATTGAGATGGAGTGGGACCTCTTGGTCTTATATATGGAACTATTTGACATAATACTTGTCATTTATTGGCTAGTACAATTCTAGGAACACATTGATTACTACAGTTAGTGCGTGAGTTTCACGGCACCTGATGGGAGTCGTCAGGTTTTTTGTGGAGAATGGGATCGTCGGTCAGGTCACACAGGACCTCCACTCCTAGATTTTGGAATTCTTATATTTTGGTTATCTTTGATCATGCTATATTATGATGGTATTTCACCTGAAGGTGCACTACCTCATGTAGTGAAATAGTTTTTGGAGGCATTCCTGGATGATTTTTCAGGTTTTCCCCTAGATCAAGATGTAGAATTCTAGATTAAAATGGTGTTGGGAACACAGCTGATATCCATTACCCCTTATCACATGGCCCCCACCGAGATAAGGGAATTAAATATACAGTTGGAAAACTTATAATCCAAAGGATTCATTCACCCGAGCATCTCTCCTTGGGTCACTCCTGTGTTGTTTGCGAAAAAGGCTAACGGATCCCTCTGGTTGTGCATTGACTACCAGAAGCTAAATAAGGTAACAATTAAGAAAAAATAACCATTGCCCAGAATAGATTATTTGATCAATTAGTTAAAGGGGGAAATTGGTTATCAAAAATAGACTTGAGTTTGGGTTATCATCAACTCAGGGTGAAAGAGGCAGATATCCCAAAGACAGCCTTTCGAAGCAGGCACATCCACTTTGAGTATTTGTTCATGCCCTTTGGATTGACCAATTCTCTAGCAGTCTTTATGGAACTCATGAATAGGGTGTTCCATCAGTATCTTGATTCCTGCGTTGTGGTGTTCATGAATGAAATTCTTGTATACTCTAGCTCTGAGGAGGAGCATGAACATCACTTGAGGATCATTTTGGGAACTTTGAGGGATCACCACCTCTATGAAAAGTTGTCAAAGTTCACTTTCTGGATCAAGGAATTGAAATTTCTAGGGTACATGATCTCGGAGTAGGGGGTTTTAGTGGACCCCGAGAAGATCAATGCAGTTATGTCTTGGGAGCAGCTGAAGAATTTGTTTGAGATCAGGAGTTTCCTCGGCATGTCTAGTTACTACAGGCGATTTGTTCGAGATTTCACTCATCTTGCTTCACCAATGACTGCACTCACCAAGAAAGGGGTGAAGTTTGTATGGAGCACAGAATGTCAGTAATCCTTTGAGGAGATGAAGCAGAGTTGAATACCGCCCCCATGCTGATTTTTCATGAGGCTGGGAAGGGGTATGTGGTCTATTTCAATGCTTCAGGTATGGGTCTTTGGTGTGTGCTTATATAGGATGATCACGTGGTGGAATATGGATCTCGCCAACTCTGACCACACGAAAATAATTATCCGACCCACCACTTGGATTTGACAGTGGTGATGTATGATTAGAAGACCTAGAAGCACTACCTCTTTAGGGAGAAGTTTTTTTTCTACACTGATCACAAAAGCTTAGCCTATATATTCTTATAGAAGGACCTCAACTTGAGGTAGCGTCGTTGGATTTAGTACTTGCAGGGGATCTACTTTGACATTGTCTATACACCAACAAAGGGTAATGTGGTGTTCGATGCCTTTAGTATAAGAGTTTCAGTACAGGCTTTGAGGAAGTCCAGTGATGAGTAGACCTTGATGGGGCTCTTTGATCAGATGCATGTGGAGACCAGAGAGCACAGTGGAGGTGAATTCTTAGAAATATTTCACTTGACTCCTTATCTATTGAAGTTGATTCTGTGGGAACAGCCTAGTGATGAGCTTTGTCAGTGGTTGAGAAAGTTTCTTCATGGTGGGGAGACGTCCTCTGATTGGTTGTCGTCTCCCAAAGGCATATTGTGCTTCAAGGGCCATTCAGTAGTGTCGTTATCTCTGCAGAAGGTAGTGATGGATGATAGAAACCAGTCCTAGTGGTTTGTCCATCCAGGTGCCACCAAGATGTATTATTATGTCTATCAATAGTTTTGGTTTCCAAGTATGCGACGGGACATAGCAGACTTTGTTTTGAGATGCTACACATGCCAGCAGGTGAAAGCAGAGCATCAGAGGCCCTCTGGTTTGCTCTATCCATTACCCATTCCTACTTGAAAGTGGGAAGAGGTTGCCATGGACTTTATTGTTGGCTTTCCTCATATTATTTGGGGTAATAATTCCATTTGTGTGGTGATTGATCATATAACCAAATCATCCCACTTCATTATAATCAAAGATACAACTAAAGTGGATTATTTGGGCTATTTGTATCTTTAGGAGGTGGTGAAACTCCATGGAGTTCCATCAGAAGTTGTCTCATATAGAGACCTCCTACTTTACATCTCAATTTTGGTAATGCCTTAATAAGGCCTTGGGGTCTTAGATTAAGATGAGCATGACATACCACCCTCAGACGAATGGTCAGACAGAGCGGGCGAATCAGATTTTGGAGGACATGATTCATGCATGTGTCCTAGATTTTAGAGGTTCCTGGGATAGTCATTTGGTATTGGTTGAGTTTTTTTATAATAATAGTTACCAATCTTTGATTCGAATGGCTCTTTTTTAGGCTCTCTATGGTCGGCCTTGTCACCACCACCACCCGCTGTGTTGGGCTGAGGTAAGTGAGACCTCACTACTGGGGTGGAGTCTAGTGCAGAAGACATTTGAGAAGGTCAAGTTGATCAGGTAGAGGTTATTGACAGCTCAGAGTCTCTATAAATCTTATGCCGACCAGAGGCATCGATACATAGAGTTTTCTATGGGCGACAGGGTATTCATGAAAGTAGCCTCTCGTCTGGGTCATCGTAGATTAGGAAATCAAGGAAAGTTGACAACACGATATATCGGACCTTTTGATATCACTGAGCATATTGGCAAGGTGGCATAGAGGTTGGCCCTACCTTCTCAATTTACATACATCCATGACGTCTTCCATGTCTCCTAGTTGAAGAAATACAACCCATATCCATCCCATGTACTAAATTGGGAGGAGTTAGACATAGAGCCTGATTTATCTATTATTGAGTGGCCAATGAGAATAGTGGAATTCCAAGAAAAGGTTCTTTGGGGAAAGTATATTCTATTGGTTTGGGTTCTTTGGTATCATGGTAATGATACACATGAGACATGGGAGTGGAAGTCATGGATTGAGAAAGAGTACTCATTCCTATTTTCTGATCAAGCTTCAAGTTGACTTTCTGGGATGGAATGTTTTCATAGTGGGGAGAATTATCACATGCATAACTTATTTTCAATTTATTTTTCATTTAATTTCCATTATTTCTTTGTTTTTGGGGTTTCTCATGCATTTTGTTGGAATTTGTGCGTTTTTTAAATTTGGGCCAAACCATGAGCCCATTTCCAGATTTAAAAATAAAATTGTGTTTCTTTCATAAATCCATCATTTTTCAACATTTTTCATCCATTCCAATTCATAAATGGACTCTCCGAAACTATTAATTCCACCATTTTAATTCGGACCCTTTAATAATTCATAGTAATGATGTATTTGAGTTTTTATTTATGGAATTGGGCCTTCCTGGAAGCCCATTTCCAGTTTTAAAAAAAAAATTATTTAATAACCTTTTCAAATTTTATTATTTTTTGGTGATTCCAAGTGTCACCCAAGACCACTGAACCCATACGTGCACCCATTATCTTTCCTTCCTTTTGTTTCTTGTATGCATCGCGAATTAGGGAATAACTTCATAGGGTTTCTCAAATCATCCAGATTTGAAGAGTTAACTTATTTCCTTCATAAATCTTTAAATTATTACTCTTTTTCCTCCATTACAGGTCCTACATGGCCTTATCTTCCTTATTCAAACCTCAATTTCATTTTTGGCTGTTTGAAAATTCATCTAATGGTGTATTTGGGTCTATTTCTTCAAGATCCAACAAGTAAGTGGGTCTCCTTCATTCTTCTTTCAATTTGATTAGGGTTTCATTAAATTTTATTAGGGTTTATTCCCTTATCCTTGAGGTTCCTAATGTACAAAAACTGGGTTTTTGAACCTAGGTTTGATTATGAGTTTATTGGTCTATTCTTTTGGTTTTAGGATTGATATAAGTCCCTTGTGGTGCAGCGGTGGTGCAGTTTGATTTTCGCACAAAGATTCAAGGGTTATCATTATTTTGGTAGGTGATTCAATTGTGTATGAAATATTTGTGACCTATATACTGTGTTTATTATATTTTCATGTTTATTAAATTTGATTATTTCTACAAAAATTGGTTTTAGTGGTGTTTGTAATGCAAGTGAAATTTTTAAGTGCCGGTTTTAGGTGAAATTGGGGGTTTTCATATAAATCTTTTATTGATCCATTTGGGGCTTCCCTATAATTACCTAGTTGATTATATTTAACTTTATTTGGGCTAAAAATCATTTTTTGAATATTTATACTCTTTTTTTGTTCATGAGAATGTTTGTTTAAATGGTGTTTGTGAAGCCAATGGACTTTAAGGGCCATGTTTGTGTGAAAATGGGGGGTTTTTAAAAATATAACTTGTTGGTTCATATGGGGATACCTCATAACTAAAATTTTGGTTTCATTAAAGGGTATTAAACTGAAATTTTTGTTTTTATGACTTAAAAGTGTTCACATAGTGTGGAAAGTGGATATTTCAATGAGTTTTGGGTGCAAAACAATGTGAGATTTTGAGAAGTTGTTCTATTGAAAATCAAAATGGTTTGTGGTGTGTTTTAAGTGGTATCAAATGTGTATAGATACTGTATTGTTTTCATGTGACCATTAGTGGTGTTTTTATATGAAAAATAATGTGTTTTTATTTCTTAAATTGTTTGATCACAAAAGGGGAAGCCTAGGTACCTAGGTGGGCGGATATGTACTAATACGACTAGTGAACCAGATGGGTTTTGTCCATGTTTCACTGAGAAAATGGATAACAACAACTCTAACTAAAATATGTGGATGATGTTTGGGGACCACTATTTTATGGTTATGTTCCCTAATAGTGGCTCATTTATGGGAAAGTATTGTGACTTGGATACTTTACACTGAGGTACGAGGTACATAGGGCCCGGGACTATCTAGTTTCCTAGGGGTGTTCCCGATTTTGGTGCTTATCTTATTTGTGGTATTTACCCTTGTATTAGGGTGTGTATGGATGTAATTTATAGTATATCTCATGTTGTGTTTAATTATATTAACATTCTGAAATTTTTAGTTTAAAAACTTCTTTCAATTGAATGTTGCATTTCTTGGAGTTTATCACCACTTTTCTTTAAATATTAAAACAACTTTCTTCTTCACCTTGTATTTAATACTCTTTGGAATATTTGGGTGGTATAATATTAGGATTAGGCTCAAACCCTACTTACACCCCTTAGGTGTAATTAAAATTGGTTATGTTTGACTCAGGTAAAGGCAAAGCCTTGAGTGAAGGCGGTTCGGGTTGTTAGACCCCTCCTGCAGTGCGATGTTGTGGAGACGGCTCAAGTGTGACAAACCCTTGTCGTGTGGAGTCTTTTTGGATGTCTTGATGCTGTATTTATTTGTATTTGGACCTCTTTTACTGTATTTAAATCCATGTATTCAGATCTGGTTTTTCTAAAACTTGTTTGGCATAAAAATTTTAGATTCTTATTATTGATTGTTTTTAATGTTTTATGCTTTCATACTCGGGTAAATCATTCCCAACCCTAATTTATTGATACCCGAGAACTTGTGACAACCTGTGGGGATAGGTATTGCCCTTCAATACTTTTCATGGGCTATATTTTATGCCATTATTAGTGGTGACCAGATCCGGTTTGTGACACATCTTGATAGAATTTATATTAAGGAAGTGGTAATGTTTCATTTAGTACCATATTCTATTATTTTTTATTAAGATATGAGGTTTACTTTGATAATTTAGAGAAGTATTCAGTAGGATCTAAATATTGAGATGATTTTTAGTATAACATAAAACCCTAAAATAGATTTTAAGTTTGAGATAAAAATTAAAATCCTAGAGTATATGCTTAGATATTGTTCTATGGATTTTGAAGGTGATTAGGATTAACACCTTTCACTACTTGAGTTTTTATACAACAATATCTTTTACTCGAGAATTTAAAAGGATCCTTAAGAATCCCTCTATTTAATGAAGTGTAGAACTAAAACATGTTGGTATGAAGTTATATAATGACATATATTGGTACATAAGCTAGATTTGGATATGAAAAATAATGTTAGATTCATTTAGCAGAACATTAAGGTAGTTTAGTGTCGAAAGAAAAGTTATGATCACAATCATCAGCTAGATCTAGAATTTGGTGTTGGTGATGAGGTATTTCTAGTAATTTATCTATCGAATAAGGTAATATATTTGGTCATAAAGGAATATTTATCCCTATTTATATTGGCCCCTTTGATAAAGTAGGGATGGTATCTTATCTCATCATGCATCCACCGAACCTCTCTTAGGTTCATGATGTGTTACATGTATCTCTCCTGAGGAAGTACGTATCTGATCCATCACATGTAATGAAATCAGAGGTTATACCAATAGAACATGATCTTTCTTATACATAATAGCCTATAGGAATCTTGGATCGTAGATATAAAGTGGTACGGAACAAGACTACTCACCTGGTGAATATTCTCTAGAGAAATCACAAATTCAATGAAGCTACATGGGAACTAGAGGATGTAATGAAAAAAATAAATACTGATTTTTTTGTATCATATTGAAATATTTAAAGGGATAAAATTGTTTTTATGGGGGTAGAATATAACACCCATTGATTTTATGAAATATTTTTTAAATAAATTTGATTTCTTGGATAAGCTTACGTTACATGAAACATCAAGTTTAAATGAACCGAGAGATTCTAGTAAAATATTATTATGTGATAGTTATTTCCTATCTATTTTATTGAAGATAATGAATAGGAATAATTAAATTAGAAAACATTTATGGTTCTATATGCATAAATTAATTCTTTAGGTATCAATTAATTAAAAATAAAAATAAAAAACATTTGGATGTAATAGAGATATTTTCAAGGAAAAATGTTTTTATGCATACAATGTATTTTTATCATAATAAATTAAATCAATATATAATGGTGAATTATTTAAATGAAATATATTTAAAATATATTTAATAAAAAAATTAACATTCATTTGATATTTTTATAGATTTAGGATATGAATAAACCATTTTTATACATAAAAATGTATTTTAATAAAAAGTTATTTTAGCTTTGTGTTTCACACTTATACTAAAATAAAATTATTGTATTTTTTGAAATTTAAATTGATAAAATGGATTAAATATTTACAATTTATTGGTTCTAATTTGGTAAATTGGTCCCTTTTATATTTGGTCAAGATGAATAGTAACCATGGTAAAATGATTCACCTCGGTAAAGGGTAGACCAGATTAATCTAAGTTAAAGCTAAGTGATATGGACATAATATTTATTCATAAATCCTAATGTATTAAGTAAATTAAACCCTTATCACCTTTCAAAATAAATTGAATTTTTTAGTTTACACTTTTCCATTAAAATGTTGTGTAAAATATTTAAAACATAAAAATTTACAAAGTTTCACTCTCTTAGTTTTAAATATGTATTATATGTCCACATGGGGAAAAATACAAGTTATGAATGAATATAAATGTATATTTTTTTATTAATGAAAATTTTTTCATTATAGAAATATATTTATAATTTTTAGAAATTATGAAATTTCCTTAAATGTTATACAATACCGACACATTATTTATTCAATTATTATAAAAATCATATATATGATTTTAATCATATTAAATTAATATAATCTGAGTTATTTATTGTGTTACATGAATTTTATAGATTAATATGCCATTTTAGTGTTGTTTTAAATGATTATATTCAAATTATAACATTATCATTATGTCTTTTATGTCAATTCAATGAATAGTGTCAAAATCAACATTAATGATATTTTATCAAAATAAGTTTTTTTATTTAAAAAGTATAAAAAACATGAAATAGGAAAGTAAGGATAATATATAGTCAAAAATTACATCATTTTACCATTTATGCTTCAGTAATTTCTTTATATGAAAAATTATACCCTTTTAAGAGTGAATAAGACGTTATCACGGTTAACATTAAAATTTGTTAACTAAGGGGTTAATATAAAATATAAGATTTAAAAAAAAATTTAAACCTATCAAAATATTATTGGTTAATTTTATTTAAACCTCTTCCTATATTATATTCAAATACCTAGCCTTTTGAAGGAATTTGGGATAGATAAGTCCTTTATTATATTTTATTTTTTCTAGAAATTCAAAAAGTGACCCTCACCATGATTATAAAAGGGAACCTCCACCCTTCACTTATTCATTAATTTTGAGACTTATAGCTTGGAAGTACCCTAAAAATATCTTTTTAACATCTTTATCCACATTCTAGATGTTATTTTCTTCCCAAAAGACCAACCCTAGGATCAATAAGAGGAGACCTAAAGGATTTGTTTCAAAGAAGAGGTAATTTCCCTTACCGATCACTTTCTTTTTAATTATTATTTTACCACATATAAATATAATATATTCATCATAAGATAATAAATTATGTATGATAAATATACTTAAATCTTATTATGATTATTAAACCAAATTTATTCACCCACTTTCCATCAAATGGGAAGTGATTTTATCGCTTGTGTGTATGTACGACTTACCATCTCGATGTAGCGATACCATTCATTTATCATCCCCATAATTTATGGATGGGAATTATGATGGGCTAAATTTTTATAGAATATACTTATGAAATAATTATTCTTCTTTAATGATAATTTCATATCTACCCCATTACCTTCTAAACTGTTGTAAAATGATAACATTGATCGTGTGTATGTGTGGACGACCACCTCTACAAAGCAGTGTCATTAATTTTTCATTTCCATTTTACATGTATGGTAATAAGGATTTATTTAATTAATATTTATGATTTAATAATGATTCTATAATTTTGTGTTATTTTTTACTTTTCGTTCATTACTTCTATTGAAAAATGAACACAATGTTCATGCGTACGTACGACCTACCGTCTCTATGAACAGTGTAATTAATTTCTCTATCTATAATTTTAAGAATGAATCTAAAAATATATATAATTAATATAAAATATATTTATATCATGATTAATATTTTTATTATTATGGAACCATGATCAATATACATGGACTAGAACCACCAAACCAAATCATACATGAAAAATGAAGCAAATGCCACCAAAAAAAGTGATTTTAATAAAAAAAATAACAAACATGTGATAAAAGGTTATATGTAAATAATAAACAGAATTATTTATATGATAATGGTTCTATAATAGATATATAATAACTCTATATTTACTATAGAGGAGGTTCCAATGCATACAAAGGAAGTTGTACCTATGATAATCGATTTTCGTCACACTTTTATTTCCATGGTGCACATGCCATATTCACTACGTTAATCCTTTATGTGGTTTATATATTTCCTATGAATGAATTTAATGATTAATCTTATTAGTTTTATTGTAATTTATATATCCATCTAATTTTATTTATTTCATTAGGATTATGATTCAAATGTTACCAAATATGTAAGGGTTTTATGTCATAATCTCATCCTTTAACAGAATTGTTAATGATTAAGTTTTCGATAATGAAATATTATGATGAACCTTTCTAGAAACTCATGACATATCTTTTACTCTAGTTATTTCTTGATAATAAATGTGTTACATCCATTTTATTTACCTTAATTCCTCATTGGGATGAAAATATTTTTTTATGGAAAAATGAATATTATTTCCATCTTTGGTTGAAAACCCTTTTACTTCCATATCCATTGTAACATCCCTCCCCTTCCCATTAGATTAGGGAGGTGATGGAATGATACTTGTCCTTAAGTGACATACCCAAGGGGACAAAGGCTGAAAATAAATGTCGATGGATTCATGAACAATGGGGGATGATTTTCCCTTTGAAAGAAAACACCCAACCAAATGTACCAATACCACAATAACTACATGATGCATGTAAACAATGTTCCACACCTCAATAAGACCAAAAAACCAAAATAAAAACTATAATAATCCATAATTAGAGTACCAAGAGGGAGTCTGAACCACAAAACCCAAAGAAGCTATCACACAACTCCACAACTTTACACCCAACTCCACACTCCAAACACCACAATAATGCCCAAGAATCTTGATGAACCACTAAAAGAATTAGATAACTTACCTTTTCACATGTCCTAGAATAAAACATCTACAAAATAAACAAAGTTCCAAAGCGGGGAGTGAGTAATAATACTCAGTACGTTTTCCCCAAATGACTTCCCTACACATGCCACTGAGAAAAACCTGTTAGCACAATTATATAAAAAAATTTATATAAATCCATTAAATAGTTCAGAAATTCACAATAAGAAAAATAAATCCTTACCCAAATCAATTCACCCAAATCACCACAATTCCAAGGAAAGAAACCATCCAATGCTACCAAACACATCCTTAACCTGAGGCCCCTTTTTCAATGTCATAAACCATTCCAACTAGTGTGGCTTCATGCATGTCCCTCCCATGTTCCCAAGTTCTACACACACACATGAGCTCGATGTTACCATTGATAGTGGAACTTCACTTTGGAACTCGTACACTTTTCATAGTGGTACTTCACGCCCACTTCTCTTTGATGGTGGTCCTTCACACCCACTATTCATCTTTTCCAACCATGATTAACCCATAATCCAACCCCCATGTCAACCACATCATCAAATTATATAAAACAAGTCTATTCACAATTTCCACTTCATATAAACAAACATTTGTAAATAATCATTCCAATACAACAATTTCCAACCAAATAACCCTTTAATCTAATAACCATTCAATAAAATCCTATTTATTGAAAACACCATTATGTTGCATCCATGCCAAAACTCATTTCAATAAAACCCACATTTTATTAAAAACCATTTTTTTCAACTCATTTTCTATAAAACAAACCAAACCAACTATTTTAAAATCACCATTTTAAAATCCAATGCAAAGCACATTGCACAACAAAACCCCATTTTTCTCAAATACACAAAGCATCACAAAATCGGTTCCAAACAGTCTCAGCACACCATAATCACAACCAATCTCAAGAAGAACCATTTAATTTAAAATTAGAGCCTTGTAGTACTATAAAAATTTATATGAGATTGAATCCACCTACCTTAGGGTTTAGAGAAATATACCCATCGCACAATCGCACACCAAAACCGGGTGAAACCTCTACAAAAGTGCCTTAGATCCCTTTCCTTAACATCAACAAGCCCAAATATCACTATATTAGGCAAAAAAACCCTATATATACATGAAATGAATGTAGACCTAGAAAATTGTGAGAGTGAGAGAGAGATAGATCAAGATAAAACTACAAAACAACCAAGTGATGAGACTTTCCGGAGGAGAAACACCTTCAAATCACCAAGAAAAACCTATAATTCTCTTCCAAAATGAGTGGGAGAGGACTACTAACCCTTGGAACAAGAAATAATGAGTTAGATTCATATGGGAGAAGAACATGGTGATTCAGGGTAAATCCCGAGTGGTCCCATTTTGTAAAACCCAATTTTTAAATCCACACATAGTTAGTTCACACAATTAGAAAAATTGTGCACTTATCGTGCTCCTTCTACTGCCTCAAGAGGGACCCTACACGGTTGGACCACACGGTTAGAAAAACCATTCTCTAACCATGAAAAATTTCACTATCTCAAGTAGCATGATTTACTTAGGTTGTCCGCATATTTTGGAAACTGTTCACCTTAACCGTGCGCAACCCCCTAGCCCTATACCTCTACTTAGAAGGTTACTTGGATTTCTTTCACGGTTTCCACTAACCGTACTCAAATAGTTCACACCTATAAAATCTTCCAAATCTTCTCAAAACCTTCTCAAAATATCCCAAACATTACCCAACCACTTTAAACATATAAAAATCCATAAACAAGGGTTACATACCTCAAGCCCAGGGTACTACATTCCCTCCACCATTTGACTTTATGTCCTCATAAAGTAGATAACTAGCATTTTTTTTAAAGATTTTGGTCCATTGTCTGTCCATCTATTTCTCCCACTCTGAAGTCTCCTCCTAAATCTGACCATGTTTCCAAAACAACACAAACTAGACTGATGCTTTTACCCTGAAAGACTTTATCTTGCCTATCCATAGTCCGTACTGGCACATGCACCAAAGAAACATCTGAATCTAGCTCAACATGATCCCAATGAATCACATGGTCACAATCTGGATGATACTTTTTCACCTGTGACACATGAAACACATTGTGCACGGCACTAAACCATGGTGGAAAGACTAACTGATAAGCCACCTCCCTAACCCTCTCTGGTATCTAAAAAGACCCAATATACCTCAAAGATAACTTTCCCTAATTTTCAAACTGATTATGTCCCAACCTCAAATAGATTCTCAAGAACACATGATTACCCACCCCAAATGACAATGCTCATCGACGATGGTCTGCATACAATTTCTAATGACTCTACACCATCTCCATCCTCTTCCTGGTCAACTTAATCTTTTCCATTGTATCTTGGGTAAGGCTTGTCCCAACCATCAAAGTCTTGCCTATTTCTACCCAACATAGTGGATAACGACACATAATTCCATACAACACTTCAAATAAATCCATATGTATGGAGGCTTGACAGCTATATTATACGATAACTCCACCAACAGTAAGTGATCTTCCCATGAGCCACCAAAATCTATCACACATTTCCGCAACATATCTTCCAATGTTTGTATCATACTCTTGGATTTCCTATCCATCTGAGGATGATATGTCATGCTCATTGTCAATTGATTCCCAAGGGCTCACTATAAGGATTTCTAGAAATGATATGTGAACCTCAAATCATTATCTGATACAATCGAAACTAGTATACCATTCCTATTTACCACTACCCATATATAGATTTTGGATAGATCCTACGTCATATGAGATTAATGAATATGGATGAAATGGTTTGACTTTATGATTTGATCCACTATCATCCATTTGGCATCATGCTTCCTGACCATTCTTGGGAGACCTGTAACAAAATCCATCATTATTTTTTCCCATTTCTACACTGGGATAGGTAAAGACTGCAACATACCTTCTGGCCACCGATGCTCCACATTGACTTGCTAATGTTCAAGCATATCGATACAAACTCAGCCACATTCCTTTTCATACCAGCCCACCAAAACTACACTTTCAACACCTTATACATTTTTTTAATTCTAGGATGGACAGCCCATATGGAATGATGATAAACACTAAAGAGTTTTTCTGGAAAAGACATTAGTACAACCATATGATTATGAAATAAAAACACTGAATTCCCATCCAATTTCTAGCCCTTAATGGTCTCCCCACCATTGAGTTTCTACTTTATAGCCACACGCTTTGAATCGGATATCTACTCCTCTTTAACCAAACAAACCAAGTCAGAAACCAATGAGACGGGAAAGAAAACAAATACATCACCCGATATGTTTACATTTCAAACTCATGTTGTCTATAACGAACATTAAATTCAATTAATTTGATGAATTTTTTACCACATAAGCATATAAATTTCTACTTAATGCAGCTGCCACTGAATTTCCCTTTCCTGGTGTGTGCATCGAGTCGAATTCAAACATCTAGACATACTCAATACGTCTTCTCTACCTTAAATTGAAATATATTTGTAAGAAAATATGTTTCAAGATCTTATGATCAGTATACACTATTAATTTCTCAATGAAGAGATAAAGACATGACATTTTCAAAAAATGAACCATTGTTTCCAACTCCAAATCATGTGTGTTGTACCTCTCGTACCCCTCGTGGTTTAATTTTCATAATCACAATCACTTTCCTTTTTATCTAATCTTGTTTTCAAGTGTTTTTGTTAATAGGCATGATTTCAGGAGCAAGAAGTGGCAAAGGAGGAAAAGTGGACTGTTTTCATGTCCACCGGCCAACCGGTGGCTTCACCACCGGCCAGCAAATGGAACCCAGACAGAAGGCTGAGCCACTGCCTCAGCACCGGCCAACCGGTGGCCTCAGCACCGGCCAGCCGGTGGTGCCTGGGCAGAAGGGACAGCTACTGCCTCCTCACCGGCCAACTGGTGGCCTCAGCACCGGCCAGCCGGTGGAGCCTGGACAGAAGGATCTTCCCTCTGTCAAGGCACCGGCCAACCGGTGGCTCTGTACCGGTCAGCCGGTGAGCCCAGTCAAACTAGTCGTTGGGCCTTTGACCAGGCTTGTCCACTTGACTCCCAACGGCTCCGAAGGCCTCTCCAACGGCTCCGAAGACCCCCAAAGGCCATTTGAGGGTTCCTCCTCTATAAATAAAGGACTAGGAAGCCCCAGAACACTAGCTAATCATACAGAAGCCCACGGACACATTTTTGATCATTTGGCGAACCTCCGGCGCATTCCCTCAAGGAACCCTCACTTGCTCCAACTCACTTCCACATCCAAGGAGCACCATCAAAGAAGCTTGGGAGCGCTCTTCATCAACTTCATCAATCATTTGGCGCCCAAGGCTTCCCCCATTACGGTTTTTCCTGTTTTATTTATTTTGAGCGTCAATTTGGGTTTGTTCCTACAAACCCCTCTTTCTCTCATCTCCCTTTCATTTGGGTTCTCACACCACCTTCAAGGTGTGAAGAGGTTAGTCAAGCCTTCCCTTTAAAAGGCTTGAGTCATAGGTGAGCTAGCCTTCACCTGTAAGAAGGCTAGTGGGTTCTTGCTCAACCATTAAAAGCAAGCTGTAATAGGTTCTAGAATAACCTTAAAGTCTAGTGGGTTTCTTGCTAAAACCATTAAAAAGAAAGCGGTAGTAAATCTCTCAACATTTGAGTTGGGAGCGGAGACGTAGGCTTGGGTTTAAGCCGAACTCCGTTATCAAGTTGCGTGTCTTGCCTCTTTTATTTCCGCTGCACTTTTACTTTGATTTTAAATTGTTCATTATTTTTTAAAAGGCAATTCACCCCCCCCTCTTGCCATCACTTCTCCGCCTAACAATTGGTATCAAAGGCAAAATTTGAGTAATACCCTAACCGGTTTCAAATTCAAGATCCTTTTTTGATGGCTTCAACTTCTTTCGCCCCCGAAGGATATTCTTTGGGTCGTGCTCCATTTTTTGATGGAACCAACTACACTTATTGGAAAACCCGCATGACCACTTTTCTTAGAAGTATAGGTTATCCTATTTATAGAATTGTCATGCATGGTTACTCTCTCTCCTCTCCCGATGAATCCAAATGGACTCAAGCCGGCATTAAAAATTTTGAGCTTGATGGAAAAGCCATGAACGCTCTTCATTGCGGCCTTGATCGTAATGAATTCAATCGAGTTTCCACATGCACCTCATCACATGAAATCTGGAAACTTTTGGAGGTTACCCATGAGGGGACCAACAAAGTTAAGGATACTCGATTGGACATGTACCGTCAAGATTTTGAATCTTTTACCATGAATCCATCTGAAAATATTACTGAAATGTTTACGCGTTTTACTGATGTTTGCAATGGGAGAAAGTCCATTGGTGATGATGTGTCTGCAGAAACAATGGTCAAGAAGATCCTTTGGATCCTACCAAGCTCATGGGCACCAAAAGTCACGGCAATCCAAGAAGCAAAAGACATCAAGAACATGCCGGTCGAAGAGCTCATCCGATCCCTCATGACCTATGAGATCACCATGAGGAGGCAAGCTGAAAAGGAAGGCAAACCGATCAAAACTCCAAAGAACATCGCCTTCAAAGTTCAACAAGAAGAAAGCTCCTCCTCCTCATCATCTTCCTCTTCAAGCGGCGATTCCGAAATGGAGAATCTTGCCCGCAAGATGCACAAATTCATGAAGAAGCACAAAAAGAAGAAATCTCGCAAGGCTCGAAAGGAAAAACACGACGAAAAATCTGAGCCCGAGGTAACATGCTATGGGTGTGGCAAGAAAGGCCATTACAAGCCTGATTGTCCACTCAACAAGAAAAAGGCCAAGCAAAAGGAAAAGAAGAAGGCTTTCAAGGCCACATGGAGTGATAGCTCCACATCCTCCTCCTCCTCCTCCTCAAGTGACAATGGTAAAAAATGCCTAATGGATTTTCATGAGGTAACATCTTCCGACTCCTCATCCTCTAGTTCTTCAAATTCATTCAATAATTTATCTTATGAGGATCTCCAACATGCTAGAGATCAATTGGAGGAAGGTTTTCACGAACTTTCTTCCAAATTTGTTGCTTTAAAAAAGAATTTCAAAAAACTCTCTTCTGAAAAGGAACAACTTCTCAAAAAAAAGGAAGAGTTGTCCCTCAAAGTCCAAAACCTTCCCGATGTTGATTCTATGGAATCAACAATCAAAGATTTAAGGGAATCTCTCGCCAAGTTCACCCAAGGTGAACAAAATTTGACCAAACTCCTTGGTTCCCAACGCATATCTAGAACCACCGAAGGGCTTGGCTATTCCAAGCAAGCTTCCTCTTCCCATGCTCTAACTATTTTTGTAAGGGGGAGCTCCCAATTTAAAATTTTTAATTATTGCAAAAATCCCGGGCACTTAATTTATGAGTGCGATTGCAAAAATGCCCGGTATGTAAGGCCCAAAACTATTTTCTTTAATGATGAATTTCAAAGGAGAAGACCCGCCAGTAGACAAGTGTGGATTGAAAAATCCCTTTTAGCGAGTCTCACCGAACCAAAATTTGTCTCGGTTTCAAAATCCTCTCCCCGGTGATTTGTTGTTTTTATTTAGGGGGAGTTAGGATTGTTTAAGCCTTTTTTATTTCAATTTCAAAATTTTCATTTCAAAATTTTCGATTCAAAATTTTCAATTCAAAATTTTCGATTCAAAACTTTCAATTCAAAACTCTCAATTCAAAATTTTCGATTCAAAACTTTCAATTCAAATTTCAAAAATTTCAATTGGTTTAAAATCTCTATCTTGTTTTTCAACTCATTCCCTCAATCAAGTTTTATGCCCCGTGCTATTTTGATAATCACAAAGGGGGAGAAATTCTTGGTTGATTGGGGGAGAAATCTTTCTCTCATGCTTTACTTTACTTTGCTTTATCCTTTAAATCATACCTCTAATTTCAGTCTTTTACATTGCTTGTTTTGGTGATTGTGATCATCAAAATAGGGGGAGATTGTTGTACCTCTCGTACCCCTCGTGGTTTAATTTTCATGATCACAATCACTTTTCTTTTTATCTAATCTTGTTTTCAAGTGTTTTTGTTAATAGGCATGATTTCAGGAGCAAGAAGTGGCAAAGGAGGAAAAGTGGACTGTTTTCATGTCCACCGGCCAACTGGTGGCTTCACCACCGGTCAGCCGATGGAACCCAGACAGAAGGCTGAGCCACTGCCTCAGCACCGGCCAGCCGGTGGTGCCTGGGCAGAAGGGACAGCTACTGCCTCCTCGCCGGCCAACCGGTGGCCTCAGCACCGGCCAGCCGGTGGAGCTTGGACAGAAGGATCTTCCCTCTATCAAGGCACCGGCCAACCGGTGGCTCTGTACCGGTCAGCCGGTGAGCCCAGTCAAACAAGTTGTTGGGCCTTTGACCAGGCTTGTCCACTTGACTCCCAACGGCTCCGAAGGCCTCTCCAACGGCTCCAAAGACCCCCAAAGTCCATTTGAGGGTTCCCCCTCTATAAATAAAGGACTAGGAAGCCCCGGAACACTAGAAAATCATACAGAAGCCCACAGACACATTTTTGATCATTTGGCGAACCTCCGGCGCATTCCCTCAAGGAACCCTCACTTGCTCCAACTCACTTCCACATCTAAGGAGCACCATCAAAGAAGCTTGGGAGCGCTCTTCATCAACTTCATCAATCCTTTGGCGCCCAAGGATTCCCCCATTACGGTTTTTCTTGTTTTATTTATTTTGAGCGTCAATTTGGGTTTGTGCCTACAAACCCCTCTTTCTCTCATCTCCCTTTCATTTGGGTTCTCACACCACCTTCAAGGTGTGAAGAGGTTATTCAATCCTTCCCTTTAAAAGGCTTGAGTCATAGGTGAGCTAGCCTTCACCTGTAAGAAGGCTAGTGGGTTCTTGCTCAACCATTAAAAGAAAGCTGTAATAGGTTCTAGACTAACCTTAAAGTCTAGTGGGTTTCTTGCTAAAACCATTAAAAAGCAAGCGGTAGTAAATCTCTCAACGGTTGAGTTGGGAGCGGAGACGTAGGCTTGGGTTTAAGCCGAACTCCGTTATCAAGTTGCGTGTCTTACCTCTTTTATTTCCCCTGCACTTTTACTTTGATTTTAAATTGTTAATTATTTTTTAAAAGGCAATTCACCCCCCCCCCCTCTTGCCATCACTTCTCCGCCTAACAATGTGTTGGGTAGTTTTTCTCATGAAACCTCAACTACCGTGACCCATATGCAACCACATGATCCCCTTGCATGAGAACACACCCCAACCCTGATCCGAATGCATTATAATACACCGAATACCCTTTCCATGGTTCTGTAAAAACCAAGATTAGTGTTGATTTAAGATGATCCTTAAGCTCTTAAACATGATTATCACACTACGCATTCCATTGAAATGGAAAATTCTTTCTTGACAATGATATCATTGGAAAATATAATCATGATAAGTCATGAAAAAATCATCAATAATACAAATATAGACCATGAAATCTCTGTATCTAAAAATAATTCTTTGGTGGTTGCCAAAATATAATGACCTCTATCTTTTTCGAATCCACTGAAACATCTCTCTCAGAAATAACATGGACCAGAAAATGTACCTCTTGTATCCAAAAGTCACACTTTGACAATTAAGCATACAATCGGTGGTCTCTTAAGATTCCCAACCCTACTTTTAAGTGTTTCTCATGCTCCACCCTTGTCCATGAATACACCAGTATATCATCCATGAATACCACTATAAAAGGATCCGGATATCTCAGAAATATCTAATTCATTAACACTATGAACACCTCTGGTGCATTCTTGAGACCAAGGGTCTTAACCACATACTCATAATGGTCATATCTACTCTGGAAATTTATTTTCAGGATATCCTCCTTACGCACCCACAACTAATGATATCTTGATTGTAAGTCAATAATGGAGAATCACTTAGCTCCCCTCAACTGATCAAATAGGTCATCAATGTGAGCAAGTGGATATTTATTCTTTATCATAACTTAGTTAATCTTATGATAATCAATATAGAACCGAAGAGTTCCATCCTCATTTTTAAAAAATAGAATCAGCATTGCCTATGATGACTTGCTAGTCGAAATTAACCCTTTGTTTTCTAGCTCCAACAACACTTTCAATTCCCTCAATTTTACCAGTTCCATCTGGTAAAAAGGAAGTGAGATAGGACTGGTTCCTAGAAAGAGATAAATCATAAACTCTACTTCTCTCATGAGTGGTAACACTGAGAATTATTTATAAAAAACATCCATTAACTGATCAACCATTTCTAGAAAATTGATTCTCCTAACCTCTTTCATCGATGCTAAATACAATTTTGCTAATTGATACAATATTGTCATGAACTAACCAAATTCGACCCTAAACTGGTCACCTAATCTAGTCTGTGGCATGGCCCAAAGGGCGTTACTGATCCCCATGGTCTGGAAACTAGTTTCGGACATCAAAACTAAACAAGTGAGAATTATTTGGCCTATAAATGAAAGAAAAGAAAATAAATAAAAATTGAAAATAAAAATTAAAACTAGAGGAGAAAAGAAATTAAACTGCACATACCTCCATGTGACCTCCTAGGTCACCACCCAACTCAGAACCAAGTTCACTCCAAGAGTGATCCCACATTGGAGGAACTTGTAACTGAAAAGGTAGAGTAGGTGTGAGCACCGAAATTCTTAGTAGGACTTCCATAAATAAACCACATAATTCACATATTTTATTTTCCCAAATAAATCCATTAACACTAATTTGAAATACAGTTATAAAAATATGGTTTTTCACATTTTAACAAATAAATTCACTTTTCCCCTTTTTAAAAAAACACTACATGCCACACCTTCATTTTTAAAACAAATCTAACTTTTCAAAAACCAACTCCCAACCCAAAACCTAAATAGTCAAAAACATGTTGTGTGGTAGATAAATAAAAAGTGCATAATAAGAGATAAATACATCAAAAAGTAAAAAGAATAAGAAATAGAGTAACCATGGGAATTCCTAAACAAACCTAGACGACCTTTGAATGTACTCAGTTTGGAACCACCAGTTGGCATATGGTAAATCCCCTAAGTTAATAACTAACAGGATGCTCTAACCTAGCCTCACTAGTGGAACAGCCCTCCTGGCCTATCCCCAACTCCATGAGGGTACTAACTCGTATAATTGGGGCTAGAAAGAAACTATCACTCAATCATCTAAAAGATGCTCAGGAACCCATGGTAATAGTAAATAATGTAAGTGGGAGGCCCTCACTCACATGACTCACCTTACCTACCGCCACCACACTTGCCTACCCCAAACACGTACATCACCTATATGATAACCCATAAAGGGAAATCCTAAAGAGGGGTTCCCTATATATATATGTACATGTGTAGATAACATTATAAAAAGTTCCTACCAGGCCGTCACATCATATAAACATTCAAACCATTCTTTAAAATTATGAAAATTTCCAAATGGGCCTTTAAATTCCAAGTTTTAATAAATTTTCATAAAACCTTTCTAAACATTGAGAAATTACTCATTCTTATAAAACACACCAAATGGCCCTTTAAGACAAACATGTACTAAAATGTATTCCAAGTACCAAATGGGTATACTATTTTTATATTTCATTTAGATTTCCTTTTTGAAATTACACAAGCAAACCAACATCAATTAGAAACCAACCAACCATTAAAGAAACTAAGTCTATCTTTATATCAAAACTAATTCAAAAATGCACAATGCACTCAAAATGTCAAATGGACCCTAGATTTACACACCCAATGCATTTACTAAAACGTTTACAAATATTTTTCAAAAGAAACATCAAATACCACATTCACATTGTCACTTTATCGAAATGCAATGCTAAACGGGATTTTACTCCAAATCCAATTTTATCAGAAAAACAAGATGAAACCTTTACAACGCACTAAAAAGGGCCAAATGGGCCTTTAACTATTAGGAAACCGTTTAATAAAAACCAACATGTTTCATAAATCCAACCCAACACAAGCTAAACAATTTATATAAAATTATCTTATGAGCAAACACTACCCAAATCATCTAACTTAACCATTTAAACTTAAATGATGTTTAATAAAATTCAATTGGATAGGAATATGCAAGGGTATAGACAGAAAATAATCTCAAAACCTATTTTTAGTAAATTCTACCAATAAGAAAACACTACCAGGGACTATTCATAAACATATAAATGGTGCAAATCACATTTAAAAATTAATTTAAACAAAATCGGGCATTAATAGAACACATTTAGCTTTAGTAAATATAAGTAAAATAAGATTTTTACTTCCAAAGCAATTTTTAGCAAACCAAATCATCAATAAACCACCAAAATAAATTAACCAAGGGCATTCACAAGATGAAAATCATGTTTTAAAAATTAATTAATAACACACAATCATGCGAATCAAATTTTAAAATTTATTTAAAGAATGAAAGTATTAAATAATTTCTTCGGAAAGGAAGAAATATGAATTCACCTACCTATGAGGTGCGTGAATGCAACCACACTTCAAAAGAAGGGAGAAAATAACTTCACAGACCCTTCACACACCCTAAAAATTGAGAAAAACACACCGACATACCCCATGATTAGGGTTTGAAAACCCAACAATACATGAAAAAAAAAACCGAAAGAGGAGAGGGTTTGTGCTGGAGCAGCTTGCACTGGATAGGGGGATTGCACTGGAGTCGTGCACCGAAGTAAGTTGTAGTGGGTTCATGCCAGAAAATAGAAGGGTGTTGGGGGTAGGGGCACTACTGGGAGGAGGTTGTGCCACACCAGAGGGGTCATGCAGGGAAAGATAAATGTGAGCAGGGGATTTGAGTTTGAGTAAGGGAGGTTTGTCGGGGATGCGTGGAGTCATGCGAGGGGAAGGGGCAGCGTAAGGGGTGGTCTGGTGGGTGAGGGGGGAGGTGCTGAAGGTGGGTCGCATATGGGGGGTCGGTTCGTGCACCGTGGGTAGGGGAAGAGGGTGAGAAGGGTTGAATTAGGGTTCTAAAAATAAAACATAGTTATAATAAAAATAATAATAACATGATAATAATAATAATAATACCAATAATATAGTAGTAGTAGTAATAGTGTAAATAATAATAATAATATAAAAAACTTAATAATAATAATAATAATAATAATCACATTTACAACATTCATTTCATTTTAAATAATAATAATAATAATAACATTTTTAATAATAATAATAATAATAATAATTTTAATAATATTATTATTATTATCTACACAATATTATTATTATTATTATAGATTAAACATTAACTTAATTTTATTTTCATAAAATTTTATTTATTTTAAAAAAAATGGGTAATTGCACTGTCACCTGGGCTGACCGCACGGTTGCTTCTAACCATGCGGTGCTTGTGCACTAGCCTAAAACTCACCAAAATTAATAACATCAAAAAATTTAAACTAGGACCTAAGCCTAAACTTCAACCAAAGATTCAACATTGAAATATAATTATAAATAAGGGAAACATGTGGTTGGTGTGTGACAGATATCGTCCCAACTTCCAGTGCCAACAAGGTTGTTGCACCCACTTTCATATTTTTCTCTCCTCTAAAGAGATGCTTGATACCACCACCAGTTGTAAACTTAACCATTCACACATAACTGTCAATATGGGCCTTAAACATTCTCAACCAATCCATACCCATGATTATATCATATGAATCCATATCAAACATTTAGAAGTCCCACATCAACTCAAACTCATCCATAACTATACCACATTCCCTATATAAAAAGGATCAACACTATCTTTGACCCAGAGGAGTTTGGAGTTTTAAAATAGAAGGCATCATTTACACACACCCAATAAATCAACCACATGAGAAGTAATGAAAGAATGAGAATCACATGTATCAAACAAAACTTGCATAAAAGTAGAATTCAAAAGAATCATACCTTGCACCGTGGATGGTCCTGACTGATCATCTACCACAACATGCTTAGCTCCAAAGAATTGTTTTATTTCCACACTCTTCTCTTTATTACCTTGCGGAAACTTCCCCTGTTGAGGAGTCATGGTATTCCTTTAATCACCATAACTAACTCAACCCTGCTGATGAGGGGTATGTTGTTTCCCCCTTCCTATCAAGGAATAGGATTCATGTGACCCTTGAGGAGTGTCACGAACACCCAACCTCAGAGAATTATGAAAATAATGTTGAAGATGCCCCATCTAATTGCAGTTATAACATTCTTGAGGTTGTGTCATACAATCTCGCTTCATGTGGCCTATAGAACCACACTAAAAACATCATGGATTACTCTAAGACTTCGTAGAGAGATTCATGGATCCTATTGTTAGATTCCAAGCCATTCTCCCACCCTGTAAATAAGTGTACCTATTTTTCTTGATCTCATCATTAGAGGTTCCACTGTTCTCCATGGTTACCAACATGCTTACCCCGCTTATAGCCCCCAAGATATCCCTTTTATCCACATATTCTCTATTCACTATTTCCATATAATCACTTATACATAGCACTAAAATTTTGGAATGAATTTCTTACCTAAAGCCCAATTGAAATATGCACACCTTTAAGGATGCACTAGATTCCACCTCAGGTGAAAACCAGATTAAGTTTATAAACATAGCTGCACATTCCATCACTGATATGTTTTCATGATTAAAACTGAAGAAATGAATTGTATGCTTAATTTTGAACCTATGAGGGTAAATTGTTAGTAAAAAAATTTCTCAAAACCCTCCCATGTCATACTATGGTCTATTCTAGACTGGACTGCCAAATCCCACCACTAATGTGCAAGATCTTCTGACATGTAGGTTTCTAGCTTCAATTTTAACTCTATCGGTGTTCCCAGGAAATTGAATATCTTATTCATCATTTTTAACCATGCTTATGCCATTTTCGGTTCCAAATCACCCCGAAAAATGGGTGGGTTTTTCTTTTGAAACTAAACTTAGTGATCCACATTCCTTAGCTCATTGTTTTTATTCCCACTTTCCATGGGTTGGAAAGCTTTCACTATGCTCTGAACTATATTTTGGTTCACCTGGGTCTTAGGTGAAACTACATTTTCTAAAACATCCTCTAGTTGGTCTCTAAGTCACCTACCCGGTGCCATTTCTATCAACACAAGAAAAACCATAAGGTTCACTTTCTAATAAATAAAGGATTAAAATTTTAAATTCAATCACATTACACTATCACAATCATGATTTCCAAATTCCAATTTTACCATGTTCACTCCATGTTTGAAAAATCCACCGTGTTTTAAATATCAACTTATTTTCAAAATACCAAAACCATTCTCTTTTCAAACTGCACATTTGGAAACAATTTATAGATTTTTCAAAAATCAACACATTTATATCACAACATAAATAATTATTCAAAATAAAATATTCAATCCTAGTGAGAATACATCTCTACCATGCATTCCATTCTCATCTCATTGGTTATACCCATGATAATGAGATCACGCTCCTATAAGTGTCAATAAAACACTTATGTACCCAACTCTTTGGTAATTTGAATTTTAGAATAAAAGGGTCAGCTATGTCCTTTTATTATATACATTTCATGTTTCTAGAATCCTAATACTTTATGCCATCCCAAATCAAAGAATAAACCAAGAATGAATTCCAAATCCAAGACCGAAAACTAATACCAAAGGACCGAAGGAACTAATTTAACTTGAAAGTTAATAACTGAAAAAAAACTAATACCACTTGTAACATCTTGTCCCTTCCAATTGGATTGGGTAGGTGATGTAATTATACTTTTCCTTAAGTGATATCCCCAAGGTGCCAAATGCTGAAAATAAATGTTGAGAGCTTCATGAACAATGAGGAATAATTTTCCCTTTGAAAGAAAACACCCAACCAAATGTGAAAATACCATAATAACTACATGATGCATGTCAACAATGTTCCACAACTCAACAAGACCAAAAAACCAAAATATCCAACTATAATAATCCATAATTAGTGTATTAAATGGAATTATAAACAAAAAACCCAAAGAATCTATCACATAACTCCACAACTCCACACCCATCTCCATGCACCAAGCACCATAATATCTCCCAAGAATCACGATGTACCACTAAAGGAATGATATTCCTTAATGTTTCCCATGTCTTGGAATACAACATATGTAAAAGCACCAAAGTTCCAAAGTAGGGGGTGAGTAATAATACTCAGTAGGTTTTTCCTAAATTACTTCCTTACACACACCACTAGGATATAACCATTAGAAAAATTATATAAAAAATTTATATAAAGCCATTAAATAGTTCAATAATTCAAAAAAATCCAAACACATCCTTACCCAAATAAAATCACCCAAATCAACCCAATTCCAAGTAAAGCAACTGAACAATCACTACAAAAAAAACATGGTTTAGCGGTGGTTTTGTGGCGGCGGTTCACAAAACCGCCGCTAAACCTTTTTCGGTGAAGGTTTCACAGAGGTTTTTAATAAACCTCCGCGAAACCCGAATTATTTTACACAGATGCCGACCCTTTCCCCCTTCCCCTTCGTGATCCCTAACCCTCACGACTCCGCACCCCCCCGTGCTGCCGGTGACTCCCCACCCCCCGCGCTGCCGGAGACTCCTCACCCCCGCGCTCTCCGGCGAAACCCGCACCCCCCGGCGCCCCCCTCGACCACCGGCGACCCCCTCGACCTCCGGTGAAACCTGCGCCCCCCGCGCCCCCCGTGCCCTTGGAAAATCTAGGTCCTACTACGCTTGGTGGAAGGTTGGTTTGTTTATCATATAGTGGGACATACTTGTGTGATTGAAATTAATTGAATAGAAATTCCATTTATCTAAAAAATATGCACTTCTAAATCTTGATAAATGCAGGTCTTCACCAAAACAGCTGGAGGATATTCCTCCCCCTTAATACATGGGCAGTGTAATTTATTTTAATTTTTTTTCGTGCATATGATAATTTTTCCACTTCTTTTTTGATAAATTATATATCATGTTTTTCTTTATTATGTTCTTATAATGAGTTTTGTTTTCATAATACAAGATACTATTATGATTCTCAATTTTATTTTTCTTATCTATATGATATTTTTATGAACACTTTTATGTGTATTTTTATACTTTGATTATACATTGTTTATGTTGTGGAAATGAAGGTATTTAATGATGGTCGTTGATGACAATATGGAAGAGGAGTCTTAAGTGGGGCTGACTTTCACAAAAAACTGCATTGGAAAGAGAAATACAAGGGAGTCAATATAGACAACATCTTAGGCTTGTGGTTCCTCTTCATTCTCTAGAACTTTTTATTGCACTTTAATTTCTATTGGATTTACATCATCCAAAGATTAATGAACTTTTATATACATATTTTTACATTTCAGTAAATGTTTTGTAGTTTTATTGAATTGGTTTCATTCATAAATGTCTAAAAATTTCTTGTAAAAAATGGCCTGATAACTTTTATAACTTTATATGATCGCATGTTTTTGTGGATGTTGTGAATCAGGTGGGATTTGATATCAATATTTCTACTATCCTTGAGTGGCTGTTTGTTCGTCTATAGTTTAATTTTAAGATAGGATTGAGGAAGGAGGCATCTTTATGAAGACCTATAGTGTGATCAAGGGTTATTTTTAGTAGCACTTCATGACATCTAATTGGGTTACTAGTATTTTTTTCAATTCTATTCAGTTTTTAAGAAGTTCCATCGACTAGGGTGGTTATTATATCACGTGCAATAACACGGGGGTTGATGCTGGTTTTTTTTTAAATTATGTAAAGTAAATATCCATATATTGGTCTTCAAAGACCAAAAATCCAAAAATCTTTCATTTTTATGAAATATTATAAGCAAAAAGATTCACCCACCTCTCAAGGAGAGCCTCAAGATGGAAAAATATGGCCTACATCTACTCTTTCCAAAATATAGTAGATTATAGAAAATTGATGAGGTGTTTGTCCTCCTCAATAATTCCCTAAACAAATTAGCATGATACTGGGCATTGATGATATTTCATTAGAGAAGTTGTGAAACCA
Organism: Viscum album; assembly: GCA_963277665.1. NCBI lineage: Eukaryota > Viridiplantae > Streptophyta > Magnoliopsida > Santalales > Viscaceae > Viscum > Viscum album. The sequence goes on along the minus strand of OY728166.1, from coordinate 423,110,199 downwards.
TTATTTTGGACTGGTATTTGAGATAGATATAACCTTTCTCTCCTTTTCGGTTTTCATTGAAGAACATATCTCTTTATTGTTGGGTTAGTTTTTCGTCAATATTTAGGCTCAGATGTCTAATATTAACATGTATTCTATTCCTCCTATATCGGGTTTGGATGCGGAAGGTTGGGTATATATGTTCTCAAACCTAATTGAGTTATTCCCACACATGTCATGTATATATAGATAATGTACAAATTAGTTGTGTATTATGTTGGGAAAAGGGATAATTGGGTTAATTTGACCTTACATGGTGGTCGGTGATTATAGATCAATAGTTGATCTCTCTATAATTCATTCGTTTCATATTATTGTCAAGATATGTAATATTTCCCTATTAGGTGTATATTTTTTCCATTTGTTTTCATATTACCTATTGTACTATTTTTTATTCTCTAAAGTAAATAACATGATAGAATGTAAATATTTAGTTTATTTTCTCTTATTTTTATTATTATGAACATATTCATATATATGGTTTGGTGCATGCCTACATGTACATTATGAAGAGGCCTACCATTATTATTATTCATTCTCGTCACTTATCTTTAAAAAATGGCCTATGGTGGAAAGAATTGGGTTTTGGTGGCCTAGTCTTCCACCGTGAGGAGGTAATTACTGCGTCGAGTCTCAAAAAACCATAATGGGAAATAAAAACACATGGGTCATCAAAATAATGAAATATCTAAAAAATTATTTCAATTATGACAAATATACATGCCACCTTATCAACAACTACATGACTTAAATATTTCAAAATACCAACATATATTCCTATGATGTAGACATTGTTTTTGGGAGAGGCAGATAGATAGAGAAGGGGAAGGGGAATAAATTATATTGTTAGGAAGAAGTATATGTAACCAACACATCAAAAAGGTGATGCTAATGTCAAATAGGACATCATTTGATTATAAACTACTTGCATCAACCTTGGATAAATTCCTCTACAACATCATTCATGGCCATGGTTGGGGTCAAACATGTAGTATTATTTCTATTATGTATGACTACATTTGATGTTACCTTTACATTGTTCTTCATTTATTTTTGGATTTTTTTGGTTAGATTTTGGAGATTATTTACACTGGATCATTGTATAAATCATCTGATCTGATAATTATTTTTCTCAAAACTGATATGAGATGTCCCAACATTATTATCTCATGTTGTAACATGTCATTGGGTTAGAGGTACATCACCATTTATAATTTTTAAATAGTTTTAATTAAAACTAGATTAAGTTAAGTTAATTCGTTGATTGACTTGGTTCAACTTCATAGGTAATTTTTTTGGGATAAAGGTTGGAGTTCACCACAAACAATACATAAGTGGTTGGTTATTATATAAGTGTGATGAGGTGGGCTGGTGATTTTTAGGCAATTATTCCTTGTTGGTTTTAATTGAAATAAATTATAATTTTTATAATAAAATTATATAATTAAATATAAATTGTATATAATTATTTATTTGGTGTTGTGCCTTGAGATAGGTACGAAAGATATGATTTCAGATTTAAAAAATCATAGGCAAGAGTTATAGGGTTGTTCTTAAAAAGTGAAAAAAATAGAATTGATGTGAGTTGTCCTTCTGCATTTCCCATGTGTTTATGAATTTGATGTATGTATGTGTTTTACATTCTCACCACTATAGTGATCAAACCCTTTTAAAAAATTAAATTTTTTTATTAAAATAAAATTCTTATAAATGAGATTAATAATTTTTCAATGTCTAAGACAACCCTTGAATAAAAAACTGGTTATTTATATGTCGATGGTTGAAGACATGATTATAAATGTCTGAATTGTAATACTCAAACCTAGAGAGGTGACACTTCGATGAATAAAGTGAACATAGTGGCCCTCTTTATAGTTGGTTGTGTATGAAACCATTGAGAAACATCATTCCTCTTGGAGGACATCTAAGGTCAAGCATAAACAATCACATAATGTCTCAGGTTTAAAATGCATTATGATCAGTTTCGATCACACATCAATGGGGTGTTGTTTGAGGCAACATAAATGTGTGATCGATAGTGTTATGATAAGTGTGTAGCCCGATATTCTTATTGCTCCTCAATGAGGTGTTGATGTTATCTCTTATGGACCAGACTTGTTCTGTTGGTCTGAAGTGGTAAATGTGATCAATGAATCATCTTTATTATATTATGCATACTTTATGATCAATGGTTCATCTTTATTATATTATGTTTCTGTAATCTTACAGTATCGTATATTTTTGTGTAGGCACATTGTGATATACATGGATAAAATCTGGATCACATTACCGAGGAACACACCTCAATATGTTAAGGGTTTGAATGAGTTTTTAGATTTTGCAATTTCTAATCGATCCGTTGAAGGGAGAATAAGATTCCCATGTCCTAAATGTAAATTTAGAACATGGTTGAAGAGGGATGAAGTTTATGAACATTTAATACTGAAGCAATTCCCTGATCAATATTTGTGTTGGATTTGGCATGGAGAATCAAACAATACAGAAAGATTGAGGACTGATGTTAATCCACAGAATGAGGTACCAAGTTTGTCGCCAATGGAAAATGAAATGCAAAACCTCATAAATGATGCATTCGGCACTGCAAGACACCACTATGAGCATCAAAACATATCAAAACAACCAGAAGATGATGCTACAAATTGCAACGTGACAAGTGATGTTTTTGAGACTGTAACACAAGCAGATCAAGATTGTAACATATCATTGGATCCTCCTCTTGATTCTGTGGAGCCAAATGTAAGGGAAAACTTCAGTGAGGAAAATGCGTTTCATGATTTAGTTGACGATGGAAATCACGAGTTGTATAGTGGGTGTTTGAAATATTCAAAGCTTTCATTTATGCTGAAGTTGTACCATATCAAATGTCTTTGTGGAATTACAAATAAGGCAATGTATATGTTATTGGAATTGATTCATGATGCATTTCCTGAAGCAAAAATCCCAGAATCGTTTTATGAGATGAAAAAAGTTGTAAACAAGCTTGGTCTGAATTATACAAAAATACATGTGTGTCCCAATGATTGTATGCTTTACTGGGGAGAGGATTCAAGTAGACAGAATTGTAAGAAATGTTCTTCTTCTAGATGGCAGTCAAAGGGTAATGTTGGAAGTATGACTGAACATAATTTCATGGAGAAGAATAAAATGAACACACCTGCAAAATTTTTGCGTTACTTTCCTTTGAAGCCTCGATTGCAAAGATTATTCATGTCATCAAAAACCGCCGAACACATGAAGTGGCATGCTGTAGATAATAAAAATGATGGGTTAATGAGACATCCACGAGATTCCCAATCGTGGAAGACATTTGATTCATTACATCCAGATTTCTCAGCTGATCCTAGGAATGTTCGATTGGGATTGGCTGCTGATGGATTCAACCCATTTGGGACTTTGAGTACGAGTTATAGCATTTGGCCAGTTGTTTTGATCCCTTATAATCTGCCTCCGTGGATGTGTATGCAACAAACATCTTTTATCATTTCAACGATTATTCCTGGAAAACAAATGCCTGGAAATGATATTGATGTATACCTGCAGCCTTTGATTGAAGAATTGCAGGAGTTATGGAGCAACGGTGTTGAGACATTTGATGTTTCTTCTAAAACAATGTTCAAAATGCATGCCGCTTTAATGTGGACCATTAGTGACTTCCCTGGGCTTGGGAATTTATCTGGTTGGAACACTTATACGGGTTTGGCTTGTCCCATTTGTAACTTTGATTTCGAGCCCAAACGGCAACCTCACAGTAGAAAATGGTGCTTCTTGTGCCATCGAAGATTTCTTGATGCATCTCATAGATTTCAGCTGAACAAATCAAAATTTAATGGTTCCATTGATTGTAGACCACCTCCAAAGTTGTTAACCAGTTCTGAAATATTGACACAGCTTGAAAATGTTAAAACATAATCTAGGAAGGTTCATCATTTGAATGATAGCGGAAAACGAGTGCGATGTGCATCGTCAAGTGAAATCAGAACGCAACAATGGAAGAAAAAAAGTATATTCTTCAAACTTCTGTATTGGGAATCTAAATCTTTGCGCCACAATCTTGATGTGATGCATATTGAGAAGAATGTATGTGATAATTTGATTTTCACATTACTTAATGAGCATGGAAAGTTGAAGGATCATCTCAATGCTCGCAAAGACTTACAAGTAATGAACATAAAACGTGATCTCTGGCCAGATGAGAATGAAAAGTATGCTCCGGCCATTTTTTCAATGAAAAATAGGGATAAATATACGTTCCTTAAAATTTTAAAGAATGTGAAGGTATCTGATGGGTATTCGAGTAACATCTCAAGGTGTGTTGACTTGAAGAATCGTAAGTTATATGGATTTAAAAGTCACGATTCACATATTTTGTTACAACAGTTACTACCATTGGCATTGCGTACATTATTACTTGAAAAAGTTACTGCTGTTGTACTCCAATTCTGCACATTTTTCAGGAAATTATGTGAGAAAGCTCTACATCCATTTCAGCTTGACAACCTACAAGAGAGGTTTGTATTGACCCTTTGTGAAATGGAGATGATCTTTCCTCCATCGTTTTTTACTGTCATGATGCATTTAACTGTGCATTTGGTTGACGAAGCTAAATTAGGAGGCCCCGTTCATTATCGATGGATGTATCCAATTGAGAGGTATTTTATTTATATGTTTCCAGTTAAGTAAACAATTTTTGTCATTTAAATAAATGCATAATATTATTATTATTTTTCACAGATATCTTGGGCATTTGAAAGCATACGTGAGAAATAAAGCTCAACCAGAAGGCTCTATTGGTGAAGGATATTTGGCCGAGGAGTGTCTCAACTTTTGTTCCAGATATTTGGATGATATTGAGACAAGATTTAATCGATTTGGACGTGTTGACGACACATCAACTCATTCTCAAATGCATCATAAATCAAAAATATTTCCTGCTATTGGTCGATCAGTTGGGAGGACCTCATACGCGACACTAACAGAATTGGAATTATTACAGGCACATAGATATGTTCTGCTGAATAGTGAAATTGCAGATCCATTTATTGAAGAGTTGAGGATACAAACAAAGAGACGAATGAGAGGCCGAACATGAAATGAAAAAGATATAACGAAAGTTGTGAATAAAGAGCTGGAAGAATGGTTTGCACGACGTGTAAGTTTATAAATATTTCAATAAATATGAATATTAGTTTGACACATACAATTTGCAAATCTATTAATTTTTTTTTCAGATCATGAATACTGATACTCGAGCAGACTTTTCAGAAGATTTTAAGTTTCTTGCTAGAGGTCCTATAAAAAAAGTTAGAAAGTTCGGTGCTTATAATGTGAATGGTTTTAGATTTTGTACAGTCGATCGAGAAGTGGGTTTGAAAACACAGAATAGTGGTATATTTACATTTTCTGAAGTGGAATACTATGGAAAGTTGCATGATATTATTGAATTAAACTACCACGAGCATTTTTCTGTTGTTTTATTCAAATTCAAATGGGTCGATATTATCAGTGGTGTTAAAAGAGATTCCTTGCAATTTACTTCTGTAAACTTCTCTCGCTTGATGGATGTTGGTGATCATGAACTGCATGATCCATATATCTTAGCATCATAGGAAAAAATGGTATATTATGTGAATGATTTTGTGGATGAAGGGTGGAGTGTAGTTAATCACGTAATACAAAGAGATTTGTATGATATGGGTGATGAAGTGGAATATTTGACCTCTACAATTGAATTTCATCAACAATAGGAAGCAGAATTATTTGTCCATAATGATATTGAAAATATTAGTCTAGAAAGGATGAATGAAGTGGATGAAGCAATGGAGTAGGAAACTGACATGATTGAAGGGGAAAATGATTGTATGTACAATTATTTATTCATTCAGAAACCACTTGTTTCATTTCTGTAGTCATTCATTATCATTGTTATATATTTTTTGTTTGTTAGTACTGGGCATCTATTATCATTTTTAATTTTTTTTTTCTACATAAATTTTTTGAAATATATATTCTGAACTTAATTTTATTTGATTAAATGACAGGAATGCCAAGGAAGAAGCGGTACACCATTCCTTCTACTTCTGCGACAGATGACGATCTATCTGTCCCCACGACATCTGAGGCAGCAGCTACCTACATCCATGCATCATCTCCCCCTGCACTATCTCTGACACCATCAGTGGATTCCTCATTAGAGGATGAGTCATCGCCTCCCCCTACAGGAGCCTCAGCAGTGGGGCAGCGACACTCCCCTTCCAGTTCATCACGGACATTCTAGAGGGTCACAGTCATAGGTACAAATTTTAATTAAATAAATTTATTGCATTTTGTTTATAGTAATTGTTTGCTCATTGCAGGTGAAAACAATGCAACCGTGGAAAAACACATAAAAATTTCTGATGTTTGGAACATGCATGGCGAGAAGATAGTGGTGCCATTTGATTCTTATGGGGTCCCGACGGATGACGTCGCAGGTTTACTTGGTCAGATTATAGGTCAACTGGCAGTGGAGCCCATTTCCCTGCCTATTTCATATGATGATTGGAGGCATATGCCTCCAAACTGGAAAAATAAAGTTTATGATTCTCAGATAAAGGTAATTTTATTACTTTATGGTTTAATTGAATGTCATGTTACTAATATATTCAAAATGAATTTATGTATACAGATGTTCTTCCACTTTACCGTTGCTGATGTGATAGCATGGAAGTGGACATTGAAAAATCTTGGAAAAAAATGGAAAGATTTCAAATGGAGGTTGTGGTGTGATGTCAATGATACTTCGTTGACCTTGCAGCAGATGTATGAGAAGCTACCCAGTGGGGTACCAAAAGAACAGTGGAAGGTTTTTGTCGATAGACATCATGATGAGAAGCGGATGGTATTGAAATATATATTATTATATTATCCTCATTTTACATTTATACATGTACATGAAGAGGAGATAGACATTGAATGAAATACTGTTAAATTGAATTTTATTTATTTCAAGATCTCTCAAGACAGAATGCTTCAAACCGGGCAAAGCAGGTCATCCCGCACACTGCGGGTTCAAAAAGCTTTTCAAGAAGCCGAATGTCATTGGTAATATTTTAATTAGTTTAAATATTTATAAGATAATATTATCTATTTAACATATTTAATTGTAGATTTATCTTTGTTTAATGTAGTCACAGAGTTTAGGGCATGACGCATCCCAAACAGAACTGTGGCTGGATGTTCATAAAAAAACAGATGGAAGTTTTGTTAATGAACCTGCCAGAGAAGTTGGGGTATGAAGTCAATTATTTATTATAATAACTTATTATTAGTTTTCACTGTGTTAATATATATTGATATTTGATTTATAGGTAAAAATTAAAGAAATATGGGATGCCAATCCTGGGCAATCCTACTCAGTCTCCCAGTATGACCCGGTTGGTAAAGTCCTTGGGAAAGAGCATCCTGGTAGAGTGTGCGGGATGGGTTTGGGACCTGTACCATCTGAGGTCTTTCGCATGCCATCAGGGATTTCAGCTACATCTACTCCTGCTTATAGTCATTTCATACCTGAAGATGCTCAGAGGGATATGTCTTCTCTACGAAACACAGTTCACCAGCAGGGGGATCAGATATCTAGTTTGCAGAAAGAGTTGCTTGAAATACGTCAGTATATGAGCAGATATTCCCCCGGTGGTAGTGCATCGGGTAGTGGTGAGCAGGTAAATCACAAAAAAATCAAAATCATTTAGTTTGAAAACTTTTATTGGTTTTAAGTTTTATTATAAATATGCAAAAATATTTAATTTTCAATATAATGTTCTTACAGGTGGCAGCAGGTGGTGGAGATGAAGGTGGAGAGGGTGACGATGTAGCATCAGATGATGAGTAGTAGTATTGTTGATGTGTTGAACAAGTATGATAACGGTTGGTTTGTATATGTGACATTTATGGCACATAGTTTCCACCAAACATTTCCATATATGTAACCCATATTAATACCATTTCTACTATATAGCAGCATTCGGGTAGCCCCATTGTGTAAGCTCGATTCATAAATGGATTGGGTGTTCTGACATGCTGGTCGGGTTGGTTTCATCTTTTATGACAAATGTTATGGATTTTGTGAGTGTGAATCAGATAAGTGTCACATGTGCGATTAAGGTGAATCTAACCTAGTTCTCTTATGAGCAGTTGGTCTATCTCTTTTTTTCATGACTAGGACACTCCTAATTTGGGGAACATCGTGTCAGATATAGTAAAAATGTCCTTCTAGGTAGTAGAAGTGATGGAAGTGTCTTAGAGGTGATGGAAGTGTCTCCAATATTCTGATAATATTTATACTCTCTTAGTGTACTCTTGTTTAGCAACGAGCATGTCCCCTATCTTTACGTCATCCTCGATGCACTAAGAGAGCATCGGTTATATACCGAGCTAAAGCTATCAAGTGTTATTATTTTTTAATAAATAGGTTTTATCAATGTTTCATGCGGGATGCATTGTTTTTATTGAGGCATGGTTAGTTCTTGTGTGATACCTGAGTTCCTGTGTAGGAATTCCTTGGACAGACTTTTTGACACCAACCGTTTCCTTTGACTTGATCACTAGATGAATGTCATTATAGGCTCAGTCAATGATCTTATGTGGATGTTTTGGTCTTTTACCAATATCTCACTTGTAAACATGGAGTATGGACTACCTAGGGATAGTTACTTGGACTCTAACTTGATGATCTTATTTTATCCCAAACTTATCGTCGGACTCAAAGGTGATGTTTAAAGGGTAATGATTATAGTGGGATGGATCTAGGTTCCACCCTTGTTCATGCTGGGGAACAATGTATTAAATGGTTAGGTGATGGAATGACTAAGAAATTTCATTGAAAGTCGGGTATGGGCTTATGTGAATGTGCTTGTGGTAAACACGGGATTTCATAGAGGAAGGAATTGTGGTTCAGGTTGTGATATGTGAGTCATCTAAGCTGAGTATCTTGGGAATGGTTAGCCGAAAGTGGATTGAATTATTATACTTCTTCTTAGATGTATATAGGTGAAAGTATCCATTTAAACCTAGGTGATCTCTATATTCTGGTTTGATTTATTCTTCAGGGCAGTGGTGTAGTAGAACCAAATTTTTTTTTCCAGTTCAGCATTTAGCGGCGGTTTTAACCGCCGCTAATGCCATACTTGGTGGCATTTAGCGGCGGTTTTTACCGCCGCAAAATAGGCGCATCAAACGGCATAATTTTGCGGCGGTTAAAACCACCGCGAATAAAAAAGTGTGACAGACCCATAAAACCGCCGCTAAATGGAGAGAAACCGCTGGGAAATGAGGCATCTACGACACATTTTTTAAACCGCCGCAAAATAGACAAAACCGCCGCTAAAAGATTGTCGACGCCAAGTTTAGCGGCGGTTTTTTTAAACCGCCGCCAACCCATTTAGCAGCGGTTTAAACCGCCGCTAAGGGCTACTTTTGTTGTAGTGAATGCAACCAAACACACCATTAACCCAAATCCCCCTTTTCAATGTCATAAACCATTCCAACTAGCATTGTCGTACACATGTCCCGCCCATGTGCCAATGTTCCACACACACAACTGAGATCGGTGCTACCATTGACAATGGAACTTCACATTCGAACTCGTCCACTTTTTATAGTGGTAATTCACACCCACTTCCCTTTGATGGTGGTCCTTCATGACCACTATTCATCATTTCCCAACTATGATTAACCCGTAAGACAACCCCCATTCCAACCACATCATCAAATTATATAAAACATTCTCATTCACAATTTCCACATCATATAAACAAGAATTTTTAAATAATCATGCCAAGACAACAATTTCCAACCAAAAAACCCTTTAAGCCAAAAACCATTCAATAAAATCCCATTTATTGAAAACATAGTTATGTTTCATCCATGACCAACCTCATTTCAATAAAAACCACATTTTATTGAAAACCATTTTGGAAACTCATTTTCCATAAAACAAACCTACCCACTAATTTTAAAATCACCATTTTAATATCCAACATGAAGCACATTGCACATAAAAACCCCATTTTTCTCAAATCCAAAAAGCATCACAAAATGAGATCTAAAAAAGATTCGCATACCATAATCACAACCAATTTCAAGAAAAACCAATTAATTTAAAATTAAATCTTTCTATTTCTATCAAAATGGAGATGAGAGTGAATCCACCTATCTTAGGGTTTGGCGAAATTGACAATACGCACAACCGCACACTAAAACCAGGTGAAACCTCCATAAAAACGCCTTAGATCCATTTCTCTAACATCAACAAGCCCAAAACCCTATATCTACATGTGATGGATGTAGATCTAGAAAACTTAGATAGGGAGAGGGAGAGAACTAGAACTTGAGAAAACTACAAAGTTACCAAGAGAGGAGACTTACCTGAGGAGAACCACATTCAAACCACCAAGAAAACCCTTTGATTAACTTCCAAAACTAGTAGAAGAGTCCTCCTAAACCTTGAGAATAAGAAATCACAAGTGGATATATGTGGGAGAAGAAAGGGGTGATTTAGGGTAAATCCTAAGTGGTCCCTTTTTAAAAAACCCAATTTTCAAAGCTACAAATGGTTATCTCACACGGTTAGACAAACTGTGTGCCAATCATGCTTATACTACTACCTCAAGAGGGAACCCGCATGATTGGCCCACACGGTTAGACAAACCATGCTCTGACTGTGCGAAAGACCACTATCTCAAGTTGAACTATTTATCTGGGATGGCCATAAGTTTTTGAATCCATGCACCTTAACTATGTGCCATCCCCTATCCATCTGCCTCTACTTGCACGATTATCTGTGTTTCTTTCACAGTTTCTAATAACCGTGATCACACCGTGCACCCCTAGAAAAGCTTACAAACCTTTCCAAAACATTTCCAAAACCTTTCTAAACACTCCCAAACATTACCCAACCACTTTAAAAACATAAAAATGCTTAAAAAATTTGCATACCTCAAATCAGGGGTACAACATCCATGGTTTCTAAAAAAGTTTTAATAAAGAATTTTAGTATTCTCTATTGATTTTAAAATTAATTTTTCCCATGTTTTAATTTTTATAAAATAGATTAAAAGGGGTATTATTATCATTTTAAAAATGAGTTTATTTTTTATTTTTTTCTAAAAATTTGTGAAAGTAATGATTAATTTTAATATATACAGCATGAACAAAATTTCATGACATCATGTTTGATCAAAGATTTGAATATTTCAATACAATTTTCCAATATTATTTTTTAAAAAAAATCCCTAATATTTTGGAAATTTTTATGTCTTAAAAATGTTATTGTAAAGAGAAATTTATAATTCATCAAGAAATTTTCAAGTTATACATAAAAGTATTTTTTCTCTATGATAAAATCATTTGAGGTTACTTTTAATTTACTGGTAATGTCATCCACGGATATCATCCTTATTCATTATCTAGATGGTTTATTTTTATAAGGAATTTTTTTATGAATTCCATTAATTTTCCATGGGTTATTATCTGATGAAAGGATGAAATGATTAAAAAACCTATCCATGTTTTATGCTATGATGGAATTTTTATGAAACCCATTTCTTTCATGGGTTCAGGTATGATGTATCTTTGATGATATTTTGGAACAAATATGTATGATTTTAAGTATGTGATAGGTGGGACCTATATCTCCCTCCAATGAATTATGTAAATATTGATATCTCTTGAGATAAATTGGATTGGAATGGGGAGTGAACCCAGTTTAGTAAGGGACTCTTTCCACAATGATAGTCTTGGGAGTGAACCTTGACTACTATGATGGTTTGAGGATTGAACCAAATCCACTATGATAGTATTTGGATTGAACCTTGAATACTATGATGGATTATAGAGTGAACTGAATCCACTATGGTAGTATTGGGAGTAATCCATGACTGCTACAATGGTTTGGAGAGTGAACCCATCTACCATGATAGTTTTGGTAGTAAAGCCTTGAATATTAAGGAAATGATTTTTTATGCTTATGTGTATGCCAAAATTCCTTGTATTACTCTAATATTATTCTCTCTTGGATAATGTTTTTTGAAACATTAATGATTCATGTCTTATTAACTACCATGATTTATGGAATGGATTAATATTGTGATCTATGATATGCATGGTATGGGTTTTAAATGTTAGGCTCATGTTTTTATACCCTTATGCTCATATTATGATTATGTGATCATTGATATCTCCCTTGTTTACCCTTAATGAGAATTTTAGACCACCCTTTCTTATTTTATCGTTCCCCGTGATATGAAAAATGATTTTAGGATTGATATGCCTAAGAAGGGTGCTAGTTAGGAAGAATATAATGGGAGACTCTTATCAACCAGTTCTTTGTGTGTCCATGTTTCAAAATATTGTTGACCTATTTGATTCTAGAATGAATTTTTTGATATGTAATGAATATTCATCCAATAATATTTAATATATATAAATTAAAAGTATGGTTCTATATAAATAATTTTTGATAAAACGTTGTGTGTTTTAAGGATTTTTATTTTAACTTTTTTTACCCTAATTAACTTTCACCATGGTAATTAATTTATAACTTTTTCATTAATTTTAATGAAGAAGGTTAATATTGTGAATTTCATCTAATATGATAAATATAATTTAAAACATGAAAATAATTTTATCAAATAATATTTCTAAATTTGTGAAAAGTTAATATTAAAATAAATACAGTTAATCATGTAATAAAAAAATTTATAGAAATGACATTTTTATGCTTTAAATCTATATATAACATAATATTAGATGGGATAAGAATTTTAATTACATAAGTTGATTTATTGTAAAACATATAATGGTTATGAGGCTCTCAAGGTAATCCAAAACTGAATCTCCATTGAAAATACTTGATTAAAAGAAAAGGCTGAATGTTATATTTTTAGAAAGTACCATTTTAATTATTTATAAAAACATTAGAAATGTGATTTATCATTTCAAAGTAAATTTAATTATCCATATTGTTATTACATAAATTAATATTTGATTATGTAGATTTTTTTCAAACTTCTATGTCATTATTATATAATGATAAAGTCATACAAATTAAAAGTTTCATGAAGACCATATTTTTTGACTAAAAACTGTCCTTTTTAGAAAAGGCACAAAAATTCACACTAAGACAATTTTGATATGATTAATTCAAAAATGAATTTAGATTGGTTAATTTAAAATTATTGAATTAATATATTAAATAATTTCATGAATAAAGGCTCTTTAATGGGTGCATTACGTGATAATTTAGAATATGGTGTTTACATAATAGAAGAGTCTTGAGTGTTATAGATACACCTATACAAATGATTAGATTTATAATACGTGCAACCAAAGAGAGTATAAAAACTAAATTAGCATCTAGATTAAAACTAAAAAACAAACTAAAATCAAAACTGAAATGGGAATGGTCTACTAGGCTGATATAAGAGAGAAACCAAACTAAAACAAATACCCACTATACCTGATGCAATCTCTATGCGACCCTAAGTTTTCCATCTATCCTGAATACATTTATTGATCAATGGAGATCATATTAAAATGGGGATTTGAACCAAAAATAAAAATGTATAAATATTATTCGGAATAAAATATCATTAGGTGTGAAAAATAAACTACACCCTCAGTAATACCTTTACATAAAAATCGAATTAATGTATTTTTGAAATAATATTTATAAATGTAGGTTTTTAAATTTTTTATTAAAAACCAATAATAGAGTACAAAGAAAAAAAAATGAGTGATAATAATAATAATAATGGAAGGAATAATGAGATAAGGGAAACATGAAAATAATAGGGGGTCTAATATCATAGTAGTATATTAAAAGTTACCAATATAAAATAACCAAATAACATTGATAATAGGAGTTCCTAGTATATACAAGGAAATTATAGAACATACTAAAACATGATTCATTAAATGGTAATGCCTAATGAAATCCAACCTCCCTAACAATTGGTTATACCATACCTAGAAAAACTGAGGATAAATTCCCATGGTAGGGTGTATCCATACTAAGGGCCACTAGCCGAAATGTAATACTAAAATAGTATATCATGATCTTTAAAAATTTCCTATTGCTAGTTTTATATTCCTATGATATTGAAAATATATGTGAGGTGATAAGTAATATTAAACAACAGTTTGAATATAAATACATCTTTAGTTATAGAAAACTAGAGTTATAATTATACCTCACCATAATAACCTCTATTATAAAAAACAAATTACTCATAGAGATATAATTAATGAGTTATATATTTGGGACACTCGCATCCATTTCAAAAAACTTGTCTATGAGAATTTTTTAAGGGAGGATTCATTAATAAAACAATCATTAAAAGTTATGATTGTTCCTCTCAAACATTATTTTGAAACAAAGTTATAAGAACCCATTTTAAAGAACCATGAACACATCAAAAATTCAATGAAACATTTATAAACCATTTCCATGCACAAACACCTCTTTATATATTGGAATTCATTAATAACGGCCATTTGGGTATTTTATTAGACACTTAAAGTGCATGGTTAAATAAAAAATATTTGAGATGTGTATCTTAAGAGGGAAATAACATTGAATTCAAATAAAACCACGAATAAGCCTATTTTACTTTACAAATAATCCACAAACATATTTATTACAATTATTTTCCATTAAAAAATAAATTTAATCAATCAAGAAATTATGGTTCTATAATTTAATGTCTTGTGCAAGGGGAATCCAACCTAAAACGCATCACTCCCATAAGGATAATTCTATTTCAAGTTTAGAAGGAAAGAATAGTCCTTAGGGAACCAAGATGAACACTAAAATTTTAAAAACCCAAATCAAAATTCATTCGGCACTAAACCCTTGGTCACTGAGACTATTATTGTGAAAAGGAAGAAACAAGAACAATAATAAGTGAAGAAATATATTATGTGACAAATTTTATAAAAATAAACACCATGAATTAAAATTAAGGTTATATAAATATAAGGATAATGATACTATACTCAACTAGGGCTCTCCTCTCATCAATAAAAATTTATATGAATGGGATAAGAACTAGAAAAATGGTTTTAAGTCGATAAGAGAAAGAGATGAATTTCATCCTTTTAAAAAAATGGATAGACTACCACTGAGTAATCTCATGAGATATGGAACAACTCTATATCCTAGGAACACATATAGTATTTATGTAAGGATATGTAATGGGGGATCCATGATGGGAACTCACACTTCCCCAGATGCCCTAGGCCACCATGGTGCAACCTGCCACACAATGGTGTGGAAGCCTCTTCCAAACACTTTTCATGGTGCAGTTGTCCCCATTGCACCATGTCCCATCCAACACAACCATAAATGAATTAAATGGAATTACAAACTAACCCAACATGACTCCCTTACAAAGAAACCCAAACTCCATTTTGTAACTCCCTCTATGGCATAACTCAATGCTTGCACCATGGAGCACCTTGGTCAGGAAGACCCAAGCCCTTTGGGGTCATCCACTATGTTGTGGCCTCTCTAGGGTGTGAAATGGTCTATGTTATCACCCCTTTAAATATAACACCAATGTAAGGGTTACACTAGTTATCCTTATATAATTCCAACACCATACCCTTATATGACATTCCAATACAAAACCCACTATGGCGTAATCAAATGGATTAGATGGGGTCCATCCAAGACAACCCCACCGTGGTAAAACCACACCTATTGTGATGCGGTAAACTAGTACAATAGGTATGGGTTTTAGTGTAGCCTCCCTAGACTATTCCCTATCTTAATATATTTCCCAGATGATCTATAAATGAGAGAAACCAAATTATAAATCAATAATTATGTAAAATAATAATGAAAGTGTTCCTAGGGTTTTAGATATTATATCATAAAAAAATATTTTGTTGTAGATTTTTGGTACACTAAAAAAATGTCGCATGTATTTTCCTTGGACATAGACTGATGTGGGTGAAAAATGAAAAATAACTATATGACGTGTGTTTTAAATTTACTTATCTATAATTTATATTTTGTTAGATTCTAGGGGAAATTAATAAAATGTGGAAAATTTTAAATCTATCAAGGGATAAAGATCTAAATGGATTTTTGATAAAGAAAAAGTTTGAATTGAATAACACCCTGATTAACCCCCATCTCAGGTTGTCTTGGGTTACAACATGTTGAATCAGATCCAACATGTTCCACTATAGATAAAACTAAAATATTCACCTTGTGTTATTTTTAATGTTATAAAAAATATAGATTCTAGAGTGAAATATCCATTATTTTAGGGAAGGTATTTTTCAAATTTTATGGACATCTTACCATATATAGAAGTACATTTTGGAATCTATTAATCCCAAATTGAGAGTTCTATTTTTTCTTGATGTTTATCCATTAATTTAAATATATTGAGAAAAAATAATAATATTGGGTGTTTAATGATGATGATGATAATTTTGAAGTTTATATTATGATTGGATGGAGATTCCAATCTTATTATTGATTATATTAACAAGAAGGAGTCAATTTGTTCAAAATATTTGAAGATTTTACGGCATATCTTTGAAGTTTGTTTAATATGATTGTTAAAATTCTTGCATTAAAAATAATGGGAGATCATTTTATTATTTCACCAAAAATTTATTTGAAGACATTAATATAGAGAATTATATATTTCTATGATTAAAGGTAGTTGAGGTATCAATTTATATTCGATGGATGTTGTCATAAGGTAGCCGAATATTGAATATGGTCTTATGTTTCACATTTTAACAATGGAAATAAATAAGTTTTATGTTTTTTAGGAAATAAAATTATTGATCATAATGGTAGTGTTATAAAATGTTTACAATAATTTTTAGTGAAAATGTATTGGAGGATTTTTTTCTTAAGAAAATAGTATGGAGTAGATGTAATTCATTATGTTAGATTTTATATTAAATGTATAAATCATATTCAAACTAACATTTCTTATGTGGTGAATATGTTTAGATAATAATTCAGATGATTCTTAAGAAATTTTTTAGTGATTATATATCATTAAATGAGTTAATGATGCATTATATTGAAGGAATAAATTTCAATCCACATAACATGGGATTTCACCATGGAAGTTGATTGAATAAAAAGGTTCTTATCATAAAATAAACACTATGCCATAAAGGATACATGGTCATTTTTTAGTGGACCCTCCTAATTGAAGTAATACATGTCTTAAGGAGTTGGATACACCATAATGAGTTATGAGAATATTTTCTATCATGGTATTATTGAAAACCTATACATCTTAAAGGATTATCTATGTCACAGTGGATGCAATATGAGGTTCTCATACAATGGATGTTGGAACACACCACAAAGGAAGGAAACTAGTTTTCATTAGTTTCTATAAAATTTTTAAGGTACATGGAACATAATTAATGTACCACACCACAAGATGTTCAGAGAAAGGTGATTCACTTCAAAGAAGAGGCTTCAATACTGGTATAGTCAATTTTATATAATTTGGTGGGTTTGGAAAATTTGAGATCTCCACGTTATAATGATTTCTTTAGGTAATATATGATTCTAAGAATTGTTTCTATGCCATTGGGATTTAGATTACCTATATTCCATAATGATTACATTATGCTACAAAGGAATTCATAGTATATTTCCATTCCACTGGTCATTGGGATATCTCTCTATTGTAGTGACATCATCACTCTACAATATGTTCGGTTGGTTTTGAACTACAATTTCATACCATAAAGGAGTAATCTTCATCGTCAAGGGTAGAAAACTGGGCATTCTGACCATCCATGGTGACATGGCTTCATCTGATAGGTTTGGTGGTTACCTCAAACAATAGTAACTACCAATTTTTATTAAATGGTGAATATTTTATGGAAGTTTATCTAAGAACAGGGTTTTATATTGATGGTTTGAGTTGTAATTTGATATTAAAATTTGATCAAATATTATTATATGGATATTGTGCATTATATATATTATGATAATAGATATGAATTGTGTATCTATTTTTTGATATGCACCGAATTAATGAATACAAAGAGATTATCCAAAAGAAAATATATTTGACTCTGGTATTCTGTAAAATAAGGATTATGCCTAGAAGCAAGTGATTAAGGAATGATGTATTCAAATTTATACACATAATTACAAGATTGATAAGGAATAGATCCAATGAAATCGTGTGTTTCACTGATATAGAATAATAAAATATGAAAAGGAATGAAGAAAGAGAGGTGTTGTACAAAAGTTATTTTTTCAGTAAATAAGTCATGAAATTATTTAAGTAAGGAATCTATCACATTTTTTAATGAAGAGAAAAATTTAAATGTGTTCATTAGTTTTTTATTACAAAAAAGAATAAGAATTCATTTTATACTACAATATAAGTGAAAGAGTAAGAAGATAGATATAAATGATGCATAAAAATTGTTTAATGAGATCTATATTGGGTGAAGAATCATTAGATATTATCCATGTTACAACATTTTAAGGTATTACAAGTACTAGAGTGCTAGATACACTAAATCGAGTAGTGTGGGATGTTGATCGTACCATGATTCACTGTTTCATTTTTACCCTTACACCATTGTATTAAACTGAATTTGTGATGTAAATTCCAAATATAATTACAAAATTCACTTTATGTTTTATTAAATTATTTTGTGTGTATCACTGTTAAAAAGGTAAATGTTACTTGTTTTGATAATTTCATTGAAGGTGGAGGTGATTTGGAGGACCTATGATGAAGTCCAAGAAAAATGGGCCAAACTGCACAGGATCCAAGCACACCAGTGGATTAATATGCACACTTCTACTATAATGTGCATCCAAATGGGATGCAATTTTGTGCTCAGGTCCAAAATTTAATATGATAAATTTCATCTCAAGAAACCCAATCTAGATTTAGCTTCTATGAGGCCCATCTGAACTGATCTGTCCAAGACACCGAATCTGCACAAAGTCAAAAGCGGTGTTCTGTAATATGTCCATATATAGAGTTTTAATTGTCCAAATGATGCCAAAATTTTAGTGGTGATAGTCAGTAAGTGGAGCTACAACTTTAAATTTTTTTAAAAGAGGGATTCAACTTTCTTGTAGCCGAAAACTATCCTTAAATTGGTTTATCAAAATCTGGGTTCCCAAAACTACTTTCCATTTTGGATATAAAAATGCACCTTGGTCACCCTATTTGTAAGTTGGAACCAGAAGTGAATATCTTCCATTTTGGAGTCCTATATGAGCCTCCTCCTCATCCTTGAAGTTATTTAGGCCTCTATCCTCATAGGGTGATCAATAATGAAGGAGTTCCACCCGAGATTCCTCCTCCAAATTTTGAGCTAAACGGTGGGTGATCATTGTGAGGGAGCTACACACTTAAAGAGGGAGTTATGGCACCTTATATTCTACTGGTTTTGTGTAATTTATGTGTGAATTATTTCACTTATGTTTAATATTTATATTATTCTTCTCTGAATGCATTTATTTGGTTTAATTAAGTGAAACATTTCTCATTTCAATACCGATTGGGTTGAGATTCAAGTGGGAATCTTGGGTTGTTCCAATTGGAAAATACAAGAATCATCTTTATCTCACACATACATGATATTTTAGTATGATTTGGTAGACCTCACTCTATGATTGAGGCCCAAACCTTGACAACATAATTTTTGTGTCAAGGGGTGGTTCTTTGTGAATCATTTTAAGAGGAAAGAGGGGAACCAAGATCTTAGTCATCCCTCAACCAAAGGATTACAACAAAACCTAATAACCAATTGAGAACAAGGAAATATTAAAGTTTTGTATTAACTTATAAATGATCACTTATTTATTCAAAATCCACTTTTTCATTCAACTTTACAAATCTTTATGTTAAGTTTCTTTCTTAAAATTGTTTTCAAATTCACCCCCTCTTTTAGTAATCTTTATTAAAAATGCATAATCTAAACCTATTAACTATCCTTGAGAGATGACCTAGAGTATTCCATAGACTATAAATAAACCATAAAAACATAATCAATTTGACGTGTCATGACAACATGTTCAAATTTTGGCACCATTTTCGGGGAGTGCTTTGGTTTGTAGTGCGTGTTTTTGATAAGTTTTTTGTAAATTTTGTGAATATTTAATTATTTTATCTTATACATTTACCTTTATTTTTGTGTTCTAATTTATTTATTGTGTAGGTTTTGTGCATGAATTGTTCTAATCTAGGAGATTTACCACCTTTCATACCCAAACCAGAGAAGATATTACATCAGTGACCCTAAGACGCACAAGAGAACCCTTTGAAGGAGGACACACAAGACGACAACACTATTCTTGATCCTTCATCTTCTTATTATGGAACCAACATCAAAACTGAAATAAAACTATGTAACATGGATGGAAATAACCAAACATTAAAAGAACTAACCTCGCCTGATGTTGATATCCAACCCACTTATATTCAAATGAAAGTCAAGGCACCCAATTTTGAACTAAAATCCAGTATAATTCATTTATTAACAAGATTCCATAGACTTGCTGGAGAAGATCCACACAAGCATTTAAAATAATTTCATACTTTTTTTCAACATTAAAACCTTATAATGTGGATGAAGAACAAGTAAATCTTAGAGCATTCCCCTTTTCTTTAGAAGATACAACAAAATATTAGTTATATTATGTTAATTCTCCAATAAGAGGTTGGGCAAACATGAAACACATTTTTCTTGAAATATATTTCCCAGCCTATCAAACTACAACAATAAGGAATGAAATATGTGTCGTAAGATAATCTCAAGGGGAAACACTTCATGAATATTGGAAAAGATTTGAAATATTATGTTCAAGTTGTCCACACCATCAAATAAGCGATCAACTTTTAATATAGTATTTTTATGAAGGTTTGATTTCAATTTATCATAACATTATTGATGCTATTGTAGGTGCTTCACTAGTAGATAAAACCCCAATTGCTACAATAACCCTGATTGATAACATGGTGTAAAATACTCAACAATTCAGTTCAAGGTTTATTGTACCCATTCGAGGTGTCCACGAGGTGAAAATTACTGAATTTGAGAAGAAGGTGGACACAGAGTTCAAAGAGGTAAGTGCCCTTCTTCGAAAACTTTCTATTTACCAAGGGAAATACTAATCTCCTCCTCCCATCCATTGTGGAATCTTCTCTTCTGACACCCATTATTCTAACAAATACCCCTAATTGAGAGAAAAATTTTATAGTTGTGAGGCAATATTTCTAAGATGCCCCTATAACCAACCCTTTAGGAAAGAACCTTATTATCCATCCAACCATGGGTGGAAAGAAAACCAAGATTATAGGAAAAGGGGTATTCAAACTAGACTCATCAACCATGGAACCAACAAGGGCAGAGTAGTCATCCACCACCACCACCTAGAAATACTCAACCACAACAAAGGATTTTCCAAAAAACCCCTCCAAAACTCAAGCCTATATTAGAATACATGATGAAACGAATGGATTCAAATAATCTACAATTCCAAAAAACCATCCAAGAAACCATACAAGACCTAAAAACCCAATTAGGCTAACTTTCCCACTCAGTGGGGGAAATCCAGAGCCATGGGTTGGGTAAACTACCTTCCTAACCAGTAGCTAACCCTAGGGATAAGGTAAATGTTAGTTCCATCACTCTTAGAAGTGGAAGAAAACGTAAAATCCAAATGACACATCCACTAGAGTCATACCCTCCTAAGGAAATCACCATCCCAACCACTAGAAATGCTCCAAATGAGGTAGAACCTTTTCCTGAGAGGATCCCTTCCAAAGGGAAGTGTGTGTCTATTGATGAGTCACCTAGCCCAACCATTCCTCTTCCATTTCCCCAAAGGTTAACCCAACCTAGAAAACAAAAGTAAACTGAACTTGATAAGGAAATATTGGAAACATTAAAAAAATTGCAGGTTAACATCCCTTTAATTGATGTAATGAAGAAAATTACATGATACACTAAGTTTCTAAAGGATATGTGTACACACCGAAGGTGACTTTGAGGTGATGAGAAGGTGAGATTGGGGAGTAATTTTTCATCATTGATTGATCCATCGCTTCCCACCAAGTGCAATGATCCTGGAACATTCTCAATTCCATGCACCATAGGGGAGTATTTTTTTCCAACATTATGCTTGATTTAGGTGATTTTATAAATATGATGCCTCACTCTATTTACTCTTCTTTATAGGCCAGTGAACTTAAACCCACTAGAATAGTCATTCATTTAGAAAATCGGAGTACAACACACCCTTCTGGTGTGTTAGAGGATGTTCTTTTGAGGGTGAAAAATTTAATTTTTCCTGCTGATTTTTATGTGCTAAAAATGGAAGATGATAGGGTGAATGGACATGCCCCAATTATATTGAGGAGACCCTTATTGAAAACCACCAAAACCATAATTAATGTTCATAATGGTATATTATATATGGAACTTGGTTTTGGCATAGTCCATTTGAACATCCTTGATGCCATGAAACATCCCTTATAAGAACATTTTTCTCTCTATGTTAATTCTATAGATGCACCCCCTTCCCTTGAAAAAACATAATTTCATTCCCCTGATCCCCTTTTTGAGTTTTCTTAATTGAAAAAAATGATAGGAAATGATTCGTGCATTTATTGATGTAGTGGTATAGAGAAATGAAATTCATGTTTGTTGATTGATGATTTCATGAACACTGAGGATCCACTAACCACCGATGATACTACTATGCTTGTAAAAGCTCATTCCTCATCTGAGGATGATACCATTAAGAAGTTTGATGATATTAGTGTCCAATAATGTTCACACACACTCCCATCAATCCAAAATTCACCAGAATTGGAACTAAAACAACTACCTCAAGATTTAAAATATGCATATCTTGAGAATGGAAACAAGTTGTCTGTCATCATTTCTAGTTCACTCCCTTTTAAGCATGAATTGCGACTGATTAAACTTTTGAGGGAGTATAAACAATATTTGGTATGGACACTTGCATACATTCCTGGTATTATCCCATGAATTTGTACACATCATATATTATTAAATGATGAGGCTAAACTAGTGAGGCAGTCACAACATTGATAAAACCCAAACCTCCTAGAAGTTGTGAAAAAGGAGGTAAAAAAATTATTGGCTACTGGAATCATTTACCCCATCTCTGATAGCCAATGGGTCAGTCATGTTCAAGTAGTTCCTAAAAAATTAGCCTTACAGTAATCAAAAATGAAAATAATGAATTGGTTCCAACTCATGTGCAGAATTGTTGGCATGTCTTCATAGACTATCTCCAACTAAACCAACACACTAGGAAGGACCATTTCCCTTTTCCATTCATTTACCAAATTCTAGAGAGGCTAGCGGGTAAGTCCCACTACTATTTCCTTGATGGGTATTATAGATACTTTCATATCCATATTTTCCCTTAGGACCAGGAAAAGAAAACCTTCACTTTCCCCTTTGGCACATTTGCATATAAGAGGATGCCATTTGTTATGTGCAATGCTCCAGGTACTTTCCAGTGATGTGTGGTTAGTATTTTTTCATATTATCTAGAGAATTTCATGGAAGTATTCATGGATTATTTTAATATTTATGGATCCTTTTTTAATGAATGTTTGAGTATTATTGCTTATGCCCTATGTCACTGCATTGAAATGAATCTTGTATTAAATTATGAGAAATGACATTTCATGGTGCGACAAGTTATAGTTTTGGGGAATTTCATTTCTGGGGATGGTATCCAAGTAGATAAATCAAAAGTGGGTGTCATTTCTTCCTTACCATTCCCTAAAAATGTACGGGATGTGCGGTCTTTCCTAGGTCATATTGGATTTTACCATCATTTCATTCTTGACTTTAGTAAAATTGCACTCCCCCTCTCCCACTTACTTCAAAAAGAAAAATATTTTGTTTTTTATAACAAATGTGAAATAGCTTTTAATAAATTAAAATGGAGTATCACATCACCACCGGTAATCCAACCACCTCAGTGGGATTTACCATTTGAGCTCATGTGTGATGCCTCTAACTATGCAGTTGGGGAAGTCTTGTCACAAAGGGTCGACTAAGCTCAACATGTCATAGCCTATGCCTCACATAAATTGGATCCTACCCAAGAAAAGTACACCACAACTAAAAAATAATTCCTTTCTATAGTGTTTTTCCTTGGATAAATTTAGGTTATATCTTTTTTGGGTCCAAAGTCATTGTATTCTCTGACCATGCAACCCTTCGGTATCTTCTGAAGAAATCAGAAGCGAAACCACGTCTCATTCACTGGATGCTCCTCCTTCAGGAATTAAATTTAGAAATTAGAGATAAAAAAGGAGCATAGAATGTGGTGGATGACCATATCAGTAGGATTCAATCATCCTCGAGCATTGAATCATCTCCCTGTATTCCTATAAATGACATGTTTCCTAATGAGAAAATGTACTAAGTGAAAGATACTATTCCTTGGTATGCTGAAATTATAAATTATTTGGTAGCATCTTTCATTTCTACTAATTTCAACAAAAACCAAGCCGACCATCTAAAACATGAGTCTCGTTGGTATATTTGGGATGACCCCTACCTTTGGCGCACCTGTAGTGATCGAGTACTTAGGTGTTGTGTTCTCGATAGTGAGTTTTAGTCTATCCTTAGATTCTTCCACACTCTTGCTTGTGGGGGCCACTTTGGTCCCCAACAAACTGCTCGTAAAGTCCTTGATTCTAGTCTCTTTTGGCCAAAACTTTTTTGTGATTCCCATGATTTTTATAAATCATGTCCTTGTTGTTAAAGAATGGGTAATGTATCTAAAATAAATGAAATTACACAACAACCATTTTTCTTTCATGACATTTTTTATGTTTGGAGCATTGACTTTATGGGTCTATTTCCCAATTCCTTTGGCAACTTTTACATTATTTTGGCGGTCGATTATGTGTCAAAATAGGTAGAGGCATGAGCCACAATGATATATGATTCCAAAACAGTTGTGGAATTTTTGAGAACTCATATCTTTTGTAGGTTTGGATTTCCTAGGTTCACCATTAGTGACCAAGGTTCTCATTTCTACAACCGAACAATGCAATCACTTTTGCATCAGTATGGGGTTGGTCATCGAGTGTCTGCTGCATATCACCCACAGACCAATGGTCAATATAAGGTGTCAAATAGAGAGGTAAAACAAATTCTTGAAAAACGGTTCAATATAATAGAAAATATTGGAGTCTTATACTTGATGATTCATTATGGGATTACCGTACTGCATTTAAAATCCCAATTTGAATGTCACCTTATAGGCTTGTTTTTAGAAAAAGTTGTCACCTCCCTATTGAGATTGATCATCAGGCCTACTGGTTCATCAAACAATGAAATTCTAATCTTTTTAGTGTAGGTGATCAAAAGAAGCTTCATATTCAGGAGATGGAGGAAATGATAAGGGATGCATATGAGAACTCTAGGATTTATAAGGAGTAAACCAAGGTTTCCCATGACTGTCTCATCCTTCATCATTAGTTCCACATTGGGATGAATGTACTCCTCTAAAATGCAAGGCTAAAGTTGCATCCAGGTAATCTTCATTCCCACTAGTTTGGACCATACACTATTACTAACATCTCTCCATTTGGTGTTGTTTAGGTTCAAAATGAAGAAACTAAGAAAACCTTCATTGTCAATGGGTAGCGGCTAAAAAACTTCCATGAATCCCTTCCAAAGTTCATGATGGAGGAACTCAATGTTTAAGAACCAGTATAAAAATAACACCTACCAGGTTTTATCCTTCCTTCCCACATTCTATTTTATTACATTGAGGAAACTGCACACTCTAGGTGTGGGGGGTGGATATATTCCTGGGTTAGTTAGAAAATTTTATCATCTTTCTTCTTTTTCTCTTTTTAGCTTTATTAATTTTATTATTACTTTCCCCCTTTCCCCCTCATTTCCCCAATCACTTTTGTGGAAAAATTTTGATTTTATTTGTTATGCCCACTTTATCATGGAAAATGATGCCTATTTAATCATGGAAGTAATTGAAAATGCAAGTGGAATTTTCATATTTCATGTTGTTTTAACTTTTAAAAAAAAATCTGATGAAATGTGTATTTCTAGAAGAATTCAATACTGTGGTGTGACTTTCTTTTGAAATTTGGTTATCTGTTGATGATATAAATGGTTGTATCATTTTGAAACCTTTGAGAAGAGTGGTGCCCTTTTTGTGAATAGTTTAATGGAAAAAAAATTCACTTAATATCTACACACATTTTTTCACCCAACCATGATGTGTGAAATTTTTTTTACTTAATGGAAGGTAAATATAAGTTAGGTTGATTTTTCTCTACTTTACAAAATCATTTTTCCATACGTTCGTTCATTATCAGATCTATTTCATTACTGTACCAGATTGACCTATGTGTGTGTACCTGTTATCCAACTATTGTACTCCCTCAAAAATAAAAATAAAAAAAGGATTATATATTGGGCAGGTCAAAACCACCCTTCCTCGACCTTTGATCTTGTTATAACTATTACAATTAGTGTCGTGAGGAGATCAAATATGGGTTGGGAGAAGAGTGTGAGATTTGTTCTAAGTGAAATTTTTGAAAAACAAAATGAGGGGAGTGATGAAATGTACAACATATAGGGATATCTAGGTCAAGATATTATGGGTTGACTTCTAGTAATTATTAAGTGAGTGGGTCTTGAAATTTGATTGCAAAGGATGTGGGGCAAGTTCGATAGAAAGGATATTGTAAGTAGACAATTATTAAAATAACTTATATTTACTCAATAGAAAGTGGAAAGAATAGCATGAAATGGTTGTCACACACACACATGGAGAATTAGTGACATGATCAACTTTTGAATTATTTTATTTGATTGGTATCATTTATCTCTTGTAATTTCATTTGGATACAATTTTTGAGACGTATTTTTCAATGATCGTTGAGAATAACTCCTCGGTGTGATTTTTTATTTGATCACATTTATATCAAGAATTAAATTTTCATTGAATGTTAAATATTTATAAAGATGGAAATATATACATGAATAATTTTTTGAAATATGACTTTTCCCCGGAGTGAAAATGTTTATGTGTGGGGGTGTGATCATGCCACGATTCACTGTTTCATTTTTACCCTTACACCATTGTATTAAACTGAATTTGTGTTATAAATTCCAAATATAATAACAAAATGAACTTCATGTTTGATTAAATTATTTTGTGTTTGTCACTGTTAAAAAGGATAATGTTACTTGTTTTGATAATTTCATTGAAGGTGGAGGTGATTTGGAGAACCCATGATGAAGTCCAAGAAAAATCGGTCTAACTGCACAGGATCCAAGCACACCAGTGGATTAATCTGCACACTTATACTATATCATGAATCCAAATGGGCTGAAATTTTTTGGATTGGTCCAAAATTTAACAAGATATATTTCATCGCAAGGAACCCAATACAAATTCGGCTTCTATAAGGTCCATCTGAATAGATATGTCCAAGCCACTGAATATGCACAAATTCAAAAGTGGTGTTCTTTAATATATCCATATTTTGAGTTGTGATTGTTCAAATGATTCCAAACATTCAGTGATGATATTTAGGAAGTAGGGCTACAACTTTACAGTTTTTTCAAAAGAGATATTTGATTGTCTAGTATCTAAAAACCATATTTCAAGTGGTTTATCAAAATATGGGTGCCCAAACCCACTTCCCATTTTGGCTATAAAAAGGAATCTTGGGAACCCCATTTGTAAGTTTGAACCAGAAGTGAAGTTCTACCATTTTGGAGTCCTAGAGGATTCTCCTCCTTATCTTTTAAGTTATGGAGGCCCCTATCCTCATAGGGGGATCAATAATGAAGAAAGAGTTCCACCAAGCTTCCTCCTCCTCCCGATGTCGAGATAAACAGTGGGTGATCATTGCAAGAGAGATACACACTTCAAGATGGAGTTCTGGCACCCTATATTCTACTAGTTTTTTGTAATTTGTGTGTGAATTATTTTACTTATGTTTAATATTTATATACTTCTTCTCTAAATGCATTGATTTGGTTTAATTAAGTGAAACATTTCTCATTTCAATGCCGACCAGGTTGAGATTCAAGTGGAAATTTTGGGTTTTTCCTATTGGAAAATACAATCATCCTCTTTCTCTCACACATACATGAGATTTCAGTATTATTTGGTAGACCTCACTCTATGCTTGAGGTCCAAAACATGACAACACAATTTTTGTGTCAAGGGGTGGTTCTTTGTGCATCATTTTAAGAGGAAAGAGGGGAACCAAGATCTTGGTCATCCCTCAACCAAAGGATTACAACAAAACCTAATAACCAATTGAGAACAAGGAAATGTTCAAGGGTTGTAGTAACTTAGTAATGATCACTTATTTATCTCATATTTTTTTAAAATCCACTTTTTCTTTCAACATTACAACTCTTTACATTAAGTTACTTTCTTAAAATTGTTTTCAAAATCACCCCCTCTTTTAGTAATCTTTATTAAAAATGCATACTCTAAACCTATTAACACTCCTTGAGAGATGACCTAGGTTCTTCCCTAGACTATACATCAACCTTAAAAACAAAATCAATTTAAAGTGTCATGACAATGTGTTCAAATGTATACTATTAAATTTTAAAAAGAATATAGTGTAAGGTATATACGATCATTCTTGTAATCTATGATACCACAGAGAAATACATTTCAAACTAAGGACTAGGTTTCTCATACAAATAGGTTAAAATTGTAAAATTTTGTGCTTTTTTTGTGTGTGTGTTTGGTCATTCTGAAAGATAGAAGGAAAATTATGAGATATAAAATGGGTGATCTTTTCACATTATTATGTAGAAAAAGAAATAAAATTAGATAAAAATTTATGAGTAAAAATTGGATTTCAAGTCACCAATACCGATTCACACCATATTATTCAGGTTTATATCTCAAATATTCCTCCCCATTGGTATCGAAAACCAGTTCACCTCTGATTGGAATATTTTAATTTGATGTTATTCACTTTTAAATATATTAATTTTCTTTCTAGATTCATTATGAAGTTTATTTTTGGTGAAGTTAGGTCCATCATAGATACTAATTCAATTTCTATAACAACTATGATGGATATGAGAAAGATAGGGAAAATAAACAAGAATATTTTATCCCTCTTCATAAAAGAATAAGAAGTTATAGATTCACCATGAAATAATTGTTATGTATAATGATCTAAATTAGAGGTATAGGTGGTTCAGACTACCACCAAGGTGTGGAAAAACATTTCCCCCTTGATAGGATCAAGGAAGTAAATTGATCATATAGTGTTTGTAAATTATTGTTAAAATTGTCCACGAGAATAATTACCAAGTGGATGTGACAATGAATTTTCTAATTCAAATGGTATATATTTTGAAACATTAAATGATATGTTGTATTTATTACCCTAGGTAATAGTTTATTTTACCAATTTAATTTTTTAATATATGTGGGAAGGTATCATCCAACATGATGGCGGGGAAGATAATTATGAGAAATCTTTAAGAAAAATATCTCTAACTTGTATAAATATCTCTAAAAATGTTACCACCAAAGAAGAATAGTGTGAGAAGATTATGGTGAGAAGATCTGAATTTGAATAATAGTGAGTCAAAGAAATACATACAAAGGATAGGACCACTAAATACTTTTAGGAGAAGATCCATTCATTTAAGGGATATTTGAAAAATGGAATTGATATCAAGGATTTGTAATTGGAAGTGAAATCGAATAAGATCAAGGGGATTGATACTTTGCTACATGAGACAACAAAAATGAATGATGAAGAATCTGTAAGTGTTAATAAGGAATGTGAAGATAGTTTGAAGGCTAATAAAAATGAAAAATACAATCTTTAAAAGAAATGCACCAATATTGAGATAATGTTACCAAATCAAGAAAGTTCTAAAACTAGGTATTCATAAGAAATAAATGAAGGAATATGAATTAAATGGAGGTTTCATGTGTTAAGATACATCTATAATATTTAAAATGGATTATTATATGACATAATGATCATTTATAATTGTTGGGAAAAAATCCTACAAGGTATCATTGAATCATTTTTGAGATGATTGTGTTTGTTGAAAATGTAGGACTCCGTGTTGTGTTTGTTGACAAAGCGAGTCTCAATGAATCAAACTATTGACAAAGGGGGTTTTCCTGGAGAATGGGGAAAAGTGTTTTTGGAAAAGGGAGTTGTGCTCTTGTGTTAAGTAGGTTTCTAATGTTGTACACCTGAAATTTTTCGAATTCAAAACATCAAAAATTTGGAAAAGGAAAAGTGGCATGCAAGTCCTAAAGTGGAGCGCAAGTATGGTGCGCAAGTGTGGCGTGCAATTTCTCAAAATTCCTATAAATAGACGGCACCCCTCCTCATTTATTAATGATCTCAACAATTAGAGAAAATCAAAGATCTGATCGCACAAGTGGGAGTGTCGCGCAAAGTTTAGTGTTCGTGCAAGTGGGGCGCACATGTGTGCGGGGAAAGTGTGACGTGCAAGTGTACCGTGCAAGTGTACCGCACAAGTGTACTGTGCATGTGTATCATTCAAGATGTGTGGAGTGCAAGTTTGGAGCGCTAGTGTGGTGTGAAAGTGTGGCACGCAAGTTGGTTTTTCTACAATAAAGGCAGAGGTTGTGCACTAGTTAAAGGGGCACACAAGTCACCCTAGGGTTGTGTGAAAGTTATAAATTTCCCAAAACATCTGTGGTAAAGCGGTATTCATCAGTGGATGAAATCTGGACATCAACATAGCATCTACATACAGTGGAGGATGCATTCATTAGTGATAATTAAGAGACCTACAGGTCTATAAACTATGAGTGGATCTTCTGAAGAAGCAGTGATCTCACTTCAGTTGAGAGAGCAGTGAGTTCTCAAATTGTGAGTGGTTGTAAACTAGGAGGGACAGTGAGTCAACTTCGAACTTGTAAATAGTAGTGATCTTATAGTAGAATTGGTGCATCGACACACTTCTGGTTTATGCTCCTTGGACGTAGCCCAGTGAGGGTGAACCAAGTAAAAATCATTGTGTCTTGTGCATGCATTAAGTTTTATTCATACTCTGCATCAGGAAGGAGGGAGAAGAGGGTTTTGTCTAATAGCTAAACAAGATCAAAAGGGGTATTTGTTTTAATTTTTCATACCCTGATTCACCCCCCCCCCCCCTCTTAGGGTATCTAGCCTAGTGGACCTAACACTAAATAGTCACAAAGAAGTAGTTACCATCCATATCTAAATTTTTTGATTATACTGAATCTATTTTACAAAAAAAGTGAAGGATTAAAATCTGAACCTATAAAAATATAGATGAAAAAAGTAGTTATAATATTTACACTATTGATATGGTGGATAGAGGAAGTGTTTTGAATGCTGGTTCACTAATAATATCCCAACAAGTAGTTGACAATGATCAAAAAATATTGATAAAAAAATTAGAAATTCCAGAAAGCATGTATTTTAATATGAAGTTCAAGGTTTGTTGGGAATTTCTAGTGGTAAAACATATTTCATAATAGTGAAAATGATATTTGTTGTAATCCATAATATCATAATATTAGAAAATTATTATATCAAGGGGGAGAAATCCTAAGAATATATAACATCCATATATTCATAAGAACATATCAACCTTGATCAGGTTTGAGAATATTGTAGATATTAGTGATGTGTGTGATGGTTGAGGTCATAATAGTGAAGCATGCCCATCTCAACAAGTATTGAATGAAATAATGTATAGAAAAATACTTGATAATAATTAATAGTCATCCATTTGTATGTATCTAAATATTTTTGTAAACAATATTACTGTAAATAATTTTCATAATATGGAAGAGTGTTTCTTAGAAATCAAGTATATAGATAAATTGATCAAAATAAATTCTAATAAGATTAAAAAGAGTGCATCATTTAAATGAACTAGTGATAGGAATAAAACTCACAAGATTACATGTGGAGAAACTAAACAAGCATCAAATTTACCAAAATATATTTTATTCATTTTTTCCAATAGATTTGGAGAGATAAATAAAGATAAAAGAGGACAAATAAAAATAATGTTCCAAAGTAGAAGAAAAAAATATACATAATGTAGTAAAATTTCATTAGAGGTTGTTAAAAAATAAAACCCCTTATTTTGATAAACTCTTATACGAGAGATGTAATAAGTTTTGTCACACTCCAAGAGGTTGTTTAAAAATTAATCCATCACAATAATAATCCTTCTAAAGGATGGGGATTACAAAATATGGTTTATATGATATGATGGATAAATAAATAAGAATCATCTCACATTAATAAATAAAAGGTATGTTGGGTTGCATGCTCCCTAAAACCAAATCAATTCTAAAGAACAAATTGCATGAAAAATTGATAAAATTGGTTGAGAAAATAATATCACCCATGATGTTCACATTGAGGGAAAAATATCCACCTTATTAACATATACTTTTGTGTGTTATATATATCCATATAGTTCAAGGAATTAAAGGTGAAGCATATTCTCAGGCGTAGATTCTGAGATTATAGATGAACTGTCAACACTAAGTAACTTCCCCTGAATAAGTCACTATCAAAGATTGAATTCTCCATTTGTATCTCAAAAATATTAGAGAGGGTCATCTTTAATGAAGTTAAAGGGAGTATTTGATGTCAACTCTAGACAAAAATGTGATGATGATTCAATCCTTGATTGATCTCACAAGTTGTTATTGCAAAGAGCATATATTGATGTGATCATTATGGTTGAAGATGTGTATGTTTTGAAATCTAATCAACCACATGAATAAATTGTATTATGGTGTAGTGTTATTGTGATCATATTATTATACATTTATATAAGAGTTTCATCATGAAAAATAATGTTTGGAGTATATCCTTAAGGTGAGTCAATTGAATAATAATGACGAAGAATTTGTTGGATCTGAATCTACATATTATACACAAGAGGGGGGTGAATTGCGTCTTTTGCAATTTTTTGATAGAAATTTTCTTGAACGAGTTTTGTCCTTTATACTTTATCAGATTTGATCATGCAGCAGTAAAAGTAAAATCAAGAACACAGAGATGTATAGTGGTTAGGGGAACAAAAATCCCCTAGTCCACTCCACCAACGCTCTACTCCACGAGTTTGGTGATTTTCACTATCTGGTCCTCTTTTCCACAGACCAATTCACAACGGAGTATAGGTTGTTGTTACCTTTACAATACAAGTCAAAACAAAGCCTTCTGGTTCAAAAACGAACCTACACAGCTTAGAACGAGAAGCTGGTTACTCAAGAATAAAAAATAATTTCATAAAGAAATTTCCAGTTGATCTTCACAATTGAAACAGAATGCAATTGATAGCAGATGGATCAAAGTCTCTAGAAATATTGATCTTTAAGACGAAGAAGTTCTGAGTTGATCCAGTTGAAGTAGATATAGAGATATAGTTCACAACTTCAGAAGTAGTAGATTTATAGTAGATATTCGATGTAGAACAGGTGAATCTTCTATCGAGTTTCTTCTTCTTGAACAAACAGAGCTTTAACGCTCCTTTTGAATCAGCATAAATAGTTTCAATCTATGTTTTCCACCTTTTTCAATAATAGATCGATCACATCCATTATACCTCGTGTTTTTGAGATAACATATATAATAAAACATATCTCCTGCATATTAGATCCATAAGAGTCACCTTCTGATTCACGATATTCAAAAATTTGAATTTACAGAGAAGTCGTAACTTCCCTTAAGAATCAGCATAAAAATCTCCTTTTAATTCAATCTTAAATCCATTAATAAAACATATTTGAATCAGTCAAAGTCGTACTTTAAAAATGACTTTAAATCTGGCTTGAAATCCAACCAGAAATCAGATTACTGAACGTTGCACATAAATATCATCTGTCAAAATTTCCGACGCCAAATGTAAGGTTGATGACATGGCCACCAAATGTAGGGTTAATCATAGTCTTCAAACGTAAGGTTGAACACCAATGTAGGGTTGATCATAATCTTCAAACATAAGGTTAACAACATAAGGTTGAACACAAACTTAGGGTTGATCATAATCTTCAAACGTAAGGTTAACAATGTAAGGTTGAACACAAATGTAGGGTTGATCATCCATACTTTTCTTCAACATTAAAACATATGGTAAATATCCATACTTTTAATTGATCCATACTTTTCCAAGAACGTATGGTTGTTTACAAAAGTAAGGTTGATGAACCATACTTTTGAGAAACAAACGTATCGCTTAGAATTTACGTACGGTTCTCCTTCCATACTTTGCTGATAACCAAAATGTAAGGTTCCTTCCTAACGTAAGGCTCTCCTTCCATACTTTACTGATAACCAAAATGTAAGGTTCCTTCCTAACGTAAGTTTCCTTCCATACTTTTATCCACGTAGGGTATGAATAGTGATTCCAGAACGCGCTAAAACAGATTTCGTGCTATATTTACCTACATAAGGTATGAACAGTGATTCTAGAACGCACTAAAACAGATTCCTAATAAGTAATAGATTATCATTATTTCAATAATAAAATAAATTAATAAATTCCTGAAAAATACTAAATAAAAACATTAGAAAATAACTAAGGGTATTTGTGAGCATCAAAATCATCATAAAGAGATAGAGTATTATTTTCAATAAACTCCCCCTTTAAATAACATTAACATGTATTGTTGAAAACAATACTTTTCTCAACAATATCCCCATTTTTGATGATCACAAAACCCATAAAATAATTGAAAATATTTGAAACAAAAATTAACTTTCAAAAGTAGTTATAAATTTAAATAAAAACTTCTCCGCCAAAAGGATAAATATAAATCCAAATTTCTCATTTAATTTTCTCCCCCAATAAAATGAATTATCCCCCTAAATAAAATGTTGTCTTTATCCAAATTATCCCCCTTCTGTGATATCAAAAAGAATGAAAAATCATAGATTTTAACACTTTTAATATTGCACTGAACTATTAGTAAATGCTATTATGAACTGTTTATGAATAATTAAATCTGGAGTACTGACATATCAAAAACAAAGTCAGTAAAACAAATAAGGAAAGAGACAAATAAACAATGAAGAAAATTTTCATTTAAAAACAGTAGTATATACAGGACAATGATATACACAGGAATCAAAGATTAGGTAAGATAGGCAACAGGGTCTATCTCCTCTGGATTACAGACTTGATTTCTGTAAACTGATCTCAAAGTCTCTTCATCATTCCATCCCCAAGCTTGATAATGAGCTCTTTGTTCTCTTGAGTCATATGAATATCTTCAATTAAATTGACTCTGAAAAACTCATTCATCCTTTCCTCTTTTTCAACAAATACTGACAGCTTCTCTGATAACTGATTTAACATAATTCTGATCGATGGCTCACTAGATGTCAGTTGATCCACTAAAAACTTCTGATTGTCCAGCAACACTGATAAAGCAGCACTGTTACATTGAAGATCTTGTATCCTGTCATTCATGTTGCTCATTGCATCTGTGATAGCCTGAAACCTTCTGATTAAATCCGGTGAAGTACCTGATCCACTAACAGTATTATTTGCGACTAATGAAAATTGATTTTCCATAAACAACTTCAGATCTGATAAATATGACTTCATAACCATTTCAGATTTTAATTGTGTAATAGTATTCAGCATATCTTTTTTAAACATTTCAACTGCTTGCCTTGAAACTGTACACTCCTTCAGCTTTTGAAACTTTAAACGCTCTAAATCTAAGGCATTTCTCAGAGAAACATTCTCAGATTCCAACTGAGATACTTTTCTGTACAGTTCTTCAACTTCTTCTTTTCTAGAATTAGATGCACCCTATGCTTGATTCACAGTCTCAGGTTGATGTAGCAGTACCAAAGGCAATGATTCAGCATCAGATTTTTCCTTTTCTCTGTCCTGAGAAGGTTTGTCCACATATTTTTCTTTAGAGTTTTCAAACTCCTCCTCAGAAAAATCCTCTTGAAGTACCTCTGTGTGAGCTTCAGAAGCATGCTCACCACAAACATCAGCATCTATGCCTTCCATTGGGTTTTCAAGAACAATATTTTCAGAAGTTTCCTAAGGCCTGGCCACTTCTTCACCAGGAACTACCTCCATCTCTTGTTCCTGTTGAAGTGCAACTTCAACATCAGCTACAATCTGTTCTTCAGTTTCCCTGTGAGTTTCTTCTTGAGCTCCTGATTCCTCTACTGGAGTTATTCTCTCAGTAACATCTTCCATGATTTTATCAACAACAGCCTCTCTCACAAAAGAATAATAAATTAAGGCTTCTATTGTAGTGTCCAAAGCATTGGAAGTGGCTTCCTCATTTACTTGTCTTTTTCTTTTAGATTGAAGTCCCTCCTAAATTATTTCTTCCTCAACATCTGCCACATAAAAACGAATTCTCCTTGCTACATTTCTGACTCTGGATTCATCTTGTCCCTCCTTGGACTTAGCAGGTTGAGCCTGATCACTCTCTGAGTCTTCCTCAGCTCCTACTGACAAAATATTTCCTTTAATTGTGCTCCATAAATATCCAACTTTCTTCAAAGTTCCATCATTAAATGTATTACAGTGATGACAGTTAACTCTAGCCTCCACTAATCTCACCATGTCTTTCTTAAATAATAGTATAGAAATAAATCTACCAAAAGGGTAGAAATTCATCCTGGCCTCACTTTGACAGTAGTAACTGATATACCTTATCATGTATCTTGGAAAGTTTAACTTAATATCACTTAACAAAAGAAACATTATATACATATCAGGGTACAAAATCTTCTCCATTTCTGCCATCCGTGGAGCTATTTCTGTCTGAATAAATTTGACCAAGATCTTCTGATCAGGCTCCAAATCTTTGACAAACATTTTCTTTGCTGTCTTGGTACCAAAAATAAAATACATGATGTCTTCGGATTTATGCACAGAATCTCCTATATTCTTCAAGTCGAAATGAAAAACTCCCTCATGAGGGCAGTTGAGAATCTGACTAATCTTTACTGAAGAGATTGAGAAATCCCTATCCTATATCTTAGCCATCATACTATCCTCTGTATCTCTCAAACTAAATTGTACAAATTTGAAGAAGTATCTAAGTTCAACTTCATACAGAAATTTCATATTTTTACTGTTGAACAACTGTTCAAGATTCTGGAATGACAGCGCTTACTTCAACAATAGATTTGTCTGAAATAACCAGTCGAGATCGATTACCTTACCTTGTAAGATTTTTCTTCCCTCAGTGCATTGTCTCTTGGCATTGCTCGGCTCGGCCTCACTGGCTCTTTTAGTCCTTACCATTTTCGCAAGAGTCTCTGAATGTTTGAAGGTTAGGGTTTCAGAAGATGAAGTGTGATTTTCGGATTTTGAAAGGGTTTCGATCGAAGTGAAAGGGTTTAGAAGTCGAAAAGGCTCTGACAGCCTTGATTCCCATGTAATCACTAATCATTACATATATTTAAAAAAATCATATGAAGAAAGAAATAAAGTCTCAAACAGTATTCGATAAACAAAATAAAATTTACACAAATAAATAAAAGTAAATGAAAATAAATAAATAAAATTATTTAAAATTAAATAAACCCAGCCCCCCCTTAATAAAATCAAACCTTGCAGTGGGAAGTGGTTTAGTAAAAATATCTACTAATTGAATTTCAGTATTTATAAATTCTAAAAATATATCCTTTTTAATAACATGATCTCTTAAAAAGTGATGCCTTATATCAATATGCTTAGTTCTAGAATGACTAATATGATTTTTTGAAATATTAATTGCACTCGTATTATCACATAAAATAGGTGTATTATTAAAATTCAATCCAAAGTCCATAAGAGTGTTTTTCATCCATAACACCTGTGCACAACAACTGCCAGCAGAAACATATTCTGCCTCAGCTGTTGACAGGGCAACTGAATGTTGTTTCTTACTAGACCATGATACTAAGGACTTTCCTAAAAAGTGACATGTACTTGATGTGCTTTTTCTATCTAACCTATAACTTCCAAAGTCAGCATCTGAATATGAAATCAAATTAAAATCAGAAGTTTTTGGATAAAGAAGAGATTGAGAAACAGTTCCTTTTAAATATCTAAAAATTCTCTTAATAGTAGTTTGATGAGATTCTTTAGTATTTGATTGAAATCTAGCACACATACATACTGAATACATTATATCTGGCCTTCTAGCAGTAAGATATAACAAAATACCAATCATACCTCTATATAACTTGTTGTCAACTGATTTTCCAGTTTCATCCAGATCAAGTTTTATATTAGTACACATGGGAGTTGTAAATGGCTTGTTGTTCTCAAGTCAAAATTCCTTAAGTAAATCAGTAATGTATTTGCTTTGATTTAAAACATTTCCAAAATCTTTTTGAAATATTTGAAGACCCAAAAAGAAATTTAATTCTCCCATCATACTCATTTCAAATTCTTCTTGCATTAATTTTGAAAATTCATGACAAAGAATTTTATTAGTTGATCCAAAGATTACATCATCAACATAAATTTGAACCAATAAAACATTATTTTTCACAGTTTTCTTAAATAGTGTTGGATCTGCCATACCAACAGTAAAATCATTTTTCAAAAGAAAAGAACTTAATCTTTTATACCAAGCTCTAGGTGCTTGTTTAAGGCCATAAAGAGCTTTAGTAAGTTTAAAAATAGAATTAGGTTTTTGAGAGTTTTCAAAACTAGGAGGTTGCTCAACATAAACTTCCTCCATTAAATAACCATATAAAAAGGTAGATTTAACATCCATCTGAAATAATTTAATATTCATATAAGATGAATAGGCTAAAAGGATTCTAATGGATTCTAACCTAGATACAGGTGAGAAAGTCTCATCATAATCTATTCCTTCTTCTTGATTATATCCTTTAGCTACTAATCTTGCTTTATTTCTAGTTATTGTGCCCTGGTCATCCTGTTTATTTCTAAAGACCCATTGGGTTCCTATTACAGGATAATTCTTAGGTCTTTACACTAAATCCCAAACTTCATTTCTTTTAAACTGGTTTAATTCATCTTGCACTGCTATTACCCAGCTTTCATCATCTAAAGCTTCTTCTATAGTCTTGGGTTCTTGTTGAGATAGGAAGGCAGAGAATTCCACTAGGTTTCCTAATTTTCTTCTAGTTTGAACACCGGTTTTTAGATCACCTATTACAGTTTCTAAAGGGTGATTCTTTAGGGTTCTAGACTGTCTAAGTAATATATTTAAAGGTTCTTCAGTATCATGTTCCTCTGAACTGGACTGAATTTCTTTTATATCATTTTCAAAATCATTCTTTAAATTTTCAAGTCTCATGTTATCATTAGAGTCAAGTTCATCCATTTTTTCTGCCCTTTTCTCAAGAGGATCAGATTCATCAAATTTCACATGAACTGATTCTTCAACAATCCTTGACTTCTTATTATAAACTCTATAAGCTTTGGAGGTTGCAGAATATCTTAAGAAAATACCTTCATCAGATTTTGGATCAAACTTACCAAGATTTTCCTTGGTGTTTAAGATATAAACCTTGCATCCAAAAACTTTAAAGTAATTTACTTTAGGTTTTCTGTTATTCCATAGTTCATAGGGTAAATTTTTCAAAATAGGTCTAATTAAAACTCTATTAATTATATAACAAGATGTATTCACAGCTTCTGCCCAGAAATATATAGGTAGGATATATTCATTTAACATAGTTCTAGCCATTTCTTGAATTGTTCTATTTCTTCTTTCTACAATCTCATTCTGTTGAGGTGTTCTGGGTGCAGAAAAGGTATGTTTAATACCCATATTTGGGCAAAAGGAATTAAATTCCAGATTCTCAAATTCTCCACCATGATCACTTCTCAATGAGATAATATTGAAACCTTTTTCATTTTGAACAGACTTGTAGAACCTTTCAAATAAAGTAAAAGCCTCATTTTTAAATTTCAAAAAGAAAATCCATGTAAATCTTGAATAGTCCTCAACTAAAACATATACATATAATTTACCAGCTAAGCTTTCTACTCTTGAAGGTCCAAACAAATCCATATGAATAAGTTCTAGAGGTTTAGATGTAGCAACCTTATTAACAGATTTGAAGGATGATTTGTGTTTCTTGCCAAGTTGACATGCATCACAAAATCTATCACTTTCAAATTTGAGACAAGGTAAATCAAAAACTAAATTTTTCTTAGATAACTTATGTAAAACATATACATTGCAATGACCATGTCTCCTATTCCAGATCCAGGATTCACTTACTTTAGCAGTCAAGCAAAACACTTGTTGTTTACACAAGGAATTTAAATCCAAAGTATAGACATTTTCAGTTCTTGGTGCTTTAAATTTAAACAGTTTATCTTTAGAAGCAATACATCAATTGTTAGTAAAATCAACAGTATATCCATCATTACAGAGTTGAGAGATACTTATCAGATTGTGTTTTATTCCTTGTAAATAAATTACTTTGTTGATTGAGACTATTTTTGGATCTCCAACAGTTCCAATGCCAATAATTTTTCCTTTGGAATTGTCACCAAATGTGACAAGTCCTCCTTCCTTTTGAGTGAGTGAAGAGAAATTCAATGAGTTCCCACTTATATGTCTTGAGTAGCCACTGTCCATGTACCGTATATATTTTCTTCTCTGGTTTCCTACTACCTGCAAAGACATTCAAACAAATTGCTTTGGTACCCATATTTTGTTGGGTCTAGGAGTGTTAGCTACAATGATTTGGGTATCCAGATTTGCTTTGTTCTTTTAAAATTAGCTGAATCATATAAGTCTTTTAAAACATAGGCTTTATTAATACCACAAATTTGAGGTTGTCTTAAGAAACAATTTTTAGCTATATGTCCCTTTTTCCCACAAAAATTACAATCAACCTTTTTAGAGCTAGGAACAAAATAATTTTTATATAGCTTTGGTTTTTCTCCTTTACTACCAATTCCAAATCTCTCCTTTTTAATGATAGTTTTTCCAAGAATTTCATTTAATGAATTCTCTCCTTTTGTAAAAACTAATGCAGCCTGTTTTTAATATTTTACTTCATCCTGCAGTGATTTTATTCTTGATTCAAAATTAATATAGTTAGTGTTAATCGAATTGTATTTATCAGTTAATTCTTTATGTTGTTTCAGCATTGTATCTCTTTCATCTAAAATGGATTTATGTTTATTTTTTAGTGAATTATGTTTCTTAAATAGTGAGTCATATCTTTCTTCAAGCATACTGAAGTAGGCTGCAAGTTTTTCATTTGAGTAGCTTGATTCAGAATTTGATTCAGAGGAGTAATATGAGTGTACCTCATCAGTTTCTACCATAAAACACATATTTTCCTTTAGATTGACTTCTTCTTTCTCTGAGCTTGATTCAGAATTTGATTCAGAGGAGTAATATGAGTGTTTTCATCAGTTTCTGCCATGAAACACATATTTGCCTTTAGATTGACTTCTTCATTCTCTGAGTTTGATTCAGAAGAGCTACCAGAGTCTTCAGATACACTCCAAGTGGCTTTCATAACTTTCTTGTCTTTCTGCTCAAAGTCATTTCTTTTGAAGAATTTCTTCTTCTTTTCATCCTTCAATTGTGGGAAATCCGGTCTGATATGCCCCATCTTTTTTCATTCATAACATCTTACTTCCTTATTATCTCCCTTAAAGGATTTTTTAAAGCCTCTTTTCTTGCTGTAGAACTTTCTAAATTTCCTGGCTAGCTGAGCCAGCTCTTCATCTGAGTTGGATGAGTCAGAGCTTTCTGATTTAGCTTTGGCTTCTTTTCTCTTCATCTTTCTATTCTTTTGTTTTGAAGTTACCTTCAAGGCAGTATCTTATCTTTTGATAATCATTTTATGTTCATTAGCCTCATCTTTCATTTCAGCTTCATACATCATCAGTGTACCAATCAACTCTCTCATGGTTAGATCCTTGACAGGTGTTGATTTTCTGATTGCAGCAGAGATACCATTCCATCGAGTAGGAAGTACTATCAGTACTTTTAATGCTTGATCAGCCTCCTTGATAGGTTCTCCTAGATTAGTTATGTTATTGACAATTTCTGTCAGTATCTCATTCATTTGGGTAATTCTCTCACCTTCAACCATTCTGAAAGTATCAAATTTCAGTTTTGCAGTTGCATATCTCATTTGCCTCACATTGTCTGTTCCTTCATATGCCACAACTATTTTTTTCCACATCTCATATGCTATCGGGCACTGAGATACTCTGTTAAATTCATCTGGTCCTAGACCGCAGATAATTGCATTCATAGCCTTCAAGTTCATATTGTATTCTGACTCTATAGTAGTACTCCATGTTCAGGATTTTCAGGAATTTCACAAGGAGTCAGAATCTTTGAATAGACTCTATATCCGAGGTTTTTTAGATATATTATCATGCGTGATTTCCAGCAACCATAGTTGTCTCCATTAAAATATGGTGCTCTGACCATCAACATCCCTTCTCTTGTATCAGTCATGATGCCCTGTTGTATAATCTTTAAATTGCTTCTGGCTTGCTAGAGCTCTATCCGAAGCTCCTCCTCTGATACCAATTGTTGGATCTGAATCTACAGATTATACACAAGAGGGGGGTGAATTGTGTCTTTTTAAATTTTTCGATAGAACTTTTCTTGAACGAGTTCTATCCTTTATACTTTATCAGATTTGATCATACAGCAGTAAAAGTAAAATCAAGAACACAGAGATGTATAGTGGTTCGAGGAACAAAAATCCCCTAGTCCACTCCACCAACGCTCTGCTCCATGAGCTTGGTGATTTTCACTATCTGATCCTCTTTTCCACAGACCGATTCACAACTGAGTACAGGCAGTTGTTACCTTTACAATCCAAGGCAAAACAAAGCCTTCTGGTTCAAACATGAACCTACACATCTTAGAACGAGAAGCTGGTTACTCAAGAATAAAAAATAATTTCATAAAGAAATTTCCAGTTGATCTTCACAATTGCAACAGAATGCAATTGACAACAGATGGATCAAAGTCTCTAGAAATATTGATCTTTAAGACGAAGCAGTTCTGAGTTGATCCAGTTGTAG
This sequence comes from Viscum album, assembly GCA_963277665.1. Classification (NCBI taxonomy): domain Eukaryota; kingdom Viridiplantae; phylum Streptophyta; class Magnoliopsida; order Santalales; family Viscaceae; genus Viscum; species Viscum album. The sequence goes on along the minus strand of OY728166.1, from coordinate 423,067,047 downwards.
TAGATATAGAGATATATTTCACAACATCAGCAGTAGTAGATTCACAGTAGATATTTGATATAGAACAGGTGAATCTTCTATCGAGTTTCTTCTTCTTGAACAAACAGATCTTTGACACTCCTTTTGAATCAGCAGATCAACCTAAATAGTTGCAATCTCTTTTTTCCACCTTTTTCAATAATAGATCGATCACATCCATCATACCTCGTGTTTTTGAGAGAACATATATAATAAAACATATCTCCTGCATATTAGATCCATAAAAGTCGCCTTCTGATTCACGATATTCAAAAATTTGAATTTACAGAGAAGTCATAACTTCCCTTAAGACTCGACATAAAAATCTCCTTTTAATTCGATCTTAAATCCATTAATAAACGGCTTTGAATCAGTCAAAGTCGTACTTTAAAAACGACTTTAAATCCGGCTTGAAATCCACCCAAAAATCAGATTACTGAACGTTGCACATAAATATCGTCTATCAAAATTTTTGATGCCAAACATATGGTTGATGACGTGGCCTCCAAACGTAGGGTTAATCATAGTCTTCAAACGTAAGGTTAACAATGTAAGGTTGAACAAAAATGTAGGGTTGATCATAATCTTCAAACGTAAGGTTAACAATTTAAGGTTAAACACAAACGTAGGGTTGATCATAATCTTCAAACGTAAGGTTAACAACGTAAGGTTGAACACAAACGTGGGGTTGATCATAATCTTCAAACGTAAGGTTAACAACGTAAGGTTGAACACAAACGTAGGGTTGATCATCCATACTTTTCTTCAACATTCAAACGTACGGTAAAGATCCATACTTTTAATTGATCCGTACTTTTCCAAGAACGTATGGTTGTTTACAAAAGTAAGGTTGATGAACCATACTTTTGAGAAACAAACGTATCGCTTAGAATTTACGTACGGTTCTCCTTCCATACTTTGCTGATAACCAAAACGTAAGGTTCCTTCCTAACGTAAGGTTCCTTCCATACTTTTATCCATGTATGGTATGAACAGTGATTCCAGAATGCGCTAAAACAGATTCCGCGCTATATTTACCTATGTAAGGTATGAACAGTGATTCCAGAACATGCTAAAACAGATTCCGAATAAGTAATAGATTCTCATTATTTCAAGAATAAAATAAATTAATAAATTCCTGCAAAATAATAAATAAAAACATTAGAAAATAACTAAGGGTATTTGTGAGCATCAAAATCATCATAAAGAGACAGAGTATTATCTTCAATAAACTCCCCATTTAAATAACATTAACATGTATTATTGAAAACAATACTTTTCTCAACATAATTTCCCAAGAATATCACTCCATGTATTTAAAATTATTCTAGAGAATTCTTGAAGATGATGTCATTGAAAAAGTATGATTTCTTAATCTCTCAAGCATGGAAACTAAAATCATAACCTAACATTAAGGGGGGAAATCAATTTAGTCAATTAAATAAAAATTTTAATTTTGAATAAGGTTAATATTTGTTTTAATACTTCTATTTTTTCATGAATTATTTTAATCCTTGTGTTGAAGTATGTTTTGGAACTTCAGGTTGATATATCTAATGAGGAATTTGTGTCTCAATTGGTTTCCTATGGGGTCTGAGGCTGAAATTTTCATAAAAACTCTAATAAAGGATAAAGTATCTAATTTTAGTTTGTTTCATATTATTTTTGTAATGTATAACTTTTTTGTCTGAACCAATCCCTATTTTTTTCTACACTAGGAATATCTCATATAGACTTATATTTGAATGGTTGGTGTAACAGTAATATGTATGGAGTGATACTATTTATTCCAAGATATTTTTTTCTCTTATCAACAAGGGGGTAAAAATTAATATTATAAGAAGATTTATGAGAATGGGGAGAGACAAAGTTAAATGAAATTGGGGAGAGAATAATTAATGAATTGGAGTTTTAGATATTGACATAGCATTTTTAAGGTATTTCTATCAAAAAGGGGGTGATAATAGAGCCACCATTGTATATTTTATTTTTTATCTATGGATTTCCATTACTGTCAATATATTAACATTGATTAAATATAATGGATGTTGAATGAAGATGGAGATGATGAAGTATTCATTATGAATGGAAGGATATTCTATGATTGTTGTTGAAGAAGTTCCCATGAAGGTGTCAACGTTTTCTAAATGTTTAGAAATTGGATTACATGTCTTGGAATATTAGTTTATAATTTTGTTGAATTCAATGGCCTTATTGAAATATGAGATATTCTTATTATTGTTAGAAAAATTAATTTATTGATTTTATTAGTGATCATTATATATTACTATGATAAAAGGTAATTAATGTTTCAAGACTCATGTGTTGAACGAATTCCAAATATAGTTGATGCTTTTAGTTTGTCTTAACTTACAGTTTTAGAAAAAGGAAAATAATAGGTTTGATATTTTTCTTGATGTTGAACTATTGATTATAATGGAAAAAATTTATAGTTTTTATAATATTTGAGGATTTGGGTGACGAATGATATTGGAGTGGATGAGGTTCATTGTAATGGATTGTTTTTTTCATTACATAAATCATATTCAAAATCACATTTCTTCTAAGGTGAATATGTTTTAGGAATAATTTACATGATTGTTAATTAAGTTTATAGTGATTATATATAATGAAATGATTATGTGATGCACGTTATTGAAAGATGTAGTCTCATGCTGAAGAACATGGTTTTACACAATGGAAGTTGATTAAAAAAGGTTTTTCACATAAAGAAAACATTGTGACGTAAAGGTGACTGTGTCAATTTTTGGTGTCCTTATCTATTTGGAGGAATCCACACTATGAGGATATTTCTATTCTACAATGAAGTCTAAAAATAGTTTCCATATCATAGGAATATTTATAATCTTTATAGTGTAAAGTATTAACCTCATTGTAATGGATGTCATGATGTGGTGTCGATGCCAAGAATGTGGGACCATGTTGTAAAGGAGTGGAACTAAATTTTTTAGTGTCATTGGAATTTTTAATATTCCTACACCATAATTATTATACCACACTGCAATCAATTAAGTCTAAGAAAGTTCATGCCACATAATAGGCTTCCATGCTGTTATGCTTAGTTGTATTGGATTTGGTGGGTCTGTAGAATTCAAGACCTCTACACCGCAATGATTTAATTATACTACAAAGGAGTCTGAAAATTATTTCCATCTCATCAATGTTTAAAACACCTCCACATCATAATGAATTCTATATACCATAAAGGAAGTTTGTAAATATTTAAATTCCACTAGTCATTGTATGACTTTTATTCTATAGTGACATCATCACTCTATAATGTGTTCAGGAATATAAAAAAAATGTTTTGAACTACCTCTTAAAATTGAAAAGGAGAAGGGTGTACCATGAAGGTTGGAAAATTAGGTAGTTTGTTCTACCTTAATGACTTGGATTCATCTAATATGTTTTTAGTTATTTCATCATATAATAACCACCTTCTCGAATTATATGGTGAAGATTTAATGGAAGATGATCTGAAGGATGTGTTTGATGTTGTATGTTTTATTTTGAGTATAAAATTAAAATTTGAACTAAAATAATTAGAGGGTTATTGAATAAACAATGAATGAGGCTAATATTAATTTTTTATATTAAAATATTTGTTTTATTAAATGTTCAAAAACACTGGTATTACTAAATTTTACAATTTTATATCTATTTCCTATCATTATTGTGACTCTTGTTTAAAATGCACTAATAGTCGACTCATTTTTCATTTCTCAGTTAAAAACCTCATGTTCATAATTTATTTTGTTCATTTTAGGAACAAATAAAAAATATTTTTCCAAACAATCTTTTCTTTATGAGAAATTTGAGATTGAATTGGGATGATGATCAAAGTGGGCCTTCAATCCAAAAAAAAATTGGGTGATGTAAAATGGATATCGGTCTACTAATTCCATTGTATGAGATCTGATGAATTCCCAACGAAGCTCAAAATTAATATGTAGATAGGGAAAATCCATAGGAACATTTTATTAAACTAATTATAGATATTATTTTGAGTTTTGAAGGGAGTTCAGTGTGGCCCAATTTGAAGATGAAATTTTGGGATTGATTTTATGGCTTAGAATGACAACCGACCATTTCGATCATATATTTGAAAGAACAAATTCAATTGGGTATAAATTTCTCATTCTATTAGAGGAAATCAAGGTATTAAATTTCTTTTTCTACTGAATGCCAAAATTATTCCACCTAGAATTTATTTTTGGCACATCTATTAGAGTCATTCTAGTTGGCTCCCATTTTAGGTCAAGGGTGGAAAAGTCGACATTCCACAAAATTTACACCATAATAGGAATGCCGTAATATTTTGGTATGACTTGGACTATTGGACGATCAACCCAAGGCTTCCAAAATTACTATTTAAGATAGTTGTATTGAAGGATATGAGGGGGTGGGGTGATGCATGTTTTTATTGTAATGTTATGCTTCCAGTTTCCCATTATAGTCACATTTCTTTCATTGTAAGTTGTTCTAATTGACATTCATTTCATAATAAATGTTATACTTATTCTTTATATTATTTAATTTTTAACATATTAGTAGCATTGATTCATGGTTTGAATTCATTCACACCCAAATTTTTGAAATCTTTCAAACAACGGTGGGGTGTTTGTTACCTCATTCTTTTTCTTTTTCAACTTTGCCTCTTTAAGTCATGTTCCATGTTTCATTGAGAGCATTACATCAATAGAGGGATTACCCTATTATGGGTTGATCCAATATAAGTTTCAAGGGAATGGATTGGATGGTATTTCATTTTCCATTAACATTAAATCATTTCTTTTAATTTGGAATTCCATTTGATGATTACTTACTTCATCGTCCTTACTGAACTTTAACACCACGCATTTTTATTGATAATACAATCCTTTTTCTTGGAGTTCCCATGAAAATGATCTTACAAGTGTATAGAGGTTTGTAATTGATTTTGTATTTATTAAAAAATTAAGTTAAGAGGGTGGTTTGAATTCATTGAATGAACCTGCCTCAAATTTAGAAAATTAAAATAATCTAAAGAAAGATAACCAATCCACCCTATAAAATAACTTAGGATCAACTCATTCTCTAAAATTGAATTCATAGAGGTATTTTAGTTTTCATGTAAACCAACTCACATCAAACCAAAGTTGAAAATATCATTTCTAAAACCATCCATGGAATGAGTTTCTTTAGGTTCTTCGTAGGTCTCTGAGGATTATTCAACCCCTCTATGTTGCAAGTGACCTCTTTGACCTTATAGTAAATTTGGGAGAGACCAGATGTTGTGTATGATATATATATATACACACATCATATAGAATAATTTTTTTTAGATTGTTGGATATGTACTTAATTGAATAATACAATGAGATTATCCATAAGAAGATAGATTGGATTATTCTATTTTCCAAAAGAAGAATTATGTGTCTATGAAAGTTGAAAACCTCATTGTATTCCTATTTGTACACTGATGTCGATGATAGAGAAGGAAGAGATAAAGTATAGTCTTGATGTGAAGTAGTGTAGTAGAAGAAAATAAGAAGAGGTAATAAGAAGCATAAGTTCTATAAATAAGTGTTTATACTGTAAAGAAGAATTCATTCAACCAGAGTAAGAATTATATTCATAACTTACTTCTGGGATGTGAAAAAAGAAAGTGTGTGCATCACTGTTTTCATACAAAATGTAGACAAAGTCCCTTCATCCTATAGTGAAAGTGAAATATGTAGAATAAGAAGATCAAGGAAGCACATCTAAAAAATTAAGAGATCTAAATTGGAAAAAGAATCTATTTGTTATCCTTGTTACAACAATGTAAGGTACTAGAAGTACCACAGTATGGGATGTACAAAACTGAGTAGTGGACGATGCGTACTTGTACATTATTGGGTGACTATAGTGTAAATACTATATGATTATTCTTTTTTTTTGTGATCCTAGGGGAATCTAGTTTACACCATAGAATAGACTTATCATATTGGGAGGTGGACCCTTTAAATTAATGTGTCCCTTATGTGTGTGTTTGGTTGTGATGTAAGAAAGAAGAAATTTGAAGAGAGAGAAAAGGGGTGATCCTTTCACCTAAAAAAGTGATAGTGTTAAAAGAAAAGGGATAAAAAGTTAAAAGTATAAATTTTATTTAATGTTACCAACACTAATTCTTTCCCCACCTCTCGGTGTGGTTCATATCCCAAACGGTCATCTCAAAATCCATCTTTATATCTTATTAATTTGATATTTTTCTATGTTTGTATGGAATCCTATTTGAGTTGGATCAAATAAATATAGATATTCATGCATGTTCCAAGAATATCTTGAAAGAGTCCTTATATATAATGGTGAAATTGAAGATGGTTTAATGCAAGAAATCAAAGGATATTTAGATGTGATTTGAGGGTTTATATGGTAAAAAATCTATATTACAGTTTTTTAACCAGATTCCTTCTATTAGTATAGAATATTAATCTATTAAAGATCATGGAACAAAATAATTTAAATCAAAAAATTATGCTTAGTAGAATGAAGAAGAAATACAAGAAGAATAAAATCAAGATATTGTGTATTCCCATTGAGGTGAAAAAATAGATTACTTGTTTATATCTAAATTCAAATTTGCAGCAGACGCTACTTATAAACCAAGTGATATGGATTTTATATCACATGAATGCTTCAAGGATGATTGATGAAATGGGGAAACCACATAATGTTTTATATCTAGATATTGTTCGCATAGAAAACAAGAAAATCTTTGATCCACGATGAGTGTAGTGCAATTCACAGGGGCTAAAGGAGAAAGGAAATCAAGATAAATAACATATTTTGAAGAAGAAAATAAAAAGTTGATGGAGGAAATGATTTTTTCAAAGTTTTCCATTGTAGGAATGAATAAGAAATTAAAGGGAACATGCGATACACTTGAAAAACTTGTTCTTGAGTTGAAGTAAAACATTGGAAAAAAGAAACTCCATGAAGCATCCATGTCTTCCTAAAGAGAGTAGTGTAAGGAGCATGTGATGATTATACATAATGAAAGAAATTCTCACATTGGGAATTTAGAAGACCAACTAAAGGAGAAGTATTTTAGGATTAAGGGGATTAAGGGAGAGCTTCATGTTGTGAGGAAAAATTCAAATAGTAAACATTCTAACATGGATACTTTACTAGGTTGTCATAAGAAGAACAGAAAGTTAAAGTAAGTGGATAGAAGGACTACTTTTTGAAAAGTAGTGGAATTTGATCCCAATGAAATGTGGAATAATAATGCTATAATGATGTGGATCTTTTTAGATGTTTTTTCCACATCATTTTTTTAATATATATTTAATGCTAAAATATTATTTAACTGATTAATTACAGTATTAGTGATTTATTCGTTGTGAATTAATACTGTCCAATGAGACTTTTCGACGGATAAACTCAAGCCGCGATCTATCCAAACAGTACCCTTTGAGAGAAACCAAAGGCCGGGCTCGAACAGGGGTTTGAACCATCGAACGGAGGCTGAAACAAATTAAACCTTGAATTGTAGAACGAAGCTCCGAGTTTGGAGATCTTAAGCCGAAGAGGGTTTCACTGTGAAGATGAATCGCAAGCAAGCTCGTTAAAATCCGATCTAGACCGAGTTTCACTGATGAAGGGGACAAATCTGAAGGAAACCCTAGGCCGACTTAAGAAATGATGAACAGGAGTTCGGTGCGAGTTGTTGCGGAAGGCAGGAGCTCCGTCCCTCTTTGCACCATTGATTGTTTGAAAACGAGCTTGAAGCCGATGCAGATTTTAGATTTAGCCGGATGTTGATACCAAACGGATGTAGATTGATTTACCGAGCCAAGCCGAGCCGTTGATTTCAGACCTCGCTGTTGAGCCTGTGTCACGACCAAAGCTCCTCTGCTGAGCCGACCGAACCAGTCGGATTTGTCTATCGATGGGGTGAAATCGAGAACCTGAGTTTTGAAGAGGGGTGTGCCTGTTCAGACCATAGGGATGACGAAGCCGAAGGAGTAGCCGAGATCGACTTTGACATCTGAAGCCGATTTTTGCCAATTGAAGAATCGAGCCACTGCCTTGGTTGCTGTCCTTCGGTGTTGAAAATTGAAACAGATATGAGGAAGACGACTGAGGATGTTGCGATGCGAGTTTCCTCTCAGTGGGTTCTAAGAGGGCGATAAAGATTTTCTAAGCCAATATGGGTTGATGGAGAACCATCCGATGAAACCCAGGTTGAGGAAGTCGATCACCGAGCTCTTTGGTTGTTCTAAGACAAAGGCCGGCTTCATTGAGTTTGATTCGGCGAACGAAGCTGCTTCTGGTAGATTACGAGTTGACTGAAGCCATGGAATCCAATTCTGAGGGCCTTTTTGAATGTCGATTGATGGATTCTTTTTGCTGTTATCATTTTCAGGATCAACTGAATATGGAGGTAGATTTCCTTCATTGCTGAGGTTGTTTCATCGAAGAATTGCATACCCAATGATGATTAGGAATGAATGTTTACAGTGGAATTTTCTGGGGGGTTTTGAATTTAACTGAACCAGAATGACTGGTTCCAATATGATGACTTCATACAGACAATGTCTGGGTGTCTGATTGAATTATCAATTGGTTGATTAAGAGTCATAAATTGTTGGATTCGAGTGACAGTTGCGGTGACTGGAGGTTGAAGAGAGAAAATTCTATCACTTATGATAGACTGGTGGATTTACCAGAGCGAAGGATCAAGGTGCAACGCCCATTGTCTCTTATTCATTTCATTTTTGATTAGTAATTCTTGTATTTTTTTTTTAAATGATTTTTTGGCTAAACACTGACCTGGAAAATTAGATTATACTGGTTTATCTTTTTAAATCATGTTTGAGGAATCGGTATAAATATTGTAATCAGCTTCATGATTTAAATAATTAAATGAGTTTTGTTTGTGTCGCACTGAAAAATCATCCAATTATTGGTCAATTTACTTGAACAGTATTTTGACTGTATGTTTTTGATTGTTGATTTAGTTTACAATTTTACAAACAACGAAATACCTTAATTGGTCAGATGAAATTTTCATCATGTTTCTTTCTTGTTTTCTCCTGCTCAACTTGTCATCAAACTGTTTGAACAATTTTATTTCAAATCATCATCTTCTACTTGGCTTGTTTAAAAAAAATATTCGCAACTATTGATTACATGTGCTGTGTTTTCTTGTTTTTTCTTCTTGTTTATTGTTTTCTTCTTTGGATTGCACTCACAACTGTCATCCCTAAGAATTCGATATTTTAGCTCACTGCTTTCTAGTAGATTTTAGGTTTTAAATTTATGCTAGTTTATGATATAGAGATCAATTTTTTTGGTGCAATTTTCGGTGAAGCCTTCACATATCATAAATAAAATCTTCAAAAAAAAAAAAAATAATAATAATAATAAAATCTTCCAAAAAAACATTAAAAATAATCCAAAAAGATATTGTTTCTGTTGTGTGCTGCTAAAAACTTATGTTGTGCATGTACACATGATTTGCTTCTCAAAAGTTAGAGCTGAAAAAATATTAAATTGAAATACATTTAAGAGTTTTAAGAAAAGAAAAATAAAATAAAATTTTAAATCAATGAGAAATAAATAATGCTGAAAATTAACTGGACTGTGAAGCTGCAATCATTTAAGATAACTTTGAAAGGTCTAAAATGAGGGAGTTTCTACACCCTTAGGTGTCTACTAATCCATCTTTAGATTGACACATGGGCCTCGAAATTATGACCATAAATAGTCACATATGTCAATGTTTGCTGCACTTAATGATTTACCTAATGAAGACTCGTTATCCTTCATTTGGGACTTTTATAAAACTATGCAAAAATTTCCTCTATAGTAATCAATGAGGATTAGCTTAGGATCAGGGTGTTTTCCTTTTGTCTAAAGGGAAATGCAATGAATTGGTTCTTAGGTATAAATGAAAATATCTTCAAAAGATGGGAGCAAGTTTATAATTCATTATGTAATGAAATTCTATCCATAAAGAAATAAGGAAGTGCTTAGAACAAAAGTCACATGCTTTTATCAAGTTGATAGAGAAGCCTTTCATGATGCTTGTGATATATTAATTTTTTTTAATAATCGTTGTTCGGAACCATGAGCAATGATCTTGCCTGTCAAATTTTTAATTAATTTATTTAATATCTAGAGAAATAAATACTCGGGCTTATGAACTTTCTTCGTTGATGATTGTTGATCGTTTGAAAAAGACTTTCAGGATTGCTTTTGTTGCACTTGCGAGGATCCAAGAGTAGATTCCCTTTAGCGGTGATCCACAAGCACTTCAATGGTCTCTGAGCAACGCCACTCATTCTTCGGGTGCTAGCGTGACGAATTGAATGTCATGCGTTGTTCGTTCTTGATCGCTCGTTCTTCGATCTTGAAAAAAATCCTCTCTTGGGTTTCTCGTTCTTGAAAGGGAGAGATGAGGATGAGTCGAGAGAGAATTCGTTGTGCGCAACAATTCTCTATACCCAAACTTGGTATTGGTTTCGAATGAATTACACAATTGATACAGTCTTGTATTTATAGAGTTGAGATTTTGGTTACAAAATATAATTGCGTAAACAACCATTAAATATAATTATAACCATTAAAGAAATCTCATGCCACATAATAATAACAACATTTTCATTATTTTGTGGCGCGTCAACTTGCGCAAAATGGATAAATAATATTTACTGACTTATAATTAATTATTTTATCACCAGATATGGTTTTGGTTCGTTCGAATTCGTCTTGTATTTATTGAACGTCCGGATAAATATTTTATTCTCTTAAATAAATATTTTATTCACAAACCAGTACATAAATATTTATTAAATAATCAATAAAATAAATAAATAAATATTATTCACAATTTGATGAATAAATATTTATTTAATTTATGTGATCCATATACCTTAAATAAAATTATTCCTCAGTCTTGAGAATAATATTTATTCCATTAATTAAATTCGAATATAATATAATCGAAACCACAAAAAACACTTAATGTGTGACCATCTAGGATTCTTTCTCGTTGACATTAGACTGATTTGTCTAAAGTCTAAGATTACTGTCTAGTAACGAGTGAAAACACCCAAGAGAAAGAACTTAAGTCGCAATGATGGCAACTACATACAAACACTCAGTGTGTAATATAATTCATTTATCACAAAATCTCATCAAACAGGCTGCATGATGGTGTCATCCACCTATATGCTTGATATATCATTCTTTGACTATCTGAAATAAACTCGTCGTTACACCATGACCACGAAATTTAAGGTGACAGTTCTATTTCAATCAAAGGGTTGTTTTATCAACTTCCATAAATATGGAAAAGAGATATCATTTCTTGAATTATTTATTAATAACATGTCATTCGTGACACACCTAACGTATCCTACTTCCCGCCAACATATGACGTGACAATTTTCATTAGCAAATCTAAATGCACGATTTGTGACATGCATTAATGATAATTTTAAAGTCTAAAGATCATTACACACACTCACAGATAAGAATATCCGACGACACCAAAACATGCAGAATTCCTACTGGTAGGTCTGTTCTCATAATCTCCCATCTTGGAGATTACCACGTTTGAATTTTATGAGAAGTCTCATCTGCTTACGAGTACTCGCACCTGACGGTCTATATACTATGTGTCCCATCATAGTATATTATCCAACCACAGAACTATATTAAGAATATTGTTATAACACTTTAAGCTTCTCATCATAGCAGAGAACTACTATGACCTTATTAATGCGACAAATACTCTAGGACATTATTATATCATGGTCATGCAGACCAATGAACAATATGTAATAAGTTGTTTAAGTTGATATTTAATACATCAAATATTCATGTAATCAAAGTACAAACAATTGGTTCTAGGACACCAACTCTAACAAACTCTCACTTAGACTAGAGCCAACTGCCTACGACTTTCAGTCCGCTAGACCTCACATGATAATCATGTTTCTGCTGAGTCAAGACTTTAGTCAAGGGGTCCGCCACATTATCTTCCACGAAAATACTGCTCACTGCAACTTCACCTCTCTGAGAAAAATCTCTCAAGAGATGATACTTCCAAAGTATGTGTTTCATCTGTTGACGTGACCTTGACTCTTTTGCGAGATCCACCACTGCAGTATTATCACAATAGAGTGTGATAAAATCTTCATTGCTAGATACCACATCAAGCTCTTGGATGAAATTGTGCATCCAAACTGCTTCTTTAGCTGCCTTAGAAGGTGCAATATACTCAGAATCTGCTGTAGAATTCGCGACCACAGTCTGCTTTGAGCTTTTCCAGCTCACAACACCTCCATTCAAAGTGAAGATATTTGTCGTTTGTGACTTCATGTCATCTTGATCAGTTTAGAAACTGATATCTACATACCATCTAATGACTAGTTCCTCATCTCCTCCATAAATCAGGAACACATCCTTAGTATGTTTCAGATACTTAAGGATATTCTTGACTGTCATCCAATGGTGATCACCTGGATTAGCTTGATATCTATCTACCGCACTTAATGCGTAGACGACATCTATCCTGGTACATAACATATCATACACGACTGACCCAATCACTGATGTATATGAAATCCTTGCCATTTTATTTCTTTCCTCATGGGTCTGAGGACACATTTTCTTGGAAAGATGAATGTCATGTGATGCTGAGAACAATCCCCTCTTTGATTGTTCCATACTGAATCTCTTTAGTATCTTGTCAATATATATACTTTGACTTAGGCCGAGAAACCTCTTGAATCTATCGCGATGGATTTTGATCTTAAGAATATACGTTGTCTCGCCCAAGTCTTTCATAGAAAATCATTTATTCAACCACGCCTTAACAGACTGTGAGACTGATATTTCATTTCAAATAAGTAATATGTGATCGTACCACAATTCACTGTCATTTTCACCCTTACACCATTGTGTTAAATTGAATTTGTATTGTAAATTCAAAATATAATAACAAAATGTACTCTATGTTTGATTCAATTATTTTGTGTTTATCACTGTTAAAAAGGGCAATGTTACTTGTTTTGATAATTTCATTGAAGGTGGAGGTGATTTGGAGGACTCATGATGAAATCCAGGAAAAATGGGTCAAACTGCGCAAGACCCAAGCACACCAGTGGATCCATCCGCACACTGCTACTAGACCGTGCATCCAAATGGGTTGAAATTTTGTGGGCTGATCCAAAATTCTTTGGGCTACATTTCATATGAAGGGCTCGAAGACTCATTCGTCCATATAGTGGCCCAATCGACCTGATCTGTCCAGCACATCAAATCTGCACAATGTCAAATGCGGTGTTCTGTATTTTATCAATATCTTGAGATGTAGTTGTCCAAATGGTGCCAAACTTTTGGTGGAGACAGTCAAGAGGTGGGGCAACATGTTTTTAGTTTTGTCCAAAACGAGATTTGACTGTCAAGTGGTCGAAAACTATCGGCCAAGTGGTTTTACACAATCTGTGTGCCCAAAACCACCTTCGATTTTGCCTATAAAATGGAAGTTTGGGATCCTCATTTGGGAGTTCGGCCAAGAAGTGAAACTCTGCCATTTTGAAGTCCTATAAGACTCTCCTCCTCATCCTTAAAGTTCTGGAGGCCCCTATCCTCATAGGGGGATCAAGGATGAAGAAGGAGTTCCACCCGAGCCCCCTCCTCCTCTCGATGGCGAGCTAAATGATAGACGATCATTTCAAAGGAGCTACACAAACTTGAGAGGGAGTTCCATCACATGTTCTTCTACTGGTTTTGTATAATTTGTGTGATGAATATTTCACTTCTTTTGTATCTTGACATGCTTCTCCCCTGATTACATTTCATTTGATATAATTAAGTGGAACACTTTTTATTTCAACACCGATTGGTTTGAAATTTCAAGTGGGAATCTTTGGTTGTTCCGATTGGACAACACAATAATCCTATTAATCTCACACATACATAAGATTTAAGTATTCTTTGGTAGACATTTTATTCTATGATTGATAACCAAATCTTGGCAACATGATTGTTGTGTCAAAGGGTGGTTCTTTAAGTATCATTTGAAGAGGTAAGAGGGGAGTCAAGATCTTGACAACCTTCAACCAAAGAATTAAACAAAACCATGTTAAATTTTTAGAACAATGAACTATCCAAGATGTGTAGTGAAATTGAAATGATCTTCTTCTCTCATAATTATTAATTCACCACCTTTATTTATCAACTATTTAACTCTTTAATTAAGTAATTTACATAAATCTGTTTTCAAAACCACCCCCTCTTTTAGTACTTCTTAATAAAAATACATTCTCTAAAACCATCAACACTCCTTGAGAGACGACCTAGGTTCTTCCCTAGACTATAAATTTATCTTCAAATCATAACCAATTTGACGTGTCACAACAACGCGGTCAAATTTTGGCGCCGTTGCCGGGGAGCGCTTTGGTTTTAGTGTGTGTTTTTGATATTTTTTTTGTAAATTTTGTGAATGTTTGTTTGTTTTATCTTCTACCTTTACATTTATTTTTTTGTTCTAATTCATTTCTTGTGTAGGTTCTATGTATGATGCGTTCTACTCTAGGAGACTTACAATCTTTCGAACCCGAACTGGAGAGGATCCTACATTAGCGACCCCGAGATACACAAGAGGAACCTGTGAAGGAGGACGCACGAAACGTCAACACTCATCTTGATCCTCCTCCTTCTTCTTCTTCTTCTTCTTCTTCGAGAACCCACATTAAAACTGAAATTAACGTGAATAACATGGTTGAAAACAATCGAACACTAAAAGAACTAACCTCGCCTGATGTTGATATCCAACCCACCTATATTCAATTACAAGGCAATGCACCCAATTTTGAAGTAAAATATGGTTTAATTCATCTATTACCAAGATTCCATGGACTTTATGGAGAGGATCCACACAAGCATTTAAAAGAACTTCATACTTTGTGTTCTACATTTAAACCAGCAAATGTGGATGAAGAACAAGTAAAGCTTAGAGCATTCCCCTTTTCTTTATAAGATACAACAAAAGATTGATTATATTATGTTAATTCCCCAATAAGAGGCTGAGCGGACATTAAACACCTTTTCCTTGAAAAATATTTTCCAACCTCTCGAACTGCAACAATAAGGAAAAAAATTTGTGGGATAAGACAATCACAAGGGGAAACATTACATGAATATTGAGAATGCTTTAAAAGGTTATGTTCAAGTTGCCCACACCACCAAATAAGTGATCAACTTTTAATTCAATATTTTTATAAAGGTTTAATCCCTATTGATCGAAATATGATCGATGCTGCTGCAGGTGGTGTGCTAGTTGATAAGACCCCAATTGCTGCAAGAACCCTGATTGAGAACATGGCGCAAAACACACAATAATTTGGTTCCAGGTCTAATGTACCGATTCAAGGTGTCCATGAGGTGCAAAGTACTGAATTCGAGAAGAAGGTGGACACAATGTTCAAAGAGGTAAGTACCCTTCTTCGACAACTTGCTCTTTCCTAAGGGAAATCCCAATCTCCTCCTCCCATCCATTGTGGTATATGTTCTTCTGACACCCACTACTCTGACCAATGTCCTCAATTGAGGGAAAAATATGAGAGTTGTGAGACAATATTTCCAGGCCGCCCCTATAACCAACCCTTTAGTCAAGAAACTTACTATCCATCCAACCCTGGGTGGAAGGAGAACCAAGCCTATAAGCAAGGGGGTATTCAAACCAATCTCAACAATAATGGAACCAACTGGGGCAGAGTAGTCATCCACCACCACTATCCAAAAATCCTCAACCACCCAAAGGCCTTTCCAACAAACCCCTCCAAAACCCAAGCCTAGCCTAGAAGATATGATGAAACAAATGACTTTCAACAATACCAAATTCCAACAAACCACTCAGGCAGCCATACAAGACCTCAATACCCAATTAGGCCAACTAGCTAACTCAGTGGGTGAAATTCAAAGTCATGGGTCAGGTAAACTTCCCTCTCAACCATTAGTTAACCCTAGGGATAATGGAAATGTTAGTGCCATCACCCTTAGGAGTGGAAAACAAATATAAAGTAAAATGAATCCTCCATTAAAGTCATCCCCTCCTGAGGAAACCTCCATCCAAACCATTAAAAATGTTCCAAATGTTAAAGAACTTTGTCCTGAGAGAAGCCCTTCCAAAGGAAAGAGTGTGTATATTGATGAGTCACCTAGCCCAACCATTCCTCTTCCATTTCCTCAAAGGGCCACCCAACCAAGAAAACAAAAGGAAACTGGACTTGATAAGGAAATATTGGAAATTTTCAAGAAAGTATAGGTTAACATCCCATTGATTGATATTGTGAAGCAAATTCCACGGTACGTCAAGTTTCTAAAGGAGATGTGTACACACAGAAGGTGACTTCGAGGTGATGAGAAAGAGAGCTTGGGGAGGAATGTTTCAACATTGATAGAGCGATCACTTCCCACCAAGTGCAATGATCCTGGAACATTCTCAATTCCATGAACCATAGGGGAGTATTCTTTTTCTAATGCTATGCTTGATTTAGGTGCCTCTATAAATGTGATGCCTCACTCCATTTACTCTACATTGCAGGTCAGGGAACTGAAGTCGAATTGTTGTTCGACTGGCCAACTGGAGTACCGCACACCCATTTGGTGTGTTAGAGGATGTTCTTGTGAGGGTTCAAAATTTAATTTTTCCTGCTGACTTTTATGTGCTTAAAATAGAGGATGATAAGATGAATGAACATGCTCCAATTATATTGGGGAGACCCTTCTTGAAAACTGCCAAAACCATAATTAATGTCTATAATGGTACATTATCTATGGAGTTTGGTGGTGACATTGTCTACTTCAACATCCTTGATGTCATGAAGCACCCCTCATAAGAACAATTCTTTCTCTCTGTTAATTCAATTGATGTACTTCCTTCCCTTGAAAAAATAACATTTCTTTCCCCTGATCCCTTTTTCGAGTTTTCTTCGTTGATTGAAATTCTAGGTAATGAATCATGCATTGATTATTTTAGTGGTCCAGAAAAGTGTCATGCATGTTTATTAATTGATAATTTCTTGAACACCGAGGATCCAATGACCATCGATGATACTGTTGAGCTTGTAAAAGCTCATTCCTCATATGAGGATGATACCATTGAACAGTTAGATGAGATCAGTGACCTCTCACTTCCACACACACTCCCATCAATCCAAAATCCACCTAAATTGGAACTGAAACAACTGCATCAAGATTTAAAATATTCATATCTTGAGAATGGAAACAAGTTGCCCGTTATCATTGCTAGGTCACTCCCTCCTGAGCATGAATTGCGACTGCTTGAACTATTGAGGAAGTATAAACAAGCTTTGGGATGGACGCTTGCTGACATTCCTGGTATTAGCCCATCAATTTGTACACATCATATTTTGTTAAATGATGAGGCTAAACCAGTAATGTATCCACAACGTCGACTGAACCCAAACCTCATAGAAGTTGTGAAAAAGGAGGTAACAAAATTATTGGTTGCTGGAATCATTTACCCCATCTCTAACAGCCAATTGGTCAGTCCTGTTCAAGTAGTTCCTACAAAAACTGGCCTTACAGTAATCAAAAATGAAAACAATGAATTGGTTCCAACTCGTGTGCAGAATAGTTAGCGTGTCTGTATAGACTATCATCGACTAAACCAACACACTAGGAAGAACCATTTCCCTTTTCCATTCATTGACCAAATACTATAGAGGATAGCGGGTAAGTCCCACTACTGTTTCTTTGATGGGTATTCTGGATACTTTCAGATCCATATTGCCCCTAAGGATCAGGAAAAGACAATCTTCACTTGCCCATTTGACACATTTGCCTATAGAAGGATGCCATTTGGTTTGTGCAATGCTCCGGGTACTTTCCAATAATGCATGGTTAGTATTTTTTAGGATTACCTAGAGAATTGCATGGAAGTGTTCATTGATGATTTCATTGTTTATGGATCCTCTTTTGATGAATGTTTGAGTAGTCTTGTTTCAGTCCCATGTTGCTGTATTGAAAATAATCTCGTATTAAATTATGAGAAATGCCATTTCATGGCGCGACAAGGTATAGTTTTGGGGCATGTCATTTCTGGGGATGGTATCCAAGTAGATAAATCAAAAGTGGATGTCATTTCTTCCTAACCATTCTCTAAAAAGTATGAGATGTGCGGTCTTTTCTAGGTCATGCTGGATTTTACCGTCGTTTCATTCATGACTTTAGTAAAATTACACTCCCCCTCTCCCGATTACTCCAAAAATAAATGGAATTTGTTTTTGATAAAGAATGTGTGGAAACTTTTAATAAGTTAAAATGAAGTCTCACGTCATCCCAGGTAATCCAACCACCTCGGTGGGATTTACCGTTTGAGCTCATGTGTGATGTCTCTAACTATGCAGTTGGGGCAGTCTTGTCACAAAGGGTCGATCGAGCTCCACATGTCATTGCCTATGCCTCACATACTTTGGACCTTGCCCAAGCAAACTACACCACAACTGAAAAAGAATTCATTGCCATTGTATTTTCTTTGGACAAATTCAGGTCATACCTTTTGGGGTCCAAATTCATTGTGTTCTCAGACCATGCAGCCCTCCGATATCTCCTTAAGAAACCGGAAGCCAAGCCACATCTCATTCGTTGGATGCTCCTTCAAGAATTTAATCTAAAAATTAGAGATAAAAAAGGAGCAGAGAATGTGGTGGCTGACCATATCAGTAGGATTCCACCATCATCAGACATTGACTCATCCCCATGTATTTCTATAAATGATATGTTTCCTGATGAGCAATTGTACCGAGTGTAAGATTTTATTCCTTGGTATGTTGAAATTGTAAATTATTTGGTATCATCTTGCATTCCTACTGATTTCAATAAAACCAAGTCAGTCATCTAAAACATGAGTCTCGTTGGTACATTTGGGATGACCCTTACCTCTGGCGCACATGTAGTGATCAAGTCCTTAGATGTTGTGTTCCTGATAGTGAGTTTCAGTCTGTCCTTAGATTCTGCCACACTCTTGCTTGTGGGGGGCACTTTGGTCCCCAATGGACTGCTCACAAAATCCTTGATTCTGGTCTCTTTTGGCCAACACTTTTTCAGGATGCCCATGAAGTTTTCAAATCTTGTCCTCATTGTCAAAGAATGGGGAATGTATCTAAAAGAAATGAAATGCCACAACAACCTTTGCTATTTCATGACATTTTTGATGTTTTAGGCATTGACTTTATGAGTCCATTTCTCAATTCCTTTGACAACTTGTACATTCTTCTGGTAGTTGATTACGTGTCAAAATGGGTAGAGGCATGAGTTACAAGGACTGATGATTCTAAGGTAGTTGTAGAATTTTTGAAAACCCAAATCTTTTGTAGGTTTGGCTTACCTAGGTTTATCATCAGTTACCAGAGTTCTCATTTCTGCAACCAAACAATGCAATCATTTTTGCATCGGTATGAGGTCGGTCATAGAGTGTCTACTGCATATCACCCATAGACCAATGGTCAAGCCGATGTGTCAAATAGAGAGGTAAAACAAATTCTTGAAAAAATGGTTCAAGCCAATAGAAAAGATTGGAGTCTTTGACTTGATGATTCATTATGGACCTACCGTACTACTTTCAAAACTCCCATTGGAATGTCACCATATCGTCTTGCGTTTGGAAAGAGTTGTCACCTGCCTGTTGAGATTGAGCACCGGGCCTACTGGGCCATCAAACAATGCAATTATAATCTTTCTAGTGAAGGTTCTCAAAGGAAGTTGCAGATTCAGGGGTTGGAGGAAATGAGAAGAGATGCATATGAAAACTCCAAGATTTATAAGGAGCGAACCAAAGCTGACCACGACCGTCTCATACTTCATCGTCAGTTCCACATGAGGTAGAAGGTCCTCCTTTATAATGCAAGGCTGAATTTGCATCTAGGTAAGCTTCGTTCCCGCTGGTTTGACCCATACACTGTTATTAATGTATCTCTATTTGGTGTTGTTCAGGTTCAAAATGAAGAAACCAAACAAACCTTCACTATCAATGAGCAATGGCTAAAGCACTTCCACAAAGCCCTTTCAGAGTTCCCGATGGAGGAACTCCATGTTCAAGAAGCAACATACCAGTGAAATACACCAGGTTTTATCCTTCTTTCTCACCTTCTCAATTTTTACAGTGATGACACTGTACATTCTAGGTGTGTGTGGGGGAGGGTGAGTACATTCCCAGGTTAAATAAGAATTTTCATTGTTTTTTCTTTCTCTTTTTTCACCTTCTTTATGATATTTTCACTTTTCCCCATCTTGTTGAGTTCATTAGGATTTCCATTGTCTTTCTTCTTTCTTGTCTTTTTCGCCTTCTTTATGGTATTTTCATTTTTCCCCCATCAAAAATTTCAAAGTTCCATGATTTGGTGACCATAAGGGGGGGGGGGGGAGTAAAAAATACCATAAAGAATGACGAAAAAGAATATTTGTATGAAGTTAACATCAGAGATTATTTTTAGTGAATTGGTATTCTGTCAATGATATAAATGGTTGTATCACTGTGAAACATTTGAGATGATTGATGTGTAGTTTTTGGGAAAATTGTGTCACTAATATCTCCATACATTTTTGCACCAAACCACAAAGTGTGAATATTTATTACTTAATATAAGGTAAATATATGTTAGGTTAATATTTTTTATCTTTAAATGATATTTTCATACATTCGTTCCTTATTCGATCTGTTTCATTACTGTACCAGATTGACCTATGCGTGTGTATCTAATGTCTGACTGTTGTACGCCCTAAAAAGAGGTTGTGTCTTGGGCAAGTCAAAAACCACTCCTCCTCAACCTTTGATCTTGTTATAACTATTGTAATTAGTGTCGTGAGGAGATCAAACCAGGGTTGAGAGATGAGTGTGAGATTTGTTCCAAATGAAACTTCTAAAAAAAAAATGAGGTGAGTGATGAAATGTACAACATATGGGGATATCTAGGTCGGGAGTTTATGATTTGACTTTTGGGAATGCTTAACTGAGTGAGTCTTGAAATATGATTGCAAAGGATGTAGGGAATGTTCAATGAAAATTCATTTAAAGCTGAATAATTTTAAAATAACCTATATTTATTGGATAAAAAGTGGAAAGAATAACATGGAATGATTTTCACTCACACACATGGAGAGTTAGTGGAATGGTTGACTTTTGAATTCCTTGCTCAATTTGGTGTCATGAATCTCTTTGAGTTTCGTTGTGATATGATTTATGAGACATCTTTTTCCATTTTCACTAGGAAGAACTCCTTGGTGTGGTTCGTGCATTGATGACATTACTTTAATGAATTAAAATTTCATCAAATGTTAAATCTTCATGTTGTTGGGAATATTTACATGCATCATTTTTTTTGGATATTTGACTTTGCCTAGGAGTGTAAATGTTTAGGTGTGGGGGTGTGATCGTACCACGATTCACTGTCATTTTCACCCTTACACCATTGTATTAAACTGAATTTGTATTGTAAATTCAAAATATAATAACAAAATGAACTCCATGTTTGATTGAATTATTTTGTGTTTATCACTGTTAAAAAGGTCAATGTTACTTTTTTTGATAATTTCATTGAAGGTGGAGGTGATTTGGAGGACCTATGATGATGTCAAGGAAAAATGGGCCAAACTGCGCAAGACCCAAGCACACCAGTGGATTTATCCACACACTGCTACTAGACCATACATTCAAATGAGATGAAATTTTGTGGGCTGGTCTAAAATTCATTGTTCTACATTTCATATGAAGAGCTCCAAGACTCATTCGTCCATATAGTGGCCCAACCTACCTGATTTGTTCAACACATCAAATCTACACAATGACAAATGTGGTGTTTTGTATTTTATCAATATCTCAAGATGTAGTTGTCCAAATGGTGCCAAAATTTCGGTGGAGATATTCCAGAGGTGGGGAAACATGTTTCTAGCTTTATCCAAAATGAGATTCGACTGTCAGGTGGTCGAAAACTATCGGCCAAGTGGTTTTACACCATCTGTGTGCCCAAAACCACATTCTATTTTGCCTATAAAATGGAAGTTTGGGATCCTCATTTGGGAGTTCAGCCAAGAAGTGAAACTCTGACATTTTGAAGTCCTATAAGAGTCTCCTCCTCATCCTTGATGTTCTAGAGGCCCTTGTCCTCATAGGGGGATCAAGGATGAAGAAGGAGTTTCACCCGAGCTCCCCCCTCCTCTCGATGACGAGCTAAACGGTGGACGATCATTTCGAGGGAGCTACACAAACTTGAGAGGGAGTTCCAGCACATGTTCTTCTACTGGTTTTGTATAATTTGTGTGATGAACATTTCACTTAATTTATATCTTGACATGCTTCTCCCCTGATTATATTTCATTTGATATAATCAAGTGGAACATTTTTTATTTCAACACCGATTGGGTTGAGCTTTTAAGTGGGAATCTTGGGTTGTTCCGATTGGACAACACAATAATCCTATTAATATCACACATACATAAGATTTAAGTATTATTTGGTAGACCTTTTATTTTATGATTGATAACCAAATCTTGGCAACACGATTGTTGTGTCAAGGGGTGGTTCTTTAAGCATCATCTGAAGAGGCAAGAGGGGAGTCAAGATCTTGACATCCTTCAACCAAAGAATTAAACAAAACCATGTTAAATTTTCAGAACAATGAACTATCCAAGATGTGTAGTGAACTTGAAATGATCTTCTTCTCTTATAATTATTAATTCACCACCTTTATTTATCAACTATTTAACTCTTTAATTAAGTAATTTACCTAAATCTATTTTCAAAACCACCCCCTCTTTTAGTACTTCTTATTAAAAATACATTCTCTAAAACTATCAACACTCCTTGAGAGACGACCTAGGTTATTCCATAGATTATAAATTTATCTTCAAATCATAACCAATTTTATGTGTCACAACAACGCGGTCAATATGTTATCAACATATGTTATTAAGAAAACGAGTACACTCCTACTAAAGCGTTTGTAGACACAAGGCTCACATTAGTTCTTTATAAAACCAAATTATGTTATGGCTTCATCAAAACAAATGTTCCATGACTTGGATGCTTTCTTTAATCCATAAATGGATTTTTGAAACTTTTATATCTCATTGGTATCCTTTGGAGTCACAAACCCTTCAGGTTGTGTCATGAAGACATCTTCCTAAAGGTTTTCGAAAAGGAAGGTTGTTTTGACATCCATTTGTCAAATCTCATAGTCATGGTAAGCCACAATGACAAGTATAAATTTAATAGATTTCAGCATTGCAACTGGTGAGAAGGTTTCATCGTAGTCAATACATTGATGCTGTTTAAACCCTTTTGCAACCAGTCACGCCTTATAGGTACTAACTAGTCCTTCCATGTCTATTTTCTTCTTAAATACCCATTTGCAACCAACATGCTTTACATCCACAGGAAGATCTACCAAAATCTGGACTTGGTTTTAGTACATGGAATCCATTTCATAATTCATGGCTTCTTTCCACTTTGAAACATATGTGTCACTTAACACTTCCTTGTAGGTTAGATGATCATTATTATCAACTAATAATGAGTCACTATCCTTAGTAACTATAAAACCATACCGTTTTGATTCTCTAACCTCTCTTGTACTCCTACACAGTTCTTGTGTCTCTGGAACAATTTCTTCTTCCACATGGCTTTATGGAATTTGATCCTTTACCAACTCTTGTGTTCCTTGAGCCTCTACTTTATTGAAGTTTATCTTTCTCCCACTATCACTTTTGGAGATGTGCTCCCTCTCAAGGAATATGATGTGTCTTCCCACTATAAAACTTTTGTCTGAGGGGTCGTATAAGTAATGTCACCTTGTTTCCTTGGGGTATTCTATAAAGGTACACTTTGTTCCTCGAGGTGCATGTTTGTTACCTGAAGAGGCCTTAAGAAATGCTTCACTTCCCCAAACATGTAAATTCAATAACATGGTTTTTCTTCCACTCCAAAATTCGTATGAAATATAATTTATCGATTTACTTGGTACTTGGTTTAGTATGTGTGCCACTGTTTGTAACGCATATCCCCAAAAGGATAATGAAATACTTTCATGACTCATCATTGATCTCACCATGTACAACAAATGCAGTTCCTCCTTTTGCTTACACCATTCCACTGAGCCGTGTAAGGAGGAGTGAGTTAGGATAGGATCTCAAACTCTCATAAGTAATCAATGAAGTTTTGATTAAGATATTCTCCACATCGGTTTGAGCGGAGTTTCTTAATATTCCTTCCAAGATGGTTCTCAAATTCATTCTTGTATTCCTTGCATTTGTCAAAATAATCTGACTTATACCTCATTAAGTAAATATATCCATATCTACTAAAATCATCAGTAAAAGTTATGAATTATGAGTATCCACCCCTTTATTCAATAGGAAATGATCCACAAACATCGGTATGAACTAATTCAAGATTCTATTTAGCCACTTCACCTTTCCCACTAAATGGAGATTGATCATTTTTCCTTGTAAACATGCGTGACATACACTAAGTGGTTTTATTTAAAAAGAGTCTAAATATCCATCTTGATGTAATTTTGTCAAGCATTTTTCATTTATATGACCTAGCCAATGATTCCAATGTTGGGCGTGGTATGAGTCATGTGAAGTAACTTCTTTATCAATTTCCATTACTTTGTTCGTGTAATCCAACACATGAAGACCGTTATGTAAATGTGTCTTACCATAACAAATTTCATCTTTATAAATGAAGCAACATTTATTTCCAAATTTTAAAATGAATCAATCTGTATCTAGTTTGGATATATAAATAATGTTTCTGGTAACTGAAGACACATAACAACAACCCTTTAAAACCAAGATCATGTTGGTCGGCAATGTGAGGTGGTAGTCCCTGATAGCTACAACATCAAGTTTTGCTCCGTCAGATGCTCGTAGATCTACCACCCCTCAGTTATTTTTTTTAAATCTATTTGGTTCATGTATTTGAATACATTTATGAGCACCAAAAGTTGTATCTAATACCCAATTTGTCAAAATTGATAAATTGCACTCGATAACAAATGCACCTGAACATTCCCCTTACTTCTTTAGCTAGGTGCAATTTTTCTTCCAGTGGACCTTCTTTCCACATGCAAAATATACAACATCTTGTTCCCTTGCTTCCCCATTGATCTTCTTCTTCTTGGAAGGGCATGAAGAAACTTTGGGCTTAAAGTTTTTTACTTTCCCTTTTCATTTGTTCACTATAAGGACAGGAGGAGTTTCACGCATCATATCTTTATCTACTTGGTGAAGGAGGATAAGAATGTCTTTTAGAGACTTCTCAAAGTTGTTCATATTAAAATTCACAACAAAACTGAAGAAGCTCTGAGAGAGTGATGCCAGAATGAGATCGGTGCCTAGTTGTTTGGGGAGTTTAAACCCTAGAACCTCTAGGAACTCTATATAGACAATGAGTTTGAATACGTGAGACACAGGTGGGGAACCCTCTCCAAGCTTACTCTAAAAGAGTTCCTTGGAAACATCAAACCGTTTCTGTCTAGCTCTCTCATGGTAAAGTCCACAGAGGTGCTCAAGCATGCTATACGCATCCATGTTTTCATGAGACTTCACGAGTTCACTATACATAGATGAAAGAATCAAACATTGAATGTCGACTGCATCATTCATATGTTTTTCGTAGACTAGGAACTCTTCATCACTCGCCTCTTGAGTAGGCAGATCGGGCATTAAGAATTCTAGCATGTAGGATTTCTGTTCATGGTGTAGAACAACTCGAAGGTGTCTAAACCACTCCTGGAAGTTACTGCTATTGAGAAGATTGTCTTTATTTAATATTGATCGTAGGGATAGCGAGCTTGTCATTTTATTCTACAATTAAAAGTGAATATTATTTGTACTTTTCTTGATTACCGATTTTGTGAGAAATAATTAATCAATTTTATTAAATCTCCCACAATTTTATCAAGTCTCAATATCCCTCACCATTGAACATGGAATGTCTAGTTGCTAGATCATTCTATTGGAAAGGATCCATATTCCCCTTCATATAACCCCAACAAGGGTTGATCAAGCTATTTTGAAGGTATTTAGGTAGGCAAATATTTGCCAACTACGGGCTTGCAACTCCTTGATCCGTTGAGTGGACTCCCTAATATAGAAATTATGACTTGTATTTTCTCAACACTTACCTCCAAATTACACCAAGTCTAGCAAGAGATACTACTCTTGATGCAAAATGGTTAAGTCAACTTGAAACTTTAATAAGAACTCCCCTTATAAAAGTAAGTATCCCAACAAGGGTTGGTCAAACACATAGTTCTATTGAGTTTTGTTCCTAATCAAGTAACGACAGTCTTAGTATGACATAATATTAGATTGGGAGATTTTATTTTATTATGAATAATTTTTTAACTTGTTTTAACATTTATATGTCTTGTTAATATTTAAGTGGATGTTTAATTAATTAATTAACCATGTTTGGATAAAACATTTATGCATAATCAATTTTATTTAAATTCCTTCTTTTCATATTAATTCATTCATTTATATGATCTCGGTCTTGCATTAATAAATATAATTTTAAGGCATTAGATAGAAAATAAATAAATAAATAAATGAACCGATCATGAACTTATCTAATGGTTGATTTAATGAGCGGACATTAAGTCAACCTATGACTTAGGGGAAATAACTTATTTTGTCGGACATGGAATGCGCTACAACATTCAACGTGTCCACCTATGTATCACCAAGTTGGATTCATTATGGTTCTGTCTTGAACCATCCCCACACACCTTGGGATGATCCATTAATTACAAATATTTATTACTCACACATAGGTGAGGGGAGCCAAATGATTGGTTAAAGTGAATTACATAAATAACTTTAGACACACAGGTTCTACATAATAATGGAGAGAGGGATGACTCACAACCCTTCTTTTAATATTAAATAATTGCAAAATCATGCAATAAATTTAATTAAATAAATGCCGACACATACATAGGACTTAGTCAAACTCATGAATGATCACACATGCAACGAATACACAAAATTAAACGACTAAAATTCATTTCATTATCCATTATTTTTATTATTTAAGATAAATGTGACTGAATTAATTAATTAATAAATTAAATAATTAATTCTCTTTCATCTTAATGATAATATGATATTATTTAGAGATAACCATCATTAATGACATTCATGGAAAATAAATGGTAGAATCAGTAATGACATATTAATTACAATAAATTAATTGAGAATTTAAAATTCTTTAAAACCATTATTAAATTGTCAAACACACAAAGGTATGATAATCAATTAAATAAGGTTTTAATGCTGTAATTTTAAATTTAATGTAATTTTAATTTTTTCCATTAATATGAGACTATATGGTGTGTACCTGCAGTTACATGCTATATACCTCAATTTCCATATATCCAAGTCACACGTCTGGGGCTTCAGTGTGTTGAATCGACCAAACTACATGATGTATACATGCCAATTACACACCCTGTATCCGCTTTCCGTATTCCAGGTTGGCCCAGTCAACATGCGGTGCACAATAAAAGCAACGTGTGTAATTAAGTACTCAACACATCTAGATACAATGCGCATGGGTATACAACATGTGCTTCGGCCGCACACCGTGTAACCCAGTTTTACCGGCCAATGATTTGGCACTTCCCGATGGCATATCCGATCGTTCTTCATTTGTTCTTAAACCTTTAAGAAAATGAAACACCGAAAAAATATGATTAATATGTCGATAACATGTTAATTCAAATCGGATTAAAGAATGAATAACATGAAATAAAATCTAACCATAATTTCACATAGATCAACAATCAAATAAATAATTATAAATTTAAATGCGAATGCTTTGATACCACTTGTTGGTTCCGGGTGCAACGAAAACGTGCATTGGTGGTTTATATATTAAAATTTCTTTTAATAATCGTTCCCTGAAACCATGAGTGAGGATCTTTCATGTCAAATTTATAATTAATTTTTTTAATATCTGAAGAAATAAATACCAAGGTTTATGAAATTTCTTGATTGATGATTGTTGATCATTCAAAAAGGCCCTTACGGATTGACTTCATTACACTTGTGAGGATCCAAGGGTAGAATCCCTCTAGCGGTGATCGACACGTGCTTCAATGGTCTCTGAGCAACGCTACTCGTTCTCTGGGTGCTAGCGTGACGAATAGAATTTATTGCATTGTTCATTCTTGATCACTCGTTCTTCGATCTTGAAGAAATTCTCTCGTGGATTTCTCATTCTTGAGAGGGAGAGAGTAGGAGGAGTTGAGAGAGAATTAGTTGTGTGCAACAATTCTCTATACCCAAACTTGGTATTGGTTTCAAATGAATTACATAGGAGGAGTCGAGAGAGAATTCGTTGTGCGCAACAATTCTCTATACCAAAACATGGTATTGGTTTCAAATGAATTACACAATAGACGTAGCTGTCTATTTATAGAGTAGAGATTTCAGTTACAAAATTTAATTACATAACAACCATTAAATATAATTATAACCATTAATGAAATCTTATACCACATAATAATAATAACAGTATTACTATTTTGTGGAGTGCCAACTTGCGAAAAATGGATAAATAACATTTACCGACACGTAAATAATTATTTTATCACTAGACATAGTCTTGCTCCATTCGTTATTGAACACCCAAATAAATATTTTATTCTGAAATAAATATTTTATTCACAAACTAGTAAATAAAAATTTATTAAATATTCAATAAAATAAATAAATATATTTTATTCAAAATCCGGTGAATAAATAATTATTTAATTTATGCGATCAATATAACTTAAATAAAATTATTCCTCAGTCTTGAGAATAATATTTATTCCATTAATTAAATTCAAATAGAATTTAATCAATATCACCAGAAACACTTAGTGTGTGACCCTCTAGGATTCTTTCTCGTTGGCATTAGACAGGTTTGCCTAAAGTCCAAGATTACTATATAGTAATGGGTCAAGGTACCCAAAAGAAAGAACTTAAAGTCACAATTAAGACAACTACTTACGAATGTCCACCGTGTAATATAATCCCTTTGTAATATAATCTCATCAAGTAGGTTGCATGATGATGTCATCAACCTATATGCTTGATACATCATTCATTGAATATCTGAAATAAACTCGTCATTACACCATGACCATGAAATTTGGGGAGACAGTTCTATTTTAATCAAAGGGAAGAGATATCAAATTCCATAAATATGGAAGGGATAAATCCTTTTTTGACTTATCCATTAATAACATGTCATTCGTGACGCATCCAACGTACCCAACTTCCTGCCAACATATGGCGTGTCAATTTTCGTCAACAAATATAAGTGAGCAAGTCGTGACATGCATTAATGATAATCATAAAGTCTAAGGAACATTACAAACACTCACAGATATGAATATCCAATGACACCAAAACATGCAGAATTCCTATTGGCGGGTCTGTTCTCATAATCTTCCATAATGTAGATTACTAAGTGTGAACTTCATGAGAAGAAATCTAATCTTCTTATGAGCAGTCACACCTGACGGTCTATATACTATGTTTCCCATCATAGTATGTTATCCAACCGTAGAACTATATTGAGAAAATTTTCATAGCACTTCAAGGTTCTCATCATAGTGGGGAACTACTATGACCTTATCAATGCGACAAATACTCCAGGACATTATTACATTATGGTCATGCAGAACAATGAATAATATGTAATAAGTTTTTTAACTTAATATTTAATACATCATATATTCATGTAATCAAAGTAAAAATAGTTAGTTCTAGGACACCAACTCTAACAAACTCCCACTTGGACTAGAGACAACTTCCTACAACTTTCAATCCGCTAGACCTCACATGATAATCATGTTTCTACTGAGTCAATGCTTTAGTCAATTGGTTCACCATGTTGTCTTCTGTGGAAATAATGCTCTATGTAACTTCACTTATCTGAGAAAAATCCCTCAAGAGATGTTACTTTCAAAGTATGTTCTTCATTCGTTGATGTGACCTTGGTTATTTTTCGAGATCCACCACTATAGTATTATCACAATAGAGTGTGATAGGATCATTACTGCTAGGTACCACATCAAGCTCTTGGATGAAATTTTGCATCCAAACTACTTCTTCAGCTACCTTAGAAGATGCAATAGACTCATACTCTGCTATATAATTTGCAACCATATCCTGATTTGAGCTCTTCCAGCTCACAATACCTCCATTCCAAGTGAAGATGTATCCCATTTGTGACTTCATGTCATCTTGATCAGTCTAGAAAATAGCACATGCACTTCCTCTGATGGCTAGATCTTTATCTCCTCCATAAACCAAGAACATATCCTTAGTATACCTCAGATACTTAAGAATAGTCTTGACTGCTATCCAATGGTGGTCACATAGATCATCTTGATATCTTCCTACCACACTTAATGTGTATGACATCAAGCCTAGTACATAACATAACAGACTTGACTAACCGAATCGCTGATGCGTATTAAATCCTTTCCATTATATTTATTTCCTCATGGGTCTAAGGATATATTTTCTTGGAAAGATGAATGTCATGTGATGCTGTCAACAATCCCATTTTGTATTGTTCCATACTAAATCTCTTTAGTATCTTGTCAATGTATGTACTTTGACTTAGGCCGAGCAACCTCTTGGTTCTATCACGATGGATTTTGACCCCAAGAATATATGTTTTCTCACCCAAGTATTTCATGGAAAAACATTTATTCAACCATGCCTTAACAAACTGTAAGATTGGTATTTCAATTCCAATTAGTAATATGTCATCAACATATACTATTAAGAAAATGATTTCACTCCCACTAAACCGTTTGTAGATATAAAGCTCACACTTATTCTTTATAAAACCAAATTCTGTTATAGCTTTATCAAAATGAATGTTCCATGACATGAATGCTTTCTTTAATCCATAAATGGATTTTTTCAACTTGCATATTTTATTGGCATCCTTTGGAGTCACAAACTCTTAAGATTATGTCATGTAGACATCATCCTGAAGGTTTCCATTAAGGAAGGCAGTTTTGAAATCCATTTTCCAAATCTCATAGTCATGGTAAGTTGCAATGGTAAGTAAAATTTTAATGGATTTAAGAATTTTAACTGGTAAAAAGGTTTCATCATAATCAATACCTTGATGATATTTCAACTCTTTTGAAACCATTCATGCCTTATATGTACTAACTTGTCATTCCATGTCCAGTTTTTTCTTGAATACCCATTTGCAACCAACAAAATTTACATCCATTAGAGGATCTGCCAAAATCCAGACTTGGTTTTGGTACATGGAATCCATTTCAAAATTCATGGATTCTTGACACTTGGAAACATCTGTTCCACTCACTAATTCCTTTTATGTTAGAGGATCATTATTATCAACTATTAATGAGTCACCATCCCTAGTAACTAGAAATCTATAGCATTTTGGTTCTCTAACCTCTCTTGTACTACTACCCAATTCTTGTGTCTCTGGAATGGTTTCTTCTTCCATTGGACTTTGTGGAATCTGAACTTGTACCAACTCTTGTGTGCCTTGATCCTAGACTTCATTGAAATTTATCTCGCTCCCACTATCTGTTTTGGATATGTGCTCCCTCTCAAGGAATATGGTGTGTATTGCCACTATAACCCTTTTGTCTAAGGGGTCATATATGTAATATCCTATTGTTTCCTTATGGTATCCTACAAAGGTACACTTTGTTCTTCAAGGTGCATGTTTTTTACCTAAAGAGGCCTTAAAAATTCTTTGCTTCTCCACACATGTAAATTCGATAACATGGTTTTTCTTCCACTCCAAAATTCATATGGAATACCATTTATCAATTTAGTTGGTACTTGGTTTAGTATGTGTGCTACTGTTTGTAATGAATACCCCCAAAAGGATAATGGAAGACTTTCATGACTCATCATTGATCTCACCATGTCCAATAAGGTGAGGTTCCTCTCACTTTCACCATTCTAATGAGGCGTGTAAGGAGGAGTGAGTTGGTATAAGATCCCAAACTCCCATAAGTAATCAATAAAGTTTTGATTAAGATATTCTCCACCTTGATCTGAGTGGAGTTTCTTAATCTTCTTACCAAGTTGGTTATCAACTTCATTCTTGTATTCCTTGCATTTATCAAAAGAACCTGACTTATACATTTTTAAGTAAATATATCCATATATATTAAAATAATCAGTAAAATTTATGAAGTATGACTACCCACCCATTTCTTCAATAGGAAATGGTTCACACACATCGGTATGAACTAATTCAAGAAGCTATTTATCCCTTTCACCTTTCCCACTAAATGTGGCTTTGGTCATTTTTCCTTGTAAACATTCATGACATACACCAAGTGTTTTTAGTTTTAAAGAATTTAAATATCCATCTTGATGTAATTTTTTCAATCATTTTTTATTTACATGACTTAGCTGGTGATGCCAAAGTTGGGTGTGGTATGAGTCATGTGAAGTAACATCGTTATCAATTTCCATTACTTGGTTTATTTAATCCAACACATAAAGACCATTATATAAATGTGCATTACCATAACAAATACTATCTTTATAAATAAAGGAAAATTTATTTCCAAATTTGAAAATGAATCCATCTGTATCTAGTCTGGATACAGAAATAATGTTTTTGGTAACTGAATGAACATAATAACAACCCTTTAAAACCAAGATCATGTCAGTAGGCAATGTGAGGTGGTAGTCCCTGATAGATACAATAACAAGTTTAACTCTGTTGGCTGCTTGTAGATCTACCCCCATAGTTAATTTTTATGAATCTACTTGGTTTATGTATTTGAATACATATGTGAGCACAATAATCTATATCTAATACCCACTTTGAAAAAATAGATAAATTGAACTCGATAACAAATGCACCTAAAGCTTCCCCTTACTTCTTTAGTTGGGTGCAATTTTTCTTCCAGTGTCCCTTCTTGACACATGCAAAATAGACAACATCCTATTCCCTTGTATCCCCTTTGATGTACTTCTTCTTGGAAGGGTGCGGAGAAGCTTTGGGATTAAATCTATTTGCTTTCCCTTTCCGTTTGTTCACCATAAGGATAGAAGGATTTTCGTAATTCATATCTTTATCTACTTGGTGAAGGAGGATAAGAATATCTATAAGATTCTTCTCAATGTTTTTCATATTAAAATTCATAATAAAACTGGAGAAACTCTGAGGGAGTGATGCTATAATGAGTTTAGTGCCCAATTCTTTGGAGAGTTTAAACCCTATAACATCTAGGCACTCAATGTAGCCAATGATCTTGACTACATGAGTCCCAGGCGGGGAACCCTCTCTAAGCTTACTCTGAAATAGCACATTGGAAATACCAAATTGTTCCTATCTAGATCTCTCGTGGTAAAGTCCACAGAGGTGCTCAATCATGCTATACACATCCATGTTTTCATGAGACTTCATGAGTTCACTAGACATAGATGAAAGAATCAAACATTGAACGTCGACTACAACGTTCATATATTATTCATAGACTAGGAACTCTTCATCAATCACCTCTTGAGTAGGAGAATCAGACATTGGGTATTCTAGCATGTAAGATTTCCATTCATGGTGTAGAACAACCCGAAGGAATCTAAACCACTCCTGGTAGTTACTTCTAGCGAGGATATTGTCTTTATCCAATATTGATCATAGGGATAGTGATCTTTTCATTTTATTATACAATTAAAAGAGCAGATTATTAGTACTTTTCTTGATTACATATTTTGTGGGAAATAATTAATTGATTTTATTAAATCTCCCAATATTTTATCAAGTCCCAATTTTCATCACCATTGAACTTGGAATATCTAGTTTCTAGGTTATTATAGTGGCATGGATCCATATTCCCCTTCATATAACACCAACAAGGGTTGGTCAATCTATTTTGAAGGTATTTAGGTAGGCAAGTCTTTGCCAACCATGGACTTGCAACTCCTTGATCCGTTGAGTGGACTCCCCAATCCAGAAATCCTAACTTGGATTTTCTCCACAATTGCCTCCAAATTACACTAAGTCTAGAAGGTTCTACTCCTCTTGATGTAAAATGGTTAAGTCAACCCGAAACTTTCATAAAAACTCCCCATATAAAAGTTAGTCTCCCAACAAGGGTTGGTCAAACACATAGTTTATTTAAGTTTTGTTCCTAATCAAGTAACAAAAGGTTTAGACTGACTTAATATTAGATTGAGAGATTTTATTGTATTATTAATAAATCTTTATCTTGTTTTATCCTTTATGTGTCTTGTTAATATTTAAGTGGATGTTTACATAATTAATTAACCATGTTTGGATAAAAAATTTATGCATAATCAATTTTATTTAAATTCCATATTTGAATATTAATTTATTCATTTATATGATCACGATCTTGTATCAATAAATATAATTTTAATTCATTAGATAAAAAATAAATAAATAAATAATGACCCAATCATGAGCTTATATAATGGTTGATTTAATGGGGAGACATTAAATCAACTTATGACCTAGGGGAAATAACTCCTTCCAGACTCGGTATGAGCTACAACATTCCACGCGTCCACCTATATATCCCCGATTTGGATTCATTATGGTTCCGTCTTGAACCATCCCAATGTGCTTTTAGATTCTCCATTAATTAAAAATATTTATTACTCACACGCAGGTGACGGTAACCAAATGATTGGTTAAAGCTAATTACATAAATATCCTTAGACACGTATGTCCTACATAATAATGGAGGGAGGGATGACTCGCAGGTCATCTTTTAATATTAAATAATTTCAAAACCATGCAATAAATTTAATTAAATAAATGACAACACATACATAGGACTGGGTCAAGCTCATGAACAGTCACATGTAACGAATACACAAAAGTAAACTTCTAGTATTCATTTCATTATTCGTTCTTTTTATTATTTAAGATAAATGTGTTTACATTAATTAATTAATTAATTAATAAATTAATTCCCTTTTATCTTAATGATAATTTGATTTTATTTGGTGATACCTGTCATTAATGGAATTCATGGAAAATAAATAGTAGAACCAATAATGACATATTAATTACAATAAATTAATTTAGAATTTAAAATTATTTAAAATCATTATTAAATTGTCAAACACATAATGATATAATAATCAATAAAATAAGGTTTTAATGATGCAATTTAAAATTTAATGTAATTTTAATTTTGTCTATTAACGGGAGACTACATTGTGTGTACATGCATCTACATGCTATATACCTTGGTTGTCATATATCTAAGTCACACACATGGGGATTTAGTGTGTTGAATATATGGTTTATACATGCCAATTACACACCTTGTATCTGCTTGTTGTATGCCAGGTTGGCTCGATCAACATGTGGTGTGCAATAAAAACACTTCGTGTAATTAATTACTCAACACATCTAGATATAATGTGAATGGGTATACAACATGTGCTCTAGCCGCACACCGTGTAACCCGGTTTTACCAGAAAATTATTTTACACTTCTCGATGGAATCTCTGGTCATTCTTCATTTGTTCTTAAACATTTAAGAAAATGAAACAGTGAACAAACATGATTAAAATTTTGATAACATGTTAATTCAAATTGAATTAAAGAATGAATAACATGAAATAAAATCTAACCACAACTGCACATTGATCAACAATCAAATAATTAATTATAAATTTAAACGTGACTACTATGATACCACTTATTGGTTCCGGGCACAGTGGAAGTGAGTGTTCATGGATGATATATTAAAATTTCTTTTAATAATCATTTCTTGAAACCACGAGCGAGGATCTTGCATGTCAAATTTATAATTAATTTATTTAACATCTAAAGAAATAAATAACCGAGCTTATGAAATTTATTAATTGATGGTAGTTTATCTTCTGAAAAGGCCCTTCCGGATTGCCTTCATTGTACTTGTGAGGATCTAAGGGTTGAATCCCTCTAGCGGTGATCCACACGTGCTTCAATGGTCTCCGAGCAATGCCACTCGTTCTCCGAGTGCTAGCGCAGAAAGTAGAATGTCTTGTATTGTTCTTTCTCGATCGCTTGTTCTTCGGTCTTGACTAAATTTTATCTTGGGTTTCTCATTCTCTAGAGGGAGAGAGGAGGAGTCAAGATATAATTTTTAGTGTGCAACAATTCTCTACACCCAGACTTCATATTTGTTTCGAATTAATTACACAATAGATGTAGTCATCTATTTATAGAGTTAAGATTTAGGTTACAAAATTTAATTTCATAACAACCATTAAATATAATTATAACCATTAATAAAATCTAATTCCACATAATAATAATAACAATATTATTATTTTGTGGTGTGCCAACTTGTGAAAAATGGATAAATAATATTTACTGACATGTAAATAATTATTTTATCACTAGACACAGTCTTGGTCCTTTTGAAATCTTATTGTATTTATTGAACACCTGAATAAATATTGTATTCTCTTAAATAAATATTGTATTAAAAAACTAGTACATAAATATTTATTAAATATTCAATTAAATAAATAAATAAATTTTATTCACTATCCGGTGAATAAATATTTATTTAATTTATGTGATCAATATAAGTTAAATAAAATTATTCATCATTATTGAGAATAATATTTATTCCATTAATTAAATTCAAATAGGATTTAATCAAGACCACAAGAAACACTTAGTGTGTGACCCTCTTGGATTCTTTCTCGTTGGTATTAGTAGAGCTTGCCTAAATTTCAAAATTACTGTCTAACAAAGGGTCAAGACACCCAATAGAAAGAACTTAAAGTCACAATAAATAAAACTACATATGGACACTCACTATGTAATATAATCCTTTTTCACATAATCTAATCAAGCAGGTTGCATGACACTGTCATCAACCTATATACTTGATTCATCATTCTTTGACTATCTGAAATAAACTCTTCATTACACCATGACCATGGAATTTAGGATGACACTTATATTTCAATAAAAGGGCCAAGATATCAACTTTCATAAATATAGAAGGGGAAAATCCTTTCTTGAAGTCTTCATTAATAACTTGTAATTCATGATGCACCCAACATACCCTACTTCCCGTCAACATATGGCGTGACAGATTTCGTCAGCAAATATAAGTGAACAAGTAGTGACATGAATTAATTATAATTTTAAAATCTAAGGATCATCACACATGCTTGCAGATAGGAATATTCGATGGCACCAAAACATGCAGAATTCTTACTTGCATGTCTATTCTCATAATCTCCCATCTTGAAGATTACCAAGTGAAAACTTCTTGAGAATAAGTCTCATATGCTTACGAGTACTCGCACTGATGGTCTATACACTATATTTCCCATCATAGTATGTTATCCAACTACAAAACTATATTAATAATATTTTCATAGCACTTCAAGGTTCTCATCATGACGAAGAACTATTGTGACCATATCAATGTGACAAATACTTCAGGACATTATTATATTATGATCATGCATAACATTGAAAAATACGTGATAAGTTGTTTAACTTAATATTTAATACATCAAATATTCATGTAATCAAAGTAAAAATAGTTGGTTCTAGGACACCAACTCTAATAAAAACTAACGAGGAGTTGAGACAAATTTTCATCAATATTGCTTTAAATTATCAATAGAAAACTTCTAGAAAGAAAAAAGTGAATTGAGGAG
The DNA here is from genome assembly GCA_963277665.1 of Viscum album. NCBI lineage: Eukaryota > Viridiplantae > Streptophyta > Magnoliopsida > Santalales > Viscaceae > Viscum > Viscum album. Next base: position 423,029,268 of record OY728166.1, on the reverse strand, counting down.
GAAACAACAATGGTTCAGGTATGGAAATGAATTCTAAATGGGCTAAAATTAAGAAATAACTTCAATTCGTAATAAACCAAAATGAAAAACAAAGTGTATACCATGTGGTTTGTCAAAATCAAAATGAATCGCCTAGAGAGAAGTGTTCTCAATGTGGAATGTTCTGTCACACTAAGAACATCTGACCAAACCTTAACATGCCTACACAAAATAAGAAGAGTATAATTTTATAGGTTATGGTCCTATATTTCAACCTAGAGATGAAACATTTTCAAAAAAATACAACTTTGGTTATAGAAATCATCCAATACTTTCATGGAATGAATAATAAATGATAAGAGAATAAACACCTGGTTATTCTCAATAGTCTAAACAAAAATTTAAAAACCAAAAGGTCTTAATCTTATAATTTAAAATGGATTTTTTATAGAAAACAAATTTTTAAGATGGATCAAATGATGAGTATGATGAAATTTCTAGAGGAGAAACATAAAGCATATATTACCAATCTTCAAACTCAATTCAGTCAAATTGATAGAGAGTTAGTGGTAGGGGAAAAAAGGAGATTGCCAAGTACAATTGAAATGATCCCTAGAGATAGTTCCATGGTCTTGGTCACTATGAGTGGTTTAAAAACTCAAGAGAAGGTTAGATATGACTTGGGGGATGTTTAATCTAAAATTCTTGAAGAATCTGTACCGAAAAAACTAAGCAACACTAAATTTTTAAATGTAGAAAACAATGTAGTAACTCAAGTAAATAAAGATGGTCTACCTAAAAATATTGAATATAAAGACTCTAAAATGATAATGAATAAAGGAAAATAAATGGTCTCTATAGAATTAGGGTAAAATCTATATGTTCTTATGAATTTTACCCATCCATTTCATTCCATCAATGATTTAAATCCATGAATAACAATCTAGATTCTCTTAAATTCCTTGGTATTTTCAACAAGATACATGTGGATATTCCTTTCATTCATGTACTGATTCAGATTCCATCATATCTTAAATCTCTTAAAAAATTGTTGTAGAGAAAATAACTTTGGAAGAGTTCACTACTTAAAACCTCATTGAAGAGTGTTGTCATGACCTGAACCAAGATGTGGATCGAGTCGAAACTACCCCAAACCCACCTCCATAGGCTAGGGGGTGGCAACAAGTGTTGAAGGAATATCTAACAAGGCGAGAAATTTTCCTAAGTACCTGTACACACAAACTGAGTTATGTTGATGCAAAAGTACAGAGTTAAAGAGTAAAAGATTCAAAACATCTATAAAGTGAACCAAGCATGCATAACCTCTATGGTGTATGTAACACCACAAGATCCCACAATACTATTCTCTTTAAATAATACAGTAGCATGTGTTGTACGTAACTTCGAGATTCTAACACACCACGACCAATCAAAGTAGCCGTTATGAATAGTGATACCCACTTTTTGAAATTTTATAAATTTTATATCTCAAAATGGACTTCATTTTTGGACTCAGAATATCAAAATTATCCTAAGGTGAAATTTTGGTACTTTTCAGATAATTTTTATATTTTTATGAATAGTGAAAATTACTAAAATTTAATTAAAAACAACTTTTTTAATCAAAATAATTAATAGTGATAAATTATGAATTTTAGTGGTTTTAATGTATATTTAGAATATATTTTTACCATTTAATACAATGTTGGTCATTAAACATAATTTCACAATTAAACCGGACATAAAAAAATGTCAATCTTTTGATAGTTATTATTTCTTAAAAACACGCTTTTTTATTTTAACAGCGGGAATTAATTTTAAATTAATTTCTACCACTTCTGTGTTTTGAATTTGAAAAAATGGATTCCATATTTGGAATCAGGATGTCCACATTATGTAAATAGGTAAATTTTATTTTTAGAAATTTTGAATAATTACTTCGGTAAATATTTTATTTACCATGGTTAAAGGGTAAATCTGGTAAATAAGGGTAAAATAATAATATTATAATAATAATAAATTACCCTAAAACGTGTCCTAACCTTACTGGTTGATACATGTCCAACAATGGGCATCTTTGGGTCGATTTTGGGACCCCATGGAGCCACTTGTTGGTGATAAGGACACTTTATATTAATTAAGTTAAAGTAAATACAAAAATGACATAAGCATATATGTTTTAGCAAAACAATTTTTACATAGGGTTATATATGTTATATTTTCGACTATAGATATTCATTATAAAGATAAAAATATTTACTACATAATGATATTTCATTTATAATTTTTAGACATTTAATAATTAAATTTATTTATGACACAATAATGATGCAGTATTTTCCTTATTAATAAAAGAATCAAATAATTGGTATTATAAAAGTTAAAATAAACATAATTTGAAAGTTTTGATGACATAAACGAATTTTATTGGTTAATATGACATGTTAGGATTGCTTAAATGAATTTGGTTTGAATTAATAAAGTTGTTAAGACTTTAACAAAAATAAATTATTAAATATTGTCAAAATTGACATAAATAAGTTTTTAAAACAAGTATTATATTATTAATTTATATTCTATTCCTAAAAATCTAAGGTTCGGCCAAAAGACTTATATAATGATAGGTGTATCATTAATAGACCACTTGGGGGTCGCTTGGATGTATATAGTAAGTTCATTAACTATATAATATAAAAATACAAAGTGACATGGTAAGTGTCAAACTAATTAACTAAGAGTTAAAACTAAAAGATAAGGTTAATATAATGACCGAAACCTGTCTAAAATATATTGGTTGAAAGTAGTTCGACCCATACCCACATTAGACTTTGAATAATCTACTTTTGAGCCATTAGAAACCGAATATGAATTTATTATATAATAATACTTTAAGTTTTCCTAAAGAGCCCCTCCTCGCCCTTATAAAAGGACACCACTTTTAACCAATTCTTCACACCTTCAAAGCATTTTGGTTCAGCCAAAACCTGCCCAAAAATTCTCTAAATTTCCCTCAATTCAACCTAGAGGACTTATTTTGATCATAAATCCAACCTAAGGAGCCCTTTTGATCAAATCAAAATGAAGAACCCAAAGAAGAGGTAATATTTTCACCACCCTCTTTAAAGTTCATTTCTTCTTAAAATTCTTCTTTATTTGTTATTTCAATTCTAAAATAATAACTACAATATCTCCTATATACTATGATGTTATTATAAATATGGTACAACCATATTAAGTATTCTATCCATCCATTGAATGATATGTCACCATACGTGCGTACGTACGACTTACCGTCTCCACGTCGTGGTGTAATTGTTATTCAATACATCATTATTTGGATGGGTATAATAATGACGTGTAATTCATGTAAAAAATAAATATAACATGAAAATTATTCTGTATATATGATACACCACCCAATTATATATTATTTTAATATCAAAATAATGTTATTGTCGCTCGTGCGTACGTACGGACTACCGTCTCCACGAACGCGATGAGATTCATTCCCCATCATATCCATTAAAGAATAATTTTCATTTGATGGTTAAAAATAATTTTTAAAGACTTAATATCATTCTGGATATGAATAAGATACAACCTATCCATAACAAACATGTCTTACGTAACAAATCATATAAAGGAAAATGAATCAGTTAACACCCGAAACAATGATAATACAAAAATATTTCTAACAAAGCAATGTTAAATGATCATATATGATATCATATTAATGTATATGATTCTTGTATAATTTAATAATAATTATTTCACCATTATACAGGAGGTTAACCTACCCTAAACTAAGTAAAATTACAAGGTAAGGGTTTATTTCACAATCTATTCATTATCCGAGGTTGTTTATACGTAATTATCTACTAGGACCTCTTTATCATCCACATCCATGTTTCTTAAAAATGTATTTCAAATAATTCTTACTATTTTATATACTATGGGCTAAATTCATTTTTACCCTTGTTGACTTTTTATAAGAATTTTATAAAGGAATCTTTCCATCATTTTCCAAACAAGGTCCTTTTTAACCTTTTTGACAGAATTAAGGTAAGAATGTCTTTTTTAACTTATATGATGGGTGCAGCTATTTTACGCCATTATAAAATCTTCAAAGATTCCCTTACAAGCTTATAAGAATATTTTCAAAGTAAATGTTTTATTTTATAATTATGTGACTTTTAAATGATTTCAAAAAAAGAGATATTTCTCTCAAATAGTTTTGATTTCATCTATGTCAACATCCTTTGATGGATTTTAAGATTATTTGAAGTTGATTTTTTATTATACAAAACTTCCATATTTTATTGAAGGTTTTGTGATATGTTTGACTGTGGATGTGTTATTTTTATACCATTCATGGTTTATGGAGAAAGTATTGGAATTTCGTATGCTAGTTTTAATACGAATGTTTATGTTATGTTTAAACCTGTTCATATGAGGAATGCATTGAACTTGATAAGTGAAGGGTGGAGCCCACTATAGCTCCTTGATGCATCAGTAGGTCTCATGAGACAAACTAGTGTCTTAGCACAAGTCCTTGACAAAATATTATATTTAGTCTTGGGACAAGGCCTTGACTATGTGGTTATGACAGTTTGGCATTATGCATTCCATCATTATGAAAGTGGGTATTGATATTGCATGCGATTATTCGAATAGTAGAATATCCATGTGAATAAGTAAATGAAATTATTTCATTTTATTTCTGCCATATTATGTTGAAGTTCAAGTTTAAAAGGATTTTGTTTTAGTTATACATTGCCTTAAATGTTTATGCTTATTTATGAAAGTTTCCGCTATATTGTTATCCTTACTGGGCATTTGAGCTCACCCCTTTCAATGTTTTAATTTTTCCCAGGATGTGAAGAAGTATTTTATGAATTACCTACAGGGATAATATGAGGGGATATGAAGACAATATGTTGTTATAGTTTTTCTTTCACTTTATGATGTAATGTAAGACTTATGAATATATCTAGTGATTCCAAGGCTACTAAACTAATCGGTCTTTCGATACATGATCTTTTGTGATCATGTCAATGTTATGTAATAATGCACTGACTTTAGGTTAATGGGGTCGGGGCATTACAGTTTGTATTAGAGGAAGTTTAGTACAAAACTTGGAAGCTATATTTAGATAAACTCTGATTAGAGCACATAACCCTAAGATAGACTTTGAGGATTAGTATATAAGAACTTCCTAGAATTTTGGTATTGTAGAGATTTTGTGAGTTTTCTGAGCAATACATCTCTGTCTGGATACGAGCAGGTAGAGGCGGCTCTGACACAAATGTACCTAGGTGTAAAACCCAAAAACACCACTTTGAGCTAGAATCGAATGAGAACTGGTGCACGACAACGGGCCTTACTGCACTCTTGGTTACGACACTCCCGGGAGATATGATTAGGATAATTCTCATTTTATTTACAAACCATTATGAAGGGTTTATGAGTATATACTTCCTCAAAGATTTTTTTTATGATTATGGATTATATCCATAAACTGTTCAATTTATGTTAAGTGTTTTACAAGTTTGGAATTATGTATTTTGATTCATAAACTGATCTAGTTTATGCCATTGTTTAGAAATGGCACCTAGTGGAAGGAATGGAAACTGTATCAATGCACACACTCCATATAGGGATTGCCCTCCTGCTCAAGATAATTATAGTGGAGCTGGTGATGCAACTGATGCTGATCAGCTAATCACCATACTAGGACAACTTACTCAGGTTATGAATAATAACCTTACCCGTATGGAGCACCCCGATCCAAAACGTGGAGGATCAATGTTAGATCGCTTCATGAGGAAACAACCACCAAAATTCAATGGGAGTAAAAATACCTTATTAGCTAAGAAATGGATAAATTCTTTAGAGAAAATATTCCATGCCTTGGGGAGTAGTGAAAGGGAAAAATTATCATGGAAGTTTACAGCCTCACTGGAGATACTGATCAATTGTGATCATTGATTCAAAACATGAAAGAAGATGATGAAGTATCAAATATAGAATGGAGGGAGTTCAAAGAGCTTTTCTTAGAAAAATACTTTCCTCGTGACCATCGAACAGATATGGAAAGACAATTTCTGAGTCTGAGGCAAAAGAAGGATGAGAATGTCGCAAAGTATGAGGCTAACTTTACATAGTTAGCGAGGTATGTTGCAGATTATATACATAACCCAAGAAGTAATATTGATCTTTTATTTGATGGGTTAAAACTATTTCTTCGTCGAGCATTAGTCTCACAATCCTTTTTGTCATATGAAGATATTGTCTCATGTGCTATCAAGACAGAAAAAGAATTCTCTAAGTCTTATGACTTTAAAGCAAAGCAAGAGAAGAAGAGATCTTCTGATCAATCTGGAAATGGAAATAAGGGGAAGAAGGGAAAAGTTGAATATCCATCCTATAGTAAATGTGGGAAGAAACACCCTAGTACTTTATTGAAAGGACTGAGAGTCTGTTACAAGTGTGGTGAAAAAGGCCACCAATCTCGTGATTGCAAGGGGAAGAAAGAAGCTACTGATGTTCAATGCTACAACTACAGGGAGATGCAACATTATGCAATTGAATGTCCTAAGCATAAGGGGAACTTACCTCAGAAAATACCAAGGGATCAAGGCCAAGCTTATGATATCACTACTGCTGAGGTAAAAGCTCCGAAAGATGTGGTGTCAGGTAATTTAATGGTTCTCTCAAGTTTAAAAGATGCATTACTTGATTCTGGATCATCGCATTGTTTCATATCTTCCCAGTTTGCTAAGAAAATTAGATATTTCCAATTTGATTTAACAAGGGAGTTGCCAGTTAAAAATACTAAGGGAAGTATCTTCGCAACAAATTTTTGTGAATCTGTTCCCATTAGAGTATATGAATGTTCTTTATCTGCTGATCTCATCGTCATACCTATGATTGAGTTTGATATAATACTCATTATGGATTGGATTTCGGACCATGATGCGAAGATTTATTGTAAGAAGAAGGAAGTTATGATTTTTGATGATGATTATAAGGAACACCTTATCTTTAGAGTAGAATCACCACCACCTAATTCTTATATAGATCCACCCTCAGTAGCTCAACTAAATACAATTATTGAGGAGGAAGAGAATGAAATAACTGTGGGTGAGGAAATGAATATTCAAATAGAGTATGTACCTATTGTGAAAGAATATATTGATGTGTTTCCGGAAGATTTACCTGGACATCCTCCAGAATGAGAAATTGAGTTTTCCATTGATTTAATTCCTGGATCAAGGCCTATATCAAAGACCCCTTATAGAATGGAAACTGTGGAATTAGTTTAACTAAAGAAACAACTAGAGGAATTGAGTAATAAGAGATTTATTCGCCCTAGTGTTTCTCCATGGGGATCCCCTGTCTATTTTGTTAAGAAGAAAGATGGATCTATGAGGTTATGTATCAACTACAGGGAAATCAATGCTATAACAATAAAGAACAAGTATCCCCTACCTCGCATTGATGATTTATTTGACCAACTTCATGGAGCTCAATACTTTTCAAAGATTGACCTTCGATCTGGATACCATCAGTTGTGTGTGAAGAAGGAAGACATTCCGAAGACATAATTTCGAATTAGGTATGGTCATTATGAGTTTATAGTATGCCTTTTGGGCTGACTAATGCACCCTCGGTTTTCATGGATCTAATGAACAGAGTTTTCAAGGAATATCTCAATGATTTTACAGTGGTATTTTTTGATGATATCTTGTTATACTCCAAAAACTACGAAGATCATGAAAATCACTTGCGCATTATATTGAAGACTCTGAGAAGACATGAATTATTTGGGAAGTTTAGCAAGTGTGAATTCTGGCTTCAGGATATTTCTTTTCTTGGCCATATTGTCTCTAAGGATGGAATTTCCGTTGATCCTTCTAAGACAAGAGAAATCCAAGAATGACTAGCACCAACGAGTATAACCTAGGTACATGGTTTTATTGGATTAGCAGGTTATTATCAGCATTTTTTCTAGAACTTTTCCCGATTGGCTAACCCATTAATAAAGTTCACACATAAAGGGGTTAAATTTTTTTGGACAAAATAGTGTGAAGAATGTTTTGAAGAACTGAAGAAAATATTAGTCAATGATACTATATTGACTTCACCATCGGGGAATGATGGGTTCGTTATTTATAGTGATGCATCAATGAAAGGAATTGGTTGTGTCCTTATGCAGAATGATAGAGTTATTGCCTATGCATCACGACAATTGAAAGTTCATGAGAAAAACTATCCTACTCATGATCTCGAGTTAGAAGTTGTGATCTTTTCTTTGAAGATATGGAGACATTATCTCTATGGTGAAAAATGTGAGATATATACCGATCACAAGAGTTTGAAGTATATTTTCTCACAGAAATAACTCAACATGATGCAAAGGTGATGACTCAAACTACTCAAGGATTATGATTGCACGATACACTATCACCCAAGGAAGGCAAATAAGGTGGCAGATCCTTTGAGCAGAAAGGATCATTGAGTTTTGAACAAGATGAGAGTTGAGAGGGATCCTATTTTCATGGATCAAGAAAAGTTGGATATGTGAATAACAATGGAAGGTGAAACATCGATACTTTTTCAAATGGTTGCCAAACCATCTTTACTATAAATGATTAAGAGTTCTCAGACCGATGATGAAGAGTTTCAAAAGAAGATTAAAGATGTGAATGATGGGAGATTGAGTGACTTTGTGCATGAAGATGGAATTTTAAAATTTGGGAAGATAATTTGTGTTCCTGATATACCTGATCTAAAAAGGGAATTGTTGGATGATGATCATAGTTCCAATTTCTCTATACACCCTGAGATCACCAAAATGTATAGAGATTTAAAAGAACATTTTTGGTGGGAAAACATGAAGAGGGAGATTACTGATTTTGTGTCAAGATATATGGTTTTTCAACAAGTGAAAGATGGAAGACAACATCCTAGAGGAGTCATGCAACCTCTTCCCATACCTAAGTGGAAATGGGATAATATCACGATGAACTTTATCATGGGACTACCAAAGACTCCTAGAAGGAACGATGCAATATGGGTCATTGTTGATCGTTTACAATGTCATCATATTTTCTTGCTATAAGTGAAGATTTAACACTTGAAAATCTAGAAAGACTATATATTAATGAAGTTGTTAGACTTCATGGAGTACCCCTATCGATTGTTTCTGATCGTGATCCCCATTTTACTTCAAGATTCTGGAAGAGTCTTCAGAAGGCATTAGATACTAAACTTCGTTTGAGCACTGCTCACCACCCTCAAATAGATGGACAATCAGAACAGAATATTCAAACCTTAGAAGACATGTTGAGATCTTTCTCACTTGACCTTCAGGGTACATGGGATCAATATTTACCTATGGTAGAATTTTCCTATAACAATAGCTTCCATTCAAGTATTCGAATGGCACCATATGAAGCGTTATACAGAAAGAGATGTCGCACACCAACCTGTTGGGATGACATTGGTGAAAGAAAACTCTTAGGCCCAGAACTGGTGGAGGAAATGATGGAAAAGGTAAAGGTAATCCAAAACCACATCAAAGCAGCTCAAAGAAGGCAGAAGAGCTATGCCGATAACCGAAGGAAGGATTTGTAATTTCAGGTAGGAGATCATGTTTTCTTGAAGGTATCTCCATGGAAGGAAGTTATACATCTCGGTAAGAAGGGTAAATTTAGTCCCAGGTACATCGTACCTTTCGAAATTCTTGAATGAATTGGGGCTGTAGCTTACCTTTTGGCAATGCCGTCAAGTCTCTCCAAAGTTTACGATGTGTTCCACGTATCACTGTTGAGAAAATACATGCCTGACCCAACACATGTACTCACCTATGAGGAATTAGAACTGGAACCCGATATGTCTTATTACGAAGAGCCCGTTAGGATTATTGATACAAGAGAACAAGTGCTGAGAAACCAGACGAATAGTCTGGTAAAAGTTCTATGGAGAAACCATAAAATGGAAGAGGCAACGTGGGAACCCAAGGAACTTATGATGAAGAATCACCCGAGTCTTTTCATGCGGTAGTATTATAGAAATTTTGAGGATGAAATTATTTGAAGGAGGGTAGAATGTAACTCCCCAAGCTTCCACAATATGATTCTCTTTGAATAATACAGTAGTGTGTGTTGTACGAAACTTCAAGATTCTAACACACCACGACCAATCAAAGTAGCCGTTATGAATAATAATACCAAGTTTTTGAAATTTTATAAATTTTATCTCTTAAAATGGACTTCATTTTTGGATTTGGAATATTGAAATTAGCATAGGGTGAAATTTTGGTACTTTTCAGATAACTTTTATATTTTGATGAATAGTGAAAATTACTAAATTTTAATTAAAAACAGCTTTTTAAATCAAAATAATTAATAGTGATAAATTATGAATTTTAGTGGTTTTAAAGTATATTTAGAATATATTTTTACCATTTAATACAATGTTGATCATTGGACATAATTTCACAATTAAAACAGACATAAACAAGTGTTAATCTTTTGATAATTATTATTTCTTAAAAACACCTTTTTTGTTTTGACAGTGGGAATTAATTTTAAATTAATTTCTTCCACTTCTGTGTTTTGAATTTGTAAAAATGGATTCCATATTTGGAATCAGGATGTCCAAATTGTGTAATTAGGTAACTTTTTTCTTTAGACATTTTGAATAATTACTTCGGTAAATATTTTATTTGTCATGGTTAAAGGGTAAATCCGGTAAATAAGAGTAAACAAATAATATTATAATAATAATAAATTACCCTAAAATGTGTCCTAACATTATTAGTTGATACATGTCTAACCATGAGCATCTTTGGGTCGATTTTGGGACCCCATGGGGCCACTTGTTGGTGATAAGGATACTTTATATTAATTAAGTTAAAGTAAATTAAAAAATGACATAAGCATATATCTTTTAGCAAAACAATTTTTACACAGGGTTATATATGTTATATTTTCAACTATAGATATTAATTATAAAGATAAAAATATTTCCTAAATAATGGTATTTCATTTATAATTTTTATACATTTAATAATTAAATTTATTTATGACACAATAATGATGCAGCATTTTCCTTGTTAAGAAAAGAATCAAATAATTGATATTATAAAAGTTAAAATAAATATAATTTTAAAGTTTTGATGCCATCCATGAATTTTATTGGTTAATATGACATGTTAGGATTTCTTAAATGAATTTGTTTCGATTTAATAAAGTTGTTAAGACTTTAACAGAAATAAATTATTAAATATTGTCAAAATTGACATAAATAAGTTTTTAAAACAAGTATTATATTATTAATTGATACTCTATTCCTAAAAATCTAAGGTTCGTCCAAAGGACTTATATAATGATAGGTGTATCATTAGTGGACCACTTGGGTGTCTCTTGGATGTATATAATAAGTTTATTAACTATATAATATAAAAATACAAAGTGACATGGTAAGTGTCAAACTAATTAACTAAGAGTTAAAACTAAAAGATAAGGTTAATATAATGACCCAAACCTATCTAAAATCTATTGGTTGAAATTATTTAGACCCATACCTATATTAGACTTTGAATAATCCAATTTGGAGCCATTATAAACCAAATATGAATTTATTATATAATAATACTTTAAGTTTTCCTAAAGAGCCCCTCCCCCCCCCTTATAAAAGGACCCCACTTCTAACCAATTCTTCACACCTTCAAAGCCTTTTTTTTTCCGGTCATCCCCTACCCAAATATTCTATCAACTTCCCTAACTTCAACCTAGAGACCTTAATTTGATCAGAAATCCAACCTAGGGATCCCTTTTGATCAAATCAAAAGGAAGAACCCGAAGACGATGTAATATTTTCACCACCCTCTTTCAAGTTCCTTTCTTCTTAAAATTATTATTTCTTTGTTATTTCAATTCTAGAATAATAAATAAATTATCTCATATATATTGTTATGTTATTATAAATATGGTTCAACCATATTCAGTATTCTATCCATCCATTGAATGACATGTCACCATACGTGCGTATGTACGACTTACCGTCTCCACGTCATGGTGTAATTGTTATTCAATACATTATTATTTGGATGGGTATAATAATGATGTTTAATTCATTTAAATAATAAATATAAAATTAAAATTATTCTTTATATATGATACAACACCCATTTATATATTATTTTAATATCAAAAGAATGATATTGTTGCTCGTGCGTACGTACGGACTACCGTCTCCACGAACGCGATGAGATTCATTCCCCATCGTATCCATTCAAAAATAATTTTCATTTTTTGGTTAAAAATAATATCTAAATACTTAATATCATTTTTTATATGAATAAGATACAACCTATCCATAACAAATATGGCTTACGAAACAAAGTAGATAAAGGAAAACGAATCAGTTAACACCCGAAACAACGACAATACAAAAATATTACTAACAAAGCAATGTTAAAAGATCATATATGATATCATATTAATGTATATTATTCTTGTATAATTTAATAAAAATTATTTCACCATTATACAGGATGTTAAACTACCCTCAACCAAGGAAAATTACAAGGTAAGGGTTTATTTTACAATCTCTTCATTATCCGAGGTTGTTTATACATAATTATCTACTGGGACCACTTTATCATCCACATCCATGTTTATTAAAAATGAATTTAAACCCATTTTTACTATTTTATATACTATGGGTTAAATTAATTTTTACCATTTTTGACTTTTTATAATAAGTTTATATAGGAATCTTTCCGTCATTTTCTAAACAAGGTCCTTTTTAACCTTTTCGATAGAATTAAGGTAAGAATGTCTTTTTTAACTTATACGGCGGGTGCGACTATTTTACGCCGTTATAAAATCTTCAAAGCTTCCCTTACAAGCTTATACAAATATTTTCAAAGTAAATGTTTTATTTTATAATTATGTGACTTTTAAATGATTTAAAAAAATAGTTATTTCTCTCAAATAGTTTTGATTTCATCTATGTCAACATCCTTTGATGGATTTTAAGCTTATTTAAAGTTGATTTATTATGATACAAAACATCCATATTGTATTGAAGGTTTTGTGATATGTTTGACTGTGGAAGTTTTATTTTTATACCCTTCATGGTTTATGGAGAAAGTATTGACATTTCGTATGCTAGATTTAATATGAATGTTTATGTTATGTTTAAACCTATTCATATGAGGAATACATTGGACTTAATAAGTGATGGGTGGAGCCTGCTATAGATCCTCGATGCATCGGTAGGTCTCACGAGACAAACTAGTGTCTTGAAACAAAGCCTTGACAAAATCTTATTTTTAGTCTTGGCACAAGGCCTTGATTATATAGTTATGATAGTCTAGAATTATGCATTCCATCATTATGAAAGTGATTATTAAAATTGCATGTGATTATTCGACTAGTAGAATATTCATGTGAATAATTAAATGACATTATTTCATTATATTTTTTCCATATTATACTGAAGTTCAAGTTTAAAAGGCTTTTGTTTTAGTTATTCATTTCCTTAAATGTTTATGCTTATTTATGAAAGTTTCCGCTATATTTTTATCCTTACTGGGAATTTGAGTTCACACCTTTCAATGTTTTAATTTTTCCCAGGATGTGAAGAAGTATTTTATAAATGACCTGCAGGGATAGTGTTAGGGGATATGAAGACAAGATGTTGTTGTAGTTTTTTTCACATTATGATGTAATGTAAGACTTATGAATATATCTAGTGATTCCAAGGCTACTAAACTAATTGATCTTTCTGGGCTTGATCTTTTGTGATCATGCCAATGTTATGTAATAATGCACCGACTCTGGGTAACTGGGGTCGGGGCGTTACAGTGTACAAGAGTACGACAGTGAAAACTAAAAATAAAAGGGAAAAAATACATGCACAACTAAAAAATATGTCCCAACATAAAAAAACTATAAAAGTAAACTATTGAGAGAGTCTAGCTCCTGAATCCCAAACTGTGACCACCGTACATGATACAAAGTACCAGGTATCCCTAAGCTCCTTTGAAGTCACTTCCAACCTGTCTATTGTCTTCATAAGACACAACATATGCGGGAAAAGCACATGGAGGGGTGAGTATTTACATACCAAGTAAGATGACCCAAAAGTTGGGGGGGGGGGGGCAGTAAGAGATACAACATGAATAGAAAGACAATATATTCAAGATACAATCAAAGAGAACAACACAACCCAAACAAAGAGTGAAGGTAACCTCATCCAAACATAAGAGGATCAACACATTAAGTAGATGAGCTACATGTTGAGTCTTCACCACCTATAGTAGGAGAGTAGACTCATCCAACCATGAGAAACTAGACATGGAAAGTGCATGGAATACCCTAAACGTCTTTACCTCTCATGGAAATAGAGTAACCAAATCTAATGTGTGAATATAGAAGAATATATATATTCTTAGTCAAAATAATCCCAAATGAGAGAGTAAGAGGATCTCTATCTCATAGCTCAATACGAGAAGAATATAATGATTAACATCATCCAAGCACAAAGGGATCAACAAGGTGAGTAGATGAACTATACATCGAGTCTTTTCCACACATATCAGGAGAGTAGACTCATCCAACTCTGAGAAACTAGACATGAAAAGAACATGGCATACCCCGTGTGTTTTCCTCTAATGGAAAGAGAGTAACCAAATGTTTCAAAAGTTCATCAATGATTCCTAGCATCTCATGCATCTGCTCAGAAGTAACCACACAAGTCAAACCATGTATCATCACTATGTTGCACAGTCAAGTGGGCACAAACTCGAAGTAGAGTACCTACACCCCAATACGCTAGGGGGTTCCACTCTATATATAACTATGGAGTACCCATGCCCATACTAATGGGGGGGGGGGGGTTCTACTCCGGTAGTTGTCAAGGATGCCACTTCCTAGCTCTACTGAAGGGTCAAATTGGTAATCAACGAGGACTCCACTACCCATATCTAGTCAATGGTCACATCGGTAAGCATTAAGGATTCCACTACCTAACTGTGCTGGAGGGTCAACTCGGTATCCGTTGAGGACCCCAGTTCCCAGTTATGCTGAAGGGTTAACTCGATATCCATCAAGGATGCCACTATCCAGCTATGCTAGAGGGTAAATCAGTATCCTTTTAGGATGCTACTACCCAAATATGTTGGAGGGTCAACTTGGTATGTATCAAGTGATCCTACCTGATCACTACTGTCATCGGGCATCACCTCCAAAAGAACCATGCCCGAAACATTTGACATCATATCTCATAATCCACAACAGAGGGCACCATCATGTTCTATGTGAAAAAAACTCAAGATATTCTACTCACAAGCTAAAATACAAGTTCAAATGAAGGAGATAAAAAACCTCGAAGTTTACTCAAAAAGAGGTACATGACATATCAGGGACTCACACAATGTGTGGTCCCGCTCTGTTATCTGACTGTGTCCTATCCATCACACGACTTTCTGACTATGTAGTACTACATGACATGTAGGGGTACTACATGACATTTCTCCGCCAAAGGGCTGATGAATGAATGAGGATCTTTATCTATATGAAGGGTAAATGAAATTCCATTTATATGCCTATATAAATGCCCCTAGATGGCTAAATGTGTCACACCACTTTGATCCTCATAGAAAATTCTTGGGATAAGCTATTCACTTTCCCAAATCGAACACTCGATGAAAAAGTCACATTTCACCACATAATGCACGAATGGTGCTTCATGGGCCCAAGCAATGAGTCTAAATTAAATAAATAATATTGGTCTTGAAACATTCGCATTAATATCAGGGTCCCAATGCCACAGATGGTTCGTCATTCTGACACAGTATAAGGGAAATACATCAGATACAAGATTCCACAATAATAATAATTTTTATTATTATTGGGCGTTTCATTGACCCAAGGCACGAGTATGAAAAATTTATCCAATATTGGTCTTAAAACGACCATCTCAATTCTAGGGTCATGATACCACTTACGGTTGTTCAATCAGACACCGCAAAAAGAAGTTATGTCTAATTTAAGGCGCCACTCCATCATTTATTTATTTAAAAATTTTCAACCATTTTCATTCCTCCACCAATTATTATTATTAAAGATAATAATAATAATACCACAATTCCCATTAAACACACCCAGATCTAACTTTGAACTCACCCCACATCGTGTAACGTTCCTCACAACTTTGAGCTGCCATTATGTTCTCACCAAGCAACCCCCACCATGAGACCCCATGCACAGTCTCCACTTGGAACCATACCCATCACACCACACGTCATCACCACATGCCAACCGAGAAAAAATAGGGATCACATATCTGATCTTGAACCACCTCTGATCACTTACCTGCACTTGCAGTACTGATCCAATCCATTCAAAAAACACAATCCCTCTCATTTATCAATCCATCCACATGTCTTTTGTTCCACCGCAATGAATCCAGAGGTTCGATCACAATCAAACCTGACCGACAATGTTGAATCATGCCCTCATGGTCTAATTATGAATAACATGAAGAATGGTGGAGGACAAGCACTAATAAAAAAATTGATAAACATTGTTGGCCTAGCATTCTGGGCCAACAATTTCATAGAGTGGAAATCGGGGTGAGAAATATGTCATAAACAAGAAATAAATTGAATAAATAATTTATTTCGATACATGGGATCATGAGAAGGTTCATTTAAACACATATCAAGGAAAAAAATTTGATCATGCTCAATATTTTAAGCAAAATGCATAGGAAACACAATTGATGAGTCCTACCTCAATTATGGATCGATCGTTGGTGAAGAACACATCCACTAGCGATGAACATGATCTATTGAATCTGATTTATATCAGTTTAACTCGATCCGATCACTGGTCATCGTCCAATATCGTTTTTCCAATGAATAATTTTTTCCTCTTCCTCTCAGATCTAGAACAGGTTATGCAGCCAACCCTTGGAAAGTTGGCATAAGAGGGTATTTATAGAATATTTAATCTGGTCGTTTAATAATAATAATAAAATTTATTTATTTATTTTAATTAAATGTACCCATCAATGGATGCCTCATCCGAACATCCTATGCTAACAAACTTTATATCACACATAGGGTAAACTCCATGTTCTTGATTCAACTATAGTCTCATATTTTTGATCAGAGACTGCATTTATGAGATATTCCACTTTTTATGGAAAACTATGCTCGTGTAATAAAAATATATTTAATATTTTTATAAAATTAATTTTGGGATCACCGGAACTCAGAATTGCACGCTGTCTTAGCACCTAGATTTGAAAATATTCCTAGGAATATTCCAAAGGGTCACATAAAAAAACTAGAGTCTTCACAAGTGCAGTGATTACCTTTAAAAAAAATCTCACCAAAGATTAAAGATCTGTGAAGTATTCTCATTCCCTACACTTTAGGGAATAATGTTCTGTTATACTATCTATGTGACCTTTGAGAAAGCATAAACCTACTTCCTTTATCACTATTCCAATAGTTTGGGTTAGTTGAATTGTAACCTACTGCTATGGTATTACAGTTGATTGACTGATCCTTTTCACATCCCATTGGAAGAGTTGATAACTTTCTTATAGGAGTTGGTAAGATATTCTTTCCTTCTAACATTCTTGTTATAGAAATGGAGTGTGACCTAAAAGTACCTATCATTTTTGGTAAGCCATTCATAGACACTATAGAAGCTAATATCAATGTGGAAAATGGTAGTATAGTTTTTATGTTTAGTAATCAAGAAAAAGTGTTCAATGTGTTTAATAATCTAAAAGAACAAACATTTGATGAAAACTGTTCAAGGGTTGAAATACTTGAATATGAGGACCCATTAAAAAATAAATTTTTTTAAACAATATATAGCTAAATAATATCATGTTTATGATGAAATTAATTCATTATAATAATTTGGTGGTGTTATAGATGACAATTTGGTAAATCTTTCAGAACTAGACAATAGCTATATTCCTACTTTGGAGAGCTGTCAAAATGATGATATTTTTCTTTGAAAGCTTCAAAAATTTCTAGCCGAGCATGAGGTTGACATTCCAACCATAAAAAGTTGGGGAACATATTGACTGAAGTTATGAAGAGATTTTGCAACAATATAATTAATTTTCTATGAAAAAAATATTAAAATAAAATAAATACATTGAGTTCAATGATCATTCCAATTTTTAATGTAGTGAGGAAAAGTGTGTTTTTGAACATGAAATTGATAATTTATCAAATTTATACACTCATTTTAAGAAACATATTGAATACATTGGAACTCATAGCCCCAAGAGTCTACCATCTACTGAAGAGGCATCACAACTTGAGCAAAAACATTCACCATCACACCAGAAATATTCATTTTTGGGTTATCACTATTCACTACCGGTCATCATTTTAGATTAACATGATAAAAACATAGATTAAAAATTGTTATGAATGTTAAAGTGGTACAAAACTATCATGGGATGGACCATTTCTTATATAAAAGGGATTATTCCTTCATTTTTTATGCATAATATCCCTATGGAACCAGATCACAAACTGAGAGTTGAGGGCCAAAGAAGGAAAAATCTAAATAAAAAAGAGGTTGTTAAAGAAGAGGTTATCACACTTCTTGATGCATGAATCATTTAACCCATTTCAGATAGTTTATAGGCCAGTACGAACCATTTAGTACCCAATAAGGGAGGATTCATTATTGTGAGAAGTGCCAATTCATGTTTACTGAAAGCATTGTTCTTGGTAATAAGGTGTCTTATAGGGGTATTGAGGTTGATAATTCCAAGACTGAGGTTATTCGAAAAAATTTGTCATCCTGTTAATGTCAATGGTGTTAGAAGTTTTCTAGGAAATGTCAATTTTTACCATATATTCATAGAATATTTCTCTAAAATCATTAGTCCACTTTGATCATTTTTGAAAAAATATGCACCATTATTTTTTTGATGAAAAATGTCTTTAATATTTTAAATCTTGTTAAAGGGAAACTCAAATTTTCACCCATCATCACTGAAACTGATTGGAATTTTTCATTTTGACATATGTGTGATGGTATAGATATTGTTGTTGGAGTTGTTTTAGGATAAAGGAAAGATAAGAGATTACAAGTGGTGTACTATTCTAGCCGGTTTCTAGATTCTGCTCTAATAAATTACACTACAACTGAGAATGAGTTATTGGCTGCTGGAAAATTTTTAGGTAATATCTAATTTGATCAAAATTATAGTTTTTAAAGAATATTATCCCTTAAAATACTTTCTATCCAAAATGAGGTAAAACCCAATCTAATTAGATGGAATCTTTTACTACAGAAATTTGATTTTCAAATTAAGGACAAGAAAGGTGCTGTAAATTTGGGGGTGTATCATTTTCATAGAATATCTAATACTTAAAATGATGATGCTTTGAAGATACAATCAACTTTTCCTGATGAAAAACTAATAACTATTTCAATTAAAAAATCTACTTGGCATGAATAAATTTCCAAATTTTTAGCTTCTCGAGTCATACCTTAAGATTTTACCCATAACCAAAGAGTGAAATTCATTTTTAAACAAATTTAATACCTTTGGGATGATACAATCTTCTTTAGAAGGTGTAATAATGGTATTCTTAAGATGTGTGTTCTTAAAGAGGACATTTTTTCCATTCATGGATGTTGTCACTCATCACCTTGGGGGTGGCCATCATGGAGGAGAAATAAGATCACAAAATTATTGCAAGCTAGATGTTATTGGACTTCTTTGTTCAATGATGCTAAAATATTAGTTGGTTGTGAAAGTGTTAATGGTTATGGAATATTGGTATAAAGAAAGAGTTTCCTCAAAAGGGGATATTGGAAGTTGAATTTTTTTTATGTTTGGGGATATGATTTTATGGGACCATTCCCATTATCTTATTGGAATGAGTGAATCTTGGTGGATATAGATTATGTTTTGAAGTCAGTTAAAGTAGTGGCGCTTCTATATAGTCAAGCTAATAGTGTTATAAAATTAATCAATAAGAATATATTTTCTAGATTTGGGGTGTCAAAATATTTTATCACAGATAATGGAACTCACTTAAAAAATTATATGTTTAAATTGTAGAAGGATAATTATGGATGTCTTCACAAAACTGGAAGTCCTTACTATCCAAAATCTGGTGGACAAAATGAAATTTCAAATAGGGAGTTGAGATAAATTTTAGAGAAAAACATGCCAAGTTATAGAAAAGAGTGTCCTTTAAAACTTGATGAGGTATTATGGGATTACAAAACTATGTTTAAACCCCCATACTAAAGTCTTTATATATAATTCTTTTTGGGAAACCATAAAATTTACCTATAGAGATTCAAAACTAGTTTTTTGGGCTGTTAATTCCCTGAATTTTTACTTTAAAACTAATGGTAATAGGATATTTCTTAAATTAACTGAATGACATGAGATTAGGAAAGTGATAATAATAGTATTTTTAAGGAAAGTAATTATTATTTTCATGATTCTTCCATCCAAAAAATATATTTTAAGGCTATACAAAAGGTTATTCTTTAGGATTCAAGATATATAATTTTTCTTGGGAAGCTCAAATCTAGGTGGTCTGGACCTTTCACCATACTTAGAGTTATGACCAATGGAGTTTTTCAGTTGATGAGAGAAAAGAATCAACATTTCTTAGTAAATGGACAAATAATCAAGCACTACATTAAGGGGAAACTAAATAAGTTGGCTATAAACTCTTTCTTTGTTGAGTGATAAATCATTGATTCTGGTTGAATACTATAATTTTACTATTTCATGTGAGGCAACCCATGGTTCTTCAGTTTTTTTTGAATAATAATAAATTTGTGTTTTCTTCTACCTTGGATTCACTTGTTCTCTGATGATATAGGGTAAACTAATATTATAGTTCAAGGTACTCATGTTAAAACCATTCAAACCCATGGAGGGGAATTCCCATTATCTTCATTTCAATGAAGAGATGCTTATTGTAACTTTCATGATTTAGTGTCCTTAAACTTAATCTCTGGTCAATTTATTTCTTTAACATTAAATTATGTGGTATCATGCTCACCATCTTATTCTATAAGTGTGAACAAATTTTGACTAGAAAACTCTGCTCAAAACATAAAAGAGAGTATCAGAAAGAATTAATGTGGTTAAAGCTTCACTATTGTTGGAGTTGGTGACCTAGAACCAACTTTTGTATACTTTATGATAACCTATATTCATAGTTTGGAATATTAATTAACTCCTTATCACATAATGATTGTTCTTCTACATAACATAGTATGTTATAATTCCCTAAGTGTAACACCCCGAGCTTCCACGATACGCTTCTCATTCAATAATGCAATAGCTTGCATTGTACGCAACTTCGAGTTCTAAAACACCGCGACTAATCAAAGTAGCCGTTATGAATAGTAATAACCACTTTTTAAAATTATAGAAATTTTATATTTCAAAATGGACTTCATTTTTGTATTCGTAATATCGAAATTAGCCTATGTTGAATTTTTTGTAATTTTCTGAGAACTTCCAACTTTTTATGAATAGTGAAAAATACTTAAAAACAACTTTTTTAATCAAAATAATTTATAGTGATAAATTATAATATTGGGTGGTTTTAAAGTATAATTAGAATATATTTTTACCATCTTATCCAATGGTGGTCATTAGAATTAATTTAACATTGAAATTGGACATAAACAATTGCCAATCTTTTGATATAAATTGTTTCTTAAAAACACGCTATTTGTTGTGACAGCGGGAATTAATTATAAAATTAATTAATGAAAATTATATGTTTGGAATTTTTTAAAATATACATCATTTTTTAATTCGGAATATCAATTATAGCTTAGGGTGAAATTTTGGCATTGTTCTGAAAAACTTCAATTTTTGATGAATAGTGAAACCACTAAGTGGTAGTTAAATAACTGATTTTTCATTTAAATGAAATAATACCACTTCTGTAATTTGATTTTCAAAAATCCGACATACATGGTTGTCATTAAGAAGTAAAATGTGGTTCAATGAGATTAAAATAATTTTTGGTGAATAGTAACTTTTAATTTCTTAATCGCGATTAGAGGTAATTAGTGTAGTTTAAGGTAAAAATAATGTTTTAATAATATGAGATGAGATTGACACTTGTCCTAATCCTATTGTATGAGTCATGGCCGACCAAGACAACCCATGAGTCAACTTGGGGACCCCATGGATCCACTTTGGTTGGAAAATGACATTAATATATATTTATTTAATGTTAAAGTAAAAAAATGACACAAACATGAAATGTTTTACTAAAATAATTTTTACATGTGGTTATACAAGTCATATTTTTGACTATAAATAGTTATTGGAAAGCTAAAAAGATTTTCTACATCATAGTATTTTTTTTATAATTTTTTAGACATTAAATAAATTAAATTATTTATGACATCATTATGATGCAGCGATGACCTCATTATTTAACGATTTTAATAAAATGAAAAGATAATGTAAAATCCAAGGATTACACTTATCCAAATACTATTGTATGGGTAGATTTCTAACCCTTATCACCTTAGCCACGAATTATATAAGTGTGGGACCTTTAGAATCCGAAAAGCATTGTATAATAATGTAAAATTTCCTTACTTTCCAAGAGTGCCCCTCCTCTCCTCTTATAAAAGGCCCCCACCTCTACCACCTCATTCACACTTTCAAGCCATTTGGCTCGGACTCTACCCAAATACTCTCCCAACTTTCCCCCCTTACTCCTAGAAGCCTCACTTTGTGCAGAATTCTTCCCAAGGAAGCCTTTGGCTCAAATCAAAAGAGTTACCCGATTTTAAGGTAATATCTTCTCTTATGTTATTTTGTTTTATTTTGCTTCTCCAACCCCTTAAACTCTTTTTATTCCTTTCTTTTGTAACAACACCAGTATCCTCAATATACTAGGATGTTGTTATAAAAAGGATTCGAGCTACACTTACACACACATACATCTAATGGTTAAAGAACATACGGTTTCTGTGGATGGAAAATTTCTGCCTCACAAAACGATGATTGTTCAACACTCATATAACACCTTCAAAGGTGGCCATTAAGATGTCACTATATTTATATATGATATATAATATGTTTATGTTTTCCTTATGCTTTTGTATTTCTCATTTATGGAATACTTTATGATTTCCATAATGGGTAAACGCGATATTTTCATTTTAGGAAGTGCGGACTACCGCCCCCTCAAAGTGATGTGAATCGTTAATACCATATGTGGGATGTGTAAAGGATGGAGTAAATGATATTATATATGATATTATACTGGAACTATACTATACCTTTATATAATTATGATTTCATTCCATTAAATACGAAATAGAAATGAAAGTAGCGTTCATGCGTACGTACGACTTACCGTCTCCAAGAACGGTGCATTTCATTTCTTACCTCTAAATGTTACGTAATATTATGAATGAATGTATATACTGGATATATATGATATATATGATAAATACATCATGAATATAATTCTGGATATAATGGATATTTCACCACATGAAAAACTTGTAATTATAAGAAGTTTATTGTTGACTCAAGTACCAAAGATCGACAAAACGACCATTATTAACTTAAATAATTACATAATGTTCATAACATTGTAATAAGTGATATAAAAAGGATAATGAAATTGAAAATGGTTCTTAATAAGGTAGATATTAACTCTAGTTTATTATTCAGGAGGTTAAAGAACGGTTGAGTCAAGTCGGACACAAGGTAAGGGAACTTCTTAACCCAACTTCCATTCTTTGGGTTAATCTCCTACATTCAAATTATGTCATGATATTATTATGTCCTATTTTTTATTTTTACGTTCTTTATGTGTACCTATAGTGAATACACATAATAGATCTATTTTATTTTAAAAATGATCTTTTTAAGGACTTCGTCTCAATCTCCTTTCATTGAGGCATATTTGGTTTTATACACAACATTCTTTTATACGGTGTATAAACCCCTTTGACTTTTACGTTTATTCAAAAGGAATATTTTTATACGAAGCGTTTTACTAATCGAAAAAAATGGAATGTTTTTCTTTCCGTACATATGCGACGACAATGACTTCTCCGCCGCTGTGACCATTATTTGAGTTTCGGCTTCCTCTACAAGCCATCATTTTTTTAATGAAAAATAAATACAAAGTTTTAACTTTCTTTTATTTTGGTATTGAAAATGGTTTTTAAAGAGTTTTTATTATATCAATGTGTTGTATTGATATCTTGTGATTGAAATGTGGAAATTTTATGTTTCCTTTATGCATGTTTTATGTGATACGATTATGTTATGGTTTATGATATGTTTAAACCTATTCATATGAGGAATGTATTGGACTTAATAAGTGACGGGTGGAGCCCGCTATAGCTCCTCGATGCATCGGTAGGTCTCATGAGACAACTAGACGTGGAATTGGCCGAGGCCCTTTCCCAATTTGATTTATGGTTTTGGCCAAGGCCTTAATCATTTTAGACATCTTGGCCGAGGCCTTGACAAAATGTTTCAGAATGTCTGGCATTATACATTCCCTCATTATGAAAGTGGTTATTGATATTGCATGTGATTATTCGACCAGTAGAATATCCATGTGAAGAAGTGAATGGAATTATCTCATTTTACTTTTGCCATATTATGTTGATGTTCAAGTTTAAAAGGCTTTTGTTTTAGTTATACATTGCCTTAAATTTTTATGTTTATTTATGAAAGCTTCCGCAATATTGTTATCCTTACTGAGCATCTGAGCTCACCCCTTTCAATGTTTTAATATTTTCCAGGATGTGAAGAAGTATTTTATGAATGACCTGCAGGGATAGTCAGAAGAGGATATGAGTGTGGACTATGAAGACTTTGTTATTAGTTTTTCAATTTATGATGTAATGTAACATTTACTAATGTATCTAGCGTTTCCAAGGCTACTAAACTAATCGGTCTTTAGAGACTTGATCTTTTGTGATCATGCCAATGTTACTAAGTAATGCACCGACTCTGGGTAGCTGGGGTCGGGGCGTTACAGTTGGTATCAGAGGCAGTTTAGTACTAACATTGAAAGCTAGATTTAGATAAACTCTGATTAGAGCACATAGCCCAAAGATAGACTTTGAGGATTAGTATAGAAGAACTTCCTATAATTTTGTTATTGTAGAGATTTTGTGAGTTTTCCGAGCAATACATCCCTGTCTGGATACGAGCAGGTAGAGGCGGCTCTGGCACAGATGTACCTTGGGGTAAAACCTGAAAACACCGCCTTGAGCTAGACTCGAACGGGAACTGGTGCACGACAACGGGCCTTGCTGCACTCTTGGTTACGACACTCCCAGGGGATATTCTTAGGACAATTCTCATTTTCTTTACAAACCACTATGAACGGTTATGAGTATATACTTCCCCAAATAAAACCTTTTTATGATTATGGATTATATCCATAAATAGTTCAATTTATGTTAAGTATTTTACAAGTATGGAATTATGTATTTTGATTCATAAACTAATCTAGTTTATGCCATTGTTTAGAAATGGCGCCTAGTGGAAGGAATGGAAACCGTATCAATGCACGCACTCCATGTAGGGATTTCCCTCCTGCTCAAGATAATTATTGTGGATCTAGAGATACAACTGGTTCTGATCAACTTATTACCATACTGGGACAACTCACTCAAGTTATGAATAATAACCTTACTCGTATGGATCACCCTGATCCACAACGTGGAGGATCAATGTTAGACCTCTTCATGAGGCAACAACCACCAACATTTAATGGGGGTACAAATCCGTTAGTAGCTGAGCAATGGACAAACTCCTTAGAGAAAATATTCCACGCCTTTGGGAGTAGCGAAAGGGAGAAGGTTGTCATGGCAGTTTACCGCCTCACTGGAGATGCCGATCAGTGGTGGTCGCTGATTCAAAACACAAAGGAAGATGATGATGTATCGAATATGGAATGGAGGGAGTTCAAAGAGCTTTTCTTAGAAAAATACTTTCCTCGTGACCATCGAGCAGATATGGAAAGGCAATTTCTGAGTCTGAGGCAGAAGGAGGATGAGAATGTCACAAAGTATGAGGCTAACTTTACAAGGTTAGTGAGGCATGCTGCCGATTATATACGTAACCCAAGGAGTAAGATTGATCGTTTATTTGATGGGTTAAAACCATTTCTCCATCGAGCTTTAGTATCACAATCCTTCTCAACATACGAAGATATTGTCTCGTGTGCTATCAAGACATAAAAGGAATTCTCTAAGTCTTATGACAACAAAGTAAAGCAAGAGAAGAAGAGAACGGTGGAACAAGAGACAGATAAAGGGAAAAAGGGAAAGAAGGATTTTCCATTATCTGATAATTGTGGGAAGAATCACCCTGGTACTTTCCTAAAAGGAATGGGAGTTTGTTATAAATGTGGAGAAAAGGGTCACCAGGCTCGTGATTGCAAGGGAGAGAAAGAGGCTATCAAAGTTGAATGCTACAATTGTAGAGAAATGAGTCATTATGCAAATGAATTTCCTAAGAGTCAGGGGAACTTACCTCAGAAAAGGCCAAGGGATCAAGGACAATCTTATGCTATTACTACAGTTGAAGCAGAATAATTAATGTATTGGTGCTTTTGGACTCATAGATTATATTCTGGTTATTAGAATAATGTGATATATATATATATATAAGGATTGTACTGCAGTACTTTTTGGTTATCATTAAGGTTTTAATATGATGAAGGAAATCATATTTTTAGTATGTGACAATAAGATAAACTTTACTTTGTTTAGGGAATCTAATGTTACAATTGATTTTGGAATTTAAGGACCCTTTAGAGAAGGTCTGGAAGGAGGTATTTTGGATAACTATAAAGGTTGGAATGGATTAAGTTAAACTTTGGATAGTATTGTTTAAGGTTAAAACATTTCTAAAGATTATTTTTGGAATATTATAATACTATAGTTTTAGGAAAAGGACAACCTGCAGGGTGGGGCATAACCGTCGCGTCGGACAAAGCTGCAGGAATCGAACCCACAACCATAGTGCGACATGAATTTATTTCCTACCACTAGCCTACAGGAAGTCCCTGGTTATTACAAAATAATTTTACTAATCTAAATGGTATGTGTTAACATTTGGAACCTTATACAATTAGGATAAATAGAATATTTTTGAGTTCTATTACCTTTTAGAGTGAAAGAAGGGTTTTTGGTAAAAAATTATTAAAGAATGAAAGTCTACATGACAAGTATGTATATTCCCTTACGTTCTTAGTAAATCTCCTAAATAAATTCTTTAACTTTATAAAAGGTAACTTAAAACAAAAACGTTGTGGGTTAACTTTTCCAACTGGGGATTCAATGACCGTTTAACCAATCACAAGTTTGTGATTTTCTTATTGTTAACTTTCTCCTAATCCAGTTTTCTACAACTCTCCATCAGACCTTGATGGTTTTTTTTCTTCCATATCCATATTTTCATAGAATCCTAGTATGGGCTATCTCGGGTGACCTTTGTACTTATCTTTCTTTCTTTTAAAGTTATATTTTTATTAACCTTATTTCTGATGTGGGTTTTCTACAAAGGTATTTTCTATTTTCAACCTTTTATTTTCCAAGAAAAAATTTCAAATTGCGAGGACGAAATTTATTGAAGGAGGGGAGAATGTAACACCCCGAGCATCCACGATACGCATCTCATTCAATAATGCAATAGCTTGCATTGTACGCAACTTTGAGTTCTAAAACACCGCGACTAATCAAAGTAGCCGTTATGAATAGTAATAACAAACTTTTAAAATTATAGAAATTTTATATTTCAAAATGGAATTCATTTTTGTATTCGTAATATCGAAATTAGCCTATGTTGAATTTTTTGTAATTTTCTGAGAACTTCCAATTTTTTATGAATAGTGAAAAATACTTAAAAACAAATTTTTTAATCAAAATAATTTATAGTGATAAATTATAATATTGGGTGGTTTTAAAGTATAATTAGAATATATTTTTACCATCTTATCCAATGGTGGTCATTAGAATTAATTTAACATTGAAATTGGACATAAATAATTGCCAATCTTTTGATATATATTGTTTCTTAAAAACACGCTATTTGTTGTGACAACGGGAATTAATTATAAAATTAATTAATGCAACTTATATGTTTGGAATTTTTTAAAATAGACATCATTTTTGAATTTGGAATATCAATTATACCTTAGGGTGAAATTTTGGCATTGTTCTGAAAAACTTCAATTTTTGATGAATAGTGAAACCACTAAGTGGTAGTTAAATAACTGATTTTTCGTTTAAATGAAATAATACCACTTTTTTGATTTTATTTTTAAAAATAATACATACATGGTTTTAATTAATAAGTAAAATGTGGTTCAATGAGATTAAAATAATTTTCGGTGAATAGTAACTTTTAAGTTCTTAATCGCGATTAGAGGTAATTAGTGTAGTTTAAGGTAAAAATAATGTTTTAATAATATGAGATGAGCTTGACACTTGTCCTAATACTATTGGATGAGTCATGGCCGACCAAGACAACCCATGGGTCAACTTTCGGACCCCATGGATCCACTTTGGTTGGAAAATGACATTAATATATATTTATTTAATGTTAAAGTAAAAAAATGACACAAACATGAAATGTTTTACTAAAATTTTTTTTACATGGGGTTATACAAGTCATATTTTTGACTATAAA
Source organism: Viscum album (assembly GCA_963277665.1). Taxonomy (NCBI): domain Eukaryota; kingdom Viridiplantae; phylum Streptophyta; class Magnoliopsida; order Santalales; family Viscaceae; genus Viscum; species Viscum album. The sequence goes on along the minus strand of OY728166.1, from coordinate 423,000,540 downwards.
TAGTCATTGGAAATCTAAAAAGATTTCCTACATCATAGTATTTTTTTTATAATTTTTTAGACATTAAATAAATTAAATTATTTATTACATCATTATGATGCAGCGATGACCTCATTATTTAACGATTTTAATAAAATGAAAAGACAATGTAAAATCCAAGGCTTACAATTGTCCAAAGACTATTTTATGGGTAGATTTCGAACCATTATCACCTTATCCACGAATTATATAAGTGTGGGACCTTTAGAATCCGAAAAGCATTGTATAATAATGTAAAATTTCCTTACTTTCCAAGAGTGCCCCTCCTCTCCTCTTATAAAAGGCCCCCACCTATACCACCTCATTCACACATTCAAGCCATTTGGCTCGGCCTCTGCCCAAATACTCTCCCAAATTTCCCCCCTTACTCCTTGAATCCTCACTTTGGGCAGAATTCTTCCCAAGGAATCCTTTGGCTCAAATCAAAAGAGTTACCCGATTTTAAGGTAATATCTTTTGTTATGTTATTTTGTTTTATTTTGCTTCTCCAACCCCTTAAACTCTTTTTATTCCTTTCTTTTGTAACAAAACCAGTTTCCTCAATATACTAGGATGTTTTTATAAAAAGGATTCGAGCTACACTTACACACACATACATCTAATGGTTAAAGAACATACGGTTTCTGTGGATGACGAATTTCTGCCTCACGAAACGATGATTGTTCAACACTCATATAACACCTTCAAAGGTGGCCATTAAGATGTCACTATATTTATATGTGATATATAATATGTTTATGTTTTCCTTATGCTTCTGTATTTCTCATTTATGGATTACTTTATGATTTCCATTATGGGTAAACGCGATATTTTCATTTTAGGAAGTGCGGACTACCGCCCCCTCAAAGTGATGTGAATCGTTAATACCATATGTGGGATGTGTAAAGGATGGATTAAATGATATTATATATGATATTATACTGGAACTATATTATACCTTTATATAATTATGATTTCATTCCATTAAATACGAAATAGAAATGAAAGTAGCGTTCATGCGTACGTACGACTTACCGTCTTCATGAACGGTGCATTTCATTTCTTACCTCTAAATGTTACGTAATATTATGAATGAATTTATATACTGGATATATATTATATATATGATAACTACATAATGAATATAATTTTGGATATAATGGATATTTCACCACATGAAAAACTTGTAATTATAAGAAGTTTATTGTTGACTCAAGTACCAAAGATCGACAAAACGACCGTTATTAACTTAAATAATTACATAATGTTCATAACATTGTAATAAGTGATATAAAAAGGACAATGAAATTGAAAATGGTTCTTAATAAGGTAGATATTAACTATAGTTTATTATTCATGAGGTTAAAGAACGGTTGAGTCAAGTCGGACACAAGGTAAGGGAACTTCTTAACCCAACTTCCATTCTTTGGGTTAATCTCCTACATTCAAATTATGTCATGATATTATTATGTCCTATTTTGTATTTTTACATTCTTTATGTGTACCTATAGTGAATACACATAATAGATCTATTTTATTTTAAAAATTATCTTTTTAAGGACTTCGTCTCAATCTCCTTTCATTGAGGCATATTTGGTTTTATACACAACTTTCTTTTATACGGTGTATAAACCCCTTTGAATTTTACGTTTATTCAAAAGGAATATTTTTATACGAAGAGTTTTACTAATCAACAAAAAGGGAATGTTTTTCTTTCCGTACATATGCGGCGACAATGACTTCTCCGCCGCCGTGACCATTATTTGAGTTTCGGCTTCCTCTACAAGCCATCATTTTTTTTAATGAAAAATAAATACAAAGTTTTAACTTTCTTTTATTTTGGTATTGAAAATGGTTTTTAAAGAGTTTTTATTATATCAATGTGTTGTATTGATATCTTGTGACTGAAATGTGGAAATTTTATGTTTACTTTATGCATGTTTTATGTGATACGATTATGTTATGGTTTATGATATGTTTAAACCTATTCATATGAGGAATGTATTGGACTTAATAAGTGACGGGTGGAGCCCGCTATAGCTCCTCGATGCATCGGTAGGTCTCACGAGACAACTTGACGTGGAATTGACCGAGGCCCTTTCCCAATTTGATTTATGGTTTTGGCTGAGGCTTTAATCATTTTAGACGTCTTGGCCGAGGCCTTGACAAAATGTTTCAGAATGTGTGGCATTATACATTCCCTCATTATGAAAGTGGTTATTGATATTGCATGTGATTATTAGACCAGTAGAATATCCATGTGAATAAGTGAATGACATTATCTCATTTTACTTTTGCCATATTATATTGATGTTCAAGTTTAAAAGGCTTTTGTTTTAGTTATAAATTGCCTTAAATTTTTATGTTTATTTATGAAAGATTCCGCAATATTGTTATCCTTACTGAGCATCTGAGCTCACCCCTTTCAATGTTTTTATATTTTCCAGGATGTGAAGAAGTATTTTATGAATGACCTGCAGGGATAGTCAGAAGAGGATATGAGTGTGGACTATGAAGACTTTGTTATTAGTTTTTCACTTTATGATGTAATGTAACATTTACTAATGTATCTAGTGTTTCCAAGGCTACTAAACTAATCGATCTTTCGAGACTTGATCTTTTGTGATCATGCCAATGTTACGAAGTAATGAACCGAATCTGGGTAGCTGGGGTCGGGGCGTTACAGTTGGTATCAGAGGCAGTTTAGTACTAACCTTGAAAGCTAGATTTAGATAAACTCTGATTAGAGCACATAGCCCAAAGATAGACTTTGAGGATTAGTATAGAAGAACTTCCTAAAATTTTTTTATTGTAGAGATTTTGTGAGTTTTCCGAGCAATACATCCCTGTCTGGATACGAGAAGGTAGAGGCGGCTCTGGCACAGATGTCCCTAGGGGTAAAACCTGAAAACACCGCTTTGAGCTAGACTCGAACGGGAACTGGTGCACGACAACGGGCCTTGCTGCATTCTTGGTTACGACACTCCCGGGGGATATACTTAGGATAATTCTCATTTTCCTTAGAAACCACTATGAATGGTTATGAGTATATACTTCCCCAAATAAAACCTTTTTATGATTATGGATTATATCCATAAATAGTTCAATTTATGTTAAGTATTTTACAAGTATAAAATTATATATTTTGATTCATAAACTAATCTAGTTTATGCCATTGTTTAGAAATGGCGCCTAGTGGAAGGAATGGAAACCGTATCAATGCACGCACTCCGTGTAGGGATTTCCCTCCTGCTCAAGATAATTATTGTGGATCTGGATATGCAACTGGTGCTGATCAACTTATTACCATACTGGGACAACTCACTCAAGTTATGAATAATAACCTTACTCGTATGGATCACCCTGATCCACAACGTGGAGGATCAATGTTAAACCTCTTCATGAGGCAACAACCACCAACATTTAATGGGGTTACAAATCCGTTAGTAGCTGAGCAATGGATAAACTCCTTAGAGAAAATATTCCATGCCTTGGGGAGTAGCGAAAGGGAGAAGGTTGTCATGGCAGTTTACCGCCTCACTGGAGATGCCGATCAGTGGTAGTCGCTGATTCAAAACACAAAGGAAGATGATGACGTATCGAATATGGAATGGATGGAGTTCAAAGAGATTTTCTTAGAAAAATACTTTCCTCGTGACCATCGAGCAGATATGGAAAGGCAATTTCTGAGTCTGAGGCAGAAGGAGGATGAGAATGTCGCAAAGTATAAGGCTAACTTTACAAGGTTAGCGAGGCATGCTGCCGATTATATACATAACCCAAGGAGTAAGATTGATCGTTTCTTTGATGGGTTAAAACCATTTCTCCGTCGAGCTTTAGTATCACAATCCTTCTCATCATAGGAAGATATTGTCTCGTGTGCTATCAAGACAGAAAAGGAATTCTCTAAGTCTTATGACAACAAAGTAAAGCAAGAGAAGAAGAGAACGGTGGAACAAGAGACAGATAAAGGGAAAAAGGGAAAGAAGGATTTTCCATTATGTGATAATTGTGGGAAGAATCACCCTGGTACTTGCCTAAAAGGAATGGGAGTTTGTTATAAATGTGGAGAAAAGGGTCACCAGGCTCGTGATTGCAAGGGAAAGAAAGAAGCTATCAAAGTTGAATGCTACAATTGTAGAGAAATGGGTAATTATGCAAATGAATGTCCTAAGCATCAAGGGAACTTACTTCAGAAAAGGCCAAGGGATCAAGGACAATCTTATGCTGTTACTACAGTTGAAGCAAAATAATTAATGTATTGGTGCTTTTGGACTCATGGATTATATTCTGGTTATTAGAATAATGTGATATATATATATAAGGATTGTACTGCAGTACTTGTTGGTTATCATTAAGGTTTTAATATGATGAAGGAAATCATATTTTTAGTATGTGACAATAAGATAAACTTTACTTTGTTTAGGGAATCTAATGTTACAATTGATTTTGGAATTTAAGGACCCTTTAGAGAAGGTCTGGAAGGAGGTATTTTGGATAACTATAAAGGTTGGAATGGATTAAGTTGAACTTTGGATAGTATTGTTTAAGGTTAAAACATTTCTGAAGATTTTTTTTGGAATATTATAATACTATAGTTTTAGGAAAAGGAAAACCTGCAGGGTGGGGCATAACCGTCGCGTCGGACAAAGCTGCAGGAATCGAACCCACAACCATAGTGCGACAAGCCTTTATTTCCTACCACTAGCCTATAGGAAGTCCCTGGTTATTACAAAATAATTTTACTAATCTAAATGGTATGTGTTAACATTTGGAACCTTATACAATTAGGATAAATAGAATATTTTTGAGTTCTATTACCTTTTAGAGTGAAAGATGGGTTTTTGGTAAAAAATTATTAAAGAATGAAAGTCTACATGAAAATTATGTATATTCCCTTACGTTCTTAGTAAATCTCCTAAATAAATTCTTTAACTTTATAAAAGGTAACTTAAAACAAAAACGTTGTCAGTTAACTTTTCCAACTAGGGATTCAATGACCGTTTAACCAATCACAAGTTTGTGATTTTCTTATTGTTAACTTTCTCTTAATCCAGTTTTCTACAACTCTCCATCAGACCTTGATGGTTTTTTTTCTTCCATATCCATATTTTCATAGAATCCTAGTATGGGCTATCTCGGGTGACCTTTGTACTTATCTTCCTTTCTTTTAAAGTTATATTTTTATTAACCTTATTTCCGATGTGGGTTTTCTAAAAAGTTATTTTCTATTTTCAACCTTTTATTTTCCAAGAAAAAATTTCAAATTGCGAGGACGCAATTTATTGAAGGATGGGAGAATGTAACACCCCGAGCTTCCACGATACACTTCTCATTCAATAATGCAATAGCTTGCATTGTACGCAACTTTGAGTTCTAAAACACCGCGACTAATCAAAGTAGCCGTTATGAATAGTAATAACCACTTTTTAAAATTATAGAAATTTTATATTTCAAAATGGACTTCATTTTTGTATTCGTAATATCGAAATTAGCCTATGTTGAATTTTTTGTAATTTTTCGAGAACTTCCAATTTTTTATGAATAGTGAAAAATAATTAAAAAAAACTTTTTTAATCAAAATAATTTATAGTGATAAATTATAATATTGGGTGGTTTTAAAGTATAATTAGAATATATTTTTACCATATTATCCAATGGTGGTCATTAGAATTAATTTAACATTGAAATTGGACATAAACAATTGCCAATCTTTTGATATATATTGTTTCTTAAAAACATGCTATTTGTTGTGACAACGGGAATTAATTATAAAATTAATTAATGAAACTTATATGTTTGGAATTTTTTAAAATAGACATCATTTTTGAATTCGGAATATCAATTATAGCTTAGGGTGAAATTTTGGCATTGTTCTGAAAAACTTCATTTTTTGATGAATAGTGAAACCACTAAGTGGTAGTTAAATAACTGATTTTTCGTTTAAATGAAATAATACCACTTCTGTGATTTGATTTTTAAAAATCCGACATACATGGTTGTCATTAAGAAGTAAAATGTGGTTCAATGAGATTAAAATAATTTTTGGTGAATAGTAACTTTTAAGTTCTTAATCGCGATTAGAGGTAATTAGTGTAGTTTAAGGTAAAAATAATGTTTTAATAATATGAGATGAGCTTGACACTTGTCCTACTACTATTGGATGAGTCATGGCCGACCAAGACAACCCATGGGTCAACTTGCAGACCCCATGGATCCACTTTGGTTGGAAAATGACATTAATATATATTTATTTAATGTTGAAGTAAAAAAATGACACAAACATGAAATGTTTTACTATAAAAATTTTTACATGGGGTTATACAAGTCATATTTTTGACTATAAATAGTCATTGCAAATCTAAAAAGATTTCCTACATCATAGTATTTTTTTTATAATTTTTTAGACATTAAATAAATTAAATTATTTATGACATCATTATGATGCAGCGATGACCTCATTATTTAACGATTTTAATAAAATGAAAAGATAATGTAAAATCCAAGGCTTAAACTTGTCCAAAGACTATTGTATGGGTATATTTTGAACCATTATCACCTTATCCACGAATTATATAAGTGTGGGACCTTTAGAATACGAAAAACATTGTATAATAATGTAAAATTTCCTTACTTTCCAAGAGTGCCCCTCCTCTACTCTTATAAAAGGCCCCCACCTCTACCACCTCATTCACACTTTCAAGCCATTTGGATTGACCTCTGCCCAAATACTCTCTCAAATTTCCCCCCTTACTCCTAGAATCCTCACTTTGGGCAGAATTCTTCCCAAGGAAGCCTTTGGCTCAAATCAAAAGAGTTACCCGATTTTAAGGTAATATCTTCTGTTATGTTATTTTTTTTATTTTGCTTCTCCAACCCCTTAAACTATTTTTATTCCTTTCTTTTGTAACAACACCAGTATACTCAATATACTAGGATGTTGTTATAAAAAGGATTCGAGCTACACTTACACACACATACATCTAATGGTTAAAGAACATACGGTTTCTTTGGATGGCGAATTTCTGCCTCACGAAACGATGATTGTTCAACACTCATATAACACCTTCAAAGGTGGCCATTAATATGTCACTATATTTATATATGATATATAATATTTTTATGTTTTCCTTATGCTTCTGTATTTCTCCTTTATGGAATACTTTATGATTTCCATTATGGGTAAACGCGATATTTTCATTTTAGGAAGTGCGGACTATCGCCCCCTCAAAGTGATATGAATCGTTAATACCATATGTGGGATGTGTAAAGGATGGAGTAAATGATATTATATATGATATTATACTGGAACTATACTATACCTTTATATAATTATGATTTCATTCCATTAAATACGAAATAGAAATGAAAGTAGCGTTCATGCGTACGTACGGCTTACCGTCTCCATGAACGGTGCATTTCATTTCTTACCTCTAAATGTTACGTAATATTATTAATGAATGTATATACTGGATATATATGATATATATGATAACTACATCATGAATATAATTCTGTATATAATGGATATTTCACCACATGAAAAACTTGTAATTATAAGAAGTTTATTGTTGAATCAAGTACCAAAGATCGACAAAACGACCGTTATTAACTTAAATAATTACATAATGTTCATAACATTGTAATAAGTGATATAAAAAGGATAATGAAATTGAAAATGGTTCTTAATAAGGTAGATATTAACTATAGTTTATTATTCAGGAGGTTAAAGAACGGTTGAGTCAAGTCGGACACAAGGTAAGGGAACTTCTTAACCCAACTTCCATTCTTTGGGTTAATCTCCTACATTCAAATTATGTCATGATATTATTATGTCCTATTTTATATTTTTACGTTCTTTATGTGTACCTATAGTGAATACACATAATAGATCTATTTTATTTTAAAAATGATCTTTTTAAAGACTTCACCTCAATCTCCTTTCATTGAGGCATATTTGGTTTTATACACAACTTTCTTTTATACGGTGTATAAACCCCTTTGACTTTTACGTTTATTCAAAAGGAATATTTTTATACGAAGCGTTTTACTAATCGACAAAAAGGGAATGTTTTTCTTTTCGTACATATGCGGCGACAACGACTTCTCCGCCGCCGTGACCATTATTTGAGTTTCGGCTTCCTCTACAATCCATCATTTTTTTAAATGAAAAATAAATACAAAGTTTTAACTTTCTTTTATTTTGGTATTGAAAATGGGTTTTAAAGAGATTTTATTATATCAATGTGTTGTATTGATATCTTGTGACTGAAATGTGGAAATTTTATGTTTCCTTTATGCATGTTTTATGTGATACAATTATGTTATGGTTTATGATATGTTTAAACCTATTCATATGAGGAATTTATTGGACTTAATAAGTGACGGGTGGAGCCCGCTATAGCTCCTCGATGCATCGGTAGGTCTCATGAGACAACTAGATGTGGAATTGGCCGAGGCCATTTCCCTATTTGATTTATGGTTTTGGCCGAGGCCTTAATCATTTTAGACGTCTTGGCCGAGGCCTTGAAAAAATGTTTTAGAATGTCTGGCATTATACATTCCCTCATTATGAAAGTGGTTATTGATATTGCATGTGATTATTTGACCAGTAGAATATCCATGTGAAGAAGTGAATGAAATTATCTCATTTTACTTTTGCCATATTATGTTGATGTTCAAGTTTAAAAGGCTTTTGTTTTAGTTATACATTGCCTTAAATTTTTATGTTTATTTATGAAAGCTTCCGCAATATTGTTATCCTTACTGAGCATCTGAGCTCACCCCTTTCAATGTTTTAATATTTTCCAGGATGTGAAGAAGTATTTTATGAATGACCTGCATGGATAGTCAGAAGAGGATATGAGTGTGGACTATGAAGACTTTGTTATTAGTTTTTCACTTTATGATGTAATGTAACATTTACTAATGTATCTAGTGTTTCCAAGGCTACTAAACTAATCGATCATTCGAGACTTGATCTTTTGTGATCATGCCAATGTTACAAAGTAATGCACCGACTCTGGGTAGCTGGGGTAGGGGCGTTACAGTTGGTATCAGAGGCAGTTTTGTCCTAACCTTGAAAGCTAGATTTAGATAAACTCTGATTAGAGAACATAGCCCAAAGATAGACTTTGAGGATTAGTATAGAATAACTTCCTAGAATTTTGTTATTGTAGAGATTTTGTGAGTTTTCCGAGCAATACATCCCTGTCTGGATACGAGCAGGTAGAGGCGGCTCTGGCACAGATGTCCCTAGGGGTAAAACCTGAAAACACCGCTTTGAGCTAGACTCGAACGAGAACTGGTGCACAACAACAGGCCTTGCTGCACTCTTGGTTACGACACTCCCGGGGGATATACTTAGGATAATTCTCATTTTATTTACAAACCACTATGAACGGTTATGAGTATATAATTCCCCAAATAAAACCTTTTTATGATTATGGATTATATCCATAAATAGTTCAATTTATGTTAAGTATTTTACAAGTATGGAATTATGTATTTTGATTCATAAACTAATCTAGTTTATGCCATTTTTTAGAAATGGCGCCTAGTGGAAGGAATGGAAACCGTATCAATGCACGCACTCCGTGTAGGGATTTCCCTCCTGCTCAAGATAATTATTGTGGATCTGGATATACAACTGGTGCTGATCAACTTATTACCATACTGGGACAACTCACTCAAGTTATGAATAATAACCTTACTCGTATGGATCACCCTGATCCACAACGTGGAGGATCAATGTTAGACCTCTTCATGAGGCAACAACCACCAACATTTAATGGGGGTACAAATCGTTTAGTAGCTGAGCAATGGATAAAATCCTTAGAGAAAATATTCCATGCCTTGGGGAGTAGCGAAAGGGAGAAGGTTGTCATGACAGTTTACCGCCTCACTGGAGATGCCGATCAGTGGTGGTCGCTGATTCAAAACACAAAGGAAGATGATGACGTATCGAATATGGAATGGAGGGAGTTCAAAGAGCTTTTCTTAGAAAAATACTTTCCTCATGACCATCGAGCAGATATGGAAAGGCAATTTCTGAGTCTGAGGCAGAAGGAGGATGAGAATGTCGCAAAGTATGAGGCTAACTTTACAAGGTTAGCGAGGCATGCTGCCAATTATATACATAACCCAAGGAGTAAGATTGATCGTTTCTTTGATGGGTTAAAACCATTTCTCCGTCGAGCTTTAGTATCACAATCCTTCTCATTATACGAAGATATTGTCTCGTGTGCTATCAAGACAGAAAAGGAATTATCTAAGTCTTATGACAACAAAGTAAAGCAAGAGAAGAAGAGAACGGTGGAAAAAGAGACAAATAAAGGGAAAAATGGAAAGAAGGATTTTCCATTATGTGATAATTGTGGGAAGAATCACCCTGGTACTAGCCTAAAAGGAATGGGAGTTTGTTATAAATGTGGAGAAAAGGGTCACCAGGCTCGTGATTGCAAGGGAAAGAAAGAGGCTATCAAAGTTGAATGCTTCATTTGTAGAGAAATGGGTAATTATGCAAATGAATGTCCTAAGCGTCAGGGGAACTTACCTCAGAAAAGGCCAAGGGATCAAGGACAATCTTATGCTGTTACTACAGTTGAAGCGGAATAATTAATGTATTGGTGCTTTTGGACTCATGGATTATATTATGGTTATTAGAATAATGTGATATATATATATATAAGGATTGTACTGCAGTACTTGTTGGTTATCATTAAGGTTTTAATATGATGAAGGAAATCATATTTTTAGTAAGTGACAATAAGATAAACTTTACTTTGTTTAGGGAATCTAATGTTACAATTGATTTTGGAATTTAAGGACCCTTTAGAGAAGGTCTGGAAGGAGGTATTTTGGATAACTATAAAGGTTGGAATGGATTAAGTTGAACTTTGGATAGTATTGTTTAAGGTTAAAACCTTTCTGAAGATTTTTTTTGGAATATCATAATACTATAGTTTTAGGAAAAGGACAACTTGCAGGGTGGGGCATAACCGTCGCGTCCGACAAAGCTGCAGGAATCGAACCCACAACCATAGTGCGACAGGCCTTTATTTCCTACCACTACCCTACAGGAAGTCCCTGGTTATTACAAAATAATTTTACTAATCTAAATGGTATGTGTTAACATTTGGAACCTTATACAATTAGGATAAATAGAATATTTTTGAGTTCTATTACCTTTTAGAGTGAAAGATGGGTTTTTGGTAAAAAATTATTAAAGAATGAAAGTCTACATGACAATTATGTATATTCCCTTACGTTATTAGTAAATATCCTAAACAAATTCTTTAACTTTATAAAAGGTAACTTAAAACAAAAACGTTGTCGGTTAACTTTTCCAACTGGGGATTCAATGACCATTTAACCAATCACAAGTTTGTGATTTTCTTATTGTTAACTTTATCCTAATCCAGTTTTCTATAACTCTCCATCAGACCTTGATGGTGTTTTTTCTTCCATATCCATATTTTCATAGAATCCTAGTATGGGCTATCTCGGGTGACCTTTGTACTTATCTTTCTTTCTTTTAAAGTTATATTTTTATTAACCTTATTTTCGATGTGGGTTTTCTACAAAGGTATTTTCTATTTGCAACCTTTTATTTTCCAAGAAAAAATTTCAAATTGCAAGGACGCAATTTATTGAAGGAGGGGAGAATGTAACACCCCGAGCTTCCACGACACGCTTCTCATTCAATAATGCAATAGCTTGCATTGTACGCAACTTTGAGTTCTAAAACACCGCGACTAATCAAAGTAGCCGTTATGAATAGTAATAACCACTTTTTAAAAATATAGAAATTTTATATTTCAAAATGGACTTCATTTTTGTATTCGTAATATCGAAATTAGCCTATGTTGAATTTTTTGTAATTTTCTGAGAACTTCCAATTTTTTATGAATAGTGAAAAATACTTAAAAACAACTTTTTTAATCAAAATAATTTATAGTGATAAATTATAATATTAGGTGGTTTTAAAGTATAATTAGAATATATTTTTACCATCTTATCCAATGGTGGTCATTAGAATTAATTTAACATTGAAATTGGACATAAACAATTGCCAATATTTTGATATATATTGTTTCTTAAAAACACGCTATTTGTTGTGACAACGGGAATTAATTATAAAATTAATTAATGCAACTTATATTTTTTTAATTTTTTAAAATAGACATCATTTTTGAATTCGGAATATCAATTATACCTTAGGGTGAAATTTTGGCATTGTTCATAAAAACTTCATTTTTTGATGAATAGTGAAACCACTAAGTGGTAGTTAAATAACTGATTTTTCGTTTAAATGAAATAATACCACTTCTGTGATTTGATTTTTAAAAATCAGACATACATGGTTGTCATTAAGAAGTAAAATGTGGTTTAATGAGATTAAAATAATTTTTGGTGAATAGTAACTTTTAAGTTCTTAATCGCGATTAGAGGTAATTAGTGTAGTTTAAGGTAAAAATAATGTTTTAATAATATGAGATGAGCTTGAAACTTGTCCTACTCCTATTGGATGAGTCATGGCCGACCAAGACAACCCATGGGTCAACTTTAGGACCCCATGGATCCACTTGGGTTGGAAAATGACATTAATATATATTTATTTAATGTTAAAGTAAAAAAATGACACAAACATGAAATGTTTTACTAAATTTTTTTTTACATGGGGTTATAAAAGTCATATTTTTGAATATAAATACTCATTGGAAATAAAAAAATATTTCCTACATTATAGTATTTTTTTTATAATTTTTTATACATTAAATAAATTAAATTATTTATGACATCATTATGATGCAGCGATGACCTCATTATTTAACGATTTTAATAAAATGAAAAGATAATGTAAAATAAAAGGCTTACACTTGTCCAAAGAATATTGTATGGGTAGATTTAGAACCATTATCACCTTAGCCACGAATTATATAAGTGTGGGACCTTTAGAATCCGAAAAGCATTGTATAATAATGTAAAATTTCCTTACTTTCCAAGAGTGCCCCTCCTCTACTCTTATAAAAGGCCCCCACCTCTATCACCTCATTCACACTTTCAAGCCATTTGGCTTGACCTCTGCCCAAATACTCTCCCAAATTTCCCCCTTACTCCTAGAAGCCTCACTTTGGGCAGAATTCTTCCCAAGGAAGCCTTTGTCTCAAATCAAAAGAGTTACCCGATTTTAAGGTAATATCTTCTGTTATGTTATTTTGTTTTATTTTGCTTCTACAACCCCTTAAACTCTTTTTATTCCTTTCTTTTGTAACAACACCAGTATACTAAATATACTAGGATGTTGTTATAAAAAGGATTCGAGCTACACTTACACACACATACATCTAATGGTTAAAGAACATACGGTTTCGGTGGATGGCGAATTTCTGCCTCACGAAACGATGATTGTTCAACACTCATATAACACCTTAAAAGGTGGCCATTAATATGTCACTATATTTATATATGATATATAATATGTTTATGTTTTCCTTATGCTTCTGTATTTCTCATTTATGGAATACTTTATGATTTCCATTATGGGTAAACGCGATATTTTCATTTTAGGAAGTGCGGACTACCGCCCCCTCAAAGTGATGTGAATCATTAATACCATATGTGGGATGTGTAAAGGATGGAGTAAATGATATTATATATGATATTATACTGGAAATATACTATACCTTTATATAATTATGATTTCATTCCATTAAATACGAAATAGAAATGAAAGTAGCGTTCATGCATACGTACGGCTTACCGTCTCCATGAACGGTGCATTTCATTTCTTACCTCTAAATGTTACGTAATATTATGAATGAATGTATATACTGGATATATATGATATATATGATAACTACATCATGAATATAATTCTGGATATAATGGATATTTCACCACATGAAAAACTTGTAATTATAAAAAGTTTATTGTTGACTCAAGTACCAAAGATCGACAAAACGACCATTATTAACTTAAATAATTACATAATGTTCATAACATTGTAATAAGTGATATAAAAAGGATAATGAAATTGAAAATGGTTCTTAATAAGGTAGATATTAACTCTAGTTTATTATTCAGGAGGTTAAAGAACGATTGAGTCAAGTCGGACACAAGGTAAGGGAACTTCTTAACCCAACTTCCATTCTTTGGGTTAATCTCCTACATTCAAATTATGTCATGATATTATTATGTCCTATTTTGTATTTTTACGTTCTTTATGTGTAACTATAGTGAATACACATAATAGATCTATTTTATTTTAAAAATGATCTTTTTAAGGACTTCGTCTCAATCTCCTTTCATTGAGGCAAATTTGGTTTTATACACAACTTTCTTTTATACGGTGTATAAACCCCTTTGACTTTTACGTTTATTCAAAAGGAATATTTTTATACGAAGCGTTTTACTAATCGACAAAAAGGGAATGTTTTTCTTTCCGTACATATGCGGCGACAATGACTTCTCCGCCGCCGTGACCATTATTTGAGTTTCGGCTTCCTCTACAAGCCATCATTTTTTTAATGAAAAATAAATACAATGTTTTAACTTTCTTTTATTTTGGTATTGAAAATGGTTTTTAAAGAGTTTTTATTATATCAATGTGTTTTATTGATATCTTGTGATTTAAATGTGGAAATTTTATGTTTCCTTTATGCAAGTTTTATGTGATACGATTATGTTATGGTTTATGATATGTTTAAACCTATTCATATGAGGAATGTATTGGACTTAATAAGTGACGGGTAGAGCCCGCTATAGCTCCTCGATGCATCGGTAGGTCTCATGAGACAACTAGACGTGGAATTGGCCGAGGCCCTTTCCCAATTTGATTTATGGTTTTGGCCGAGGCCTTAATCATTTTAGATGTCTTGGCCGAGGCCTTGAAAAAATGTTTCAGAATGTCTGGCATTATACATTCCCTCATTATGAAAGTGGTTATTGATATTGAATGTGATTATTCGACCAGTAGAATATCCATGTGAAGAAGTGAATGACATTATCTCATTTTACTTTTGCCATATTATGTTGATGTTCAAGTTTAAAAGGCTTTTGTTTTATTTATACATTGCCTTAAATTTTTATGTTTATTTATGAAAGCTTCCGCAATATTGTTATCCTTACTGAGCATCTGAGCTCACCCCTTTCAATGTTTTAATATTTTCCAGGATGTGAAGAAGTATTTTATGAATGACCTGCAGGGATAGTCAGAAGAGGATATGAGTGTGGACTATGAAGACTTTGTTATTAGTTTTTCACTTTATGATGTAATGTAACATTTACTAATGTATCTAGTGTTTCCAAGGCTACTAAACTAATCGGTCTTTCGAGACTTGATCTTTTGTGATCATGGCAATGTTACGAAGTAATGCACCGACTCTGGGTAGCTGGGGTCGGGGCGTTACACTAAGAGTATTTGTCACACTAGAAGGCCATAGAAGTTCCCCGCTATGATGAGAATCTAGAAGTGCTCCGACACTATTCTTAAATATATGTTCTATATCTAGATGATATCATTTTAGGGACACAAATGATATAATCTATCAGAGGCAGAGACTTATAGGACTTTGAGGAACCTTATCATAGCTTATTCCCTTGGAAATATATAGTGTAGGATATTATGAGAACGAGACCCACCAGTAGGAAATCCATATTTATATGTGTAATTGGATGTTCTTATCTGTGGATGTGTGTATTTATCCTTAGATGATTTGTCCCTTGTGTTATTTAATGAAGTTGATATCTTAGGCCCTTTAATGGAAATTATATATCCTAAATAAACCCATGGCCATGGTATTCTATAAGAAAATTAGTTTTTTTAAAATTCAAAGAAAGAGACATCGAGCACATAAGTTGATGGCACCATCATGAAACCTGCTTGATTAGAGATATCATGATAAAAGGATTATATTACACATTAAGTGTCTGTATGAGGTATGTCACCACGAAATTAACTTCTTTATCTATGGGAACCTTGGTGTGCTGCTAGATGATAACCATGGACATTAGGATTCTTAGCCTAATTCCACTATGAAAGAGGCCTATAGGGTCACACACTAGATGTATATAGAATCTCAGTTAAATAACACATTATTACTTATTATTTAAAAAGTTGAATAAATATTATTCCTATACATTGTTTAATAATTATTCATGTATACTTGATCACATATATTCTGTCACCAGTTATTCAAGAGAATATAATGTGAGCATAATATTTAATAAATATTAATTTTCTATTTAGTGAATATAGTATTATATATTTATTAGTGAATAATGTAGTGATATTTATTTATTAAATAAATAGCCATTATTTAAGGCCTGATAAATATTGTGGAGGAACGGTGGAATCATTTTTTAGGTCTGGTGATAAATAATATATATTGAATATTATTTTATTAAATAACATTTAATTTAATTTTAAAGTAAAGCACATGTTGAGGAAATAATAATAATAATATTATTTTAGACATGGGGTTCTGCAGAGGATTAAATGTGCATTAAAGGACACTTATGAAAATAATTATTTCAAAAACCAAGCGGTATTTAAACCTAGTTATAATATTTTTCCATAGAGTTAATTTAATTTTGTTTTATGCATAATGATAGGTGGAGAGAATCCTCTCAAGTCCTAGAGAGATCCCTCTCCAAGAACGCTCTCAAGAATGGAGATCAATCTTCCTCCACCTCCCACTCATGAGCCCAGAGATATCAAGGAGAATGATTTGGAAGTGATTATCATGGTAATAAAAAGTAAATGATGAAAGCAATAGGATCTATCGCATTTACTTCCAGTGATTCCAATGACGATGTTTAATGATTTTTTGAACACTTGTGGATCACTGTTAGAGGGAATCTTCCCTTGATTCCTACAACACAATGGAAAAACAATGTAGATCTATTTTTAGATCCATCAATGAAGAAAAAATTATCACAAAGTAATTCTTATTTAATTAAATTAATTATAAATTATATGTGATGATCCTATTATTGGTTACAATGTTCTGTCCCTTGTCTTTTTTTATTCAATTCTATTGATTAAAGGGTTCATCATCGTGTAAATATCATATTGATCATTTATCATGACCAAAATAAAAGTTGCGCATGACCCATAACATGATTTTTATACGTTCAGGAACTACAAGGGGTATCAGAGCAGTCACATAATTATTTAAAATTATTTAATGATCACTGATAGATTTATGCCTCCATAATTTAGTTTTCAATTAATTTTTAATCATTATTTAAACCAAATTGTGATATCATCTTCTTATTTTGTTTCTCATAGATCTAGTCAAATTGATTAATTTTATGAATGAAATAAAATCAAAGGACTCATCCAGAGGTTCTGAGAATTATGGATGGATAACATGAGAGTACACACCGTGTAACCAGAGTTACATGTCATGTACTAGTGTTCAATGGAACAAGAATTTATTTATAATTAATTCAAACTATATGAATTTAATACACACAGTTAATTTATTTTCTTACACTGCATATTTACCAGGCTAGCCTATCATAGAGTTATCCAGAGTACATGCCATGTAGCCCCCATACATAGCATGTAGTCCCTTAAATCACAGACAAGCTATGTATTTTCATACATGACCTACCTGACTGGTGATCATGTAACTAAGAGACCACACATAGTGTGATCCAATTTTTATGAGGCACATTTTACATGCTGAGTCTCTAGGTATGCGCCTCAGATAGACAGTAAGAGATGTACACGTCGTGTAGCTCTCTTGTACACACCGTGTTCTTAAACAAAATTACACATAATAGATATTGATTTATTATACTGTGTAAACCATATCAACATGTTCTTATGTGTGTTCATTAATTTTATAGTGCATTCCAAGTAATAGGTTTTAATATATATATATATATAAATGTTTAATTAATTTTTACATTATATTTAGATATTCATATCATGTATGGTTCGTATAACAGATATTAATCTATGTGCATTGAAGCATAAAACATTACAAAAAATAATATAATTCCTATAATCATTAAGTTGATAGTTATGTCATGAAAGTACATGATAATTCATGTATGTCATATGTCACAAGAGTAACCAGTAAAAAAGTATAATATATGTTGGGTAGATTTCAGACAGGTAATCACCGTGTTTCCTCTAAGTTACATTTATGTACATATTTAATTTTGAATAAATTTATTTAATCTGTTTAAAATTTTGATGGATGAGAATCTTAAGTAAATTCAGATGAGAATTATGATAAATTAATTGATTAATTAAAAAAGATAGTTTATTTATTCAAATAATATTTATATTAAAAAATAATGATTAATAATTGAATGATAGTTTTATTAAATGTGAAATTCATTTAATGCATGTGGATGATCATGAGAATAGAACAAACCTTTTTATATGATTGGTTTCATTTAATTTATTATTAAATTAAATTATTGGTAGATATGCCTTCTCTACTCTTATTATGTAAGGGCCTGGGTTCCCATTGTTTCTTTTATGTAAACCCTTTTCACATCACATGCGTGTGAGTAAAACATATTTAATGTATAGAGATACCAACCTAGTGGAGGCAGTTCAAGTTTGGAACTGAGAAAAAAGAAATTCAAGAGAGATATAGAGGTGGACAAGTGGAAAGATGTAACACAAAACTTTATTGGTTCAAAGTGTTTTTACCCTAGGCCAACAGCTACTTTACCAACCACAAGATAAACTAACCATTAGTAATAGCTCATGATCATAACACTTTATTATGATATTACTATCAAGTTTCATGGTTATTTCATTATGAATGTTTTTTCACGATCACGCAAATTAATGAATTGAAAATCATGCATGATAGAACTAAGATAAATTAGATTATGCATAAATATTATCGAAGACATGGTTAATCACTTATATAAATCCACTTAATATTAAAAAGCATGTGATAAAGACAATAATTTTAAATTTACACAAAAAAGAGAAAATAAATCAATAATAAATATTAAGTTAGTATAGCCTTCCACTAATTCAGTTAAAATTGAACCATAGTTCAAAGTGCCCGAACAACCAAAGTTAGGGAGCATTCAATTACCTAGGAACTCAAACATGAATTTTTGGGTTGAATTAACTTAGTTCATATTAAGGGTTGACTACTAAATCAGGAATTGGTGTAACTAAGGGACAAGAGTTTAGAAAATCCAATTTAAGGACTTTTGGATTGGGGTGTACACTTAAAAGATCAAGGAACTGTGAGTTAATACAATTGGAATTTGTAATGTCTACCTAAAACCATTCAAGTTGCTTGACCAACCAAAGTTGGGGTAATAATAAGGGGAATATTAATCCTTTCCACTATAATGTCCAAGAAATAGGATATTCCGAATCCAATGGCGGGGGCTATTGGGTTTCAATAATATAGTTGGAAATTAATAAATACAATATTTATTTATCTATCTAATTTTTTCTGATAGAGTTATAAAATTTTTCTCATCATATTTGCAGAAATAGAAATAAAATGACTTTATAAATATCACTATTATCTATACTTGAGAAGGATAAATTTCTAACTATAACAATTTTCCAAGAGTGGAAAAGGTGCTTAATCCATTAAAGGAAACTATATTTGCTGGAAGAACTAATTCCTGATACGCCTAGAAATGAGGCTAGTGAAGAAGAGTTGTCTCTCTATGAGAAAAATTTGAACAATACTACATATGTTCAATGTTTTATGATATCATCCACTACCAATGATATTTTTAATCAACATGAAGATATGGATGTGTATAACAAGATTTCTCAGCATCAGGGTCCCTATCAAGAGAAGGTGAGACAAGAGAAATATGATATCTCCAATGCTTTGTTTACAAATAATCTTAGAGAGTTTGTGTTAGATGGTACCCATGTAGTCAATATTATTGGCTACATTGAAAGATTAGACATATTAGGGATTAAATTCCAAAATTATTTGTGTATAGATCTTATACATTCCTCACTTCCCAATACTATATCCAGTTTTATTTTTAATTACAATATAAAAAATAATGAGAATAGTATTTCGAATCTTCTTACTTTGATTCTTCAAGTGGATAAGAACATGATGCATGAAAAACCTGTGATACTTATGGTGAATAAGAAAATAAAGAACAAGGAAAAGGGCACCAAGAATCACAACATGTCTAAATCTCCCAAAAACCATCCTTCCATGAAGAGGAAGATCCATAAGTAGGTATAGGAAAATGAGGTAGTATATTTTTCATGTGGTAATCTAGGACACTGGAAGAGTAACTATACATAGAAGAAAGGGGAAGCAAAAGGTGCATTCGTTATCGAGTTAAATCTTTCAATATCTACACATTGGGTATTATATATTTCTTATGGTGCTAAAATTTGTATCCAAATTCAAGAAACAAGTATATTCTAAAGGATTTATAGAGGAGAGGTGGATTTGAGAGCTACTATTGGTGAAAGACTGGCTACTCTAGCCCTTGGTGATTACAACCTTTCATTGACAACAAGAATGATTTTGGTTTTTAAATATTTTTTTATCTACCAACTATTACCAATAACATAATTACTATATCATGCCATGATGTAGATGAGTTTATTTTCAAGTTTGGAAATAAAAGTTATTAGTTTTATAAAGAAAACATATTTTATGATATGAAACATTTAAATAAGAGTCTTTATGTATTAAATTATGAAAAAAAGTATTAAAAATTGATAAAGAATCATGTTCACATGAATCTTATAACACCCTATTATGGAATCACAATCATGGTCATGTAAATGAGAGGAATTTGACAAAGATTTCTCAAGATGGTTATTTAGACTCTTCTGAGATAAAACCACTTGAAAGATGTCATGCTTGTTTACAAGGAAAAATGACTAAACCACCATTTGGTGGATAGGGTGAAAGTGCCATAGGGATTTTAGGATTTATACACACTGATGTGTGTGGACCATTTCTAGTAGAAGATTGAAGTGGATATTCTTACTTCATAACTTTTACTGATGAGTTAATTAGATATGGTTATGTCTACTTGATGAGGTATAATTCTGAGTCCTTTGAAAAATTCAAGGTATTTGAGAATGAAGTAGATAATCAACTTGGAAAGAAGATAAAGAAGCTTCGATCAAATCAAGGTGGTGAATATCTTAACCAAGAGTTTGTTGAACTTTTATGAGAGTTTGGGATTCTATCTCAACTCACACCACCATATACACCATAATGGAATGATGTTAGTTAAAGGAGGAACCATACTTTGTTAGGCATGGTAAGATTGATGATGAGCCATGAAGTTCTTCAATGATACTTTTGGGGATATGCATTAAATTTTTTAGCATACACATTAAACAGAGTACCAAATAAAGTGGAAAATGGAATCCACTCCAAGTTATGGAGTGGAAAGAAACTTGTTTTATCGTATACACATGTATAGGGTTATGAGGAATTTTTTAAGGCCTTATCAAGAAAAAACTAGAACCATGGGGCTCAAAGTGTATCATTATAGGATATCTCAAGGAAACAAAGGGATACTACCTATACAAACCCTCAGAAAAGAAAGAGACTTTTTCTAAAAATGTTGTCTTTATTGAGAGGGAGAACATCCCCAAAAATTATAGTTGGAGAAAGAATGAATTTAATGAATTTGATGCTAAATATACACAATAGTTGGTAGAGGAATATATTCCATAGATCCCCATGGAAGAAGTATTTCATAAAACACAAGCACTATGTAGGAGCACAGGAGAGGTAAGAAAAGTAGAGAGATAAGGTTTTCTAGTCGCCAAAGATGGTAAATCATTATTGGCTGAAAATAATGAACCTATCTCCTATAAAAAGGTAGTATAAATCTCAAAATCTAAAAGATGGAAAGAATCCATGAATTCTGAAATGTACTCCATGTATCAGAACCATGTTTGTATTATGGTTGATGTTCCAATTGATGTAAATCCCATAGGGTGAAAATGGGTATTCAAGAGAAAAATATACATGGAAGGTAAATTAAATAATTATAAATCAAGGATAGTGGATAAAGGGTTTAAAAATTGTCAAGGAATTGACTATGATGAAACCTTTTCAATGGTTTCCATGTTTAAATCCATTATAATTCTACTTTCTATAGTAGATTACCATGACTATGAGATTTTATATATAGACTTAAAAACTATTTTCCTTAATGGGAACCTTATTGAAGATGTCTATATGACACTAAAAAAAGGGTTTGTGACTCCAGGTGATTCCATAAATATTTTCAATTTGCAAAGATCTATTTATGGATTGAAGAAAGATTCTAGGACATAGAACATTTGATTCGATGAAGCTATAAAAGAATTTTGTTTCATTAAGAATGAATGTCATCCATGTGTTTATAAAAGGTTTAGTGGAAATGAAAACGTTATCTAAGTAGTATATATTGATTACATATAACTTATTAGAAATGAAATACCATTCATATAGTATGATAAGGACTGTTTAAAATAATGTTTCTCTATGAAGGAATTAGGTGAAGTAGCCTATATTATAGGGATAAAGATATTCCTTGATAGATATAAGAGGATTCTTGGACTAAGTAAAAGTACATATATTGACCAGATACTAAATATATTTAGTATAGAACAATCCAATGGGGTATTGGTTCTAATTTCACAAGATTTACACCTTTCTAAGAAAATGTTTCCTCAGACACAACAGGAGAAAGAGAGAATGAGTAAGATCCCATATGCATTGGTGATAGGATAAATCATATATGAAATGTTATGTAATAGAGTTGATTTTGAATATTAATTGATCATGGTAGTCTGATATCAACCCACTCTAGGAGAATATAATTGGTCTACTATCAAGGCCATCCTTAATAATCCAAGAAGAACTAAAAATACATTCTTAGTGTGTCGAGGAGATGAGGAGCTGGTCATCTTGGTTTAAACTGATTCTAGTTTTCAAATAGATCAGAATGATATAAATTTGTAGTCAGGATATGTTTTATATCTCAACAGAGGTGCTATGAGCTGGAAGCATTCAAAGTATCCATTTTTCATTGGTTTTATAATGGATTTCAAGTATATAGCAGCTATAATGAAGTCAATGAAGCTGTTTGGGTATGGAACTTTTTATAGGAGCTTGATGTGGTACCTAGAACTAAAGAAACTATCACACTGTATTGTGACAATACTGTGTAAATGGATCTTTTAAAAGAGAAAAGGTCACACCCAGAGGCAAAGTATATCCTCTATAAGTACAGCCACTTCAGGTATTTTATCAAAGGGGTGAAGTTACAGTAAGAAGAGTACCAACAAAAGAGAATATAGTAGACCCCTTGAATAAAGGCATGTCTCAATAAAAGCATGAGTATCATGTGAATGCTAATGGACTAAAGGTTGTTAGAAGTTGGCTCTAGTGCAAGTAGGATTTTGTTGGAGTTGGTTCTATAGAACCAACTTCTATGTACTTTATGATAATATATATTCATTATTTTTAATATTAATAAACTCCTTACCACATCATGATTATTCTTCTAAATAATATAATATATGAAAATGTCCTAAGAGTATATGTCTCACTAAAAGGTCATATTAGTTCCCCACTATGATGAGAACCCAAATATTATACAACACTATTCTTAAATATATGTTCTGTAGTCAGATAATATCATCTAAGGGACACAAATGATATAGGATATTTAGGGTGGATACTCATAAAACTTTGAGGCACCTTCGTATGGTGTACGCCCTTAATAATATCCTATACAAGATATTAGGAAAACAAGACTCTCTAGTAGGAAATATACATTTATATGTGTCATTGGATGTTCTTATCTATGGATGTGTGTATGGATACTTAGAATTTATGATTATTATTGATGTGTATTATAAGTAAAGTACTTTGATGCATTGAAGAAAATCATGATGACATATGTTCGTGGTGAGGTAAGATATATTGGGTGCATCATGAGTAATATTGAATTAATAAATAATGTGAGAAAGGATTTTTCCCTTATGTTCTTTAAAATAAGTTGATATATTATGCCCTTTGATGGAAATAATATAGCCTAAAAAATCTATGGCCATTATGTTCTATTATTAAGTTCATTTTCTAAAAAATTAAAGAAAGAGACACATAGGACATAGGTTGATGACACCAATATTCAATCTACTTAATTAGATATATTAAGATAAAATAATTATATTACGCATTAAGAGTATGTACGAAGTATTATGTTATTGCAACATTAAATTATATCTCTAAGAGTGCCTTAGCATTTTTTTAGATTCTAAACTTGGACTTTAGGCTGGTTCGCCTAATGTCACCAAGATAAAGACCTAGAGGGTAACACACTAAGTGTATCCAGAATCTTAGTTAAATAATATGTTATTATTTAATATTTAAAAAATTGAATAAATATTATTCATGCAAGCGGTTAAATAATTATTCATGTATGATTGATCAGATATATCCCAGAACCAGTTATTTGAGAGAATATAATGTGATCGTAATATTTAATAAATATTTAATTTCAATTTAGTGAATATAGTATTTATTTATTTAATGGAAAATAATATAGTAATATTTATTTTTTAAATAAATATCTACTATTCAAGGCTCAATAAATATTTTGGATGAATTACAGATCGAGTTTTTAGGTCTGATGAGAAAAAATATATATTGAATATTATTTTATTAAATAATTTTTTATTTTAATTTTCAATTTAAGTGCATGTCAAGGAAATAATAACAATGTTATTATTTTACACATGAGGTTCCACAAGATATTAAATAAATATTAAAGGGCACTTGTACAAATATTTGTTTCTACACCGTAGTGGTATTTAAACCCAATTATATTATTATTCCATAGATTCGATTTCATTTTGTGTTGTGAATAATGATAGTTGGAGATAATCCTCTCAAGCTCTTGAGAGATCCCTCTCCAAGAACACTCCCAATAATAGAGAGTGATCTTCCCTCACCTCCCACTCTCAAGTATAGAGAGATCAAGGAGAACAATTTGAAAGTGATTCTTATAGTGATATAATGATAACAACTCAAGTTTTAGGGCCTGTCACGTTAGCACTTGGAGATTCCTATGATGATGTTCAGAGATTTTTGGAACACATGTGGATCACTGCTAGAGGGAATCTACTCTTGATTCCTACAACTCAATGATGAGATAGTGTAGATCTGTTTTCAGATCCATCAACAAAGAAATAATTCTCATAAGGTAATTCTTATTTAATTAAATTAATTATAAATCATATGTGGTGATCTTGCACTTTGTTTTGTAATTTTATACCTTGTATTTTTATCATGATTCAATTCTATTAATTACAACATTCATCGTCATGTAAATATCAAATTAATCATTGATCATGAAAAAAAAGAAAAGTTGGGCACGACCCATTACACGCTTCCGTTGTGCTCGAAACCTACAACTATCAGGGGAGTTTAAATTTTTACTCTTCTTTGTGTAATTTATTTTGAATTTTTTCTATATTCTTATTTCATAGTGGACAATTTATTAAAAATATGATCATAGTGTAGAATTCGGTGTGGTGAAATTTCCCCTTATTGTTCAAACATGTTATGATTGTTTTTTTGCTGTAATAATTGAGTGTTAGTTCTGGCATCATAATTTATAATTTAAAAATTCTTATGATCCTGCATGAAATCTTGTCAACACCATAAAATGTTGGAACAACCCATAATAATTTAATTGTATTTACATAAATTTTATGTTTGTTGTAATAAATATTAAACATTTTGGTTCTTGAGTATAACTGAATAGTATTGTTTTTGTGTCACTTAAAAATTGCATGCACTCTTTAAATTTATTTTTTTAATGTTTGGAAATTGGTGAATCATGTTTTTGTAATAAATGATACCCCTTAAACATGAGTTTAAACTACTGAATCTTTAAAATATGGTTGATCAAAATTAATTTTAATTGTTTCATCCACATAAGAATTCAACATTAAGATAAATGATGGGGTTTAAGTGTAGGGGATGGGGTCTTAATTGTGCTAAGATATTTTCACTTCTATATAGGTCAAACACCCTCAATTTTTTTGTCAATTTTTTTTCCAAGATTTTACACTCATTTTATGTTGTTCCAAAATTTTCTCATGTTTCAAAATTGTGATATCACTTTGAGGAGTTTAATCCATTATCACTCATGAATATCAAATGAGCACGCACATTTTTATTTACCCTTATAAATAATTTATTATTTGTAAAATTTTGGATGAATGTTTTTAAAATTTGATTGTCTTTAAAATTTTTTATTTGAATTTAAATTCATAAGATTGGTATCCACATGGGCTATTAAATGAAAATCATAATCTAGGGTTAGACTTCATTATTTTATGTATTAATTATTTAATCTATTAGATGAGTTATGTATTATGTTTGTTATAAATGAACTTAGTTATCCACACACAATGTTTATTTATTATTACTTCTAATTATTTGAGTTGGTTCACCAAGAGGTAAATATAATTCTTGAAGTTTCTATTGGATGTAAATTGATATGAATTTAATTTTTCTAATTTTTTTTTCAATTACAATCATTTTTGTAAAACATGAAGTCAATTTTTCACCGAAACCAGTTTATTTTAAGTGGGGAAATTATTTCTATCTTGAGAGAGTCCTCTAAGGAAAATATTTTTGAAGACTAATTCATTATGGTAATCCAATTTTTTACATTTCAGATTTATTATTCTCTACTGAAATTGATTAATTAATTTTTTGAGGATAAGTAATGCTTATGTGTGAGATTATTTGATGGGTGAATTTTCAACGTTTTCCCACATCTTTTATATTGGTTTTAATATATATTTAATTATAAAATTTGTATTTAACTGATTAATTATAATACATGAGATTTATTTATTGAGAATTAGTAAATTATAATTTCTTGTATTAATATGTTTAATTTGATGTGAAAATAATGTTAGTGCAAGTTTTGTTTAATTTATTTGTTTATTATTTTTTCAACATTATATTAAATTTTTAAATTTATATTTTCAATTTAATTATATTCATTATTTTATTCTTTTAATACAGTTATTAGTTTTTATTAATAATTAATATTATTAATTTCTTGGTTTTAGTTTTTTATTTTATTGTTTTTAGGTATTTTTTTATTTGGAGTGTTAGTTTTCTTAAACTTCTTTTATTATTTTCTATTAAAAATATCATTTTTTTATTTATTATTTAGTTGTGGCTTGTGCATCAAATAATTTGTTCCATCCTATTTCAAATTTATTTAGAAATTACCTGTGTAAGATAATTACATTGTGGATTGAGAGTGAAAAAGATATGTTTTGGTTTGTGTAATAGAAATTTACTATTCTCAGTACAATTATTGGGAACCATAAGATAAAATAATAATTTTATAGGATAATTATCTTATGGATCCTACACTTTTTTGGTGATATTTTAGTAAAATAAAATAAATAATTTGATAGTCTATAAAAGAAAATAAAGAAAAATAAATGATTATGATTTCTCTCCTTATGTTTGGATCAATATCCTAGAAAAAGAAAAGAAATGATTTGGATTTATCTTCATCTTGTTTGGTGAATATTTTTAAAAGAAAAGAAAATAAATTATTTTGTGATACATGTAGAAAATAGAGATAAAACTGGAATTTTAAAATTTTAATAACTCTACACCATCATTTCCTTCCAAATCATCCCAATTTTGGGATGATTTAAAAACAATAGAATGAGAGAAATATATTTCTCTCCATTTCTCGCCTTATAATTTCTCGCCTCTTAACATTACCTCACCAAACATGGGAAATCAATTTATGCCCATAATATCATTTCTTTTCTCTTTATACCACTCATACCAAACTATCCATAAGAATAAATTCCATTAACTGAGCCTTTTCCACATATAAACTCAAGCCGATATCTTTCCAAACTATTTTTTTGAGAGAAACCAAAGTCTGAGCTTGATAGGGTTTTTCACCATCAAACGGAGGCCAAACCCAATTGAACCTAGAGTTATTGAACAAATATTTGAGTTTGGAGATCATAAGCAGATGAGTCTTTCATGGTGAAAATAAATCACAAGAAATCATGTTAAAATTATAACCAGTCATATTTTCATACTAATGTGATGAAATTGAGAACCTGGGTTTTGAAGGGTGGTGTGTGTAATCATAATAGAGGGTTGAAGAAGTTGAAGGAGGAGGCAAGCTCAACTTTTACATCTAAAGATGATTTTTTCCATTTTAAGAATCAATCTGTTGCCTTGGTTGTTGACCTTCAATGTTGAAGATAAAACATGATTCATGGAAGATAACTGAGGCTGTTTTGATACGGGTTTCCTCCTAGTTGGTTCGAAGACATCAATGAAGATTTCCAAATCCAAGATGGGTTGAAGGAGAATTAGTCAACTAAACCCAAGTTAAAGAAGTTGATCATCGATCTCATTGGTTGGTTAGAATTAAGTCCAGGTTCCATGAGTTTGATTCGGTGAATGAAGTTTTTTTTATAGATTACGAGTTATTCAAATCCATTAAATCTAATTCTGAGGGTTTTTTGTTGAATTTTGAATGATATATTCTTTTTCAATTGTTTATTTCATCTACATGATCAAATGAATATTGAGGGACATTTCATTCATCATTGTGGCTGTTACATTAAATAATTTCATACCCAACTTGTTAAATGTAATTACCTAATGAGGTTACAAGGGTCAGATGTTTGTAGGGGAATTTTTTTGGGGATTTTTGAATTAAACTAAACTTGAATGAATGGTTCCATAAATTCTGGGAGTGAGATTGAATTATCAATTGGCTGAGTAAGTGTCATAAATTGTTGGAAGTAATTATTTGAGTGATAGTTGCACTAAATAAAGTCTTAAGAGAGAAAATCATGTCACCTATGATAGGATATTGGATTTAGAAAAAGTATGTATGTGTGAAAAATAAAAATAAAGTGGAATCATAATAGTAATTTTATATAATTTTTTTGTACATACAATATTCATAGATAGAGTGAATTTTGGTAGTGATTTTTGGAGCAGAGAGAAGGCATGAACTGTAGTCAACATAAGTGTTCAATACGAAGAAAATGATCAAGGGAAGACCCATCGTATTAATCTTCTTTATTTTTTTATTGATTAGTAATTCATGTAATTTTTATTGAACAATTATTGTTGTCTAAACACTGAGTGGAGAAATTAGATTGTACTAGTTCATATTTATAAATCTTATTTGTGAAATAATTTAAAAATCTATACTCAAATTATTGATTTAAATAATTTAACTAGTTTTGATCATGATTAATTGAAGAATCATCCAATTATTGGTCAATTTACTCAATCAATATTTACAGTCTCTCACTGGAGAGGTTACCCTCCTAGGTTATCCTAGGGTTTCAGTGTCCCCCCAGTGAGCTTGTAGCAGTTACGATATGCTCAGTTTCTCCCAGACTATAGATCATTGGTTTCAGCGACTTTCCCTAAGCGGGTTTCCTCAGACGTGCTTCATCACTAGACTGGAGAACCTTCATTATAGTCTTCCTATTTGGTGGTCTTCCTCGAATTTTCAGTTTCAACCCCTTTCCATCTTTAGTCCATTGATTTATCCCTCTATGGGTGCATATTTGGGTCTAAGTCCATCGATTTGGCCCTCCTAATCTATAGATCTGGGTCTAAGTATGCAAATATTTATTTGGATCTTCATACTTTTTGGTTTGTGATTTTGATTTGAGTCTCCCGATTCCTCACCGACACAACGGTTCCTTGATCATTTTCCTACGATCTCTCACCTCCGGCTTACTGTTTCATTTTTCTTGGATCATTATCCGTGGGTTGTCCATGTAGGGTTGGACACGTGAAGGTTGGGATTGCACAGGGTGTTTGCACGTTGGTGTTTTTTGCACAGGGTGGTCTCTCAAAGGGTTTTAAACGCAATTGTGTTGTTCACATAGGTGCTGGGCTCGCACAGTTCTTTGAACGAGGCACGATGGGGGGGGGGGGTCTTGCACTGATATGATCACACAAAAGCTGGTGCTCTCATAGGGGTTTTCTCACAACAATTACTGCCCATGAAGATTTGTTCTCACTTTGGTTTGGTTTGTGAAGGCTTGGCTAGAAATGCTTTATGCTCGGGCTTCCTACGACTTACTAAATCGAAGCCATGGAATCAGATTTGGTGAATCATTAGCAGACTATTTCACTGATAGATAAGGAGAAAGTAAAAATTTCAACATGGAAGAATGAATATGTGTTTCTTCTGTATCACATTTCTCTTTTGATTGTTGGAAAATTTATAGAGAAATGGTATTTCAATCAGAGAGCCCTAAAAAACATATTGCAAAATGTATGGAGATTAGAGGAAGGTGTTTTTATAAGAGAAGTGGGGGATGACCTTCTTGTTTTTGAATTTTTCAACAAAAAAGAACAAGAAAAGGTTTTGAAGGGTAGGACATTGTCCTTTGATAACCAGATAATTATAATGGAGGACCTAAAAGCTGAAGAGGATATTTAAAAAATTAACCCGACTAGTTCACCTTTCTGGATATGTATCAAAAAAAATTTGTTTCATGGTAGAAATGAATGAGTTATGCATGAAATTAGAGGTTGTATTGGTAAATATATTGAATGAGACCTGTATAATCCAATTAACTGAGAACCCATTGTATGGATCAGAGCATTGGTCGATGTTGTGTAGCATATAATGAGGGTCCTGTTCTTGTCAATAGAGTATTTTAACATCTGGATATCCTTTAAATTTGAAAAGATCCCAATTTTATGCTTCATTTTTGGGTGTATCAAACACTTAGAGAAGGATTGCGGCTTGAAGAAGGAGAATGAATAAGGCAATGTTATCATGCAATATGGCCCCTGTATCTATGAAAAAACTGTTGGAACAAATTTTATTCTCGAGTTTGAAAAACAAAAATATCGAGACAAACTTGTGAAGGCCATCATTAAGCAGTCTGAACTGAATCAAAATAATATCATCATGATTGGGCCACTAGCGTTTTTTGCTAGCACTCAAGTGGATCATGGGGTGGATTGAGTGCCTCTATGCAGTAAAGTGGCTTTGGTTGAATATGGGGAAAAGAAATTTAGTTAGGGGAAGGATCCAAATTTCTTCTCAACCAGGGGATCAATGTTCTCAAAGGACATGTCCTTACTATCTTTTGAGTTGAAGCCACAATATAAGGAAACACTAGACCCGGGTTTTGGATTGGTCCTCTTCTATGCTAAATCCCCATACCCAGTTCTTCTTCCCAGTTATGAGTCCCCAGTTCAAATTTCTTAAGATGGGGAAGATATTATTATTTCAACATCATCAGGGGATAAAAAACATCAAATGTGGAGAAGGAACATTAGAGAGGATCGAGGTAGTGATCCATTAATTATATAGGTCAATGAGCACAAATGGAGCTTGGAGGATGGCCAGATAACAAAGATCCTACCAAAGAGGTAGAAAGCGACGGGTAACGGACATTTTTGTGAAATTATATAGGCAATGTTGGTTATATCCCAACCCTACCTAGAGTAATGTAAATCTTATGTTGGAACTTTTGTAGGCTTGAAAACCCTCTAATGGTTTATTCTTTCCATCACCGAAGTTTAAAATACTGCACTGAAATAGTTTTTGTATTCGAAACTATGTTGAATAACAAGGATGTAGGCCTATTGAGTTTTAATATTGGATTTAAGAGTGTCTTTCCCATGGGAAGGTATGGAAACTCAATTGGTATGTGCCTCTTGTGGAAGGAGGACCTTGGTGTTTAGGTTACTAAATTTTCAAGTAATCACATTGTTGTGACAGTTTATATTCTAAGTTCCCCGCCTTGGTCTTTTGCTAGATTCTATGGGTGACATGGGTGTTAAGATAAACATAAATCTTAGAACTTGTTGAACCGATTTTGGAATTATCTCCCTAGACCTTTTCTGGTTGGGGGTGATTTTAATGAGGACCTTCTTCATCAAGAAAAAAAGGGGGATGCTTGAGGAGTGGGGATTCTTTGGAAGAATTTAGGAATTCTATTATACTGAAATATCATCATGATATCTGGTTTTATCTCTCTTAATTTACATGGAATCAGGGTAGATCAATGGAGAACCATATTTTTGAAAGGTTGGATAGATTTTTTGGCACTGATGAATGGAAATCTCTCTTCTATTATTTCTCTATTGTTCATCTCCCTCCGATTTCTTCTGACCACTATCCAATCATTTTTTCAATGATCCCTCAAGGGGAAAAGAGGAGGCCTGTGTGTGCGTTTCTCTTTAAAAGTTTTTGGTTCCAAGATAGTAATTGTGAGAAGGTTGTTAGGTCATCTTGGGAAGCATTGAACTGCTTCCTTACCTCCAATATCCATAATACTACATCCTGTTTACAGAAGTTAAGTTTTGTTTAGTTCGAGGATTTTGAAAGATGCATTAATGCTACAAAAAAATCGCTTATATAGACTTAAATAGATTAATTGTTGTGATTATGTTATTAGGGATATCTATTTTTCAGAGAATAATCTTTATTCGGTATTGAGGTGGAAGGAGAGATTTTGGTTCCTGAGGGAAAGAGAATCCCATATTAGGGTTGGTGACCAAAACACTAACATTTTCACCAAAAAGTGTCTGCAAGAAGGAGGAAAAACCACATTTTTAAACTTGAGGATCCTATTTGGAGGCTTTTTAATGACAACACTGACATCTACTCCATTATTCTGATTTTTTTCAGCAACCTCTATAAAACAGAAGGTATTAACAATCCTGTATGTATAACTAGATGTATTCCTAAAATTGTCATAGAGGATATGAACTGTACGTTGGAGAGATATATCTCTAATGATGAAGTGCTTGGGGACCTCTATATTATTCACTATATAAAGTCCTCATAGCCTAATGGGTGTCATGAATTGTTTTTCAAATTATTTTGGAATATTGTTGGGCCTGATGTGGTTACCCTGATGAAGGATATGTGAGAAGGGAGATCTTTTCTCGAAGCCCTAAATGAAACTCTTACCAATATCATCCCAAAAACATAGTGCCCACAGAAAATCATGGAATTTATCCCAATCAGTTTTGTGTAATGTCATTTAAAAAATCTTTTCCAAGATATTTGTGTCCAAGATTAGGGATTTTCTCCTGCAACTCGTTAATGAAATTTAAAGTTCTTTTGTCCCTAGGAGATCTATTACTGACAATGAATCCATTGTGTATGAATTATTACATTCTATGAAAACTCATTCTTTATATAAAAAAGTCATTATGGAAATAAAATTAGATATGATGAAAGATTATGACAGAGTCTAATGGACTTTTCTTGAACTTGTTCTTTCCAAGTTGGGATTTGGGATGAAATGGATCTTTAATATCATGAACTGTGTTACTACAGTCTCCTTAAAAATTAATATTAATAGCCCCCCATAAGAGAGTTCTAAGACCTTAATATTTTTGCAGTAAGGGGATCCTCTCTCACCTTGACTTTTAATTATAGTGGCTGACATTTTTTATCATCTCATTTTTAAAGTAGTGGATCACGGAGTTATACATGGTGATAAGGTATATCGAAATGGCCCCTATCTCCCATATGTTCTTTGCAGATGATAGTCTTCTTTTTGATCATGCTACCTCGCAAGAGTGCAGTTTATTTTTGAAAATCATTAAGCTATATGAAAGGGATTCTAGGAAATGTATTAAACCTTTGAAGTCAGAATTATTTTTCAGTAATGGCATTATACAAGTAAATAGGGAGTAATTTCAGTAGGTGTTTTATTTCCCTCTGGTAAAAAAGAATCTAAAATACATCAACCTCCGGACTGTTATCTATAGATTGAAGAAACAAGTGTTTACTTCAATCATGGATAGGGTGTAAAATTTTATTTGCTTATGGTCTATTAGAAAGATATCCAAGGCAGGGAAGGAATTTATCATTAAGTTAGTGGACCAAGAAATCCTATCTTATTCTTTGTCATTATTCAAATTTCCTGAATCTTTAGTTGATCAAATCCATTCTCAGCTGGCTATCTTTTGGTTGGGATCCCATGATGGAAAAAATAACACCCATTGGATGTCTTGGGAGAAATTATGTGTTTCAAAGTATAGTGGAGGTCTTGGATTTAAGAATATCAAATGGTTTAATAAGTCACTTATGGAAAATCAAGGATGTAACCTTCTCTCTAATCCAAATGACCTTTTCTCAAAGGTTTTGCGTGGAAAACATTTTCCTCATTCTGACTATTTGCATTACCACATAGGACCATGACCAAGTTTTTTGTGGAGAAGCATATGGGGCGCTAAATCTATTATTGAGAGAGGTTGTGTTTGGAGAATTAATTATGGTAATGAAATTAGTGTGTGGAATGATTCTTGGATGGAAAATGGAAAAAACCTTAAGGTTTCCTCGACTGCTGTCCCAAGCTTTGAAAATGAAAGGGTGCATGATCTGATCAATGATTCATTAGAGGAATAGGATTGGGGAAATATATGTAGCTAGTTTAATGAGTTTGATCATAATATCATTTTCAATATTTCTATTACGCTAGAAATGGGTATTGATCTGCTTTTCTAGATGGGGGAATCTTATGGGAGGTACTCATTTCATTTAGGATACAAAATACGAGTTCATGGTTTGGATCAGGCCCATCCTGTTGATTGATGGAGGATTCTATGGTTGCTCACTTCTCCACTAAAAGTAAAAAAACATTGGTTGCAGGTTTGCATTGGTATACTTCAAACCTGTGATTTTTTGGTAAGATTAAATCTTGCAGAGGATGATAGTTGTTCTTTGTACCTCCAAGAAGTGAAATATACTATGCATGCAATTCTCTTTTTTTGTAGGGTGGAAGGGGTATGGAAGGAATGGACACCATATTTTAATTTTTTTTTGATCCTTCTATTGGGTTGGCCCAAAATCTCAACAATTGGGTGTCTTTATTGGAAATGAATGTGGTGGGGATGCTTTGTGAAATTTATTAGTTGATTTGAACTAGAATAAATGTGTACATTTTCCAAAATAAGGTGACCCAAGATCATATTTTTATAGAAAAGGCCATTTAATGGATGAATTTATGGAATTTGAAAGACGCGAGACCCTCAATGGGTTGTACTCGACAGGATTCTCATTGCTAGAATCCTCCCCCGAGGGTTTTATCAAAATTAAGACATATACGGCCATCTCAGCTAATTTGAGGGTTGGTATTGGATTTATTACTCATCACAACAATGGTAAGGTTATGGAAGCCCATTTCATTGTTGTACATGGCTCTTAGAGTCTTTTGGTCGCATAGGAATTTTCTATCCTTTATGGGATCCTTCTCGCTTTCTCAAAAGGTTGGCAATTTATATTGGTGGAATTGGATTTACTTGTAGTGATTACTAATTTATTAAAGAAGGATGAGGATTTGTATCCATTTGGACTTATCCTGAGAAAGATTTGGTCATCGATTGAAAGCTTCATTGAATTCAAATTTTCCTTCATCAAACGAGGGGGAAATCTGGAGGATCATTGATTGGTGAGCTATAAAAAATCTTGGGGTGATCATTGTTGGTTTTTAAATTTTTCTGATTGGATTTGAAGGTCTGGTATTTTTTATTAGTAATATATTATCTCTCATATCTAAAGAAATTACTGAATTAATATTTTGACTATATGTTTTTGATTTTTTATTTTCTTCATAATTTTACAAAAAAGGAAATAATTTAATCAGATAGTAGAAATTTCCATCACATTTCATTCTTTTAATCTTCTGAACAAATTACCATTGACCTGTTTTCCTTATTCTATTTCAAATCATCATATTCTATTTATCATGGTTCAAAAAAAAAATATTTGTAACTATTGATTACATATGTTGTTTTGTCCTCTTGTTTTGGGTTTTATTCTTTATATTTCACTCACAACTTCTTTCTCTAAGGATTCAATATATTAACTCAATTATTACTAGTATTTTTTTTTAAATTTGAACTAGTCAATTATATAGTGATAATTTTCCTTTGTGGAAGATTGGGACACAATATGAGTATGTGTATGGAATCTATAAAGTTCAACAATGGAGGAAAACTTGCTATAATGAAATATTAATATAGATAGCATTATATATGGTATGATTTCATTAAGAGATGTTATGTTTAAGATAAAAATAGTAATATGATGATGTACTATTAAAATATAACAGTGGTGAAAATATGAGATCCTATAATAGATTGTTTTTAAAAGGGAAAACTATGTTATATTATATATGCGACACACAACATTGAGCCCAAATGAACCATGATTCTTTAAATACAACCATTATAACCCATCCATTAATCTGGAAGGTATGAATATGATTATCTATTATATGAAATGGATATAAATTTTCTTCTCAATATTAATGTATTGATAAATTCTTTGTAAATAATCACTTAATTATTATGTATGTTTATTTTCTTTCCTAAAAATCATTTTCTTCAAAAATGATTTTTATTGTTTTTTGTGGGAAAATATTATAATTAATTTCTAGAGATTTTATAAAATTTATTGGATAAAATTAAATTTATTGTTGAAACAATTTCATAAAATTTATCTCATGGTGAAATTTTGGGATTTTTCAAAAAATATTGAATTTTTAGTGAATAGTGAGAAAAAATGATTTTTGGTAAAACTATCATTTATTTTTAATAAATAAAGTAATTTAAAAATCTTATTATTAATTAAATTTTATTTCAATTTTAAAAATAATTATTTTTTTATATTTCATAAAATTAATTATATTTAAATCATATTTTGACTGTATTTTAATATGAGTTTATTTTTGGCTTCAAAATAGTTTTTTTAAAACTGTTTCTAAGTGCATAATGTTTATCAATTTTTGAAAATTATTATATCCCCTATTGAGGAATAATTTAAATTATATTTATAGATTATATATATATAAATTTTAATTATAATTCGTTAAATTATGAATACTTTTCATATAGTTAATGTAAGATCATGTAATACTTGAAAATTACAATTATTATAAATTCATATTTTCAACATGTTTGTGGGATTAATTTTAAATTAATTTATTATTCTTCTTCTTCTTATGTGAAATGAATATGATAAAATTAATTATATTTTTTTAATCATTATAATTGAAATTATATAAAAATTTCAACTTAACATTGGGCATAATGAATAGTAAAACATTTAAAATATGTTACAACGATTAATGATAAAATGATAAAATAGGGTTACCAAGGGGTGGGGGTAAACTAAAGAGGTAAATGGAATAACATGTTTAAATAATGTTAATTTTTTTAGGGTGGAGGTTTTTATTGTTCATATAAACCCTCCACTACATTATTTATCAATTTTAGAGGCATGTGTCTTG
Source organism: Viscum album (assembly GCA_963277665.1). Taxonomy (NCBI): domain Eukaryota; kingdom Viridiplantae; phylum Streptophyta; class Magnoliopsida; order Santalales; family Viscaceae; genus Viscum; species Viscum album. Next base: position 422,963,201 of record OY728166.1, on the reverse strand, counting down.
ATAATAACTTCCCATTATTGAATAGTTATGAGTATCCATAATAATTCCACTCCTCAGAACTTATAAAATAGAACCACGTCTTCTCTCATGTAAAAAATAAAAATACCATTAGATTAGATAATACCTACCCAAATATCCTCCTTATTTCATTACCATGTTCTAAAGACCTTGGTTTTATCAAAAATCCAATCTATGGAGGCTTCAGGTATAATCCAAAAGAGGTGGTCCAAGGAAGAGGCATTGTTCTTAAATTAATATTTTTATTTTACATTTTCTCAGACCTCCCTAAAATATTACTCAATCATGTTCATATAATATCATCATTGTAAGTATATATCATATACTAATATGTTATTATGTTAATGTAAAAACCTATATCCATCTCCTCTTCCATCAAATGGGAAACAAAATTGTAGATCGTGTGTATGTCGTACTACCGCCTCATGAACCAATGTAATTTGATTTCCATAATTTCATCTCAGTTATGTTCATAATTATGGATTTAATGTTTATATATGATATTAAATATGTATTAACCAATATGTAAAATTAAAATATCCTATAATTTATTACCTTTCCTTCTATTAAAAATGATAATGTTATTCGTGTGTGCAGAAGAGTACCACCTCATGGAGCAATGTGATTTGTTTTTTAAAATTGAATCACATAGATGGTATATTTAAGTGAATTTAAAGAAATAATATCACATTTTTGATATAATTATCATAATTTAATGACAAAACACAACTTAATTTTTTTACATCATGGAAATTGAAAAATAGAAATGTTAATCATGTGAATGTAATGCATACCATCTCCATGACTGTAACATAATTCATTTTCCATGACCATAGTTTTTAGTTGGTGTTATAGTGTAATTGATACATAAAAATGATACCAATTTCATGATTATTATTCCGGAGAATATGTAATAATATTCTCTTTGAACATTGTCAAATTACCACAGTGTTTTTGGTTATATGATCCAATTATCATCAAAACACCCACCATGAACCAAAATGATTAAGTAATTGAATATGATATGGTAATTTATAAAATAAAAGGAATAACAATAATGAAATATTTTTTAATAAAGTAAATATTTAACATAAGTTTATTATTAAGGAAGATGAAGAACACATGTGATGAATTTGGATCTAGGTAAGGGATCTATCTAAACTACCTTTTTTGTGTTATGAACTCTCTCTCTAACTCACATTATCCCTCTATTTAATGTCATGGAATAATTATAATTTCTGTATACATGTATCTTATATATATACCTATAACACTCTCACATATATGTATTGGTTAATACATTACTTATGATCATTTCTTGAGTGGATTATTTAATAAATCTCTTCTGATTATGATATGAGGTAAGAGTATGAAACCCAATTTATTACCAATGGTAATTACAATGTTTATACATTACGATTTATTTAATTATTTGGAACACATATTCATGTATATGATATGAATGTGATGGGTGGGCCTAGAATTTTTTATCCCTCCAAAACATTGGGAAATGTTTTAGTCTCATGAGATATCATGAATGGGATTATGGAGTGAACCTAATCCATTATGGGGATCTGTACACCTTGTGATGCTTTTATGATGATTCTCCTTGACCTATGTTTATGTAATGTTTTATGTTGATTCCAAATTACCTATGCTAATATGATCTTATGATACAATATTCTTTATGTTATTATTCCATATCATTACTCATGTACCATCTCTTTTATGATATTATTTTATACATTTGACTCATATGTTATTCCTCCTTATCATTTTTACCATATTATTGGGATTTTGGACCACCCCATTATTTCATTTATTGCAAAATTTATCCCATGAAGTTTTAGGAGCTCAAATGTATTTTATGATAACATTAAGAAGAATAAAATAATTATTCTATGTTTTAGTTCCTTTTGAGGCATTATAAATCTAGTCTTCCCAAGACACTAGGAATTTTTCTAATCTTGTTGTGTATTAACAAATATTCATTCTAATAATCATCCAATAATACATGTAAATAGTATTGGGCCTCTATAGTTTGTATTAGAGTAAAATTTTTATTTATCATTTGAAAACTAGGATGAAAAAACATTAGTAAGAACACCATGGATATGTCTAAGGATATTTATAAGGATAGTTCAATGTATAAGAAAATATCCTAGATTTTTTTGAAGGACATAGAGAGTGGTTTTCAAGAAAATAAATCCCTATCTGGATACTATAAGTGGATGTGGCTCTAGAATAGTTGTATCTATGGTTAGTAACCCAAAAAAGAGCGTATTAAGTTGGAATCAACTATTACATGGTGCATGAAAATGGACCTTACTACACAACCTTTTTGACAGTCCTAGGGGACATTCCTTAGTAAACACACAAGCTCTTTAAAAACCACTATTAAAGAAACAAAAATTCCAAAAAATATTTTATATTAGGAAATATACCATGGACAACATATATTGAAACCTATAAATTAATAGGTTTAAGAATATATGCCATTTATGAGTAATTTGTTTAATGTATATGGTTTCCCATTTATGTGTTTAATAGTTTAAAAACACTCATCCATAATATTATGTTTTCATTCAATGCCTAGAAATTTTATAAAATAAGACAACAACCAATGTAATGGGAAATTTGATGATTGCCCAAATGATATTTCAAAATTAATTAGAGTACAAGTCGAAAAATTAAAGAAAATATATTCTTAGCTAACTCATGGTTTTAACTAAAACATGAATTAGGAAGAATTCCTAAATACCCTAATAAAACAGAAAGTTGTAATTGATTCCTTTATATGAAAGAGGCATATAACATTTAATGAATATTCTAATTTTTTAATCATGTAATGATCGATCAAATCTATTTAAATGATCTTATCTATCCTAAAATTATCTAAAAATAAAAGGTTGTGTTGGATGTTCATAATATGTAGGGAGAATATGATCAATGGTGTAAGTTAATAAAAATTATGAAGCCAGAAGAAGAGATCAAATTGATGGAGTGGAAGGAATTCTTATTTTTTTCAATAAATACTTTACTCGAACTCTATAACATAAAAAGGAGGGGGATTTAAATTATCTCATGTAAGATGAAGAAAAATATATCAAGGTTCATAAAGTGAACTTTTTAAGACTTTCATAACATGCATCTGGTTTTTTCATCTCCCCAAAAGTAATTTTGAATGATTCTTTGGTGGACTAAATCCAAGTCTGTGAAAATCATTGTTAATTTGAAACATCGAAAAGTATGTGGACATTTTCCAATGTGTCCTCAGAGAATAAATGGAGATCAGTTAATCTCATGGTCCTCATGGGGATAAGAATTTAAAAATAGAGTTTAATTTTGGCAGTATGATGGAGAAATCCAATGATGGAAATAAAGTCCAAAATCCATTTTTTCAAAAGTGTGGGAAGAAGTATCCTTGAAATTTATTGTTGGATACCAAGAAGTTATTTAGGTGTTGGAAGGAAGGGAACCTATTCAGTGAATTATGATGGGATAAAACCACCAATGTGATATAATAAAGGAATACTTTATCCCTCCCTTAGCCTATTGTCCAATATTTCAACTGTAAGGAACAAGGACACTATGTGAACCAATGCACTAATCCAAGGGTTTTTGATTACAACCTATAAAAATAACCTACAAGTCCAAGAGTGAGAGGGTTAAATTATTCCATTACAACTTCGGGGGTGGATACCAATAATGAATTAGTGTTAGGTAAGCTAGTTATTAATTCAATAATATCAAACGTAATTTTTAATTTTGGTTCTTGGTATACTTTCATAGAACACAAGTTTAGTAGACCTATTCGGAAACCACCTAAAAATATAGAAGTTGAGTTTTTAGTGAAGACAAAAAATGGGTCAATTATTGAATAACAAGTATAAAACTCATTACCGATCCATATTTTTGGGCTGAAAATTACAAAAACTTTGTGATATTTCCTTTTTTAGAGTTTGGTACAATTCTTGGAAAAGTTTTTATTTCCTTATATATATTTGATATAAAATTAAAAGAGTAGGAAATTACCCCCCGTATCATGAATCAACCTCTAATTCTATACAAATGAAAGGAGGAGGGTACATATTATTTGGTATCATCATCTAAATAATGGATATTATTTTCTTATGAGTAAGCATATGTAGAAAAAATGATTGATACAAAGGAGATAATCAATTTTGGAGACTTTCCCATCACACAAGATTATTTTGATATATTCCCTAAAGAGTTAACCAATATTCCTCTAGATCAAGAGGTTGAGTTCTCAATCAAACTTATACATTGATCTCTATAAATATTTAATACCCCTTATTGAGTGGCCACCATTGAGTTTGGGGAGATGAAAAATTAGTTACAAGAGAATTTGGAAAAGTGTTTTATATGTCCAAGCGCTTCACCGTGGGGTGAACTGGTCCTATTTTTGAAGAATATAGATGGTTCAATGTTACCCTTTATTGATTATTGTACACTTAAAATAATAAAGAAAATGAACAAGTATCCACTGCCATGGATAAATGTCTTGTTTGATAAACTATATGTCGATCAATAATTCATTAAGGTGGAACTTCTGTCAGTATACCACCAATTATGGGTGAAGAAGGAATGTATTCCCAATACTACCTTTAAAACAAGGTATAGACACTATCAGTTCATAGTGATGAATTTTAGACTCACTAAAAATCCAAAAATAGTTATGGACTTTATTAATAGAGTATTTAGAGATTAAATCAAAAAATTTGTAGTAGTATTTTTAGATGATATTATTATTTACTCTAAAATAAATGAAGAGCATGAAGTGAATTTGAATAATGTGATTAAGTATTTGAGAAAAGAGAATATTTATACAAATTTTAGTAAATCTGAGTTCTAGATGAAGGAATTATCATTCTTGGGGAATATTCTCACAAACAAAGGGACATATTAGTCCCTTACATGATCAAGGTGATCAAGGAGTTTCTTAGAACAATATCTATAATGAAGATTTATAGTTTCCATAACTAGTTGGGTATTAAAGACAAAATGTGAGGAACTTATCTCATTTTTTCAAACCCTCTAAAAAAGATAACATGGGAGGAAGTAAAATTTTTATGGAACAATGAGTGTGAGAATTGATTCAAGTAGTTGAAAAAGAGGTTTATCATTTCACTAGTACTCATAATACCCTTAAGTGGATAACTTTTTGTGGTATATAGTGATTCTCCATAGAAGGATTTGAGTTGTGTACTAATGCAGAATGATAATGTTATTTCATAAGCCTCAAGGTAGTTGAAAGTTTATGAGAAAAACTATCCAACACATGATCTAGAGTTTCTTGCATTGATATTTTCATTGAAGATATAACAACATTATCTATATAGGGAGAAGTGTGAAATACATACAGATCATAAGATTCTAAAAAATATATTCATATAGATAGAGTTTAACATGAAATCATGAATATTTTTAGACCTAATCATAGAATATGAATTCTCAATCTATTACCATTTTAGGGAGGAAAACAAAGTGGAAGATACTCTATGTAGAAATGATCTATCATCTGTATCAATTATGAGAACTTAGAAGGATCCAATCTTCTTAAACATAAAAAAGAATGTATATGGGAATAATAAAAGGTTCTTTATACTACATTTATTAAATAAATACTCAACTATCCATTATTAAAAGGACCAATGTGTCATGTAAAGATGACGATTTGGGCTTTAAGATGATTCAAATAGACCATCTTTCTCTATTTATCCAGGATTCACTAATATATATAGATATATGAAGAAAAAAAATCATGTGGGATAACATGAAGAGGGAGATTTCAGAATTTGTATCTCGATACATGGTATTCCAACATGTTGAGGTTGAATGGAATAATTATAAGTGTATAATTAATCAATTACCCATAAAATCATGGAAATGTTAAATCATAACCATGGATTTCATCATAGGAATCCCCAAAACACCTAAATGTAATAAATCCATCTGGGTTATTGGCAATTTCTTACAAGTTCAACACATTTCATTACTATCAAGGAATATTTCTCTCTTGATGAACATTATAAGATATACATAAGGGAAGTTATAAGATTTTAGGGAGTTAAACTATCTATTATATCTGATCAATATTCAAGGATTACCTCAAGAATCCGGAGTAGCCTTTAGTAAGTGTTGGATTCATAACATAATTTTAGATCTACATACCATACTCTAAAGGATGGTCAATCTAAGAATACCATAATAACTCTAGAGGATATTATAAGATCTTGATCAATGCATTTACATGGATTTTTAGATCACCACCTTCACATTATAGAGTTTTCATATAATGATTGATTCCATTATAAAATTCAAATATCACCTTATAAGGCTCTATAGGGGAAGTGGTGACAAACTATTACATGTTGGGATGTATTTATAAGTAGATGGGACTTAATCTTATCCATGAGATAATAGAGATGGTTCAAACCAATCATCATCATATGAAATTTGTGCAAATTCAATAAAAATTCTATAAAAACAATTATCGATGAGTCCTAGATTCCGAGGTCATAGATTAGGTGCTACTATATCGTAATAGAACAAATTAATGAGATTTAGGGAAAAGGGGAATCTTATTCCTTGATACATGTGGACCTTTTTGATTCTTGATCACATAAAAGTGATGGCATGTCGACTAAAACTCCCACCTAACCTATCTCAAGTACATGATGTGTTACATGTATCCCTATTGAGAAAGTACATACCAGAACCCTCACATAAACTGAATCTAGAGGTGGTACTATTGGAGAAAAACCATTCATGTGAGGAGGAACCTATGAAGATATTATATTATATAGATAATGTTCTATGAAACTAGAAAACACAGATGGCTAAAGTAGTGTGGCGAAACCACATGTTTGAGGAAGAAACATGGGAACCATAAGAGGAAAAGAAGCAAAAGTACACTCACCTATTTTCACCTTAGTATGTAATATAAAATTTTGAGTGTTAAATTACATAATTAATATGATTTTATAACCACAATTTTTTATAAGGGAAATATATGTTTGATAGTATATGCAACACCCAACACTGATCCCAAACGAACCATGATTATTTAAATATGACCGTTAAAATATAGCTATTAAATTGTTGGGTATGAATAGGATTAATAAAATTATGAAATAAATATAAATTTTATACTCAATAAAAAATTTATTGATAAATTATTAGTAATTAGTAACTTAATTTTTTTGTAATGTTATTTTATTCAACAAAGAAACATTTTCTTCAAAAATGATATTTATTGATTTTTGTCAGAGAATATTATAATTAATTTCTATAATTTTTAGAATATTTATTTGATAAAATTAAATTCATTTATGAAATCAAAATATCAAAATTATAGTAGTGTGATATTTTTGGATTTTCAGAAAGTTTTTATTTTTTAGTAAATAGTGAGAAATACCGATTTTTGGTAACACTATCATTTATTTTTAATAAATTATATAATTTAAAATCCCATTATTATTTTGAATTTTATTTAAAATTAAAATAAGTATATTTAGTTTTATTAAATTTATTTAATTACTTTTAAATCTTCTTTATTCTAGATTTTAATATAATTTTATTTTTAGGCCTAAAAACACATTTGTCTGAAAACAGTTTTAAAGTGCATAATGATTCTCTATTTTAAAAAATTAAATAAACCCTAAAAATTAATTAATTAAATTAAATGAATTAATTATATATTTATAAATATTAATTTAAATCCATTTAATTATGATTACTTGTCATATAGTTAATCTAAGACCATCTTATACTTGAGAAATTCATTTCTTGAAATACTATTTTTTCAACACGTCTGTGGGTTTAATATTCAATTAAATTATTAAAATTATTTGAATTTAATTTTATAAAAGGTATAGAATATTTGGAATAATTATAAATAATATTATATAATAAGTCTAACTTAATTTTTTGTCTTAATTAATTGTAAAAACTATAAAAATATGTTAAAATGGTTAATGTTGAAAACAATTTATCCGGGGGTAAACTAAAGAGGTCAAAGGAATATAATTTTTAAAACATAATTTTTTTGAATGGTTTTATTGGACATATAACCCCTATACTCCATTATTTATCATTTTTGGAGGAACTTGGATTGACAGAGACTTTCCATTATTGAATAGTTTTGGGTAATTACAAGAATGCCACTCCTCCTCCTTTATATACGGGAAACCTATTTTCACTATTATCTATAATTAAAAATACATTTTTATTATATAATACCATCCTGAATCCAATCCTTCCCTTAAAACATTATAGAGTCATTTTTTTATCATAAGGAAAATGTAGTGATGATTTATGTATAATCTTAAAGAGTTGGTCCAAAGAAGAGGTACCATTCTTAACCAAGAATATTTATTTTATTTCTTATTTCATGTAATTAAAATATTAAGCAATCATGTTGATATAATAAAATAAATATATCTTGTATAATTATATTTTATTATGTTAATGTAATAACCTCGATCCATCTCATCTTCCATCAAATGGGAAACAAAACCGTCGATCATGTGTATGGTGGACCATCACCTCACGAACCGAAGTCATTTTTTTTATATTATTACTTATAATGGATGATCATAATGATGTATTTAATGTTTATATATTATATTAATGAAATATTAACCATTCTGTGAAATTAAAATATCCTATAATTTCTCACTTTACCATCCAATGAAAAAATGATAACACCGTTCATGTGTAAGGAAGATTATCACCTCATGAATCAATGTGATTCCATTTTAATAATTTCATACCATGGATGGTATTTTTAATTTTATTTAAAGAAATAATATTATATTTAACATATAATTATAATTATTTAAATACAAAATAAATCATATTTTTTCCCTTAATGATCTCTGAAAAATGGAAATGATACTCATGCGTAAGTATGACTTACCGTCACCATGATTGTAACATAATTAATTTTTCAAAACAATATTTATTGGTTAGTTTTAAATGTGTAATTGATGTATAAAAATTAAAATAATGGGATTATTATTATTATTGAGAAGATTATATAATATTCCATTTGACCTTAGTCAACTTACCAATGTGGTTTTGGTAATACAAGTTGAATATCATCAAAACGACTAACATGAACCAAAATAATTAATTAATTTAATATGACATAGTAATGAATTTAAAAAAATGAATAATAATATTTAAAATGGTTTTTAATAATTTATATAATTAACATAAGTTTATTATTCAGAATGATAAATAACACGCATGAAAAATCAACCTCGGGGTAAGGGATCTCTTTAAACCACCCTTTTATTCGGGATATGACCACTCTCTCTCTAACTCACTACATGTCACAAATTAATATTATATAATACTTATAAATTATATATATATATCTTACACAAATTATTATCTCACTCTTCCTTAATTTTATGGGGTAATACGTTCCTTATTATCATTTCTCAAATTCCTTCATTATGAAATCTCTTTTGATTTTGATATGAGGAAAGATTATGGAAATCATCTTCATTACAAGGTTAATTCCTATGTTTATGAATTAATATCAATTTAAATATATAGAGAACATATTAATGTAAATAATATGAATTTTAAGTGTGGACCTAGAATTATATAGCCCTCCAATGCATTGGTTAATGTTTTAGTCTCACGAGACATCATATATGGGATTAGTTAGTAAACCTAATCCATTATGGGACTCTATAGAATATGAGATGTTGTATCGGTGGTTATCCTTGAATTATGTTTATTTAATGTTTTTTTCCAAATTTACTATGCTTATATAATCCAATTATACCATGTATTTTAAGCTATTATTCCAATTTATTACTCATGAACCTCCTATTTTATGATATCATGTTTAACCTTTGACTCACATGTTATGATTCCTTATCATTTTTTTTATTTGCTGATATTTTTAGCTAAATTATTTCATTAATATATAATAAAGGTTATACCATGCATTTTTAGGAGATGAAATGGATTTTAGGAGCTCATCATGGATAATAAAATAATGATGCCATGTTTTAGTTCCTTTTGTTGTATTATGAACCTAATATTCAAAAGGCACTATGAATTTTGAATACATTTTATGTATTAATAGATATTTATGCTATGAGTTATGAAATTATATGTGTAAAAAGGATTAGTTAACTATATTTCCCCCACTCCTATGATGATAAGAATACAAGAATGCAGGAATGAAAAATATACTTCACTAAAAAATAGATTCGTTGAATATGATGATTGTGATATGGGAAAGAAAAGTAACATTCCTATAGTATAGTTGATCTAATATTCTTAACATCCATAAGGTATATATGGTAATAGAATATGTAACATAAATAATACACCCCATTTAATACAATATAAATGGTAGTTCAATGCAAATATCATTAAGGACAAAAATAATCTGAAGTGGGTTTATTGGAAATCATGGTGGACAATCATAAGGGAAACCTAAGTAGTTTCACAAGTACTATTAAAGGGAATGAAAATAGGAATTTTTGAGTTTATCTATCATTTAAAAATAATAATTTGGATTTAAGTAGCATTATAAGTACATAAAAACAATAATAATAAATAATTGGGATTAATCACAATTTAGAAAAAGTGACATAGGTGAAAATATTTAATGATTTGAAATAAAATACATTGACATATATTTTTAAATACGGTGAAAGTAAAATTAAAATCATTATGAAACCTTAAAAAAGAAAAAAATAATTGGGTTGTATTTTCAAGACCAACCCTATTCTATTACTTTATGATGTCTAGAAGAACCCATCTACACATTTGTTTAAATGTGTTTGACAGTAGTTCGAAGTGACATAGATTTATTATATAGATACAATCCATGGGACGAGTTTAGTAAAAGTTAATTCATTCAAATATTTGTGTCATATAAAAAACCATTGGTATAAAGGATTAATCTATCTCCACAATTGGTTTAAAGAAACCATCATTCGATTTCAATTTTGAATCTAGAATTTCATGTAATGTTTATGGACATCAAATGATGCAAATACTGATCTAAATTAAATTAGTTTCAATTATTTATATAAAAAATCCATTAGTATCAAACCATATTTGGTTATAAATAAGTGATATTAGGATTTTACTCATGTTTTTTAGACCACATTAACAAGGATAAGACAATTCAATAGTTAAAGTAGTAGAATGTTTGGAGTTCATGTTTACCTATTAATGTACTAACAAAGTGGTATCATTTGATTGTTTTTAAGAAACTAAATAAAAATGTGAAGAATGTTTTATAACCATTAAGTGTTTTAATAATTTTTTAAATTTATCAATAATTGGTATCAAGATCTGAAGTCAATAATGGGGAGTTTTTGATGAGAATTCGAATGTTGTTTAACCTTATTTTGGGCAGGAAGATCCCTATGAAGAACTGATAAACATAGACATCCAATGGTATCACTTGTTTATAATAAAAAATTGGTCTTAGTTGGTTCAACATATGGCATAAATTACATTATTTATTCTTTATAGTTTATTTTATGAAGTTTATGTATAATTTTGGTTTTTATCATAAGAATAATTGTTCAAGGAATTAAAATCTGAAGCTACACATGTTTATTTATGTAAGTTAGTGACATAAATATCTTTGAAATTATTGAGTTATAATGGTATTTTATACCATGGGTTTTGAATTATAAGAACTAGATAATTTGTTAATGAATCATTTCATTGTGGTAAATTCACCTATTAAAATATTTGATTAAAATATTGTTTGAGAGAGGAATTGGTTCAGATCTGGAAAATTTTAAAAAATAGAATAATTTTTATGAGAAAGTGTTAAAAATATTGAAATAAAAAAATATTAGGTTTATCTAGCGGTAAAAGATCCAAATTTTTAATCAATAAGTTATTTAAACAACCTAATGTTCCAATAAATTATTCAAAAAAGGGTTAGTGAAGATGATGATGATACATATGTGTATTTAATAGAGAAAAGGAAAAAATGGAGTGATGTATTTAGTAAAGTTGACCCCTATTCATTTTATTGAAAAAGGTGGAGGGAATAAGTCCATAAAATCCATATGGTTAGAGGATCATGGATTAATCAAGAAAGGGTGAATGAATTTCTCTATATCTATATGGTTTATAGATTTAATGAACGTATTGTAAAAAAATCAATATGGGTGATTTTTGCAAGTAAAAATTTGTGTATTGGTTTTTTTTACAATCATTAAATGATGATTATGATTGATGGTTGTGAAGGTTGTAAATTTATAAGTTTTATGATAAGGATTTTGTGATAATAACATGTGTATATTTTGTTTAATACATGACTATAAATAATGATGACACCGTTATATCACCATATATCAAGGAAATGACATGTAAAACATTTATTCTAGGTTTAGAAGTGGTGTGATCATGTTTTAAGAAGTTTAGTGATGATTGAGATGATTTTGTTTCAAGATTAGTGTTATTTAAAAAGGTTTTTAGAATACTAGAAATTTATTTTATGTATGATTTTATCTACAATATGTAAGGTAACTTTAGTATATATGTTTTTGTACTTATTGAGAAATTGTAAATGTATTGAGCCAACTACATTATATGTAAGGATCATATAAGGATATATAATTGTTATAACGCATAAACACATGATGAGTAAAATAATTTTCCTTTGAAACATTAGATATATACTAATATATATGGGTAAAAATGAATTTAAAAATGATATGTAATGGGAACTTTTATATATATTAAAGTCATATTTTTTACATTTTCAATGAAAAGATTCTTGATATATGGTCATGATGTTGTGGTTAAACATTGAAGAAATAATTTGGGGTTTTGAGGTTAAGCTTCAAGCTATATAGAAAAAGAAATGAATCATATCCCATGAATCACCTTATAAAACCATGATACATATGGTATTATAAAAAAATTTATGTAGAAACCAATAATTTCCACAACAATTTAAGATTATATGTCTTTGAGTGTTAAAATTTTTAAGTTGTGAACAATATTAATTATTTGAAACTTTCTTAAGTAATTGGAAATTATAGAATGAACATTATCAACCAAAATGGAGTTAATGAGATTAATTTGAAGTAATTTAAGATCAAGTATGTTAATATCATAAAATTGATTTTTAATTCAATTTTTTGACTAGAAATAGTGGTATATGTAAAGTATAATATATAAATAATAGTTATTGATAGACTAATACAATTAATAGAATATATAGAAAAAGGAACCCATGGTTCCTAATGGGGAGAAGTAATATGAAATAATTTTGTCAAAAAAACTTAACTTTACTAAATATTTAAATTAGAGATATTTAGTTTTTTAGAATATAATTTAATTAAATACCCTATTTTAGGAGATTATTTTTTTGTAAAATTCGTGTAAATGTAAAAAAACAATTAGAGATTATTTATTGACCACTTTAAGTTAAATAATTTAATAGGATAGAGTTACTGAATGGAGCTTCTTATCTTAATTTTTCTTCTTATGGATTCACGATATTGTTTAAAGTCTTTTTTGGAAGTGTTAGGAACTGATAGCAACTTACATGAGATATACCTTGAGAAGGGTGATGAATCACAGTATGTATGTTTTATCTAATTAAAACACTCTTCATATTCCCATCACTACCCAAATTGGATGTTTACTTATAAACCTTGAGGGTCACTCATGTTTCTACATTAAATAACCTAATACAATAACCCATTAACATTACCATTCATTTAATAGATGTTCTTTTGGGTTCATTGAATTTTTTACTGATTGGTTTGTATGTTTAAAATAAATAATACACTATTTTTTTTACTTGGGTCTCCTATATTAGGCTACCATAAGGATCATGTAAGGATGATGTGTTTTGAACCAAAATCCACTAACCAAACTGATTAATGGATGGGTTCGTCTAGGTTAATTATTTTCCAAGATCACTTCTCTTAAATTTTTTTGGGTTAAATCACTATTTACCTAGGCTCACTACCCCCATATTGGTTCACTAACTCCTATTGAATCACCACTATCTTCCTCTGTTGTATCTCAATTCTCTAGGGAGGACTCTACATATATGGAAATGTAGTCCTCTTTAACAACATCACATGATTGAGTTGAATTCTCACATATATTAAGATTATTTATTGGTCTTCTTGGGATGATCCTTTATAATATGTTACTATCTTCTCCTCTTGAAGAAATTTATTCTCTTCAATCCTATGTTTTTAAGTCCTATTATTTCCATTAGTAATAAATTTAACCATTTTATTGTCACTCAAAAATCTTCTTCATTTGGAAGTTTGATATTTAAGATCAAATAGATTCCCTTTCCTCTTTTTCAATAGGTGTGTGTATTATCTAAAGATAGAAACATTTATTAATAAAATACAAGGTTAATATAACTTTTATAAAATAATAAATCATATTATAATTAAATTGGATACATGTAAATCCATTATAGGTCTTAAAAACTACCCATAACTCCTCAAATATCTTCATTATCTACCATAGTAAACTCTATCAATACATTATGGAACATTTATATCCTCTTTTCAGTATATAATTAATTAATTTACTCTATGAATTACGATATTAACATTTGAATCATGTTTGGAAAGACATCCATTGGTTCTAAATCTTTTATAAAAAACAACCACCATCAATTAATATTTTCTCAATAATCTATTTCTTGTCACTCAATCCAACAATAATCCACCACTTATTCTTGTTAAAAAACCTAATTTTAAAAAAAATATTATCAAATAAATTAACCCAAATAATTAGGATTTCCATATATATGAATATATTGTCCATAACACCTCTATCATAATATTTTCTACTTTGGATCACTACCTCATGACTTTTTTTATTCATTAGGGATCATTGCCGATTGAGGGATCTATTTCCTACCTCTATTGAAAAGGCCTTATGATAGGGGATACTTCATAGGATATATTATATATTCCTAGAAATACTACATGCTTGATTTGGGGGGGGGGGTGATACCATGGAGTGGCCTCACTGACCATTGGTGTGGTGTTGGGAAAATTCCACCATCTTGGTTGTTAGACCCATTTCACAAATCCCTATGGAATGCACTATATTTTATAGGGAATAAAAATATTATCCTCAAAACTTACACTAATTATCAATGATTTCACTCCCTATTATACTAGATTTAGGGTTTTAACATGGCCCCTATCATAATGTTGTCCATTTCATTTCACTATCTCATGAAATTGTTCTTTGGTACGAATTGCTACCCACCAAGGGAAAAATTTATTTCCTCTTCTAAAAATGCCTTAAGATAGGGTGAGAATCCATAGGAATAATAACCCAAGCCTAGAAAATCCCCACACATGATGTGGGTATTATGGCGTGACACCATAGTGTAGCCTCACTGAAAAAATGCGTAGTGTTGACCATATCACACCCATAAGTCCATGGGACCCATTTCAAGAATCACTAAGGCATGTTTTAAATTTATGTGAGAATAAAAAAATGACATATCTTTAACACTTATATTTTACAATTCTAACATGAAGATGAATATATTTGGTCATTAAATTTCAGAGTAGTACTTATTATACAACAGTGAATAACATTTTTAATTTTTATGAAGTTTTAATTAGGTTTTCATTCTAATAATTGAGTGTCCTTCATGTCAATAATCTAATAATACACCTACATGACTATTAACTAATATATTCTATCATAATGTATAAATGAGGAAAAGAGAGTGACCCTTGGGAGGTAGTGATATTTTTCTTAAATAATTGTATAAAATATTAGAATTGGTGTGGATTAATTACACCTAAATCCTGAACCCATTGAGAAAATGAATTTATAGTATTTTTTTAGTACACCGATATGATGACAATTTTATTATACTTTAATGCATTTCAACCTGTGTGAACCAATTTAAATCACTATGTGATATCAATTTTAAATTTTTGTATTCATACTTGATACTTGGGGAGATTATATGAGGAAATAATCAATTTTTGAACAAGTAACTTATAATGAGTGAATAATATCCTAATGGATTTTATTGTAAGAAAATGATTTAATTAAACGATACCTTGATTCACCCAACCCTCTTAGAGAATCTCATATTACCAAAAATAACATCCATAATATCAATATTTAAAAATGATGACTTATTATACCTTTAAAATATTGTATATCTCCATTTATTAGTGTTAAAAGGAAATATTCACTTGGGTTAAATCATTATTATAAGATATAAAATTGGTTCCAATTACATCTCCTTCTGTTTGAGAGTAGAACTTACAAACAAGTAATTTATTATTACATTAAACTTCAACCTATTTATTAGGTTACTTTTATAATACCTATATTATTCAATAAATATTATTATCTCATATCGTAGATAACAAACACCAACATGCCTTTTTTTTCAATAAGATTAGATTCATCATTCCTTTCATATAAGAAGTCATGATTCTTTAATGCCTCATTAGAACCCTTTGGATCAAAATTATATATTATTGTAGTACGAGACATCATAAAAAATATATTGTTATAAAAAATATTTAACTTTGATTCCCAATAATGTTTCAAGTCTCCATTATAACAACTTAGACAAATTGGCTATAGTGAAACTGAGAGATACTAGATTCTAATGGACCATGATTGAAGAAGAATTTTAAATTGTTGAATTTGATGAAGTGAGAGGCCATGTAAGCATGTTTATGGGGTCATAAGAATGGGGTTGTAAATATAAAAGATTATGGAAATTTATAGATACGAAATATAATACTATAAAGGTGAATACTGATTTTGGTGGGCAGATATTGATTCTATCAGATGCTAGGTGGCATCCCACCAAGAGTCTTGTGGGTGAGAAAGTGGGGACATCCCATGACCCCAACCACTGGGAACCTAGTTATGGACCACTAGAAAATTTATGTATCTACCTATCTCTCACACAAATTGGGGTTTTTTTTTAATTTTAGTGGGTTTCATCTTAATCTTACTCATAATTTTGTTCTTCTATCTAGTGAAATATGAGGTGCTATATTACCTTTGCTGTTACTATTCTAAACATCACTCCCTTTGATTATTTGACAATTGAGAAGGTTTTATTTAAAAAATATAAGGATTTTATCTTCTATTATTCCCCCTCCTTTAACCTCCTTTACTTTTATATAATATGGTATATTTTGGTTCGGTTTGTAGAATATTGATTTCTTAGAAAGATGGTGAAATCACACTGATGAATTTAGATTTTCCATTTCATGGTTTGAGGATGTCGAAGGAGGATGAACACACAACATTGTTATCTATTTAATATAAAATATTCCATCAAGTGATTTTTAATGATGGTTATCAAAATTGATTAAAATTGATTAGATTTAAAAAATGAGTGATTTTGTTAATAATAATTTTGGCGGGTATTTGTGAGTCTTATATACCCTATGACACATGATTCCAACATCAATACATCACATGGTGAGATTTTTATCATTATAATTATTATTTTATATTACTATAAATTTTGTGGGGCCTGATAAATTGGTATTTCTTGACAATATGCATCCTATTAGATTCAAGGATTACTTGTATGAGTCTGGACATGTTATTAAATATGAGATTCAGGTTGGTGTACATTATTACTTGAGAGTTTTGATAAATACCATATTTTCATAAACTCTTACATTTTATATCATGATCATGTGTCATTATAATTATTAGAATGATTGTGTAACATTTTTTGACTCCATAAATAAGGATCATATCATATTTAATTCATAGTCATTAAAGGACCACATAGTAATTTCAAATGGTTTATTTGAGATTGAAACTATTGAATATGTGTTAGTATAACTTATTAAAGATAATAGGGAGGTGTGATTCTATTCCTGAAATGTTTTAAGGAAATTTTTTATTTTATTATAAAACTTTATTTTATTGGATAAGTATTTTAAGTATAATATCAAATGAATTTGGGAGTTTAAATGGTCAATTTTGATAATTGGATTTTAAATAGGAATTAGAATATTTAAAAAGGGCATTTTCATTGGATTTGGAGAAGCTCATTATGTGAGTAAATATAGGATGATATTAATTTTTAAATCATTTATAAAAGTGGGATTTTATTTTAATTTTCATGTTATGGAATGGGTGTGGGATTAAAAAAATTGTTTCATATGATTGATGGAGTGTGGGAAATGATAAATTTTCATATAATGTGTGATTTCATGGTCTATATTTATTTAATTATTAATTTTATTATATTTCATGATTCATGGTTATACATGAAAATATAAGAACCATATGTGAAAATATAACTTTTAGGATGGGTTTGTTTTAGTAGGTGGTGACTTATAGTAGGTTCCTCAAGAATACCCATTAGGGTTAGGATTGAGTATAATATAATTATATTCATAAAATTTTAGAGGTGAGTCTTATAACCTTAGTGATTCAATGCTGGTTGAAGACACTATAGATTCAATAATGTCTTGGAACAACCATGGGATGGTGTAAGATACATTGTTTAGTGAGTAATGGTGTGACTGTCCCCCATCAAACTTATGGATAGTGATTGATATATCCTTGGTTAGTGGGGGTGGGGGTTAGGGTTCTTAATTACTTTTAGGAATAGTTTTTTTTTGTTTCTACGTAGTTATTGAAGTGGGATATAGTCCTGATATCATTTAGATTATTGAATTTCTTTGGGTTCAGTGATATAGTCCTAATTTTTTGATCCTCCATGTTGGGGACCATAATCATGGGGGATTTTCCATGTGATATTATGATTATGGAATAGTATAAGAACATGGTATTAGAGGATAGTAGTTCCCATCATTAGGTATTTTATATTTTTCAAACATGAGATTAATCAAAATATCATATAGGCTATAAAACAATGATGTTTATGAAATTAACATGATAATAATGATACATTCCAGATGAGGTAATATTTTGGATGGTAATAGGGTTTGAGTTGATATTATAGAGAAGAATTATACTCAATCTTGGTTTTTTTCATTGATTGGTTCTCTTTGTGGATTCATATACTCTTGATGGAAATTATCATTCCATAGGTGGTCGAGACAAGACGTGGTGTCTTAGGAGGATTATAAAAGATAGTGGAATGAAATAGGATAATTCAATAAATTTTTATAATGGTGAATATAATATTTCTATTAGGATACATCTGTGATAAGACTATATCATTGGAAAAAATAAGTTGATGATGATCATTTAAGATTATAGAGACCAGGGTATATTTTATGTGTGACACTACCATCTAGAGGGATCTAACCTTTTTTACAACACATTATGTTTGGGATAGAGAAAATTATTCTCCTTAAAAAATGGTTGATATTTTCTAGTTATGATTAGTGTAACATCTCATTAACTTTATCGGGTAAATTTTCCTTTTATATAAGTTCCCTTTTGGTTCAAATCCATTAGAATTGGTTTTCTAGATTTTCTACAGGCTGCAGAGTAGGTACACATTGGGTACTGACCATTGTGTACAATTTATGAATGGTGAGATCAAGTTGTGAACCGGTACACATCATGAATAGTGGGTACACGTCATGTAGGGTGAAAATGTTAGTTTTTAACCTGAGGCGATGGGTTTTTCAATGTAACTTATCCAGTGTGGACTACACATCGTGACCCGTCCCACACTCAGTTTTAAGTCACATGTGTGGCAGTTTTGTTTCATTCCTTTCCTTGTATCTTTATTGATATCAACCCCAAAACCCTTCCTATAATTTTTTCAAGGTGACCCTCATTCACAAATCTATTCCTTTGACATTCGATCATCCTTTCTCTTACAGTGTGATTTTTGGGTAAGTGTACTTCCATGTTCATCAAGTTTCTCTCTTTCTCTCTTCTTGGGGTTTCAATGGATCATATTGGGATTGATAGATCCATGCCCCATGGTGTCATATCTTGATTCTAGGTTGGGTTTAAAGATCTCCTTCAACTTCATTCTCGTTGACAGTTTCCATTTCAAGTGTCATTCTTCAGGAAAGAGGTAGGTGGTTCCCTGCCAATTTGGCCAATTTTATTATAATTGCATTGATTGTTTTATTTCAACTGTTGTTTTAAATTAAATTTATTAAACATAATTTCAATTTCTTTGATAAACCCCGATTCCATTTAATTGAGAGATTTGAAATGGTTTTGGTACGTAAATTTGGAAAATCTCCAATTCCATTGAATAAGGGTGGGTTTGTGGAAATTGTTTTATTTAAATTATTGAATTTAAATTGTGGATTTTATGGAAATTTTTTCAATTAAATTGTATAATTTAATTGTCAAAATGAATTTAGGAAAGGATGGAATTGGTTTTAAATGGGTTTTAAACTCATAAAAATGGATTAAAGTGATTTGATAGAAACCCAGTGGTTTTATCTTGTGAAAGAGGCATGTTTTTGAATAAAACCTATGTTGGTTTAAAATGGAAAGAAATTGGAATTTTTGAAATGGAAGAATGGGATTTATTGTATTTTAAGCAGTCTTAAAATAAATTTTCCATCATGTAAGAGCACATACAAGCCATAGGTAGTTGGTGAGTTATTTGGATACAATCTACGCTATGAAAACATTCTATAAAATATCTATGATGGGTCACATCAATGATTGTAGGGTGAAGATTCACCTATGGCCAGTGTTAGGGGGACGTGAGTATAATAATTTTTCTATGTCCACTTATAGAGTGTGTAATCCTATAGCTGGTTAGTACTATCATACCTTTTGGTAGATAACCATGTTGCACACTTGTTTATTTATATTTGAGATATAAATGCATGCCAATGTTGTTTGAACTGATTTACATGCCTACTAAATTTATATAAACAATTTTATATAAATGTTTTACTTAATACACTGTGTTAGAAATATTTTATATTTTGTAATGAAAAGAATGTTCTTTAAAAGTATCTTCCCCTCATTTTGAAAATGTATATCATGTTTTGTTTAAATATGTTTTTTATTTTCCAAACTCGCTTACCTTGAAACTTTGAAAGATTTTATTTGGATAATATATATTTTTAATATGTTATGTAATATTTTGTGGTATCCTATTGGGCTTAGGCCCACACCCTACTTTTTCCTTTGGGTGTTTTTAGAATTTCTTTCTCCAGGTTCGAGCAGGGGGAAACGATATCTTAAAGGATGATCTAGCTGTTGAACCTTATTCATGGTGAGTTGTGTAATTAGGGAATGTGGGATGTTTTTTCAAAATTTGGTACTTTGGTTGTAGCACTTTGGGATTTCATTCCTTGTTGTATTCTGGCACTTTACTCCTAGTGGATCTTCCTTTTTTATGCATACTATCTTGTTTTTTTTCTTCTGCTTTGTGTTGTGGAAAATTCAATCCCACTTGTATATTGTATAATGTCAGGTACTAGTCATTGATCCATAGGGATTGTGAACACCCTTTGGGCTATTTCAGGGTTGGCTCAGTTATCAGGTTACCGGGGTAGCCAGGATAGTTCATAACAAAGTGGTTTCAGAGGAATGTTGTTCAACTTTTGTCACCAAGTTAGTATGCATTTTTGAAATCTTGTCGAGACTTAGGAGGTAGTTGCGATTGAGTGCCTGGATATCTCTCACTTCAATGAACCTTAAGTCACGAAGGGCGTCTAGGGAAAGATGTCTTGTATATTAGTTCTAGTCTTTTCCTTATTAATATTTGGATAAGGAGAAATCCAAATACTATTTGTTCCATCTATAGAGAATCATTATTCTCTCTTGCCATTCAGTTTGAGTGTTAATATAATGTCTTCATTTTATATCCTGATGTTGTGTAGCATCATGCCTCTAAGAAGATGTGTGACTCAGATATAGGAAGAGGCTGTTTCTGATCCTCAGCAACCAAATCCTGTTGTTTATCCAAATATGGTTGAGGTGATTGTGTGCACTATCCAAGATTTGGGATAAGCACCACCTCCAGTTCCTTCTTAGGCTCCTACTATAGATCCTTTTGGGGATGTTCTTTGGAATCAATCTCCAGTGTTAATTCACCAAAATACACCAGTCTTTAAGGGATAAATTGACCCTCAACATGTTGAGGAATGGTTGAGAAAGATAGAATGTCTGTTTGAGTTCCTAGAGATGCCTGACATGATCAATGTGAAGTGTTCCACCTTCGTGCTGGAAGGAACAAACAGGAGATGGTGGGACACGATGGTGATGATAGGGAAACAATGGGGATTAGAGTAGAAATAATTAAAGGTTATTTTAACCAACCAATTCTATATATAGTCAATGGTATTGGATAAGGCTTTATAGTTATTCAAGCTTGAGCATACCGATAGAACCATGACTGAGCATTCAAATCACTTTACTGAGCTGGTGCAGTTTTCTCTTAAGATTGTATCTAATGAGAGAATGAAGGATTGAAGGTTTGATTTGGTACTTCGATTAGATATCCATTCTTAGGTCTTATTTCTGAAGCTTCCCAGTTATTCTGATGTGTTGGATAGGGTGACGATAGTTGAGATGGACCTAGCTGGGAAGTCAGGGTTTAGGGGAGTTTCTTTTTCTCCTAGTGAAAGTGTTGGTTCCTTCAAAGGAAAATATAAGCGTGATGATTCTCATGGTAGTTATCGATGAAATAATCATTCCAGACCTCCAAAAACTCCAGGAGTAAGTTCTTTGGATTGCTATCAGTATGTAAAACCATGACATTATAAGAGGGTTTGCACTGAGGAACCCAAGGAATGTAGTTACTTCAGACGTTCAGAACACATAGAGAGGTTCTTACATAAATTCTATACTATGCCTAGTGGGAAATGATCATCACATCCTACTAAGACTATGGGTTAATCAAATGATTCACATTCAAAAGGTTTACAGCCACAGGTATTTGGAACAAAGCCTTTTCATGTAGTGGAATAGTCTCTAGAGGAAGTAAACACAGGTCTAGTGACCGTGAGAGGTAACATCACTATAGAATCATCATTAGTGACTTATCTTTTTGATATTGGTGCATCTCACTCTTTTATTTCATCCCGTATCGTTAACCTACTTAATTTTTTATGGATCTACTATCTTGTGCAATGAATATTACTAAAACCCTTGGTACTAAGAGAGAGCAAGGGCTATATAGTCCTGCTTGTGTCTTCTCTATATAAGATGACGACCAATCTTGGAGTTTTTTGGTTCATGATATGAAATCTCTTAAGGTCATATTTTGGATTGATTGTCTCATTGACAATAAATCCAAAATTTATTATTATCTTTGACGAGTCTACTTTACTACACCTAGTGGTGTGCCTCTTGTCTTTTAAGGAGAATGAAACCCAAGGTCAAGGAGAGCTAGAACTTCTTATCCATAATTGGGGAAAATGATATAAGTGTTTTCTTTTGATATGGAGTGGGATTCATTGAGTGGTGATCTCCCTCTAATTTTCATCAAGTTTTCTGATATATTTATTTTGGATTTCTCTAGTCTACCACTGGTGAGAGAGGTTAGGTTTTATATTGACTTAATTCCTATAACTTAACCAATATCTATTCCCTCTTACTGAATGGATCCATTTGAATTGAAAGAGATAAATTCCCACTTGGATAAACTTCTTAAGAAAGTATTCATTCACCCAAATGCGTCACCTTGGGCAGTTCCAATTCTCTTTTCCAATAACTTGATGGTTTTCTTCATCTATGTGTCTATTATAGAAATCTCAATCAAGTTATGATAAAGAAAAAATATCCATTTCCACGGATTGAAGATCTGTTTGATCCGATGAAAGGGGATAAGTGGTTTTCAGAGATCTACCTTTGATCTGGTTACCATTAGTTGGGGATAAAAGAATATGACATTCAGAAAACCTCTCAGAGTTGGTATGACCACTATGAGAACCTTGTTATTCCATTTGGTTTAAAAAATGATCATAATGTTTTCATGGATTTAATGAACAATATTTTCTATGAGTATCTGAATGCCTTTGTGGTAGAATTTATGGATGACATTCTTGTCTACTTGAAGTTTGAGGAGGATCATGTGCAATATATGAGGATAGTTCAGATTCTTTTGAGAAATCACCATCTTTATGCCAAGATTTCAATGTGTGATTTATGGATTTTTGAAGTGAAATTATAAGGAAACTTGGTGTCAGAACAGGGTATATCAGTTGATTCTGAAAAGGTGAAGGCTTTCATGACTTGGGAGCAACCATAAAATGTCTTCGGGATCCAGAGCTTCTTGGGATTAGTTGGTTATTACCACAGGTTTGTGAAGGAATTCTCAAAGATGGATTCATCAATGACTTATCTGACTCATATGGGGTTAATGTTTTCATGGAATTATAAATATCATAGTTCTTTTGTTGATCTAAAACGTTTGTTTACTACTATTTCTAGTGTTGAATCTTTTGAAATCTAGGTAGGGCTATGTGGTATTTTGTGATGCATTGAGTTTCATTATTTGGTTGAGTTCACATACAGAGGGACCATGTAGTAGAATATGGATATCTTCAGCTTAGGACACATGAGAAGAATTATTCTACCCATGAACTAGAACTTACAGTAGTGATTCACGTGCTTAAGAGTTAGTAACAATATTTTTTGAAGAAATCTTTATGGTGTATTTAGAAAACAAAATCTTGAGTTATATCTTCTCTAAAAAAGATTTTAATGCTTAGCAGAGGCATTGGGTGGAGTACCTACAGTATTTAAAATTTGACATCACCTATACCTTAGGGAAAGGGAATGTCATTACAGATGAATTGAGTAAGAAACATTCAACCCAGGTAGTGAAAGAATACTCAGAAGAGTAAAATTTGATGTATTTCTTTTCACAATTGCATATTAGAGCTCAGGAGGATGGGGATGAGGTTTCTTTGGACATTTTTCTATTGACATATTATCATATAAAGATGATTCTTCAATATCAACATCTTGATGATTATTTACATAGAATTATAGAATCCCTTTATGATGGGGACACATTTTCCCTCTGGTTATTCTCCAAAGAGGGTGATCTATGTTATCGGAACCGCTTCGCTATTCCATTATTAGCAAGGAAGGATGTGATGGGAGATTTCCAAAACACCCAGTGGCATGTGCACCCAAGAACCAAAAAAATGTTCTGTGATGTTCATCAACAATTCTGGTGTCTAGGTATTAGATAGGACATTTCTAAGTTTGTCTCTCATTTCTATATGTTCCAATAGGTTAAGGCTGAGAATCAGAAACCTACGGGTTTACTTCAACTACTTCTAGTCTATACTTAGAAGTGGGATGACATCTCTATGGACTTTTTGGTCAGGTTTACTCATTCCCAGAGAAATAATAATTCTATATGGGTTTTTATTGACAGGTTAATCAAGTCATCTCACTTCACAACCATTCAAGATACATCCAAGGTTGAGGAGTTGGGAAGTCTCTACATGAAGGATATTGTTCATTTTCAAAGAGTTCCATATGCTATAGTATCTAATAGGGATCCTTGGTGTACTTCTCACTTTTGGAGAGGCCTTTAAGAGGCACTGGGATCTGAGGTCTGTTTGAGCATGACCTACCTTCTGCAGACGGATACCAGACAGAAAGATCTATACATATTCTTGAGGATATGCTTTTCCACTGTGTTATCAACTTTGGTGGGGCTTGGGATGATCACTTAGGACTATTTGAGTTTTCTTATAACAATATTTACCATTCTGTGACCAGAATGGAACCTTTCAAGTCATTGTATATATGACCTTGTAAATATCTACTGTGTTGGTCGGAGGTGGGTGAAAGTTCCCTAGTTGTACCAAGCTTGGTGAAAGATATGAAAACTAAAATTCAATTGATTCATCATAGGATGTTGATAGTAAAAACACAATATAAGTATTATTTTGATCAACGTCATAGAACTTTGGAGTTTTTAGTTGGTGATTAGGTGTTCTTAAAGGTTTCACCCCAGTTGGGTCATCAATGAATTGGGAGGAAAAGGAATCATGTTCCTCGTTTTGTGGGACCTTTTTAGGTTTTTGAGTAGGTGGGGAAAGTTTCTTACCATTTGGAACTTCCACCATGGCTAACGTTGATACATAATGTGTTCCATGTATCTTATCCAAGAAATTATCTATCTAATCCATCTCACATTTTGAGATAGAGTGATCTTGAGATTGATCCTGATTTATCTTTGACTAAGAGACTAGCTAGGATAGTTGATTTTGAGGCCAAGGTACTTCATGGGAGGACTATAACTTTGGTTCGTATACAATGAAATCATGGATCTAATAGTTAGGATATGTAGGAATTCAAGGCACTGATGAAAGAGTAGTGGCCTCATCTCTTTGGCATGGAAGTTTCTTCATAAGAATTTTGGGGGTAGAAAATTTTTATGGTGGGGAGGTTTTAACATCTCATTGCCTTAATTGGGTAAGTTTACCCTTACTATAACTTCCACTTTTGTTCAAATCCCACTACTAGAAAAATAACCTATACCAACGGTTTGGAACCGTTGGTATAAGCCTCCAAACCGTTGGTATAGCCTATACCAACGGTTTAGAGGACCATGGGAAAGTAAGACATGGGGATAGGTCTATACCAACAGTTTTGGAAAAATGTTGGTATAGACCTATACCAACGGTTTTCAAAACCGTTGGTATAATTAATATGAAAATCTATACCAACGGTTCCATAAAACTGTTGGTATATGTATTTCAAAAAAAAAACATTCGGTGGGATTTGATCCCAGGACCTCCCGTTTAGAATTGAATGACCTAACCAATAACCTAACATGACTTTTGTAAACATAATTTCATAAATATATATATGTATTATCATAATTATTTTAAATTTTGATTTATATAATGTTCTCGATAAGAATATTTGATAAAAAATAAAAGAACCTATACCAACGGTTTTGAGAACTGTTGGTATAGGTCCTTTGATTTTGGGACCTATACCAATGGTTTTGGACAAACCGTTGGTATGGGGGGGGGGGGTCTATACCAACTGTTTTGCCAAACCGTTGGTATAGGGTCTCTATAATGGACCTATACCAATGGTTTGGCCAAAACCATTGGTATAGGTCCTCTATAATGGATCCATACCAACGGTTTGGCCAAACCGTTGGTATAAGTCCCCCCTATACCAACGGTTTGTCCAAAACCGTTAGTATAGGTCTATATAAGTGACCTATACCAACGGTTTTGGCCAAACCGTTGGTATAGGTCCAAATTAATGAACTATACCAATGGTTTGGCCAAAACCGTTGGTATAAGTCATATTTCCAGTAGTGTCCCTTAGAAGTGGATTTCTAGATTTTCTATAGTCTACAAAGTAGGTAAACGTCATGTATTGTCCACTGTGTACATGTCATGAAAGGGGAGATCACGTTGTGAACTGGTATATGTCCAAAATGGTGGGTACACATCATATAAGATGAAAATGTTGGGTTTTAACCCAAGGTGATGGGTTTTTTGGTGTAACTTAACCAACATAGAATACACGTTGTGACCCTTGGGTACACATAATTACCCGACCCACGCCCAATTTTAAGTCATGCATGCAGCTATTTTGTTTCATTCCTTTCATTGGATCTTCATTTCTCTCAACCCCAGAACCCTTCCTAGGAATATTTCAAGGCCCCATCCTTCCCAGATCTATTCATTTGGTGTTCGATCATCCTTTCTCTTGCGGTGTGATTCCCGGGTAAGTATTCTCCTTTTTTTTCAAGTTTCTCTCTTTCTCTTATCTTTGGTTTTCGATGGATCATATTGGAATTGATAGATCCATACCCTGTGGTGTAAAATCATTATTATAGGTTGGGTTTCAAGATATCCTTCACCTTCGTTCTTGTTGATGAGTACCATTGCGAGTGTTATTCTTCAATAAATAGGTAGGTGGTTCCGTCCCGATTTGGAAAATTTTCTTACCATTATATTTATTGATTTATTTCAAATGTTAATTTAAATTGAATTTATTTTATAAAACCCGATTCTAATGAATTGGGATATTTGAAATGTTGTTGGAACAAAAATTTGGAAAAACCCCAATTCTATTGAATTGGGACGGGTTTGTGGAAATTGGTTGATTTAAATTGTTGAATATAAATTATGGATTTGATTGAAATGTTTTCAATTAATTTGTTGAATTTAATTGTGAAAATGAATTGTGGAAAATATGGAATTGGTTTTAAATGGATTTCAAACTCATGAAAATGACTTAAAATGATTTGATAGAAACCTAGTGGTTTTATCTTGTGAAATAGGCTTGTTTTTGAAAAAAACATGTTTTTGTTTTAAATGGAAATAAATTGGAATTTTTGAAATGGATGAATGGGATTTATTGTATTTTAAGAAGTCTTGAAATAAATTTCCCATAATGTAAGAGCACATGAAATCCTTAGGTAGTTAGTGAATTATTTGGATACACTCTATGTTATGACACCATTATATAACCTACTTGTGGCAGGTTACATCCCTGATGGGAGGGTGAAAAGTCCCCTCTGGACAGTGTTAGGGGGATGTGAGTATACTAATTTTTCCATGTCCACTTAGAGAGTTAGGAATCCTATAGATGGTTAATACTATCATAAATTTTGGTATATGTCTATGTTTCTCACTTTTTTATTTATATTTGAGATATAAATGTATGCCAAAATTGTTTGAACTTCTTTGCATACCTGCTGAATTTATATAAACTGTTTTATATAAACTGTTTTACATAATCCATTGTTTTAGGAATTTTCCATATTTTGTAATGAAAATCATGTGCTTTAAAAGTATCTTTCCATCATTTTTAAAATGTATACCATGTTTTTTAAAATATGATTTTGATTTTTAAAACCTATTTACATTAAAACTTTGAAAACATTTCTTTGGATAATATATTTTTGGCATTTGTTATGGAATCTTTGGTGGTATAACACTGGGATTAGGATCACACCATAATTTTTCCTTCATGTTTTTGTATACTTTCTTCTTACAAGTTGGAGAAGGGGGAAATGATCTCTTAGAAGAGGATCTATCTATTGAACCTTGGTCATGGTGAGTTCTGTGCTTCAGGACCTTGGGATATTTTTCCCCATCTGGAACTTTGGTTGTATCACTTGGGGATTTTATGCCTTGTTGTATATGGTACTTTACTCCTATTGGAGCTTCCATTGTTATGCATACTATTTTGTCTCTTTTTCTTCTGCTATGTTTTGTGGAAAAATCATTCCCAATTTCATGTTGTATGATTCTAGGTGCTAGTTTTCGACCCGTGGGAATCAGGAATTCCCATCAGGCTATGCGAGGGCTAGTTTGGTTATAGGGTTACCAGGGTACTTGGGATAGTTCGTGACAATTGGTAAGGTTTTATGGCGAATTATATAATATTTAGGATATGAAATTTTATGAGTTTAGGCCCCATTATTTTTTCCCAAATTTTTTAATTAAATATAACTAAGAAAATTAATAAATTAGGCTATGAAATAAAGATTAAATAAACTATGGAAAAAGTGTATAATTTATATTTATGAGATATATTCCATATATGTCAAATTCAATGGAAATTAATATAAAAAAATTAGAAGCAATAATCCATTTGTTGGCCAATGGAACTATTATTTAGTTGGAATCACATAAATAATGTATGAATTTTTTTTAATATGATGATGTAATACATATCTAATTTTTAAACAATGGTTTATCTATTATTTGGGGTAGTTTTTCCATATTTTATTAGTGAATCTAAATTGAGAGAACCTATTTTAATATATAATTTTATCCATAAATCTTGAAATACTAGAAGAAAAGAAATAAAAAATACCAATAATTTTGATTAAAATAAATGGTATAGAAACATTATTTTTAGAATAATTTAGTAACATAATTATTAAAAGGATTAACTATATTATGAGAATCTTGGGATTCCTTATTTTGCTCCATTTGGGTTTATCTTAATATAACCTACAATTAGTGTCTACCATGTATCATTAAATTTACCTAGAACTCTATGATAATAAAAATTTGTAATACCATTTATTGAATTATTATCAGTATCATCATAAAGATATGTAGAGTATCTCATTACATCAAAAACATGAATTATAGATATATTATTACAAATCACTTATACATTATGTTTATAAATATTTCTATTCAACCAAATAACATATAATAGGCTTTCCACTACAACAAGAAGTAGGTTATTACCCTTTAAAAATAAGTTCAAATGAAAGATGGAAATAAAATATTTATAATTTATCCAACCACAATGTAGGGTACTTCAAAAATATTACAAATAAAATTCCACAAATACTTGAATCTTGAACCTTATTATTTCATCACAGTTATTGTTGAACTTAAGAACATTTCTCACCATATTATATAGTTCCACATCTTCCATGAACTCATATTTAATACTCAAATTGATGGATGGTTGAACATTCATCTATGGAATATATGATATGTCCACTTCTATGTTGATTTAATATTCCATTTATATGAATCCATAAATATTATATCTCTTTCAATAGTTATCTTGGAAAACTATTATGGTCCTTCTGAATCAGAGAATCATCCACCTGGTTCACCTTCTGAGGGTGGTGGTGCATGGAGCAGTTATAATATTTAATCAATTCTAACTATATCCTTTGGAAAAAATTTAAATCTTTTTCTGTAACTATATAATTCAATATTTTATAATAAGTGAATATATAACATCTTTTACCATAATGATATGGCATCCATATTTTGAATGAAAGGATTATAACTTCCAACTCCAAATCATGATTTGAGTAATGTTTCTCATGAATTATCAATTGGAATGAGAAATTAGTTATCACTATATCATTATTCATGAGGACATATCACTGAACTTTGTATGCTGCATCACTAAATATCACATAGTCTTCTACACTATAGTATTTTTATGCATAGATTCACTAAATATCATTCTTTTCTTCTCCATGAAAGGCTACTCACATTTATTTATTTAAATAAAATTTTATCCTTTTCGAGTCAAATTGGTAATTGGATTATATAGCGTGAGAAAAACACTAAAAATAAAAAAAGTATCCATTTATCCAATGAAAACTATGTATCTCAGTTACCATGGTTGTTCTTTTCATTTTTTCAATAGTATTATTCATTAAATTATCCATCGATATACCATTGATTAAGATTATATGACCAAATAATGAATTTTTTTAAACCATAATTCACCCTTGGTAAACTTGGAATATATTTTCTCATTCCCCAATGTATTAAATAAAATATTAATATGATATTTATTATCTTCTTTTCTCTTATAGTATATAATAATATCATTTATAAAGACTACCAAAAATAGATCAAGGTAACCTTTATAGATTTTATTCATTAAATTCCCTATGATAATGATAGAAATAGTTAGTAAAAATAGATATACTATAAATTTATAATTAATAAAATTTATATGAAAGGTTGTATTAGGTATATCCTCTATCATTATCCTTAATTGATGATATCCAATAAAAAATTCAATCTTGGAAAAGTATTGATATTCACAAAATTGATC
Source organism: Viscum album (assembly GCA_963277665.1). Lineage (NCBI taxonomy): Eukaryota > Viridiplantae > Streptophyta > Magnoliopsida > Santalales > Viscaceae > Viscum > Viscum album. Next base: position 422,931,692 of record OY728166.1, on the reverse strand, counting down.
GAAAAAGTCATCAATACAGTGTAGAGGATTGTTTTTCTTGGTAGTGATCATTTTAAGTTTTGTATAATCAACTCAATGATACAGGGAACCATTATTATTTATAATAATAATAACTTTTTCACTCCATAGTGATGCACTAGGGATGATGAATCCCTCATTAAGATTATTTTAGAGTTTTATCTTCAATTACTACAACTCAATCGGGGCCATCCTATATCAATTCATTGTAATGTGTGTACCACCAAGAATGAGTTATTCATAAAACTAAATTAATAATTTGAGGGATGAATATATAGGTAATTGGGAAAAACATATCCATATTACCAAATAATAGGAATAAATTTTATTTAGACTTTCTCCATAACCATTTTAGATAATCACCCCACTTAAATAATTAGTAATACCTATACAATGGAAGTAACTTCAATTGGTAGTTAATATTGATCATAAAAAAATATAATAATAGGTTTTTTTAAGAATATCATAAATGAATTCCTTTATGAGGAATTTGATATGGGATATATATATATATAGAGAAAATCTATTTTCAAAACCACATCAATTTCAACCAAACGAAGAATCAATAGGTTGGTAGGAAATACATCCCCAAAATATTTTATTTGGGAGGAGATGTTGACTTGTTATGTGAACATCATAAAATTAATTTTTTTAATACTAACTCAAAATTTAATCACATAGGTGGTGGTGTGATTCCCTTATAAAATTATTCAGATCTAAAATAGTGTGTATATCCAAAATATAATAAAAAAATTACAGTTATAGAGTTAATGGTTTATGTTCCTTTCACCACTTCATTCGCATGACCCACATCAGTAGTTTTGAATCCATGATCTTTCCCTTTGTTAATTAAATTAGGATATTGCTTGAGATAATTTTCAACATTATCTATCATATTTATATACTAATTTTTACAATGTCTATAATCCTTGAAATTACAGCATTTAAGTGTGGGTGTAACTGTTTGTTGATATTTTTCACTGTTATATTCATTGACTAGAATCATTACATCACTTATTCATTATTTTTATCAATGAAATTTTTTACCAAAATTAAAAAATTTATCATAACATATAATTAGATTTCCTTCATAAATTCATCCACACTTCTAACATGAAATAATATTAATTTTAATTTCTCTATTTTTTAAAAATTATAATTTCTTGGAAATTCCATCTTCGTATTTTTTTTCAAAAAACCTTAAGTACAATTAGAGTCACTAACTTCTAATTAATTCTTCAGAGCACATCAAAAAAATTCATCATTACTATTAAAGTACTTAATAGAAAATTACTTTCAAATAATTTATCTTAAGACACTAATGAAAAAATAAAATTTTATTCTATGGAATATGATAAAACCTGAAGTGAACCTTATAAGTCTTGAAAAATTTTTCTCAAAGGAATCAATGGATTTATCATCATTCTATTTCAGTTATATGAATTCAATAATGAATTAATTATGATGAATTTGATAAAAATAATAATCTAAAAATTATTTCTTAAATGTTTTCCTTTTTTATGGAACCAATTTCCTATTATTTAATCGTATTTTAGATAAAAATCCACCATTGATCTACTTCACCATCAACATGATATTCTTCCAGGAAAACATTTTCATGTATTAACACTAAATAATGGAAAATATATTTTTAGTGGAATTAATATATTTCTCAATAATTATTAGATTAGTAAAATCATTGATGGATGGTGGTTTTTTTTCATAGAAGACTCTATTGTGATTTTTCCTTCCATTTCCATTTTGGAAGAATAACACAATTCATGTTACCATTCAAAACATTGGAGTATTAAATGATTATAGTTGGATTATTTCATAATTCATCTCCCATTTCCTTTTACTTATTAAGAGTATGATCTTTCCATTACCCATAACAATCAGTATTATAATGACCCCCTAGTTATATCCATTGATTAAACTAAAAACCATAGTGTGAGTAATAATAGTCATAGTGAATAATGATGTAATCATGAAAATGAATTCATAGGATATATAAATCAAGACACTTTATTTTTAATATATGAATTATTATACTTTACCAAGGTCATTAATGATAATTATCTATTCAAGTCTACAATAATAATTCATAATAAATACATGAATTAACCCATGAAAATCCGTAGTCAGTGTTTTATAGGTTTGTAGTCTGATTGCAACTTATTGTGAATTAATGATAAATGAGATAATACCCAAAACACCCATTTTAGATCTATTACCCTAAGGAGTATATGTTCCTTACCAAAATCCATTTCTATTATCTAAAAGCGATATATTTTATAAGAAATAAGCAATCTATACATTAACATAATTTTAGGATATTATCCTATAAATATACTTATCCTCTAGTTATTCAAAAATTTCTATAATCCTAATATCAAAAATAACTATACCCTTATATGATACCCACTTAGGTAACCTGAACATAACATACATAAATATTCCATTAGTTTAGATGAATATTCAAAACAAATTACAATAATACATGCCCAAGTACCATAAGGGTTTAGTGTATTTAGAGACTATATACATAGTTCTATTTTTTCATAAAGTATATTAAATATCCCACCAAAATTTATTCTCACATAGTAATCCTCTTAGTCATATAATACTTAAAAAATTTCTAAATAAATTTGGGAAAGGAAAAAATAAGAAAGCGCGGGGTTCAGATTCTCATTAATGGAAAACATAGGATATAACAACAATTGATAATAAGTGATCATAATATAAGAATATTTCTATGATAAAATGATTATAACTTGTGATGATAATACCTAGTCAGTCAAAGATTAGAAATCATAAATCATGGAATAAGGCTTTTTAATAAAAACAGACATATATAACAAGTTTGTGAAATAAAAAATAATTAATCATGATCCATGAGTATATAACAGAAAAAAAATCATAGGATTGTTTCATAGATATAGTAATGTAAAATAATATCCTTTATCAAGGTTCAATTATATGACTATAATAGTGTATTTGGTTAAATCCCCATTTTATCATTTTCTCTATCATGGTTCACTCCCAAAACTCTCTTATTAGATAGATTCCCTTATTTATGTGGCATCACTCCCCATTGTAGTCCATATTATAGTATGAGATATCCATGTTCACCCAATGAATTTGAGAATTATATAACTCTAGGACTAACCATAAAACTTATAAAAAACAAAAATATGAATTATAAAAGATCATAAAACATTCATCGTATCATCATATCATAACCTATGGAAATTATAGAAGTTTCATAAACATTTAATCATTTTATTATAGCATAACTTGTGGAAAAAAACATTATAATGATTTCATCATAAATTAGTTAAACCATTGGAATGAAATTAGTTTCATAGAATAGTCCATAAATTATCATTATCATAAGTCATCCAATGAAAAAAGTGGGTAGTAGCATAGTATAATTTCCCCAGTGTATAATAAAAATCCTTAAAAGTTGTTGATATAGATAAAAATACCTTTTAAGAATAATCAATACTCTATTTGAAAACATGATAAAAAAATCCTTTTCATTTGAAAAAAATTTTAACTAAAATTTCTAAAATATTGAGAAACTTATATTCATTGAAAATAAACATATAATATTATAATGGAATCATAAAAAAATATTTCTCATGACATATGGAAAATCCAATTATACTGTTTACATTAAAAGAGATCATTATTTTCACACTTTATTAAAAAGTAAAAAATGACTTGATCAAAAATTTATTCTTGAAAAGGATTCCTTTTAAAAAATTGTAAAAAATATAAAAGGTAATGAATATGAAAATTTTAAAAAGTTTTATTTATAGGTAAAAAATTTCATAAAACAATCTGAAAGAGAATTAATATGAAATAAATAGTTTGATGACTATAGAGGAATTAATCTTGATGTTTTTTTAAAAATATTTCCTTGTTAATTTTAAGTTAAAAATAGAGGAAAATGGTAATATTAAAATAAATTCCACTAATAAAATTATGATAATAAAATATTTGGAATTTAAATTATAATATATATATATATATATATATATTTTCTCTCAATAGAAATTTATCATAGACAATCTCAAAGAGAAATGAGATTGTAACAAAAACCCCTTATCTCAAGTCCCGTCTTCCATCGTATATGTTCAAATATTCTGTATAATAAATATATATTATATTAAATATATTATATAACCTTATTGATACATGAATTAATATTCTCCATTCCTTTATAATTTATAATTATTTATTAAAAAAATTTATTCTTTAAAATAAATATTTGTATGAAAATTGGCCCGCCTCCATGCATGTTTCAATTCAATGGATCCTAGAAATTCACCTTGGTTGTGGTTTCATCATTTAAATAATGATAATAATGAAATAATTATCATATTTATTCATAATATCCACTTTTATAGTCATTAATATAAAGTGACGATGAAAAATTAATTACATCACCTAGTGGAGACGGTAGTCCATACGTACGAATGAATGATGATTCTTCTTTTTTGATGGATAAAACAATAAAAACTTAAAAAATAATTCAAAATTATATAATAATTATGATATCATAAATATAAAATATATTTATTAAATATATAATTATTTCCATCTATGTAAAGCTGAAATTAATAATGAATCACATCATTTCATGGAGGTGGTAGTCTACATGTATGCATATGGGATGTTATCATTTTCCAAAAGATTGAAATGTAAGAAGGTATATATTATTTTATAATTATAGAGTATTAATGAAATAATTAATACCATATATAAAAATCATTTACCTCCTAATAAATATCCATGAATGACAGTGAAGAAAAATGAAATACATTATTTCGTGAAAATGAAGTCTGCACATGTGCGTAAATGATGCTTTCATTTACCATTTGATAGAGAAGGAGACGAATAATGGTTTCTATATCTACAAAATAAAATATTATTTTATTAGATATAATTATTATAATATATCTCCGTGGTAAACATGTAATTTTATGATGTGTAATAAGATATAAGATAAAGACTCTCGGTTATGAGCAATACTGCTTCTTTAGAAAGCCTAATTTAGCTTACTTATTATGGATTGAAAGGTTGGAATTTTGAAAAAAATAGGATCCCTAGATCATTAGTTGGTATGATATAAAGAGATTAGATCTATATTTGGTAGATATATATGGATAATTAAGTGTGATTAAGTGATGAGAGGTGGTATCCTTTTGTAAGGGACGATGAGGAAACACAATAAAGTTTTCAAAAGTGTAAAATATATTAATGTCATACTCAATCTAAATACCTAAAAATAACTCATAGTTGAAGTTTATAATAAATAGTATCAAGATATTACCATAAAATGGTATTTATACAAGTTTAAAAGTCTTCATTACCCTTATAATTTTAGTTTTAACCCTCTTAACTCGTTTTAACTCTTACTATTGTAACTATTTTTCTACCAAAGTAATTATTCATAATGAAAAAATAAGTTATTTGTTTTAAATAATATCAATAATTTTAATTCAAAATATTTAATAAATTTTAAAATATTTAATTTCTATATATTTTTTAATTTCATTTAAAAATAAATTTGCAAAACACAATAAACCATTTTTTGAAAAATGAATTTTAAGAATAAAACTAACCTTACCTTCTTTCATTTCCATGTAAAAACTACTAGATTAATGTTAAAATATTTTTATTGAATATATTTTTGATACATTTAATTGAAATAAATAATAAATTTTTATTAATTTAATGTATTAGGGAAAACACATTGTGTGCATAAAATATTTTTTTATTAAAAACATCTCCTTCTACCTTAAAATTAATTTATTTTAGTTTATATATAGTTAAAAAGTAATGGATTAATTTTAAAAATATTTATGTAAAACTATTTTCATAATTTAGTTATTCCTAATCATATATTATAATACAATAACTATATGATAACAATCACATTAAATAGTAATATTTTAATAGTATATTGTGGTTCGTATAAACTTGATGGCACATATTAAGAAATATATCAAAAGAATTTAATTTATATAAATAGAAATATATCATAAAATATTTGGGTGTTACATGAAATAAAATTTAATGTATATGATTTATAGTTAGTAGCACTAAAAGTAGTAGAATCAAACACACATATATTATTTCATATTTCTTTATCAACATCTTACTTAGTATATCCTCAAATTGCATTATTATTCTGACAAGACCATTAAGAATTTGATTGGTAAGACATTTTTTATCACAATAAAAATATTTTAGACTTACACCCATTTATACATTTGAAAATAATACTATCCACTAGATAATCATCTATAGTATCCTTATCGCCAATAGATCACAATCTGTTCACTATTTTCATAAATCAGAGTTGTGTTTGACCAACTGATTCTCTATGAGGAAATTAAAATGGCTGAAAGTAAACTCCCAATGTAACTATACAAGTACCTATATAATTATATATATAATAATTATTTATCACTCAATTTATATAAATCTAAATTATTGTATCACTTGAAGTTATTTGGATACAAATATTTGAATTTATCAAACATAATAGAGTATTGGAGACATAATATGTTTCTTGATATTAATCTATATCATCATTAATGAATTTATATGTCTCATTTATATAAATACAATAATTAATAACAATCATCTAGTCATTATCATCTAAATTATTAATCAAAATCATCTTCTCCTGATCTCTATAGCACTCACAATCAATACTATCAAAGATAATTTTCTAAATAGAATTATTTTTTAAAAATGTTTCATTAGGTAATTATATTTATTAGAAAATGAATATTTCTATATTATAAATTTATATAAGAAAAAATATACTTAATTTGATATAGAATAATATCCCATTTGTTCCATATTCAATGGGTGGTGGGGTTAATGAATTTTAAGTAAAAAATAATAATTTTCTCACTCAAAATAGTAATAAGTATGGAAGTTATATATTACAAAATAATATATTATAATGATAATAAATGTAATGAAAATGAACTAATTTGATGTTATGAATTTTCGAAGGTATAAAAAATTAAATGTAATGATATCATACATGAATTGAAATATTTTAGTTTATTTCTCAGTGGAAATGCACAAAGTTCATTAAAAAACTTATATAAAAGGATATAATCAAATCTAATTTGAAGAGAACATTTCTTATAATCCAAATTGGAAGGAGGGTCATTACTCTAATCCAAAGGAACCAAGTTCAAATCCTACAATAATTCCTTGATCTAAAATTTTAGAAGATACTAGTGCTATCCTTGGAAATTATTTACAGATACCATTAGTAGTAAGATTTTTCCCTAAGAACCTATTTATTTTTTTAGTAATTCATATTCATAGTATTCATTGTGATAGATGTTAATAATAAAATATTTCTATCTATGGAATCTTTTTGAACATAATGTATAAAATAAAATTATAATAATATATTTATGAGATTTTATAATAATATCCTTAATATAAGTAGCTCTTATAACACTATTAAAAATAAAAATAAATAGAATCATTTAGGTATATCTTAGGTGGACTCATGATATTTTTCTATTTATGGTTCATAATCATATCATCTATAACATGAGATTAAAAATTTTAAAACTATATAAAAAGGAAATGAATAAAAATTAATGTATGTTAAAGTAAAGAAAAGAGTATGTTGTGATCCATCCAAACAATGGAACTAGAATAATTCATTTTAGAAAAATGTCTCCACATTCAGTAGTTATCAATTAGATAAATTTTTGAGATAGTAGATTCATAAATTATATTATGGTATACACATTTCTAAATGGTGAATCTTATGTTAGGATGCACTCTTACAAAGATTGGTATTTTTGTTATGTGTCCTTATAGTTTAAATAACCATTAATAAAATTATAATATTTTTTTCTCATACCTACAAAAGAAAAAACCATAATTTATTTGTTTAATTTACGCATAGAGAGTTGGGATCAAGAGGTGTGTTCATGTGCCATCTTAGTTGTGCGATAGTTGAAATGGGAGGGTTTCCCAGAAAATTAAAATTCTTCTATGTGAGTGAGTATTGGTATAAAAAATTAAATAAGTTTTAGTAATGTGATGAATACCATAGGAAGTTAGAGTAAATATAATTGATCATATATTACATTTCTTTAAGAGTTGTATACTTGGGTTTTGATATTTTCATAGATGTAGAATGATGGTTATTCATGAATATAATATTTATAATGGTTAATTGATACATAATCAATAGAACTCAATATTTATTAGTAAATGTTAGGTGAAAATATTTTTTGTTGAAAAGAAATTTTGAAGGGGGTCTATAATGACAAATTTAATTGGATATTAGTCAAATTTGAAGATTTTAAAGTCAATAGGAGAAAAATTATGTAGAAATTAAGAATATTAAATTTTCAGTAAATTTATTGTCTTGTTGGCACATTTTAAGTGTTAAACATGTGTTATTGGACTTAGTCAAGGTTTCAGAAAATTTTGATATAGATATATCATCAATAGTGTAAGAAATTGGATTTTTATGGGTGGATTTTGGTTCTATAAGCTCACTTGAAGTAATCCACTAAGTATTTAGTGGGTTTGGAAGTTAGGCAATCACACTATCCCGACCACCAAGAAATTGACGTTGTGTTTAAAGTAAAATAAAAGATATTAAAAAAATGTTTTTAATTTATGTTTTAGTATATTTATTCCACCAATTTATTTTTCTTATAGATTTAATTAAAATTTTATATAATTTATGTTTTATTATGTTTTTTAATTTGGGTATTTTATTCATAGTTTTTTGGGGTTCCATTGTGCATCATTTGTACTACATAACATATGATTGTAGCATTGGTAGATAGTTAGATGATTTTATTGGTTAACATATATTTATTATGGTATTTCATTATATTTTTTAGAGATAAATAAATCAGGGATTCACAGTTTTATAAGTCATTATAGCGTTAAGGACAACTAGTAAAAGAATAGAGATATAATTTTATATTACAATGATAAATTTGAACATTATTTAATATGTTTTAAAATAACCACAATATATGTTGGATTGTGTATATTTTATTTTATGGATGTTTATTATAATTATTTTTATGAATATGATAGTGTGACATTTAATGACTTCATAAAATATGATAGGATAATGTTATCTCAATAGTCACTAATGGACCATATAATTACCCAAACTTATCCATTTGGTGGATCCGTAATTGAATGGTTTTCATTATCCACTGTTATAGTTTTCAAAGGGGATTTATTTGGTTATATCCTTGGATTCATAGATTTTACACTGATTAATAAAATTATATTTTTAAGGATAAATGATTAAAATAGAATTTAAAATTAAAATTGGAATTTATAAAATTAATTTTGGGAATGATATTTCAAAGTGAAAATGGATGATTTCTAAATGGATGTCTTAGAATATTTTTCTAAAAGACTCTATTGAGAAATGTTGATATGGGATTATTTTTTAAATAATTTATTAATGAGGTATTTGTTTTTTATTTTCATGTATATTAATGAGAATTAGTTACACAAAATGATTTGGTTTAATTAATGTAATATGGGGGAAGCCTAGTTTTCAAAGTAAATTTTGTTCTATGAGCTTTCAATATTGTTAACTACCTCATGCAATATTCCATGTTTCATATTGATCCCTAATAACATAATAATTTTATATTAATTTTTTCTCTGTATGATGGAATGGTTAGACTAGTATTATATTTTTAGTAGGTTAATTATTTATATACATTAATATAATACCTAGAGATAACATTTGGGATTGGGAATTTTTTTAGACTCATTGGTTCAAAATCATTTAGATCTAGGTCATAAAAAATCCATCAGATAATTATTGGAATATCATAAATAAGCTAGGATTAAGTCATGGAATTATCATTAGATTGAGTGGGACACTATATTTAGTGAGTCATGGATGACATCATTAACTATTCATCATATAGAAAGTGATTGATATATAATTTATTAGTCATTGGCCTACTTAGTTACCTATAAAATTCAAATTTTTCTAGATCATAATGGTTGAGTTGGTGGTAGTCCTAGTATTTCTTTAACTGATGGATGATGTCATGTCGAAGGAGATATTTTTAATGTTGTGATGAACCATGATGCAAATAAAAATCATAAGTGAATTTCCAAATGTGTCTATAATTTTATTTTTTCAATGATATCTTCAGATTGGAGAGGATTAAATTACCACCTTGGGTATTAATTCCTGTGTTGGTGTGGGAAAGTGTAAATAGTAATATAATATATGAGACTAAGATACTTACTATCTGTTCCTCATAACCTAAATATTACCTATGTGAGGTAAATTCTAAGACAACCAATGGTTTCAAGGTAATTTTGAGTATACTGATTATATTTTCTAACAAGTTCACATGTTGAAATAGATTATTCCCATCTATATACATACCTTCATTAGAAATAATCTCATCATAATTTGTTAAGAAATGGTTTTATGGATATGAATATTTTAGAAGTGATGTAAAAATATTATTATAGAATTTGTTGGAAACATGTAATGGTGAACCATAAATATTTTTAGTCATCCATGTAAGATAAGAACGTTTTTATAGAATACATGAGGGTGATGAATTTGTCGAAAAATTCATGGGATCAATTTATAGGTGATGCGCTACATGATTTTCCTATGTGAGTAAATTTATACTATAAAACATGATTTCTGTGATAGAGAATAAGACACTATCATGTAGTTTTTATGATATTTTGAGGTTGGGATATTGATGTGAGATAGGTAATGACATTAGATATGGGATATATTATTTTATATGGGTATGACCCATTATTTATTTTTCCTTTTTTATCAGGGGATCCCTGTTCACATGATCTTTGTTTCTTAGAACTTATTTGAATTCCCATATAGATTTCATTATTATTTGACGATTTCTTTTGATTATTCGACCTTATTTTATTTCAGTTTATTTTTTTGATATGATTATTATATCGCATGAAATATTAGGTTTCAGTTATTTAATTAGTAGTGATATTTTCAATGAAAAATGTGTGAATCTATTCAGTTAGACTTATGGATATTAAATTGATACAACTCTCTGTAATAATATATGATGTGATAAGAATGACTGTACAATAAACGTCAATTGTATATGATGGTATAAAACAATTTAGTTTCATGGCGGTGGTACCTAAAATGATTTAGTTTGTACCTTATATGTCTCGGGTGTGTGAATAATATTTTTCCTGATGGAACATAGGCATGATAGTGTTACATGAGCATGAATGGGTTATACTTCTGAGTGGGTTGAATGAAAATAAGTATAGATTAGAAGATGTATCAACTTGACCATTGGTTCTTAGTGAGTTGATTTGAGTAGGGAAATTCTATGGTGGTTTTGGAATCACCATTACATAGGTATATAGAATGAGTTACAATGTGCCTACCCAACCTTCATGTTTACTATTGGTTTATGTGTCATCTCAGAGATAGTCTTATAGACCTTGGTGGGAACTTTAATGGAGGTTTATGGGTTATAGTAATAATGTTGTGACTTAGGCCAAAATTCATTGTATTTTAGTTCCATTATTATATATAATATATATTAGATGGGGTATATATTTTTTATTTTTTCTATGATACCTATGGTTTATGTTTCTTTAATGATACACTGTATATTTTGATGGATCACATCAAGTGTTATTTCTTACTTATATATTGAAATATGATATGACACATCTACATAAAAAAATTCATTATATTTTTGGTATATTTGAAATATATATTGGTTAAATTAAACCATTGGAAGACTTATACATGAACATTATGGGTTTAATTTTAAAAAAAATCCTCTTAATAGTTGTATTAAGTCTTCATTTAAGGTTAAGAGCATCTATAATATAGGAAAGTTTGCATGAGGTAATTTGGTGACCCAACATAGGTATTGTTATAGTATAAAAGAACTAGTATGATATAAAATAGTGTCAGAGCATGTGTTCAAATAAGATAAAATCATTTAGAGGTGAAGAATGAATTTTAGGACGTAGAGGGTAAGTTAGATATGTTCATTACTAGTATGAATATGACTGAAACGAATGTTTACAGGGGTAAATTAGTTATAGGAGTAGGAATCTATATATGTGTGAGGTTTTGGGATGATGATACTAGTATAATAAGGGTAAGAATTGGGAAACATGATCTGATTGAATGTGAAGCCTCCTTCTATATTGTGCTTGAATTATAATAGTAACATGATTAAGGAAGGGAACATGAACCCTATGGAATTGTTTATCAACATATTAACTTGATTGGATCCAATATTAATATGATGAAACACATAAAATATTCAAATTACTCTGAAATTTTTTATTTGGGGATATTTTATTAGTATAAACCAATGGGGTTTGTTTTTTTATTTCTTATTTATCATAATTTTTCAACCAGAATTGGGTGATAAATATGTGTTCAAGGTTTTTGAGGAAGGTATATTTTTTTGAAAATATTATTTATTTGATTTCACAATGTGTATAAAATAAAATTACAGGAGTTTTAAAAAAGAAATAGGTGGTAGGGTATTTTAAAATTATTTATTTTGGAAAAAACCCTAATGCTACAAGGGGGTTTTGAGAAAAACTCAGATGAGTTTTAGTGTCTGTAAAATGGTTTTTTGTTTTTCAGAATAGGTAGTGTAATAGTAGAGAATCCATGTGCCTTGATCTAGTTCTAAAAATGATATCATTAAATTTATGTATTTTATACCTATAAATTTGACCCAATTAAACCATCCAAAACATACAAAATCAACGAAAATAATTGATCACTTTCATACTGAAGTAACTTTTGGGCATAGAGTTTTAGAGAATTCCAAAAAAATCATACACATCAAAGAAAAATAAACAAAAGACTCATAAAAAATCTATATCATCTTCCAAAATATCTACACATCTAGAACCCTTGTTATACATACCTAACTTAAAACCTTTCTTCATTACCTGGGTAAAGGAAACATAAGAAAATTGTGAAATTAGATGCTCAATAAGGGTGAAAAATGGAGAGATCAATGATTACATAGGCATAATATGAGAATAATTATATAAAAACAAAAAAATAATAATTAAAAATTATACCCTACATATCAAATATCATTTTCTTGAGTCATGGAATAAATCATGGTAGTTCATAATACATGAATCATAATGGAACATAATCCATAAGAAAATAAAATTATCATAATAGATGTAGTTGTGGAATAAAGATAATCAAATAAAATCATTTCCTTGGTAATAAATCTTCTTTTAAAAGACTATCATTGTGGAATTGGGTCACTCCAAAACCATCATAGTAGTTAAGGTTCATTTCTAATACTATCATAGTTGAATGGGTCACTCCCCAATACAACATAGTAGTCAAGGTTTACTCTCAAGGCTATAATAGTGGAATGAGTTCACTACCCAAACCATAATAGTTTTCAAAGTTCATACACTAGAATATTAGTGGAATATGTTACATAATGAATTGGGTTTACTCCCTATTAAACTTTTATTTATATCTTTAGATAACATTATTTACCAAGTTCATTGGAGGGAGATATAGGTCCCACCCATCATTGGTTATAACATAACCACAATACTAGGTTATAACATAACCACCATCACATAATGAAAAATATATATATGTTTTATAATAGATTATAAAACATTCATCAAATCAAAACCCGTGAAATGAAATGTGTTTCATAAGGATTTCAACTTAGCATAACCCATGGAAACAACCAGTCACATTAAATTTTATATTTTCATCGTAAACATAAACCATTAAGAAAAAAAACAAGTATGGAATTCATGGATAATATCCCTAGTAAACCTTAATAAACATTAAATGATATCATCATAGATGAATAAGTATTTTGAAAGATCACCAGGAATAATTTTTAAAGAAAAAAACATTTCTATTTTAAAATAATTTCTCTTTTTAAAAGGTTATTCACTTAAAAATGAAAAATTTTCATTGGAAATAAACTTGTAAAGGATTTTTCAAAACATTAAGGTGTTATTAATGAATGAAATTTCACATATAATATATAATTAAAAAAATCCCTTATTTTTTATAGAATAGATACATAGTGCCAAATTTGGAAAACAACAAAAAGATTCCTTTCAAACCATTTCTTAAAAGTCAAAACTGGATTAAAATGACTTTAAAAAATTATAGTAGAAAAGTAAAAACCTTTTTGAAAACATTTTTATAAACCATGGATATGGAATAGAATTATTCCCAAGTGTATAATTAAACATAAATAATCCCGAATAATGATGAGATAGTGAAATAAACCCTTGTATCTTTGGTAACTTTTGAATCATAAAATCATGAATAAAATAAAAATAAATGGATATGTAAATCAAAATAACATCAGTATTATGTTTTATAAAATGAATTCATTGGTAGTATATACATCACTCAAGAGAAATAAGTGGTGAATATGGCATGTGTCCCATAGAAATAAAAGTGCGATGAAAATCCATTACATTAGGTCCAAATTCCATTGAAAGTTCATTAACCTCTTAAATAATAAATCTAAATTTATTATAAATATAAAAAATAATTTAAATTATTATTATATCATATATATTCGTTATATATATATATATATTCATCCATAATTATAAAGATAGAAAATGAATTACACTGCTCATGGAGATGGTAGGCCGTACGTACGCAAGAACGATGTATTCAGTTTTTAAAGGATGGAATAAAAGAAAGGTAAATAATATTTCAACTTTATATAATATTTATTATATCATTTATATCATATATATTAATCATATCCATCCTCATTAACATCCGATTAAAATAAAAATTAAAACAAATCACATCATTTCGTGGAGGTGGTAGTCTACACGTACGCACATGAAATGTTATTGTTTTCAAACAGTTTGGAAGGTAAGAAGGTAGATATGAAATTATCATTTAATAAGTATAATTATTTTATAAATATCATATACAATCATAAAACTTTTTATTATACTAATCCATAAAATATGGTGCTGAAAAATGAATTGTATCACTATGTGGAGATGATAAGCCATACGTACGCATGAGCGATACTTTCACTTCTGTTTTGACAGGAAAGAGGGTGTATAGTGGATTTTTTTAAAATCATAATTAAATTTCATAATATTTTGGATTCTGAATTTATTATTTTAGGATAAATATCATTGTTTTTTAGTAGGTAAAGAAGATAAGAAAAATAAAGTGATCGGTTAGGGTGATTACCACTTCTTCAGAACAACTCTATTAGATATCCTCTAAAGGGATATAAGATTAGTATTTTGGAAAGAAAAAATGATATGAAATATGAATGAGGATGTTGATAAGAGAATTGTTAAGGTATGGTCAAGATATAATTCTCTAAGTGGTGTAAATAATTGAGGGAGGATGCACCCTTTTATAATTGAGGTGAGGGTCACATTTGGAATTTCACAAAGTATTAAATTATAAAAAGTCTATTATAGATATAGATTATTTAAAATGTACTATAAATTTACATGGAATGATATTTTAGGACATATATTATCCTATTTTTCCATATTTAATATTTTTATGATATTAAGTAATTTAATAAAATATTATTTTCATAAAATATAACTATTTTCAATTGTAACACTATTTATTACTTTAAATTTAATAACATCAAGAAAAATATAGAAATTATAACCAAATACTTTAATAAATCCCTATCATTTCATTATAATCTATAAATTTCTTTTATTACATAAATTATCTCATATTATAATACTTTTAATTTTTCTGATATCATTTATTTGAATTTCCCATTAATTGAATAATTATTGCGTCAGAATTGTGTAAGCATTTATGATAATCAGTTCTTCACTAAAATTAAAAAAAATAAACTTATGATGATAAATACTTAAAATTTAAGAATAATATTCATAGTCTTCCATGTCATCTAGATAATACAATATTAAAAATATTTTAGTTATTAACAACAAGTGGGTGACATGTTTGACTTTTCTTTAAATAATATTTTATTAAAGTTGTATTCTCATCCATGTGGGACCAAAATGTCATAAATTTGAACCTTGTATGATTATTTTTGGGATATAATAGTCCAATATGATTTAGGAAAGTGTTTGTGTCAGGAAATAGTTCTTATCATTTTATTTTTAACCTTTAATGACACGTGTTTTCCTTTATCGCGGTAACAAAAATAAATAAAGTTACTTTTCATAATTCAAAAATAAAAGGGTAAAATTTAATAAATTTGAACATAATGATTCCAAATATGGAATCCTTTTCTCAAAATTTAAAACACAGAGTTGTGATAATTTAATTAAAAAGTAAACAGGAAAAATGCTAAGAAAAATGGTTTTTATGAAAATTGATAGTTTTAAATATATTTATTTATTCTAAATTAAAGAATACAATCCAATTATAAAAACATAAATTAATTATATAAAACCAAAATAAAATAATAAATTTTTTATAATAATAAGAATATTATTTTTCTTTGTAAATACATTAAATGAAAAATACAATTTTAAATAAAAATCAATTTTTTTCACTATTAATTGAAAAATAAATATTTTTATGAAATTATTAAAAATTGAACCTAATATAATTTTTTAATTATTTATTCAAAAATTAATTTATTTTTTTCAAAAACATTTTCTAATAATAGCATAAATTAATGTAAATATTTACTCAAAAGAAAACCCATTTTTGGAGAAAATGTATTTTTGAGGAATAAAATTACTTTACTAAAAATTGAAGGATTATTTTTAAAAAATTGTATGAAATTTATATGTATTTCATAAGTATTTAATAATATTGATACCCAAAAAATTAACGGCTAACTTAAAACTGTCACATTAAATAATAATATTTTAATAGTTTATCACAGTTTGTTTAAATTCGTTGTTGCGTATAACACATGCCATCGAAGAAATAAAATTATTTAAAGAGAATTAATTTCTAAAATATCTAGATGTTACATTCTCCCTCCCCCATAATAAATTGATTCATGGGTTTTTGAACTTTTGATTTTAAATCAAAGGTTTGAAATTTAAAAATTCTTTTGTGGAAACCCACATCTTTAAAATGGTTAATAAAACTTTCTCTTGAAAGGAGAGAAAGATAAGTAAGAAGTTTATCTAGTATTATACATATTAGGTTTTCAAGTAGAAAAAAATTATTGTCAAGTAAAGATATATACATGAAGAAAATTAATGTCTAGAGATCATAGATCACAAGAAGTTGAATGATCTTGAGAATGTTAAAAATCACAAAATAGTAAAACACTATTATGGAAAAGGAAATCAATTCATCAGAATTGAAGATTATATGAATTTTTTTCTTAAGATAATTTTCATATATTTGAGGCATTAATTTAAAATATATACTTGGAACATAAGGAAATATAATTACCTAAAAAGTAGAATTTCATCCTTTATTCAATTTCTAACACAATCTGATCTTTTTCTATAAATGATGAATGTATAAAATTAATAATTCATGACTCGAGCATAGAGATAAACTTATAATAGATCACACAACCCTAAAAAGTATTACAAGATAACCCTTCTGTATTTAGGTATTAAAAAAATAAAACAGTTATAACATGAAAAGATGATTCCAAAAAATCAATAAACTTTTAAATGAATAAAAAATACCTTAATATTCAAAATTCAACATTAATACCCAATTTTCAACATAGATAATTTAAACAATAAATATCCTTAAAGTTCAACAAAAAAAATCTAAACTATGATTGATTACCAAAAAATTAGAAGGATTTGATCACATATTTTTCCAAGGTAAAGTTATCATTTCTCTTTCATAATGTGCATTTCATAAACATATAATTTACAAGATACACTAACCATTTCCATAAATAACCTTAATCACCATAAATCCACAATACAATCACATATTATTTGAAAAGATAATTCTTCCATTATTTCTTATATAAAATCCCATAGTATCATATATGGTTTCCAAAAATAGAGAACTTCTTCTGAAATAACCATAATTACTCAATCACAAGATGGACATTGAATCCCATGGTTATTTTTATGATAAAAAATATTTTTCCAAATTTTATTAAACAATAATTACCTCAAAATAAATGATTATATAAGACCTAAAGTTTATAAATAACATTAATACTTATTTACACAAAATTTAAATGAATTCTTCCTCAAATAATACTTCATGATAAACCTAAGGGTTATATATAACTCAACTAATTAAAACATTTCCAAAAACATCATTATCCTCCATAAAATTCCATCACTTAAAACCTCAAAAGGAGAGTTTAATACTATGAAATTATGGTCAAACTCAAAATTATATACCCATAATTATATCTATAAATATCAAGATAACTTCTCTTGAATACATATAAATTTATAAAATTTATCTAAAATGACCTATGATTCCAACTGTAACATCCTAGGATGCACACTCTTAGATCCAGTAAAAAAATGTAATCTTTAGATTTTTGTATTTAATACCCAAAACTTGACAAACTTTTAACCATAAAAAACCTATAAAATCAATACAAACATTAGATCACATTCATACTGAAGGAAATTTTTGGTTTAGAGTTTTGGAGACTTAGGACAAAGATCTTACATATCTTACTGACAGAAAAGTAACTTTTTTTATTAATAAAACAGATTTGGGTTAAAAAGTGGGAACTACACAGCATACCTAGATCATGCAATAAACGAAACTCCAGAATTATCTAATAAAAGTTTAAGATGCCTCAAATTGTTATCTGTAAACAATTTCAAAGGGATATAAATTATCTGAGCACCAAGATCATCATTTAAGAGGTATTCAAAATGATCCGCCAGATAATCCCAAGATTTCATGTATTCCTCTTTTTTGATCTTCCAATCATTGAAGCCTCTTATTAGAATATGGTCTTTCTTGTCAATCCATGCACATTACTCTCTAATAGTTTACACTTTGATCGTTCTTCCCATAATTTTATTAGTATCCACCTATGTGGCCTTAATCCTCAGAATTTATTATAACATTTATTCACCATAGCGCATTAGCAGCTCCATATTATTCTCCATGCCCATAACTTCCTCTTGTTGATGACCATTAATGATTTATTTGAAAGGATCCACTTCAATGACAACAACAGTTGCTCAGTCAGGGGAATCCAAAACCCTGGGATCATCAACACTTACCTTGGATTTCATCTGTTTTGCGGATCTAGCCTCCATTAGTAGGCTAAAATAGGAATAATATTTTTAACCCTTCCTGTTGCCTTTTAGAACCTTCCTCCTCATTTGATTAAGAATATATTCACCATGAATATCATCATTACTCTCTATATATAGTTGTCAAGATTGGTCATCACCAGATGCCTCTCTGAGTTCTCCCTACACCTCATTCAAATCATAAAAATAGGCTTCTTCCATATCCTGTTTTGGCCTTTGAAGATCCAAACTCTCAAAGAAGTTTCCAAGCATTAGGACAAGAGAGTCCCTTATCATACTTAACTCCCTAACTGCATTTTCATCATTTGTAAGCCTCTCAAGTTAATGGGATCCCAATATTTCTAAGGATCCTTGAGTTGAGCAAAATGCATTATCATAGGATGGAACCTTCAGAGTCCTTTCATCCCAAAATTTCTTCATGTCTAGCAAACTTCTTAGACATACCCTACATAAAAACATTATTCAAATTGTAAGGATAGGAAAAATAAGAAATAAGAGAGCTTGGATATTATATAAGGGTAAACAAGGTAGATAAAAATGATACCATAAGCATAATATAAGAATAAGGGAATAATAATATAAACATAACAATTGAAAATTCTTCCCTACATAATAAAGATCCTTATTTTGAGTTGTGGAATAAGTGCTGGTAGTTTATAAGACATGAATCCTAAAGAAACATGAGCCACAAGAGAATAAAATTAAAATAATAAATGGAATTGTTTCATACACACAAGCACACAAAATCACTTCCTTAGTATTCAATGATATTTTCCAAAATGATCATTGTGGAATGGGTTCACTCCCAAAACCATCATTGTAGTTTGGTTTTACTACCCAGACTATCATAGTGTAAGGAGTTCACTCCCTAAACCATTGTAGTAATCAAGGTTTACTCCGAATACTATGATAGTAGAATATATTCACTCTCCAAAACATCATAGTAATAAAGGTTCACTCCCAAGATTATCATAGTAGATAATTTCCATTTTTGAATTGGGCTCACTCCCCATTATAGTTCTATTTATTTGATGAGATATCATTTTTTACCCAATGTATTGAAGGGAGATATAGGTCCCACCCATCATTGGTCATAACATAACCACCTTCACCAGTTATAACATAACCACCATAACATAATTAAAACATACATATGTGTGCCACTAGATTATAAAACATTCATCAAATCATAACCAATTAAAATAAATGTTTTCCAAAAACATTTCAACTATGCATAACCTGTGGAAAAGAAAATGTTTCATAAACATTTCAACTTTTCATCGTAAAAAAAACCATACTGAAAAAGAATATGGATGGTATTATTAGATCATATTTCTATTAAATCTTATGAAACATCAAAGTGAGTCATCTTATATGGAAAATTATTTTGAAATATCACTTGGATTTATTATAGATGAAAAACCACTTTCATTTCAAAATCACTTCATTTTTTTTAAAGTTATACATTTATAAATGAAAATTTTTAATTTTAAAATAAAATTTTAAAAATGAAAAGGATGTTACAAAAAAAATTAAGTGTTATTATGGTTGGGAAAGTAATCATTCCATATAAGTTAACCAAACATTCCTTCTATATTTTTTTTGAAAAGTTACACAATATATTATTCAGAAAACCATAAAAGATTCCCATTTTTGTAAAAAGTAAAACATATGAAATATTAATTTAAAAATTTTAGCAGAATATTAATAAAAAATTTAATAAATTTTTATAAAATTTGTACAAGGGAGATAAATGTCCACTAGTTTAGAATTAAACATAAACATTCTTGAATAATGATGAGATTGTGAAAAAAACCATTACTACTTTGTTAACTTTTGAATCATAAACCCATGATAGAAATAAAAAAATGGACATGTAAATCCCCATAACATTCATAGGTTTTATCATAAAATTCAAATATTGGAATTATATACACCACTAAAAAGAATCAAGGGGTGAATATTACCTGAGTCCCACAAAAATAAAAGTGAGATAGAAATTTCTTACCTTAGGTTCGACTTCCTCTGAAATTTATTTAACCTCTTGTATAATAAATTTTAATTTATTATAAATTTATACTAAAATAATTTACATGATTATATATATTTATATATATATATTTAAATTCATCCATAATGATAGTGATATAAAATGAAATACACTATTCATGGATACAGTATGCCGTATGTACTCCTGAATGCTGTATTAACCTTTTGAAGGATGAAAATAAAGAAAGGTAAAAAATAGTTAATCATTAAAAAATCATTATTATATAATTTATATAATATATATCCATTACATAAATCCTTATAACCATCTAATTAAAATAATAATTATAAAATTACATCATTTCATATAGGTGGAAGTCTACATAGTCACACAAGAAACTTTATCATTTTAAACAGTTTGGAAGGTAATGTAGTGGTTATGATGTTATAATTTAATAATTATAATTATGTTATATATATAATATATAAACATTAAAATATTAATAATACCCACCCATAAAATATGGTGATGAAAAATGAATTTTATTTCTATATGGAGATGGTAAGCCGTAAGTACGCACGAGCGATAATTTCACTTTTATTTTGATGGTAAAGAGGGTGTATAGTGGTGTTTTGATAATAATAGCAATAAAATTTAATCATATTTAGGATAAATATTATTTAATCTTATGATAAATATCATATAATTTTAGGAGGTAAAGAATATTAGGAAAAGAAAGGGATCAGTTAGGGCGATTACCTCTTCTTCAAAAATAACTCCTTTAGATCTTCTATAAAGGGATCTAGGGTTGGTATTCATGAAATACAAGAAGACCAAAAATATGAATAAGGAATATTAGAAGATAACATTTCAGGGTATGGTGTAGCTAGGAGGCTCCAATTTTTATAAATAATTTATGGTGTAGGATCCCTTTTATAATTAATGTGGGTTCAATTTTGGAACTTCACTAAATATTAAATAATAAAAAGACAATTCCAGATAAAAATGCTTCCAAATATCCAATAAATGTATAGGATATGACAATTATGACCATATATTTTCTCATTTTCCATTATTTATGATATTTATGATTTTTAAATAATTTAACAAATATTATTTTCCTAAAATATTAGTATTTCCAATTTTAACACTATCCATTAATTTGACATTATTAACATATAAAACATAATATAAATTTGATAAAAATACTTAAATATGTCCTCTAATGTTACTTTAACATGTAAAATTTATTTATTTCAAAAATTATCTCAAATTATAATACATTTAATGTTTTTGATATCATTTATTCTATTTTCCATTAATTGGATAATTACTACGTTAACGTTGTGTAAGATTTGAAGATAATTATTTCTTCCAAAAAAAATTATAAATAAAATAAAATTATTAAGATAAATTAATTACATTTAAATTTTTATTTATAGTTAAGAATCCCCTATATATAACTGCACATTAAAAATATTTTAGTTAATAAAAACAAGAGTGTGACATTTTTGACTATCTTTTAAATAAAATATTATAAAAGTAAAAATATCATCCAAGTAAGAAAAAATTGTCACAAATTTTACCCTTAGATAATTATTGTCAATATATATGAATAAAATATGATTTATGAAAGTTTTGGGTTGTTTAATAGTTCTTATCATTTTATTCTTAATCTTCAATTATTTGATTTACTTTTACTATGGTAACAAAAATTACTAAAATTAATATTCATATTATCTAAACAAAGTGACCTATTTTATAAATTTAGACTTCATGATTAAAAATATTGAATTAATTTTTCAAAATAAAAAACACATAAGTGGAATAATTTAATTTAATATTAAAGATACAAAATGCTATAGGAAACAATTTTTAAGAAAATTGACCTTTTTAATTATAAAATGATTTTATTCTAAATTCAAGTATGAAATCCTTTTAAAAAACCATAATTGATTTATTTTAAATCATAAATAACTAATTAAATTTTAATTATAAATAAATTATAATTTTACTCTCTAAATACTTAAAAAAATACAGTTTTATTTAAAATTAAGTATTTAACTATTCATTGAAAAATAAATCTTGTTGGAATCCTCCTCTTTGATCATATTTTAATTCTCACAAATCATGAAAATAATGAACGTTATACTAATCATGTTTCAATAAAGTTTTAAGTCTGTTGTTTTTCTTTTGATTCCATGCTTCCTGGTTCTAATTCAAAA
This sequence comes from Viscum album, assembly GCA_963277665.1. Taxonomy (NCBI): domain Eukaryota; kingdom Viridiplantae; phylum Streptophyta; class Magnoliopsida; order Santalales; family Viscaceae; genus Viscum; species Viscum album. Next base: position 422,908,190 of record OY728166.1, on the reverse strand, counting down.
TCTCACAAGTTATGATTACTCTTGTTCTATTACGTTATTATAACAAAAATTATGTTTAATACATTCTATTAATATAACTGCTTAAGACTGTTTATAGATATTTGACTAAGTCTAAGAAACTGTAAGTCTGACACTGGTTCTAGATTTTGGAAAAGTTCCAGACACCGTGACCCAGACACCGTGACCCAGACGCCGTGACCCAGACACCATGACCCAGACACCATGACCGAGACACTGTGACCTTGACACTGTAACCCTGATACCGTAACTCAAGCACTGTTCAATGTTTTAACAAAGGCCTAGACACCGCTACCGAATACACCATGATCCAAACACCACATCTGTGCTACTAGTTCTTGATCTCAATGCAAATGTGTCTTTGTGACTATCTCACCGCTCAAAGGTAAAGAATAAGACACCATTTCTTAGTGACACTGTTTCCAAGTGACACCATTTGAAGAAAAACTGTGACACCATTATTTAATTTTTGTTCATTTTCAATTTAATTTTTAATGGTCATATTCAAGTTATTAAATGGAACTGACTTCATTAATTTTTCATTGTAGACAAGTCACCTGACAATACAAGGTATGAGGTGAAGAATACATGCATCCTATCATATTCAATATGTGCACCCCTAATTAAAAGGGAGATAAGCGTGTATTAAAAAGAAATAGAAGCAAGTAGTGGGAATGCAAACTCATGCATGAAGCAACATACCTCTAAAGAACACATTAATCACTCTCTATACCTGAAGGTTGAACCACCGTCTATCAGCGCCTCAAACATCTTCACAGTATCAACTAAAAGAAGAACACAAGATACATATCTCACATCATTGAACTGGAAACCAGATCACGAGACTTGCAATACTCTGTTTTCCCAAGTGGACTCAATGTTTTAATATTCTTCATTCTACATATCTAGATCTGTATAGATAAACACTCAGATGATTTTTAATCCTTTCTCATCATCTTGGCTTTGTTATGTACTATTTTTAGCTTTTGAGTAGTGTGTGTTTGTGTGTATGTATTAAAACACACACCATATCCCATATTAAAATGAAGGATACAATATATCCTTCCTCTCATATATTCTTACATCTGTTTAATCCCATGGACAAGTGTTGAATAGGTCCTTGTGTGACTTGGTAGCTTATTCCCACGAACAATAGTGGAAGAGGTCGTGTGACCTGGATAGTCCTGTGTATTGTTGTTCACCCCGATCCAGGGTGTCAATCAAGTTTATTAATATATACTACTTGGTGGAAGGTGATCAACCAAATAGAGTGGATTAAGTCTCAACTTGAGACCGAACCACTTGTTTATCCATTGTGTCTTTTAATTTAGTTTTTCTTTACTTTAATGTATATTTCAGAAAACTATATTTTACTTTGATAGTTATTCTTGGATAGAAGTTATAACTATTATCCTTATTATAATAGCTTTAAAAGTTGTATCAATAACTTACATTGATATTAATAAGAATTAATCAATCTTCTGATAAGTTATTTTAATAGTCAAACTATTATAACCATATTACATTGATTAACTATCCGATATTCATTTTTATTGGGGAATCCTTTTAAGTGAACTTTTTAACAGAAATTTTTATAGATACTCAATTCACCTCTCCCATGAGTACTCTACTCCGACCAATATTTGGTATCAAATGAAGTTTTTCTTGTTGAGGCTCTGTTTTAAAATCGTTCCAACTGTGATTTTAGTTGTACTTAAATACATATAAATTTCTATTAGTTCTAAATTTCTAGCTCTTTAAAATAATTTCTTTATTATGGAAAATAGACTCAAAGGTGATGCTACAAAAAAACTCCATTATTTAATGGATCTAATTATGACCAATGGAAAATTAAGATGAAAATGCATTTAGAAAGTATGGTTTTTAAAATTTGGTCTTCAATTGTAGATGAGTATAATATTCCTGCTACCAATAAAACTACTTGAGATGACCCAAATAATACTTATTATAACAATAATTTCAAATCCATGAATTCCTTATACTTATCTTTAGGAGAAGAATAATTCAACTGAATTTATGCATGTAAAATAGCCCATGAAATTTAGGATACATTTTCTGCTTCACATGAGGGAACTGATAATGTGAAAGAAATGAGGCTTAAGAAATATACCATTAAATATGATAATTTTAAGATGAATCCTGATGAGCCTATTTATAACATGTATCTCAGGTTCAAAAAAAATTTCAAGCTAATGATCTCTCTTGGAAGAGAAGTTATATCCAAAGAACACATCACGAGGATTCTCAGATACTTACCTAACAGATGGAGAGGAACTTCTGTCTCTATTAGAGAGTCACGTGACATCAAAAAATTAGCTGTCAATGAACTAATTGGGAAACTAATAATGTATGGAGAAGATTTTAAAGTCTACAAGGAATACGAGGATGAATCCAAAAGAAAATCTGTGGCATTTAAGACCATTATCTCTAAAAACAATGAAAAGTAGAAACTACAAGCCTCTTTAAAAAGTTCCATAAGTGAAAAATCACCACCTGACAATGATGAGGGGATGGACCAATTAGACAAAAGGTTTAATAAATTTTACAAAAGGAAGAATTTTTTTAGAAAGACTAACTTCAAAGGAAGATATGATCAAAAAAGGAAGCTGGAAGAAGTATTGGAAAAGAAATTACAAGTCTAACAAGATAGTATGTTATGAATGCAAGTGAAAGGGATATGTAAAGGCTGACTGTCCCAAGCTCAAGTATAAATGAAAATATGAGGACAAAGATAGAAAGTATAAAAAGAAAATAAAAGAAACTATGAGTATTTATGAGAACATTTTAAGTGACTCAGAGTCTTCATATGATGAATATGATAAAAAATCCAATATGTGTTTCATAATAAACATATCTGAGGTAAACCTAGAATCTCCTATACAAAATTACTATTATTATGGAGACGAAAGTGATTCTGAAGATATGTTAAAAGAAGAAATTTTTGAGTATTAAAATATTTATAAAGGGACATGTAATGAACTAAAATATAAATAAAAGTATTTAAAGAGATAGTATGTTGTTTCCTCAACTATTAAATAGGAACTTTTTTGTATAAAGATAGAAAAATGTTTAATTACTCAATGAAAATAATGAATTAAATCTATCTAATGATAAATTGAGAAAGGACCATGAAATGTTTAATAATGGTAATGATATCTTGGTAAAAATTCAAGGTAAAATAATTTCCCCTAAATACACTACTGATATTGGCTATCAACCTGGTGATTTTTTTTTGGAAAAACAAATTTTTTTTATAAATTAAAAACATACAAATTTATTCCTAGTTCAGAAAAACATTATGCTAGTTCAAATTAGGATACATCCTCTACTGTTTCAAGTTTTTTCAAGACCAGATAAAGTTTATTTCTCAAATAATTTACATAATACCTATAGTAAACCTTTGAGGTAGATGTGGGTTCCTAAAGAACTAGTTACTAATATTACTGGACCCAAAAAAATATGGGTATCAAAGTCTAATTTTATTTGACTATTTTTTAGGAAAATTGATTAAAGATCTCCTATAAAAGTTTGTGGTACTTGGAAAGTGGGTGTTCAAAACATATGATAGAAAAATATTTATGTTTCCAGAACCTAATAAAAATTGATGGTGGGCATGTCACTTTTGGTTAAAATTTTAAAGTAAAATCCCTATCCTAGGATAAATTGGTAACTCTAACTCTGTTTTAATTTATAAAGTACTTTTTTTGTTGGAATGAAATATAATATTCTTAGTATTTCACAACTATGTGATGATGGATTTCATGTTAAATTTGAAAATGATGATTTCAATGTTTTTAATTATAAAAATAAATTAGTATTTTTTTATTAAGAAATGAAAATATATATTTTGTTAACTTAGATTCTCTAGTTTTTCAAAATTATTCATGTTTAAGTGTGTTTTACAAAGATTCTTGGATCTAGAATAGAAGACTAAGACACTACAATATTCACTCCCTTAGATAGATAACTAGAAAAAAGTTTAGTCAAAAATCTACCCAAATTAGAGTTTACAAATGATAAAGTGTGTAATCCTTTTCAAAAGGGAAAGCCACACAAAATTTACTTCAAACCAAAGAAAGAAGTTTCAACTTATAAACCTATCAAGTTGGTTCACATGGTTTTTTTGGACCATCTAGAGTTTTTAGTTTAAATGGGAAGCACTATGTTTATATTATTGTAGATTGCTTTTCTAGGTATACTTGGACCTTCTTCTTGGATAACAAAAGTGAAGCCTTATCTTATTTCAAAAATTATGCTAAAACTGTAGAAAATATTAGTGGACTTAAAATTAAATCTCTAAGAAGTGACTATGACCATGAGTTTGAAAATAAAGAGTTTGAATCCTTTTGATAAAAAAATGTCTAGATTCATAATTTCCATTTCCCTAGAACACATCAAAAAAATGGAGTTGTAGAAATTAGAAATATGACCTAGAAATAAATTACTAGAACCATGATTAGTGAATATTAATTACCTATTTATTTATGGGATGAAGCTGTAAAGACAACATGCCATGTTATTAATAGAGTGTTGATTAGATATATTCTTAAAATAACTCTGTATGAATTGTGGAACAATAGAAAACCCAAAGAAAACTACTTCAAAGTATTTGGTTAAAAATTTTATATCCTTAATACCAAGTAAAATATTGACAAATTTTCATCCAAGAGTGATGAAGGAATATTTCTAGGATATTCAATCTCTAGTAAAGACTATAAAGTTTTTAATAAAAGATCTAAATGTGTGAAGGAATCTGTCCATGTCAAGTTTGATGAGACTAATCCAAATAAACTTAAGACCTCTCTAGAGAATATTTAGGATGATATGTCAAATATAGAAATTAATGCTAAATCCTCTAACCATTCTATAATGGAATCTGTGAAAACTTTAAATTCTGGAAATTCTCTAGATTCAAGCCATAATGAACCAAAACCATGTTATGAACCTAAAATAACTAGACCTACCATTCTAAACCATCTAGAATCCTTAATAACCATCCCTTAGATGTTGTAGTTTGAGATCTAGATAGAGGAACATAGACTAGAGCTTCTCTTAGAAATTAGGTTGAACATCAATCCTTATTGTCATAACTTGAACCTAAATACATCAATGATGTTATAAATGATAAATTTTGGATGATTTATATGAAATAAGAACTTAATCAGTTTGAAAGGGAAAAAGTTTGGAAACTTGTTAACAGACCCAAATAAATTTTTACCATAGGCACTAAGTGGGTTTTTAGAAATAAAGTAGATGAAGCTGGTAATATAGTTATAAATAACGAAATATTGATTGTACAAGGCTATAGTTAAGAAGAAGGAATTGAATATGAGGATACCTTTGCACCAGTAGCTAAACTTGAATATATTATAATCTTTCTTGCATATGCATCACATCTAAATTTCAAACTATATCAAATGGATGTTAAGAGTGCATTCCTAAATGGGTATATAGTTGAGGATGTTTTTATTAAACAACCCCCTGGTTTCACAATTCACCAATTTTCAAATCATGTTTTTAAATCATCAAAATCTTTGTAAGGTTTAAAACAAGCTCCAAGAGATTGGTATGATATATTAAGATATTTTCTTATTTTCAAAGGTTTTACAAAAGGTATAGCTAATCCTACTATTTTTATAAAACTAATTTCTAATGATGTTTTAGTAGTTAAAAATTATGCAGTTGTTATTATTTTTGGATATTCAAAAAATTATTTATTTATTGAGAGTTTTAAAATAATGAAAAATTAATATGAAATGAATTTAATGGGTGAACTAAAATTATTTCTTGAATTTCAAATCTTTCAAAATAAATATGGTATTATTTTAAATAAAAGAAAATATACTAAATATCTTCTAAAATGTTTTGGTGTGGATAACACTAAAAGTAGTGATACTCTAATGAGTACTAATTGTAAGTTGGATCTTGATGAAGATAGAAAATCTGTTGATAAAACCACTTATAGAGGATGGATTGTAAGCTTACTCTATTTAACTGCTAGCTGACCTGATATTATGTTTAGTGTATGTATGTGTGCTCACTTTCAATAAAACCCTAAATAGTCTCATTTAAATGTTGTTAAAAGGATTTTCAAATACCTCAAACATGCACCCAATCTAGGATTGTTATATCCTAGTGGAAAATAATTTGAGTTAATTAGGAATTATGATGATGATTTTGGTGGTTGTAAGTTATATAGAAAAATAACCTCTGAAACATGTCAAATTTTAGGCAAGTCTCTAGTGTCATGGTGTAGTAAGAAACAAAACTCTGTTACATTATCTACTTCCAAAGATGAATACATAGATGTTGGTAGTTGTTGTTCACAAATTTTGTGGATGAAACACACAATACTAGACTATGGATATCAATTCAGACATGTACCTATAAATTGGGACAAAACAAGTGCTATTAACATTTTAAAGAATCCTATTTCACACTCCATGAAAAAACATATTGATGTAATACATCACTTTTTGAGAGATCAATATCAAAATGGTGATATCACTTTGGAATTAATTGGCACTAAATATCAGCTTACTGATATATTTACTAAACCATTAAATTATGAAAGGATAAATTATATCATACATGAATTGGGGATGATAAGTTTTAAGTGAAAGGCTTACAGTCTTGAAATTACTATTTCATAGGTTACAACTTCATGTTTTATAGTTTCACAAGTTACTACCTCACACTTGATGTTTCAATTTTATGGTCTCACATGTAAAAACTTTTTAATTACTATTTCACTTTCAAGGTTTCACAATTCATTGTTTTTCACTTGCTGTCTCAATATTAAGATCACACAGTTTACTATCACACCATTAGGATGACACCGTGACCACTTGGACTAGTCTCATCGTAATGACTGAGTTTTCTATTTTCTTTAATTTTATTTCTTGCATCGCCGTGTTGATTATTTTATTGTTCTTTTTTTTTCACTTTGTTTTACGAAGTTTGGACTTCTTAAATGATAACAAACACAATATTTTTCAGTTCTCTTTTCACATAATCTTTCCTCTCTCAAAACCGAAGCCCGTTCCTTCTAAATCTCCTACTCTCCTTCAACACTTTATTCTTCCTCAACTCAATGTTTTGTACCCAGAATGAAGCAAACCTCTTCGTCTACCATTGAGAAGCAAAGGTATCACAAGAAAGAAAGAAAGGTACCAAGAATAGCACCTGAAGGACCGCTGAGTCCTGATCTTGTATATAGAATAGTCGTGTCTGAAAAGGAAGTATGTCTGAAGTGGATACTGTCAATTAAGTCACTACTCTTGGAAGTTTTGACTGAACAAGGCTAGTTCTATTGGTTTACTAAAGTAAAAAGACCCATTTATCCAAAACTCATTTCTTAGTTTTATCATTATGCCCAGTTCTCATTCAATACAGAAGATGACTTTATTGTTAGAAGCTGGATTAACGGTCAAATGTGTACTTTTTCATCGAGGTTATGGGATGGATGACAAAGGATACCTCATGAAGGAATATGTGAGGATCATCAAGGAGAACCTCCTCCTCCTAGTGATATTTTCATCTTGGAAGAAGATTTGGGAAGTCTAACTGGAAATAAGAAGAAAAGAAGGGCAATTACTGGTGGGTTGGATGGTGAGACATGAATTCTATTTAAGTTTATCTAGAATATTATTAGTCCAAGGAAAGAAGATTTTGATACTCTTAAGTATCAAGATGTATTATGGATACATATTATGAGAAATGGGCACAATATTAATCTGGGTAAGTATATTATACTTCAAATTTGTGAATTGATCAAGACAACATCGAAGTTTACTTCTTTTTTTCTATTCAAGATTAATCTCTAAAATTCTATCTACTAAAGGAGTAGTTGGTTCAAATGAATAATTCATTAATGTTTTTGAGTGTTGTATCTCAAAGGATACAATAATAAGAATGAATATAAGATGGAATCCTTGGAAAAAATCTTGGGTAGAAAATAATGAAAGGCTATATGAAAAGTTTAAGCCCATTAAAAATACCTTAAGGCCCAAGGACATGCATGACCCAAGTCTATAATCTAATGATTTGGTGGAATACTCAAGTCAACAAGAAGAGAATGCATAATTTTTTTAATTCCCTGACCCCAATTACCTAGAGTCGGTGCATTATTACATAAAATTGGCATGATCACAAAAGATCAAGTCTCAAAAGACTGATTAGTTTAGTAGCCTTGAAATCACTAGATACATTCTTAAAGTTTACATTACATCATAAAGTAAAAAAAAACTACAACAACATCTTGTCTTCATATCCCCTCATACTATCCCTGCAGGTCATTCATAAAAAACTTCTTCACATCCTGGGGAAAATAAAACATTGAAAGGGGTGAGCTCAGATGCTCAGTAAGGATAAAAATATAGCGTAAAATTTTATAAATAAACATAAACATTTAAGGCAACATATAACTAAAACAAAATAATTTTAAACATGAAATTAAGAACAATATGGAAGAAATAAAATGAAATAATGCCATTTACTTATTCACATGGATATTCTACTAGTAGAATAATCATGTGCAATATCAATAACCACTTTCATAATGATGGAATGCATAACGCCAGACTATGATAACCACATAGTCAAGGCCTTGTGCCAAGACTAAAAATAATATTTTGTCAAGGCCTTGTTCCAAGACACTAGTTTGTCTCATGAGACCTACCGATGCATCGAGGAGCTATAGCGGGCTCCACCCATCACTTACTAAGTCCAATGCATTTCTCATATGAACATGTTTAAACATAACATAAACATTCGTATTAAAACTAGCATACGAAATATCAATAATTTCTCCATAAACCATGAATGGTATAAAAATAACACATACACAGTCAAACATATCACAAAACCTTTAATACAATATGGAATTTTTTTATAATAAATCAACTTCAAATAAGCTAAAAATCCCTCAAAGGATGTTGACACAGATGAAATCAAAACTATTTGAGAGAAATATCTCTTTTTTTTTGAAATCATTTAAAAGTAACATAATTATAAAAGAAAACATTTAAATTGAAAATATTCTTATAATATTTTAATTGAAGATTATACGGTTTTATAATGGCTGAAAATAGCCGCACCCGCTGTATAAGTTAAAAAAAGACATTCTTACCTTAATTCTGTCGAAAAGGTTAAAAAGGACCTTGTTTGGAAAACTACGGAAAGATTCCTTTATAAACATATTATAAAAATTCAAACAAGGGTATAAATGACTTTAACCCATATTCTATAAAATAGTAAGAATGTTTTGAAATACATTTTTAAGAAACATTGATGTGGATGATAAAGAGGTCCCAGTAGATACTTACGTAAAAACAACCACGAATAATAAAGAGATTTTGAAATAAAACCTTACCTTGTACTTTTCCTTGGTTGAGGGTAGGTTAACCTCCTGCATAATGGTGAAATAATTGTTATTAAATTATACAAGAATCATATACATTAATATGATATCATATTTGATCTTTTAACATTACTTTGTTGATAATATCTTAGTATTATCGTCGTTTTGGGTGTTAACTTACTCGTTTTCTTTTATATGTTTTGTAACAAAAGTCATGTTTGTTATGGATAGGTTGTATATTATTCATATACAGAATGATATCGAGTCCTTAAACATTATTTTTAACCATCAAATGAAAATTATTCTTGAATGGATACGATGGGCAATGAATCTCATCGTGTTCGTGGAGACGGTAGTCCGTACATACACACGAGTGAAAATATCATTCCTTTGATATTAAAATAATATATAATTGGATAGTATATCATATATATAGAATTATTATCATGTTATATTTTTTATTTACATCAATTAAACATCATTATCATACCAATCCAAATAATAATGTTTTGAATAACAATTACACCACGACGTGGAGACGGTAAACCGTACATACGCACGTATGGTGACATGTCATTCAAAAGATGGATAGAATACTGAATATGGTTGTTCCATATTTATAATAACATAATAGTATATAGAATATACTAGATTTATTATTTTATAATTTAAATAACAAAGAAAGAATAAGTTGAAGAAGAAAGGAACTTGAAAGAGGGTGGTGAAAACATTATCTCTTCTTAGGGTTCTTCCTTTTGATTTGATCAAAAGGGCTCCTTAGGTTGTATTTCTGATCAAAATAAGAACTTCAGGTTGAAGTGAAGAAAGTTTAGAGAATATTTGGGCAGGGTTTTGCTGAGCCAAAAGGATTTGAAGGTGTGAATTAGTCAGAAGGGGGGGTTCCCTTTTATAAGAGGGGTGAGGGGCACATTAGGAAAAGAAAGAAATATTATTTTATAATAAATTAATATTCATTTTATTATGGATAAAAAGTGGATTATTTAAAGTTTAAGGTGGGGATAGGTCTAAAACCACTCAACCAACAGGTTTTAGACAGGTTTGGGTCACTATATTAACTTTATCTTTTTTCTTTAACTCTTTGTTAAATAGTTTGACATTTACCATGTCTCTTTGTATTTTTATATTATATAGTAAATAAAATTACTATAGACTTCAAAGAGACCCCCAAGTGGTCCATTAATAATAAAAATATCATTATATAAGTCCTTTGGCCGAATTTTAGATTTATAGGAATAGAATATCAATTAATAATATAATTTGTTTTTTAAAAACTCCTTTTTGTCAATTTTGACACTATTTAATAATTGATTTTTTCTTAAGTTTTAACAACTTTATGAATTCGAACCAAATTTATTTAAGAAATAATAACATGTCATATTAACCAATAAATTTTTTGGATGTCATAAAAACTTTCAAATTATATTTATTTTAACATTTGTAATACTAATTATTTGATTCTTTCATTAATACGGAAAATACTGCATCGTTATTGTGTCATAAATAAATTTAATTATTAAATGTCTAAAAATTATAAATAAAATACCCTCATGTAGGAAATAATTTTATCTTGATAATTAATATTTATAGTCTAAAATATAACATATATAACCCTATGTAAAAATTGTTTTTCTAAAAGTTATATGCTTATGTCATTTTTGTATTTACTTTAACTTAATTAATATAAAGTCTCATTATCACTTACAAGTGGATCCATGGGGTCCCAAAATCGACCCAAAGATGCCCATGGTCAGACATGTATCAACCAATAGGGTTAGGACATGTTTTAGGGTAATTTATTATTATAATATTTTTTGTTTAACCTTATTTACCGGAATTACCCTTTAACCATGGTAAATAAAATATTTACCGAAGTAATTATTCAAGATGTCTAAAAATAAAAGTTACCTATTTACACAATTTGTACCTTATGATTCTAAATATGGAATCCATTTTTCTAAATTCAAAACAAATAACTGGTAGAAATTAATTTAAAATTAATTCCCGCTATCAAAACAAAAAGCGTGTTTTTAAGAAATAATAACTATCAAAAGATTAATATTTGTTTATGTCCAGTTTAAATGTGAAATTATGTCCAATGACCAAAATTGTATTAAATGGTAAAAATATATTTTAAATATACTTTTAAACCACTCAAATTCATAATTTATCACTATTAATTATTTCGATTAAAAAAGTTGTTTTTAATTAAAATTTAGTAATTTTCACTATTCATCAAAATATAAAACTTATCAGAAATGTACCAAAAATTCACCCTAAGATAATTTTGATATTATAAATCCAAAAATGAAGTCCATTTTGAAATATATAATGTATAAAATTTCAATAGGTGGGTATTACTATTCATAACTACTAGTTTGATTGATTGTGGTGTGTGTTAGAACTTGAAGTTGCGTATAACACACGCTACTGTATTATTCAAATAAAAGTGTACTGTGGAGGTTTGGGGTGTTACATTATCCCATCCTTCAAATAATTTCATCCTCTAAATTTCTAGAATACTACTGCATGAAAAGACTCAGGTGGTTCTTCATCATAAGTTCCTCGGGTTCCCACATTGCCTTTTCCATCTTATGGTTTCTCCATAGAACTTTTACCAGACGAGTTGTACTATTCTTAGAACTTGTTCTATCATATCAAGAATCTTGACATGATCTTTTCAATAAGACAGATCAGGTTCCAGTTCTAATTCCTCATAGGTGAGTACATGCGTTGGGTAAGGAATGCATTTTCTCAATAGTGATACGTGGAACACATTGTGAACTTTGGAGAGACTTGGGGGCATTGACAAATGGTAATCTACAAACCCAATTCAATATAGAATTTCTAATGGTAAGATGTACCTGTGACACAATTTTCCATTCTTACCGAATCGTATAACACCCTTCCATGGAGATACCTTCAAGAAAACATGATATCCTAGCTGAAATTCCAAATCCTTCCTTCGGTTGTCAGCGTAGCTCTTCTGCCTACTTTGAGCTGCTTTGATGTGATTTTGGATTACCTTCACCTTTTCCGTTGTTTCCTCCACCAGTTCCGGGCCTATGAGTTTTCTTTCACCAACATCATCCCAACAGGTTGGTGTTCGCCATCTCTTTCTGTATAATGCTTCATATGGTGCCATCTAAATACTCGAATGGAATCTATTGTTATAGGAAAATTCTACCAGAGGTAAATATTGATCCCACATACCCTTAAAGTCAAGTGAGAATGATATCAACATGTCTTCTAAGGTTTGAATAGTCCGTTCTGATTTTCCATCAGTTTGGGGGTGGTAAGCAATGCTCAAATGAAGTTCAACATCCACAAATTTCTGAATAATTTTCCAGAATCTTGATGTAAAATGGTGATCATGATCCGAAACAATTGATAGGGGTACTACATGAAGTCTCAAAACATCATTAATATATAGTCTTTCTAGACGTTCAGGTGGTAAATCTTCCCTTATAGCAAGAAAATGTGCTGACTTGGTAATACGATCAACAATGACCCATATTTCATCGTTCCTTCTAGGATTCTTTGGTAGTCCCATGACAATGTCCATCATGGTTTTATCCCATTTCCACTCAGGTATGGGAAGAGGTTTCATGACTCCTCCAGGCTGTTTCCTTCCAGATTTCACTTGTTGAGAAGCCATACATCTTGACACAAAATCAGCAATCTCCCTATTCATGTTGTCCCACCAAAAATGTTCCTTCAAATATCTATACATTTTGGTGCTCCCAGGGTGTATAGAGAAATTGGAACTATGAGCATCATCTAACAATTTCCTTTTTAGATCAGCTATATCGGGAACACAAAGTCTCCACCCAAATTTCAAAATTCCATCTTCATACACAAAGTCACTCAATCTCCCATCATTCACATCTTTAATCTTATTTTTAAACTCTTTATCATCGGCCTGATAACTCTTTATCCTTCCTAGTAAATATGGTTTGAAATCCATTTGAAAAAGTATCAATGTTTCACCTTCCATGGTTATTCCCATATCTAACTTTACGAGATCTATGAAAATTGGATCCCTTTCAACTCTCATTTTTTTTTCAAAAGTCCATGATCCTTTCTACTCAAAGCATCCGCCACCTTGTTTTCTTTCCCTGGGTGGAAGTGTATCGTGAAATCATAATCCTTGAGTAGTTCAAGCCATCTCCTTTGCCTCATGTTGAGTTCTTTCTGTGAGAAAATATACTTCAAACTCTTGTGATCGGTATATATCTTACTTTTTTTACCATAGAGATAATGTCTTGATATATTCAAAGAAAAGATTACAGCAGCTAAATCAAGATCATGAGTAGGATAGTTTTGCTCATGAATTTTTAGCTGTCGTGATGTATATGTAATAACTCTATCATTCTGCATAAGGACACAACCAAGTCCTTTCTTCGATGCATCACTATAAATAAAAAAACCGTCATTTCCTGATGGTAGAGTCAAAATAGGATTATTGACTGATCTTTTCTTCATTTCTTCAAAACATTCTTCACACTCTTTTTTCCAAACCAATTTAACTCCTTTAAGTGTGATCTTTGTTAATGGGTTAGCCAATCGGGAGAAATTCTGGACGAAACGTCGATAATAACCTGCTAAAACAATTAAACTGCATACCTCGGTTATACTCATTGGTGCTGGCCATTCTTGGATTGCTCTTGTCTTAGAAGTATCAATAGAGATTCCATCTTTAGAGACAATATGGCCAAGAAAAGAAATCTCTTGAAGCCAAAATTCACACTTTCTAAAATTCCCATATAATTCACATATTCTCAGAGTCTTTAGGATAATGCGCAAGTGATTTTCATGATCTTAATAGATTTTGGAATATACCAAGATATCATCAATAAATACCACCACAAAATCATCGAGATATTCCTTGAAAACTCTATTCATTAGAACCATGAATACAGATGGTGCATTAGTCAATCCAAAAGGCATTACTGTAAACTCGTAATGCCCGTACCTAGTTCGAAATGCTATCTTTAGAATGTATTCCTTCTTCACACACAACTGATGGTGTCCAGATCAAAGGTCAATCTTTAAAAAGTATTGAGCTCCATGCAGTTGGTCAAATAAATCATCAATGCGAGGTAGGGGATACTTGTTCTTTAGTGTTATAGCATTAATTTCCCTATAGTTGATACATAACCTCATAGATCCATCTTTCTTTTTAACAAAAAGGATAGGCCCCCCCATGGAGAAACACTAGGGAGAATAAATCACTCATTACTAAATTACTATTGTTGTTTCTTTAGTTCAACTAATTCCACAATGGACATTCTATAAGGGTTCTTCGATATAGGCCTTGAACCAGGAATTAAATCAATGGAAAACTCAATTTATCATTCAGGAGGATGTCCAAGTAAATATTCCGGAAACACATCTACATATTCTTTCACAGTAGGTACATCCGCTATTTGAACATTCCTTTCCTCACCCACAGTTATTTCATTATCTTCCTCCCCAATAATTGAATTTAGTTGAGCTACTTGGGGTGGATCAAGATAAAAATCAGGTGGTGAAGATTCTGCTCTAAAGATAATGAGTTCTTTATCATCATCATCAAAAATCATAACATCCTTCTTCTTACAATAAATCTTTGCATCATGGTATGAAAGACAATACATATCGAGGATTATATCAAATTCAATCATAGGTATGACGATGAGATCAGCGGATAAAGAACATTTATGTTCTCTAATGGGGACTGATTCACAAAATTTTGTTGCAATGATACTTCCCTTAGGAGTTTTAACTGACAAATCCCATGTTAGATAAAATTGGAAATATCTAATTTTCTTAGAAAACTGGGAATATATGAAACAATGTGATGATACAGAATCAAATAATGAATTTTCTAAACTTGAGGAAACCATTAAATTACTTGGCACCACATCTTTTGGAGCATCTACCTCAGCAGTAGTGATAGCATAAGCTTGGCCTTGATCCCTTGTATTTTTCTGAGGTAAGTTCCCCTGACACTTAGGACATTCATTTTCATAATGTCCCATCTCCCTGCAGTTGTATCATTGAACATCGGTAGCTTCTTTCTTCCCCTTGCAATCACGAGCTTGGAGGCCTTTTTCACCACACTTGTAACAGACTCTCATTCCTTTCAAGAAAGTACTAGGCTGTTTCTTCCCACATTTACTACATGATGGATAATCAAATTTTCCCTTCTTACCCTTATTTCCATTTCCAGAGTGATAAGCAGATCTCTTCTTCTCTTTCTTTGCTTTAAATTCATAAGACTTAGTGATTTATTTTTCTGTCTTGATAGCACATGAGACAATATCTTTGTACAAGGAGAAGGTTTGTGAGACTAATGCTCGACGAAGAAATGGTTTTAACCCATCAAAGAAACGATCAATATTACTTCTTGGTTTACGTATATAATCTGCAGCATACCTCACTAACCTTGTAAAGTTAGCCTCATACTTTGCGAGATTCTCATCCTCCTTTTTCCTCAGACTCAGAAATTGACTTTCCATATCTTCTCGATGGTCACGAGGAAAGTATTTTTATAAAAAATATCTTTAAACTCCCTCCATTCCATATTTGATACTTCATCATCTTCCTTTGTTTTTGGAATCAATTACCACCATTGGTCAGCATCTCCAGTAAGGCGGTAAACTGCCATGATAACTTTTTCCATTTCACTACTCCCCAAGGCATAGAATATTTTCTCTAAGACATTTATCCATTGCTCAACTACTAGTTGATTTGTACCCCCATTGAATGTTGGTGGTTGTTTCCTCATGAAGTGATCTAACATTGATCCTCCACGCTGTGGATATGGGTGCTCCATACGGGTAAGGTTATTATTCATAAATTGAGTGAGTTTTCCCAGTATGGTGATTAGCCGATCAACACCAGTTGCATCACCATCTCCACTATAATTATCTTGAGAAGGAGGGAAATACCTACATGGAGTGCTTCCATTGATACTATTTCCATTTCTTCCACTAGGAACCATTTCTAAACAATGGAACACACTAGATTTGTTTATGAATCGCAATAAATAAATCCAAAACTATAAAACACTTAACATGAATTGAACAGTTTATGGATATAATCCATAATCATAAAAAAAATTTATTTGAGGAAGAATATACTCATAAACCCTTCATAATGGTTTGTAAAGAAAATGAGAACTATCCTAAGCATATCCCCAGGGAGTGTCGTAACCAAGAGTGAAACAAGGCCCGTTGTCGTGCACCAGTTTCCATTCGTGTCTAGATCAAAGAGGTGTTTTCAGGTTTTACCCCTAGGTACATCTGTGCCAGAGCCTTCTCTACCTACTCATATCCAGATAGGGATTTTTTTCTCGGAAAACTCAAAAAATCTCTACAAAACCAAAATTCTTGGAAGTTCTTATATACTAATCCTCAAGGTCCATCTTAGCTCTATATGCTCTGATCAGAGTTTATCTAAATCTAGCCTCCAAGGTTTGTACTAAACTTCCTCTGATACCAACTGTAATGCCCCGAGCCCAGTTACCCAGAGTCGGTGCCTTATTACATAAAATTGGCATGATCACAAAAGATCAAGTCTCGAAATACGGATTAGTTTAGTAGCCTTGGAATCACTATATACATTCTTAAAGTTTACATTACATCATAAAGTAAAAAAAACTACAACAACATCTTGTCTTCATATCCCCTCATAATATCCCTACAGGTCATTTATAAAATACTTCTTCACATCCTAAGAAAAAATAAAACATTGAAATGGGTGCTCTCAGATGCTCAGTAAGGATAACAATAGAGAAGAAACTTTCATAAATAAGAATAAATATTTAAGGCAATGTATAACTAAAACTAAATCTTTTTAAACATAAACTTTAGAATAATATGGAATAAATAAAATGAAATAATATCATTTACTTATTCACATGGATATTCTACTGGTCGAATAATCACATGAAATATCAATAACCACTTTCATAAAGATGGAATGCATAATGCCAGACTATCATAACCACATAGTCAAGGCCTTGTGCCAAGACTAAAAATAAGATTTTGTCATGGCCTTGTTCCAAGACACTAGTTTGTCTCATGAAACCTAAAGATGCATGGAGGAGCTATGGCATGCTCCACCCGTCACTTACTAAGTCCAATTCATTCCTCATATAAACAAGTTTAAATATAACATTAACATTCTTATTAAAACTAGCATAGGAAATGTCAATACTTTCTCCATAAACCATGAATGGTATAAAAATAACACATCCACTGTCAAACATGTCACAAAACATTTAATACAATATGGAAGTTTTTTATAATAAATGAACTTCAAATAATCTAAAAATCCACCAAAGGATGTTGATAGAGATGAAATCAAAACTATTTGAGAGAAATATCTCTTTTTTTGAAATCATTTAAAAGTAACATAATTATAAAAGAAAACATTTACTTTGAAAATATTCTTATAATATTGTAAGGGAAGCTTCGATGATTTTATAATGGCGGAAAATAGCCAAACCCACCGTATAAGTTAAAAAAAGACATTCTTACCTTAATTCTATCGAAAAGGTTAAAAAGGACATTGTTTGGAAAACGACGGAATCATTCCTTTATAAACTTATTATAAAAAGTCAAACAAGGGTATAAATGACTTTAACCCCTATTCTGTAAAATATTAAGAATGTTTTGAAATACATTTTTAAGAAACATGGATGTGGATGATAAAGAGGTCCCAGTAGATACTTACGTAAAAAAAACCTCGGATAATAAAGAGATTGTGAAATAAACTATTACCTTGTACTTTTCCTTCATTAAGGGTATTTTCAACACCTTTATAATGGTGTAATAATTGTTATTAAATTATACAAGAATCATATACATTAATATGATATCATATATGATCTTTTAACATTTCTTTGTTAATAATATCTTAGTATTATCGTCGTTTCAGGTGTTAACTTACTCGTTTTCTTTTATATGTTTTGTTACAGAAGTCGTGTTTGTTATGGATAGGTTGTATCTTATTCATATACAGAATGATATCAATTCATTAAACATTATTTTTAACCATAATATGAAAATTATTCTTGAATGGATATGATGGGTAATAAATCTCATCACGTTCGTGGAGACGGTAGTCCGTACGTACGCACTGGCGACAATATTATTCCTTTGATATTAAAATAATATATAATTAGATGGTATATCATATATATATAATAATTATATTTTTATATTTATTATTTACATCAATTACATATCATTATCATACCCATCCAAATAATAATGTTTTGAATAAAAATTACACCACGACGTGGAGACGGTAAGCCGTACGTACGCACGTATGGTGACATGTCATTAAAAGGATGGATAGAATATTAAATATGGTTGTACCATATTTATAATAACATAAAATTATATAGAATATACTGTATTTATTATTTTATAATATAAATAACAAAGAAATAAGAAGTTGAAGAAGAAAGAAACTTGAAAGAGGGTGGTGAAAACATTACGTCTTCTTCGGGTTCTTCCTTTTTATTTGATCAAAAGGGATTTATAGATTGAATTTATGATCAAAATAATGAATCTAGGTTGAAGTGAGGGAAGTTGAGAGAATATTTGGGTAGGGTTTGGCCGATCCAAAAGGTTTTGATGGTCTTAATTAGTCAGAAGGTGGAGTGACCTTTTATAAGATGGGTGAGGGGAACCTTTGGAAAAGCTAGAAATATTATTTTATAATAAATTCATATTAGGTTTATAATGGCTCAAAAGTATATTATTTAAAGGTTAATGTGGGAATAGGTCTAAAAACACTCAACCAAAAGGTTTTAGATAGGTTTGGGTCACCATATTAACTTTATCTTTTTGATTTAACTCTTTGTTAAATAGTTTGACATTTACCATGTCTCTTTGTATTTTTATATTATATAGTTAATAAACTTACAATAAACTTTAAAGTAACCTCAAAGTGGTCCATTAATAATACAAATATCTTTATATAAGTCCTTTGTCCGATCCTTAGATTTTTAGGAATAGAATATCAATTAATAATATAATATTTGTTTTAAAAACTCTTTTATGTCAATTTTGACACTATTTAATAATTGATTTTTTTAAAGTCTTAAAAACTTTATTAATTAGAACCAAATTTATTTATGAAATAATAACATGTAATATTAACCAATAAAATTTTTTTAGGTCAAAAAAGCTTTCAAATTATATATATTTTAACATTTATAATACTAATTATTTGATTCTTTCATTAATAAGGAAAATACTCCATCATTATTGTGTCATAAATAAATTTAATTATTCAATGTCTAAAAATTATAAATAAAATACCATTATGTAGGAAATATTTTTCTCTTTATAATGAATATTTATAGTCTAAAATATAACATATATAACCCAATATAAAAATTGTTTTTCTAAAAGATATATGCTTATGTCATTTTTGTATTTACTTTAACTTAATTAATATAAAGTGTCATTATCACTTACAAGTGGATCCATGGGGTCCCAAAATAGACCAAAATATGACCATGGTCGGACATGTATCAACCAATAGGGTTAGGATACATTTTAGGGTAATTTATTATTATTATAATATTATTTGTTTACCCTTATTTACCGGATTTACCCTTTAACCATGAAAAATAAAATATTTACCGAAGTAATTATACAAAATGTCTAAAAATAAAAGTTACCTATTTACACAATTTATACCTTCTGATTCTAAATATGGAATCAATTTTTCTAAATTCAAAACACAGAAGTGATAGAAACTAATTTAAAATTAATTCCCGCTGTCAAAACAAAAAGCGTGTTTTTAAGAAATAATAACTATCAAAAGATTGACACTTGTTTATGTTTGGTTTAAAGGTAAAATTACGTCCAATGACCAAAATTTTATTAAATGGTAAAATTATATTATAAATATACTTTTAAACCACTCAAATTCATAATTTATCACTATTAATTATTTTGATTAAAAAAGTTGTTTTTAATTAAAATTTAGTAATTTTCACTATTCTCAAAATATGAAAGTTATCAGAAATGTACCAAAAATTCACCCTAAGATAATTTTGATATTCCAAATCAAAAAATGTAGTCCATTTTGAAAGATAAATTTTATTAAATTTCAAAAAGTGGGTATTACTATTCATAACGGCTAGTTTGATTGGTTGTGGTGTGTGTTGGAACTCGAAGTTGCGTACAACACACGCTACTGTATTATTCAAAGAGAAACATACCATGGAAGATTGGGGTGTTAAATTCTCCCCTCCTTGAAATAATTTCTTCCTAAATATTTATATAATACTACTGCATAAAAAGACTCGGGTGGTTCTTCATCATAAGTTCCTCGGGTCCCACGTTGCCTCTTCCATCTTATGGATTCTCCATAGAACTTTTACCAGAAGAGTCATATAGTTTCTCAACACTTGTTCTTTCATATCAAGAATCTTGACAGGCTCTTCGCAATAAGACAGATCGGGTTCCAGTTCTAATTCCTCAGAGGTGAGTACATGCGTTGGGTCAGGCATGTATTTTCTCAACAGTGATATGTGGAACACATCATGAACTTTGGAGAGACTTGGAGGCATTGGAAAATGGTAAGCTAAAGACCCAATTCGTTCTATAATTTCAAATGGTCCGATGTACCTGGCACTCAATTTTCCATTCTGACCAAAACTTATAACACCCTTCCATGGAGATACCTTCAAGAAAATTTGATCTCCTACTTGAAATTACAAATCCATCCTTCAGTTGTCAGCATAGATCTTCTACCTACTTTGAGCATCTTTGATGTGGTTTTGGATTACCTTCACCTTTTCCATTGTTTCCTCCACCAGTTCTGGGCCTATGAGTTTTCTTTCACCAACATCATCTTAACAGGTTGGTGTGCAACATCTCTTTCCGTATAATGCTTCATATGGTGCCATATGAATACTCGAATGGAAGATATTGTTATAGAAAAATTCTACCAAAGGTAAATATTGATACCACATACCCTAAAAGTCAAGTTAACATGATCTCAACATGTATTTTAAGGTTTGAATGGTCCGTTCTGATTGTCCATCAGTTTGGGGGTGGTAAGCAGTGCTCAAATGAAGTTCAGTTTCCAGGGCTTTCTGAATACTTTTCTATAATCTTGATATAAAATGGGGATCACGATCCAAAAAAATTGATAGTACTCCATGAAGTATCAAAACTTCATTAATATATAGTCTTGCTAGATTTTCAATTGGTAAATCTTCCCTTATAGCAAGAAAATGTGCTGACTTGGTAAGACGATCAACAATGACCCATATTTCATCATTCCTTTTAGGAGTCTTTGGTATTCCAATGACAAAGTCCATCATTATATTATCCCATTTACACTCAAGTATGGGAAGAGGTTGCATGACTCCTCCAGGCTGTTGCCTTCTAGATTTCAGTTGTTGAAAAACCATACATCTTGACACAAAATCTTCAATCTCCCTCTTCATGTTGTCCCACCAAAAAATGTTCCTTCAAATATCTATACATTTTTGTTCTCCTAGGGTGTATAAAGAAATTGGAACTATGAGAATCGTCTAACAATTCCCTTTTTAGATCAGGTATATCGGGAACACAAAGTCTCCTCCGAAATTTCAAATTTTCATCTTCATACACAAAGTCACTCAATCTCCCATCATTCACAGCTTTAATCTTCTTTTTAAACTCTTCATCATTGGCCTGAGAAATATTTATCCTTTCTAGTAAAGATGGTTTGGCAACCATTTGAAAAATTATCGATGTTTCACCTTCCATGGTTATTCCCATATCCAAATTTACTAGATCAATGAAAATTGGATCCCTTTTAACTCTCATTTTGTTCAAAACTCCATGATCCTTTCTACTCAAAGCATATGTCACCTTATTTTCCTTCCCTGGGTGGTAGTGTATCGTGCAATCATAATCCTTGAGTAGTTCAAGCCATCACCTTTGCCTCATGTTGAGTTCTTTCTGTGATAAAATATACTTCAAACTCTTGTGATCAGTATATATCTCACATTTTTCACCATAGAGATAATGTATCCATATATTCAAAGAAAAATTATAGCAGCTAACTCAAGATCATGAGTAGGATAGTTTTTATCATGAATTTTCAGCTATCGTGATGCATAATCAATAACTCTATCATTCTGTATAAGGACACAACCAAGTCCTTCCTTCGATGTATCACTATAAATAACAAACCCGTCATTTCCTGACGGTAGAGTCAAAATAGGAGCATTGAATAATCTTCTATTTAGTTCTTCAAAACATTCTTCACACTCTTTTTTCCTAACATATTTAACTCCTTTACGTGTGAGCTTTGTTAATGGGTTAGCCAATCGGGTGAAATTCTGGACGAAACATCGATAATAACCTGCTAAACTAATAAAACTGTGTACCTCGGTTATACTCATTAGTGCTGGACATTCTTTGATTGCTCTTGTCTTAGAAGGATCAACAGAGATTCCATCTTTAGAGAAAATATTTCCAAGAAAATAATTCTCCTGAAGCTAGAATTCACACTTTCTAAACTTCCCATATAATTCACATCTTCTCAGAGTATTCAGAATAATGCGCAAGTGATTTTCATGATCTTCATAGCTTTTGGAATATACCAAGATATCATCAATAAATACCACCATAAAATCATCGAGATATTCATTCGAAACTATATTCATTAGACCCATGAATACAGAGGGTGCATTAGTCAATCCAAAAGGCATTACTGTAAACTCATAATGCCCGTACCTGTTTTGAAATGCTGTCTTCGGAATGTCTTCCTTCTTCACACACAACTGATGGTATCCAGATCAAAATTCAATCTTTGAAAAGTATTGAGATCCATGCAGTTGGTCAAATAAATTATCAATGGGAGGTAGGGGATACTTGTTCTTTGTTTTTATAGCATTAATTTCCCTATAGTCGATACATAACCTCATAGATCCATCTTTCTTTTTAACAAAAAGGACAGGGGATCCCCATGGAGAAACACTAGGGTGAATAAATCCCTTATTACTCAATTACTCTTGTTGTTTCTTTAGTTCAACTAATTCTACAGTGGCCATTCTATAAGGGGTCTTTGATATAGGCCTTGAACCAGGAATTAAATAAATGGGAAACTCAATTTCTCGTTTAGGAGGATGTCCTGGTAAATCTTGTTGAAATTCATCTACATATTCTTTCACAATAGGTACATCCCCTATTTGAACATTTCTTTTTCTCACCCATAGTTATTTCATTGTCTTCATCCCCAATAATTTAATTTAGTTGAGCTAGTCCAGGTTGATCAAGATAAGAATCAGGTGGTGACGATTCTGCTCTAAAGATAAGGTGTTCTTTATCATCATCATAAAAAATAATAACCTCCTTCTTCTTACAATAAATCTTCACATCATGTTCCAAAAGACAATCCATACCATGTATTATATCAAATTAAATCATAGGTATGACGATGAGATCAGTGGATAAAGAACATTTATGTGCTCTAATAGAGACCGACTCACAAAACTTTTTTGCAGTGATACTTCCCTTAGGAGTTTTAACTGACAACTCCCTTGTTAGATCAAATTGTAAATATCAAATTTTCTTAGAAAACTGGGAAGATATGAAACAATTTGATGATCCAAAATCAAATAATGCATTTTCTAAACTTGAGGAAACCTTTAAATTACCTGCCACCACGTCTTTCAGAGCTTCTATCTCAACAGTAGTGATATCATAAGCTTGGCCTTGATCCCTTGGCATTTTCTGAGGTAAGTTCCACTGACTCTTAGGAAATTAATTTGCATAATATCCCATCACCCTTCAATTGTAGCATTGAACATTGGTAGCTTCTTTCTTATCCTTGCAATCACGATCTTGGTGGCCTTTTTCACAATACTTGTAACATACTAACATTCCTTTCAAGCAAGTACCAGGGTGTTTCTTCCCACATTTACTATAGGATGGATAATCAAAATTTCCCTTCTTCCCCTTATTTCCATTTCCAGAGTAATCAACAGATCTATTCTTCTCTTGATTTGTCATAAGACTTAGAGAATTATTTTTCTGTCTTGATAGCGCATGATACATTATCTTTGTACAATGAGAAGGTTAGTGAGACTAATGCTCGATGGGGAAATTTTTTTAACCCATCAAAGAAACGATCAATATTATTTCTTGGGATTTTTATATAATTTTCAACATACCTCGCTAACCTTGTAATGTTAGCCTCATACTTTGCGACATTTTCATCCTCCTTTTGCCTCAGACTCAGAAATTTCCTTTCCATATATACTCGATGGTCAGGAAGAAAGTATTTTTCTAAGAAAATATCTTTAAACTCCCTCCATTCCATATTTTATAATTCATCATCTTCCTTTGTGTTTGGAATCAATGACCACCATTGGTCAGCATCTCCAGTGAGGCGGTAAACTGCCATGATAACTTTTTCCATTTCCCTACCCCAAGGCATGAAATATTTTCTCTGAGGAATTTATCCATTACTCAGCTACTAGTGGATTTTTCCCCATTTAATGTTAGTGGTTGTTTCCTTATGAAGCGATCTAACATTGATCCTCCAAACTGTGGATCTGGGTGCTCCATAAGGGTAAGGTTATAATTCATAACCTGAGTGAGTTTTCCCAGTATAGTGATTATCCGATCACCACCAGTTACATCACCAGCTCCACTATAATTATCTTGAGCAGGAGGGAAATCCCTACATGGAGTGCGTACATTGATACAGTTTCCATTTCTTCCACTAGGCACCATTTCTAAACAATGGAACACACTAGATTTGTTTATGAATCGCAATACATAAATCAAAACCTGTAAAACACTTAACATGAATTGAAAAATTTATGGCTATAATCCATAATCATAAAAAAATTTTCTTTGAGGAAGTATATACTCATAAACCCTTCATAATGGTTTGTAATGAAAATTAGAATTATCCTAAGCATATCCCCCGGGAGTGTCGTAACCAAGAGTGCAACAAGGCCTGTTTTCGTGCACCAGTTCCTATTCGAGTCTAGCTCAAAGTGGTATTTTTGGGTTTTACGCCTAGGTACATCTGTGCCAGAGCCGCCTCTACCTGCTCGTATCCAATCAGGGATGTATTTCTTAGAAAAATCAAAAAATCTTTACAATACCAAAATTATAGGAAGTTCTTCTATACTAATCCTCAAATTCCATCTTATGTCTATGTGCTCTAATCATATTTTATCTAAATATAGATTCCAAGGTTTGTACTAAACTTCCTCTAATACCAACTGTAATGCCCCAACCCTAGTTACCAAGAGTCGGTGCATTATTACATAAAATTGGCATGATCAAAAAATTTCAAGTCTCGAAAGACCGATTAGTTTAGTAGCCTTGGAATCACTAGATACATTCTTAAAGTTTAAATTACATCATAAAGTAAAAAAAACAACAACAACATATTATCTTCATATCCCCTCATACTATCTCTATAGGTCATTCATAAAATACTTCTTCACATCTTAGGAAAAGTAAAACATTGAAATGGGTGAGCTCAGATACTCAGTAAGGATAACAATATAGAGGAAACATTCATAAATAAGCATAAACATTTATAGCAATGTATAACTAAAACAAAATCCTTTTAAACTTGGATTTCAGCATAATATGGCAGAAATAAAATGAAATAATTCCATTTACTTATTCACATGGATATTCTACTAGTCGAATAATCACATGCAATATCAACAACCACTTTCATAATGATGGAATGCATAATGCCAGACTATCATAACCCAAGGCCTTGTGCCAAGAATATAAATAATATTTTGTCAAGGCCTTGTGAAAAGGTACTAGTTTGTCACATGAGACCTACCGATGCATCGAGGAGCTATAGCGGGCTCCACCCGTCACTTACTAAGTCTAATGCATTCCTCATATGAACGGGTTTAAACATAATATAAACATTCGTAATAAAAATAGCATATGAAATGTCAATACATTCTCCATAGACCATGAATGGTATAAAAATAACACATCCACAGTCAAAAATATCACAAAAAATTCAATACAATATGGAATTTTTGTATAATAAATCAACTTCAAAGAAGCTAAAAATCCATCAAAGGATGTTGACATAGATGAAATCAAAACTATTTGAGAGAAATATATCTTTTTTTAAAATCATTTAAAAGTAAAATAATTATAAAATAAAACATTTAATTTGAAAATATTCTTAAAATCTTGTAAGGGAAGATTCAATGATTTTATAACGGCAGAAAATAGCCGCACCCACCATATATGTTAAAAAAGACATTCTTACCTTAATTCTGTTGAAAAGGTTTAAAAAGACCTTGTTTGGAAAACGATGGAAAGATTCCATTATAAATTTATTATAAAAAGTCAAAAAAGGGTATAAATGAATTTAACCCATATTCTGTAAAATAGTAAGAATGTTTTGAAATAAATTTTTAAGAAACATTGATGTGGATGATAAAGAGGTCCTAGTAGATACTTACGTAAAAATAACCTCGGATAATAAAGAGATTGTTAAATAAACTCTTACCTTGTACATTTCCTTGGGTAAGGGTAGTTTAAACTCCTATATAATGGTTAAATAATTTTTATAAAGTTATAAAATAATCATATACATTATTATGATATCATATATTATCTTTTAACATTGTTTTGTTAATAATATCTTAGTATTATCATCATTTCGGGTGTTAACTTACTCATTTTATTTTATATGTTTTGTTACATAAGTTGTTTTTGTTATGGATAGGTTGTATATTATTCATATAAATAATGATACCAAGTCCTTAAACATTATTTTTCACCATCAAATGAAAATTATTCTTGAATGGATACGATGAGGAATGAATCTCATCATGTTCGTGGAGACAGTAGTCCATAAGTACGTACGAGCGACAATATCATTCCTTTTATATTAAAATAATATATAATTGGATGGTAAATCATATATAAAGAATAATTATCATGTTATATTTATTATTTACATCAATTAAATATCATTATCATACCCATCCAAATAATAATGTTTTGAATAACAATTACACCACGACGTGGAGACGGTAAGCCGTACACACACACGTATGGTGACATGTCATTAAAAGGATGGATATAATACTGAATATGGTTTTAAAATAATTATAATAACATATAATTATATATAAGATGCTGTAGTTATTATTTTATAATGGAAATTACAAAGAAATAAGAAGCTCAAGAAGAAAAGAACTTAGAAGAGGGTGGTGAAAACATTACCTCTTCTTCGGGTTCTTCTTTTTGATTTGATCAAAAGGGATTCTTAGGTTGGCTTTCTGATCAAACTAAGGACTCTAGGTTGAAGTGAGGGAAGTTGAGAGAATATTTGGGCAGGGGTTGGCTGAGACAAAAGGCTTTAAAGGTGTGAATTAGTCAGAAGGGGGAGTCCCCTTTTATAAGAGGGGTGAGGGGCACCTTAGGAAAAGCTAGAAATATTATTTAATAATAAATTAATATTCGGTTTATAATGGATCCAAAGTGGATTATTTAAAGGTTAAGGTTGGGATAGGTCTTAAAACACTCAAACAATTGGTTTTAGATAGGTTTGGGTCACTATATTAACTTTATATTTTTGATTTAACTCGTTGTTAAATAGTCTGACATTTACCATGTCTCTTTGTATTTTTATATTATATAGATAATAAACTTACTATAAACATCAAAGAGACCCAAAAGTGGTTCATTAATAATACACCTATTATTATATAAGTCCTTTTTCCTAACCTTAGATTTTTAGGAATAGAATATCAATTAATAATATAAAATTTGTTTTAAAAACTCCTTTATGTCAATTATGACACTATTTAATAATTTATTTTTGTTAAAGTCTTAACAAATTTATTAATTCATACCAAATTCATTTAAGAAATCCTAACATGTCATATTAACCAATATTTGTTTTGATGTCATCAAAACTTTCAAATTATATTTACTTTAAAATTTATAATAATAACTATTTGATTCTTTCATTAATAAAGAAAATAATCCATCATTATTGTGTCATAAATAAATTTAATTATTCAATGTCTAAAAATTATAAATAAAATACCATTATGTATGAAATATTTTTATCTTTCTAATGAATATTTATAGTCTAAAATATAACATATATAACCTTATGTAAAAATTGTTTTTCTAAAAGATATATGCTTATGTCAATTTTGTATTTACTTTAACTTAATTAATATAAAGTGTCATTATCACTTACAAGTGGATCCATGGGGTCCCAAAATCGACCCAAAGATGCCCATGGTCAAAAATGTATTAAAAAATAAGGTTAGTAAACGTTTTAGGGTATTTTATTATTATTATAATATTATTTGTTTACCCTTATTTACTGGATTTACCCTTTAACCATGGTAAATAAAATATTTACCGAAGTAATTATTCCAAATTTCTAAAAACAAAAGTTACCTATTTAGACAATTTGGACCTCATGATTATAAATATGGAATCCATTTTTCTAAATTCAAAACAAATAAGTGTCAGAAATTAATTTAAAATTGATTCCCGCTATCAAAACAAAAAGCGTGTTTTTAAGAAATAATAACTATTAAAAGATTGACACTTGTTTATGTCCGGTTTAAATGTGAAATTATCTCCAATGACCAAAATTGTATTAAATGGTAAAAATAAATTCTAAATATACTTTAAAACCACTCAAATTCATAATTTATCACTATTAATTATTTTGATTAAAAAAGTTGTTTTTAATTAAAATTTGGTAATTTTCACTATTCATTAAAATATGAAAGTTATCCGAAATGTACCAAAAATTCACCCTAAGATAATTTAGATATTCTAAATCCAAAAATGAAGTCCATTTTGAAAGATAAAATGTATAAAATTTCAAAAAGTGGTCATTACTATTCATAACGGCTAGTTTGATTGGTTTTGGTGTGTGTTAGAACTCGAAGTTGGGTACAACACACGCTACTGTATTATTCAAAGAGAAGAGTACCGTGGAAGCTTGGGGTGTTACAAGTTTAATCTGTGGATAGAACTGTCTTAGAAGAAGAATAAAATGTCTTACCAGAACAACAAGTTTGTCACGACCCGTCCTCGGGGCCCGTGCCGTGACTACCCCAAGCCCGCCTTCCATAGGCCAGGGGCTGGCGACTAGCACCAAAGGCGTAAATCCCGATAACAGGGAAGGCATTGCCTTTATAAGTAACAACCACCACAGAGTCAGCAAGCGGAAAGTAACTACAAGTGCAGAAAAGTAAAGGGGGCCGGAAATACAAGCCCAACAGTAAAGTACAACTCGAAAGGGAAAAACAGCAGCTGGAAGAACGAAGCGGCTCCTGGGTCGTCCGCCTCGATTCCTACCTGAAGGGTAGGTACAGATGGCTCAGCTCCTGGATCGTCCACCACGGATCCTACCTGAAGGGTAGGTACAGATAGCTCCTCTACTCCACAGGTCCTGTCGTCTACTCCGGGTACGTCCGCCCAGTGGTCCACCTCCGGGTACCGACCTGCTCCGCAAGTCTCAACTGCGATCTGCGCTGTCCGTCGTCTGCAACCAACACAACGAGGTGCGGGCATAGCCCGTGCAGGGGTGAGTATAAGCTACTCAGTAGGGACCCCGAGACCCTTAAGGTCTCACCAAATCCAACATGGATATCCACAAAGTAAAGGCAGCAATCACGAAGTAACATCAGACTCTACTTAGGTATACGCCCATACATATACCTAAGTCATCAAGTAACCCATCCAATCTCAAGGATACACAAAAATCATGAAATCAACGGATAACCATCACCCAGGTATATGCCCATACATGTACCTAAGTTATCAAGCGACCCATCTCAATCATGAGGAAACACAAAGGTCAAAGGTCTCAGCTCAAACCAGGATTTTCATTATCGAAACCGTAACTGCTGAAGAGCTCCGTCTCTAGAGTGTACAGTGGTCCTGTCACGACTCCGAGGCTGCCGCTCACTAACCTAGGACTGCTGAGGTACTCCTCCTGTCGAGTACTGCGGGTTTGCGGCCAACTACCGGGCGCTCCGTCCGCTGAGGGTCTGTCGCCAAATACCGGGCGCTACCCAGATAGCCTGCTGAGGTACTCCTCCTGTCGAGTACCGCGGGTCTGCTGCCAACTACCAGGCGCTCCGTCCGCCGTGGGTCTGCCGCCAAATACCGGGCGCTCCGTCCACTGGGCTAGTCGACTCACTCCAAGTCGAGTCGGTCAAGCAGTCGTCAGGTCTCAGCCGGATACACGGTCTCCGTACTCTGCACGCTCGTCTCCACCGTCGCGGGTCTGTCGCTACAACCAAGCGCTCACACTCCGTAGAGTATCGCGGGTCCGCCGCTACAACCAAGCGCTCCACCGCCAAGGATCTGCTGCTGCATCTAAGCGCACCACTACTGTCAAGTACCACGGGTCCGCTCCACGAGCTACTGGTCGATACTCCAAGTATCACAAGGTCCCGCGAAGAAGAGTCTCAAAGAACCGTCTCGTCACAGGGGTCTCAACGCAACAGACGGCGCGTCGATCGGACGCCCGGTCTGTGAGTTATTAGCCTTTTCGTCCCAGGGGACCGGTTGGTTTCGTGAGCGAAACCAAACCCGGCCGTATCTCAACTGTACCCCGAACTCCCATAGGGTAAACTCAAAGGGACCGTTACTCAACGTAACCATCAACGCCGCTGACGGCTCGTCAAGCGGACGTCCTGTCTGAAAGATATCAGCTTTCCCGTTCCAGGGGCCCGGTTGGATTTCGGGTACAATCCAACCCGGACATACTCCGACTGTATCCAAAACTCGGGCGGAGTATGTCAAAAGTTCCGTCTCATCAAGAGGAAGTCAACGAAACAGACGGCGCGTCAATCGGACGCCCGGTCTGTGAGTTATTGGCATTTTCGTCTCCGGGGCCCGGTTGGTTTTTAAGGAAAAACCAACCCGACCGTACTCCACCTGCGTCCAAACCTCGGGCGGAGTATGCCAAAAGATCCGATTCACTAAGAGGAACACAACGCGACTGACGGCGCGTCAATCGGACGTTCGTGGCTCAAGATATGAGCGTTTCCGCTCCGAAGGCCCGGTTGGTTTCGTGAACGAACCAACCCGGCCGAACTCAAAGTAACCCGAAACCTTGAGTGTGATATACCGAAACGACCGTCTCGATCCAAGGATCGCGTTGCCGCAGACGGTTCGTCATTCGGAGGTCCGAGGCTCAAGTTATGAGCCAAGAACCGAATCTGGTCCGAAACGGGGGGGTCCGGGTCCGGGCCGACCCGGCCCGACCCCCCCTGGGCGGCGCGGAGGCCGGCGGCGGCGGCGGCGGGCGGCGGCGCGGCGGGCCGCGGCGGCGGCGGCGGCGGCGCGGCGGGCCGCGCTGGCGGCGGCAGCGGGCCGCGCTGGCGGCGGGGTGCGCCGCACGGGGTGGTCACGCGGGGGCTTGATTGCCCCCGCTTCTTCACGGACGGCGCGGCCTTTGTGCCGCGCCTGGGTAACAAATCGGCCCCCACGTGGGGGCCGGTTTTGGAGAGTCAACCGGGGGGCTGCTGCCCCCCCCTTTTTTTTGAACCGCCTCCCCCTCTTAAAGAGGGGGTTATATTGAACCGGCCGGGGAATTTAATTCCCCGGTTTTGTGACATCCGGCCGGCCCGCTGGCCGGCCGGTTTTTACCAACGGGACCGGAAATTCCGGTCCCGCCCTCGACTTCCGACGCCGGCGGCCCGGCCGCCGGTCTTTCCTTCGGCCGCGGCCCGGAACCGGCCGCGGTCTCCTCGTCCCGCCGCGGCCCGGAACCGGCCGCGGTCTTCTCGTCCTGCCGCGGCCCGGAACCGGCCGCGGCGTTCGTCGTCCGGCGCGGTGCGACGGCACCGCGCCCCTTTCGCCACACGTTAACTTTCTTTCAACGCGGCGCGACGGCGTCGCGTTCTTGATGTTCCTTCCATGGTGTGCGCGCGACGGCGTTGCGTAAAATAAACGCACGATCATCCACGTGGTGCGACGGCACCACGCCTCTTGCTTCCTCCCGCAAGAACAAACAAGATCATTGGAGGGGGTTCGGCCGTGTTCGTGCGGTCCGGCCCCCCTCACGTTAAATTAATAACGCATCTTAAAATAATCAACATCCCACGTTAGTTATACGAACCACGAGAAAAAGAGATAATTAAATATTAAATCAACCACCCCTACCTCGGGTTAAGATTTGAAGATTTGATCACGCTCCGCGGAAGACGGCGTCGCGGAGGTCGGGCGTCGCGGTCGACGTTCGTCAAATCCGCTGACGAAGAGTTATGTCCGAAAAGACACGTCGCTCGGATCTTCGATTGCCGACGAAGAAGGTTCGGGGAGGAAGGAAAGGTCCGAAGATACCGGGTCGCCGAGTCGATGATCCTTGACGAAGTGTTGTCGTTCTTCCTTGAGGATGAAGACGTTCTTCGTTCTTCGTCAGAGCTTGGAGATGAAGGGAAAGCTCTCCAAAGACAAACAAAGAACTCCAAATAAAATAAGACTACCTCTTATTTTATTAACACAACACAAAAGAATTTCAAAGATTCGTTTCTCACCTTAGCTGCCGAACGAGGATCGGCTGCGGAAGAAGAGGCGTCGCCGAAGAACGTCGCGGGTAAAGCTCGTCGACGTCGCAGATCTCGGTGTGCGTCGTCGAATTTCGGTCGCCGGCGTTCTTCGCGTTCTTCGCGTTCTTCGCGGGGGGATGAAGAAACAAGATCCTCTCAAATCCTTTCAAAGGATTTTTAGGTTGGTCTTATTTTATAAACATGCCAACACACGAAACCGGTTAAGAAACGATCCATCAATTCGAAAGAAACGACCCATTAAATTCACGAAAGAAACAGTCCATTTAATTCACGAAATAAACCGCCCAATTAAATGGTCTGTTAAGAATTAAAGAAAACGCGTCGGTTGACTTTTCAGTTACTTTGACGGGTTTTCGCGGGTGCGTTACTTAGCGAAAGAAACGGCGGGGCTCGTGCGGGCCCCACCTCACAAATATCCTACCAAGGGGTAGGATATTTCTGGATAGCATCCTATCCAGTTCAACTCAGTTCAAGCCGCCTTTAAGTGGCTTCAAGTGGCTTCCAAGTGGCTTAAGCGAAATAAAATAAAGTTGTCGCAAAATTATTTTATCTCTTAACTTTAAGCCCGAAAATTAAAAACCACATCCGAGCAAACGCAACTCCGGAAGAGGCGTTTCTAAGCGAATACCGGCGCTGCGATTTCATCGGTGCCCTCAGAATTCGATTCCGGGCACCGGTTCAAAAGTTAGAAAAACCCGCTCGTCCGTTCACTGAACGTACCCGAGCCAAAACTTCGGCAAATGATTCCGGGCACACCGGGCCTCGGAATCAGGTGCCGTCAGAAACTGCGTTCTTGTAAAATTCCAAAGAAAATTAAGAAAAAAATTTCCTTGAAATTTACGGGTCTTTACATTACTCCCACCACAGGGCTTTACGTCCCCGTAAAGCTTCACCACAACCTTAGGGAAACAAAGCGGTACTGAGCACGCATCAGAGCCTTCCGATCCCATGTGCTCACCTGGAGATTCCCGTGCCGCCATCTGATGCGCACAAGAGGAATCGACCATCCTCCTAGGATCCGCTCCTGTCGATCCTCGATCCCCACAGGAACCTCCGTATAAGACACTCATCGCCACCGTCAAGCTCCTCATGGTCGAAGATATGCGAAGGGGGTCGAGCACGTATCTCCTCAGCTGGGATACGTGGAGGACGTCGTGCACCCGGTGCAACTGAGGTGGCAGAGCCAGGCGATAAGCCACCTCGCCAACCCTGCTGAGGACCTGGAAAGGCCCGATGAAGCGGGGAGACAACTTGCCGCCTCGGCCAAATCTCCGCAAACCACGTCGAGGTGAGACACGCAAGAAGACGTGGTCGCCATCCTCGAACTCTAGTGGCCTCCGCCTCCTGTCAGCATATGACTTCTGCCGGCTCTGTGTTTTCCTCATCCGCTCCTGGATGACATGGACCTCTTCTGACGTGGCCCGGACCATCTCTGGTCCCACAAGAGCTGCGAGATTTCATCCTTACCGATAAGAGAAACCTGGTCTCATCCCCTGGATGAACCACATTCTTTGCCTAAAACAGTCAATCCTAACATGGATGATACTAATCCATACCAAGGATGACGTCGTAAGGCCTCGACGCTACTACTAAGAGATCCAACCGTTACTCTCGCCTCCAAGGGTTGAGTCACACTGTCGGCATCAGTGTGTGGTAACTGGTCTCCTCCAGTAGATGTCTCACAAGTGAGGGTCAAGTCAACAGTCAACTGGAACCTCTTAGTAACATCACAAAAGAGGACAGGAATGAAAACATCTCAAAGGATGCGTCTTTTATTATTGCAGCTCATAATACAAGACGCTACACAAAAGCAACATCAACAAGGAACTAGAAGTACAAGAGACGTATCCACTAGTTCTGCTCCTGTCCACCTGCTCCAAGAGTTCTACTGTTGCTCAAGCATTTGTCGTCGCCTCTTTCTCGGTGGCTCCCTCAAAGCCTGCGGATCGGGAGTCGGACAGTCACGTGCCAGATGACCCTTTCCGCGACATGAGTAACACAACCTGTGACGAGACGGTTCTTTGAGACTCTTCTTCGCGGGACCTTGTGATACTTGGAGTATCGACCAGTAGCTCGTGGAGCGGACCCGTGGTACTTGACAGTAGTGGTGCGCTTAGATGCAGCAGCAGATCCTTGGCGGTGGAGCGCTTGGTTGTAGCGGCGGACCCGCGATACTCTACGGAGTGTGAGCGCTTGGTTGTAGCGACAGACCCGCGACGGTGGAGACGAGCGTGCAGAGTACGGAGACCGTGTATCCGGCTGAGACCTGACGACTGCTTGACCGACTCGACTTGGAGTGAGTCGACTAGCCCAGTGGACGGAGCGCCCGGTATTTGGCGGCAGACCCACGGCGGACGGAGCGCCTGGTAGTTGGCAGCAGACCCGCGGTACTCGACAGGAGGAGTACCTCAGCAGGCTATCTGGGTAGCGCCCGGTATTTGGCGACAGACCCTCAGCGGACGGAGCGCCCGGTAGTTGGCCGCAAACCCGCAGTACTCGACAGGAGGAGTACCTCAGCAGTCCTAGGTTAGTGAGCGGCAGCCTCGGAGTCGTGACAGGACCACTGTACACTCTAGAGACGGAGCTCTTCAGCAGTTACGGTTTCGATAATGAAAATCCTGGTTTGAGCTGAGACCTTTGACCTTTGTGTTTCCTCATGATTGAGATGGGTCGCTTGATAACTTAGGTACATGTATGGGCATATACCTGGGTGATGGTTATCCGTTGATTTCATGATTTTTGTGTATCCTTGAGATTGGATGGGTTACTTGATGACTTAGGTATATGTATGGGCGTATACCTAAGTAGAGTCTGATGTTACTTCGTGATTGCTGCCTTTACTTTGTGGATATCCATGTTGGATTTGGTGAGACCTTAAGGGTCTCGGGGTCCCTACTGAGTAGCTTATACTCACCCCTGCACGGGCTATGCCCGCACCTCGTTGTGTTGGTTGCAGACGACGGACAGCGCAGATCGCAGTTGAGACTTGCGGAGCAGGTCGGTACCCGGAGGTGGACCACTGGGCGGACGTACCCGGAGTAGACGACAGGACCTGTGGAGTAGAGGAGCTATCTGTACCTACCCTTCAGGTAGGATCCGTGGTGGACGATCCAGGAGCTGAGCCATCTGTACCTACCCTTCAGGTAGGAATCGAGGCGGACGACCCAGGAGCCGCTTCGTTCTTCCAGCTGCTGTTTTTCCCTTTCGAGTTGTACTTTACTGTTGGGCTTGTATTTCCGGCCCCCTTTACTTTTCTGCACTTGTAGTTACTTTCCGCTTGCTGACTCTGTGGTGGTTGTTACTTATAAAGGCAATGCCTTCCCTGTTATCGGGATTTACGCCTTTGGTGCTAGTCGCCAGCCCCTGGCCTATGGAAGGCGGGCTTGGGGTAGTCACGGCACGGGCCCCGAGGGTGTGTGTGAGTGAGGACAAAGCACACTGGAAAGGACATGTGTTGGCCTGTGGGGACTATCATTAGTCAGATGACCCGTTCGGGCATGTGGGTGGACCCTGGGGTGGGCCCCGCATGTCTGCAGGGGCAACTGGTGGTACCTGGTGGGACAGGACCCGACGACCTTGTTAAGGCGGGGTGTCTGTGCAGTCACCGGGGCCCGGTTGTCACATTTGGTATCAGAGGAGGAACCCAGCCTTAAGTGCGCGGTGCACTGCCTGGGTTGAGATGTAGGGCCCACAACGAGGGCGTTGTGCTCTAAAGGGGGGGTGATTGTAACATCCCCAAATGATAAAGGGTTAAATGACTAAATGATATGACTCATGTCAACAAGGTGCACCTTCCTTTTCGGGAGCCTACCTGATTAGAACTCCACAGTTAAGCGTGCTTGGCCTGGAGTAGTGATCAGGATGGGTGACCTCCTGGGAAGTTCCCCAGGGTGTGTGTGAGTGAGGACAAAGCACACTGGAAAGGACATGTGTTGGCCTGTGGGGACTATCATTAGTCAGATGACCCGTTCGGGCATGTGGGTGGACCCTGGGGTGGGCCCCGCATGTCTGCAGGGGCAACTGGTGGTACCTGGTGGGACAGGACCCGACGACCTTGTTAAGGCGGGGTGTCTGTGCAGTCACCGGGGCCCGGTTGTCACATTAGTACTAGGATGGGTGACCTCCTGGGAAGTTCCCCAGGGTGTGTGTGAGTGAGGACAAAGCACACTGGAAAGGACATGTGTTGGCCTGTGGGGACTATCATTAGTCAGATGACCCGTTCGGGCATGTGGGTGGACCCTGGGGTGGGCCCCGCATGTCTGCAGGGGCAACTGGTGGTACCTGGTGGGACAGGACCCGACGACCTTGTTAAGGCGGGGTGTCTGTGCAGTCACCGGGGCCCGGTTGTCACATTTGGTATCAGAGGAGGAACCCAGCCTTAAGTGCGCGGTGCACTGCCTGGGTTGAGATGTAGGGCCCACAACGAGGGCGTTGTGCTCTAAAGGGGGGGTGATTGTAACATCCCCAAATGATAAAGGGTTAAATGACTAAATGATATGACTCATGTCAACAAGGTGCACCTTCCTTTTCGGGAGCCTACCTGATTAGAACTCCACAGTTAAGCGTGCTTGGCCTGGAGTAGTGATCAGGATGGGTGACCTCCTGGGAAGTTCCCCAGGGTGTGTGTGAGTGAGGACAAAGCACACTGGAAAGGACATGTGTTGGCCTGTGGGGACTATCATTAGTCAGATGACCCGTTCGGGCATGTGGGTGGACCCTGGGGTGGGCCCCGCATGTCTGCAGGGGCAACTGGTGGTACCTGGTGGGACAGGACCCGACGACCTTGTTAAGGCGGGGTGTCTGTGCAGTCACCGGGGCCCGGTTGTCACAAAGTTAATCATCAACAAGTTGGTGAATAAATAGTTGATGAAGGCCTTGTTAATAAATAACGACCTACTAATTGTCTGGAAGAGATAGGTTTTCCTGAGGAGCATCTAGGAGAACCTGTTGTTGAGAAATTTCCTATAGTTTTGGAAGGGTATAAAGATAAAATTGAGCCATAATTAATCTTTCTAGTTGAAGAAGTAATGGATCAAGACTTTCGACAAGCTAGAATAGATATGGGTGAGCCTGACATTGATGGAATTATGGAAATAGGGAAAGAGACCAGGTCTATCACTCTTAAAGATGATGAAAAGATTGATGGGGAACAAAACCCATTTCTATAAAGTACTGAAGTACAAATATCTATTGAGACAAGTCCTCTGGACAATGTGTATAAATTCCCTTGCTATTTTTTGTCTCATATTCTCAAGTGGCCTCAATAAGAATAACCAATCTTATAAAAACTTTCCAATTGAAATATTTTTCTCTAATAAGAGTAATAATTACTAAGGAGACCAAATCAATTGTGGTTTATGAACTAGAGATTTCACAAGAAGATCAAAGATATGTAAGCCCTGAGGACTTAAAGGTTTTTGGTGAAAATATGTTATCTGTATTTGAGAAGCTTTTAAAAGCTAAAACTCTTCCTGTAACTTGTCTAAGTGAACATGATGAAATTATTATTTTAGAGAAACTTATTTGGAAAACTCAACCTCATATGTTTCATGAAATTCATGAAGTAAGAATTGAAAATCAACTACAAAGTGAGGAAGTGAAATCTTTAATGTCTTTGGTGGAAGAACTAAATAAAGAGTTTGAAACTGTTGAAACTATTATGTCTCAATTCTACATATAAGATGATGACAAGATAAAAAAATGGCTGAATCACTATTTTGACCAAATTTGGTCTCTGTTTTTTAGAAAATAATAGAAAACAATAACAGGTTGGCAGAAGAAATTCTAAATTTAGAATCCTCAATTAATGCCTTACCTGGTATCTTAAAGGACTCTGTTGAAACTATTTTCATGAGTCTTATTGATCCCTCTATATCCATATAATATTCTTTCTCCTCGGGCAAGCCTTCTCAATCATCTCAGTTTTTAGAAATTTCAGTTCTGAAAAAGGTTATTCAAGAAGAGATTAAATTATTGAAAAGTCTATCTGTTTAGGAAAGCCTCTCTAAAATTGTTCAAAACAGTGAACATGTCCATGAAATGGTTCCACTGTGCTCTAATAAAGATTCTATGACCTATGATGAGATTAAAAAGAAGGTATATGTCTAATTAAAAAGGATTTATACAAAGAATCAATTGATAAGTCATTTCAAGTATCTTACAGAGAATTTGAAAATGATTCCTGTGACTCAAGAATTTAAGGACCAAGGGAAGGAATTGAAAGAGTTCACACCTACCTTGGAGAAGTTTGTGGAGAATAAAGATGAACTCAATAAGGCAATATAGTATTGTGGTGAGGTCATCACTGATTTCATCAATTTGCTGAAGCTCTATCTCCATGTGAAAAGCACTGCTATAATGGCTCCTACAACTATTCCCTCGAGGTCTGGTTCCACCTATTATTCATTGTATACTTTTTCTCCTACTACCATGTCTGTGTCTCAGGCTCTGAGCCAGATTAGACCTATTATTATTAATAAATCCTTGC
The DNA here is from genome assembly GCA_963277665.1 of Viscum album. Taxonomy (NCBI): domain Eukaryota; kingdom Viridiplantae; phylum Streptophyta; class Magnoliopsida; order Santalales; family Viscaceae; genus Viscum; species Viscum album. Next base: position 422,868,701 of record OY728166.1, on the reverse strand, counting down.
ATTAGTATTGAACAACCCCACTCTTGCACCTTCTATTTTTGAAGGTGTTCCTCTTTATTCTCTCACCATAGGATCACTCTCTACTACAAACTCATATTATGCTCATGTGAATCCTCCTACAGATTATTCCAAGGTAAAAGATAAGTATAATACCTAAGAGAAGTGAAGAACCTCTCTTTGATAGGAATGTTCTCTATTATGTATTTTTTACCTATGTCTATACTGGATTCTATCTTATTTTTTCAATGGAATGTGCCTTATTGCAGTTTGAGTTTATACATACACTTATTGAATTCTTATTTTGTGCTTCTTCTTTTGTTTTTAATAATCACCAATGGGAGATAATGTTTGAATCCTCTTGTTTGATCATTTTTTAATGCCCAAAAATTATAAAAATCATACAAGTTATGCTAATCATGTTTAAATCATGTTTGAAGTTCCTTGGTCTTCTTATGATTCCAAGATTCCTGATTCTAATTCAGAATATCACAAGTTATGATTAATCTTATTCTATTATGTTATTATACTGAAAATTATGTTTAATCCATTCTATGAATATTACTCCTTGAGAGAGTTTACAGATATTTGTCTAAGTCTGAGAAACCGTAAGTCTGACACTAGTTCTGTATTTTGGAAAAGTCCTAGACACTATGACCTAGACACCATGGTCTAGACACTGTGACCCAGACTGTCACGAACCAAATCTGGTCACTGCCAAAACCGGCACCAAACCCAGCCCGTGACATGACCCGAAGGGCGTTCCCTATCCCCATGTTCTGGCACAAGTTCCCGGGTATCATTTATTTTTGTTTGGGAACGATTTACCCGAATATGAAGGCATAAAACATTAAAAACAATCAATAAACTGAATCTGAAAAAAATGTAAACCAAACGATGTTTACACAAAAACCAGAACTGAATACATGTGTTTGAAGACACTAAAAGTGGTCTAAAAACAAATAATGATGACATAATGACTTCCCCATGGACTCCACATGACAAGGGGGTCATCACCCACAAGCCTTCTCCACAACTCCGCCCCAACGATGGGGACTAACACCCTGAACCGCCATCACCCTTAGCCTTCCCTTTACCTGAGTCAAGAATAAGTAGTTCTACTTAAACCCAAGGGGTTTAAGTAGGGTGTGAGCCTAAGACCAATAGGATACCACCAGTTGATTCGAAATAGCATGCAATACAATGTGAACAAAACAAGCAATTTTAATACACAACATGAATTAGTGTTAAAATTCAAAGAAATGCAACTTTCAAATGAAAACAGTTTTCAATCCAAGAATTTCAGAATGTTAGCAAATTAAATAGACATGTGAGATACTGTAAAGTACTGCCAAAAACACCCCACAACAAGGTTAAATACCACAAATCCAATGAGCATCAAAATCGGGAACACCCATAAGCACTAGGTTGTCTCGGGCCCTATGTACCCTGTACCTCAGTGTAGAGTAACCATAGAAAAATCCGTTCTCATGCACGAGCCACTAGTAGGGAACATACCCATAACCTAGTGGTCCCCAATCATAATACACATGTTTTAGTTAGAGTTTTCGTTATCCAAATGCTAAGTGGAACAGGGGCAAAACCCATCTGATCCACTAGTCGTACTAGTACAAATCCGTCCCACCTAGGTACCCGGGATTCCCCTTTTGTGCTCAAAAAATTTCAGCAAAAAACACACATACTATTTAATATAAAATATCACTACTTTTCACAAACAAATAGTACATTATATACCCACATTTTATACCATTAAAACACACAATAAAATAATTTTATTGTCAATAAAACAACCTCTCAAAACATCACATTGTTTTGCACCCAAAGATCTTTAAGATATCCACTTTGCACACTATGTGAACACTTTTAAGTCATTAAAACAAAATTTCAGTTCAATACCCTTTAATGAAACCCACAATTCAGTTATTGGGAAGCCCAATGTGAACCAAGAAGTTATATCTTTTAAAAACCACCATTTTCACACAAACATGGCACTTAAAGACCATTTGCTTCACAAACACCATTTAAACAAACTTTCACAGCAAAAAAAAAAGAATAAAAACCAAAAACATGATTTTCAGTCATAATACAGTTCAATAAAATCAACTAAGTAATTATATTTCAGCCCAAAATGAACCAATAAAAGATTTGAATGAAAACCCCCAATTTCACCAAAAATTGGAACATAAAATTCATTTGAATTATAAATGAAACTAAAATCAATTTTTACAGAAACATTAAAGTAAAATAAACATTAAGGTACCATTAACATAGCATGCTAATTCACAAAAATTGCACACACAATGAAATCACCTACCAAAGTAACCAAAACCCTTGAATCTCCATGCGAAAACTCAAACGCACCACCATCGCACCTCAAGGAAGGTAAAACAGACCTAAAACCAGAATTTCAGACCATGAAAAACAAGTTAAAACCCTAATTTTTAATCCCTACTTCCTGGAAATTAGTAACCTCAATGATGATGGAAGAAACCCTAAGTACATTGGATGTAACCCTAAACAAATTGAAAGAAGAAAGAAGGATAACAACTTACTTAAAATATCGTGTAGAAATATCCCCCCAAAAAACTAGCATCTGATTTTAAAAATACTCAAACCTTTAAGTGAGGTTTGAAAAAGGATAATTAGATCATTTATGAATTTTAATGGTGGAAAAAGAGTAAAAATTGAGAGAGTTATGAAGGAATTAATTTACCTCTTTAAATATGGAAGATTTGAGGAAGCCTATGAAGTTCGGCACCAAATCGCGATTAACCAGAGCTCCATAGAGGGGGAGAGAGAATGGTAGCGCGGTTGGGTTCAGTGGGCTTGGGATCCACTTAGAATCATCGAAAAATCCTAAATATTGAATAAGTTATAACATAATCAATTTTTTTTAAAAAACAGGAATTGGGCTTTTGGGCAGGCCCAACCCCTTAGATAAAAACCTAAATAAACCCTAGTTATGGATTTCTAAAAGCTCCAAATTACCTTGGTGGTGTTAATAGGTTTGGGTAGGTCAATTAGGAATTTTATTGGATGAAAAATGTTGAAAAATGAAAAAGTTATAAAAGATACAAAATTTATTTTTTAATCTGGAATTGGGCTCACGGTTTGGCCCAATTCAAGAATACTCATATATTCCTCCCTAAAACCTAGGGAAACCCACCAAAAAAAGCAAGGATGTAAATTAAATGAAAATTAAATTTAAAACATGTCTTTTATGTGACAATTCTCCCCACCATAAAGCATTCTTCCCCCGGAATTCCACAAAAAGACCAGATGCAAAAGCAAAGCCCAAACGATAGACCAAGACAGACTTCCTTGCCACGTTTTCACCCACTTCAAAAAGGATGAACATATCCAGTTGATCAAACAAAGGAAGATAATACTCTCACCAAACAAAAATAACCCCAATTACTTAAAATTATGAAACACATTCAAAACACATCCCAAAACAAAACACCTCAAACACTACAAGACGACACTCAAGCAATCCACTTGAAATGAACAACGAACTCGAATAACGCTACCACAACATTACGTAAACAAAACCATTAGGTGTTATCCAACCCCAAATTTAACCAAGTAACAAATTTTTGGATTGATAGACTTAAACGATACTACCTCTTACCTAGAATACACCAAGGAGAAAACTGAGTCACCAGTACGGGGTGACCCAATCCAGACATCCCACCACCAGGGACAGCTCAATTTCTAAGACAGAATAAATATAACAATTGGGGAAGGAACGAATGGTCTCCCCATCATAAGGGGTAATCTAACATTATTCCTTTTCCAATAGAACACACATGATACCCATGACGGGTCTCCCCACCATAATAACGAACACAACTTTCCTTAAGACAAAATCAAGACACTAACAGGGGGCCTCGAACGGACTTCCCCGTATTAGGGGTAGATTAATATCAGAATTCATCCAATGAAACATACCTGATACCCATTGTGGGTATACCAAAAACAAAACCCAACCATATTAACTAACTATTATGGGATAACAACAGAAAAATAACAGAATTTTAAGGAGCTGGCATGGCCGCACAATTGGTTCACACGGTTTGGGAAACCATGAGTTAACTGTGCGGATCATTCTATCCAAAGAGGAAACTTCACACAGTTTGCTTGGCCAATGATCATGGACGTGTGGATACCATGCGGTAGCTACTGTGTCTTATCACACGGTCCCCTGAGTTGGCACACAGTTACTGATAACTGCGTACAAACTAGGCACTTCAACCTGCTTAACCCAAATTTCAAACTTTTCTCAAAAAACACAAGGGAACCCAAATGGGAGAAAAATCAACTCAGGGTATAACATGGGAACAAGGTACTCACACATCTTTCCACCAAATGTGAGAAATTCAAACAAGAAGATGAAACGAGAGGTTTAAACTACTCCTATATTTCATATTGATGATATGACCTTGACCAAAAGTTTGAATGACTCTAGGATTTACCCTAACTACGTGCCAGCTTCTCACCGGGGCATATGGCTGGAGCTCAATGGATTGAAGCATTTTCGTCCTCGCAGTTAGGATTTGGAAACCCCTAAACTGAACATCTTCTTCCAGTGCCAAAAAAATTATACTGTAATCTTATATGGTCTCATTGATACATGACACACTTCAAACCTGCTTTTCCCCAACCCATCATTTTACTAAAACAAGAACTTAGAGGATGCACACACATCACCCCTTTTTTTCTTCAGATGCTAAACAGTGGAATGAAAGGACATATAGAAACACATTCCTCTAGAACATAGGATTTATAATTTCTTATAGGGGGACACACATCCAACAAAAAAATAGTGACTCTCATAAGATCGCATAATCATCACCCATATAGTCAAATGAACACATGACATCGAATGGCGTCACCGAACATGACCATTGTGGATAAAATAAAACACAAGGAGAGGGACCTTGTACTGAGTCCCAAACAGTACATGATTCCAGCAAGTGTCCATAATATCCACTCTTGTCCAGATCTTGCACACTGGGGGCCTAACATGAACTCTTGCTTCAATGAGACTAACGAAAGACCCAGAGACCCTTTAAGACATCATTCTACATTGACAACCCTAAACTTCATTGACCTTTGAAAACTTAAGAAAAATAAGAAACTAAGGTCTATTTAAACCTCCCACAAACACTCTCCCACTATAGGGTGATCCACATAATTGAAAAAGAAGAGGGGTAAACTCAATCTCCAATCCTCAAGAATAAAGTCCTTATGTTGATCAACTGGAGGATCATCTAACGGTGAATCACCATAGGCCAAACATGAATCATAAATTAAAAATTTATGGGGGAATACCCTAGACTACATGAAAACCCAAGGACCCAACCAATCTGGTCATTTTGTCACAACAGACCACAAACCTGAACCAAACACATGAGGGGAGCCACCACATTGGCCTCCCAAACTTTTCCTCAAAAGATACCACTGACCAACACTTCATTCCAACTAATCAATGAAACACAAACCCAAAACCTCTTTCAAACAAGAGGGGTTATTGAACTTGAAACATCCCACAATAATAATTCTAAAAACACATAATCCATACCTCCCAACCATACATTATCAAAACACAACACTTTCCTTAAAAAACATTATTTAAAAAAAACAGTGTTGCTGGGTTGCACATTTACCAATAGTATCTCATGAGCCTCACACATGCATGTTTACATGAAACACTGGGAACCCACCTCATATCCATCCATATTACCAAATAAACCTATGCATGTGGTCACACTTGAGAGAACCAATTACCAAAAATCAAACCTTTCCTCTTTTTAAAATCAAAACTTTTAACCACACGTTCCCTTTATCAAAAACAATAACCATAATATCAAAACCCAATTTTTCATCTCACAAACCAATTTAGAAAAGAATCCATAATTCAATAAAATCACATATTTATGCCTTTCACAATTGTTTCAAAACATTTCAACCCATTTCAAAACACTTTTAATTTCATGAAAAACACCATTTCATAAATCTCCATTTAATTAAGAACTCAACTCTTCTCATTTCAATACAAGGTTCTAAAAGTTCATATTTTTTTTGTTCAGTAGTCACCAAACCCAAAATCCATCTTCAACCCCCACACAAAAATTCTAGAACACTTAATTCAATCCAAAACACTTTTCCACGATTTAAAAAAAATTCCACTAGAAACATATTTTCAAAACCCCAATTAACATAGTTCACACTTTCAAAAGAGGTGTAAACACATAATTTACGCTTTTGAAATAATTCTAAAATTTTGTTTATAGGAATTAAAAAAACATAAAACCATTTTCACATTACTAGAAAATAACTTCAAAAAAATTCACACTCCTTAAAGTGAATACATTTTTTTTGCTTAAAAAAACCAAGTTTCCAAGATTCCAATACAAAGAGACACAAGAAAATGTGAGAGGAAACTAGTTTCGGTGGGTGACTTGGACATATGGTTAGCAGACATATTCCAATCACTTCTCCATCACATAGAGTATTCTAGGGATATATCCATGGCTCCACATGGCTTTCCATGCCCTGCGAGCTCACTGAGATTATTCGCCCAACTCTCTTTTCATTTCCCATAGTCATCATTAAACCAAGAAAACCAAAGGACTCAGATAAATCCATACTTCCCATGGTGAATTGAATCCCCTCATGAGGTGTGCTGGCTAGGCACACTACCCATGACTGAAATATCAAGTCCCGAAAATCATAGCTCCAGACTATGCTGACTCTTCCCCAAATAACATGACCCATGGAGCGAACCTCCTCTGATACCATTTTGTCACGAACCAAATCTGGTCACCTCCAAAACCAGCACCAAACCCAGCCCGTGACATGACCCGAAGGGCATTCCCTATCCCCACGGGCTGGCACAAGTGCCCGGGTATCATTTATTTTTGTTTGGGAATGATTTACCCGAATATGAATGCATAAAACATTAAAAACAATCAGTAAACTGAATCTGAAAAAAATGTAAACCAAATGATGTTTACACAAAAACCAGAACTGAATACATGTGTTTGAAGACACTAAAAGTGGTCTAAAAACAAATAATGACAACAAAATGACTTCCCCATGGACTCCACACAACAAGGGGGTCATTACCCAGAATCCTTCTCCGCAACTCCACCCCAACGATGGGGACTAACACCCTGAACCGCCATCACCCTTAACCTTCCCTTTACCTGAGTCAAGCATAATCAGGTCTACTTACACCCAAGGGGTGTAAGTAGGGTGTGAGCCTAAGCCCAATATGAAAACACCAGTTGATTCCAAAGAGCATTCAATACAATGTGAACAAAACAAGCAATTTTAATACACAACGTGAATCAGTGTTAAAATTCAAAGAAATACAACTTTCAAATGAAAATAGTTTTCAATCCAAGAATTTAAGAATGTTATCACATTAAATAGACATGTTAGATACTATAAAGTACTTCCAAAAACACCCCACAACAAGGTTAAATACCACAAATCCAATGAGCATCAAAATCGGGAACACCCCTAAGCACTAGGTTGTCTTGGGCCCTATGTACTCGTACCTCAGTGTAGAGTAACCATAGAAAAATCTGTTCTCGTGCACGAGCCACTAGTAGGGAACATACCCATATCCTAGTGGCCCCCAATCATCATCCACATAGTTTAGTTAGAGTGCTCGTTATCCAAATGCTAAGTGGAACAGGGACAAAACCCATCCGATCCACTAGCCGTACTAGTACAAAACCGCCCCACATAGGTACCTGGGCTTCCCCTTTTGTGCTCAAACAATTTTAGCAAACAACACACATCATTTTTCATATAAAATATCACTACTGGTCACAAACAAATAGAATAGTATCTACCCACATTTTATACCATTTAACACACACAATAAAATAATTTTATTGTCAATAAAACAACCTCTCAAAACATCACATTGTTTTGCACCCAAAGATCTTTAAGATATCCACTTTTCACACTATGTGAACACTTTTAAGTCATTAAAACAAAATTTTAGTTCAATACCCTTTAATGAAACCCACAATTCAGTTATTGGGCAGCCCAATGTGAACCAAGAAGTTATATCTTTTAAAAACCACCATTTTCACACAAACATGGCACTTAAAGCCCAATTGCTTCACAAACACCATTTAAACAAACCTTCACAGCAACAAAAAAAAGAATAAACATTAAAAACATGATTTTCAGTCATAATACAGTTCAATAAAATCAACTAAGTAATTATAGTTCAGCCCAAAATGAACCAATAAAAGATTTGAATGAAAAACCCCCAATTTCACCAAAAATTGGAACATAAAATTCATTTGCATTATAAATGCAACTAAAACCAATTTTTACAGAAACATTCAAGTGAAATAAACATTAAGGTACCATGAAAACAGCATAATAATTCACAAAAATTGCACACAAAATGGAATCACCTACTAAAGTAACCAAAACCCTTGAATCTCCATGCGAAAACTCAAACGCACCACCATCGCACCTAAAGGAAGGTAAACCGGACCTAAAACCAGAATTTCAGACCATTAAACACAAGTTAAAACCCTACTTCCGAGACATTAGGAACCTCAATGATAATGGAAGAAACCCTAAGTACATTGGATGTAACCCTAAAAAAATTGAAAGAAGAAAGAATGAGAACAACTTACTTAAAATATCTTGTAGAAATCTCCCCCCAAAAAACTAGTACCTGATTTTAAAAATACTCAAACCTTCAAGGGAGGTTTTAAAAAGGATAAGGAGATCATTTAGGAATTTTAATGGGGGGAAAAGAGTAAAAATTTAGAGAGTTATGAAGGAATGAATTTACCTCTTCAAATATGGATGATTTGAGGAAGCCAATGAAGTTCGGCACCAAATTGCGATTAACCAGATCTCCAAAGAGGGGGAGAGAGAATTGTCGCGCGGTTGGATTCAGTGGGCTTGGGATCCACTTGGAATCACCGAAAAATCCCAAATATTGAATATTTTATAACATAATCAAAATTTATTTTTAAAACAGGATTTGGGCTTTCGGGCAGGCCCAACCCCTTAGATAAAAACCCAAATAAACCCAAGTTATGGATTTCTAAAAGCTCCAAATTACCTTGGTGGTGTTAATAAGTTAGGGTAGGTCAAGTAGGAATTTTAATGGATGAAAAATGTTGAAAAATGAAAAAGTTATAAAAGATACAAAATTTATTTTTTAATCTGGAATTGGGCTCACGGTTTGGCCCAATTCATGAATAATCATCTATTCCTCCCTAAAACCTAGAGAAACCCCAAAAACAAAGCAAGGATGTAAATTAAATGAAAAATAAATTTAAAATATGTCTTTTATGTGACACAGACACCATTACCCCAACATTGTGACCCAAAAACTTTGACCCTGACACTATGACCCAGATATCATGACTCTAACACCGTATCCCTAATACCATGACTCAAGCACCATTAAAAGTTTTAACAAAGTCCTAGGAACCACTAACATAAAAACTATGATCCTAAAACCTCATATGTGCTACCAGTTCTCAATCTCAATGCTACCATGGCATTGTGAATGTCTCACCTCTCAAAGAAAAAGGGGAAGACACCATTTCCCAGTGACACCGTTTCCAAGTGACACTGTTTCAAGATAAAATGCGATACCTTTATTTAATCTTTTTTTTTTGTTTTCAATTTAATTTCTAACAGTCATATTCAAGTTATTAAATGGCACTGAAATCATCACTATTTATTTGTAGACATGTCACCTAATAGTACGAGGTATGAGGTGAAAAATAAATGCATCTTATTTGCTTCAACATGTACACCCCTAATTAAAAATAAGATAAGCGTGGCTCAAAAAGAAAGAGAAGCAAGCAGTGGAAAAGAGAAATCATGCATCCAACAACATACCACTAAAGAACACACAAAGCACTCTCGATCCATGAAGTCTTAACCACCATGGATCAGATTCTCAAACATCTTCAAAGTATCAACTAAAATAATAACACGAGATACACAACTCACATAATTGAACTGGAAATCAGAGCACCAGACTTGAGATACTCTATTTTCACAAGAGGACTCTATATTTTCATCTTCTTCATCCTATAAGTACAAAGCTTCATAGATAAACACTCAGAGAAATTCTAATCCTTTATCAACTTCTTTTCCCTGTTGTGTACTGTTTTTAGCTTTCAAGCAGTGTGTGTGTCTGTATTAAAACACACACTATCTCCTATATTAAACTGAAGGATAAAAGATATAATTCCTCTCATATATTCTTATATCTTTTTACTCTCACAGATAAGTGTGGAAGAGATCCTTGTGTGACCTGGTAGCTTATTCCCAGAAAGAATAGTGGAAGAGGTTGTGTGACCTAGATAGTCTTCTGTACTGTTGTTTACCCCAATCCAGGGTGTGGATCAAGTTTATTAATATAAAATTCTTAGTGGTAGGTGATCACAAAGTGGAGTGGATTATGTCTCGTCTTGATATTGAACCACTTTTTTATCCATGTCATCTTTTAATTTAGTTTTTATCTCCTTTACTTTATATTTTAGAAAACTAGATTTTACTTTGATAGTTAGTCTTGGATAGAAGTTATAACTATTTTCCATATTAGAATAACTTAAAAAGGTGTATTAATAACTTAAATTGATATTACTGAGAATTAATCAATCTCTTGAGAAGTAATTTGAATAGTCAAAATATTATAACCATATTATCTTTATTAACTCACCTGTATTCATTTTTATTGGGTAATCCTTTTAAGTGAACTTTTTAATAGTAATTTTTATAGATACTCAATTCACCCCCTATTGAGTACTCTACTCTGACCAAAAAATATTTAAAAAAATTATTAAAAATTAAACTTAATATAATTTTAATATAATGAATTTAAAAATTAAATTAATTTTTTCAAATAAAGTTTCTAAAACTTTCATAAATTAATTATAATATTTACTCATATGAAAACTAAATTTTTCGAGAAAATTTATTTTTAAAGAATAAAATTTATTTTATAAAATATTAATGATTATTTAGTAAAAATTTATAAATACATTAATATTGAGTAGTAAACTAATATATATTTTAAAAATTAGTTAATCAAATTTATAACTCCTAAATTAACATCTAGGTTATAACTGTCACATTAAATAATAATATTTTTATAGTGTATCATAGTTCGTTTAAAATTGGTGTCACGTATATTGTAAGACATCAAAGAAATAATATTATTTAAATATAAATATTTTATAAAATATCAGGGTGTTACAGGAAGCCCATGATTATTTAACTGGGTTTAATGTCTCTAAAAAATTAAATAGATATGACTTGGGAATTATGAATTTTCATTATTATAGATGTTGTATTGGTGAGTATTAATAGTAATAACTTAATTATGATTTTTTACATATTTTTAGAATTAATTAATTTTATTAATTATATATAAATTAAAATATAATCATTTGAAGTGTAAAAATATATTTTTTTCTAAAAACCAATTGTAATATGGGAAATGAATTCTTATCATATTTAATAAATTTAATCATTATTCATGAATTATTTTATTTAAATATATTGATAATATTGTCCATAATTTTTTTATATTCATATAATAGTTTTTATATGTAATTTAATGTAGGTAAACTATGTTTTATGTATAGAATTTCATTTTTCTAAAAATAGTTTTGCTACGTTTTTCACACTTATATTAAATTGAAAATATACCACATAGAAAAAATGAGTCTAGTAATATTAATCCCATATTTTGAATTATAATAATTAGTTTTATTTAATAATTTAGACTTAATTTATAGTTATTATGAATAGTAACTTTGGTAAAAAAATCTAGTTACCATAGTAAGAGTTAAAACAGGTTAAAAAAATATTATTTAAAATGATCGAAAAACATTTAAAAATCTTGTTGGAAGATAATATATCAAACCAATATTATATAAACTTAAATAATGAGTTAATTTTGATCCTTTTGGATTGATAAAGACACTAATATATTTTAATCGTTTGAAAAAACACTTGTGTGTCCTCTCCCACCCTTATAAAAGGTTACCACAAATCTGCTATTGACACTTCATGAGAATTATATCTCATCTAAGAACATATGTAATACCTTAATAACATCCATTACTATGATCTATAAGTCTTGTTTTGATCAAAATATCATCCTTATAATACTTCAAAAGTAATAAAAATGATGTTGTACAATTAAGTGGTATAGATCTTAACTTAGTGTTTTCATTTTATATTTTTTATACCTCTTCCAATTCTATAATTACCATAGTGTTATAATAAAAATAAGTATATCCTATATAATTTTATATTAATATGTTGGCATAAAATCCATTTTAATCTCATTATCCATCAAATGTGAAATGAAAGAAATGTTCGTGGGTAAGTACATACTACCCCCTCATGAAGCGATGCATTTATTTTTCACCACTATCTTTCACAATCGATTATTTTGATGGATTTAATGATTATATTTTATATTTATGACATAATTATACTTATGGTATTATATTTTATTATATACCTTCTTACCTTTATATCAGCTGGAAAATGATAATGTCGCTCGTGCCTACATGTGGGAAACCACTTCCATGAAGCAATGAGATTGGTTTATCATTTCATATTTATATGGATGGTAAAAATGAAATATTTAATGAATATTTTTAATATTTAGGATATAATAATGATTTTTTAATAATGAATTTTTATTAGACTTTCTTTCTTTCAATCCATCGAAATGTGAACACACTCTTGTGTACATAGGGACTACCATCTCCATAAGGTGATGTAATTCATTTTTCATCACCAATTTATATGAATGACTATAAAAGTATATATGATGAATAAACATGATACTTTTTCATGATTAAGATTCTATATATGATGAAACCATATCCAGAGTGCATGTACCAGAACCATCAAACTAAAACATATATGAAAAAAATACCTCTTTTAACCTAAATGATCATTTTTATAAAGGAATTATTAATTAAAGAATAAATTTAAATTATAAAGTAATGATACATAATATGTTATATATGATTATAGTTCTATAATAAAATGATAATAACTTTATATTTATTATAAATGTGTTCTCAACGTGTATGTATAAATATGGCACTTTAGGTAAGGGTTTTATGTTACAATCTAATTTCTTTTCAAGATTTTATATGCTAAATTTACATTGAGGGAAATTATAAGGATTTTATCCTTTAAGAACCATCAACATTATTATATTATATTTATTCCTAGAGTTTTTATTTATTAATTCCATTTTACTCTCATTAGAACTTAAAATGATCATGAAAATGTTTTAAAAGAAAATTTGACCATATTTCTTATTTTTTCCTCAAATTTTCCTTCTATATCAATGATATTCAAAAACAATTTATGGATGTTTTAACTTATACATAAATTTTTTAATAATTTAATTTTCAATAGCTTTTAATATATTTAAAATTGTATAAAAGGAATATTTATAATGAAATGTCTTCCATACAAATCGTTTTTGGTTTTTTGAAAAATATTGAAAAAGTCATCATTTTTAATATATAAAATAAGAATTTATTTTATGGATGTAAAAGTTTTTCTATGATTTGAATAATAATTTACATTTTTATATGGTTATTATCGAGGAGAATAATTTTATCAATATTTTAAGAATTTTCTAATAATTTTTTATCAAAATAAAAGGATAAATTTCTCATTATTCTAAAATGATTGAATTTTAATTTAAAGGAATTTTACATCTATATCAACATCCTTTAAGTATTTTTAATATTAAATGTTGATATAACCCTATAATACAATCCAATTTATTTATCTAGATGTATTATGATTATGATGATTTAATAATTATTCAATGAAAACTCTTTCTTTATCATGGGTTAGTTAATTTATGATTAAACCTTTATGTTACCCATTTATTTTCCTCAGGTTATGATATAAGGAAAGTATGAATTCATTATGAAACATGTTTAATTTTTACGGGTTATGATATGATGAACATTTTATGATCTTGTGGAACACATATGTATAGTTTTAATTATTTGATTGGTTGTCCCAATTTTGAATATGCCTCCAATAAATTGGGGAAAGATAGATTTATCATGACATAATAAGGAATAAAATATAGAGTGATCCAATTTATGTAAGATACTCATTCCAATAAGATAGTATTGGGAGTGAACCTTGACTAGAGAAATTATGGAATTGGGAGTGAACCCAATCAACTATGATACTCATGGAAGTGATCCATGATTAATGAAATGATTTTATATAAATATGTGTATTCTAAAAACCTATGTCACAGGCTTGTAATATGTTCTAATAACTCATAATTGATTATTTTTTATTCTGTACACTTTTTAATTTTTACTTATGTTATGATAATGACTTACGCTATGATTTATCATAATTAATCTTTGAATTATTTCATATTATTATCATTAGTTTTTATCATGTCCTCATACAATTATAATTATATTAAAATCACTTATGAATCATTATTGATATCTCATATGTTTACCCTTAGTGAGAATTTAAGTTGACACTTTCATATGTTTCATTTTACTTGATTAAGAATAAAGGTTATAATATGGATTTCTCAAAGGAGTGTACTATTTGAGAAGAAATTTATGGAATATGTTGATGTTATTTCATGAAATAAGATGATTATATATATAGTCTATTTAAAACTCAACATTTCCTATCCTTAGATGTTTATTATTTAAAATTGAAATGAATATTAATATAAAATTATATAATATTTATGTATGTTCTGATCAAGTTTTGTTAGTTGGTATCAAAGTAGGGATTATTTATTTTAAGAGATTATTATTTTAAAACATTGTTTAATACCCTGGAGATAAATCTATATTTAGGTTAATATCGTAAATATGAATTAAAGTATAGATTATATTTTTTCCTAGAAAATTGATCTATATATGGATATTAAAATTTGGTTAAGGTTATGGCATAAATGCTCCTAGGGGTATCAACTCTAAAAGGTTAATATTTGGTATTAAATTTATCTTCAACAATATATAATTAGTGGTTCTGAGACAAAACATCTGGCTAGACTCACTTGAGGGATTTTATTGGGTTAATTCACATTTTCTTAATGAACCACTACTATGGATTTGAATAAATTATGACCTTGAATGACCTAGGATAAAGATAAGATGTCATATATTGAAAAAGGGTGTTATTATTTAGAAAAAAATTTAATTATTTTTCTTAATTTCATGATTAATCCATACTATTTTTTGTTTCTCACACTATGATTTTTTTCTAAGTTAATCACTTGACCTAGGAGGAATCATGATAAAGATGACTGTGATGAGAAATTAAGTGAAATTTCTCATGAGAAACAAAATTAAATGGGAATTGGGATGTGAAATCATGTGTTTGTGTTCACCCAACACTCTCAATATATGAACAATAACATGAATCGTGTTGATATTTTATATTAAAAAAATGAGGGAACAACTCAAAATTCATTCCTTTATGGTGAAACACCCACATTACTTCAATGGTTCCAATGATCCAATAATTATTTTGTAATGGATATACACAATTAAATTGATATATTTGCATAACCATTGTTTATAACATGAGATATTTTTCTATAAAGTACATAATTTGGATAGATAAGTAGATTAATAGTGACTCTAATCAATAATATGTGGTAATAATAGGAATTTAACTCAATGAATTTATAATAGTTTAAGAGTTTATATTTAAATAAGTATTTTCCTTGAAATATTCAAACTAAAATAGATAAATAATTCCAAGAACAAAAATAAATGTACGATGAATCCTTCATTACCTATGAGGAAAATCTCAAAATACATTTATGGTACAATTTGGGTTTTATCATTGAACCCGAAACAAAAATTTATCAATTATTTAGTGTATTGTAACCATATCACTAAACTGAATTGGCTATAATATTCTTTTATAGATATGATGAAATCAATTGATGTTATATCAATCTTGAAATAAAAATTGGAGACTCTAAGTGTTCTAATTATTTTATGGGAAAAACCGAATACTGGAATTATGAGTTAATTATAATAATAAAACACTTGGAGGAAAGAAAATTAATCTAACTTCATGTTACAATTATAGAAGAAAGCACATATAAAATTTCCTTATGGGGTCTTGAAATTTTTTTCTATGTAAAAAATAAGGCCACTAATTAATAGAATGATGAAGTGATGTAAAGTTTCTAGTAAATGAATGGAATGGTGGTCAAGCTCAACTAAATGCGCCACACCCATTATTTTTATAATTTATTAGAGTATCTACTTTACCCTAATCAGTGCGTAAATTTGAGGGTAAATGGTGAAAATTGGTGTCTGAACCTATTAATCTAAGAGATAAAGGTAAAGCTCATGCAATCATAATGGCTAAAGTGGCTAATGATAATAAAGTAGTGGAATGTATATATTCCATACACTATAGAAGTGAAAATTTTTAATTTGAATTTTGATCTATCTAATGATTTATATCTAAAGAATATACTATGGGTATCACATCACCATAAAAATGATTAAATGTTTAGTTATGAGTAAAAAATCCTCATGTTATGATGATTTCATCTCAATTTTATGAATATTCTTTGATTGAATTTTATGGTAATTTATTTCTTACATATCATTTGATTATAACTTAAGTTAAATTTTATGTTATTTTGGTCTTGGATTAGATCACTATATATTGATACCATATCAATTGATATGGAAGGGAAGTCTTATTTGATATTCGTAATCATCTTATTATTATTTTTCTATGTGAGTATGAATATAAAATTAGAATGGAAGTTACTTCTATTATATGGGTATTACTTCCTATTTATATGGGATATTTATATTAAATGGTTTTGGAGAAGCTCAACATTTATGATATGAATATTTTATAGAAATATTTTGAGTTGTTTACTAAAAAATTTCCCAGTCTTCCCTCAAATCATGAAGTTGAATTTTATTTAGATATCATACAAGGTGTTGCACATATTTCAAAGACTCCATATAGGATTAACCCAATTGATTCGCAATTATTTAAGATGAAACACGTTGAGAATCTTTAGAATGGGTTCATACACCCTAGTACATCACTATTGGGTACAACTATTTTTTATAAGTAGAATGAATTTTCAATTCATATTTTCATTTATTACTAAGATCATAACAAGAAAAATATCAATAAATAGTGTCGTATACACCATATCTACAAATTGTTTGATCAACTATAAGGATATAAATAATTTTTTATGATTGAACATCATTCTAGATATCATTTATTATGGGTCATAAAAGAGGATATAGTAAAGGAAATCTTTCATACAAGGTTTGGTCATCATAAATTTGTAGTAATTCTATTTGGACTTAACAATTCCCTTGATATCTTCATAATTTTAATGAATATAGTATTTATAGATTATTTTAATGTTTTTGTGGTAGTAATTATAAATGATATTATTATATATTTTAAGAGAATGGTAGAGAATGAATATCATTTGAATATTGTGTTGAAGACCCTAAGGAAAGTAAAAATGCATCTGAATTTTTTTATTTGTGAATTTCCATCACAATAAGTATCATTATTTGGTCATATAATTTCATGTGAGGGTATATAGGCAGACCCTTCAATGACAGAAGCTATTGAGAAATGGCTCAAATTAACCATGATAACCAAGATATGTAGTTTTCTTGGGTTGTATTGATAACACTGGAACATTGTGAGGGATTTCTAATAAATATATAATCAAATAACAATTCTCAGTCATAAGAGATCCATGTTTCCTTAGACCGATTAATGTAAGGAATATTTCAAGGATATTAAAATAAGGTTGGTCAGAACACCTATAATTTAACTAACCAGTAGTGTAGAAGGGTTTTTTATCTTTATTGATTCATAAATGATGGTATTGGTATGTGTCCTTAGGTATAATTATATATTGATAGCTTATACCTAACTCTAATAAATAATTACTGATAAAAATTACCCGAATCATGATTTGGGTTGGAAGTAGTAATGTTTCCATTAAAAATATGGAGGAATTATAATTATGGTGAAATATGTGATATATACAGTGATCATAAAATATTGAAGTATATATTTACATGTAAATAGTTAAATATTAACTAAATGAGTTTATCAGAATAGTTAAATTATTTTGAACACTCAATACTCTACCAACATAGAAAGGAAAATGAATTGGATGATGGTCTATGTAAGAAAAACCATGATAGTTTGATTATGATGTGGATTTAAAGTGATATAATATTTATGAATTTTTAGAATAGTGATATTAAAATCGTAAGAAAATGGGATGGATAATATCTTTCACAGATGAATGTTCAACTATCCTTCTATTATGAGATTAAATTAGTGCTGAAGTTGATATAGAACTATATAAGAGGGTGAGAAATTATCCTAAGTTCAACCATGATTTTTATGGAATGATATGGTTCAGTAAATGAGTATGTGTCCAGTCAATAGAAGACATAAAGTAAGAAATATTAGATGAATCCCATAGTTTATCATTCCCTATTCATCTCTAATGTATGGTGATGTATAGAGATCTGAAATATTATTTTTTTTGGGATAAAATGAAATGGGATATTTTAGCGTATGTGTCTTGATGCATGGTATTTCATCAAGTTAATATTGAGAGATAAAATTCCAAGGGATTTTTATGACGAGTACCTAAAACAGAATGGAAATTAGAAAACATTACCATAGATCTCATTATCGGAATCACCAAAAAATTTAAACTGTATATTGCTATTTGGTTTTGTAGTCAATCACCTTATAAAATTAGTGCATTTCATTTCTATTATTGAATATTTATATATTGATCATCATTCAAGGTTATACAATAATGATGTTGTATTTTTTAATATCATACCACATTATATTGTCTCTACATGGGATCCGTGGTTTACCATGATGTTCGGGAGAAGTATTCAATAAGATTTTAATATAGAATTAAAATTTACCACTACATATCATCCTTAGATAGATAGTTACTATCAGAGTAGAATTTATACCCTATAGTAATGCTAAGATCTCATTATATGGATTTCAATGGTTATAGAAATTGAAACATTAATTTGGTATAATTTTCATATAGAAATAGATTTCACTCACGCATTTAGATGGCTTCTTATGAATCCAACCATTATAGGAAGAGAATAACTCCAACATGATGGGATAAAATTAAATAAAGAATATCATTGGAAGTTAAGGTAGATTAAGAAAGGGTAAATATGTTTATATCTATTCAGAAACACATCAGGGTAGGTCATAGTTTTCATGATAGTTATGATGACAATCATAGATGAGTTCTAGAGCTCTATGTTATTGATATGTTTGCCCTATTAATATCTCCTTGTATGAATTTTATGATATTTGGAAAAGAGGAATGCTGATGTAGAGACCCTGAAATTATCATAAATATACATTATATCTTTATAGATAAATATTCATTACATTACATAAACACACACCATAATATATTAAAAGTATAGTTCCTTTAGAAACATGGACACAAAAACAATAGGTCTAAGTGAGATACATCATCTCCAACTAATTTCTTCATAACTATCATCATTCTTATAAATATCATACATAACATATTTCATCATAACCTAGGGAATATAAACATAATAAAGGGTGGGCTCAAATTCTTAGTAAGGGTAAACAACGCATATATCCAAATATGATGATCATAAGGGTATAAAACCATGAGAATAACATTTGAAAACCATACATTTTATATCATTTATTATAAACATGAGTTATATAATGAATCTTGGAAGTTCATAATACTTGAATAATAATGAAATAAAAAAGCATGAACCATGAGAACATAACATTTGTATAAGTAATAGATTTTTGTCCTACACATAAGAATAGAAAATAATTTCCTTATTAGTTAAAGGATAATTTTCAAGATTATTATAGTGGAATGAGTTCACTACGTAGACCATCATAGTAGCAAAGTTTCACTACCAAGACTATCATAGTGGACAAAGCCTCATTTTGAACTAGGTTGTCTCTCCATTACAATACTATTTTTATTAAGAGATACCAATATATACCCAATACATTGGAGGGAGATATAGGTCACAACATTCTTGGTTATATTGTATATACCGTCCTTGGTTATAATGTAACAATCATCCTTAGATATAACAAAACAACCATCACATAATTAAAATCATACATATATATTCCACGATATCATCAAACATTCATTATATTAGAACCCATGGAAAGAAATGGGTTTCATAAACCTTTCATCATAACATAATTTATAGAAAATAAATAGTTTTCATAATCATTTAATCATTTCATCAGAGCATAAACCATGAAAAAATAATAGAGTTTCATAAGCATTTTACCATGATATAACTCGTAGTAGAGAAATGGGATTCATAAAAATATTGTCATCATAAAAATAAACTATCTAGAGAAAGAAAAAAATGATATCCTTGGATCATATCTCCATTATAAAATAATTTTCATCAAAGGATGCAATATTAGAAGGAAAAATATTTTTAATATCTCATGGAACCTTTTTTAGGAAAATAGCCCTTCCACTTTGAAAAAAACATTTTAAAACATAAAAAATTTTCAAATTATTTTTCTCTAAAAATAAACTTAGAAACTTATAAAATAATAATTAAAAATAATTTAAAACATTTCTTGAGGAAAAAATCCTTTCCATTTTAAAAATCGTTTTTTTAAAACTAAAAAATTTATTAAATATTTTGGAAATAATTATATTTAAAAAAAACTTTGATATATATAAAGAAATCTTAAAACAATGATTTGGTCATGATTATGGAAAATACCATTCTTGTTGTACACATTAAAACAAATATTCCTTTTACATTTTTAGTAAAATCCAACCATGCATTATGTTTTTTGAAATTGACATGAATATTCCTTTTAAAATATTTTGTAAAAAGTAAAATATGGTTAAAAATTTCATTAATAAGTCATTTGGATAATGTTAAAAACATATTTAAATTTAATTTTAGAAAACATGGTTTTTGAAGAAAAATAATTTTTGACAGAAGAGAGAAATAAAGAATATTTTTCATAAAATCATTCTTTTAAACACACGAGTAAATAAAGAGAGGAAAATAAAGGGAATCATATATTATAATGATATAACCATAGTAGAATATAATTTTGTTGATTCAAAAGTTTCCTTATGACATTTTATCATTCCTTTATGTTTTTGAAATCCCAAACACATTTTAATATAATTATTTCTATCTATAAGGAAATCTATATACAAGTTCTTTAACCTTTTTATTGCTAATTATGACATTTTTTCTCAAGACAAATGAATAAGTCATATCCTTAATGAAACATAGAATAACTTACATTATCAATTATGATTCTTTCAGAATTGTGATTCTGATTTTATGTTTCTTAGTTCCAATTCCTTCAGATTTAGGAATCCAATTCTCTTAAAAACTCGATTCCAGATCCTATTTTCTCAAAATCTGAATCACATAGAATCTCGATTCCAATTCCTATTTTCTAAAATCTGAATCAAATAGAATATCAGTTATGATTATTGTTTTTCAAATCTGAATCAAACTGAAAATAGAATCTGATTCACTTCCTCATTTCCGAATCATCCAGAATTGTGATTCTGAATCTCTCAATTTTGAGATTCTGATTCTATCAATTTTGTGATTCCAATTCTCTCAAATTTTTGAATCTGATTCACTTCCTTAAATTATAAATCATCCAGATTTATAGATCCATTTTTATATATTTCTTAAAGTTACTATATTTCTTAATGTAAGATTTTATATCTTTCTTAAAGTTAATATATTTTCTTAATGTAATGTATTTATATAAGTAAATTCATACATACTTAAAGTTTCTCATGATATTTTATTATAATAAAAAATGCCTTTTAATATATTATTACATGATCATTTTAAGTGACAAATGTATAGGTCCCTCTAAAAGTTCAGAAAGAATATGACCATTGGAGGAAAATTTGACCATTAGAGATCATAACTATAAATACCAGGTCATTTGGACAATCTCAATACATTCAATCTTTTGGATTTTGGAGACACGCAAGATCTATACTATAACACCCCAAGGTTTAAAAAAATAAATATATTAAATGCATGAATTTTTTTAAGTAGTTATTTATAACTATTCTTTAAACATAATTTTGCAGCTTCTATGTTTTGAATTTCAAAAAATAATCATCTACAATTGTGTTCAATGAGTTATTTAGAGTCTGATTGAACCAAATTGTTTTTTGCTGAATCCTAACATACCCTTATGAATAGTAGAATGAATACTACTATTACCCTAATGAATAGTAAATTGTATTATTATTTTATTTTTTAAGGATTTAATCTAATAACATCTTGGTTAAATTTTCAATGTGATATAAATGTAGTTATTGTTTAAAAATTGTTTATTTTTTAATTAAGTATGATTTTATTTAAAAATTAAATTAATGATATTTAGAAAATTATTTTCTAAAAATGGAATTCAATTTTGAATTCTACACATCTAAAAATGGTTAGGGTAAACTTTTGGTATTTTTCTAAAACAATTGATTTTTCAGTGAATAGTAAAAATACAGTTTTGTGTTTCGTTGTGTTAATGACATCATTATTGATGTAATAATTATGTAATAAATCTTGTAGACTTGTGTATAGTAAAAAAACATGTGAGGTTTATCAAGTGGCTAATACCTTGGGAAAATACCATGGGAAAGCCCATGGGTTTGTAAATACCACTTATGAGGTGTCCCTTTGAAATTATTAAAATATTTCCTCGCTTTTACTATAAATACCAACCCATTTCTTCAGTAAATTAATTCCAATTTCTTCCTCAATTAATCTCTAACCTCCTTACCTCCCTATTAGTCCTCCCAAGGTTTTATCAGGCCTCCAAGGTCCCAACCTTCAAGTTTTAGGAGTTACTCTACTAGGTAAGAAAATTCTCAATTTCTTTCTTTTTTCCATTCAAGTTCTCTTTTATGTGGAATAACTTTCTAGTTTCCATACCATGTTCTTATTTACTTCTTAATATTGAAATATTATGTATTATGATTAATTTCTATATGGGTTACCCTTTTCACCTCTCTTTTTAATATTTTTGAAAACCATGTTGCATAGCAGTTAGGCTGCAGAATTTTTGTAAGAGATTTCTCAATTATTATTTTATTTTGAGTTCATTTCTTTTATTATTCTTTTTTAATATCCTCTTATAGAAGAGGAATGAAAGATATAAAAATCATGTATATTCTGGATTTTCTCATTTTCATGGAAAATTCATCATCATTATTCTTCTCGTCTCCCACTTATTCAAGAAATAAAAATATTGTCCGTGATGGGTCTAATTATCGACATCATGGATGATGTGATTTCAATTTACATTAATTATTTCAAGTTTGGTAATGAAACAATTTTATGGTAGAAACAGGTTATAATATATTTATTATATCTCACTCATGGTTCTATAATTCATTTGTACGCAGGGATTTAATTTATAAGACAAAATGAGGTCGTTATTATCAAAGAACCACTAAAATGGTCTAAACGAACATCATTAATGTTTTAACTTATGAATCATCCTTATATAAAAATTAAAAATGATAAATGGTATAAATTATGGTAATGTAAATATGTAAATAATTTTTCATTCCAATTCCGGATTTTCACTTCCAATCGATAAGAATATCCATCATTAACCAATCATGGAAAACATGTAAAGAAAAAACCCCAAAACAATGCAAGGAACAAAATACTAAAACATAAAGGGTGAAATGATGTAATGAAATGATTATTTATGATATTATAAAGATGTATATGTTTATTTAAGATATTAATAACACTATTTTAACATTATAAAGGAATATTAAACACATTATAAGTAAGAATAAGTCAAGGTAAGGGATTTCTTAACCCAATTTGCATTCTTTGGGTTAACCTTCTTATTTATTCATTATGTGGTATTAATATTATTGGTGTGTTGAATTTTTGTTTATATTATGTTGTATTATATTTATTTACTATGTATACACATATCCTTTCAATTTTATTAATTCTCACTCCAATTATATTTTAAAGGAATTTCCTTTTAAAATCCTTTAAAAACTCTCTTTAATAAATTTCAAAAGGATTGTTTTTTATGTGTATGGAATGAGTAGTTTATCCTAATTTTAATATACTTTATTACCATGATATGTTCCTTGGACATTATTTATGTTTGTTTGAGACCATTATATCTCAAGATATGTTGGGTTGAGCCACTTTATAACTCAAGATATGTTGGGTTGATCCCATTATCGCTCAAGATATTACGGGTGAGCCCCATTATAGCTCTCCAATACATTGGGCACTCTAGAGATGGAAGTTGACCAAAGGGTTATTCCATATATAAGGGTTAATTTAATAGTGATATGGTAAATATTTCCCGAGTCAACTATATGATGTTTTTATGCATATGAGTTTTTATGATTATGAGTTTTATTGGTTTTTATGTTATCACTTGACTAACTCTTTATATATTTATATCCCTTACTGAGTTTTATACTCATCCAATGTTTTTAAAATGTTTTTCACATGATATAAGGATGGGTAAGAAAAATAAGGGATTCATGATGTTTGATATAGATTTTGGTCAAAGAAATCACGCTCTATGTTTTACTGTTTTAAATTTTGAAAAAATGGAAACTATTTTTAGTAGTATCGTCCTGTATGATTATGGTATGTTATGTATGTATGGTATCCTAATTCTCTAGAACTATAAACTCAAAAAGATCCTCAATGTGTAATAATGTATATTCTTGACTAAAATTTAATATTAAGTAACATTTTAAGGCAGATTATCTATAGTTGGTATCAGAGGATGGTTTAGAGAACTTTAGGGGTTTTGATGATATTAAAGATTAACATATATAAATTTTACTATATGGTAATTTGAAATTTTATAGAATTTAAAGATTACCATGTTGCTTCATCTAGGTTATTTTTGTATAGAATGTTTTTCTATAGAAGAAATAGGGAAGCAGAAGTAGGAAGGCACAAAGAGGCTCACGTCTGTCCGAATCGGCAGCCCAAAATGGGGGGAATCAGAACCGTACAGTTTTTGATAGCAATGACTCAGTTGAATCAAGTGATAAATAGCGGAGTTATCCATGCTATAGAGGAACATGATCAAACATGAAGAAACATGTCTTTTGTGGAGCATTTATGAGGCAACATCCTCTAACATTAAGTGGAACCATAGATCCAATGATAACTAAAGGATGGATCAATGCTCTAGAAAAGATATTTGATGTAATGGGATGTTTGAAATGACATAAGGTAATACTAAAAATTCATCATTTTGAAGGTGAATCTGATCAATTATAGTCTCTGGTTAAGAATACGAGATAAAGATATGATCTTGATAGTTTGTAATGGGATGATTTTAAGAGTATCTTTCTAGAAAAATATTTTCCTAAAATTGTTTGACTCAGAATGGAGAAACAATTCTTGGAATTGAAGCAGAGAGATGATGATTCTGTGGTAGCATATAAAGAAAATTTTACAAGACTGGACAGGTATGTACCAGATTTTACTTAGGATTTTGAAATTAAAATTAATAAATTTTACTCTAGTTTGAAACCGTTTTTTCAAAGAGATTTGGACTCATGAGAGTTTAAAGTCTATGAGAAGTTTGTTCGTTGGGAAAAAAATGTGGATATGGAGTTTTCTGAAACATATGTGCATCGTGATGAAAATAATAAGAAGCGATCAGGTTGGCAAGCAATGGGGAATAACTCGTCGAAGAATTATGGAGTTAAGAAAATGAATTTCCCTTCTTGTGAAAAGTGTGGTAAAAGGAATCCTAGTGAATGTCTTGTAAATTCTGGGAAATGCTACCTATGTGGGAAGTTTGGACACATGTATCATGAGTGCATGGAAAATGATCCAAAAACTAATGAGAAGCTGATGGTGAGATTCTTTAACTGTAAGAAATTGGGTCATTTTGCCAATGTTTGTCCGAAGCTAGTTACTCAAGCAGGGATTCAACAAGATTGGAAGTAGAAGGGTTTGGTAAAAAAAAATTCAACCACTTCAACAGATGTTTATCAATAAAATGATTTAGTATTAGGTGCATTTTTTGTTTTTATAGAATTTTCAAATGTGATGTTTGATTCAGGGTCTACACATTCATTTTTTCTGATAAATTTTCAGAAAAATCGAGAATTCAACCTCATGAAATGAAGTCACATCTCATGGTAAAAACACCTGGAGGAAATATTTTGGGAAAAATAAATTATAAGAATCTTCTTATCCTTGTATATGGAAAGATTTTACCTAAAAAACATATTGTTTTTCCTTTAGTAGAGTTTTATGTTATCCTAGGTATGGACTTGCTTTATTTTTATCATGCTAAGATAGATTGCAGAGAAAAAGAATATGTTTTTCCAAAATAATTTCAGTTTGTGTACAAGAATGATCCCATACCATTAATAACATATCAGAAAGCTAAGAAACTGATAAAGGATGGAAATTAAAGTTATCTTGCTCATATTTTTAAAGATAAGGGAAATATCCAGATTAATGATGTACTAGTGGTAAATGAATTCATGAATGTTTTCCCTATGATTTTCCTGGTGTTATTCATAATCGAGAGGTCGAGTTTACTATTGTCTTAGTTCTTGATGCTAATCCAATTTATAAACCTCATTATCGAATGGCCCAAATGGAACTTCTAGAATTAAAAAATCAGTTGCCGAATTATTAGGAAAAGGCTTCATCTTACCAAACACTTCACAATGGGGTGCTCCTATCTTGTTTGTTAAGAAAAAAGATGGTTCAATGAGACTTTACATCGATTATAGATCCTTGAATAGCATTACTATTAAAAACAAGTATCCTTTGTCACATATCGATAATTTGTTTGATCATCTCCAAGGAGTGTAGTATTTTTTGAAGGTTGACCCGAGGTCAGGTTACCATCAGTTGAGAGTAAAGGATGAAGACACCCCAAAGACTGCATTTTGTACTAGATATGGTCATTATGAGTTTGTAGTTATTCCTTTTGGGTTAACTAATACACCTTTTGTATTGATGGATCTTATGAATATAATATTTCATGAGTTGTTGGATAAGTTTGTGGTTGTATTTATTGATGACATTATGGTATATTCTATAAGTAAAGAGGAGCATGAAAAACATCTAATGGTATTTTTGAAAACATTAAAAGAAAATAAACTATATGGAAAATTCCGCAAGTGTGGTTTTTGGTTGAAATATATTTCTTTTCTTGGGAACATTGTAAGTAAGGATGGAATACCAATTGATCCTTCCAAAACAAAAGTGGTTGATTAATGGCCAAGACCTACAAATGTTACAGATATTCGTAGTTTTCTTGGATTAACAGGTTATTACCGAAAGTTTGTTAAAAAATTTTCACGATTATATATCCTGATAACTAAGTTAACATGAAAAGAGGTTAAATTTGTTTGGACAGAAGAATGTGATGTTTGTTTTTAGGAACTGAAGAAGAGATTGATGAATGCTCCAGTTTGGGCCTTGCCTTCCTGAAATGGTGAGTTTTTCATCTACAGTGATGCTTCGTTGAAGGGACTTGGTTGTGTTTTGATGGTGAATGATTAGGTAATTTCTTATTCTTCAAGATAACTTAAAACTCATTAGTTAAATTATCCCACACATGATTTGGAATTTGCATCTGTGGTTTTTTATGTGAAAATTTGATGACATCATTTATACAGAGCCAAATGTCAAATATATACTGACCATAAAAGTCTAAAGTATATATTCACTCAGAAGGAATTAAACATGAGGCAAAGAATATGGATTTAATTGATAAAATATTACTATTTCACGAGCAATTACCATCTTGTAAATGAAAACAAATTGGTGGATTCCTTGAGTCGAAAATATCATGCATCGTTAACCATGTTGCGTATAGAAAATGATCCGTTGATTAATGATTTAATGTATTTTGGCATAGAATTTATTGGTACATGGAATACATCTGTTTTGTTTTAGGTTTCAGTGTAGTCATCATTATCAAATATAATTAAGCAAGCATAGAAGGAAGACCATGAGCTACAAAAAGGTAGAATTGGTTAAAATGGGTAAGCTTCTAAATTTTAACCTTGATAAAGATTGTGTTTTAAGATTTGGAAAAAGGTTGTGTGTGCCTTGTGATTCACAGTTGAAGAATGATTTGTTGTGTGAAGCTCATAGTTCTCGATTTTTAGTTTATCCTGGTAGTACTAAGATATATAGAGACCTTCAGGAGTTTTATTAGTGGGATGGAATAAAAAAGGATATTGCAGAATTTACCATGAAATGTTTGACATGTCAATAGGTTAAAGCACAGAGATAGTTACCAAAGGGGATGCTTCGGCCTTTTCCAGTTCTAGAGTGGAAATGAGAGAATGTATCCATAGAATTCTTGGTGGTATTACTAAAGACTTCTCAAGGTAACAATATGATTTGGGTTATTATTGGTCGGTTGAAAAAATCTGCACATTTTCTTTCTATTCAAGATACAATGTATTTTGATCATATTTCTTGACTGTAACTCAATGAGATTGTAAGGTTAAATGGAGTTAATCTTTACATTGTATCTGACTAGGATCCCATGTTCACTTCTAACTTTTAGAAGGGTCTTTGGAAGTCATTGGGCACATAATTAAATTTCGGTACAACTTTTCATCCTCAATCAGATGAGCAGTCAGAATAAACAATTCAGACTTTGGGGGATATGTTTCAAGCTTGTTCAATGGACTATCAGGGAAGTTGGGATCAACATCTTTAATTAGTTTATTTTTTTTATAATAAAAATTTTCATTTCAGTATACATATATACCCTTTTTAGGATTTGTATGGGAAGTGGTGCCAGACTCTAGCATTTTGGGATGAATTCGGTAAAATAAAGTTGATTGGGCTAGAATTAGTAGAAGAAGTGGCTGAGAAAGTGAAGATGATCTAGCATCACATGAGGACAACTCAGAGAAGGTAGAAAAGTTATGCATATAATGTAAGGAAAGAATTATTTTTCAAGGTAGGTGACTATGTTTTCCTTAAAATCCATCCATGGAAAAGTGTGATGCATTTTGGTAAGAAAGGGAATCTAAGTCCGCGGTTCATTTTCCTTTTGGAAATCCTAGAGAAATTTGGAATAGTTTCATACCAAGTAGCCTTTCCACTGAGTTTGTCTCAGGTACACAATGTTTTTCTTGTTTCGATGTTGAAGATGTATGTGCCAGATTCATCACATGTATTGAGCCCAGAAGCAGTTTAGCTAGAAGAGAACCTTTTTTATGAGAAGAAACCAATTCATATTATTGATCAACAGGAATAGGTATTGTAGAATAATGTAATCCACCAGGTAAAGGTTTTGTGGAGAAACCACATGGTTGATGAAGCAATATGGGAGTATGAAAATGCTATGAGTGAAAGGTACCCTCACTTGTTTAGTAAGTAAATAAAATTGCGAGGATGCAATTTCTAGAAGGTGGGGATAATGTATCACCCGTAGGTTAAAAAAAATAAATGAAATGAATGAAACTTTTTTTAAGTATATATTTATAACTATCCTTTAAAAATAATTTTACAGCTTCTATGTTTTGAATTTTGAAAAATAGTCATCTATAATTGTGTTCAATATGTTATTTGGAGTTTGATAGAACCAACTAGGTTTTTTGTGAATAGTAACACACCCTTATGAATAGTAGTATGAATAGTACTATGACCCTAATGAAAAGTAAATTGTATTATTATTTGATTTTCTTAATTCTTTAAGATAATAACATATTGTTTAATTTTTCAATGTGTTATAAAAGCAGTTATAGTTTTAAAATTGTTTATTTTTGAATTAAGTTTGATTTTATCTAAAAATTAAATTAATAATCTTTAGAAAATTATTTTCAAAAAATGGACTTAATTTTTTAATTCTACACATTGAAAAATGGTTAGGGTAAAGTTTTGGGATTTTTTTGAAACAATTGATTTTTCAGTGAATAGTAAAAATACAGTTTTGTGTTTCAGTGTGTTAATGACATCATTAATGATGTAATAATGATGTAATAAATCCAGTACACTTGTGTACAATAAACTAAGATTTGAGGTGTCCCAAGTGGCTAATACATTGGTCAAATACCATGGTAAATCCCATGGTTTTTCAAATACCACTAATGAGGTGTCCCTTGGAAATTATTAAAATATTCCCTCACTTTTTCTATAAATACCAACCCATTCCTTTACTAACTTCATTAAAATTTCTTCATTAACTAATATCTGGCCTCCTTACCTCCCTAGTAGTCCTCCAAATGTTTCCTCAAGCCACCAAGGTCCCAAACTTCATGTTCTATTAGTTAATCTACAAGTTAAGAAAATTCTCAATTTCTTTCTTTTTTCCATTCAAGTTCTCTTTTATGTTGTATAACTTTAAAGTTTCCATACCATGTTATTATTTCATTCTTATTATTGATCTATTCTGTATTATGAATTATTTTTGGATGGGTGACCCTTTTCCCCTCTCTTTTTAATATTTTCTAAAATCATGTTGCATAGCTGTTAGACTGCCAAATTTTGGTAAGGGATTTCTCAATTATTCTTTTATTTTGAGTTCATTTATTTTATTATTATTTTCTCATATCCTCTTACCCAAGAAGAATGAAAGATCAAGAAATCATATATATTATTTCTGTTCTCATTTTCAGGGATAATTCCTCATCATTCTTCTTCTCTTCTCTCTCTTATTCAAGGAATAAAAACATTGTCCGTGATGTGTCGAATTACCAACATCGTGGACGATCTGATTTCAATTTGCATTAATTATTTAAAGTCTAGAAATGAAACCATTTTATGGTTTAACTTGGTTATAAAATATTTATTATGTCTCATCCATGTTTCTGGAATTCTTTTATACTCATGGATTTAATTTATAACACAAAATGAGGTCATTATTATCAAAGAACAACTAAAATGATCTAAACGAACATCATTAATGTTTTAACATATTAATCATCCTCATATAAAAATTCAAAATGAAAAATTTTAGAAATTATGGTACGAGATATATTTAAATACCTTTTCATTCAAATTCTTGAGTTTCACTTCCAATTGACAAGAATATCCATCATTAACCAATCATGGAAAACATGTAAAGAAAACACCCCAAAATAATGCAAGGAACAAAATACTAACAAATAAAGGGTGAAATGATGTAATTAAATGGTCATTTATGATATTATAAATATGAATATGTTTCTGTAAGATATTAATAACACTCATTTTACCATTATACAGGATGTTTAAACACATTTGAAGTAAGAAGAACCTGAGGTAAGGGAATTCTTAACCCAATTTTCATTTTTGGGTTAACCTTCTTATTTATTCATTATGTGGTATTATGATTATTGGTGTGATTAATTTTTGTTTACATTATGTTTTATTATGTTTATTTATATTTTATATACATATCCTTTCAATTCTATTAATTATCACTCCAATTATATTTTAACAGACTTTCCTTTTAAAATCCTTTAAAAACTCTCTTTAATAAATTTCAAAAGGATTGTTTTTTTGAGTATGTAATGAGTAGTTTCTCCTGATCTCCAGATACTTTATTACCATGATATGTTCCTTGAACATTATTTATGTAGTTTTGATCCCATTATAGCTCAAGATATGTTGTTTTGATCCCTTTTATAGCTCAATATATGTTGGGTTGAGCCCATTATAGCTCTAGATATGACGGGTGAGCCCCATTATTTCTCTCCAATGCATTGAGTACTCTGTAGATGGAAGTTGACCAAAGGGTTATTCCATGTGTAAGGGTTAATTTAAAAGTTACACCATAAATATTTCCCAAGTAAACTACATGATGTTATTATGCATGAGTTTTTATGATTATGGGTTTTATTGGTTTTTATGTTATCACTTGACTAACACTTTATATATTTATATCCCTTACTGATTTTTATACCCATCCCATGTTTTTAAAATGTTTTTCATAGGATATTTGGATAGTTAAGATAAATAATTGATTCATGATGTTTGATATAGAGTGTTGTCAAAGAAATAATGCTTTAAGTTTTAACGTTTTATAATTTGAAAAAAATGGAAACTATTTTTAGCAGTATCCTCTTGTATGATTGTGGTATGTTATATATGAAAAGTGTAACACCCCAAGCTTCTACAGTACGCTTCTCTTTGAATAATGCGATAGCGTGTGTTGTACGCAAAATCGAGTTCTAACACACCACAACCAATCAAACTATCCATTATGAATAGTAATACCTACTTTTTGAAATTTTATAAATTCTATCTCTCAAAATGGAATTAATTTTTGGATTTGGAATATCGAATTTATCCTAGGGTGAAACTTTGGAACTTTTCGGATAACATTTATATTTTGATGAATAGTGAAAATTACTAAATTTTAATTAAAAACAACTTTTTTAATCGAAATAATTTATATTGATAAATTATGAATTTGAGTGGTTTAAAATTATATTTAGAATATATTTTTACAATTTAATATAATTTTGGTCATTGTACATAATTTTACAATTATACCGGACATAAACAAGTGTTAATCTTTTGATAGTTATTATCTCTTAGAAACACGCTTTTTGTTTTAACAACGGGAATTAATTTTAAATAAATTTATGCCACTTATGTGTTTTGAATTTGAAAAAATTGATTCCATATTTGGAATCAGGATGTTCAAATTGTGTAAGTAGGTAACTTTTATTTTTAGACATTTTGAATAATTACTTCGGTAAATATTTTATTTACCATGGTTAAAGGGTAAATCTGGTAAATAAGGGTTAAAAAATAATATTATAATAATAACAAATTACCCTAAAACGTATCCCAACCTTATTGGTTGATACATGTCCGACCATGGGTATCTTTGGGTCGATTTTTGGACCCCATGGAGCCACTTGTAAGTGATAATGACACTTTATATTAATTAAGTTAAAATAAATACAAAAATGACATAAGCATATATCTTTTAGAAACAATTTTTTTACATAGGGTTATATATGTTGGATTTTAGATTATAAATATTCATTATAAATATAAAAATATTTCATACATAATGATATTTTATTTATAATTTTTAGACAATAAATAAGTTAATTTATTTATGACACAATGATGATGCAGTAATTACCATAATAGTGAAAAATTAAAATAATTGATATTATAAATACCCAAATAAATATAATTTGAGACTTTTTATGAATTAAACTAATTTTCTAGGTTAATATGACATGTTATGATTTAATTAATTAACTTATTTTGAAGTAATCGTTCTGTTATAATTTTCACAAAAATCAATTATTGAATAGTGTCAAAATTGACATAAAAGAGTTTTTAAAAAAAATATTATATTATTAATTGATATTAAATTCCTAAAAATCTAAGGTTCGGCCAAGAGACTTATATCATGATAGGTGTATCATTAATGTACCACTTGGGCATCTCTTGGAGGTATATAGTAAGTTTATTAAGTATATAATATAAAAATACAAAGTGACATGGTAAGTGTCAAACTAATTAACTAAGAGTTAAAACTAAAAGATAAGGTTAAAAAAATGACCCAAACCTGTCTAAATTCTATTGGTTGAGTGGTTTTATACCCATACCCACCTTAACATTTAAATAATCCACTTTGGAGCCATTAGAAACCGAATATGAATTTATTATAAAATAATATTTCTAGCTTTTCCAAAGGTGCCCCTCACCCCTCTTATAAAATGGCACCCCCCTTATTATTAATTCACACCTTCAAAGCCTTTTTGGTTCGGACATCCTCTTCCAAAATACTCTCTAAAATTCCCTAACTTTATCCTAGAGGCCTTCCTTTAGTCAAAAAGCCATCCTAAGGATCCCTTTTTATCAAATCAAAAGGAAGAACCCGAAGAAGAGGTAATGATTTCACCACCCCTTTTCAAGTTCTTTTCTTCTTCCAATTCTTCTATCTTTGTTATTACCATTCTAAAATAATAACTCAAGTATATTATATATAATTTTATTTTATTATAAACATGGTACAACCATATTTCAGTATTCTATCCATCCTTTGAATGACATGTCACCATACGTGCGTACATACGGCTTACCGTCTCCACGTCGTGGTGTAATTGTTATTAAAAACATTATTATTTGGATGGTTATAATAATGATGTGTAATTCATGTAAATAATAAATATAAAATTATAGTGATTCTGTATATATGATATACCATACAATTAAATATTATTTTAATATCAAAAGAATGATATTGTCGCTCGTGCGTACGTACGGACTACTGTCTCCACGAACGCGATGAGATTCATTCCCCATCGTATCCATTCAAGTATAATTCTCATTTGATGATTAATAATATTATCTAAGGACTTGATATAATTCTGGATATGAATAACATACAACCTATCAATGACAAACACAACTTACATAACAAAACATATAAAAGAAAACGAGTAAGTTAACACCCGAAACGACGATAATTCTAAGATATTATTAACAAATCATTGTTAAAAGATCATATATGATATCATATTAATGTATATGTTTATTTTATAATTTAATAACAATTATTTCACCATTATTAAGGAGGTTAACCTACCCTCAACCAAGTAAAAGTACAAGTTAAGGGTTTATTTCGCAATCTCTTCATTATCTGAGGTTGTTTATACGTAATAATCTACTAGGATTTCTATATCATCCACATCCATGTTTCTTAAAAATGTATTTCAAAACATTTTTACTATTTACTAGAATATGGGTTAAATTCATTTATACCCTTGTTGACTTTTATAATTGGTTTGTTAAGGAATATTTCCATCGTTTTCCAAACAAGGTCCTTTTTAACCTTTTCGACAGAATTAAGGTAAGAATGTTTTTTAACTTATACGGAAGGTGCGGCTATTTTCTGCCGTTATAAAATCGTCGAAGCTTCCCTTACAATCTTATAAGAATATTTTCAAAGAAAATGTTTTATTTTATAAATATATGACTCTTAAGTGATTTCAAAATAAAAAGAGATATTTCTCTAAAAAGAGTTTTGATTTCATCTATGTCAACATCCTTTGATGGAGTTTACGCTTATTTGAAGTTGATTTATTATGATAGAAAACTTCTATATTGTATTGAATATTTTGTGATATGTTTGACTTTGGATGTGTTATTTTTATACCATTAATGGTTTATGGATGAAGTATTTACATTTCATTTGCTAGTTTTAATATGAATGTTTATGTTATGTTTAAACCTATTCATATGAGGAATGCATTGGACTTAATATGTGACGGGTGGAGCCCGCTATAGCTCCTCGATGTATCGGTAGGTCTCATGAGACAAACTAGTGTCTTGTCACAAGGCCTTAGAAAAATCTTATTTGTAGTCATCACACGAGGCCTTGGCTATGTGGTTATGATAGTCTAGCATTATGCATTCCATTATTATGAAAGTGGTTATTGATATTGCATGTGAATATTCAATTAGTAGAATATCCATGTGAATAAGTAAATGGAATTATTTTATTTTATTTTTTCCATACTATGTTGAAGTTCAAGTTTAAAAGTATTTTGTTTTAGTTATAAATTGCCTTAAATGTTTATTATTATTTATGAAAGTTTCCAGTATATTGTTATCCTTACTGGGCATTTGATCTCACCCCTTTTCTATGTTTTATTTTTCCCAGGATGTGAAGAAGTAATTTATGAATGAACTGCCTAGATAGTATGAGGGGATTAGAGTGTGGACTATGGACACTATATTGTTGTAGTTTTCATTTTATGATGTAATGTAAACTTTATTAATGTATCTAGTAATTCCAAGGCTACTAAACTAATCGGTCTTTCGAGACTTGATCTTTCTTGTGATCATGCCAATGTTATGTAATAATACACCGAATCTGGGTAACTGGGGTCAGGGCGTTACAGTTGGTATCAGAGGAAGTTTAGTACAATCCTTGGAAGCTAGATTTAGATAAACTCTGATTAGAGCACATAGATTTAAGATGGAAATTGAGGATTAGTATAGAAGAACTTCCTAGAATTTTGGTATTGTAGAGATTTTGTGAGTTTTCAGAGAAATACATCCCTGTCTGGATACGAGTAGGTAGAGGCAGCTCTGGCATAGTTGTACCTAGGGGTAAAACCCGAAAACATCGCTTTGATCTAGACTCGAACGAGAACTGGTGCATGACAACGGGCCTTTCTACACTCTTGGTTACGACACTCCCGGGGGATATGCTTAGTATAACTCTCATTTTATTTACAAATCATTATGAAGGGTTTATGAGTATATACTTCCTCAAAGAAAACATTTTTATGATTTTGGATTATATCAATAAATAGTTCAATTTATGTTAAGTGTTTTATAAGTATGGAATTATGTGTTTTGATTCATAAACTGATCTAGTTTATGCCATTTTTTAGAAATGGCACCTAGTGGAAGAAATGGAAACCATATCAATGCACACACTCCATGTAGGGATTTCCCTCCTGCTCAAGATAATTATAGTGGAGCTGGTGATGTAACTGGTGTCGATCAGCTAATCACCATACTGGGACAACTCACTCAGGTTATGAATAATAACCTTACCCGTATGGAGCACCCTGATCCGCAGCGTGGAGGATCAATGTTAGATCGCTTCATGAGGCAACAACCACCAACATTAAATGGGAGTACAAATCCCTTAGTAGCTGAGAAATGGATATGTTCCCTAGAGAAAATATTTCAGGCTTTGGGAAGTAGTGAAAGGGAAAAAGTTATCATGGCAGTTTACCTCCTCACTGGAGATGCTGATCAATGGTGGTAATTGATTCAAAACATGAAGGAAGATTATGAAGTATCAAATATGGAATGGAGGGAGTTCAAAGATCTATTTTTAGAAAAATACTTCCCTCATGACCATCGAGAAGATATGGAAAGGCAATTTCTGAGTCTGAGACAAAACCAGGATGATAATGTCGTAAAGTATGAGGCTAACTTTACAAGGTTAGCAAGGTATGCTGGAGATTATATACATAACCCAAGAAGTAATATTGATAGTTTCTTTGATGGGTTAAAACCATTTCTCTGTCGAGAATTAGTCTCACAATACTTCTCGTCGTACAAAGACATTGTTTCATGTGCTATCAAGACAGAGAAAGAATTCTCTAAGTCATATGACTTTAACGCAAAGCAAGAGAATAAGAGATCTGCTGATCAATCTTGGAATTGAAATAAAGTGAAGAAGGGAAATGTTGAATATCCATCCTGCAATAAATATGGGAAGAAACACCCTGGTACTTGCTTAAAAGGAACGAGAGTCTGTTACAAGTGTGTTGAAAAAGGCCACCAAGCACATGATTGCAAGGGGAAGAAGGAAGCTACTGGTGTACAATGCTACAATTGTAGGGAAATGGGACAATATTACGATGGACTTTGTCATGGGTTACCAAAGACTCCTAGAAGGAACGATGCAATATGGGTCATTGTTTATCGTCTTACCAAGTCAGCACATTTTCTTTCTATAAGGGATGCTTTACCACTTGAATGACTAGCAAGACTATATATTAATGAAGTTGTGAGACTTCATGGAGTACCCCTATCGATTGTTTCTGATCGTGATCCCCATTTTACTTCAAGATTCTGGAAAAGTCTTCAAAAAGCCTTGGATACTGAACTTCATTTGAGCACTGCCCACCACCCTCAAACAGATGGAAAATCAGAACTAACTATTCAAACCTTAGAAGACATGTTGAGATCCTGCTCACTTGACTTTCAGGGTATATGGGATCAATATTTACCTCTGGTAAAATTTTCCTATAACAATAGATTCCATTCAAGTATTCAAATGGCACCATATGAAGCGTTATACGAAAAGAGATGTCGCACACCAACCTGTTGGGATGACGTTGGTGAATGAAATCTTATAGGCCCATAACTGGTGGAGGAAACATTTGAAAATGTGAAGGTAATCCAAAACCATATTAAAGCAGCTTAAAGTAGGCAGAAGAGCTATGCTGATAATCGAAGGAAGGATTTGGAATTTCAAGTCGGTGATCATGTTTTCCTGAAGGTATCTCCATGGAAGGGAGTCATATGTTTTGGTAAGAAAGGTAAATTGAGTCCAAGGTACATCAGACCTTTCAAAATTATAGAACGAATTGGGGCTATAGCTTACCGTTTGGAAATGTCACCAAGTCTCTCCAAAGTTCATTATGTGTTCCGTGTATCACTATTGAGGAAATACATACCTGAACCAACGCATGTAATCACCTATGAGGAATTAGAACTGGAACCCGATCTGTCTTATTGTGAAGAGACCTTCAGGATTCTTGATACGAGAGAACAAGTACTGAGAAACCGGATAACACGTCTGGTAAAAGTTTTGTGGAGAAACCATAAGATGGAAGAGGCAACGTGAGAACCTGAGGAACTTATGATGAAGAACCACCCGAGTCTTTTAATGCGGTAGTATTCTAGAAATTTAGAGGATGAAATTATTTTATGGATGGGATAATGTAACACCCCAAGCATCTACGGTACGCTTCTCTTTGAATAATGCAATAGCGTGTGTTGTACGCAACATCGAGTTCTAACACACCACAACCAATCAAACTAGCCGTTATGAATAGTAATACCTACTTTTTAAAATTTTATAAATTTTATCTCTCAAAATGGACTTCATTTTTGGATTTTTAATATAGAATTTATCCTAGGGTGAAATTTTGGAACTTTTCGGATAACATTTATATTTTGATGAATAGTGAAAACTACAAAATTTTAATTAAAAACAACTTTTTTAATCGAAATAATTTATATTGATAAATTATGAATTTGAGTTGTTTTAAATTATATTTAGAATATATTTTTTACATTTAATAAAGTTTTGGTCATTGTACATAATTTTACAATTAAACCGGACATAAATAAGTGTCAATCTTTTGATAGTTATTATCTCTTAAAAACACGCTTTTTGTTTTAACAACGAGAATTAATTTTAAATTAATTTCTGCCAATTCTGTGTTTTGAATTTGGAAAAATGGATTCCATATTTGGAATCAGGATGTTCAAATTGTGTAAATATGTAACTTTTATTTTTAGGCATTTTGAATAATTACTTCGGTAAATATTTTATTTACCATGGTTAAAGGGTAAATCCGGTAAATAAGGGTTAAAAAATAATATTATAATAATAACAAATTACCCTAAAACGTGTACTAAACTTATTGGTTGATACATGTCCAAACATGGTAATCTTTGGGTTGATTTTTGGACCCCATGGATCCACTTGTAAGTGATAATGACACTTTATATTAATTAAGTTAAAATAAATACAAAAATTACATAAGCATATATCTTTTAGAAAAACATTTTTTACATTGGGTTATATATGTTCGATTTTCGATTATAAATATTAATTAGAAATTTAAAAATATTTCCTACATAATGATATTTTATTTATAATTTTTAGACAATAAAAAAGTTAATTTATTTATGACACAATGATGATGCAATAATTAGCATAATAGTGAAACATTAAAATAATTGATATTATAAATACCCAAATAAATATAATTTGAGACTTTTTATGAATTAAACTAATTTTATAGGTTAATAGGACATGTTAGTATTGACTTAATTAACTTTTTTCGAAGTAATCATTCTGTTATGATTTTCAAAAAAATCAATTATTGAATAGTGTCAAAATTGACATAAAAGCGTTTTTAAAACAAATATTATATTATTAATTGATATTAATTTCCTAAAAATATAAGGTTCGTCCAAGAGACTTATATCATGATAGGTGTATCATTAATGGACCACTTGGGGGTCTCTTGGAGGTATATAGTAAGTTTATTAACTATATAATATAAAAATACAAAGTGACATGGTAAGTGTCAAACTAATTAACTAAGAGTTAAAACTAAAAGATAAGGTTAAAACAATGAACCAAACCTATATAAATTCTATTGGCTGAGTGGTTTTAGACCAATCCCCACATTAACATTTAAATAATTCACTTTTGAGCCATTATAAACCGAATATGAATTTATTATAGAATAGTATTTCTAGATTTTCAAAAGGTGCCCCTCAACCCTCTTATAAAATGGCACTCCCCCTTCTTATTAATTTACACCTTCAAAGACTTTTGGTTTAGACAAAATCTTCCCAAGCACTCTCTCAAATTCCCTCACTTCATCCTATAGGCCTTCCTTTAGTCATAAAGCCAACCTAAGTAACCCTTTTGATCAAATCAAAAGGAAGAACCCTAAGAAGAGGTAATGATTTCACCACCCCTTTTAAAGTTCATTTCTTCTTCCACTTCTTCTATCATTGTTTTTACCATTATAAAATAATAACTCCAGTATATTATATATACTTTGATGTTATTATAAACATGGTACAACCATATTTCAGTATTCTATCCATCCTTTTAATGACATGTCACCATATGTGCGTACGTACGGCTTACCGTCTCCACGTCGTGGTGTAATTGTTATTCAAAACATTATTATTTGGATGGTTATAATAATGATTTGTAATTAATGTAAATAATAAATAAAACATGATATTTATTCTGTATATATGATATACCATCCAATTAAATATTATTTTAATATCAAAATAATGCTATTGTCGTTCATGCGTACGTACGGACTACCGTCTCCACGAACGCGATGAGATTCATTCCCCATCGTATCCATTCAAGTATAATTATCATTTGATGTTTAATAATAGTATCTAAGTACTTTATATCATTCTTTATATGAATAAGATACAACCTATACATGAAAAACATGGCTTACATAACAAAACATATAAAAGAAAATGAGTAAGTTAACACCCGAAACGACGATAATTCTACGATATTATTAACAAATCAATGTTAAAAGATCATATATGATATCATATTAATGTATATGATTATTTTATAATTTAATAACAATTATTTAACCATTATACAGGAGGTTAACCTACCATCATCCAAGGAAAAGTACAAGGTAAGGGTTTATTTCGCAATCTCTTCATTATCTGAGGTTGTTTATACGTACTAATCTACTGGGATTTATTTATCATCCACATCCATGTTTCTTAAAAATGTATTTCAAAACATTTTTACTATTTACTAGAATATGGGTTAAAGTAATTTATAACCTTGTTGACTTTTATAAGTGGTTTATAAAGGAATCTTTCCATCATTTTCCAAACAAGTTCCTTTTTAACCTTTTGACAGAATTAAGGTAAGAATGTTTTTTTAACTTATACGGCAGGTGCGACTATTTTCTGCCGTTATAAAATCGTAGAATATTACCTTAAAAGCTTATAAGAATATTTTCAAAGAAAATGTTTTATTTTATAAATATATGACTCTTAAATGATTTTAAAATAAAAAGAGATATTTATCTAAAAAGAGTTTTGACTTCATCTATGTCAACATCCTTTGATGGAGTTTACGCTTATTTGAAGTTTATTTATTATGATACAAAACTTATATATTGTATTGAATGTTTTGTGATATGTTTGACCGTGGATGTGTTATTTTTATACCATTCATGGTTTATGGATGGAGTATTTACATTTCGTATGCTAGTTTTAATACGAATTTTTATGTTATGTTTAAACCTGTTCATATGAGGAATGCATTGGACTTAATATGTGATGGGTGGAGCCAGCTATAGCTCCTCGATGCATCGGTAGGTCTCATGAGACAAACTAGTGTCTTGGAACAAGGCCTTGGAAACATATTATTTGTAGTCATGGCACGAGGCCTTGGCTATGTGGTTATGATAGCCTGGAATTACACATTCCATCATTATGAAAGTGGTTATTGATATTGCATGTGAATATTCGATTAGTAGCATATCCATGTGAATAAGTAAATGAAATTATTTAATTTTATTTTTTTCCATACTATTTTGAAGTTCATGTTTAAAAGGCTTATGTTTTAGTTATACATTGCTTTAAATGTTTATTCTTATTTATGAATGTTTCCGCTATATTGTTATCCTTACTGGGCATTTGAGCTCACCCCTTTTCTATGTTTTATTTTTCCCAGGATGTGAAGAAGTAATTTATGAATGAATTGCATGGATAGTATGAGGGGATAAGAGTGTGGACTATGGAGACTATATTGTTGTATTTTTCATTTTATTATGTAATGTAAACTTTATTAATGTATCTAGTTATTCCAAGGCTACTAAACTAATCAGTCTTTTGAGACTTGATCTTTCTTCTGATAATGCCAATGTTATGTAATAATGCACCAACTCTAGGTAATTGGGGTCAGGGCATTACAAAAAGAATCATAATTATATAGAACTATAACATAAAAATGATCCTCAATGTGTAATAATTTATATTCTTGACAAAATTCAATATTAAATAACATTTTAAGGCTGGGTCCTTACATATAACAAAAAAATTCCTTGTCTGAAAGTCTTGAAGTGATTAAGTTGTGAACGTATTGTTCAACATACTTAAATATTCTATAATATTTGTTATGATTTGTTAGACACCAATAATTAGTGATTATTATTGAGGGATTATAAGATAAAGGAAGAAATAGGTTCTTATTAGTTTCTTAATCAAGGGATTCTAAGTTGAAGGAAGACAAAGGCGCTGATCACCTTACAGATCGAGGGCTTGCATAGATAACAAGACACATACCGATTTTCGTATCGAGGGATTACCATGGTGAGACTAAGACATAATTTCTTGAAAGTATAAATAAAGGGACATTTATCCATGGTTTTTTGGATATACTACTCTTTGGGTTAAAAGAATTATACTTTTTTTCATGTACTTTAAATTCTCGCTACAATTTATAATAATAAGAAAGTGTTTCTTATACTTTATTTTTTATTTTAACCTTGATTTAAGATTATATATGCTTTAAATTATAATATTTTTTAAGTATATCTATGTGCTTATTTCATTACACATATTTATTAAACCAAGTTATTTTCCCTTAACCATACAGAATAGGTTTTATGTGAATTTAATATGTTAAACTTTGTTAAACAAAGTTTCCTTAAGGTTAAAAACGAAAGTTTTTAAACTTACCATTAGCCCCCTCCTGTAATTAAGCATCTACATCTACATTTTGATCATACAATTGGTATCAAAGCAGGTATCTGAGATACCTATACTTACACTTTTTTATCAAAAGTAGATTTTCATTAATTAGTTTACTTACTCTTTGTTTAATTCTACAAGTTTTAACTTTTATAAACTTTTTGTTTATAAATACATACTACAATAACTTGTGTTGTGGAAAAATAATTCTTATTTTACTTTTAAAATGGAAGGAATGAATGTCATATCCTTAGATAATCTGAACCATTCAAGACCACTTATTTTTGATGGGAATGTTCATGAATATTGAAGAGATAAAATTAAGACTTTTATTATTAATACTGGTGTTGAAAACTTTTCTATTCTTATTGAATATTACAAGATACCATACAAGGAAGTTAAAATAGTAACTAATCAAGAAAAGTAAAAATATTATCCTAACTATAAGGTATGCAATAATTTTCTTTGTTCTATGACCAGGAATATATATAGCCAGATATCTTCTGGTGAAGTAGCTAATAACATATATATGAAACTATAAGTTACAAATTTTGGAATATCTAAAGTTATTGAAACTAGAAGAGCTATGCTTAGAGTATATTATCATGGTTTTGTTTTTCCCTATGGAGAACCAATAATTAAAGTTCAACAAGGATTCATGAATATTGTAAATAGACTAAAATCAATGGGAGAAAAAGTGCTAAATGATGTGATTTATGTAGATAACATTAAATACATCATGCCTAATTAATGAGAATCAAAGAGGATTGCTATTGATGATTCAAGGAATATTACAACTATTACTCTTGATGAATTATCAGGAACTATCTTAAAACTTGAGAATATATTGAAAAGAGATGATGATAATATAAAAAAGAATAATGTGACTGTTTCTTTTACTACCACTTCAAATCAGACAAAATCCAAAACTCTAGAGAAATTTGTTAAGTCAAAAAAGTCTAAGAAAGTTTTTATTTAGTCATATTTAAGTGATACTGATTATTCAATGATTTAGATAACTAATATTTCTTAGAGGATGAACAAGATTGTTGGAAAGAGGGATTTCCAAAACATATATAAAAATAAAGATAGGAAATATATGAATGATTCTGAATTCACATATTATGAATGAAAGAAATCAAGACATATCAGACATGATTGTCCAAATATTAAAATAAATGTCAATAAAGATAGATTTTTTGAGAGGAATTAGAAAAGATATTACAATCCTAAAGAGAATAAATTCTTAAAAACAAATGATTCTTAGAGTGAAAGTGGTGGAGACTCATCTTATGAATCTTCAGATAATGAATCTTCTAGACAGAAGAATATTGGTCCTTTCTCCAGAATACCTATAGAAAACCATTATTTCCTATATAAGGTAAACACTACTAAATAATTAACTAACATATATTTAATTTCTAATTATCTTGATGATGAAAATTCTACATCCTTGAATGAAGAATGTTCTTCAAAAAAATATAAATTATCACCTTATTTTGAAGAAGTCTCTAGGTTTTCTAATTTTCTTGAAAATTAAAATAGTGAGATAAAAAAGAAACATGATAAGAAAAATTATAGAATTAATGTTATAATAATATAATTATCAGATCTTTCAAAATATATTGAAACAAAAACATTATAATTTTTTTTATTTCAAAAAACCTTAAGGAAGTTAATTTTGAAAAGGATAAGCTTTCTAAGTATTTTGAAAAATCTATTTCTAAGAAATTTTTTTTA
Source organism: Viscum album (assembly GCA_963277665.1). Classification (NCBI taxonomy): domain Eukaryota; kingdom Viridiplantae; phylum Streptophyta; class Magnoliopsida; order Santalales; family Viscaceae; genus Viscum; species Viscum album. The sequence continues at coordinate 422,823,789 of OY728166.1, read as the reverse complement.
AAGATAAAATCCAATCCCAAGACTAAGGAATATGAGGATAAGAATTTATTGATTAGACTTACATATGAAATATTTTCCTTAAAGAAACTTTTGTCAAAATTTACTTATGGAAATGAAGGTTCTGATAAAATGTATTCACAACATCATCTTCTTAAGAATAGTTCTGTAATGGGTTATACTCACTCAAAACCAGTCTTTAGTCACAACTATTTTGTACCTTAGAGTTCCCCCTTTTTCACTAAGTGTAAAAGTGGTGGAAATTAGGAGAAAAATTATTCTTTAAACAAAATACAATAGTTAGGTTTTCATAAATTTCATTTTTTCTATGCAAATATGGATTTATAAGATTTTACTTTATAACATTTTCATATTCAATAAAGTTTGGATTATAAAAATATAATTATTTTATTTCCATAAAAACAAAGGATGTACTAACAAAAATACATGGTACATGGATAATAGTTTCTCCCAGCATATGATTGGTAATAAAAACATCTTTGAAAAGATTATTAAGATAAAAGGTGGAAGAGTCACTTTATAAGATAATTCTCAAAGAGATATCGTTGGTATAGGTAACATCATTCTTCTTGGAAAAGTCTTAATTTCAAATGATTTATTTTTAAAGGTCTTAAGAATAACCATATAAGCATAATTCAATTATTTGATGAAGGTTACCTTATGAATTTTAGGAATGATAAATGTTTAGTACACAATTCCAATGATGAATTCATTATTTCTATCCATCAGCATGAGAATATTTATAAACATAACTTAGATGACCTTAGGATCCAAGAATTACATTGCCTTAGTGCAATGGATGACCAATCTTTGTAATGGAAAAGAAGACTAAGACACTGTAACCTTAGGAACTTATGTAAACTATCTAAGAAGGTACTTGTTAAGGATCTACTGTATCTTAGATTTGATTCTTCAAAAGTATATGATCCTTGTAAATATGGAAAGAAAGATAAGTCAAGATTTAAGTCTATTAGTTAAGTCTCAACTTTTGATGCATTATAGCTAGTGCATATGGAATTGTTTAGTCCTACACAAAATGGATGTATTAAAGGCAAATAATATGTATTTGTTTTAGTTTATTATTACACTAGATTTATATGGGTCTATTTTCTAGAAAGGGAATCAAAATACTTTTTTTATTTCAAATATTTTTCATCCAAAGTTAAAAATGAGAAAAACCTTCCATTGATAACTATTTGTAGTAATGATGGTGGAGAATTTTAAAATTCAGTTTTTGAAAATTTTTTCAGTAACAAAGGCATTATTAATAACCCCTCAGCTCCTAGAAATCCTCAAAAAAATGGTGTTTTTGAAAGAATAAATCAATTTTTTCAAGAGATAACAAGAACCATGTAGAGTGAATTCTAAATAGCTAAACATTTTTGGGCTGAAGTTGTGAGCACTGCTTGTTATACTATAAATCATGTTTTAATGAGTCCATTTCTTAGTAAAATACCTTATGAGTTATGGAAAATCTGAAAATAAAAATTTTCCTACTTCAGAGTTTTTTGGATGGAAATTATTCATTTTGAATACAAAATACAACTTACACAAATTCACACCCAAATTTGATGAAGGAATATTTATAGGTTATTCCACTACCTCTAAGGCTTATAGAGTTTTCAATAAAAGTTATTGTAAAGTTGAGGAAACCATACATGTTAAATTTGATGAAACTGATCTTTTTATTTTTAAGCAACCCCAACCTACATCATCTAATGTGTTCCCAAAAAGTGATTATCAATATTTGATAGAAGATTATTCTAATCAGAAGATTAGTCAAGAAAATGTTTCTGAAGTATTCACTCCAAATGAATTTATACCATATGTTGATGAATAGTTTTTAAAAAACGCAAGTCATTTGTTTCTAAGGAATCATCCTAGTGATAGTATCATTGGTGATGTAAATCAACCCGTAAGGAGTATAAGTTCTTTAAGAAATGAAGTTGAGCATCTATAATTTCTTTCCTAATTAGAACTTAAAAGTTCTGATGAGGATTTAGGTGATGAATATTAAATTAAATCTATGAAATATGAACTAAATGAATTTGAATGGAATAATTTCCAGACCTGAATTGAAAGACCTAAATAAACCTCTATAATTGGAGTAAAATGGATATTCAGAAATAAATGTGATCAAAATGGAATCATATTAATAAATAAATCCAGATTAGTTGCTAAAGCATATAATAAAAAATAAGGAATATACTATGAAGAAACCTATACTCCAATAGCTAGAATTTAATCTATTCAAATTCTCTTAGCCATCATAGAATTCTTTAACTTCAAACTTTTTTAAATTGATGATAAGTGTGTTTTATTTAATTGATATGTTCAAGAGAATGTTTATGCTGAATAACCTCCCGGTTTTGAAGACACAAAACATCATGAACATGGTTTTAAACTTAGAAAAGCTTTATATGGTCTTAAACAAGCCAGTTTACGATGCTTTTGCCGGAGTGCGCATGTCCGTCTGCTTGGGCGTGGCAGGTGAGGCTCTTTGTTTCCCCGCATTCCCACTTTCTAAAGGCGGGAGAAATTCGCTCCTTATTCAGGGACATCTTCTCCTTGATCGAAACCAGGATTATGGGATGTCAGTTCTTCCTTCTATGGATTCCTCCTCGGAACTCGTCACCTAGTTCGGGTCTCCCTCATAGATTTAATACGTTGTTCATGAAACTCTTCCCAGTTCCATGTTTCCATGGACGCTGGTTAATTACACTGCTTCTGTCATGGCATTCCAAGGGGTCTGGTCAGGGCAGCAACCTTCAGTTGGGGGAGTAGTCACATCGAGACATCATTAACATGTCTGAACACCGGCGAATTGGCGTGTCAATCTTTTGTGCCTTATTATAGGGATTATCGAGGGCGCAGAAGCCCGAGGCATCCCACATTGAGCGCGGGGAATCATATTCCATAGGCATGTATCTGAGGTTTTTCTCAACTTCCCATGCTTAACACAGGGTATGCCGCAAGTTTAATGTCCTATAGAGACGGATCAGGCTGATCATGACACTAGTTGGAGTGGATTAGATTGAATAATCCCCCTTCAGGGAACACCAATATTGGAGCTAGCCTGTGGGTAACTTCCTGAATGTTGTGTAGGGGAATGGAGTGGCATGATCTCACTGGGACGTGGAGGCTCAGACAAGAATCAGGATGGGTGATGGAAAGATACACAGAGTGGAGGGAGAATGAAATGGAGCCATCGTGGAGATAACGGTGGTGTTGGGATTGAGTCTCGAAGGGACTTCCTACGTATCCCCGTGGAAGGGAATCAAAGTCCGTGTAGTTCAGAATGGATGTGTGGGGGGTTTACACTCTAGGCTACCCAAGGTGGTGGAAGAACTGATGTGAATTCGGTCGGAATGACCGAGTGGTGGGCTTGAACCTCTTGAGGCTTCTTACGTACCATGCCTTGGCATGGATCAAAGTCCACGTAGTTCAGGTTGGATGCCGGAGAACCGACGTGAACAAGGACCTGGGTGGTGGGATTTTAACCTCATGAGGCTTCCTACGTACCATGCCTTGGCATGGATCAACGTCCACATTGTTCGGGAAAAAGGGGTGTTGAACTGACACGAAGGGGTGTAAGGACAACTAGATGGTAGGGTCACAACGGCTTACCGCTGGATTAGGATGCAGTTTAACATCATGCGGGACGGGGTCATGTCGAAGAACCGACGTGAATAAGGAACTTGACCCAGGTGGATGGTGGGTTTGAACCTTTGGGAGGATTCCTACGTACCATTCCTTGGAATGGATCAAAGACCATGTAGTTTAAAAGAGATGTGGGTGTCGGTGAACTGAAGTGAAGAAGGACCTTGGTCTGATGGGTAACGGGTCTTGAACCTCAAGGAGGCTTCCTACGTACCATGCCTTGACATGGATCAAAGACCACGTAGTTCATAAAGGGTTTCATCAGCGAACCGATGTGAAGGTGAACCCGGGGGGTCCACTAGTGGTGGGCTTGAACCTCATGGAGTCTTCCTACGTACCATGCCTTGACATGGATCAAAGTAATCGTATTTCAGGTGGTGGCATGGGGCTTACACTCGAGGCTGCCCATGGTGGAGTTTGGTGAAACGTTGTGAAGGAGGTCAGGACGACCAACGAATGGTGGGCTTCAACCTCATGAGGCTTCATACGTACCATGCCATGACATAGGTCCAAGTCCTCGTAGTTCATATGGATGTACAGTTTAATTTCATGTGGGAAAACATACATTTTAACGTCATGCTGGATGGGGGATACAGTTTAACGTCATGCTAGATGAGGGAATACAGTTTAATGTCATGCTGGATGGGGGAATTTCCATGGTCGATGCTTACTCTAAGCACATGTGAGTCATGCTCTGTGTGAGAAACAAGAGGCAGCAGAGACCTGACGATCACGTCGCGAAGGGTGCGTCCATGAGAAGCAAAGAGGGGATTAAGCATTGAGCGGCCCATGGTGTCGGGACTTACTACAGGATGGAGGCCTAAGGGTGAAAAAGCGAAGAGGGAGAGGGGATTTATGATCTAAGAAAGGAGGTGCCTCATTCCCTATCACGCCCTCCGCTAGCCCTGGCGGTGAGGAAGTATGGAGGTGCATGGGTGTTACCTCCCACAAGGACTAGGGGCTTACGCCAAGATGGCCACCCTTCCCCGCGAAAAAAACTCTATTCTGATAAGGAGGATATCATCCCCTGTGAGGGGTGATCCTGTCTCCATAGAGACCAGTGGGCGTAAAGAATTTCTGAGCCGGGGGACCCCTGCATGTGAGGCACGGGGCTAGATAACAGTTTAATGTAATGTGTTTAGGACGAGGTGCATGGCAGTTTAACATCCTGCATCTCGAACGAGGTGGGTTTACTCTACACCCCTAGGACTTACATGACCGGTACCCTCTGCCCCTTGTGGAAGGGAAGGCATTGGCAAGGCCATGGAGAAGGGGGGTCGCAGAGCGAACCATCGAGGGGTCCACGTTAGCGTGACTATGCAAAGAATCAATAGCCGTTAGCGTGCCTATGAAAAGAAGCATTAGGAAAAGCAACGCCATAGGTGGTATCATCTAGGGGACTTTGAAATCACATCGTGCAAACCTGGAGGGTCGTACAAGAGAAGGAATTGCCAAGTAGAGGGGTCCGCAGGCAGGGGCCTTACAGAGCTTGGTTGCTTTGCGTAGTAGAGGGAACTTGCGAATGGGTGTGCTTCGAAAAGTGGGGTGCCTTGGCCTTAACATGGGGAAGAGGTGCGAGTGGGAGGTGCTTCACAAAGTGGAAGGGTGTTCGCGGAGCACTGTCTCACAAAGCATAGGTGCCTCACGAAGCAAGGTTCCCTGAAGTAGTGTGCTTTGCGAAGTACAGTCATCCTGCCTTGGTTGGTGGATCACATGTACAGGGTGAGTGTTTCGTGAAGCGTAAATTCTCCACGACTTACCGGGTCCCCTTAGGGGTCCCCTTCCTTTGATAATGCCCTGAGGCTTCGCGAAGGGAATCCATCTTAGAAGAGGGACTCAAAACGAGACAAGGAGGAGGCCTCTCGCGAAGCAAAAATACCTCACGGAGCTCATGATTCCCAGATTGAAGAGTGCTTCGTGATTTGGGAGCTGAGAATCCAAATGGTTGAATCGTCAGTCCGGAGAGCTCAGGGGGAGCTCGGTATTTATAGGCAAGAGGTGCTGTGAAATAGAGCTCACGCGGCGCGAAGGGGGCTTCAGTTTCTCCCTGGCGGGTCGTGAATGTCATCTGGGTTTGCGGAGAAGGACCGCCTAATCTGCTTCGTGGCGGTGTCACGAACATCAGGGAGTTTGTGGAGAGTTACCGCCTCTGGTTCTTCGCATAAGCATCATGAATTTTAGGGTGTGTGCGGAGAGTTACTGCCACTGGTGCTTCGCGGTGGCCTCGCGAACGTCAGGGCATTCACAGAGAGTTATCGTCTCTAGTGCTTCGCGGAGACCGCATTGCTTGGGGGGGCTCCACGTCGGGGCTTCGTGAGGCAGGGCGCGTGGCCTCTTTTTCTTCTCCCCTTTCTTCAAATATTTTGGCGCCAAAAAATTCCCCCCCTCAGACTTGGAGCCGTGGAGAGACCAAGGGTCGATGTATGAGAGAAATCGCCAAAATTATCAGCAGTTCGCGGTGCTGACTCACGAAGAGGGTGCGTGAGGAGGACATGGCCCGCGTGGTCCGAACATGCCATGAAGCTCCACATGGGCTGGAAATGCCGCGAAGCTCTGAGGCTGCCACTTATAAATAGGGGAGCTCACCTCTCTTTTGTCCTTTCCCTTATCTGCGACATTGTCCTTTTGCGCTCTCGATTCGCGAAGCTCCGCGTACTCCGCGACTGCTCACCGCAAATCGAGCTTCATGGTGAACCGCGAGTCATTGACTCTACGAATGCGCCAAGGGGGCCTATTCTTGCTGGCTGAGGATAGGATCGGCGTCTTGGCTTTGTGAACGAGATCTGCGAATGATCTTCGCAACCCGACCTAAAATTTTTCCGAGTTCAGAGAACCAATGCCCCATCAAGAAGCTGCGCTGGGGGTGCTTGAAGATGCCTCCCGGAGGGATGAGATGGATAAATCTCTGGGCCTAGGGGAGGTTGTCCGAAGCTACTCGGACCATAATTCTTTGATGAAACTTTTGTTCGAGAGCCAAAAGAACTATCCACTGTGCAAGAAGCTGCCCTTGTATGGCGTCGGGCTGAGGGATGACGTCTTCATTCTTGAGGTGAGTAGGGACGAACCAACTTTCTAGTTCAGGAGCACACCGTGCCAACGCCAATGGTTCAGGGTGGCCGATGGTCATGCATGGGAGGACATCACACCTGCCACCGCCAACTGTCTGTACAACCATCTGAACAACATTGACGGGACACCATTGCAACCGAATACGTCCCCTCCCCTATACCGCACCATACTAAAGGCAGCTTTGGGGGATTCTAAGAAGGGGTGGTCCGATGAGTGGGACCTGTTCCAGGGTGGTAACTTCACCAATGATTTGACATGGTCATACTGGGTAGGCGCCTCATGCAAGGAGTTTCGAGCCGAGATGAGGAAAGTGGGCTTTTATGAGGAAGCCTGGGCCTCCCAATTCCACATTTATCAACCGAAATAGCTGATTTCAGAGGTGTTGAGAAGATGGTCGTCTAGAACCAATACTTTTCACCTACACCATGGGGAGGTCGGCATCAGTCTGTGGGATGTCCACCAGATTTTGGGGGTCCTGATCTTGGGGGCTATGTATGATGAGTTCCTCCCTGTCATGAGTGCGTGGTAGGATCCGAAGTACATGACGTGACTGGCACAAACACTGATGGGACTGGTCCCCGGAGAGGACAAGGAGGCGGTGAGAGATGTCCACTTTAAGAAGTTGTTCAAGAAGTTCCTGAACTTCCCGGTGAATCGAGAGTTTCCCCCGAGGCCTCGAACTTGTCTGAAGGGGGCTCAATGGGGAAAGGAGCACTCATATTGGTGGCTCTTGGAGGACAACCAATGGAAGACCTGGGATTTCATGGTCAGCACTGAACAAGAGCCGATACTTAGGCTGGCGGCGTTTATCGCGACCCTTATCTATGGCTGGATCCTACCAAGAGGGATACCAATATGGGGGTGCAGCCCATCTCATTTTTCATGGAATCCATTCTGGTCATAGGAAGGCGGGTTAATCTGGGGATTCCGATGCTCGCTAGATTGTACAAGATGCTGCGGCACGTTAGCGAGGGAAAGAAGCCACCGAGGATATGCGGGCCCTTCCACCTTCTGTACGGGTGGATCACAACACATGTCAGGGGGTTTATGAATATCCAAAACCCATCTCACCACCGGGGTCAAATTTCCATCCGTCCATTCTGAATGCTGCCGGGTGCTTCCCAGTCAAACTAACTGTACCGATGGTACTGAACCGGGTGTGGAAGGCAGACAAGTTTAACTTCCACCCATTTCCATTGCCGACGGGGGTACTCAACAATGACGGTCAAGGAATGGAAGAGCACCGGGCCTATCTCTTGGCGTTTCGAGGTCTAGTTTTGGTGGCGTCGGTGGACTGCGAGCCGCTCCGCGAGCTGTACACCCCACACTGTTTCATGAGGCAGTCTGGTGCTTACAGCGGCTGACCCCACAGGTCTACTAGGAGGTGCACCACGAGGGGAACCCATGCGTGATTAAGAAATTGTGGCTCATGTTCACACCGGAATAAGGGAAAATTTGAAATGAATTGCCTCCACCTACTGCCACCTTTGGACTGGTGAAGGAGTATGCCATCAGCTGGGAGGAAACTTACCCGGGGGAAATGCTGAAGCAGCCAACCGTTTGGGCTGGTAATGGTGAGCCTCACCTATCCCGAGGTCAGGGTCGGACGGTAGCAAGGGCATCTCATGGTGGTGGGGCTTCCATGGCGGTGAGACCTGCACCAGCTGAGGATGAGGCAGTAGTGGTAGATCCAACAGCAGCGACGGATCCGGTGGTCTCGGGAGAATAGAGCCATCCGGAGGGGCGACCACTAAGGGGATTCTGCAGGATATTCACTTAGGCTCCGGGGAAATGGATCCTCCATATCGACATTCCAGAGGATGCTGTTTTCCCGGAGGCCTGAGACATTTTGGATGTCAACCGGCAACACCTCAGTCCGCCCGAGATGTGGGAACACCTGAACTGTCTCGGGATGGTTTTACCGGGTACAGGCCCTGTTCGGGCCGGTTTCACGGTGTCTCCGGCAGAGGTAGAGCAGTATCTCGATGAGATGGATGACTACATGCATTCCTATGGTGTCTCGCATCCAATGAAAAACCGAGTGAGGGTACTACTAGATCAGACGGTTCCCACACAGCTGTCAGCTGCCAAACTGAGAGAGCAATTCCCCCTGTCGGAAGATTCAGGTGAATCCTCTCGAGGAGACGAGACTGGTGGTGGGATCCCGTTGGAGGAAGGTGAAGTCGGTGATCAAGACTCGGATCTCAATGATTTCACAAAGACTCTCGAGGTAACATCCCAAGTTTCTTTCCTCGGGGTCTGCTATCAGGTCATCATGTATTTCTTACCAACATCTGGACCGTGCATAAGGAGCTTGTACGCAAACCTCAATCTCACCCCTTGGTGGGTGATGATATAGGACCTTCAGAACCCACACCTGTGGCTGCATCCAGTTCTGTGTCTGGATGGGCTAGGGCACCCGAGGTGGCTTCTCCAGAATCTCCAGAGCTTCTGACAATATACGGAGGGCCATGCCTCGGGGTTCCATCAACATCAACTCAGGAGTAGCACCAGGAGTTCGATATCTGTAAGTCTTCTCCACTGAATTCTTTACTTTTCATATGTAGAGTGTGCCAACTGACGTCCATGCCCTTCCCTATCGTGTATAGTTCTATGACTGGAATGGGCTGATGCAGCAAGGTTGGTTCGGATTTCTAGTGGAATCCCTCTTAGAGGCATTCTAGTCATCGTGGAGATAGTTACCCCACCTACCCGAGCTTCAGCACTCCCTATCATTAGTGGGACCACCAGCAGGGTCGTGCCTGAGGTTATTGATGTGGAGTCCGATGATAAGGATCTACCGGTCAACCGAAGTCCCACCGTGTCCGATCCAATGACATATGCCGCACCTAATCCCACACCAGATGCAGATCCCGTTGAAGACTTCTGGTGGGCGTACCCCGCGTACGAGCCTCCTAATCACGTGGGCTGGGATGAGACGACCTCCGATGAAGAAGACGGTAAAATAGTCCGCCGCTGATCATGGAAGCTGATCACACGCTTCATCAACAACACCCCCCAAGCGTCATGGCTGGACGAAATGGACAAAATTCGCTCGCGGTTGCGTGAACTGTGTGTTGGGGGAGTGGATGCCGAGCGCCCTCATCTTCTCATCTGAGATCTTATGGTAGAAAAGATTTGGGAGTATGACCGTGGTCTTAGCATGGGCTGGTATTGGAGGAAAGAGACGAATATCAAGAATCTCCAGGAGGATGAAAACAAAGTCCAACACCTACAGATCCGGGCAGATGAACACTCAGCCTCTCTCAATTCACAATCTGAGTTAATCTCGCGAGTGAAGGCCTAGCTGGCAGAGGCGGAAGATAGTATTAGGTAGGTTTCCGAAGAGATGGTTATCATTCAGGTGGGCATAGAGTGGGCCCAAGATGAGGCTGATGAACTGCACCCTATCGCTGCTGAGGAGGAGCGAGAGCTGAGTCGGCGGCAACAATTCCTGGATGCCACAAGTCGAAGGGTGGCAGAGCTGCAATGATCTTTTGATGGGGTCAATCCGTCCATGGGGGGAGTTGAACCCCGAGTACTGTAATGATATCAATCCTTTAAACATACCTTTATGCTTTGATTTTTTTGAATTCTGTAGCATGCACGAGTTTCATTATTTTCACTGGTTCATTGCATCCGTATGATGTTTTCGGAACGTCAATCGACAATTCCCTAAGCTCACGTGGGTTGGGACCGATGTGAGAAACAAGGGATTGCCATCTCATCACCCTATCAAACATAGGAGTGAAAACCAAGCCTCAGGCATCTAGGGTTTGGATAACCAGTCCAGATTTCTAAGAAATGGGAGAGACCTAACAGGAGAATGATGTTCTCAAAATAGTCGAATGACCTTTTTTCCATCGTGCTCTTGTGCACGAACAGTGCGATGCTAGGGGCATTGAAATCGGTCCGAATAAATGGGAATGGGAAGTGTGAATCATGATACCCAAGATTCAGAACATTTTGGGGGTGGTGTGACAATGGAATAAAACTGTTAACTGTGGAGGAAAAACTGTGTCCTTACTATGTTAGCCTAAAATGAGGACAACAAATGAGGTCCGAACATTGACCATGTTCGAAACATGGGGCCTAACTCAAATATTGTCAATCAGTCTTCTGGGACGTTGGACCAAGATAGCAAGCGGGCCATAGGTCGAGCATCCATACTGTTAGGGGGTCCTTCCAAACATGACCAGTCTTCCGGAACGTTGGCCTGGGATAGCAGGCGAACCATAGGTCAGACATCCATACTGTTAGGGGGTTCCTCCAGACATGAAATAGGATGAGAGTCCGAATAAGGGGGCATGCAAAGCGTGGGATGTGGAGTGATGGTTTATTCAAACAGAATCCAAAATGCATGAAATTACACCACCATGGTGGGAGTACCCTAGATGGGAACATCAGTTTGATCATGGATCCTTCCTTCTTTCAGATAGGGTCTCTCTGGAGAGGTGGTCTGTCGCTTCCCAATGTCATCTTGGGGAATCCCGAACTTGTTTAGGGAAAAGTCGCAGTTACACAGTTCCCCACAAGGGGTTAGGCTAGGGGGCTGGAAATAGGGAGGAACAGGATTTTTGATTCCTATGGGCTGGACCCTAGGTAAAATACCAGGGTGTCCCTACGTATCCCATGAGGAAAAGAATCAAGCCACATGTAGTTCTAGAAGCACAATTTAATGTCATGTTGGACGATGAGAAGCCTGGTTGCACTAGTTCATATCCCACCAAAACTACTAATCCCACATGAGTCGTGCTCGATGCGGGAAACAAGAAGTAATGAGTAACTCTACCGACACAGGAAGGGGACTGTTAGGGCAAAGGGATGTGTGGTGAATACTAGCCCAATGATGCTAACCCGTCCATGTGGCACACCTAGACGCATGAAGAGATAAAGCTGAGTATGTCAAAATTCCACTTGAACATGAGGAAGTGGAAATGTGTGAATCATGACGCTCTAAATTTGGATCACAATGATGGCGGCCTGACGATGGAGGATAACTGTTGAACGTGGCGGAAATGAAACATCCATATCATGTTATCCTGGAATGGGGAAAAACGAATGAGGGTCGACTGTTGACCATGTAAAAAACACGGGAACATGTCGGAAATGTTGTCAGAGATCCGTAGGGACATTGGCCCAAAATGATAGGAGAGAACTTAAGACCAACATCCATGGAGAGACCTTAAGACTAGAATCCATGTCGTCCGAGGGTCATTTTGGGTGTGGAAGAGGAAGAGGATCCAAATAGCGAGAACATGAATCTTGGTCATGGAACGAGAGGAATGTCTCCCTGAAAATCCCACACTTCAGGCTCTTTGTCAAAATGCATCTGAATACATTAATGAGACATATTAGATAGAGGGAGCCGAGTCCCTTACCATAGGGAGATCTTAGTTTATGGTCGTAGAATTGGGACCATGGATGAGAGGAAAAATAGGAGGCGCGTGGTGGGGTAACTCGAATACCCGATGTGAATGGGAACCGGGGATTCTGATCACCATGTGCTTCTCAGAGAGTGTTTTTAGGTCGAGGGACCGAAACCTAGAGTTGAGCTGGGCCTGAAGCAAAGTGAAAATGCTTTCCTACATACCCCATGAGGATGGAGATCAACCTGCACGTAGTTCTTGAGAGGGTCTTATTTTAAGGTCTTATAACTCGGAACATGAATGGGTAAGGAGAGAAGGGGACACATGGTAAGGTGGTTACAAAACCCGACATGAATGAGGACATAAGCCCTACTTACCATGTGTTCTCTGGGGAAGTGCTCGAGTCGAGGGACCGAATAAGAAGGTTAGGCTGGCCCCACGAGGAAGTGCCCAGGCGGTCCTACATATCTCATGAGGATGAGAATAATGCCATACACAGTTCTAGGAAGGTGGCATGGAACGGTAAGGGGACAGTGCAAAGGATGAAAGAGGCACGCAGGACTAGCCCTCACACCAAGAGAAGTAGTATTTGATAAATCTTGTTTTTCCTTTAAGGTGAGTGGTTTTTTTTTGTGAAGCGACAGGCCTAGGGTAGTAAGCCCTGGTGTCGCCCCAAGAATCAGGCCGTAGTAGGCATTGAAAAATGGTATGACATGAGACCGATACCAAACATGACTTCCTCTATGATGAGGTCATCATAATTCAGTGCCATTTTTCATCGTGCGGCCAGGATGATAATGTCACAGTTTAGGGTCGTGTGATAGGACCAAGCATGCATTTTATCGTCATGCAGTGCAGACGTAGTAGAGATGATGCTAGGTGGGGAATGTGTACGATGTCGTGCAACATAACCGACATGGATGGGACATGATCCCACGTCACACCATATGCAATTCCGAGATAGGAACCTCGGGCCAAGGGGCCTAAATAGAGGTAAGAGGTAAAAGGGGAAAGAGACTAGCTCCCAATGAGCTGGAACCAAAGACAAGACATCCAGGTTGTCCTAAATTTTCCATAAGGATGGGAATCATGCCATATATAGTTCTAGATGACGATATTAGTTTATGGTCTTAGATCTCTGACCGTGGGAGCCCCTAAAGAAGCCATACTATAGCTTTTTCTCCCTGACGAGCAAAGGTGCACTGAGGGATAGCGCCAAGAGTGTCGAGACTCCACCTGGACAGGATAGGGTGGAACATAATGTGAATAATGCAACCAAAATTCAAGGCCTGAAGGGGCTAGAGTGACGATGGAGGATTACTACTGACCATGTTCACAACACAGCATCCTATCATGTTATCCTGAAATGGGGATGAACAAATGAGCATCGACCGCTGAACATGTTCGTAACATGGGATTTGTATCAATTGTTGTTCAAAACCCTCGATGCATTGGCTCGTAATGGTAGGAGAGCCCTTAGGCATGGTATGCAGGCCGTTCTTGGGGGTCCCTCCAGTGTGAAAGATGTTGGAAGCTCTAATGAAGGGGAGCACGAAGCTTAAAAAGTGGAAGGAACTTGACCAAGTTGAATCTGACACTCTTGGTAATAAACCATAGTACTCTTAACACATGGGTGAAACACTGCAAGGGGTCAAGAGACTCAACTTGAGGATGACTAAGAGATGGAGGGTTCCTGAGAGAAGGGGGGCATGTTTCCAAAAACCCTGTACCACACCTATATATCCCCCTCGTGGAGAGGGATAGGACAAGGGGCCTCGGTGACCGGGGAGATCGGGAGATCTCTAAGAGGTGGGGTTGGACCCGAAGTCTAGATATTCGGGTGTTCCTACATATCCCATGAGGATTGGAATCAAGCCACACATAGTTCTGGAAAGGTGCCTTTTAATGTCATGCAGGACAAGAAATTGGAGGTCTAATTCTTATAACGGGGTGCGCGTGGTGTGGCTACTGCAAACCTGATGTGAATGAGGAAATAGTCTCATACCACACCACACATTACCATAGTCAAGGTCCCAAAGGTAGGACAGATAAGACCAATTAGCTGAACTCAAACTGGACCCGTAGATAGAAGGTCTGGACGTTCCTATGTATCCCATGAGGAATGGAATCAAGCCAGACGTAGTTCTGAGGAGATATTAGTTTATGGTCTTAGATCTCAGACTATGGATGGATGACAACATTCCAATTAAGCGCAGACCTCAACCCGATACCAAATCCCACACGAGTCAAACTCGGTGTGCGAAACAAGGGAGGATGATCCTTATTGCAATACCCAAAATTTCCATCAAAGGGAAGTTAGTGCAGAGCCCCTAAGGACTCCTCTAATGAAACTTTGTTCCCCTAACATGCAGATGCATACTGAGGAATAGTATCAAGAGTTTTGAAACTCTACTTGGACATGGTGAGAAAGGAGAAGGATGTGAATCATCTAACTGACATTTCAGGCTTAATGGGGTTGGTGTGGCGATGGAGGATAACTGTTAACCATGGTGGAAAAATAGTCTCCATATTGCGTTATCCTGAAGTGGGAATAACAAACGAGCATCAACCGATGACCACATTCTCAACGTGGTATTTGTATCGATTTTTTGTTTGAAACCCTTGGGGGAGTTGTCCTGTAACGGTAGGAGATCCCTTGGGCGTTGTATCCATGCCATTCTTGGGGGTCCCTTCGGGTGTGAAAGATGATGGAATCCCTGATGAAGGGAAACAAAAAGCCTGAAAAGCGGGTGCAGACATGTCTAAGTAGAGTCCAACATTCCAGGTAACTAAACAAGAGTACCCTTAGGCACATTGGTGAACCACCGAAAAGGGTCAGCGAAGCGGCTCATGAGGGAAAGGTACATAGTGTGGTCATTACAAGCCTGATGTGAATGAGGACATAATCCCATGCCATGCCATATGCCCCCCTCTCTAGGGAAGGGGTAGGCCATGTAACACCCGAGACTTTTATGTTATATAAATCATCAAAAGAATCTTTGTCTACACAACAATTGCTTGGCTTGCTTTACACGCAATCGCGACCTTCCTCGATAGCTTGCGTCGTACGCAATACCGAGTTTCACTAAACAACAATATGCTATTAAAACTAGCCGTTATGAATAGTAATAACCACTTTTTGAAATTTTATAAATTTTATTTTTCAAAATGGACTTCATTTTTGGACTCAGAATATCGAAATTAGCCTAGGGTGAAATTTTGGTATTTTTCTGAAAACTTTCAATTTTTGATGAATAGTGAAACCACTAAGTGGTAGGTTAAAAACTGAATTTTGCATAAAACTTAATTTTACCGCTTCTGTGAATGGAATTTCAAAAATCCGAGAGACACGGTTAATATCAAGGACTAAAATGTGGTTCAATGAGATGAAAATAATTTTTTGGTGAATAGTAACTTTTTACTATTTTTACCGCGGTTAATAGTAAATAGGGTAACTAAGGGTAAATATGATATTAATATTACCCTAACACATGTCCTAATTCTATTGGACAAGTGTAATTCGACCAAAAACAAACTTAGGAATAAAATATGACCATTTAGGCCCACTTGGATTAGATTAGGACATTTATTATTAATTTATTTAAAGAAGGGTTAAAATAGTTAAAATCAAAGTTTAATAAGTAAATCATTTTTAATATAGGGTTATACATAAGATAAATTCGATTGTAAATATTAATTAGAAAGCTAAAAAGATTTCCTACATGATGGTATTTTATTTTTAATTTTTAGACATCAAATAGTTTAATTTATATATGACACAAAGATGATGCAGTAATTATCTTATTAATGAAATATTGACATAATTGATAATATAAATACCAAAATAAATGTAATTTAAGACTTTTTATGAATTACACTAATTTTCTAGGTTACTATGATATATTAGTGTTGATTTAATCAACTTGGTTCGAACATATAATTCTGTTATGACTTTCACAAAAATCATATATCAAATAGTGTCAAAATTGACACAAAATAGTTTTTAAATCAAATATTATATTACTAATTGTTATTTTATTCCTAAAAATCTAAGGTTAGTCCAAATGACTTAGATAAGGATATATATATTAATAATAAACAATTTGGGGTTCGTTTGGCATGTTATAGTAAGTGTATTAACCATATAGTGAAAGAAAACAAAAAGACACGGTAAAAGTTAAATTAATTAACTTAGAGTTAAATCTAATTGATAAGGTTAAAATAATACCCTAAACTTGTCTAAATCCTATTGGTTGATAGTATTTCGACCCATCCCCACTTTAGCTTCGAAATAAGACACTTTGGAACCATTATAAACCGATTTTGACTTTAATATAAAATAATATTTTGAGATATTCCTAAGGTGCCCCTCTCCTCCCTTATAAAAGGGCACCTCCTCCCCCTCCTCCTCACACCAATTTGAGCACTCAATCTCGGCCAAACCCTGCCATTTTCTCCTCTCCACTTCCCTAGAATAATCCTAGAGGTCCTGGTCTTCTCCAAAGACCAATCTTAGTTCCTTAAGTGGAGGATTCAAAGAGGCGTTCCAAAGAAGAGGTAATATCCATTACCGATCTTTTCAATTTCTTTCTTCTTCAACTTCTTATTCTTTAGTTGTTTCATGATAAAGTAATAACATCAGTATTACTTACATACTGATATGTTATTATAAATATTAAACAACCCTAATTCACCTTCTATCCATCCTACGGAAAAATGAAATCACCGCGCTTGTGTACGTACGGAATACCGTCTCCACGCCGTGGTGTAATCTATTTTCCACCATCACCTTACAAGGATGGGTATAATGGTGTAATGAGTAACTATATATGATTATTATGAAGTAATATTGATACTGAAATAATATATATATACTCCAATACAATTACACGATCATAGGAATGATATCATCACTCGTGCGTACGTACGGAATACCGTCTCCACGATGTGATGCGACTCGTTCTACATGATCTTCATTTCATAATGATTATATAAATTGAATGAATGAATATGGTATATACCACACTAATAGCATTCTGGAAATGAATTATCTATAACCTAAAGATAAGAATAAGAATTTATTCGACAAAACATGCATAAGAACAAAAAGTTATAAAGACCCGAGTAACAAGTAACAATGAAATATTACTATCAAGAAGCTAAGAATATGACCATATATGATATCATATCAATATGTATGATTCTGGAATAAGTCAATAACATTATTTAAACCATTATACAGGAGCTTCGGACACGAACAAAGCAAATCGGACCTAAGGTAAGGGAAATATCACAATCTCATTTTTATCCGAGATTGTTTATTCGTAAGTATTTACTGGGGTGTATTTTATCATCCACATCCATGTTTTATCAATATGTAATATTATTTCCATCCACCTAAAATTGTTTAAATCCATTTTTACCCTTCGGTGAGTTTTTAGTAATACGTATGAAAGGAATCTTTTGTCGTTTTTCGTACGAGGTACTTTTTGACTTTTCCGACAAAAGTACGAAGAATGTTTTTTTTAACTTATACGGCACGAACGGATTTCTACTGTTTTATAAAGCCTTATTTTCATGAAGCTTCCTCTAAAAGATTTCATGACTATTTTCAATAAAATCTCTTTCTTTTAAAATTGCATGATGTTTTGTGAAAAGAAATTGATTTTGAAGAAGAAAGGATATTTTCCTCAAGAATTCAATTCAAGTGTTTTATCAAAATTATTTTCCATCTAAGATAATAAAGAGTTCTGTTTCTATCCATATTTTTACATTTATTTGACTATGTTGTGATGGAATTATGTTTATGAATTCCTTTATCTTATATGAATTGATTTATGATGTCATGATGTTTCAAGAATCCCATTTTTGTTACATGTGTTATGCGATGATGTATGTTTTATGATTATGTGGCACACATAAGAAAGGATTCATTATAAGATGGGTGGGACCTATATCTCCCTCCAATGCATTGGGTAATGATTTTATATCTCATGAGATAGACATGGATGGAACGGAAGGTTATTTCGGTTCAGTGATACATGACTGAAACGTGGAGTGAACTCGGTTCAGAAAGGGACTTTGTCCACTAAGATAGTCTTGGCAATGAGTCATGACTAACAAGAAATGATTTTCCATGATTATGTGTGCATGCCACAAAGTTTCAAGTTTTATGTTATGATTATGGGGATCTCATTTTCACTTCTATGATTTATTCCATGTTAAGATATTATGATCTCTTTTGCAGGTTTTGATTTTCAAAAAGATATGATATGATTTTTATTTCCTTTATTTTCCCTTGCTGAGCATTTGAGCTCACCCTTTTATGTTTTCTTTTACCCAGGTCAGGAAGATGGATATTAAGTAGAATATGCTAAAAGGGGCCCTATATATGATGAAATAAATGGGAGACACTGTAGAAGATTTATGAACCAGTTGTTTATGTTTCCCAGTTTCTAAAGACACTATACCTATACGGTCCTTTGTGGTTTTGTCATATGTTGTAATAAGTGTGCATCAATTTTGAAGTATTAACAATGTATGTAAAGTATGGGTCGTTATAGTTGGTATCAGAGGAAAGGTATAGTCAACCTTTGGAAACTAGGATGTGAAAGCCTTAGTAAGAACCTTAAGGATAAGTCTAAGCATAGAACACAATCTTAGTGTTTTAGAAATGTCCTTGAATAACCTAGGATAAGACCTTAAGCATGAAAATTTTATTCGTGAATTATGTGGTTTTCCTATTATAATTAGTGTTGCTCACACTATTCTTCTTGGTTTTAGTCAATGGCTAGAACCCGAAGGAACCGTGTTAATGCGGAATGCGATGGGCAATTCAATGATTGTCCCCCTGAGCAACCAAACGATATGGGAGTTGGAATGCAAAATATTGTAGCCATGCTCACACAACTTTCTCAAGCTATGAATCATGCAGGATTTCCAAACGAGCAAAGGAGGGAGCAACATTCTGTTGAATCCTTCATGAGGCAGCGTCCACCTTCTTTCAGCGGGTCTACTGATCCATTAGTTGCTGAACAATGGATTAGTACTACTGAAAAGATATTTTCAGTTCTTCAATGCTCTGAACATGATAAAGTCATCCTAGCAGTGTATCGTTTGGAAGGAGATGCGGATCAATGGTGGAATCTTGTTAAGAATACGAGGCAAAGGGATGAAATTGAGTCTATGGAATGGGACGAGTTCAAGAACTTATTTTTCAATAAGTACTTCCCTCGTATTCTCCGAACAAAGATGGAGAAAGAGTTCCTTGAACTGAAGCAAAGGGATGATGAATCTGTTAGTACCTATGAAGCAAATTTTACAAGACTTGCAAGGTACGCTTCTGGTATTATTATCCAACCTGAGAGTAAGATCGATCGATTCTTTAGTGGCTTAAAACCAAGTCTTCGAAGGGCGTTAGCCATAAGGGACTTCAATAGCTACGAGGAAATCGTTCGATGTGCTCTCAAAGTCGAGATGGAGATTGGAGTAACCCATCAGTCACATGGGTTTGATAAGAAGAGGAAGATGGAATTCAAAGAAAAATCTAAAGAGCACACGGAAAAGAAGATGAACTTTCCCTTATGCTCAAAGTGTGGAAAGAAACATGGAGGGAGTTGTCTTAAAGGGACAAGTAAATGTTTTAAATGTGGAAAAGAAGGTCATCGGGCATTTGAATGCCGTGATAATGGGAAGAAGATGTCTAATGACGCAAACAAAGGAAGGGATACACAGAATGAACCTACTACACTTCAATGTTTCAAGTGCAAGGAGATGGGGCATTATGCCAATCAATGCCCAAATCCAAGGGTTGATGATGATGGTCGACGTCAACAAACTCTTAAGGCTAAAGACAAAGGAAAGTCACATGCAATTTCTATCAGCGATGTGGAGTACGATAACGAAGTGGTGAAAGGTACACTTACCATCCACTCTAAAGTAGCAAATGTTTTATTTGATTCTGGATCCACCCACTCTTTTATTTCTGAAAAATTTTCTAAGGGTATCACCGTATTACCTCAACAATTAGATGTTGAGTTAGCTGTGACAACACCTAATGGCACATCAATCGCATCAGAAGTTTATAATTCTTCTCCGATCGATGTTTGTGGGAAAGTGCTTCCTGCAAATCTTGTGATCCTTCCTTTAGTGGAATTTGATGTGATTCTTGGCATGGATTGGCTTTCTCTACATGGAGCTCATATCAATTGCCAAAGAAGGGAAGTCACATTTCATATTCCAGATCAACCTACGATCGTCTATCAATGCAAGGATGAACATAACCTTCCAGTGGAAATTTCTTCCATCTTATGGGTATTGATTCCACTAAATGAAGGTTATTTATCTCAAATAGTTGGTGAGAAACTCACGATTAAGAATATGCCCATTGTACGGGAGTTTGATGATGTCTTTCCGGAGGAATTACCGGGTCTTCCACCAAATCGTGAAGTTGAGTTTTCAATAGAACTCGTACCCGGTGCTTTGCCTATTTCAAAGACACCTTATAGAATGGCCCCAATTGAGTTGCAGGAATTGAAGAAGCAACTCCAAGAGAATCTTGATAAGGGATTCATACGCCCTAGTGCGTCACCTTGGGAAGCACCTATTCTATTTGTTAAGAAGAAAGATGGATCAATGAGAATCTGCATTGATTATCGAGAACTTAACAAGATCACTATCAAGAACAAATATCCTCTCCCACGCATTGATGACTTATTTGACCTACTACGCGGAGCTCAATACTTTTCCAAGATTGATCTTCGTTCAGGGTATCATCAATTAAGGGTCAAAAGGGAGGATATACCAAAGACGGCTTTCCGTACAAGGTATGGACACTATGAATTTATAGTGATGCCATTTGGTCTTACTAATGCCCCTGCTATCTTCATGGATCTAATGAATAGAGTCTTTAGAGACTATCTTGATCATTTTTTGGTAGTCTTTATAGACGATATTCTTGTCTATTCAAAGAGCAAGGAAGAGCATGAAGATCACTTGAGAATTATATTGAAGACCCTGAGAAAGGAGAAGCTTTATGCCAAATTTACCAAGTGTGAATTTTGGATTCAAAAAGTTTCATTTTTGGGTCATATAATCTCAAAAGAGGGGATATCTGTGGATCCAGCAAAAACAGAGGTTATCGAAAGATGGTCAAGACCAACAACAGTAACTGAGATCCGAAGTTTTCTTGGTTTGGCTGGATATTATCGACGTTTTGTAAAAGATTTTTCACGATTATCTAATCCACTCACCAAGTTGACTCGGAAAGGAGTTAAGTTTGTCTGGACATAGGAATGTGAAGAGAATTTCAAGGAGTTGAAAAGAAGGTTATCCAGTGCACCTGTGCTCACACTGCCTTGTAGTGGAGAAAGGTTTGTGATCTACAGTGATGCATCCAAGAAGGGATTGGGGTGTGTTCTTATGCAAAATGATATGGTGATAGCTTATGCCTCACGACAGTTGAAAATCCATGAGCAAAATTACCCAACACATGATTTGGAGTTGGCTGCGGTAATCTTTGCATTAAATATTTGGAGGCATTACCTTTATGGTGAAAGGTGTGATATTTATACTGATCATAAAATTTTAAAGTATATTTTCACACAAAAGGAGTTGAATATGCGTCATAGAAGATGGTTGGAGCTGATTAAGGATTATGACTGCTCAATCCATTACCACCCTGGGAAAGCAAACAAGGTGGCAGATGCATTAAGTCGACAAGACCATGCTAGTTTATCCATGATGAGGATCACAAAAGATCCAATATTTATGGATTTACAAAGGATGGATCTTGGAATTATAATGGAAGGGGTAAAATCTTATCTTTCTCAAATGAATGTCCAACCATCTATACATGTGAAGATTAAAGAGGCACAGAAAGAAGATGTCGAGTTACAAAAGAAGGTGAGAAATGTTCCTGAATTCAACCTTGATTGTGATGGGATAATAAAGTTCAGGAATCGGGTTTGCGTTCCTCCCATCCCTGAATTAAAGAATGAGCTGCTGGATGAGGCTCATAGTTCATCATTCTCTATTCATCCTGGAAGCACGAAGATGTATAGGGACCTGAAAGAGTACTTTTGGTGGGATGGAATGAAAAGAGATGTTGCTGAATATGTCTCTCGATGCTTGGTTTGTCAACAAGTTAAAGCTGAGAGACAGAAGTCTAAGGGGATGTTACAACCATTACCCATACCCGAATGGAAATGGGAAAACATCACTATGGACTTTGTCACAGGACTTCCTAAAACATCCAAAGGCAATAATGCTATCTGGGTCATAGTTGATCGTCTTACAAAGTCTGCACACTTCATTGCTACTAGAGAGGATTTCTCTCTAGATCAGCTTTCCAGGATATATGTAAAGGAAGTGGTAAGATTGCATGGAGTACCACTTTCTATTATATCTGATCGAGATCCGAGATTTACCTCGACGTTCTGGCGAAGTCTTCAGCATACTCTGGATACAGAGTTGAGTTTCAGCACTGCTTATCATCCCCAGACAGACGGTCAGTCTGAGAGAACAATTCAAACCCTAGAAGATATGTTGAGAGCTTGCTCTATGGATTTCAAAGGAGGTTGGGATCAACACCTACCTTTGGTGGAATTTTCTTATAATAATAGCTTTCACTCCAGTATTCAGATGGATCCTTATGACGCTCTCTATGGAAAGAAATGCAGGACTCCAACTTGCTGGGATGAAGTTGGGGAAAGAAAGCTATTAGGACCTGATCTCATTGATGAAATGGCAGAAAAGGTCAGATCTATTCAACAACAAATAAGAGCAGCTCAGAGTCGACAGAAAAGTTATGCCGACAACCGAAGAAAAGACCTAGAGTTTGAAGTGGGTGATAAAGTGTTCTTACGAATATCTCCCTGGAAGAGGGTTATGAGATTTGGAAAGAAGGGGAAGTTGAGCCCTAGATATATCGGTCCTTTCGAAATACTGGATCGTGTTGGGAAGGTAGCTTACCGATTGGCGCTTCCACCGAATCTCTCTCAAGTTCACGATGTGTTCCATGTATCTCTCCTGAGAAAGTACATACCAGATCCTTCACATGTACTCAGCTCAGAAGTTGTACCGCTGGAGCAAGATCTTTCTTATGAAGAACAACCGATAGAGATTCTGGATCGTAGCGAAAAAGTCCTACGAAACAAGACCACTCGCTTGGTGAAAGTTTTATGGAGAAACCACCAACTTGAAGAAGCTACATGGGAGCTTGAGGATATGATGAGGGAGAAGTATCCTCATTTGTTTGTTGCAAAGTGACGAATTTCGAGGGAGAAATTCTTTTTAAGGGGGGTAGAATGTAACACCCGAGACTTTTATGTTATATAAATCATCAAAGGAATCTTTTTCTACACAACACTTTCTTGGCTTGCTTTACACGCAATCGCGACCTTCCTCGATAGCTTGCGTCGTACACAATACCGAGTTTCACTAAACAACAATATGCTATTAAAACTAGCCGTTATGAATAGTAATAACCACTTTTTGAAATTTTATAAATTTTATTTTTCAAAATGGACTTCATTTTTGGACTTAGAATATCGAAATTAGCCTAGGGTGAAATTTTGGTATTTTTCTGAAAACTTTCAATTTTTGATGAATAGTGAAACCACTAAGTGGTAGGTTAAAAACTGAATTTTGCATAAAACTTAATTTTACCGCTTCTGTGAATGGAATTTCAAAAATCCGAGAGACACGGTTAATATCAAGGACTAAAATGTGGTTCAATGAGATGAAAATAATTTTTTGGTGAATAGTAACTTTTTACTATTTTTACCGCGGTTAATAGTAAATAGGGTAACTAAGGGTAAATATGATATTAATATTACCCTAACACATGTCCTAATTCTATTGGACAAGTGTTATTCGACCAAAAACAAACTTAGGAATAAAATATGACCATTTAGGCCCACTTGGATTAGATTAGGACATTTATTATTAATTTATTTAAAGAAGGGTTAAAATAGTTAAAATCAAAGTTTAATAAGTAAATCATTTTTAATATAGGGTTATACATAAGATAAATTCGATTGTAAATATTCATTAGAAAGCTAAAAGGATTTCCTACATGATGGTATTTTATTTGTAATTTTTAGACATCAAATAATTTAATTTATATATGACACAAATATGATGCAGTAATTATCTTATTAATGAAATATTGACATAATTGATAATATAAATACCAAAATAAATGTAATTTAAGACTTTTTATGAATTCCACTAATTTTCTAGGTTACTATGATATATTAGTGTTGATTTAATCAACTTGGTTCGAACATATAATTCTGTTATGACTTTCACAAAAATCATATATCAAATAGTGTCAAAATTGACACAAAATAGTTTTTAAATCAAATATTATATTACTAATTGTTATTTTATTCCTAAAAATCTAAGGTTCGGCCAAATGACTTAGATAAGGATATATATATTAATAATAAACAATTTGGGGTTCGTTTGGCATGTTATAGTAAGTGTATTAACCATATAGTGAAAGAAAACAAAAAGACACGGTAAAGGTTAAATTAATTAACTTAGAGTTAAATCTAATTGATAAGGTTAAAATAATACCCTAAACTTGTCTAAATCCTATTGGTTGATAGGATTTCGACCCATCCCCACTTTAGCTTCGAAATAAGACACTTTGGAACCATTATAAACCGATTTTGACTTTAATATAAAATAATATTTTGAGATATTCCTAAGGTGCCCCTCTCCTCCCTTATAAAAGGGCACCTCCTCCCCCTCATCCTCACACCAATTTGAGCACTCAATCTCGGCCAACCCCTGCCATTTTATCCTCTCCACTTCCCTAGAATAATCCTAGAGGTCCTGGTCTTCTCCAAAGACCAATCTTAGTTCCTTAAGTGGAGGATTCAAAGAGGCGTTCCAAAGAAGAGGTAATATCCATTACCGATCTTTTCAATTTCTTTCTTCTTAAACTTCTTATTCTTTAGTTGTTTCATGATAAAGTAATAACATCAGTATTACTTACATACTGATATGTTATTATAAATATGAAACAACCCTAATTCACCTTCTATCCATCCTACGGAAAAATGAAATCACCGCGCGTGCGTACGTACGGAATACCGTCTCCACGCCGTGGTGTAATCTATTTTCCACCATCACCTTACAAGGATGGGTATAATGGTGTAATGAGTAACTATATATGATTATTATGAAGTAATATTGATACTGAAATAATATATATATACTCCAATACAATTACACGATCATAGGAATGATATCATCACTCGTGCGTACGTACGGAATACCGTCTCCACGATGTGATGCGACTCGTTCTACATGATCTTCATTTCATAATGATTATATAAATTGATTGAATGAATATGGTATATACCACACTAATAGCATTCTGGAAATGAATTATCTATAACCTAAAGATAAGAATAAGAATTTATTCGACAAAACATGCATAAGAACAAAAAGTTATAAAGACCCGAGTAACAAGTAACAATGAAATATTACTATCAAGAAGCTAAGAATATGACCATATATGATATCATATCAATATGTATGATTCTGGAATAAGTCAATAACATTATTTAAACCATTATACAGGAGCTTCGGACACGAACAAAGCAAATCGGACCTAAGGTAAGGGAAATATCACAATCTCATTTTTATCCGAGATTGTTTATTCGTAAGTATTTACTGGGGTGTATTTTATCATCCACATCCATGTTTTATCAATATGTAATATTATTTCCATCCACCTAAAATTGTTTAAATCCATTTTTACCCTTCGGTGAGTTATTAGTAATACGTATGAAAGGAATCTTTTGTCGTTTTTCGTACGAGGTACTTTTTGACTTTTCCGACAAAAGTACGAAGAATGTTTTTTTTAACTTATACGGCACGAACGGATTTCTACTGTTTTATAAAGCCTTATTTTCATGAAGCTTACTCTAAAATATTTCATGACTATTTTCAATAAAATCTCTTTCTTTTAAAATTGCATGATGTTTTGTGAAAAGAAATTGATTTTGAAGAAGAAAGGATATTTTCCTCAAGAATTCAATTCAAGTGTTTTATCAAAATTATTTTCCCTCTAAGATAATAAAGAGTTCTATTTCTATCCATATTTTTACATTGATTTGACTATGTTGTGATGGAATTATGTTTATGAATTCCTTTATCTTATATGAATTGATTTATGATGTCATGATGTTTCAAGAATCCCATTTTTGTTACATGTGTTATGCGATGATGTATGTTTTATGATTATGTGGCACACATAAGAAAGGATTCCTTATAAGATGGGTGGGACCTATATCTCCCTCCAATGCATTGGGTAATGATTTTATATCTCATGAGATAGACATGGCTGGAACGGAAGGTTATTTCGGTTCAGTGATACAGGACTGAAACGTGGAGTGAACTCGGTTCAGAAAGGGACTTTGTCCACTAAGATAGTCTTGGAAATGAGTCATGACTAACAAGAAATGATTTTCCATGATTATGTGTGCATGCCACAAAGTTTCAAGTTTTATGTTATGATTATGGGGATCTCATTTTCACTTCTATGATTTATTCCATGTTAAGATATTATGATCTCTTTTGCAGGTTTTGATTTTCAAAAAGATATGATATGATTTTTATTTCCTTTATTTGCCCTTGCTGAGCATTTGAGCTCACCCTTTTATGTTTTCTTTTACCCAGGTCAGGAAGATGGATATTAAGTAGAATATGCTAAAAGGGACCCTATATATGATGAAATAAATGGGAGACACTGTAGAAGATTTATGAACCAGTTGTTTATGTTTCCCAGTTTCTAAAGACACTATACCTATACGGTCCTTTGTGGTTTTGTCATATGTTGTAATAAGTGTGCTTCAATTATTAAGTATTAACAATGTATATAAAGTATGGGTCGTTATAGGCCAAGGGGCCAAGGTCAAGTAGAGGTTTCCGGAAGATGGGGTTGGACCCAAAGCCTAGACATTCAGGTGGTCCTACGTATCCCATAAGGATGAGAATCAAGCCACACGTAGTTCTAAAGATGCATTTTAACGTCATGCAGGACGAGGGGGGAGTAGGATAACCTCAAACAAGGGAGGTGTGTGGTACGACGAATAAACTGACGTGAATGAGGACATAATCCCACTCCACACACTATACTCCTATCAGAGTGGACCTGGGCCGGGGGATCGAAAATGCCAAAGGGCCTGATAGTTAAGCTTTGGTTAGGAAGGCCTGACCTACTTGCAGTTTAACGTCTTGTAGTGAGGACGAGGGTTGGGGAATAGGATTCCCTGGACAAGGGAGGTGTATGGAATGACGAAAAACCCGACGTGAATGAGGACATAATCCCACACCACACCATACCCTCTGGGTAAGAACTTGGGCTAGGGCCCGAGAAGGCTAAGGGGCTTGAGGCTGTGCCTCGGTCAGGAAGGCCTGAACAGCTAGAAGTTTAACGTCTTACAGTAAGGACGGGGGCCGGGGGCCCAAGAAGGCCAAGGGGCCTGAGGTTGGGCCTCAGTCAGGAAGTCCTGACCAACTTGTAGTTTAACGTCTTGCAGTAAGGATGTGGGAAAGGGTCCCGGAAAGGCCAAGGGGACTAAGGATGGGTTTTGGTTTGGAAGGACTGACCGGCTTGCAGTTTAACATCTTGCAGTAAGGATAGGGGCCGGGGGACCAACAAGGACAGGTGGCCTGAGGCTGGGTTTTGGTCAGGAAGGAATGACCGACTTGTAGTTTAACATCTTGCAGTAAGGGCAAGAGATGGGGGCCTGAGAAGGCCAAGGGTCCTAAGGCTGGGTTTTGGTCAAGAAGGCCTAACTGATTTGCAGTTTAACGTCATGTAGTAAGGGTGAGGGATGGGGAAGGTGTCTCTTCCGAGGATGTGTACGGAACAACGGGTAAAATGATGTGAATGAGGACATAATCCCACACCACACCACACGATCCCATCATTGAGAACCTAGGCCAGGGGCTTGAAAAGGCTAGAGGGCCAGATAGTTGGGCTTCAGTCAGAAAGGCCTGACCTACTTTCAGTTTAACGTCTTGCAGTGAGGACGAGGGCTAGGGGCCTGAAAAGGCCATGGGGCCTGAGGTGGAGCCTCGGTCAGGGAATGTGTATGGCAGGAAAGTAACCCTGACATGAATGAGGACATGATCCCACACCACGCTATACACTCCCATAAGAGAACCTGGGACAGGAGCCTGAAAAGGAACTACTGAGAGAGAAATTTGTCACTTTTGGATGGGGCAGAACGAACCACTGCACTCGATGTTTGGGACATCTTGGGGTGGACCCAAAGATCTAGGACAAATTTTGACCATGTTGAAAACACATCATCCCTAAGGTGACCTGATATGGGAGCAACAAATGAGCATCGACCACTGACCGTATTCAAAACATGGGACTTGTATCAGCTTGTTGCTCAGCGTCCTCGAGGGAGTTGGCCTGAAGTGGTAAGAGAGACCCTAGGCCTAGCATCCATACCATTCAGGGGCCCTTCCGGACAGGGAAAGTGATGGAATCCCAGTCATGGAGTGGGTGAAGCGTAGAGGTACCCATATGCGAAAGAGACGGACATCTCCAGGGAGGGGGGAGTACAGCCGGGTCGAGGCTAACTCAACGCGAATTGGGGCAAAAACATGCTCCCTTCCATATGTCCTAACTCTAGGGGAAGAATTATGGCTTCTGGGTTGGGCCAAATGAAGAAATGTCTGGGTGTTCCTACATATCCCATGAGGATGGGAATCAAGATGTATGTAGTTCTTGAAGGCCATGTAGTTTAACGTCGTGCAGTAAAGACATGGGAGGATAGAAGAACGGGAGTGGGCACATGGTGCGAACATTATAATCCTCGTATGAGTGGGGCTAAGGAAGCCTACTCCACATCATGTAAGGACCCTCTGAGGAAGCTATACCCAAGGGGGATAGTCAAAGAGAAGAGTTTAGAGCTGGGATCAAGACGAGATGTCTGAGCGTTCCTACGTATCCCATGAGGATGGGAATCAAGCCATACATAGTTCTAGAAGCACAACTTAACATCATGTAGGACGATGTAATGCATCTCATTTGGGGATGTGTATGGTACGATGAGTAACCCAACCTGAATGAGGACATAATCCCACACCACACCATAAAATCCCACAAGAGAGCCTGGGTTGTGGAAGGCCAAGGGGCCTGAGGCTGGGCCTCGGTCAGGAAGGCCCAACCAGCTTGCAGTTTAACATTTTTCAGTGAGGACAGGGGAGATCTTAGTTTAAGGTCATAGGGCTCAGACTATTTTGCATTTTATTGTCATGCATGACAATAATGAGCAGTTTAACGTCATGATGGACGATGATGTAGTTTAACATCATGCATGACGATATTTTAGTTTAAAGTCATGCAAAAGTGGACAGTTTAAGGTCATGCCGGACCGTCGTGCAGTTTAGGGTCATGTAGGACCCTCTAGTTTAAGGTCATGCAGGACCATACAGTTTAAGGTCGTGCGGGACCGTGGTGTTGTTTAAAGTCATGTGGGACCCTAAGGCTCATGCAAAGTATTGCTTGAGGAACTTGGCGTTGGTGGGAGGAGTTATTCGCTCACCATCCATGGTCAAAAAAAGTGTGCTCTATTGGGGTAATCCTTATGAATGATGTACAGTCCTTCCCATTTGGGCTCCAGCTTGGGTGGTTTCCTATCGGGGATCATTGTTGCTCGGAGGGCCAACACCCGGTTGCCTTGCTGAAAAGAGAGAAGGTGAACCTTCTTGTTGAAGGATCTGGCTATCTTATTCTGATGCCTTCCCAGATTGTGCAGGGCACAAAGCCTATTCTCATCCAGTGCTTCCAATTCAGCTAGACGGATTTTGGCCACCTTATCTGGTGCCTACAGGTCATATAATGCAGTGCGTAACGATGGCAGCTGGATCTCGATAGGCAGGACGACCTCATCCCCATAGACTAGGGAATATGGAGTCACCTGGGTGGAATTGCGAGTTATCGTCCGATACGCCCAGAGGGAATTAGGGAGCTTGTCCAGCCAAATTTTCTTGTTCTGACCAACCATTTTCTGAAAAATATTAGAGAGGGTTTTGTTGAATTCCTCGATTTTCCCATTTTCTTATGCATGATAGTGAGAGGTATGGTTCGAACAAATGTTGTACTTGGCATAAAATTTCTTCAGCTCGGCTACTCAAAAGTTGGTGCCGTTATCAGTGAGGACAGCGTGAGGGACTCCAAACCGGTGGATGATATTGGAGATCATGAAGTCAACGATGGAACGGGCCTTGACCTATTTGAGTGGAACTGCCTCTTCCCACATGGAGAAGAAATCTGTAGTGGTCAGGATGAACCTACATTGGCGAGCTATCACCAGTGGATATGTTCCCACGACATCAAGTCCCCACACTGAAAATGACCAAGAGTACTTGGTGGAGTAGAGAGGCTTTGGCGGCTGATGTAAGAAGTTAGCATGAACTTGGCACACATGGAATCTCTTGGAAAATTCAATACAATCATGGATCATAGAGGGCCATAAGTACCCCAGTCTCCAGATCTGATGGGACAACTTTGGCCCAGCCTGGTGGGCACCGCAGGAACCAGCATGAACCTCTTGCATGACCTGAGAAATCTCGAATCCTTGAATGCAATATAGGATAACACCATCAAAGCCCCACTTGTAGAGGATCAACTCAAGACTGGGACCAATTTGGAGGGTAAACTACAGTGCGCGACATTGGATTCGCTTGCGCTCGGACCGATCATCCAGGAGGAAACCATTTTGGAGATACTCGACAAAAGGTTCCTTCCAGTCGGGGGTGACCTCAACCACTACATCTAAAGAACCTGGGGCTCCCGACGTGGAGGGCCCGACGGTAAGATGGCTTACCCGTGGGCCGTCGTCATCTTCTGAGATGACGGGGGAAATGACTCTCTGGTGTGACACATGTATAATCATGTCATCCTGCTCGGGTTCTTCAAGTGATGCAGTTAGCCTGGACAAAGTGTCTGCTCGACCGTTCTGTGACTGAGGGAAATGGGTAACCTTTGGTTGAGAAGGGAACTGGGCCATTAGACAAAGGGTTCACTCCAAAAATGGCATGAGCTCTGGATTTCTAACAACATAGTCGCCATTGACCTGCTTGATGACTAGTTCGGAATCCCCTTTTATGTGAAAATGGGGTACATTGATCTCAAGGGCCAGCTCGAGGCTGATGATGAGAGCCTGATACTCTGCCTCGTTGTTGGTGCAGCCTTCTAACAATAGGAATGAGTATGGCAGGATGGCTTACACCGGGGTGATGAAGACAATACCCATATCCACTCTGTTGAGCTTAGGATCGTTGAGCCTCCTACCAATGGGGCTCTAGGAGGCAACATCGAAGTGCATTTTCCAACATGAGACGTCATGGTCGAATGAGAGAATTAACTCATCAGGAAAATACAGGTCCAGGGATTGATCCATGGAGGTTGGATGGGCAGCTAGAAAGTATGCCAATGCCTGTCCCTTGATAGCCTTCTGAGGCACGAACCTGATATCGAACTGTTAGAGGATCACCGCTCACCATGCTAGTCGGCCAGTGAACATGGGATGGTTCAAAATGTACTTCAGTGGGTCTACCCAAGAGACCAACTGTACCTCATGGTGCTGCAGGTAATGCTACAGTTTCTGTATAGAAAAAACAAGCGCAAGGTAGATCTTTTCGATTGTGGAGTATCTGGTCTCCGTTTAGAGGAGTATGCGACTGAGGTAGTAGAGGTTGTCCTCTATCCACTCATTGTTCTTCTTGGAGAGTAGGGTGCCGAGAGATGGTTCCAAAGTGGTCACATAAAGGACCAATGGTTTTCCAGCAATGGGTGGCATAAGGACCAAAGGCTGGAGCAGATACTGCTTGATTTCCTCGATGGCGGCCTGACACTCTTCATCTTATTCATAGGTAAATACTTTCTTAATGAGCCGAGAAAAGCGCTTACACTTGCCAAACAGGTTCACGATGAACCGACGTATATAGGCTAAGTGGCCTTGGAGACCTCGAAGCTCCCAAATATTACTCGGGGGAGGCATATGGCTGATGGATTTGATCTTCTCTGGGTCGATCTCGATGCCTCGGTATCTGACAACAAATCCAAGAAACTTCCCGAAGGTGACCCCAAAGGAACACTTCAATGTGTTCATCTTCAGGTGGCGGGAACAGAGAAAACCAGATACTTTCTCAAGGTCCTTGATATGGTCCTGGCGCTAGCGAGATTTGACCCCCAGATCACTTACATAGTACTCCACAAACGTTCCCAAAATTGGCTTGAATATGCGATGCGTGGCCCGCTGATAGGTGGCACCTTCATTTTTCAGGTCGAAAGGCATAACCTGGTAAGAAAGGATCCCTTGGGGTGCCCTGAAGGTAGTGGACTCCTCATCCTTGGGGGTCATCTGGATCTGGTTGTACGCGGAATACCCATCCATGAAGGAGAGGTCTTGGAACCTGGTCATAGCATCAATCAACAACTCTGTCACCAGAAGGGGAAAATCATCCTTCGAAAAGTGCCAATTGAGATCGCGGAAGTTGATACAGACTCTGATCTGCCCGTTCTTCATCCTGAATAGCACAATGTTGGCTAACCACTTGGGGTACTGGACTTCCTTAATGAAGTTGGATTTGATAAGATTATCAACTTCAGCCTCAACCATGGCACCGTGGGAAGGGTGCATCTTTCTGGGAGGCTTCTTGAACCCGCGATGGTTTTCCGAGAGGCCAAGGCGGTGGAAAAATACCTAAGGATCTAGTCCTGGAATCTCGTCGTAACTCCATGAAAACACATCTCGGTGCTGATTAAGGAAGTCTATGTACCGTTGCTGCTCCTAGAGGGATATGGCGGCACTGATCATTGTGGGTCTCGGGTCTTCCTCCCTACCAATGTTCACCTGTAACAGTTCATCGACCGTGGTAGAGACACCTTCTTCAAAGACGGGGGAGCATCCTCCAGATCCGCTTCTCCACTTTTGGAGGGATCTTCCGTGAGGTGAGTTGTTTCCAAGCCACCAGACTTTTATGGGAGGCGACTGCCGGCCTGGGCGGCAGTGGTCATCACGTCAAGAGACTCATGTGCCATTGAGACCACAACGATGAAGACGGTTGATCCAATCCCATCCAGTCTTCATCCTAAGGGGCCACGCTTGATGACATCAAATTAGTAGTGGCACATTTTCTTGAGCCAGTTGATTCCATCCCGGTGGAAGATACACGTTTGACGTATCACCATTGCCATGAGCCTAACATCCCGATACCGTATAGGGGTAGGAGGTTACGGGATCACCTGGGCCTGATTGGTGTAGGAGTACGAGGTGATTTTCCACCATCGCTTGGACCTGGTAATATTCCTTCCTCTTATACCCGAAACGACAAAGCATTGCCCCATGTAGGGGTCATGGCCTCCAACCGATGGATCGGGAAGATGTATGCGTCATCCAGACCTGCCCAGGGATCACTTGTGACCTTGGCTGGTTCATCCTCACTTGCGATAATTTTCTTATCCTTTCTCTTGTAATAGTCATCATCCAGATAGCGGGCTTCACAAGAGGCAAAAGGAGACGCATCTCCTTGGAGCACGCCTACTCGACCATTGAGGGAGTATTTGAGGCATTAGTGATACAACAAAGGAACCACTACATGCAGATAGAGCCATGGCCTGCCCATCAATGTGTTATATGCGGTGTCCTAGGAGAAGATCATGAATTCGGTACTGGAAACGAGGCCACCAAACTGGGTCTTGAAATAGATCTTACCAATCGGGATCTGCTCAGTTCTGTCGTATCCCAGGATTCTGAGGTTGGAGGGAGTTAAATCATCCTCGGACAAGCCCAACTTTCATAGTGTCCGAGTCAGGATTCGGTTAATCCTAGAGCCCATGTCAACAAGATAGCAACAGACTTCCCCACAATTGAAATGGCCAGTGATGTATAGTGGAAGAATGTGCCCCTGTATAGGAGGGTCTTTGTCTTCGACAGAGAACGAGATAAATACCTGGCATTCGACGTTCTCAACTGCCTCAGCGTGGAAAGCTTCTGCAGCTGCTACCTCTGTCTCAAACTGGAGGGGGATCCTTAGGGCCTCGGTAAGTGCCTCACGCATTTCAGATGACAGGTGAAGGGCCTCAAGGATAGAAAGCCTCGCTATAATTCCAACAAGGTGCTTCAGAACATCATACTTCTGGGACAGACATGAGCCTATGCTTATAGGAGGCCGTTCTACAATTGGAGATATGGTGGGCCCTGCCGGCTGGACCGACGACTGGCTAGTACTGGGTACATCCCGCCCCCTTCTAGTCGAGGCCTAAAGAGTAGCTTCTAGATGAGGACCAGACAACTGAGATTGGCTTGTAGTAGGGAAAGACTAGCCGTGGTACGGACGAGGCATCTCAGCCTAATCTAGTAGCACAAACGGTGGTGGAGGTAGATCTGAGGGCACCAGATGAGGAGGTTACACATGCTGAGCTCTACACTAGGCCTGCTATCTGGTTTCAGTAGCGTGCAGGGCTTGGCCGGAGGTGCCAGCTAATGCACCCCGACGACCCATGTAGTCACGGTTCTGCTGACGTTGACATCGACAGGGGACATTGGGGAGGTTCTCCTGGCATTCCCCTTTATCGGGAGTCATTTAGTGCTTTACCAGCTCCATAGTATTAACTGAATCGTACCCCTGAATATCGGTTGATGAATCATCCACCACTGGGCAGATTTTGGGAGGTATCCCCATCTCAGGGGGCATGAAATCACTGAGAGTGCGGGATGATGATGGCAGTGGTGGAGCACGTTGCTTCTTCTTGCATTTCCACTGCTTGCCCTTCTGGGAAGAGGCCGACTGAGATGACGACACCGAGGTGATGGTCGCATCTTCTGAAGGCTCCAGTTGATTCAGGCGTGCATGAATAATACCATGGGTGTGAGTGACTATTTTACGAGCTATCCAATCGTCGTACTTCTGGGACATGCGGCTGGGAACCCGCTTCCACTCGCCTTCGCCGTCGCTACTACTTTCTGACCTTACAAAGACACCCGCCACTTGTGCCAGGGCCGGACCCAACCTGAATATGTTATTATCAACCTGGTCTTGGAGCTAGTCTTTCAACACATATCACTTCTTGAGGGTGTGCCATAGGATCTGATGATAGGGGCAGTAGTTGGGGCGATTTGTGAGATTTGCCTCTGCCAGCCTTCTGCACTCGAGTATGTGCATGATCCCATGATTTAGGGAACTTCATAAGTAATCGGAAACCTGATCCTCATTGAATGAGTAAGTATGTTTCCTTCTTTCTGGATATGGGGCTTTGGGAGCCTGTCCCTGAAGAGGGGCCGGAGGGGCCTACCGAGGAGGCGAAGCCTAATTGTCCCACCTAGGCGGTGGTGGAGCATTGCACAGGGGAACCTTCCCATTCTGAGGTGGTCATTTCTAGGCAGTAGGTTGTGCCTGATATGGAGGGCCTAAGCGAGGTTGCATATCCGGTTCTACTGGCAGCAATTCTAGCTGCCTGGGGGCTTCTATTTGGGCCACCGCAGCCGGCTCGGCTCTGGAAGCCCTCCTTGCTGGGATCACAGGGGGCATCAGACGCGCCTAACTAGCCTATTTCAGAGCTTCCTCAAGGCACTGGGCCTTATTTAAGAAGTCCCGCAACCCTCCGGGGTAGTTCTGAGTGATCAGGGAAGGAACCAGTTCTATTTTGACATTCCCTACACACATCGTCAGTAATTTCTCCGGAGTCAATGGCATGTCGAGGGAGTATTGATCCCCTTCAATCGAGTGATAAAGTCAGCGACTCTCTCATCAGGCCTTTGTTTGCACTTTAAGAGGTCTGTGATGCTGGTCTTTCGTGTGGTGGAACTGAACTGGTAAAGGAATTTCCGGTGGAGATCCTCCCAGCCGGTCACCGATCCAATAGGGAGATGGCTGTACCAGAAGAATGCAGGGACCTTCAATGTATGCACAAAACATCGGATCTTGGTGGCTTCCTGCTGTGCTGGGGTCCCCAACATGGGGCCACACCTAGAGGAAAAGTGGGCTAGGTGCTGCGGTGGGTCCCCTGTCCCGTTAAAGGGAGAGAAAGTGGGATTTCCAAAACCCGGAGGTGCAGGCATATCATCCACCCATGCAGGATATGGCTTTCCATCTGGTGGGACTTCCACCTCCTGCGTTTTCAAAGCCTCAAGGCAGATAATGAGTACTTCTATAGGATCATCCGGGTGGGGGTCCCTATCTTGATGGGGATACCTAACCACGAGTGCATTTCCGGGCTCTTTGACATGGTAGACAGCTTCAACGGCTCACAAAGTGACTGGCAGAACGGCCCGCGGGGCAGCTGGGGGAACCCGAGCTGGATTCCTCGGATTGCCTTGCCGTTCGGGAGGGTTTGGTGAGACGCATCATGCCCTCTTACCGTGAGTTCCGACTTCTACCCTATCCGCGAGAGTATCATGATTAGGGTTTCCCGGATGCATCTCGCTGGGGATAAGTCGTTCCTGCCCCTGTTTCCATGGCTTAGGATCACCATAGTCGGGTCGCCCCTCTATAGCACGCTCAGCTAGGAAT
Organism: Viscum album; assembly: GCA_963277665.1. Classification (NCBI taxonomy): domain Eukaryota; kingdom Viridiplantae; phylum Streptophyta; class Magnoliopsida; order Santalales; family Viscaceae; genus Viscum; species Viscum album. The sequence continues at coordinate 422,787,115 of OY728166.1, read as the reverse complement.
TATTTGACCAACCTCTTCTGCTTAGCAAGTTGCTGGTGCAACACAGCCTTCTCGGGGGTCTTTGTCCGTCTTCTACACTGAGGTGGACGGGTCGGAGTTCTTGACAACTCCAACGTTCTCTTTACCCTTACTGGCATTCCGACTGAGTACCAGTGACTCAGTGGGTGCAGGAAGACCTAAGAGGTTCCTCTGCTGATAATTAATCCTCCCTGATGGGTCCAACAATGGTGGTACACCTTCACAGGGTAAGTCTCTATCTAGAAACTCCAGCTCGTCCTCCTTGTCTAATATGTTATCCATGTGGACCAAAACCCTTCTTGGGGGTATGTCCTCAATGTCTCATAACGAATCGGGCTGCCGATAGATAGGACTGAAGAGGAGGGAGGCATACTGTCCCCATCCACGGACCTGCACATGGGGGTAGCTTCCCTGATAATTTTTCTGAGTACCTGGAAACTCTGAGTGAATTTTTGTTGGAGGGTGTTCTGGCGACTTGGTGATTTAGGGCGCTGGGCCACGGGGAGTGTCGCCAAATTGACTAGGCGACATTGTTCGCCGATTTTCTCAAAGTTCATTTGGCTCCTGTAGTACACCACCTGATGATAATGAAGACTGAAGTGTGTCATCCACAAGGTTTGACGGAAGCAATTGACTTCCTTTGGGGTGAGGGATTCCGGCGCCTGAAAGTTATATGCTTCCACTGGCCAAAACTTCTCTAGGAAGTGATCTACTGCAAGAATGTTCCAGAAACTCTTGGGCTCAGATTCAGGGTCTGGCCCCATATTACCCCACCCATCGACCAAAGGTGGCTGAGGAACTGGTAGCGTACTGAGGCGGAACGCTGGGAAATTGAACTAGGCAATGGAGAATACGTAGAACGAGCCGACTGGCCGTCGAATTCTGGGCCATTCTCCGAAGAGTGCGGTGACCTGGCCACAATGTCACGATACGATGGGCTGATAGCCACAACTTCTGGTGCAGGGATTACAGTTACCTGCGAATGGTCACACTATTTCTCAACCACCATTGGTCCCCAAAATAACTCTCCGTGATCTCTAGTTGAGGTTGAGGGTTCTTCTGGAGACGACGGTGGTGACTGCACATTCAGAGCCTATGGGAATCCCAAAATTTTCAACTTCTGGATGTACCTACGAAGAGAGGTGGGAATCCGGTGGACTTCGCATTCCGGAAGGACGAGGCTGACATGCCTTGTTCCTACCCCGGTCCTTGACCTGGAGGAACGAGGGGAGGGTTCCATTACTTAGACAAATTCTACTTTAGAATCTGAGAAGCAGGACGGTTTGATATCTTTCTGGGCCTTCCGAGTATTCTTTTTTTGGTGGCGACGACCCGCCCTCCTGCCCCTAGATGGATCTTTGGGACAAGGATGATTCCCGACATGTAGTCTCGGGGCCGCGCTGGTGCCAGGGCGGATAGGACTTCCACTTGAGACAGTCGGGGTGCGAGGGGCACTGGGGAAAATGTCAAAGGGAACATGTGGAGGACCTCCATGAACAACACCTAAGTGGGAGAATCCTCCGTTGAAACTGGCGGGGGCATGGGGAGGACCTCCATGCTTGGTGCGGGTGGAGCGAGTTTGACCTTCAACCCTCTGGTTTCCAGGGTGAGGAGGACCTTCGCCAGCTGCAGAGAGAACGTAGGGAGTATCCCCACGTTAGAGAGGGACCGGATAGACAATGTATTCACATCAACGGTCGGGGGCGGGAGGAGGAACTCAGTACCCTGTGTGGTGGGCACGGGAGAGAATTCCACACAGAGTGTCACTGCCCCAGGGAAGGTCTTCATTAGGGTTGGGGGTAGCACGAGGCATACCACCATGACATGTTTCGGAGCGGGTAAGGACCACGCTATGTGGAGTAGTGGTACGGGGAGGGCCTCCATACGGGGTGAAATCACCGCAGGTTGGTTCACGACAATCACCACTCAGGCCTGCGATCCAGAGAGTCAAACCAGCCTGCCCGTGGGGCGGTTGGGGCATCGATCCCAGTCGGGCATTGGAGCGCTTCTGATCAGTGTGTGCATGGACTTTGTAATATGCGTCGGCGATGCCTCGGGCCACAGTAGTCATCGACGTTAACTCCCCTTGACAGTTGTCCTTAGATCGGGCCCAACGATGGCGTCAGGTCAAGCAGGCAGGTGCGGGTGGTGTAGGCACATAGCCTACCCGCTCCTCTGGCAAGGCCGGACGGTGGCGCTGACGTGGCCGGGTGGGATACCTTGCTTCAATTAATTGGATCGGGGCTCTGACCGAGCCGAGCCAGATGTCACACACCTCATCAGCGTAAGTCAGGGAGTCGTCAAGGCGTTTCGGGGACAGGTTCCTGAAACAATTGAATGTTGGGGTGGGGAGTAGGGGCTCCCTGCGTGGCCCTCAAGGGCGGTGTTGACGGCGGGTCCTGGACACCTCCAGGTCTAGGCGGGCCATATCCCGAGTTGGGATTATTCCCTCCTCCTTATAACGGTGTATGAGGTCGTTAATCACCCTTCGTTGGATGACTTCCAATGAGGAGATGGGGCATGGGCGCCCCACATTTGTGGATGTAGACGCCATTGTGGAAGTAGTGGAGCCACATAGAGAAACTGTGTCAGTGTTTCCCCTGCCCCTGCATAGGTGGGTGGGCGGCGATCGTGTCCCTGTAGCAGCAACCTGATTCTTGAGTAGTAGGGAGATTAAATCATTAGCACTGCGAGGAAAAGAAATCGACAACCAGTGCCACAACGTCATTCCGTATTCCGTGTCCGGTAAGAGGGATTCACACCGACAACGTTGCATAAAAAATGCCCCACGTTCTACTGCCCCAACTTCTGGTGAGTTTCACGCTACGCCCACTATTTTCTTGGTGGGACCCGGTGCCGGATATCTGGACTCGGCGCCAGATATCTAGATCTGGTGACACGTCAATATACTAATTTCTTGAGCACTACTAATCTTCATATTGAGGAGAAGATCTTTATGTCGGGTTCAACATTTCTATTTTTGACGCTTTTTCCGGGGCGCGCGCATCCGTCTTCTTGGGTGCGGTAGGCGAGACTCTTTATTTCACTACATTACCGCTTTCCAATGGTGGGCGACATTCGCTCCTTAATCAGGGGCATCTGCTCCTTGATCAAAACTGGGATGATGGGATGTCGGTTCTTCCTTCCATGGATTCCTCCTCGTAACTCGTCACCTAGTCCGGGTCTCCCTCATAGATTTAATACGTTGTTTGTGAAACTCTTCCCAATACCATGTTTCCATGGACATCGGTTAATTAAACTGCTTCTGTCAGGACATTCCAAGGGGTCCGGTCCGGGCATCAACCTTGATTTGGTGGAGTAGTCACGTCGATGCATCATTAACGTGTCTGAACACTGGGGAATTGTCGTGTCTATCTTTTGTCCCTTATTATAGGGATTCTCGAGGGCACGAAAGCCCGAGGAATCCCATATTGAGCACAGAGAATCATTTTCCATAGGCATGTATCTGAGGTTTTCCTCAGCTTCCCATGCTTAACACATGGTATGCCTCAAGTTTAACGTCTGACAGAGACAGATCAGGATGATCAGGACACTAGCTGGAGTGGATCAGATTGAAGAATCCCCCTTGAGGGAACACTGATATCAGAGCCAGCCCGTGGGAAGCTTCCTGAATGCTATGGTGGGGAATGGAGTGGCATGATCTCACTGGGATGTGGCGGCCCAGAAAAGAATCAGGATGGGTGATGTGAAGCTACATGGAGTGGAGGGGGAATGAAATGGAGCCGTCGTGGTGATGACAGTGGTGATGGGATTGAGTCTCAAAGGGACTTCCTACATATCCCCATGGCAGGGAATCAAATTCCACATAGTTCAGAACAGATGTGTGGGGGGCTTACACTCTAGGCTGCCCAAGGTTGTGTAAGAACCGACGTGAATGCGGTCGGAATGACTGAGTGGTGGGATTGAACCTCATGATGCTTCCTACATACCACGCCTTGGCATGGATCAAAGTCCACATAGTTCGGGTTGGATGCTGGCGAACCAACGTGAACAAGGACCTTGGTCCAATGGGTGGTGGGCTTGAAACTTGTGAGGCTTTCTATATACCATGCCTTGGCATGGATCAAAGTACATGTAGTTCGGGAAAAAGGGGTGTTGAACTGACATGAAGGGGTGTAAGGAAAATTGGATGGCAGGGTCACAACGACTTACCACTGGATTGAGATGCAGTTTAACGTCATGCGGGATGGGGGCGTGTCAGAGAAATGATGTGAATAAGGACCTTGGTCTAGGTGGATGGTGGGATTGAACGTTTGGGAGGCTTCCTACATACCATGCCATGGCATGGATCAAAGACCACATAGTTTAAAAGGGATGTGGGTGTCAGCAAACTGACGTGAAGAAGGACCTTGGTCCAATGGGTAACGGGGCTTGAACCTCAGGGAGGCTTCCTACGTACCATGCCTTGACATGGATCAAATACCACGTAGTTCATGAAGGGTTTCGTCAGTGAACTGACGTGAAGGTGAACTCAGGGGTCAACTAGTGGTGGGCTTGAACCTCATGGAGGCTTCCTACGTACCATGCCTTGACATGGATCAAAGTCCTCATAGTTCAGGTGGTGGCATGGGTCTTACACTCTAGGCTACCCATGGTGGATTTTAGTGGACCGACGTGAAGGAGGTCAGGACGACCAATGAGTGGTGGGCTTGAACCTCGTGAGGCTTCCTACATACCATGCATTGACACAGATTAAAGTCCTCATAGTACATATGGATGTAAATTTTAATGTCATGAGGGACAACATACAGTTTAACATCATGTTGGATGGGGGATACAGTTTAACGTCATGCTGGATGCGGGAATACAGTTTAACGTCATGCTGGATGAGGGCATTGTCATGGTCGATGCTTACTCTAAGAACACGTGAGTCGTGCTCAGTGTGAGAAACAAGAGGCAGCATAGACCTGACGGTCACGTCGCGAAGGGTGCGTCCGTGAGAAGCGAAGAGGGGCTTACGCATTGAGCGGCCCATGGTGTTGGGACATACTCCAGGATGGAGGCCCAAGGGTGAAAAAGCATATAGGGAGAGGGGATTTTGGACTGAAGAAAGGAGGTTCCTCGTTCGCTATCATGCCCTCCGCTATCCCTGGCGGTGAGGAAGTACAGAGGTGCATGGGTGCTACCTCTCGCAAGAAGGACTATGGGCTTAATCCAAGATGTCTGCCCTTCCCCATGAACAAACGCCACTCCGATAAGGAGGATACCATACCCAGTGAGGGGTGATCCCATATCCATAGATACCAGTGGGCGTAATGAATGTCCGAGCCGGGGGACCTCTGCATGTGAGGCACGAAGCCGGATCACAGTTTAACGTCATGTGTGGAGGACGAGGTGCTTGGCAGTTTAAGTCCTGAAACTCAGATGAGGTGGGTTTACTCCTCACCCCTAGGACTTACATGACCGGTAACCTCTACCCCTTGGGGAATGGAAGGCATCAACAAGGCCGTGGAGAAGGGGGGTCGTAGAGCGAACCATTGAGGGATCCACATTAGCATGGCTATGCGAAGAAACAATAGCCGTTAGCGTGCCTATGTGAAGAAGCATTAGGCAAAGCAATGCCACGGGTGGTATCATCCAGGGGACTTTGAAATCACATCGTGCAAACCTAGAGGGTCACACGGGAGAAGGATTTTCCAAGCAGAGGGGTCCGTAGGCAGGGGCCTTGCAGAGCTCGGTTGCTTTGCATAGTAGAGGGAACTTGAGAATGGGTGTGCTTCGCAAAGTGGGGTGCCTTGGACTTAACATGGGGTAAAGGTTCGAGTGGGAGGTGCTTTACGAAGTGGAAGGGTGTCCGCAGAGAACTGCCTCGTGAAGCAAGGTGCCCTGAAGCAACGTGCTTCGTGAAGTACAGTGACCCTGCCTTGGCATGTGGATCACGTGTACATGGTGGGTGTTTCGTGAAGCATAATTGCTCCGCAACTACCTGGGTCACCTTGGGGATCCCCTTCCTTCGCGAATGACCTTAGGCTTCGTGAAGGGCATCCGTCTCAGAAGAGGGTCTCAAAATGAGATTTGGAGGAGGCCTCTCGTGAAGAAAAAATACCTCATAGAGCTCATGATTCATAGAGCGAAGAGTGCTTCGTGATTTGGGAGCTGAGAAGACAAAATGTCAGATTGTCCATCCAGAGAGCTCAGGGGGAGCTCGATATTTATAGGCAAGAGGCGCCACGAAGTAGAGATCATGCGGCGCGAAGGGGGTTTCGATTTCTCCACGACGGGTTGCAAACATCAACCAGGTTCATAGAGAAGGAGCGCCTAATCTGATTCCTGGCGGCGTCATGAACGTCAGGGTGTTCGCGGGGAGTTACCACCTCTGGTGCTTCATGGAGGTGTTGCAAACATCAGGGCATTCGTGGAGAGTTATAGCCTCTGGTGCTACGCAGCAGCCTTGTGAATGTCAAGGCGTTCGTGGAGAGTTACCGCCTTTGGTGCTCCACGGTGGCCGCGTTGCTTGGGGGGGCTCCGCGTCGGGGCTTCGCAAGGCAGGGCATGTGGCCTTTTTTTCTTCTCTCCTTTCTTCCAATATTTTAGCACCAACAATACCCTCTAGAGCATGTTATGATAGACTTATAGGATTTTTGTTACAAAAAAATTATGTTAAGGGAACTACTAATCAGACACTTTTTATATAGAAAGAAAACAAAAATGTTTTAGTTGTTTAAATTTATGTTGATGAAATTATATTTAGATCAACTTAGCAATCCTTAACTAATTAATTTATAAATATTATGAAATATGAGTTTGAAATGAGTATGATGGGTGCGTTAACATTTTTTCTTGGTTTTCAAATTTCTCGAAAAACATAAGAATCCTATATATCTAAACATAAATATATTAAAGATATTTTTGAAAAGTATGGATATGACTAAACTTAAAGAATAAGTAATCCAATCGGTAGCTCAAATACCCTTGATCTTGATGAAGCTGGGAAACCGGTGGATCAAACATCTTTTATAGGTATGTTAAGAAGCTTACTATACTTAATATATAGTCATTAAGACTTACTGTTTTCATTATTCTTATGTGTAGGATATCAATATAATCCAAAATAATCCCATTTAAAAGCAGTGAAAAGAATTTTTCTCTATTTAAAGGGAACTATAGACTTAGGAATTTTATATTCTTTTGAAAATGATATTGATCTAAAAATATTTTCAAATGCTTACTTTTGTGGATGTATAATGGATAGGAAATGTATATCCAGAACTTTTCATTTCTTAGAAGATTCATTAGTTTCTTGGTCATGTAAGAAACAACACTCTATGACAATTTACAAAACTAAAGCTGAATATGTAGCAGCTAAAAGTTGTTGTGCTCAAGTGTTGTGGATGTAACACACACTCACTGATTATGGCACGAGTTTTACTAAAAATTAGATAGTATTTAATAAAACTAGTTCCATAACCTTAATAAAAAACCCTACATATCACTCCCATGAAAATCACATAGATATTAGGAATCACTTCCTTATAGAACACACACTTAAATGAGATATTGTTTTACAATTCATCAAAATTAAAGAAAAACTTCCTGATATTTTTATAAAATCATTACCTTTCAATAGATTTCAATACATTAATAAAATGTTATGAATGATAATTGTAAGGTAATCATTCATATATACTTTTTGTTAAAAATATATCCTACCATTTAGATACTCCTTTTGATAGGGGGAGTACACTTGATTTCTTAAAAAATGTTTTTATAACCTAAAAAAAGTTTTCAAAACCTAACAAAAGTTTTTAGAACCTAAAAAAAGTATTTCGAAACCTAAAAAAGTTACTGAACTATAATAAAAAATTTTGGAATCTAAGATATCTAAGAAGAATCATATCAAATACTAGATTTTTTTAGAACTCTGAAAGGTACATATTCTTAGCTTTTACCTCTTAGTTTAGTTTTTCATTGGTATTTCAATCCTATTTTAAAAAAAACTTTAAAAGATTCATCTTTCCTTAAATTTATTTTATTTCCTTAAAACCTCAAACGTCAGAATCTATAAAATTTCTATTAATTAATCACAACCGCCAGATCAGTTCAGATCAACATCAAAGATTTGATCTTTCTTGGAAGTTGAACCATGATCTTGTCACCTATATAATGGAGGGGACCCCCCATGCCCCACATCAAATTCCATAGATTTTTTCCAAAGTAGCTACCTCCCTTTAGAGTTCCCATTCCGATTTCTAGATCCATTTCTTATGTTCCTAATGTCTTTATCAATATCCTCTCAGAATTCAATGTTTTTGAAAAAGGAACATAAATATTGGTCGATCTTCAGAGAAAGGTTAGTTAATCAGGATTTCTTTTTTGAAGTATGATTCTTTAATAAGTAAGATCATAAAATTCCATGGCTGAGAAAATATTTTCATTGCAAAAAATAAGGGAGAAGAAGATCTTGTGTATGCATACTTGGTAATTTAATTCTATGAATCAGTCAAGTTTTTCAATGAAGGAGGAAAGGATAGGTTTTAGTTTAAGAGTTATGGAAAAACTTATTATTTATCTTATAATAAATCTGTAAATATCCTTGAGATACCATATAATGGTGAAGCTTACTATTATCTCATAAGCTTCCAGATTTAGAAGGATCCTTTGACAGAGTTAAGGATATTGATAACTTAGATCTTAAGAGAGTAAACAAGTCCAACCCTTCCAACCTTTCAGAAAACTTCAGGATCATGGCATTATCATTTCAAGGTATTTTAATACCAAGAAAAATATATAAGGATACCTTGAAAATAACATATATCATCATGATGGATTTTCTCATTAATCTAAGAAGATTAGATTGGTGAATTAAATATTTCTTACTATCAGTAAGATTAATGAAAATCCAATCAAATATCAGATCTTTTTGTATCTATTAATCTTGTCCAAGCTTATCATAAGTTTTTTGTACTTCTGAAAAGTTCCATGAATTTAAAAGGAAAATAAAATCAAGATTTTTCTGTTAAGTGATGACACACATAAAATAATGAAATATTATTTTAGTGAAAAGAAAAATGAGTTTGTTGAATTATCTGGAAACTCAAAGGAAATTAGAGAATTATTAAATAAATAGTTAATTTAGCATAATAAAAAAATGTATGAAGCCCCAAAACCTGAGAAAACAAATAAAGCTTCAGAACCACCAAAATTTAAGAAACGGAAATCATACCAAGATAATGTTGCAGAAAAGTGGAGACAAGAAAAACAGATAAGTAAATAAGGAGATGAAAAGTTTGTATTAGATCTAGTAGAAGATAAAGAATTGAATATCAGAGAAGATGAAGAACATGAAAAACAAGTAAAGGAGAAGAATATTAATAATAAGTTAATTGAAGATGATATTGTTCAAGACCTATTGAAATGTTTTGAAAGATATTTAGAACAAATTGAAGTTCCGAAATCTTTTCGACAATAAATTAAACTTCCTTAATAATCACAACTAGTTGTAGTAGAGCCTATCCAATCATAAAAAAGAAAGTAATTTGTTTCGACCTCAGTTCATATTATTCATGAACAATATCAATGATAATAATAATAATTAGAAGAATTTAACAACCAATAGAATGAATGTGATGATGGGATTCAAAAAATTGAAGAAACACAGATGCAGATCCAATCTGACAGGTTATCTTTATGAACTTATCAAGCCTCTTCTTCAAAAATTTTATTAGAAGGAAAATTAGTCCACAAATCCCTAGTTCAGAAAGACAATGTTGTTGAAAGTGAATTTCAAAAAACACCTTCCAATTTTGAAGTTGATGCATATGATAATATTGATGATGTAAATGATGAAAATCAAGAAGATGATGGGGATGGTGATGATGATAAAATCATTCAAGTTTCTAATGATAGAAAAGATATTTATAGTTCAAGAAAAATGAAATATAAGAAAAAAAATGTAAGAAATTAGATGTTGGCACATCTAAGAAATATGCTTCAGAATTAGATAGGTCTTCCTCCTCTATATGAGAAGATTTTTTGTTCAATCCTTAAAGAAGTTGGTGAACTCCATTCCTTATTTCCTGAACCTTGAGTTAGGATGTCATCTTATTCAAGATTCTATAAATCATAAATCAGAATCAATAAATATTTCATGAAAAAGATCATAAAACTGGAAGCTGAATTCAAAACCTTTGTGCAGAATTATGATTCTCACAAGAAGTCTAGAAGAGATATAACAAAGGGGTAAAATCAGATCCATAATAATCTTAAATCTTTCTATGATATGTTTGAGATAGTAAAGAGTGTATTCAAATAATCTAAAGCCAAAATAAAAACTCTTTCAAACAACTTCTCATAAAGGATAAAGGAAGAACAAGATAATTGATTGCAAGAAGATAAAAATTTATACAGTAAACTTAATTATCTTGATCTAGAATTGAAAACACTAAAATATTAAGAAGATGAGGTCAATGATAATTTTAAGTACCAGAAAGAAATAATTAAGAGTCAAAAATAAAAGATTCCTAACCTTGAGAAGTAGAGTCATGATTAGAAAGTTCTTCTAGAAAAATTTCAAGATGATCACAAGGAGCTTAAGGAGTTTAAGTCTTTGATCATGACCTTAATACCAAAGAAAGATTGATTTTTCTCTTATATTTATGTTCTTTTTTTTGTAAATAATTTTTAAATATAAAATTACTATTATTATTTGTTCCTTATAGTTTTTTTCTTAATATTTCAGGTATATTATACTATTTCCCATTCCTTTTTTAAAATCACAAAGGGGGAGAATAATGTTCTAAAAAGAATATTTTTCTAAAGAGGAAAACGTAAGGGGGAGAATGGTTAAAGAATAATTCCTTAAATTAAGGGGTAGATATTTTCTTAAGAAATGATGAAAAATATATAAAGTTAGAATATGATATTTAAGGGGGTTTATTTACTTAAGAGGGAGTTAGTCAAATTCATCTTAAGTCACAAACTAAAGAGGAGATAATTTTTTATTTTAAGTTTAAATAAGAGCTCTTTTAGTTTTAATATTATTTTCTTAAATCAATTATTTTTGCTTTCCAAAAAGGGGGCGATTATTGAGTTAAAATTTTCCTTATGAATTTTTCTCATTCCTTTTTGTTTTGGAAATCACAAAAACATTTTATTATAATTATTTCTATCTATAACAAAATATATATACATGTTCATTAACATTTTTCTTGCTAAGTATAACATTTTTTTCTTATTTCAAAAGAATAAGTTATATCCTTAATGAACTATAGAATCTATTGATTTCTCAATTTTTCTTCTTTCAGAATTTTGATTTTGATTTTAATTTTCTCAATTCTGATTTCTTCATATTTATTAATATGATTCTCTTAAAAACTCAATTATGATTCCTGTTTTCTCAAAATTCGAATCACACAGAATCTCTATTACGATTCCTATTTTCTCAAATCCGAATTTCATAGAATCTCAATTCTGATTCTTGTTTTTCAAATCTAAATATCATTGAAAATCGAATCTGATTCACTTCCTCAATTCTAAATCATCTAGAATTGTGATTCCGATTCTCTCAATTTTGCGATTCTAATTCTCTTAATTTATTGATTCCGATTCTCTCAAATTTGTTAATCCAATTCTCTTCCTTAAATTTCAAATCATCCAGATTTATGGATATATTTTTATATATTTTAGTTAATATATTTTCTTAATGTGAGATTTTATATCTTTCTAAAGGTTACTATATTTTTTAAATGTAATGTATTCATATAATTGAATTCATACACACTTCATGTTTCTCAAAATATTTTTTTCTATTAAATGATGTAATACAATCTATTATTATATAACCATTGTAAGTTCCATCTATACAGGTTCATATGAAATTTCTATAAGAATATGACCATTGGAGGAAAATTCAACCATTAGTTATGATCTCAATATATTAAATATTTTGGATTTTGGAGACACATGAGAGCTCTTACTAAATTTTCATGTGTAAAATCCTTGAAGAGATTAAGTTGGGAACAACTTGTTCGACATAATTAATTTTTAAATAAGCTTTGTTATGCTTTGTGAGGAACCAATCATTGGTGATTAAAATTTAGGAATTATAAGATGAAGGAATAAAGAGGTTCCAATTACCTTCTTAATCCAGGGCTTCCAAGTTGAAGGAAGACATAGGTTCTAATCACCTTATAGATCGAGGGCTTGTGGGGATAATAAGACAGATGCCGATCTTTATATCAAGGGATTACCTTAGTGTGGGTAAGACAAACGTTATTGAAAGTATAAATCAATGGACCTTTATCCAAGGTGTTTTGGATACCCTACTCTTTGGGTTAAAATAATTTTACTCTTTTACAAGTACTTTTAATTTCTGCTACAATTCTTGATAATAAGAAATTATTTCTTATATTTTCTTTTTTTTGTAACTCTAATTTAAGATTCTATAAGATTTAAGGTAAAATCAAGTTTCAGTATATCTATGTGATTTTTTTATTAGATATATTTATTAAACCAAAGTATTTTCCTTAACCTTATAGAAGAAGGTTTAAGTGAATTTAATTTGTTTAACTTTGTTAAACATAATTTTATTAAGGTTAAAAATGAATGTTTTTAAACTTATAATTCACCCCTCTTGTAATTGAGTATATTCATCTAAATTTAGATCCCATGAAATTATGTGTTTCTTGAGAGGTATATCATAATATTTCATCATTGAAAAAATAATAAAAAACCATTTCTGTAAATTATGAGATTGTTCCATAAAGATCTTACCACATTAGTAACATTGAATCACAAGCCCCATGAATGATTAAATGTACATGAAATGTTTAATATATATAAAATTTATAAATTCATGATATTACTTGTTAAAGGGTTTTTATATTGAACTCATAAAATAATATTGGTTCACAACATAACATATATCTCAAAGACAGTAAATTGAGAAAAAAATCCAAAACCGATTAAGTATTATTTTGAATCATAAACCCCAATAAATAATAAAATATATCTTAAATTTAAATATTCTAGAAATAATGAGATTGTTGATATTAATTTTCAAAGTGTAATTATATAAAAAACAAAAGAAATGTGTGGTGAATTTTCATATGTCTCATGGAAATAAAAGCGTGAAGAGAAATTTTATAATAATTTTAAAGCATTCGAATCATAAACCCCATTAAAGAGGGATCCTATAATTGATATGTAAATCCAAATAATTTTTAGGATAATGATAATAAAATAATTTCATGGGTATTATATACAATACATAGAATAAATGAGCAGTGAATATGGTATGTGTCTCAAAGAAGTGAAAAGTGAGGTACAAATCAATTACCTTAAGTACCAAATTCTTTCATACACATTTGATACTCTCGTATAATAATTATAATATTATTATAAATATACTAAAGATACATAATTATATATATCAGACCATATATTATTTACTTATGACCTTTTATTACAAATTTTTTATCAATTCATTGTTAAAATCACGTTTTGGATAATGATCTCTTGGTTTTTCATTTATGTTTTGATTTGTAATTTCACACTCCTCTCACATTTATTATAGTTCAATAATATTTAGACTACTATTCATGATATAAATATCATATGTATTCAGTATTTTTGTATTTAGAGAAATCGATAAAATTTAGGTATAGAAAATGAAATGCATCATTTATGGAGACATTAAGCCGTACATATGCATGAACACTGTTTATATTTTCTTAAAAGATTAAAAGAAATAAATATAAATAATATATTAAAAATATAAGATATTTTTTATTTCATATATATATATCAAATATTTTTATTTAAATTTTTTATTATTACCTTTCATGTAATGTTTATGTGAAGAAGGAATCACTCCACTTCACAAGGCAGTACTCCACAATACACACTATCAACGTTATTGTATTCTCACAGAATGGTAATTAAGTAGGTTTATGTGATATGATAATTAAAAAAATATAAATATTTCACCAATATCACCTATATTTATTTAATCTATCCTTATTACTGTCATAGTAAAATTGAAATTACAAACACATGACATCAGTTTGCGAGGTGGTAGTCCACCATACACACGAGCAACATTATCATTTTACAACGGGTTTTGTGGTAAGAAGGTAGAAGTAGTATTATAATTATTGAGGTATAATAATATAATAAATATCATAGATAAACATTAAATCCATCTTCATATCCATTTGTGATAGGTGGTGATCGAGAACGAATAACATTGATTCATGAGGCAACAGTCCATCACACACACGAATGATGATTTCATATCCCATTTGAAGAAAGAGGAGAAGGATTAAGGTTATGAAATTAAAATAAGAAATATCAGTTTAAATAATTTTACGAGGTTGTTATATCAGCATGATTTTATTATATTTAAACGAGTTGGAGTAAGAAATAAAATAAAATGCTGGGTTAGTGACACTACCTCTTCTTCTAACAACTACTTTTGGTTTGTACCAAAAGGTTTCATAGGTTGGATTTATGACCAAAATAAGATAATAGGATGATAATAATTATGTAAGGAAATTATTTGGGAGGTATTTTCTGATCCAATGGGTTTTTAGTGTTTTAATATTAGAGAATATGTGGCGGAATTTTATAAGTGATGTGAGTGGGACACTAGTAATTTTTAAATGAACATAGTGAACCAATGTTTTTTTAAATGAAACAAGGACCAAAAATGAATAATTTATGTTTTTAAGAGGTTATAGGGTGAAAATATTATAGAAAATGTTTGTAAAAAATGTTTCTGGTTCAGTTTACCCCTTATCCTTTTAGTTTAATCCCATGGTAAAATCATTTTCATCTTAACAATGGTAATTAATTTTTACTATTTTTACAATTCATTAGTTTCAAAAAAATAAGTTTACCATATTATATAATATAAATTAAACCAATTAAAACTTTGGAATCCTTTATTTAAAATTAATCTAATTGACATGGAATAATTTAATTTAAAAATAACCCCACAAACACGATGATAAATCAGTTTTCCAAAGAGAAAATGTTCAAAAGTTTAGAAATATTTTATATAAAAATTAAATATAAAATATATTAAAATTAGATAAATTGTATTTATAGATATATAATTGGACTAATTTTTCTTTTTAAACCATGTTAAAACAATTTTTGGGTTTTTAAATTCTTTAAAATAAATTAAAATTCTTAAAAACAAGTATTTTTCATTATTCATCAAAATATTTATCTTCTCAGAAAATTCTAAAAAATTATTCCTATGATAATTTTGAAATGATGATTTAAAATATGATTTTAATTATTTCAATTAAAATTTATAATTATTTTTAAAAATAAATTTTAAAATAAGTTTATGAAAGGCGATAAAACCGATTTTTATAATAATATATTTTTATACATAAAATTGGTTTTATTCTTATATCTGACTATGAAAACACATATGATGATTATTAAATTTTTAAATGAATATATAATATATAAATTTTATTAAAATAATTCAAAAAAAATTATTTTTTTAAATTTTTGAGATAATACCCATTTGTGTGCATAAAAAATATTTTCTTTATTTTAAAATAAATTTTATTTTCATTTTTAATTAATTGTTCATCAGAGAAATAAGTTTTATATAAATGTGTAAAACATATATTTTCCTAATATAGTTAATGCTATTTTTACCCACCATTCCAATAGCTAGGTGATGACTATCTTATTAAATAATAATATTTTAATTGTATGTTAGGTTTTGTTTGTACTTAGGGTTGCATGTGACACAATATACACATAGTTTTTTGTCTAATGAAATATACACTCAATTTTGTGTGTAATGCAATACATGATAATCATGGTGCTGTGTGTAATTAAAAATATGAAAATGATTACATTTATTTTTAAAAAATAATTCACAAAATCGTGGGGTGTTACTGCTGATCCCTAAATATATCAATTTTTTTGAGATTCTTAATCGAATTGAGAAAAATGAATATCTTGTGGAGTTTCCCCTGAACCTTTCTAAATTTTATGATGTGTTCCATTTATCTATTTTTGGGTGTGTATTCATGATCCTTCCAATGTACTAAACTCAGAGGTCACCCCATTATAACATGATCTCCCTAATGAGGAACAACAATTGGAGATTATAGATCAAAGAGATAAGTTTTTAAAACTAAGACAACTCACTTGGTCATATTTTTGTCTCAAAATATTAAATTTTAAGAAGTTATGTGTGAACCTAAAGATATGACGAGGACTGAATATCCGTAGTTATTTATATCAGAGTGATTTAAATTCAAGGGAAATTTTTTTATATATGGGGTAAAATACTATAACTTGAAATTTTATGATATATTTATCTTTAAAAAAATTTAATTTCTTAGATAACCTTCTTTATACACAACACTGAGTTAAAAGGAACTAAAATATAATATCAAAAAACTACTATTTACTATGAGATTTGTCACCTAATTATTTTATTGGAGGGTATTAGTAGAAAAAAATATATTATGGAAATTTCTTACTCACATATGTATATAAAAATTCATTTTTTAAATGGTTATAATTTTTTAAAAAAATATTTGAAGGCAATAAAGAATTTGTTTTCTAAAAAACTAATTTAATCCACACAATGTATTTTTATCATAATAAATAAAATATAATCTCTTTTGATTAATTTTTTTTAATTTTTTTTGATAATATATTTAATAAAATATTTTAAAATTATTCTAAATTTATATCCATGGAATTGAATCAATGTAAACTTAGGGTTATGATTAAAAATTCATTTTTCACTAATATATTTATTGATTTTGCAATAGTTATCTTAAAATTAGTTTTTACATATTATAGAAATTGAATCCTATAAAATTAATCCCATATTTTTAATAATCTCAATTAATATTATGTTATAATTTTAACTTATTGTTTTTATAATTATAAATGGAATATTTTGTAAAAAACTGAGTTATAACCGTAAGAGGTGAAACATGTTAAAACTAAAATAATAAGGGTTAAAATTACATATTTTTTTTAAATCCTATTGGTTGGAAAAATTTCAACCCTATCACATACCATCTTTTATTATGAGTAATTTTGGTTACATTTATCTTGGGTAAGACCTTAATATATTTTATTCTCTTGAAAAATTCTAATTGTGTCATCTTTCACTCATATAAATGGATACCACATATCCACTCATACTAATACTTCATGAGAATTATATCACAAAAAATACATAAATTTATCCCTTCCTTAAATCCATACCCATTATATAGAGGTACTAGTTTGATAAACATTATATCATTTAAGGGATTATGGAGTAAGCTAAAGGAGGTTGTCCAATGAAGTGGTGCAGCTATTAACCAAGTATGTTCAAATTATATCTTTATAAATCACCTTAAATTCAAGTATAAATATGGAGACATAATAACATCATTATCTCCCAAATATTTATATATTATTATATTTTTTTCACAACATTTATTCATCACCATCTCTATAAAATGTAAAAGGAAATCAACATTCATGTGTATATGCTGACTACCACCTCATGAAGTGATATATTTCATTTTTCACCACCATTATTCATAGATAGTTATTATAATGTATTTAATATATATATATATATATATAATATTTATAAAATAAGTATGCTTCCATAATCATAATATATTATCTACCATATTACGTATAAATATGTTGGAAAATGACAATGTCACTCGTTCGTACGTGTGGACTACCACCTCCACGTAGCAATGCGATTTTTTCTTCATTTAAAATTCATATGGATGATAATAAGGATATATTTAATAAATAAATAAATATAATATTTATGATATAAAGATGATTTATAAATGTTTAATTTTATTTATCATCATTTTATTCCATCATTTGAATAGTGAAAACATCAATCATGCGTACTTACAAACTATTGTCTCTATGGGGTAATGAAATTCATTTTTCGTAACAATTTTTGATGAATAATATTAAAATTGTATATAATTAATAAACATGATAAATATATTATTATTAGTATTTTAGAGATTACGAAACCTTTTCTAAGGAGTATGTACTAGAACAATCAAACTGAAACATGCATGAATAAAGATAAGTTTTCTTCTGTATGATCATTTTAATGATGGAATTGTAAAATAAATGATATTTTTGAAATGATAAAGTAATGATACATATTAAGTTATGTAATATGGATTAGAAATATATTTACAATAAATATATATTTATTATATATGATATTCGAATGAGTAAGCAGAAAGATAGGACCTGACGTAAGGTGCTTAAATTACAATCTTATTTATTTTCAAGAATATATATACTAAATTTAATTTAAGGGTAATAATGATTATATAATCCTTTGAAACAAATATATTTTTATTTTAAACTAGTTATTATTATATTTATCATGTATTAATGTGATTTTTCTCTCTTTGGTACAAAAAATTCTCAAATAAATGTTTTTAATGAAATGTTAAGATTATTTTCTCATTGGCCATTGCACTTTTTCATCCATATTCATGATCATAAAAATTGTTTTATGGACGTTTTTACCTATAAAATATTTTTTAAATTAATTTTTCATTAACATTAAATGAATTTATAATGTTGTAAAATTAATCATTTCATGGGAATTTTTTTCCAAACAATCCATTTTTTACTTTATAAAAAAGTGTAATAAAAGGTTCTCTTTTATGTACAATATGAATGGATTTTCCCACCACAGTGACCATAATATTAAATGAAGATTCTATTCCATTTTTTGATGTTTATTTTCAAAGAAAACAGTTTTCCTAATATTCTAAGAATTTTTAGTTAAAATTTTGTCAAAACAAAAATATATTTTACTCTTGTTTTAAATGAAATGATAAAATGTTATTTTAAAGGTATTTTTATTCTATGTCAACATCATTTAATTATTTTTACATTTTATAAGGGATACAATTTTATAATACCATCCAAATTATTTATCTAGATGGATTATGAAGATGTTGATTTATAGATTATTTTATGAAACCAATTTTTTTTTCAAATGAGTTAATTATTCTATGATGAAAACTTTATAAAGAATATTTCTTTTCCACAGGTTAATATTTTAGGAAATAGTGAAATGTTTAAAAAAAATCTCTTTTTCATGGGTTATGATATGAATATATTTTGAATTATTTATTATAATGTGTCGCACATATTTATGTTTTAAATTATGTAATGAGAGGGGCTAAAATTATATAACCATCTAATACATTGATTAATGATTGGAATATGATGAGATAATAAGGGAGAGAATTGGGAGTGAACCTCATTCAATAATTTAATATGTATAATAATATAGTCATGGAAGTTAACATTGAATAAGAAAATTATAGAATGAGGAGTGAATACAATCCTTAATTATAGTATTGGAAGTGATCCTTGACTATGAAAATTATTTTCTTTGATTATGCATATGAAAAAAACCAATGTCTTCTGATTGTGATATATTATAATCAATAATGAATTATAATTTTTTATTTTTCACTCTTATACTTTTTTAATTTTGTTAGAAAAAATCTCTAAGCCATGATTTATGATTATTAATTATTGATTGAATTTGTACGGTAATCATAAATTATGATAATTTTATCACACTTATATGATTATTTTATACAAACTTATGACAATCACTTGATATCTTATATTTTTACTCATACTAAGCACATAATATCACCATTTCTTAAGTTTCATTTCCGTAGGGTACAACGAAAAATTTTAAGTTGGGTATGTGTAATGAACCATCTTGAGTCAACCTAACACTTCACCTAATCTGGCATGCTACAAGGTCTAAATCCCAACCCCACAATCTAAAAAGGATACTGAATAATGGTGAGTGTTTATACATTGTAGTGGGGAGAATATACACTCTTTTTAGAGTGTAATAACTATAAAAAATAACCAAACACATATATAATGATTAATATTGGGGAAATCATAACAAATAAACTGAAACAAGAGCTTTCTATAATAAATATAATGTGACATGAAGAATGAAAGTAGAAAAAACATAAGATAGCCCCTCTGGGATGTCCACATATACAAAATAAACAACCTAAAAATTAGTTTAACTAGATATACTACCAACACTGAGCAAAAGCACATACCCAGTCTCCATGACACTCAAGATTCACTTTCCCGATGCTCAGACTCCACACAATTGGCTCTGATCGATCATGAAACACGAGGCCACAAACCAATAAACTGTTAAAACAATGATCCAAATTGAAATTATAAATCAGGTATTCATGCACACCAAGGTGCACATAAAGTGGTTATGAAATAAATCTCAGTAGGCCACCCCCAATGGTTAACCTATTAAACTGCCATCATAATAAGTAAATACACACATGATATGCCCATACTAATTGAAAACTAATAGAATATAGCATAAAAGTAACAAATACATAATAGGGATAAAAAAACAAGTAAAAAACCAACCAACATGTTCTTTCTTAACACCCATTGTAAATATACACCCACTCTGGACCCTTATAGAGGATTTATAGCATATAGATCACTTGAACACATGAAAACTGGTGATTCCTATAGATCTAAAGACAATATCCAAGAAATCTAAATGAAATAGGAATAAATCCATACTCCAGGAAATTACCATAGGCCTCCTCATGAAAAAAACACATCTATAGAGATATAGGACTGAAAAGGCATGATCTGAACTAGAAACAAGAACATCTATGACGACCACAAGAGAACCTATCTGTCATGAAGGTCCGGTAAAATAAATCAGGCACCAGTAATGGACTTGAACAAAATGTCCCATTGGTACCATCTATGGAACTGAAAAAATGTCCCATGGGATCTATAAGAACTAGATTTCAAACCATCCATCTCCTTAGGATTGAAAAAAATACATTGTAAACAAAACACACTCTGTTAGTGCCTCAACACCTCGTGAGCCCAAATCCACACTACTTAGGGATAACATTAAACTACATGGGGTTTCGCTCATTCAAATAACTGATTAGTTCCCTAAGACCTTATTAACACAATCAGAAAACATAAGAGCATACACAATCACACTCAGGGACAATACTTGATGCAGGATATAACCAAAGTATCCTTTTTAAACCAAAGTCTTGATCAGAAATTTCTTTCAAACATTACGACCAAAGGAAAACAAAATGTGGGATGATCCAACCTCTAACTGACCATAAAAATACCTAAAACAATAGAACCAATAAAATCTCATCCAACAAAGCATAGGGTCTCTTTATGCACCCTTGATCTTAGTGTCCAACAAACTTTCCACCATGAGCTCCCTATGAACCACCTCATGGTCAAAACAAACTTAGGGATCACACAGTCTCTATGGAAGAAACATAACGTGGGTCAAAACAAACTTAGGGATCACACAGTCTCTATGGAAGAAACATAAAGTGATGTCCACCAGGGGACTCCCCTAATAAACCAAATCACTCAAGGCATACCTGCATAAATAACATAAACTATCCCAAATGTCACATCAAGAGCAGGAAACCCAATTAGTGATTGCTATAGATCATATAAAACCATGGGACAAGCCTAGTGTTGGAACATCCCAAGAACCCATCAGTGGGATCCAACTAATCCTTAATCAACAACGCACCCAAAGGGATATCCAAAAGTAGAGTCCCCAAAATAAGGACATTCAAAACAATCCTCATGAACACCTAAAAAGAAGGAGACCCCCCATAAGGGTTCTTTAGAACAAAAAAACATGCCATATAGAAATTATTAAAAAATAACAACAATAATAACTAATCATTTTATCAGAAACTAGAGAAAAAGTAAATCCTCAAAATTCCCTAAGACTCCTCATAGAATCTCAAAGACACCATGACATAACCAAAAACCAAAGAAATTAACCCATAATAATGGATCCAATAGATCTGGTCTACAAACCCAAGAGTTAAACCTTAATATATCTAACCTTGATCAATCGGTCTTGATTGGTCAAGAAAACTATGATCTCCTTAGAGATACCACTCGATTCATCCTACCAAAATCCATAAATAAACCTCAATAAACACTAGATGGTATAAAAAATTAATGATATTAGACCTTTAAATGGGATTAACTTCCCACAACCCAACCCCAAGAAGAAAAATGGATCCACCATAAGAAATCCTACCACTAAACTCCTGAAGAACCTTTGTGGTGTTTTATTTTAACAAAGATTTGTATTTTTTGACAACTAACTTTATTTGTAAATGAATGTTTTTGTAATTTAGGAATCATACCCATATCCATCATAATGAATATTCATTGGACTCAAAGTATCATATCCATCAACATCGTATTCACCTCATTAGATCCAAAGGAATTAGAGATGAAATTTTTTGTTTCTTGGAAGTTTTCCTTTTTCATAAATAAAGAAAGAAAGCAGTTGTTGGGGGACAGGTCATATTGTTTCTAAAGAGGATTAATGAAGAAAGTGAAGTCAGGATTAATAAAGTTTTCATACCTTCTAAACCAAGTCAAAAAATTCTTTTATAATCGTAAATTTATCACAAAACAAGAAATCTCTCATGATAAATGCTTTTGAAGTAATATAGGAGAGTTTTGATGTTTTTAAAATGATTTAGAATGGTAATTACATCTAATGTGATTTCTATCATTATGAGATTCCCATAATAATGGAAATTCCATCGTAATGGGATTTCCATCATAATTAGATTTCCATTATAATGGGAAAATCCACCGTAATGGAATTTCCCTAATAATGGGAATTCCATCATAATGATATGAAAAGGAAATAGATCATAATGAGTTGAGAGGGAAATATAATCATAATGAGAAGATTAAAAAGAATAATCAAAAATGAAATTCCATAATTTTTATAATGATTTTAAGTGTTCAAACTTGAAATTGAATTTTTCATCAATTTGAGAGAAATTTAAGATGTTTTGAAGAAGTGAATGTTAAAGTTTAAATGCGAGATATTTTCAGAGATTTTGAGATTTTAGGAAGTAGGGAAAGTTTTAAAGTTTATATCTTTTTTTATTATGAGTCACATATAAATAATTCCTCATATCATTCATTCATTGTTTTATTTGAATACAAATAGAAAATGTAGAGCACTGAATAAATCAAGTGAGAGTCATTACCGTACAAATATATCGTAAGGAGGATTAAAAAGTTGAATGTTTGTTTAAAAAGTTGAGAGAGATCATATTGAGTCGATTGGACTAAGAAATATTGTATTGATAATTTGAGTAGAGTTTGATTCTTGCAGATTGATAATGGGTTTGTTATTTTGAGTCCATCGTATTGAGAGAATCAGATCTAGATTGATTGTATTGAGAGAATCAGATATAGAATCATCGTATTGAGAGAATAATATCAAGACTGATTGTATTTAGAGAATTAGATACATAATCATCCTATTTATAGAATCGTATCCAGACCTATTGTATTTATTTAATTGGATTTGGACTCATCAGATGGTGAAAATTGGATCCAGCCAAATCAGATCGAGGATTCAGACTGAGTAATTATGGAGCAGTTTCAAAAAAGTATTTATTCGTTTTTTTGATAGATATTTTTATAATAAAACAATGTAAACTGAAGGGAGTTAGTATAATCATTCCTATTGGGAGATTGCAGTTGTCTAATAGGAGTTGGAACATGTTGCATCGAGTTCTTTATAAAAGTGGATTTCCATAGACCCATAACAGTGGCTATGAAAAGGACGTAGGTTATTACACTTAGGATTAACCTTGTAAATATTGTGTGTTTTACTTGGTTTCTTACTTTTTCATGCATGATTATTTACTTAATGTTGATAAGGAAATAAATCTTAACATGTTTCATTGGTTAAGTTTCTAAATGTTTTGAAACTTATAAAAAGTGAACAACTGAATAAACCCCCTTATCAGTTGTTATTCGATTATTTGTAGATTCAATTGGTATCAGAGGGAGGTTACCTTGTTGAATTCTTATCATAGATAATATCAATTTTTTCAATAGTAGAAGAATTCCTATATGTTATGGAAAAAATTATTATGGATTAAAAAATGGGATGATTTCTTATCTCATATCTCTTGTCCTAGAAGTTATTGATGCTACCACTATTGGTTTTCCACTTATTGAGAAATATTATCTTATTATATTTTCTGATAATAAAAATATTGAGGTTTATGAAAATTATAGAAATTAAATTCTTATGTATTTATTATATAATTTCTATTAGAAGTCGATGGGTCTCAATAACTCAAAAAGAATACAGGACAAGCTAGAAAGTGTTTTTAAAGGGAATACTAAATTTAAAGAAGAAAACATAAAAATTAGGCATAATAAGTATGAATATATCATAATGAGAGATGAAGAAACAATTTATTAATACTTCACTAGAGTAAATGATATTTTTTTCAATATTAGAGGATTCATAGATTTTCTAGAAGATTCTATAATTAGGAAGAAATTTATGAGAAACTTTATGGACATGTTTGATTCTAAAATTTATTCTTTATAAGATAAGGATGGTTTATTTATTGATGAATTTTATAACATTGTTGTTTCTTAAGAAATTAGGAAACCTATAATGTTTAAAAATTAGATAAAATATGAAATGGATTTTAAAGCTCTCAGAAAGATGAAAATCCAAGATGTTGAAGAAGCTGATCTATGTGTGTCTAAATAAAAGGAATATGATGAGTTGAATGATAATATCATGTATCTTATCTCTAAAAACTGTTAGAGATGAAGATGAAAATATGGAAGTAAATTTCCTATGAAATGTTTTGAATGTGGTGGAATCAGACACTTTTTTTTAATTTCCTCAAGAATAAAGTCGGAGAATATCAAGATGATTCTGATGAAAACCCTGATTTAATGAGTGAGAAAAAAATGATAAATATGAAAATTCTTCCAAAAAATATTAGAATAAGTTTATTAGAAACTAAATAAGTATGTCTAATAAGAAATTTTAATCGAACTCAATTTAAAACATTCTTATGAAGATGAATGTTCAGAAAAATTCTGAACCTTCATTGCAAAAGATGAGAAAAAAAAGATTCCATAGAGAGTGAAGAATGTGGTAAAGAATATTATATATATTACGAACTTAGAATAGAAATTGTTTCATGTATTGAGAAGAAAAACTCTCAATAAAGAAATTATATTTATGAATAAATATTGTGAATAATTTTCTAATGGAAGAAAAATGTTATCAAGCAGGATGAAGAATACATTGAGGATATTTTTAGTTACAAACATAGAATTTTAGAATAGGAAAAGATGATTAAAGGTCTTAGTAAGAAGATGGAATCTATGGAATAATAATTTAAAAACTTTCAATGAAAACTTCTTGATACCAAAAGTACCTTGAGGAAGATAAATGAAAAATTCAAAAAAGCTTCATAAGTAAAAGTTGAGACTTCTAAAGTTTCTGAGAAGGCTCAATACGAGTATCAGGAGAAATTATCTCTTACAAAAAATAATGGTTCATCTATTTCTTTTAACATTTCAGGTTTTTGAAAAAGTATTAAGAAATATTGGGTGGATAAATAATGTGATAATCCTATAAAAACTATAAAAGTAGAAAAGTCACTAAAAAAAAGATAGCCCACATCCTGAGGATGTTAGAGCTAAAAGAAGTTACCAACCTTAACAAAGTTTCTATAGAGAAAGATCTTTCATAAATAAAAAATCAAGATTTAATGTCTATTGCCGGTGTTTTGGAATCTATGGGTATAGAGCATATAATTTCTGTCAAAACATATCTCTACCCAAAAAAAGGTTTTAAAAAAGTGAAATAAATAGTGAATGTAGAATGAGAAACTTTCCTAACTTATAGAATGTTGAAAAGGTGAATACTCAAGCTGTTAGAAAATTTCCAAAAAAGTCAATTTGAATTTTTGGAAGAAGTCTGTGGAATATGTGATCATATTGGCCATCATGTGGAAATATGCATGACACTCCTTTTAGAAAAAGTTTCTTATGATTGAAAAGAAAAGAAAATTGACAATAAGAAAGTTAAAGAAATAGATTTTTTTTGTTGAAATAGATTTTAAATCTTGTAAAAGGAAGAAAACATGGATACTTGAGAGTGGATGTTCTTAAAACATGATAAGGGATATAAAATATTGAAATATTTTGTAAGTCATGATGGAGGAGTAGTTAAATTTTGTTAATAATAGTTCCTTAAAATTATAGGAATCAGAAAAATTTAGATTGAAGCTAAAAAGTTGAAATCTAAAGAAGTTTTGTTTGTTGATGGGATAAAACATAACTTACTTAGTGTAAGTCAACCTTTTGATGATGGATAAGAAGTTTCTCTTAGAACAGATTTTGGTATCATAGAAAGTGTAAAATATGGAAAAGTTATTGCAAAAGGAGAAAGAAACAGTGGGAATCTCTTTCAAATAGGAGAATTCAACAACTCCTATTACTTGAGTATTGAAGATAAAAAAAAATTGTGGCACAAAATACTAGGACACCTTAGGTAGAACTACCGGAATAAAAATTCTAAAGTTGATGTTTTCTGAAATTTTCCAAAATTGAAAAGAAGAGATGAAGATGTTTGCATTAATTTATAGAAAGGGAAGATAACAATGAAAATTCATAATATAATTGAGATTCAATCTACCATACCACTTGATCATATTCATTAAAATTTATGTGGGATGATGATACATTAATCAACAAAAAAAGATTTATACTTTATTGAATTTATTGATGATTTCACTCAGATGAAAAACATATTGTTTATGAATTAAAAATCATTGGATATTGAAATGATCAAATTGTTTAGAAAAGATATTGAGAAAGAAATGGGGGTTTTTATAAAACGTTTTAGAATATATAATAGTACCGAACTCACAAGTAAAACTTTCAAAAATAATCTGAGAAAACATGATATCAAACATCAGTATAGTTCTCCCTATACTATACCACAAAATGAAGTATCATAAATAAAGAATAGATGTTTGCTGGAAATGGGAAGACATATGTTAGTAGAAAAAACATTCAAAGTTATATTAGATAGAATCTATTAGTACTTCTATACATATACAAAATAGATGTTTTTTGAGATTGGAAACCAACATGACTCCTTATAAACTATGGTATTATGAAAAACCTTCCTTGAAACACTTCAATGTTTTTGGAAGTCCATGTTTTCTCAAAATCAAAAATCCAGATTAGGAGAAGTTTGATGAGAATAATGAGGAAAGAAATTTTATGGGTTATTCACCAAATGGAAGAAGTTATCAATATTTTATTTGTTTACAATAGTTGGCAGAATCATATGATGTGAAGGTAATTAAAATTAAAATTTACTTAACAATTTTTTTTGAGATTGATGAGGATGATAAACTAGACAATTCCAGTAATAGTGAAAGTAATTTAAAACATCCTTATCATGATTTAGAGGAATCATGTAATGAGGAAATTCCAGCTGGGAAAGAAACTTTGAAATTTCATACCTTACAAAAACATGTTGAATCCGAAAAAATTATTGGGAATCAGAAGCCTCCAGTTTAGACAAGAATAAAGTTAAAATTAGATAATTAGACTTCACTTATCTCTAAAGTTAAACTAAAGTCAGTTTAAGAATCTATTAAACACAAAGAATGGGTGGATGCTATAAATGAATATTTAGATCAGATTGAGAAGAATGAAACACAAGAACTAATTTCATGGCCAGAAAATAAAAATATTATTCAAACCAATTGGGTTTACAAATAATTTTAAATAAACATGGAGAAGTTTCAATAAATAATGCCAGGATTGTTTCAAAATTCTATGCACTAGTGGAATTTGAATATTTTGAAGAACCTTTTTCCCTAGTTGCAAGATTAGAAATTATTAAAATGTTTCTTTTTGTGGTTTCACATTAGAATTACAAAGTTTATCTGATTAATGTTAAGTTATCTTTCTTAAATGGTTATATTGAGGAATAATTTTACATTGAAAAACCTTGTGGGTTTCTACTTCATGAGGTTGAAAAAAAAGTCTATAAATTGAAGAAATATTTTTAGGGGATGAAACAAGATCTACATGGTTGGTATTCTAAATGTGAAAATTATTTATAATGTTGAAATTTTCTAAAGGAATAGTTGGTAGAAACTTATATATAAATTATTATGACTCTGAATATTTAATTGTAATTATTTATGTTGATGATATCATTTATTATAGGTATAGAGTCATTTTTCGTAAAATAATTTCCAAGGAAATGAATAAGTTTTTTGAAATATCAATGTTGGGAGATTTAACCTTCATTCCTTGTCTTACAAGTTCATTTAAAAGAAAATTACATTTTCTTATCTCAGGAAAAGTATGCCAGGGGATTGTTAAAAAATTTAGGAATGGTAGAATCCAAGGAAGTTTATACCATTCTTTCAGTGAGTGAAAAGTTGAGTAAATATGAATATGTAATTAGTGATAATTAGGAATAATTTCAGAAGATAATATGAAGTCTTCTTTATCTTATAACCACAAGGCTAGATATTTTTTATGCTGTGACTTTGTGTGATGGGTATTGGAGAAATACAAAAAAAATCACATATGTTGGAAGCAAAGAGTATTGTGAGATATGTCAAAGGAAAAACTTCACATTGGTTGTTATAAAAAAAGAAATAGTGAGATGTTGTTTCATGGTTATATTGATGCCGAATGAGATGGGGATTTTAATGATATGAAACTAACCTCAGGAGGAACATTTTCTAAGGTGAATGTTGTGTTAGTTAACATAGTAATAAATATAGTTTAGTAACTTTTAGAACAATTTAATATGAACATGTTTTAGATACTCAAGCTTGTAGTCAAATACTGTGGATTAAAGTTCAGCTGGAAGATTTCAAAGTAAAATTTTCTAAACCATTAAAGAAATTTTGTGACAATAAGAGGGAAATTAATATTTCTAAGAATTCTGTACAACATTCAATATCAAATCAGATTGATATAAATATTCACTTTATAAAAGAAAAAGTTGTTGCTGGAGATGTTTTTCTAGAATACATTTCAACAAAGTATTATATTTCTGATATCTTTACAAAGTTAATGCCAAAATGAAGTTTTTTTTTGGAATTGAGGAATCAAATTTATGTTCATCCTCCTCCCATGTATTCCTAAACCTAACATAGAAGGACCCCCACTGTTCTTTGGATTATGTTGAAAAAAGGGGAGAGAAAGTAACAACTTTGTTAGAAGTTTTTACTTATCTTTTTTATGAATCTGAAGCCATGGTTATCATTAAAAAAAGAAAGAAAAAGAAAATTAAGATAAAGGAAAAGTGATAAATGATAAAAGTGAGGGAGAGTTTAACTTTACATGGAAAAATAGTTTCTTACTACCGAGGGATGAAATTACTTAAAAAACATTAATTTATTTAGCAGTGTGGGGTGAGGATAGTCTCTTTTTAGAAATGATATGTTTTGATAAAAGTAAAAAAATGATTTGTTTATAGAATTTATGTTTTCAAAAATTTATGAGGTTGGAAAAGTTGTTAACAAGGGTTATTAACAAATCCAAATGAGGAGATTGAAGAACCTTTGTGTTTTTTTATTTTAACAATGTTTTGTATTTGTTTAAGATTGAATTTTTTGGTAAAAGAATGTTTTTATTCAAGAATTAGAGCCATATCCATCATAATGAAGATTCATTAGACTTAGAGTAAGGTATCCATTTTCATCATATTTAGTTCTTCAGATTGAAAAGAATCAGAGGTAGAAATTTTTGTTTGCTGGAAGTTTTCCTTTTTTATAATTAGAGAAAAATGAAGTTGTTGAGGGAAGAATTAATATTATTGTTGAAGAGGTTTGTTGAAAAAAGTGTATTCAGGAGTTATAAAATTTTCATACATTCTAAAACAAGTGAGATGATTCTTTACTAATCATAAAGTTCTCACAAATCATGAAAACTATCACGATAAAATCTTTTGAAGAAATGGAGGAGAGGTTTGAAATTTTTTAGAGTTACAGAATGGGAATTCCATCATAATGGAATTTACATCATAACGAGTTTTCCATTAAAATTGAAATTACATCATAATGGTATTTACATCATAATGAGATTTATATCAGAATAGGAAAATATATTGTAATGGGATTTCCATCGTAATGGGAATTCAATCGTAATGAACTGAGAAGGAAACATATCGTAATGAGTTGAGAAAGAAAAACGATTGTAATGGTCTGATTATGGAGAAGTCTCAAAAATAAAATTTTAAAAGTTTTATGAAGAGTTAAAGAGTTCAAACTTTAAATTTATTTTTTCATTAATCTCACATAAATTTAAGGTGGTTTGAAGAAGTCAAAGTTAATGTTTAAACACAAGATATTTTTATAGATTTTGAGATTTAAGGATGTGAGGAAAGTTTTCATGTTTCTCGATTTTTCTTTCTCAGTCATCTATAAATACTTAATCAGATCATTCTTCTATTTTTTTATTTTCATGTAAGTGGAAAAGGCAGAGAACTAAAGAAATCAAGTGAGATTCATTGCTGACCAGATATCTTGTAATAAGGATCAAAAAACTGAATGTTTGTTTACTATATTGAGAAATATTATATTGATAAGGTCATATTAAGTCAATTAGATTGGGAAAGATCATATTGATAATTTGAGCTGAGTTTGAGTTTTGTATATTGAGAATGGGTTCAATGTGCTAAGTCTATCATATTGAGAGAATCAGATCCTGAAAAATTGTATTGATAGAATCAGATCGATACTCATTGTATTGAGAGAATTGTATCCAAACTGATTATATTGAGAGAATAAGATCTAGACTCATCATATTGAGAGAATTAGATCTCAAGAGATCGTATTGAGATAATTAGATCCAGACTCATTGGATTGAGAAAATTAGATCCAACAAAATTCGACTGAGGATTCAGACTGAGTAATTTTGGAGTAGTTTCAACAAAGTATTTATTCTTCTATTTGGATTAATTGTTTTATAATTAAAAATTTTAAATTTATGAGAGTTAGTATAATATTTCCTATCTTAATATATAATGTGTCTAATGGGATTTGGAACAAGTTGTATTCAATTCTTTATAATAAAGGATTTCCATAGACCCATGGGAGTGGCTATAGTAATGATTTAGATTCTCATAGTGAGGCCAAACCATGTAAATATTGTGTGACTTACTTGATTTTCTAATTTTTCATGCATGAGTATTTAGTTAAAGTTGATAAAGAAATAAATATTAACAGGTTGTAGGGGTTATGTTTCTAAATGTTTTAAAACTTATAAAAAGTGAAAAACTGATTCAACCCCCCTTCTCAATTGCTATTAGATCCTTTGGAACTTCAAATACCATAGCTTAAAACACTATCATGACAGTATATGAACATAGATAGGATACCACAATCATTATATATGTGAAAAATTCTTAGAATGGGAAACTTATGCATCCAAAGTTAACAATAGGATGAAAATAGAAAAAATTGGTTAGGGTAGGGAAAATACAGAGTGTAAACTGTGGGTAAATGATGTTTATCCATAGAGGAGCCCCCGACCATGCGCCTCAATCCAAATGGTGTGTATTTTCAAAAGTACATGGTGTGAACCTCCTAGTACACAGTGTGTACCCCTCCCTAGGTAACAATCGATACACCGAGCCACACTAGCATGTAAACAACCAAGTACATGGAATGTACCACTAGTACACGTTGTGTACCCCTAAATGGGTACCTACCCATGTACATAGCCTTGTACCCCACCTGGTTGTGTATTCATACATGTCATGCATTCTATACGGGGTCTATCCATGTACCATACATGGCCAAGCATACCCACATGGGGCATCTAGAAATGAACTCAACCACATGCCCATGCCCATGAAATGGAATGTACCCCAGGTATAAGGAGTTTAGTCCCAAAAAATAATCTTCCCTGAATAGGAAGAACAAAAAACGTGTTTTCTCTAAACTATTGGCTGTGTACATGGATTTTCCCAGACAAAAACCCATAAAATGGCCCAAACCACCTTCTTTATCCCTGAAACTCCCAAAAAGACCCATAAGAAGCCCCATGAAACCCATAAAAGGCTTCAAAAAAATTAAAAAAAATGATTATATGAAAATATATGTAAAAAAATTAAACAAGACAAACTCTAGTTGAAAACTACCGATGTTTCACATCGATCTGTGATCTACAGCTACCACATGATGACCTGACATGACCCAAGATATACAGAGGTCCCTCCTTTTATACCACTACCTATTCTATAACTCCCCCTCTCTCATCCACAAGAAGTGAATATCCCAAAGGAATATGCAAAAAGGTAAGGGAAAAGAAATAAGAATGAATAAGAAAATAAAAATAAAAATAAAAGAAAATGAAAAGGGGGATTGGGCCCGCCATATGTTTATGACTCCCTTATGAAATACCCCCATTTTGGAGTCAATAGATGAGACAAAATCTCAATATGAAACTCCTTTTAAAATAAATGGCAGAGTGAACACCCATGAATAAATAGTTATTAAATGTATTAAATAGTATATATTCTGTAAAAATTCAAATGACTCAAATTTTACCCAAACTCTTATACTAGGTAAAAAAATATATTCTTGTACCAACAAAATGGAATAAAAATTATTTGAGATTATCCTATTAGAGAAATTTATATTTATCCCTTAAACCCACCTAGGAACAAAAAGGATCAAATTTTACCATATTTTCCTAACCCTTGATGATGTGGGTCATCGAAAACTCCCTACTAAAAATTCTTATGAGCCCCAAGATTCCTTATTAGGTAGACATCAATCATTATATACCAAAATAACTAAAAAAATATATGCTATCTTGACCATAAAACATCCAATATTAAAAGATCTAGAACTCCCTACCCACATGAGAAATATTCTATGATGACCGACTTGTTTCTACCCACTATAGGACTATCTATATCACACTATAGGAAAACGGTCGTTTCGTGGCGGTTTTTTGCGACGGTTTAAAAAACCGCTGCGAAATGTCATAATTTTATTTTTATTTTTATTTTATTTATTTTAAATATTTTCGAGGATTAGCGGCGGTTTTTTAAAAAACCGTTGTGAAATAGTGACGGTTTGGGTAAAACCGCCGCGAAATGAAAGGAAAAAATTTGAAAAAACATAAGAAACCCCGAAATCACTAAAATGACCATAACTTTTGATCCGGGTGTCCATTGGAGTACCACGACCAGTCAAATCGAAGATCATAAAGAGGTATAGAGGCATGTATAATCAAAACTGTGAGGCAGTCTAAGATGTGGAAGATATGAGAGTTATAAGAAATTTAAAAAAAGTTCTCCATCTTCAAACAACCATAACTTTCACTCCGGGTGTCTGTTTGGGATCTAACACATATCAAATAGAATCCAGAGAAGAGATCTATGCACCAATTCAACACAGTAAGCTTCTGTCATTTTTTAGACCCAAAAAACCTCTCCGAAGGCCTCCAAAACCCCATTTCCGTCACCGGTGTCCCGTCGAACTTGTCTTCAAACGGACCTAACTTTCGATCCGCATGTTAGTTCCGACTTCTACACCTTCCAGATCGTAGTTTGTTCTATGAGCTTCAGTTTGATGGGTCGTGGTTCCCACATGGACTCCTGGATCATAAGTTATGGACTTTTTAGTGGGTATCGGGTTTGTTATGTTTTTCGATGCGTCGTTTCAAGCACCTGTTCCCCATCTACTTTTTTAAATGGTCGTAACTTCTGATCCGCTGGTCCATTCGATCTCTTTCTCCTATCAGCTCGAAGATCATTTTTGGATCTTTGATTTGACTGGTCACAGATCTGGAACGGAATCTCAGATCATAAGTTATCTTCGTTAATGTAAGTCTAATGTTTTTGTCACTTTATGACCGTTTTGACAGGTTTTAACAGTTCCTCCATTTATTACTATTTATTTGGGTTTCCATGACTTGTTATCTTTATCAATGGTTTTTAGTGGGTTATTATAATGATTATGTTGAATTCTTAAGGGGTTTTCCAGAGTTCTCGTGAGTTTTCATGGGTTCTCATGCTTTCTAATGCTTCCTTCTTCATGCTTCTCCATCCGTTTTCATGCGTTTTCATGATTTTTTCCCTTATCACGCCTTTTCATACTTTTTAATGTGTTTCATATATTATATATTATTTATTATTTATTATATATAATATACTTTAATTTATTTATTATCTATTATTTGTTACTGGTTATTTATTATTTATTATTTATTATTTATTATTTATTTATATTTATTTATTATTTATATTTATTTTATATTTATTATAGATTATTTATTATTATTACTAATAATATATTATATATTATATATTATATACTATATATTTTTATTTATTTATTATTATTTTCTGTTTATTATTTATTATTTGTTATTTATTGTTTATTTTTATTGTTTATTATTTATTATTTATTTATTTATAATTATTAATTATGTGTTATTTATAATTTATTATTTATTATTTATTATTTATTTTTTATTATTATATATTATATATTATATATTATATATATATTATTATTATTAATATTTTATTTATTATACATTATACATTATATATTATATATTATATATTATATATTATATATTATATATTATAAATTTATTATTATTTATTGTTTATTTATTATTATTTATTGTTTATTATTTATTATTTATTATTTATTATTTATTTATTTATAATTATTAATTAAGTGTTATTTATTATTATTATTATTATTATTTATTATTTATTATTTATTATTATTATTTATTATTTATTATTTATTATAAATTATTTATTTTTATTATTAATAATATTTTATATATTATATATTATATATTATATATTATATATTATTATTTATTGTTTATTATTTATTATTTATTATTTATTATTTATTATTTATTATTTATTATTTATTATTTATTATTTAATATTTAATATTTAATATTTATTTTATATTATATATTATATATTATATATTATTTATTCTTTTAATTTCGTAATTTAATTATTTTATTATTTTATTTTCATAATTTTATAATTTATGTAAATATTATTATAATTTATGTGTTATTTATTATAATAAACATTAAAGAATAATAAATAACTCAATAAATAACTAATAAATCAATAATTAGTAATTAGTAATTATTGGTTATTAATTATTGATTATTGCTTATTGTTTAATTATTATTGAGTTTATATATATTAGTTATGTATTATTTGTTTTTTCAATTTGAATATATAAGTATATTAAATTCAGTTTATTAACCACATGACGAGCTTGCTGGAGTGGTAAAGTCTTTGGAAAATATGCAAGAGGTTAGGGGTTCAAACCGCCGTGAAACAGAAAAACAAACCGCCGCTAAAGCCTTATTTTTCCGTAGTGTCATTTCCTCACTACCCAAAAGAAAACCAGATGGACCATGCTATTTACATCACCAAACTCAGGGGATAGACATGGAAAAACACCTCACACCTAAGAAACAACACGAAAACAATAAAAAATTCACTAAAAAAACTCAAATGAGGATCATGACCTCCAACAGCCTACAATAAACTCCCCACTATAGTTTTTTCCTTACTCTCCTCCTCGACCACACATCAAGACTCATTCTCACATGGGCCAAACTGTAATAAAACTTGGACAAAACACCTAAATCAACTGAAAACACTCTAAGAAAGGATCTAAAGTGTCAAGCACATAACCACAATTTCACCATAGTGCCCAATGTGAAACCAAAAAGAGCAGGGTCAGGGGTCAAACCATACCCACCCTCTAAAGCTAGCCATGAGTCAGGGAGCACTCCCAACACTCCCCTTCTCAAACACTTTTCATTCTCATTCTAAAACAAATCCTGGTGATATGATACCTCAATGAAACCGCCAAGTAATAACTTCCACTCCCACCTAAGTCATTGGTGATATCATACACATGGAACCCATAACATAACCCAACAAAGAAAATGTAGCACGAACAATTCTATCCCCATCAACATGAACCTATAAATTAAGGGGAACTCCCTATATCATTCAAGATCGATCCTAATCCAAATATCCCTCAGGTATTCTTTCTCTCATCAATCAACTATCAGGGTGCGTGGATCCCAATTCAGAACCACATGGGCCTCCATGAATCCTTCATAGAAGGGACTGGATCTCTACCATTCGTAAACTTCTCGCCACATGATCCACATGACCTATCATCAAGAGGAAATATACTGTAAAACACCATAAAAAGAGGGATATCTTGTGAATTATAAATTCCTATAATGATGCATGAATACTGACATATTTTTCATGGACTATGATCTATAAACATGAATAATCCATAAATCCAAAAACTCAAGTGTATCATGCAAGGTGGAATATCTCAACAGAAAACAACACCACAAATAGAAATCTATTTCCCTAAAAAATCGGACTTACTATCAGTAATGGTGTTTGATATATAATAGTAAGACATCCATCATAGGATCTTTCAAATTCTTATACCACCTTTCCACCAACTCCCAAAATAACAAAACCAAACCTCCCTTGAAACTATATTGTAATGAACTAGCCCAAGTCAATCTAACAAGTCACTCGATATAGCTTGCCCCAATGCCTGAAGCATGACTCCTTGAACACTAGAGGCTACCAACCAGTGGAGAGGATCTTTAAGGTTCAATTGAGAGTCTATACCCTTTGGTTAGTGCATAAAAATAGAGAAAAATAATGAAACTCATGCACAAGAATTGACACTAGAGTAACCATAACAAATAAACATAAATAAGAGAAAGATATAATAAATGGAATATAGTATATAAAATCTATCTAGGGAAAAAATATGACATCCCCACTAGAACAGAGAAATATAATATATAAAAACTAAAAAAATATAGCTAGATATACTTCAAACACCAATCCAAACCACATACCAGGTCTCCATGACACTTGAACTACACCATCCTGATTTGTTGACTCTACACAAGTAGATCCATTCAATAAAGTTACACTAGGAAATGAACCCAACTACTGAATAACCCGTGATCTAACCTGAAATCATACATCAGGTCTATATGAATTTTTTTCACTTATAGGGGGTGAGAAATAAATATTGGTAAGAAACTCCCAATAGTGAACCTATAAATATTTTTCATAACTAGTGAATGAAAACGTGATAAGCATAATCAATACAAAGACTAACAAAAACTATGATAAAATAAAAAACTATTTAAATGGGGTAAAAACAGAAGTAAAACAACCTACCAAGGGTTTTTATCCTAACACCCCTTATAATCAACCCCCACTATGGCACCTTCCAATGTATTTAGATCATGTGGCTCACCTAGACACATGAAAACCACCACGTCTTCCAGATCTACGTTGGAGATCCAAGAAGTCTAAATTAAATGACTTCGAAGCTATAAATCATGGAATAATCATAGGAATTTTCACAATAAACACACATATACTAGTAACTAGGACTAAAATGACACAACCTGAGAAATCGATATGAATATATAGGCTGACCACTAGGGAACATGTCAGTCCCGAAGTCCCAATAGAATAAATCAGGAACTATATATGGAGCTTAAGAAAATTTACCATGGGTAACGACTGTGTACATGAAAATATTATCTCATTATCTCCATAAATAATTTAATAAAAAATAATCCATGGACCTGGGAGTGAAAAGAATACATGGTATAAAAAACCCACTATGTGAGTGACTCAACACCTCATGATACCGAAGCGACATTATTCAGGGAAAACACTCAACTTGATGGGGGTTTTACTCATCTAAATAATCCATTATATACCTAAGAACTTTTAACCCTATAAAGTCCACAGATGATATAACTAGATCACACTCATGACCAATTTCTGATCCGTGATATCATAACAGCCTCCTCCTAAAACCATAGTAATGTATAGAAACTGCCACAAACATTACAAATAAATGGCAAATGAATGTGGAATTAGCCAAACATGAAACCACCATCCAAAACAATGAACTTGAATCACCAATCTAAACTCATTAAAAAAAGTGTGGTTCCTCCCTTGACAACTTAGATCTCATCATCCAACAAAGCATCTAGAAAGGGATCTCCACAAACCTCCTTATGGTCAAACCAAACTTAAGTCTCACATAATCCTTGGAGACACATCATAAGGTGACATCCACCATAAGAATACCTTGATGCATCTAAGAACTTGGGACATTCCTACAAAAAAACCTCAACCAAACCAAAGACCACATCAAGAGAAGGAAACCCAATAATGGATTCCTCTTGGTCATCAAAATTTATAGGACACGCCCAGTGATGAAACATCCCAAATAGACATTAGTGGCCTCCAAATGATCCTCAATCAAAAACACATGCAAAGGGTAATCCAAAAGTATAATACCTCTAATAGGGGGACTCACATTGTTCTTAATGACCACCTAAAATATCATACCCCTTCCACAAGGCTTCCTCAAAACAATTAAAAATAAAAATTGGCCATACATGCATTCTCAACATCCAATAATGACAACCATAGATTACTTGATCAGAAAATATACCATAAGGTAATTATCAAGAGTCCCTCAGAATCATCTTAGAACCTTAGTGACACCCATCCATAACATCCAAACAAAGGCTTAAACACATCACTAATTCTTTAATAGGTCTGGTCCCCATACACAATAGCTAAACCTCAACAGATTTAACCTTGAGAAACCGATCTCGACACGTAGGGGAAACCATGATCTCCTAGAGTTACCAATCAATTACACCTAAATAAATCCATCTAAAGTAACCTCAAACAACACTAGAAGAAAATAAATTCAAAGGAAATTAATGAGCTCAGACCCTCACATAGGTCTCACAGATCAGAACCAACAACAAGGAGGAAACTGGAACAACCAAAAGAAATCCTCTTAATAAACTATCATAGTCCAAAACACCATCCCAATAGTCTTTAAACACCAAAAGAATATCTACATAGATATCTAAGAGTAAAAACACTCATAATAGACTAATAACAAGTCAAAATATGATAACATGGAAAATATAAGAAAAATGGACCAGGGTAGGTAAACTACATGACATGCACTATGGGTGAACGATGTGTACAAAGAGAGGCCACCTAGACATGTACCTAAGTACAATAAGAATTCAAATTAACAAAGTACATAGAATATGCACCTATATACATGTTATGTAATATTACATGGGTACTAGTCCATATAACTATCCCCACTCCCCATGTAAAACACCCGAGTATATGGTGTGTACAACCAGTACATGGAATGTACCCCCACCAAAGTATCCAATCATGTACCTATCCATGTACCCTTCTTGGATGAATACTCTTACATAGAATTTATTCCAAAGAGGGTCCACACATGAACTTTACATGGCCATTTATCACACATGGGGTGCCTGGCCGAGCACTCGGTGACACACCCAAGCACACTACACTTATTGTACCACCAAAACATAATGTATATCCCTAAATACATCATATTCCCCAAATAAGAATAACACACAACCTATGTTATCTGAACTACACACTATTTACATGGGTTTTCCTAAATAAAAACAGCTCATGTGGACCAAACCACATTCTTTCTCCCCAAAAATCCCTGATTGACCCACTAGGGGTTTAAAGAAACCCAAATAATGACTTAAAAACTAATAAAACGATTATATGGGTATTTTATGAAAACAAAATAAAATGGTTATACCTTAGGGTGGAAACCATCAATGTTTCTCACTAATCCATGATCTGAAGCTCTTGTTCGATGATCCGACATGACCCGAGGTCTACAACAAGGCCTATTTTTATCCCTACACCCTTATATTTATATCCCTATATAAACCACATAATGGGAAGAACCCCCATGTCCATACATGACAATATAAGGGAAAATAAATAATAACTAAAAAATAAAAAAAGAGAAAGGGAAAGAAAAGAAAAAGAAAATGGGGCTTGTGCCTCAACATAGTGTTGACACGAAGTAATTCCTCACATAAGAAAACCCCAACATTATAGACTCAATAGTGGAGAAGAAAAAATATAAATTCAACACTTATTTTTTATTATTTGACAAAGTAAACATGAAAAAATAGGTTAGTATTTAATTAAATAAATATTAAGTATTCTATGAAAATTTAAACGGCTCAGATTTCAATTAAACTCTCACCGTAGGGTAAAAACCTTATTCTCAGACCAATAGAGTAGCCAGAAAAATTATCTGAGATCATCATTTAGGTGATAATTCCATTTTCCCCTTGAATAATCTTAGTAAATTTTTTTTACAAAATTTCTCTGATTTTGAAAACCCATGACAATGTGGATCATCACCAAATGTCTAAAAAGTGTAATAAGGGATAAGAACTTTGTGGGAGATTTGAATTATCATTCCTGGAATAATATGACTATGAATCTAGTATACAAAGATACTTATACATTATGGTCTCTTGATGTGTATTACTATAAAATTTATTAAATATTCTTCTAAAACAATGTAATATTTTCGTATATTATGATTGTGTTGACTCAATATTGGACATGAAGTTACTCATAAAAAACTCCAATGAATAATATTTTTACTAAAATAATAAAATAAATTATTTTGAGAGGATATACTACCAAATGAAACATTGGTTGTATGCTAATGAGAGTGATGGGCTAGGAATTGGAGAATCCCCACCACTCCTAATAGAAATGTGGTAGAAGGACACTATGAACCCAATGGATGTCTAATATGGATTTACTGTAGTTTTATGATTCCAATTTAACATTTGGGAAATTTTATCATTTTTAGGGGGTTCTTCATAACCATGCTAATGATATTCCTCCTCTAGTCAACCAAATGGAAGAGAATACACTCCCTTAATAGTTGTTCATCCCCTTTTCAGTAATGTTTTGTCCTTAGTGATCTAGAAGGATTCATTTCAAAGACCCATGTTAGTTATCTTCACTTATCATACCTTACATCCCTTCCATTATTTTTCTCTGATTGGGGGGGGGGTTCCCTATGATTTGGATGAGTGATTTCACTTTATCATAGTAAAATTAGTGAATTTATTGTGTTTTTAATGTGATGGTAATAAGAGTACATGTTATGATTTTTTTGAAGGTTGGGACCGAAGCCTTATTTTATTATTAAAGAAAATACCTCTTTTTGACTGGGTAAAGGAAGACCCATTACATAGCCCGAAGACCCAAGGCCAAGTTTCCGGAATACAAGGCTTGAAATCCCATTTTTGGCCCAAAGGACCCCTCAGTGAACAATACTACTATAGTACCCGAGATGCTATAGTTCCATGCTATAGTAACCCAAAATATTATTCCTGACTGGATTTGATCATGGGTCTTTTAGATGCCAACCAAGAGCCTGTACCACTTGGGTATAAGCTCGTTAAAAAAACGTGTGTAGGGTAACGCTCGACTCCCACTTGGGCCCCCCTCCATGCCCAGAGCGTGCCGCAAATTACCCAACTAGGAAAATGGATTTGAATCGCCCCATGCATAATATGCACAATATCCGAGTCTAGCAGGACTCGAGCCTGGGTTAGTTCCCATGGAGAGCGAGGGGTACAACCAGAGGGTACCACTCGACTAAAACCCCATAGAAAGAGTACATGTTATGATGAACATACACTATTAATAATTATTACGTGGGAGAGTGTTACTTGGTGAGTTTTGATATATATTTTATCAAATTTGGGTAAAATTTATTGTTCAATTAGTTTTATAAAATTTGGATTTTTTGGCCCATTGGGGTACCGTTATAAGTTAACTATACCTTACAAAATGTGATAATAGTGTATTATGTCACATAGTGAGTTTATTGGTATTTACAATAATTATATAATTTTATTATAATGGTTTTAGGATTGAAAAATAAAAATTTCTTAGTGTGAAAGGTCCCCATGTAGTTGATGATTTCTTGTATATGCTTAGACACATTATTTTTTAGTGGAATTAGGTATATAATTCATTGGTTTATTGATAAATAATAGTTATTTTTATGGTACTACTAGTCTTTCTAGGATACTTTTATATTATTAATAATAATAATATGAAGTATGATTGCAAGGACAAGAATGATGTTATAAAAAGGGATGGCCTCATACCTGTATTATGGCTTCCAATGGACTGTATAACTATATCAAATAATTTTTCAATATTTTCATACCTGAATAGGTGAAAATAGTCTATATTAATGATTTTATATAGGATTTGGTTGTCAGTTTACTAGTTTTTCAAATTTATTTAATAATATATCATATTCTATTATTATTTATAGTGGTTTTAAATTTTATTTTTAAATAAACAGGGGTTTTAAATTAATAATTACAGGAATGCTACATTAATAAGGGAATTGCGAGAATTTCAAAAAGGTATTTACACTAGATTTAGAAAAGGTCTTCAGGTGAGTAAATCCAATATCGTACACTATTTATAATATCCAATGAATGAGAGATTTAATTTTTAGTTTTAATAAAACGAAAGTGTGAATGTTTTGAATTTTTTTTTCTAATTAACATTTTATGGGAGATGTCTGATTTTCAAAATATGTGATCCTTTTTGAGATACCAAGATTAATATTTAGCTCATATGTTATCACATGCACTATTAGAAAAAGTAATTTTAATGTCACATTTACAACTTCATTTCTACATAACCGATGTTATAATAGTAAAGGATTTATATTTCATCATCGATTATTATAATAAATGATCGTGAAATATATAGAGTTCTGTTTTTGGTGTCTATTTTATGAAAAAAAGACACCAAAAAATTTGTATAAGATTTTTGGTATCGGTTTTACTATAAACCGATACAAAAAATGCTCTATGTACTTGTTTATTATATCGGTTTTTGATAAAAACAACATGAAAAAAACATTAGAATTTTCTGTGTTAGTTTTCCATAAAACCGATTTCCAAATAAAAAATTTCTTTTTTTAACATCTGTTTTATGGAAAACCTATTTTAAAACTCTTAAGAAAACCCTACCATAGAATTCTTATTTCATATTTCACTTGTTCATTCTTTCACTTGACCTACAATGCTTCCAATGGCTACCAAACCCTTGAGAAAGATTTTTTGGTAGATTATAGTCAATTTGAATGATATTTTCATGTTTTATAACCAAAATTCATTTATCCTTTCAAAATTTAGGATTTTATTTCATCACGATAACACTTTTACGATCGATTGGAACTCAGATTGTAAGTTTTTACATTTTTATTTTTTTAATTGTTTTGAAAATGTTTTAATTTTTCATTTTAATTTTTTTTTCTTCCAAATAATTCAAGAAAACTTATCTATATATTTCATCTTCTGTAACCCTATTAAGGTCAAGAAACACCACAATTAGAGGTCTTTTTGTTCTTTTTTATTGTTTGTTTTTTTGAAAATGTTTTAATTGTTTGTTTTAGTGTAATTCCTACCAAAAAAGTCAAGGGATATTATATATATTCTGAATCAGTATTGCAGTGTACAACTCTGAAATTTTTAAT
The DNA here is from genome assembly GCA_963277665.1 of Viscum album. Lineage (NCBI taxonomy): Eukaryota > Viridiplantae > Streptophyta > Magnoliopsida > Santalales > Viscaceae > Viscum > Viscum album. Next base: position 422,743,658 of record OY728166.1, on the reverse strand, counting down.
TGGTTTGTAAAATTTTTTAAAATAAATTTGATATCTATTAGTTATAAATTTGATTCACTCCTTCATTTTTTTGTATGCATTGGACTTTTAAATATAATTTTTTTGTTATAGTTTTTTAATTAGATAATTTATCTATATGGTGGGATTATCAAATGGTTTTGTTCTTGGTTATAACTAATAATAATATTGATTTATATTTTGATGAATCGAGGTAGAATATAAGCGGTGTTGTTTGATATTCATTTAAAAAAATTTATCAAAAATTGACTGAAATATATTAATTTCTTAATATGGTCATCAAGAATTGTTTATAATTATTTATTTAAATAAAATAAATACCTACGTTAATTTATTTATTTTTTATTCCTAATAATCACTGATATCTCTCACCAGATCAAAATTTTTTTTATTCATTTTTTTGTTTAAACTGTATCTGTTTATATATATATATTTTTAAATGTGTATTTGTTTTATATATATATATATATGTTTGTATATATGTGTATATATATCAGTTGAAATTAGTTGTGATATTTATAATTTTTGATTCTAAAAAAATCATCTACTTTGAGATCAACATGAAAAGTCACGAAAAATAAATACCTAGAGTAGAGTAGTTTTTATTTTATTCCTAATAATCCTTAATATTTAATGTTTGAATACCAATCATTTGTATTTAATGTTTTTATATTTTAAATTTATTTGTTTATATATATATTTTTAAATGTTTATATGTTTTTATATATTCACTAATTATATTATTATCTCAGTTATTTAATGGATCGTATTTGGATAAATTTACGAAGAACCAGTAATTAATATTAAAAAGGAGTTGATGATTTCTTGTAATTTTCTAAAAAAATATTCAAAACACAGATTTGTTTTTCAATCTATGTGTGAAGTGTTTGAACATGAGAAAGTTAAATTTTAGAGAAATAAATGATCATCTCATTTTCTATTATTTTAGTGTTAATTATACATATTGGATCAATCATGGTGAAAGAAATGTAAATTCAACATCTAATGTTAATGACAATATTGATAATGACATAAAAAAACATATTTAAGAATTAATTCATGATTTAAGTGTTAAAACTATTCAAAAATAGAAACTTTTGTATGATTGTATGGAGATTTTGAAAAACCATAATTCATAGGTTATAGTAAATATACAGTGTTATCAACAGTTTTGATATTAGTTAACTTGAAATCAAGAAATGGTTGGAGTGATAGAATGTTCTCTAACTTACTTGAGATTTTAAAAGAGCTACTTTCGGAAAGAAAGAGGCTTCCGGATTCCAATTATGAGGTGAATGAAATATTATTCCCAATGGGATTGGGGTATGAAAAGGTACATTATTTCCCCAAAGATTGAGTGTTGTATAGAAAAGAATATGAATTTTTATCAAAATTTATTATATGTGGAACACCACACTATAATATAGATAAAAAAGAAAATTTAGATTCATTATCAGGTACTAACATCTATCCTTATTTTAAATCAAATAATTCCTTACAATAATCCATTCATATAATTCCAATACATTAAATATAATTCATTATCAGGTACCAAAATCAAAGCTCCATCTAAAGAAATTTGGTACCTTCCAATAATTTCTTATTTGAATATTATATTTTCCAATTCAATTGATGAAGAATGGTTAAGATGCCATTCATATGAACACATATCTGATGATAATTATGTCACCCTTCTGACTCATCAAAGTAGAAGAGATTTGATAAAAAATTTCCTGATTTTGGAAGTGTATCTAGAAATCTTAGAATGGGAGTGTATACAGATGGAATGAATCCATATCAGAGCCTAAGTAGCCAACATATTTCATGGTCTGTTTTGTTGGTAGTTTACAACTTAGCCCAACAAATATGTTTGAATAAAAAATACATTATAACGAGTTTGATGATTTATAGAAAAAAACATCCAGGAAATGATATTTATGTGTATATTTTACTATTGATTAATGATTTGAAACCTCTATGGGTGGTAGGTGTTAATGTTTTTGATTCATACAAGAAAGTGTATTTTATTTTGCATGCTATGATAATGTTTAATATAAATGACTTTTTTTCATATTAAAACATATCTGGATACAGTGTTAAGGGACATAAATTATATCCAAATTTTAAAGAAGATACTTCATATTATTAATTTCAAAATGGAAGAAAGACATTTTACATGGGACATTGAAGATTTTTTTAATTGGACATACTTATCATAAATTGAAAAAAGAATTTCATGGTTTACAAGAATACAATATTCCCCCACAACCAAATTCAATGGAAGAATATTACAATAGGGTAAAAAATATTTATTCGATATTTGGAAAGAAAAGTAGTTCTGGTGTTCAAACAAATATCTAGAAGAAACATTATATTTTTTTAACTACCTTATTAAATATTTTTAGAGATAAAGAATAAAATTGTTGTTTTGAATGTTGAGAAAAATATATGTGATATTTTGATTGGAACATTAACAGACATAAATGGAAAGAAAAAATATTGATTTAATTCTATATTAGACTTGATAGTAATGGGAATACATTTGGATTTAGCTCCCACTATGAAAGGAAATAGAACATATTTACTTCTAGATTGTCACACATTAAGAAAGTGATAGAATTTGAATTTTTTTCAGTGTCTGTATGGTATAAAAGTACCCAAGGGATATTCTTCAAATTTAAAGAATTTTTTGTCAGTGAAGGATTGAAAATTAATAGGTGTGAAATCTCAAGACTGTCATGTATTAAGACAACAACTGCTACCGGTCGCACTGCATGGTATATTACTGCCAGTTGTTAAAAATCCTATCACCAGTTTATATAATTTTTTCAAATCCATTTATATAAAAGTTATTTATCCAAATTTGTTAGATGATTTGGAGAATGAAGCTGGTATTATACATTTTCAACTAGAAATGTATTTTCCACCTACATTTTTTGATATATTGGTTTATCTGGTGATTCATCTGGTGCATGAGATAAGAATATGTGGGCCCATTTATTTTTGTTGGATGTATCCCTTTTAAAGGTATATGAAATTTTAAAGGGATTTGTTAAAAATCCTTGTTGGGAAGAGGCCTTTATTGTTCAAAAATAGGTATCATAAGAGTTGATTGAGTTCTCTATTGATTGTTTATATGAAGTGGAGAATACTGGTCTCCCTATATCTCGACATTTGATAGTTTATAGTAATGGTAGAGGGATTAGTGGATTAAAGGTAAAGTTCATTCCACGTGATGAAGTGATACAGGAACATTTATACATTTTGAACAAACAGATGATGTTCAATCATATATATCATCACATATTTCTGAATTAAAGATACGATATCCAAAAAAAACAAAAAGTGGTTGAATATTGAGCATAAAAAACATTTGTTTCATTGTTTAAAGAGAAAGTGATCACGAATATAACTGTATCAGAAAAATTGAAATGGTTGGTAGTGGGTTCATATCTTAATTTGATAACATGGTCCAGTTTTGATATTAATGGGTACATATTCTACACAAAAAATCTATATGATAAGAGTACCCTTCAAAATAGTTGTGTGATGGTAATCACTGAAGTAGTGCATTTTTGACTGAAAAAGATAAAAACCCAATTTTTGCTTCTTCAACATATTTTGATGTTCTTGAGGACATATGGGTAATTTGTATTAAAAATTTTTGAGTCACTGTGTTTAAGTCTAATTGGGTTGATATAAATAGTGGTGTAAAACATAATGATTTTGGGTTTAGACTGGTCGATTTGAAAATATTTAATTACAATGAGGAACTATTTATCATAGTGACACATGCAAAGTAGATATTTTATGTCATTGATCTATCGAATGATCAGCAGTCTATCATTTTTCAAGGAAAAAGATACCATTTAGGTGATAAGGATGATGCTGATTATGTTATTGATTTATATGAGTATTATTAATCTATTTTGAAATTTACAGAAGATTATAATTACTATAAGAGAGAAATAGTGCATGAAGTATGTAATGATCATGATGAATACATATGTGAAAAAATAAATTATTCTCCTAATTATTTTACTAATTATTTATATTTTTCTTATTATATAAAATTTTCATTTATAAAAATTATATTTTTAATAGGTTAAATTTCATAAATCTTGGTTATATGAATCATGACATCATTATTATTTTTGAAAATTATAAAAGGGTGCCTCCTTTTTTAATTACTTATTTTTTTCATATGTATTTATAAATATTCAGTTTTTTAATGATATACAGGTACACAAATATTCATTACACTTTTTTTGGGTCATTGTCAGATACAGAGAGAGAAGAGAAGTTTCCAAGGTATATATATTTTTTCATATTTTTAATATTTACTAATATTCTTATTTAATGAAAGAAAACTTTTAATTTATAAAAAATATTTTTAGGACTACTGACGTGTCTTCATTAGTGGATACATATTTTGTTACTATAGAGAAGTCAATTTCTCAAGGTGGTAAACATGGTAATACACATTTACCAAAACTGTCACTTTCTAATGGACATGAGAGATTACATATTAGTTTTAATGATAATAATAATGAAACTAGACCAAATGCAGTACAATTTATCAGTTATATATCTATATAGAGTCATTTCAATATTATTATTTTATATCCTGATTGGAAGTCCATCAGTAGGATGGTGAAGCAACAACTTTGGGAGGTCAAGATAGTAAAATATTTAAATTTATTTATTTTATCTCATTTTTGAATATTAAATATTTTAAATGAAATATTTAACTTTTTCAATTATAGATGAAAATAAATTTTGAGGAAATAAAATAAATTAAGAAAAAACATATCTATTTAGAAGTGGTTATATGGAGAGATTTTAAAACAAAATTAAAAAAACATGTTTTTGGAAATAAAATGTATGAAAACGCATGCCTAAAGTATCAGTTTATAGATGCAGATACGTGGAAGAAATTTGTAGAAAGGCAGTATGAAGAAAAATTTTAGGTATGATAATTATTTGATATTGTAAAATTTATCATATATTTATCTAATTACTTATTAATTTATTTTTATATATTATGACCCTATGAGATCTCATCAAGAGATCTAGTTGAAAAATGTATACCCTCATACATAATCATGTGGAGGGTATTAGAAATTGGAGTAAAAAATGATTGAAATCAAATTTGAATCATTAAGAGATTGATCTAGTCGTGGTTCAGAAGAGGTCCAATTTGGTCCTCCATATCCTACCAATCTCTATGAAAAATAGAAACAAGTGAGAAAAAGGATAAATGAAATGTACCTTATAAAAAAATCTAAGGATGTAGTTGATAGAATTATAAATAAATATTTTTATCCTTTTATTGATATTTTTATTTTTTAATTTAAAAGCACTGATATAAAAATATCATTTTATATTTTAGGATGAAATTCAAGATAAAGAGAGCCAATGAACTTTTATCCCTAAGGGAAGGATGAATATCCTAGCTATGGAATTAGGAAAGCAAGAACACCTAGGTAGAGTAAGAGGATATCAAGATAGTGTTAGTATTAGGAATATTTTTTGTAGTCAAAGTATGTAGTGAAGAGATCCAAAAATTGATTATTTAAAAGATGATTTGAATGAAATGAGATAGTCCATGGGTGATCAAATTCAATCAGATGTGCAAGATATGTTTGAATAATTAACGAGACAATCAAAATCTTCTGAACCTACCCAGCCTTCCCAGTCTTCCTAGCCTCCACAGTCAGATGTTAAACTTGTAAAGATTTCCCAACTGCCTAGCCAAACTGGCCTACCTACTGAGATCCTCTACCTCCTCATTTAGACTTGACATTATATTGTTAGTTTCATAGTGGAGATACTAATGTATGTATTGTAGTGTACAGATTTGTACACATTCTTGGGGATTTTTTACCCCACCAAATGATTCAATTGGTTTATGTCAGAGTATCTGTGCATGATATTATTGATCATAATTTTCCACTACCATTTCATATTGAGGAAGTTGTTAGAGTTGGGGATTGTATGGGTTAGGTTTTACTTTTCCCGACAAACATTATTCACTATCTGTCTATGCGGTATGCATTATTTCTAAATATTAATTAAATTTTATTGAAATTTACTTATAATGTCTTATGAAATTAAATTTTTATAGGATTTTATATAATAAAAACAAATGATACAAAGTAAAAAAATGGCTCAAGAACAAACAGCTGTAGATTCTTTTTCTTCTGGAAGGATAAACATATTATCATAGATTTATTATTCAATGTATAATTTATACAAGTTTAGAATGATGTATGAAATACATTCAAGGGAATATCCATTAAGAATATTTAAAAAAGATATCATGTATCTGATAGAGTTTAAAGTGCTAAGTGTTCCTGTGTTATAATTGTTTTCCTTGTAAGTAAATTTCTGGTTCAGTTTAATATTTTCTTTGAATAAAGATGATTTTAAGTGACTTACTATTTTACTTATTTAATTCGGTATCTATCCATGATTTTGATTCAAAATGAGTTCACTGGTGTTTATGGTTTTATGGATTCAAAATTCATTTCAACAGTTGTATAGTATGTGAATATTTCTGATAGAGTTAAATATTTATATATAAGAGATTATTGAACACAAATATTGGATGTTGGTTTTTACCATTCCTTGATGGGTAAGAACACTAGTATATTCATAAAATAATTTTTGTTATATAATTTCATTAGTTGTGATCATGTTGTATTATAGAGGGAATTGGATGTTAGATATTTTTTTAAGTGAATGCACTTTATACGAGGTTTTCTCTTTATTAGGCCCTGTTTATAAAAAAAATATAACATTTTTAGATAAGATAGTTATCTACTTTTTTATAATTTCATTAATTTTAATTTTATTATTTTTACTTGTTTTATTAGTTGATATATATGAAAATGTATGTTATGGATAATTTTTAACAAATATCCCATGTCAATAAAGAAATCAAATCCAATCTAATATGTGGAAGTACAGGTAAATTTTTTAATATTTCATAATATTTTTATTTTTGATATATATATATATATATGTTTGTTTTTAAAATAAATTTTATGTTTTATAACCTCATTTTCATCATCAATAAGGAATCACAGAATGTGGTTATGATGTTTTACGATTCTTCTATGATATAATGACAACTGGATTAACAAATTATTTTCATAAGGTTTTTTAATTATATTTACAATTTTATATTTTATTTGATAATATTGTATTTTTAATCTTATATTATGTAATGTTATTATAGAAATTCAATGAAACTGAGTCATATATAATTGATGAAATTACTCATCTTCAATCCTTGTTTTCAAAATATTATTTATGTATTGTTGGGATTTAAATTATCGGGTATGTTTCATTTAATATTTATTTTTAATATTATTTTTTTCTAAAAAAATGATAAAAAACTAATACTTTTGTTATAATAGGTGTTTGAAGTTAATAATATCAAAGGAATGCTTTAACAATAACAACAGACGATTATGTTATAATTTATTAGGTATGTGTTTTTAAAATGAAGTTCAAAATATCATAATGTAAAGGAGTTTTTAATGAAGTAGTCAATTTTTTTTACAAATTTTTTCTCCTACCTATGAAGTGCTTGGGGATGTAATATTTATAATTTTATTAGAAAAATTATTTTACTTTTGAAAAAATTTTTTCTTATAAACTGACGCCAAAGACCTATTTTCTGATCCTTTTGGCATCAGTTTTAACTAAAACCGATGCCAGATATCGATATTTCAAGGGTCTTAGGCGTCAGTTTTTATAAAAAACAACACCGAATATTGATTTACCAAGGGTCTTTGGCATTGGTTTTCATGAAAACCGACACCAAAGACCCATTTTCATGGGTTTTTAGTGTCCATTTTTGAAAATAACTACACAAAAAACCAATTTTTTCCGGGTCTTCGGCACCAGTTATTTTAGAACTCATTCCAAAAACTGATTTTCAATGTCTCCTTTATAAATGTGGGTTAAAAACTGATGTTAATGTAAAATAAAAACAGATAAGAAAATATGTTTCTACAACAGTGATTGTAGAATATTTTTCTTGATTATATATAACCCATTTGAAAAATTATTCCTTGCATGATGGATTGGTTTGTCTATACAATAACATATAATTGGTTAGTTATTAATATAGATTAATAGAAAAATTGGGGAAAAAATTTATAATTGGTTTGAGTGTATGGATCTTATATTCATAAACATATGGAGTTATTTTATGAAATATATGGGGATCTTATTAGGAAATCACACATGCACTAGGATCATGTCTTAGTATGACTTTTGGATAGTCTTAGACACCTTGTTGTGTTAGTTATGGATGAGATTTATCATAATTATCATTATGTGATTTGATTGACATATCCAAGGTTAGTGTATAACCTTAATAGTAATATATTGATGTTCCTTTCACCTAAAAAATATCTATTGATATGGGATATATTTTTTATATCATTTTTATGATGACTAAGGTTTGATATAGTGAGACAGTCCTACTTTTGTGATGATTCACATTTGGGACTAAGTTCAAGTGAGGGTCTCAATGCTATATTGATTATTACATGAGTCCAAGGTCTTGATATTAGAGGAGAGTAGGTTCTTTAGATGGTTATTATTGATTTTTTATGTCATATCTAATGATAAGATATGAATAGGTTCCCTGTATGATACTCTTACGTGTTTTTATTTTCATTTGATGATTGTTATTTATGGTTAGTGCAATATCCCAAATTTTCTTCATAATAGATAAATATTTTAATAATTTTTTTTTAAAATAAAATTTTGGAAATTTTAATATCTTTTCAAATATGAATGATAAACTGTTTGATTATAACTAGTAGAACCGCACATTTCATCCACGCATCATCTGAATATGAGATAATATAGAATGAATAGTCCATGCATAGTTTGGTTAATCATGAAATATAATCATGCATCCCTATTAGTTGAATCTGAACACATTTTTTCACGTAATGACTTCCAAAGAACCTTGGTAATCTAATTAGGGATTATTATTAAAATTTCACTAATTTTTTTTATTCATATTAATTTTAAAGGGTTATTTTGATATTCTAGAGTAAGTTCTTAAAATAATGAAATTATAAATTAATGAATTGTTTTTTATTCTTTACATAATGCTATAATATGTTGTTATAAAAGTTTTTTAATTTTATATTAAATGATTTTTTGTTTCTAATTATAATTAATTAATCGAAAAGTGTTATGTGTGTGTTATAATATTTTGGGATTACATTATAAATTACAAAAATTGAATTATATATTTGGATGTTCATGACTTGGTGGGTCTAATATAATAGATCCCCTTGTGAGTATTTATATATATTTTAATTACTTAAACCTCTATTTAATTTCTATGATTACTAAGTACAACAAAAACAAAAACAAAAAAAAATATTATTATTATTTTTATGTAATTGAATAATATAGGCCAGGCTTGATATCCACCTCCACTAAGACAAGGAGCTTAACACTAGGGGAATGAGAGATCCTCCATTTATTTTTATTTATCTCTATGATGCATTAAGGTATAATACACTATTAATTATTTGAGAGAAGTCATTTATAAATTTCTCAACAACTTATCTTGTAGCACCCCAAGTTTCAATGAAGTAACCCTTTATTTATGTATTTTATGTATGTAGAGTTTTTGGATGATATTTTGGAGGTTTTTTAATACTTTTTGAAAGTTTTTTGGGCTTTTATAAATGTTCATGGATTGAGAATGGTTATTTTAATCCGTGAAAGTCTTATAGAAATCCATGCATAGTGATATAGGGGACACTGGGAAGGCACATGGTTAGGTGCACAGTTTGACCAGACAATACAGACACCGAAGAGTAGCCATGTGAAGTGTGATATAATTATTTTTCATGGTTGGCACATGGTTTGTCAAACCATGTGGGAAATACATCATAGGTTCTCCTTGAGGAAGAGTCTAGCACACGGTTGGCGTATGATTTTCCTAACCATGTGAGTTAATCGTGCACGGTTAAAAAGTGAGATCCTAAAAAAGTGGATATCACTTGTTTTCACACTTAAGCCTCTCTATTTTTATTATTTTGACACTAAGTTTGTTTTTATTTCTCCCAAAGTCTGTGAAGTCTCTTCCCTTTGAACTGGAAGTGATCTAAAGGCAATTCTTGGTACATTGAAGCTTGATTCCCATAGTAAATCTTCATTTGTGGTAGTTTTTCTAATATCTATTTTTCTTTTCTCTATCAAAATGACATATCTAGTATGTTGGGAATTGATATATAATTTTTTCTGCCAATCATGAAGAAAAATGGATGTTTTTATGATAGGTAATGTTATTTAAGGTGATTTTTTGGATATTCAACCTAGTTTTGTTGAAGAATCATGTAGTTCTCTATTTTCTTCATAATTACTGAGGTAGGTGGTTTCAATTTCATCTCCTCTTATTAAAACCTGAATAATTAGTTTCAAATTGGTTAAATTTCTTGAACTCAATTATGAATTTGGTTTTAAAATAATGGTATAAGCTTTCTTCAGTGTTGAGTTATGGATTTGTGGATTTGGTGAAATTGGTTGTTCAAATTACTTTGTTTTATTGATTTTAAAATATGACCTTCTTGGATTTATAGAAATGTTTTGTTTGAAAGGGTTTCAATAAAATAATAGTTTCATTTAAATCATTTAATTGAAATGGTTTTGGAATACATGGGTTTTTGTGAGTTCCTTCTTTCGACGTGACACTAAATAATGGGTGTGTGCCATTATGGTACAAAGGACATGACCCTAGATAAGGTGCATGTGTCATTGGGGAAAAAATTATATTGTACACTTAGTGAAGACTTATTGTATGGATGAGATACCTCTCATGAGTATGGAACTACCACAGAATCATGCATGTGTGGGTGTGTGTGTGAATCACGAATTGGGTATACCAAAAAGGAATGTGAAATGGTTTAAAAAGGGTTGATTAGTTTCATTCCCAGGACACTATTTTGGTATGTAAATTGTTTATTATTATAATATAAACTATTTAAAATTGATTTCTGTTAATTTTTTTATATAGTATGCTAAAATTTTATATCCTAGTAGCATGAGTAGAGAAGTCATTTGGGGATAGTCTATTGAGTTTCTTTACTCACCCCATCTTTGGAACTTTGATGATTTTATAGATATTATATATCGATACACAGGTAAAGGTAAAGTATCACATTTATTTAGTGGTACTTCATGATACTTTGGATATATTATAGAGTTGGAACATAGATCATGTTTGGATATGTGGGGATAGGTCTTTAGAGTCTTTGAGTTTTGTTGGTTTTATTATCCTATTTATAATAAATGTTTATTTTAGTTTTTTCATGGTAATATAATAAAGTTGGAATGATTTTTCATAAATTTAGTTTTCTTATATTTTTATCATTCATCATTTAGTGGTTTTGGTTATGGTATGATTGGTTATGTTTTTTTATTTTCAAAGGGAAAATCATCCCAAAATTTTATTGAAGCCCTTGACATTCATTTATAACCTTTGGCATATTGGGGATGTCGCATAAGGCCATATAATAATTCCACATCAACTCAAGACAATGAGTAGGGGGATGTTACAAGTGGTATTAGACTTTATTGGTCCAAATATAAATGTGGGACAAGTGGTATTATTTTTTTCGATCATTAGTGATCCGTTGTGTATGTCTTGGAGTGGATAATTCATCCTGGTTTAGTCATTGAGTTGAGATAGTAGAATGAAGTATGATTATTGATACTTTAAATATATAGCATAGAAAGACATATATAACCAATTTATGCTGAACCACAAGTTACCAAGGAGTTGGGTACATAAGTGTTTTGGAGACACTTATAGGATATTAAATCTCATTTTCCTGGTTTTATCCAATTATAATAGCATGACACACATTATAGAAATGAAATCCCAATCAGAGTGAAAATTTCATTTTGAGTAATGATTTACGATTTGGTAAAAATGTGATGTTTTTTGAATAGTGTTAAAATTATCTTCAAATGTTAGATTTTGAAAAAGGCATGATAATAGTATTTTTAAAATTGGTTAATTATCAAATGTATAGTTCAATTTTCAAAAATGGGTTGAAGAAGAAAAGTGTTGAATTTTGGAATTCCTTGTTGTGGTAGTTGTGATGTTGTAAAAATTGAAAATTTTAAGTCTTTAGTTACTAGAGAGTGAGACTTATGGTGTTTGTTGTGTTTTAAAAATTGGAACTCAGTAGGCATAGAAGAAAACAACCCAAAGAAGCTGCTGAGAATTTGGTTGCACCTAAGCCACAGGTGTACCAATAGAAGGTTCATAGTATAGTCCAAGATTTTCAGGATGTGGATAGAGGGAAATGAAGGGATCAACCATGGAAATTCTATCATTCTCTTATGTTCCAAAATTTTAATCAACCAATATTTCTAAGAGTTTCATAACCATAAAATGAATTGGTGTGGATGAACATGATAAATTGAATCTTCAATTTTCTTTGGTATACCAATAGAGTGGAAATTCAAGTTTGTGAGGTATATGATGGAGGATCTAGCATGCCAATGGTGGGATTTAGTAGTTCATACTAAATTATACCAAGAAATTGGTTGGGAGGATTTTAAAAAAAACTTCAAAAAAATTTTCAAAAAAATTCTATCCTCACACACTCATGATTGCAAGAGAAACAAACTTTTTCAGCTTAATGCAGGAGAGCCTATTAGTGACAGAGTGTGTGGATAAATTCAGGAATTTAGTCCATTTTTCACATGATGTTTCTATAAGTTAATCCTTGAAGGAACACATATTTGAATTATAGATGGGGAAATAGATTCCATTAAAGATTGGTGTGATTTTTAAAACAAATTATACAGATTTGGTTAATAAGGAGATAATGGAAAAATCGATATCTTAGGATCTACATGTGGAGGAAGCATGTTTGTACCTATGGGAAATGGTGGGGACTCTAATTATGGGAGCAAGTGGAATAGAGAGAACTATTTCCAATGTATGGGGATAAATATAATAAAACTTACAGATAAATGAATATTCCTCTAATGCCCATGAGTAAATATTGATGTTTACAATGGGGTTATTTTGATAGTATAAAGCGAGAGTGTATGATACCACCTTGAGCATGCCACAATTGCAAACATATGGGGCATATTCAATACTATTGTCTAAGTTCTTCAATGTTAGGTATATAGAACACTTAACATGTGTCGCAGACGTCGTATGATTTAATGGGACGAGGGAAGCATAATAATTATCATAAATAAGACCAAGATATCCATGGTGATTCCAGGAATACCATAACCACTTAGGTTGTACAATCTCAACAACGTATTAAATAAAAAAGTGAAATGAGTAAGAAATTACATGGATCTTAGAAAGTTGTTGTGTATGATCAGACTTGAACATCGATGGTGGGAGGTATGAGTCTTTTGAATTCTACCCTTATGAAATCTTTTTTTGATACAAGAGCATCTTTACCATTTATTACTTATCATGCTATCGATATTTTGGGTTCAAATGTTGAGATAATTACTTATGTTTTGAAACAAAAAAGTATTTTTAGTCAAAGATAATATCAAGCCTTTTTGTATAAATAATTTTTTAAAATGATTGATGGAGTTGAGTTGATATGGATTTTTTTTGATATGGATGTATTTGATATGATCTTAGGTATAGAATGGTTGAATATGTTCAAGGCGTACATCAACTATTATACCAGAAGGGTTACTTTTATGACTGAGTATGGTGTCAAGAATCTCATTAGAGAAGACCAGAATTTAAGGGCAGGTGAAATATTCTTGTTGGAAACATTAGTTGGAATTAAATCATACCATTTTTAGTGTTGAATTTGGAATTGATGAAGGACATCGAGAATATAAGTTTTCCATCAATTGTTAATCAATTTATGAATATCTTTTTTATAAAATTTATTAAGGTTTCTATCCTCAACATAAGTGGTGTTTATGATTGATATCCTTCCAAGGACCAGTACTATTTACATTCTATCTTATCAGATAGAACCAATATAATTAAGGGAACTGAAAGTGTAGTTGGAATAGCTGGAAAATAAGGGGTTCATTTAGCCTAGCACATCTTTTTGGGAAACACTAGTACTGTTTGTCAAAAAGGTGGATGGAACTCTTTTACTATGTGTGGATTACCGTAAGATTAACCAAGTTATGATAAATAATTGGTATCAAATTACATGTATTGATTATCAGTATGATAAAGTGATGAGATTTTAGTGTCTCTCTAAGATTTACTTTTTCTCAGTATATCACCAATTTCTAGTTCAGAAAGAGGATATTCCAAAGAAAACATTTAGGAGTAGATATGGACATTATGAGAATATGGTTATACCTTTCAATCTTAAGAATTCACAAGAAGCCTTTATATCATTAATTAATTAGATATTTCAATGTAATCTAGATTATTTTGTGATGGTTTTTGTGGATGACATATTAGTATATTCAAGGATAGGGGCTGAGCATGAGAAACACTTGGTGACAATATTAGGAATCCCGAGGGATCATCATATGTATTCCCAATTATAAAAGTGTGATTTTTGGACACAAGATTTTTGTTTAATTGGCCATGTAACTCTAAAAGAGGTGTTTATATGGATCCAAAGAAGATATAGGCTATTATCTCATAGCAAAAACCAAAGAATATTTTTGAGATACATAGTTTCCTTGCTCTATCAAGTTATTACCAATGTTTTATTCCTGATTTATCATGACTAGATTCACCAATTAAAGATTTTAAAAGGAATAATGTTCCATTACAATAGAATGAATAATATCAATAGTCTTTTAATAGATAAAGGTTATCCTTACATCTAAATAGATCATGTTTTTTAAAGAATTATGATAAGGGTAAATGATGTATTGTGATGCTTCATGATTTTGGTTGGGATGTGTTATCATGAAGAGAAATCATGTTATTGCTTATGGTTTGAGGAATTTTTTACTTCATGAGAATAACTACCTGAAAAATTATTTATATTTAGTTTATGTACTCCATGATTTTAAGACATGGCATCATTGCCTCTCTGGTGAGAAATTTATAGTGTTTACAGTTCATAAAATCTTAAATCATTTTTTATTACAAAGGAATTTGAATTTGAGACAAAGAAAATGGATGAAGTATTTATAAATGTTTTATATTTTCTAGATGTATACATCTGGTAAGGGAAATTTAGTGGTTGATGATTTATATATAATTTCATATGCTTATTTGGAAAAAGAGGATTCATATTTGTGGAAGTTGATTTCAATACTAGCTGATATGAGATTGGATTGTGAAGACTGATATAGTATAACAACTTTCTTTCCAGTATCTTTGGTCCCTGATTTGGTTGATATGGTTTTATGATTGGATTATGGTTTCATGATTAGATAGGTTCCAATATTGTATTCAATGGACGTCCTATGCTAAACATTACTTTTACACAAGAATTTATGTTCCCATGTTTCATTCAGACTATCCTCTAAAACAATAATCATGAAATTTTTAAGGGTATAGAGAAAAACATGGAGCTTCAAAAGTTCATTTTTATAGGATAGTATTAAATATTTTTTTCTTTGTAGTATTATTAGACAATGACATCAACTTCTAATATCCTCAATGAGTGGGGAGAACTTATCTAGTGCATATAGTTCCCGATGAAACACAACATTCTCTGTTGGAATTCTAGGAATTTTTCACTCCTTACTGATGATAATGTGAGGCTTACATGTATATTAATTGTTTAGAAATTATCTTATTGTAGTTTTCATCATGAATAATCTTCAGATCATTTTTTTGATGGAGAATGAGAACATATGGTTTAGAAATATTTCAAAGAATTCACTAGTATATACTACTATAAATCTATGGATACCACTTTACTCAACTATTGGTTCTAGGGTGGTAATATTAATGGCACTAAGAAAAAGGAGAGAATTTCGATTCTCATGGTGGGATACAACATTTGGCAGGCAATAAATAAATTTTGGGATGAAGGAATATTTTTATCAATATCAGATATCACTTTTAAGACCTAAATATTTCCCTTAGATATGAACAACATAATCAAAAACATGGAGGAGGATCTATCCCTTGGTGTGATTTTTCTGGGCCAAAACCCCTATTGTGGTGGTAGTAGGTTACTACAATCACGTTGGTTCTGGTGGTACACTCACAACTCTGGTTTGAAACTGAATGACGATGGGTCATGTAGTTTTGGAATAAATAAGGGTGGTGGAATTATTTAGGAATCTCAAGGCTCTGTTATCCTCTAATTATCTAGATTTTTTTAGTAATGGAGGATATCTTCAAGATGAGTCACTTTATATATTCACAGGACTGAATATTTGTATTCAAAAGAGCCTTATTTTTTATTTGGTTGTCGTAATGGATTTTACAACAATTTATAATTAACTTCTTGGCCTCAAATCCCCCCCATGTACTATTACATATCTTTACCATAGGTGTAGGGGTTTCATCACTAACCCCTTAGATATCTTTTATAATAATCACATGATGAATAAAGTGACAAACTTAGTTTCCTCTACTACTACCTTGGATGGAATTAATATTTTTTCTACTCTAGTAAACTTTCTTCCAGAAGGCCTTTGTTTTGTCATAGGGGATTCCCTCATGCTTCACTATTCTAGAACCCGGTAGCTCCCTAGCTTTCCTATATGCAGTCTGTTTATTTTTACTTTTTCCTTGGTGTCACTTGTTCCTTTTACTTTGAAATAAACATTAAAAAGTTTTTTTGATTCTTTTAATGGAATAAATTCTTCTTCTAATAAATACTTCAAATAAGGTTATTGTGAAAATTCAATCATGAATTTTAATGAATTATATGAAAATGATTTCATGGAATGTTTGGAAATTATTTATAACAAATTTTTTAAATAGTTTAAAAGGAAAAGGTTTATTTTGATTAACTAGACATTTTCTTTTAAATATGTTTTAGTAAAAAAAATTCCCCTATTAAAAATAAAATTTTTATACATGATTTATTTCTAGTAAATCGTGGGAAATTATTATAAAATTATTTTCCCATTATCGTGTTTTGAAAATTTTTTTCCATTTATTTTTGAAATACCATATGGAAAACCTAGGTAACATAGGATATTACCTACTAATAGTACCTTGTTGTGTTATAAAAAAACATTACCAATAATCCCATTACTACTTTTAGATGTTACTTGGGATAAAAGAAAATTTAAACAATAATAATATGCCACTATTTATTGTTGCATACGTGCAATTATATATTATTATTTATGAACAAAACACATATTAATTATGAGGGAAATATTTATTATCAATAGATGATAAGTTCAATATGTGTAGAAATTGGTAATGTTAATGTGGTGATAGAGTTTCTTATAGGTGTTTTTGTAGTTTACAGTATTGTTGTTGAACTTAAAGTGCATTATACAATTTAAAATTTAGTATATTGTATGATAAACTAAAAGCACAATATGTGATTCAAGAGATAACACTCTGGAATATATGAAATTTCCAAATATACTTCCTTAATTTAACATAGAAGATGACTGAATATATGAATGATTAATATGGATGATGGAAGATAATAAAGAGGAGTAATAGTTGATAATGAATTTGGTGTTACTATAATTTAAATATATATATTTATGACTTTGGTGACATCTGATAATTAGTGAGGTGCATATAATGTGAATAAATTACAATTGTTATGATTTTTGAAAGGATTATTAAAAACATATTCTTATTGGTGTTTATGAGAATCCTCCATTTTTCTTATTTATTAGGAAAAATAATTTTTGAATGTGAAACTACACTTGGCAGATAATGGAAAGAAATATTAGGAAAGGTGATTTAGGGAGCCACATTTAGAATATATAATTATATAAGAATAATTATGGATTCATTAAAATATAAATTTGGATATGTTATGGATGCACTATTTTTAGAAGAGGAACATTAATAATGATTTGGAGATATCTATATAATTTTTACGTATTACTATTAATTTAAAAATGATTTACATTGAAGTGAATAAGGGTTAATTTTTTAGCTATAAAATCGAGAAGATGAAATCAATAAATTATATGTGGAAAAAAATCCTTAAGTAATTCTTATAGTTACTATATGAAATTTAAATGATGAGTTTCTAATGTAGAGATTATGTATATCTTGAAGATAATAGTTGGAGTAAGATGTGTGATTTGATGTTTCATGAATCTAAAATCAAGGTAAAATTATATATAATTGAGTTGGAACTATTATTTAATAAATAATAAAAGTACATGTGTTGAGATTCCCAAGTTTTATAGCTATGTAAGAGTTATTATATAATTTTTAATTCATTTTATATTGACACATAATATTAAAAGGATACATATATTTGACCAAACATTTTCATTAAGGGTATATTCTTTAGAATAAAAATTATTTCTAGAAGGTGAATCTTAAAAGTATGTTAGATGATTCATTGAAAATAATTTAAAGTAAAAATCATTAAAATTATATTCATGAATAATGTTTTTAATTAAGACGTGGTATTTTAGAGTAAAGTTGAATTATTTGAAATTTAGAAGAATTAAATTTAAATAAGGTAATGATATTTGAATATTAGGATATTTGTTGAGAAGAATAAAATAATTCTGATATTAGGATATTATATGAGGATGAAAATGATTAATTATAGATAATACAGAGTTATAGAATAATAACATTGAGTTGAGTTTGGAATGTAGATCAAGATGATAATTATGCTATGTCCAGAAGATAAAATATTGAGAAATATAAATATATATGAAGTACATAAGTTCAAAAGTAGAGAGGATTGAAAATGGGAAAGAGGATGTCCATAGTTAAACTTGGTGGAAATGGGAGGAAACATGTTATCCATAACCATGAATGGATGTGTAAATATTTATCTATGAATATAAATAGTACATAATTCCCTCAGTAATAAACTTATTACTTGAGAATAGAGAAGTTAAGGAGAAGATGAAATAGATAATTCAAATATTATTTATTTAAATAATTTTGTCATATTGGAGTTTATGTTTGGAAGAATCTGTAGTATTATTAAATTTTTTTTGGAATTGAATGTTTTTGAGTATAAACAAAATTTACCAGTATCCAACATAACTTATAAAATTTGATGTACTTGATGAATATAATTTTTCAAAAATAAAGTCTTCAGAAGTTACTTGAGAGTACATGGAATAAATCCACACAGTTTTAGTTATTCATTAACAAGAATTCACGAAACAGTGTTGGGGAAAGAGATATTACATTTTGATACATATAAATCCGAGTTCATTATGATATCAATTTCATATGTTTGGGATTTTTTTTTGAATCCTAGATAGATCCGATGAAATTATATCTATACCATATAGGATAATAAAAGGCTATTAGGACATAAATAATATTGTGAGACAATATTGTGTAAAATAGTATATCTACCAAGGGTTAGTGCTGAGACCTTCCCATATCCAGTGTAGCTATTGGGTATAAAATAATCCATACTCCAAAAATTTTAATGAATATTCTGTATTAGTGATAAAATTCACATTCGTTATTGAACTAGAAGAGAACAAAGAGTATATTTCCACATTGGGATGAGCCTTGTAAAAATATTTTATGACGCTTTATCTTTTTTATTTACTACATTTCATGTGTTAGTGTTTTTTGGGAACACATAAAAAATTTCATACATATTAACTGAGAAAGTTGTTTAAATACTAAAAAGTTGTTAATGTTTATATTTAAAGGAATTCGGAAAAATTGGTCTTCCCAAAGTCAACCCCTCTAATTGTGACTACATGATTCAATGATATAAAGGTGATAAAGAAATTTATAGTGATGATTTTGTTATAAAATATTGATACATTATTATAGGAATCATAGTTTTTCCTGGGCATGTTTGATAAATTTTCACCCATTATGGTTGGATGGATTTTTAATATAGATTTTTTTAGTATGAACTCATTGGTGTGTTTACTAGTTATCTATTAGAATTATAATTTTTTAATATAAATTTATTTAATTAAATTTCATAATATTACTTAATTTTAAGAAAATATAAATGGTATTATTATATTTTTATTTATAACTATCATGTGATGGTTTATTTTATAATGTTTATACATAGAGCATGTGGTGGAATTCTCATATGCATGCTTTGTTACACCATAGATTCATACATTTTTGTGTATATAGATTGTGTTATGTAGTCATATTTTATTTGTATGGATAATATGTATATTATTATTAGGTATTTGACCATTATATATATTATATAAAAATTGACGTGGTTACATATAAAGGTTTTTATATTCCATGTTGTGTTACAAATGTGTCTTTTATTATCTAACTTTAGTCCTGAGTATTTTATAGTACTTGTGTAAAACTTATGTTATTATTTAATTGAATTATTATTATTTTTATACTTATTTTTTAATTATTCAGTAGTATTATTATTTTTTATCTTTTATTAATTTTAGTTGTTAAGGGAACAATCATTCCATGTGCACGAAACAAATTTTCTCGACATTTTTTTTCATCTCATTATGATCAACAATAAATCCTGAAGATATTTGGTATATCTATCTGAGAATCAAGATATGATAATATAGGATGGTTTTCTATAATGTGACATCAAATAACCAATGGAAATTTTTTTTCAGTGATATATTTTGGTAGGATCATTATATCATGATAAGTAGACCACAAAAATGACTGATCACCCTCTTTAAACTATAAGATCAAGTTATCATGGTAGTCTAAGATTTAGTGGTGCCAGTAAAAAACTCATTAGGTTGTAATTTAATTATTTATTACTATTTGAGTTGTAATGGATATAAATCTTCAAGAAAAATGTTATAATTTTTCAATTTATCTCATATATCATAAAAATATTTGATTTATATGATTCCTTTACCAAACATTAAATGTTCCCTGAATGAATAAGAGGCCGAATCAGATTAATAATTTAATTATTGTCGTGTTTATATATATTATAATATGTTTTCTTGGATTTTTTAGTGTTATTTGTATAGTTATTGTATGGTTCATATATAATGTTGTGATCAAGCTGAAAATAAGCAGCTTAAAAGGGGTGGGTAGGGGGAATCAGAGTGGAAACCATGTAAAGATTTAATTCATTAATTACAATTTTCTGGTAACATTATTATTTACTCATTATATGGGAAATATTAAATCTCAATTTCTCTTGTCATCACCCATACATAATATATAAAATATATATAGAAAAAAATTACCACAAAAAGAATTTTACATGGTTCACTACTAAGGGATAATAAAAAGGAAAAACACAAGAATATGTTCTAGGGATCATAATAAGAAGAAACACCGAATCCATTGGGAAAAAATCTACTTTATGATCATTGAATTGTAAGGTACACTTCCCTTATAAGGATTATGAAGGAATCCTTATCCACCATAGGGATACACCATACTTTCTCCTCAGTACACCAATTCAAGGAAGGATAAGATATTTTATATACTTATTAGTGATTTCAATATTTTATAGACTTGGAAGTCTTCTCAAATCATCATATATTTTTTATATTAATTTCATCATCATCTACAAATTGAATCTCTATTAATCCAATTATCCATATGCTTATACACCTCCATTATGTATGTTTTTAAATGCTTATTGAATTTTGATCCACTGTCTTCTTTCCATAATTCAAGGTTATATTTTAATATTAAGATAAATATTTAAAAATTTACTTCCAAATAATAAAAATATAAAAAAATTTTACAACTAAATAGAATTTTCATAATGGAATTATGGTTACTACAATATTTATTTAATTGAATGATATGTAAGTGGAAATCTATATTATTCAAAGAATCTACCTTGAAATGTACTAAATATTATCAATGAAACTCAATATATAATTTTCCTTACTTTTCTCACATAAAACCAAAATGTACTATTTATTACCTTCACATACTTTCTATAACTACTAGTAGAAGTTTTTATAATTATTTTTAAGAATACAACCTTTAATATAGTTTTTAGGATCAAAAATTTCAAAATCTTATAAATTATTTTAGAAAATATCCCAATATTTATTCTGTATATTTAAAAAAAAAATTAAAAAAATTTATCTTGATTATTTAAATCCACCTAATCACAGAGTGATACTCTCCATCATTGAATGAATTGTTTCAAATTTAGCCATACTATGGAAAAAAGTCTATATTTGTGTTTTGGTCATAATTTAAAACAATAATCAAATAAATATATATAATATCTAATTAAAAACCACTTTAATAATTGTAGATAAATATCTAAAATATTTTGAAATCTCAACTGATCTTGGACACATTACGAAGTGGAAATATTACTCAATGTGCATGTACTAGAAACCTCTATAAATAGATAATTCATATAAATTTCAAAAACAGAAATATTCTCCATTGCCTAACCACTATGATGAAACATTTTCCTTCTCAATAGTCAACTAGAGGTTGCATGATTTTACTCTTGTAGCATGATACTAGGAAGAGATTTCATTTTTTGTTATGATCCAATTTCTCCTAACTTATAATTGTATTATGGGATCACCCCTCTACCATTTATTCACCATATTTTGAATATTATATATCACGAATTATCACATATTCACCAGCTTTAGGATAAAACACTTTCATATTAAACTAGTTTTAATCCCACATAATATTTTGATTTAGGCTGGTAATTTTTACGTATATTTTGAACTTCAAAAATTATTATTACATAGAAATTGGTTATAATTATATCATTCCATTTAAGACAGAACCAACCATTCGAAAAATAAAAATTAATATGATTTTATAGATTATGGGGTGGTCTATTCAATTTATGGAATAAACAACCATCCATATCATGTTTTTTATTACATAAATTATATTAAATCTCATAAAATACTGAATTGTGACATGGAAAGTATTATTGCATAATTTATCATTCTATATAAAAAAAATCCATTCAATTTATATAACTCTATGAAAGATCGAACAATATCCATCACCTTAATTTAATAAAATGTAAAATTCGTGCCTTTTCCAAATCTAGATAAATCCATTTATATTATTTACATGAAATGTTCTTGATATAAATAAATACAACTATGGCCTTTCCATTATTTAAAAAATTTCTCCATATATCCATTTTATTTTCTCAAATACTTTCCTTATAGATTTATCATAATAATTCACATACAATACTTGAATTTTTTCAATGTCAGGAATAATTCCCCTTTCAAGAAATCAAACACTAATTTTAAACAGATTCAACACACGATCTATTAATTTAATTATTAATATATATATATTTTTTAAAAAATAACACCATAAATCTTTTTTCACCACCTAACTCCATGTCATATAAAAACTTTATGGAATTATGGAGAATTCACCTCACTCTCTTATTGTTGAAAAAAATGAAAATTGTTTCTTACTATAATGTTTTATTTTACATTTCTCTCTCTTTGTCTATATAAGGGAATAAAGGTTTATATAATGGATATTATTCATTTTATCCCATAATTTTACCTTATATATTTCCATATTTTCCATTCTTGTTCTCTTAATATTCATCATATAATTTCATACTAGAATTATTGTCAATATCACTCCCCCATTGAACTCTATTTTCAATGAAATATCACATCTATTTCCTTTTAAAATTATACCCCTTATTAGGTAAGGTATAAAATACCTGATTTATAGTCCTAGGCTTCTCCCCTTTACTTTATACTTCAACATAGACCATATGGAATAACTTATTGGAAATAAAATTCTAGTTTCTATCGACCAAATATAGGTTACCATTAGAGATTTTGGTTAATTTATACTATTTCCAAACCATCATTATCTCTCAAATGTTTTTCTTCAGCAAAACCATTTACCATTAGTCTCATTCTCTACCACCATATAAAATAATTTAGGTATTTATACTATGATCCATATTCACTCATATATTTTTTTTCATTATATATTTTAGTGAGCCAATTTACCTAGTAAAAATGAGCTATTATCTAAAACATTAAACCAATAGTGTATGAAATTAATGTAATAAACAAAGGTGTAATTACATATTATCAAAGATGTACATTTCACCTCTTAATTCTATAAAAAGTCTTATCTTTAAATTTTATAATCATTGAAAATTTATCCATGTGATCTCAATCACACATACAAAAGATTATATGTGAAAAAAGTACATCATGTGTGTGTTATATCACAATTTTAATTAATGGATGTGACTTGTTTTGAAAAAACAATCATAACAAATAGTATTCATAATTCAATTTCAAATCATGTGTAATTCCTCGGATATTCACTCCCAGTTTTTATGAGAATAAAAATATGCATTAAATAACGTATTTAAAATTGATTGAAGTTCCCAAAACATAACCATCCATGATTATAATATCATTTAGAAAATATTTATTTACTTACATATGAATGAAATTTAACATTTATTATTTTATAGTGCAAGATAAAAATCCATTAACCAATAAAACCTATATCTTCCCCATCCAAAGTCTATTTTCTATCTAAATCCTTTGATTTATTATTTAACAACAATTCTGTAGCATATTCTAGAACATTCTACACACATGATACCCATTTAGTAATATCATTCATAATACTAATATTTATAACACATGGAAAAGGTAAAAAAATAATGGTTAGATTAAATTCCCAATAAGGGGTAGCATATGTTAAATGCTATCAAATAATACACAAGTCATGAATAATATTGAAGTAAAAAATGATATTAAAATAATTCCATTTAACTGTTTATATGAGATTGGAATAAATCCACTGATAAAAAAATAATAAACAGAATCACATCAAAAAATTTATTTTATTGTGATGGAGTCTATAATCCCATAAATCATTATATTTTTGTAAACAACTCATTCCTTGAAAACTTGCATACCGTCAATGCCTTATGCTAACACATAGTACAAAAATGTAAATGGAATACACCCCATTACACAAACTACATTGTCTCATGAGACATACTGATGCATCAAGGGGAAATATACTGGGCTCCATACCTTACTCGATAGCTACAAAGCTTTCATTATATGAAATAAATGAATAATATTATAATACATAATCAACTTTCCTAATAAATCCATAAACGTCCTTATTAGAATAATAAATATATGGTATGTAAATACATTCCCAAGTCAATAAAGGAAAGTACAAGATTATAAACCATCCTTAGAGAGAAGGTTAGTGGTTTCATTAGAGAATGTCACCTATAAAACTTAAGAATATTGAAATATGTTGACATAGATGATTGAATACTTTATAATAGAATCATGTTTAATGGTACAAAATGAGAAGAGATTAATAATTGGAATATTCTGAAACATTAATTTAATTGCCTAACAAATAAATTTTATAATAGAATATGTAGGGTTATTCAAGAAAAATATTTATTAAGGAGGTAAATCCTTTTAAATAAGGTTTAAAATGAAAGTTAAATCATAATTTTTTTGAAACTGCTATTAAATATGTTTAAAAAATATGAAATTATGAGTCACATTCGAATGAAATATTTTTGAAGGTGATAAGAAGAATTTATATAACATTATTTATAAATAAATCCCCAAGATTTTACCTTCAATTAAAATAAATATAAATTCAAAAAATATAGAGTGGATGATGATAGTTTCGAGAGTGGAAAATAATCCTTATAATTTTTAAAAAAATATATATTAATACCCAAATCATAAAAATAATTAAAAAATAATCATTTTAAAAATAGAAAAAAAGAATTAATAAGGTCACATGAAGTAATAAATATTTGGTATTCAAAATAAGGAATTTTTTTTGGAATAAAAGAATATGGACATGGAAGTGAAAAATATTATTTAAGAGGATGAGAATAATTATTAACAATAAAATTTATTAAAGAGAGAAAAATATTAAGGAAGATAATTTTTTTTGAGAAAAGTAAATTCACTAGAGAAAAATATAATGTACCATTGGATGAAAATAAATAACAAAATATAAAAACATTTAAGAACATATTTCAATAAGAAACATTAAAAATTAAATAAATGAATTTGAGTTAGGAAAATATATAACTACATAAGTATTATATGGATTAAATGAACCTGAAAGATAGATTGGGAATCTAACATTAAAAAAAAATACTAAATGTTATTTAGGATAAACTAATTAAATTGTTCAGTAACTAAAATATGTTAAATTATAATAGGTGAAAAATATGAAATCATTCTTAAATGAAGGATAATTGAGAAGATTCCACTTACCTTTATTCACAAATTTCTCAAAAGTACATTATCCTTTAATATAGAAAATAACCATGATAATAAATAATTTCATAAAATTATTAAAATATGTTACATTTTAAACTCTATAATTGTAATTTCTTATTATAGAATTATTTGTTTGTTATTGTTTATTATCATCATTAGATGTTAGTGACATTGATTATTTCATACATTCCAGGAAATATCAATGTTGATACTTTTACATTTATATGAAGATAATAATTCCTTTTTTATTTATGGTAAATTAATGAATTCTCTATAATAATTTATAATTTTTTAATTTCATTCCATGAGGATTTTAGTAATGCTTCATGAGGATAAAATCAGTCAAATTCTAGTTTCTATTATTTTTAACAAATGAATGGTATCATATTAATAATTGGGTAGATATTAATACAATTCCCAATTTTTCATCATAGAATCTTAATCATTTGAAAAAGTTTTTTTTATTAATTAAACACTATATTATAACTATCCGTGAATGTTAGTGATGAAAAATTAAATATATTGTTAATGGAGGTGGTATCCCAAACATAACATTAGCAGCCTTTTCATTTTCCTGTATATGAGAGGGAAGTATATAAATGCTAATCAATAAATCTAATAAATTTTTTGAATACTAATGGAACTTATTTCATCATGTTTGTAATATCCTTAATTTTTAATGATAATAAAACCCTCTTTCATAATAGTTTATTATAACTTTCTTTTGTAAAAATGTAATTTTGAAATAAAAATTACATAATAAATTATTTAAAGGATTTTCATAAGTGAAAAAATAATATATATATATATATATAATTCGTTGTGAAGATATAAATAATAATAATAGTAATAATAATAATATTACTATCTGTGTTTTGGAAAAAATAAAAAATACCTCCATAATTAATTATTGTGTTGCGTTGGAAATAATGAGTGAGAACAGTAGTCATGGTTATATTATTATATTTTCTAAATAAATTTTCTTTTGTGATTAATAAATAATTATTAATCTATTTTTGGAAACTAATGATGGTTACTCTTGAAATATTAATTGTGGAAATGATGGCATAGATTTGATATTAGTAATAAATTATTATTATTATTATTAAAATGGGAAAATATTATTGGTATATATATAAGGTGTATATTTATAATATTGACTTTTTAATGTTTTTAAATGATAAGTTTTATTAAAAAATTCATAATGTATATATGGTGTCTCTTGGGTTTAATATGAGAGAAGAAAATAATATATATATATATATATATATGAGTAGAAATCATAAAGGAAGTAAATTATAAAAGAAATAAATAATAATTGATGAAAGAGAAGGGTTTTAGGAATGGAATAAATTAATTTGTGATTAATTTGATGAATTTAATGTTCCATGGGTATAATTATTTAAGAGAGAGATAAATATTATTTGATTCTTTTTTAGATAATGGTGGAAATGTGGAGGTGCTGAAATGAGCATATAAGAGGAATTGGGAAATACACCTAATGCGTCTCTCTCCCTCACACCTCTCCCTTCCTCTCCTCATCTCTTCTTATTTTTTTATTATTTTTTATTTTTTTTCCAAAACATCTCCCTTCAACATCTCATATGATATTGATCTAATTGATGCACCTTCGGTGTCATTGGGATTATCCCAACAAGCATAATTTTAAACAAATTTCTGTTTCTGGAGGAGGTGAGGTTTCTATGATGTAATTAAACTTGTTTGTCAACCCCTTCCATCAATCTTTATTATAACAAAGGTACCAAGTCCTTAACTTTTGTGCATGAAGTATATTTTTTAGTGACATGATTTTTGGTGTGCGTGTGTTGCTGCAAGAATTCCTTAACTTTATTTCATGTCTTATAAAGTTAATTGAAAAGATTGTTGGAATGTGTGTGTGTCCATAAAAAGTACACAATTTTTTTTCATTTCTTATATTTTTTATTGACATTATTTTTGAAATGTGTGTGCAGCTATAAGAAGTCCTTAAATTCTTTTCTTGAATTACATGAGGTTTTATATGATTTATGGTGTGCATGTACAGCTATAGGATGTCCTTAACTTTTATGCATGTTATATTATTGATTTTCAGCATGATTTCATAACATTCCTGTATATCTTGTGATACTTATGTTTGATTATTGGTAATAGGAGGTGTGAATATGTGTGTTCTTTGAGATGTTATTTTTTATTACATATAGATTTTCATTACTATTATTATGTATATATCTTGACTTGATATGATATTGAGTTGTTATTTTCCCTATGTACAATAAATTAAATATTTTATTATACTTTATTTGAGCATGCATATTTGTCTTATTTGGATAACATGTGATATGTGACACATGTATTGGTTTAAATTGGATGACATGAGAGATATGAAATAATATTTAAGACATGTTATATTTGACGCATGTTCGATCCTATCCTCTAAAAGGGATGTACTAGGCTTTGGATGGAATTCACTTAGAGTATTCTAGTTAGTGGGTTGTGTCACATGCATTTGGGTAATAACATAGGAGGTATATGATAAGAATTTGGTCGATATGTGAGACATGATACATGTTTTTGCTATCCACTTGAGATGGATATGATAAGACCATATTGGTCAGAAATTACATGGACTTTCCTGACCATCAGAATGTGTCACATGCTTAGGGATATCCTCTTGAATAGGATTTTTTTAGATACTTACCAATATTCCATCCGAAATTGTGCCAAAGAAGATATTTCTCTCCTCCATGGTGCTAAAGTAAGTAGAGCCAATCCCCGAGGCACCATCTTGTGTCTGTTACTTGTGTGATATATTGTTTCATATATATACCATGTTTAAGTTCATGGTATGCACTTATATATTTTATGCACATATGTTAAGGGATGTTGATGGTGTCCTATTGATTATTTTATTCACAGCCTACTCGAGCAGTTCAATGCACTTGTAGACTTCATGGATAGAGATTCAATGAAGGTAAAAGGCACTATGGTAGATGGTTGAGTAGGAGGATTTGTATTATGCCATCATTATTTTAAGAAGTTTAGCTAGAAAATCAGCTGTTATTTTTTATGAGCATTACATGTACCTGAGATCCTTTTTTTTATAGTAATTATTTCATTTATTTTATATTATATTTTTCTTCATGCAATCTGAATATTTATTTTATTATATTTATATTTTTTATGAGCACTCTGATAGAGGGTGTAGTCTCCACAATGTTCCAATTGATACAATCACTACTAGTCATAAACCTATGGCGTATGGGGAGGGGTTCTTGATTCCATATGAAATTCCAAATTAGACCAAGTGGATTAGGTTGGGATGATACAAAATGGTATCAAATACCATGAATAAATAAATTTATATTTGTTTTTCTTGATTTGGGATAGGGTAGACTAGATTTAGGATGGTTGATACTTAGGCACACGAACTATGTTAGTGACTGGTCCGCACTGTATAGTGGTCTTACAAATTAAGAAAATAAAAAAAATATGTTTTTATTTTACATTTCATAAAACTCTATTTGTATGATGAAAAATATTTTGATATGTGATTTATGATATTTCATATGAGTTCATGTATAATGACTAGGCACACAGTTTTACATGTTATATATATAACCTATTATAGTGGCGGGTAGTATTTTTTTAATTAAATGCATGTTTGATATATATAAGTTTGCATTATTTTTTTAGCATTAATTATTTGAACTGAGTATACAACTATGTTAGTATACCTACAATGACTGTGACAAAAATGAAGGTATAGAGACAATGGTTAATACAAGGAGGGGTATACCTTGGGTTTTGGGTAGACTCTTATGGGAACTATGTGTGATACCATACAGTGATTATGACTTTATATGGTTTTAATGTTCTTATTATTATAGATATGTATCCCTAGATATGTATGATGTTGATTATAATTCTAAAATCCCAAGATTCTCATATTCCACAACCAATGGTGAAAGAGTCACAAGTGATTTAGGCT
Organism: Viscum album; assembly: GCA_963277665.1. NCBI lineage: Eukaryota > Viridiplantae > Streptophyta > Magnoliopsida > Santalales > Viscaceae > Viscum > Viscum album. The sequence goes on along the minus strand of OY728166.1, from coordinate 422,713,324 downwards.
ACAAGACTTGTTTAGACATTTTATTTTGAGATTGTGCCCTTATTGGATGGAGGAGTCTCTGGGACTATGGTGAAATATGATCAAGAGTTCCACATCAAGAATCCCCCATCATTCTAGGTCACTAGATGACCCTAAGATGTAAAGGACTAGATATGGGTCATATAGATGATCTTTGACCTATTAGAAACCCTTAAGGATTGAAATGTTAATATTGTGACATTTATGATGAAAGGTGAAGCAATACGATGATGGGATGTCATAATATATGCTGGTGGACGAGAAAGAATGAAATTATAAACCTTCAAGGATATTTATTTAGGATTTATATCTTGAAAATTTAGAAAAGGATTGCGGTCAAATTTTTATGGATTTCCAGCTAGGGACAAGGCCTGCTTCCACTTATTATACACATTTCACCAAGTTGATTATATTTTCTCATATTTTTGTGAGAAATGATTATAAGATATCAAATATTTTTTAGATTTTCTTATACCCAAAGTTGACCTGATAGGTCAAGACCTATTATTTGACAACCTATGCTTCAGTTCTTCATAGAGAAACAATGATAAAGAAGAGAATTGAGGAGTACAAAGTTTTAGGTATCCTTCATGGTGATAGTGGAATGGAAAATGACTTCTCTCATATTTACCTTCTTTTTTTATCATGTGAATAAAGAGAGAAGATTAGAGGATATAGGATAGTTCAACAACCATCAATCGATGTAGTGAAAATGTTCATCAACTTCATTCGAAGGAGAACCATGATGCTATAAATGCATACAGAGGGGTAACCTCTCCAATAATTATTCATATTCTCTCAAGAAACATCACATGTTTTGGAATATTTAACTCTTTAAGAAGTTCAACCATCAGGAATCATGGAAACGCATTGCAGGAGTTTACCTATGACCTGAAAAGTAGGTACAGATTCCAAGGGGGTCGGTAAACTAGGTGAATCATGGACCTCGAGGGATAGAGTGTTAAATGATCAGGAATTGAGATTTATCTATTTGAAATAGACAATGGATATGGACCATTCAATGTTCGATGTATGATTCTATTTTATTCTTCTCTATTTAAGTTGTTAAAGGAGTATCTTTTTTGTTTCCTTGAATGATTGGGCTATTTCATACCCTTGTGTTAGTCGCCTATAATATTTCTATTTCATTGGAGAAACTTCTTGAGAATGATTAGTAGTTAGAGGGGGATAAATGTAATCTCCTCAATTTTCAATTATAATAAAACCATCTTTGATAATAATTTAGGAGTATTTTTTACTAATGCATTTTTTCTATAAAAATCACTCAAAAAATTATTTAAAGGCTTTGTGTAAGTTTTAAAATAATGTTTATATAAATATTTTGTTAAGTATAAAGAAATAATAATAATTATTTTATTATAATTTTTTATTAGTATCGAATAAAAAGAATACTTTAATAACTAATAATTGTGTTATGGTGGAAATAATTAGTGGGAAAAGTAATAATGCTGATATTATAATTTTATATAAATAAATTTATTTGTTTTTTTAATAAATATTTATTAATTTATTACTAGTAATTAATTAATAGTACTGTAGAAATATTTTGTGTGGTAATGATGGTGGATATTTAATAATAATAATACAATATTGTTATTAATATTATTATTAAATTGGAAAAATAATATTCTATGTATATATGTATGGTGTATATATATAATGATTAATTTTTAATGTGTTTCAATGAGGATTTTTAATACAAAAACACATGATGTGTATATGTTGGAACTTGAGTTTAAGATTAGTGAATAATGTAAAACAAATATATCATTAAGAATAATAATTATAATAAATTATATAGTAAATAAATAATAATTTATGGAAGATAAGGGCATATGTGTGGAATAAATGAATTGGTGGAGAATTTAATAAATTTATTATACCATGGAGGTAAGGGTTTATAATATAGATAAAAATTTATTGATGATTTTTTATATAGTGGTGGAAGAGGTGAGGAAACTAAATGAGCATACATAAGGAATTGGAAAATAACCCTTACATCATTATCTCCCACACACCAGTCTCTTACCCTCCCTATATCTTATTTTTTTTTTAAATTATCTCTTCAATATATCATACAATATTAATTGAATTGAAACACCGTCAGTGTTGTTGGGTTCATCTCAATGAGAATTGAGATCCAAACATGAGACAAGCAATAACTTCTTTTTGCACGTGTCTTCAATGGAAAAAAATCAATGCAGAGGAGTACATCCAAACATGGGACAAGCTTGTCAACTACTTTGAAGACCTTATCAAAGATGATCTGGATAAAAAGGCACACTCCCTTCATTGGGGGATATATTGGGTAAGAAATGCCAACATCTTTAGTCTCACTATTAACAATTTTGTGATTTCCTACTATGTCTAAAGCTTTTGGCCTTGTACTTGTATGGTTTCCCACTTTTCCTCAAAAGTGCTTTTGGAAATAAAAAGTCAATCTTAGTAGTAGTGGTGAAATTAAACTCATATATCAACCCTTTTCATAAATCATCATTATACTTAAGGCATGGAGACCTTAACTTTCATGAATGTATTATATGGGTTATTGACGTTATTGTTGGAGTGGATTTATAACAGTAGGAAGTTGTTAATTTTTTTTGAATGTCTTATATGGGTTCTTGACATGATTGTTCGCATTCATGTGTATCAATAGGGAGTACATAACTTTTGTTCATGACTTATATAGGTTATTGACATGATTTTTTTCACTAGTTTATAGCCATAGTATGACCTTAACTTTCATTCATATCTTATACAGGTTATTGAGATGATTTTTTGTATGGATGTGTAACCATTGGAATTTTTTATCTTTAGTGAATATTTAATTATAGGTTGTTGGCATGATTTCCTGGCATGTAAGTGTATCCCGTGAGACCTATGTCAAATTTTTGATCTCAAGAGATATTTGGGTGTACTGTATGAATAGTTCTTGTGTTTCTTACAAATGGGTTTTGATGAATATGATAATTTTTACATCTTGACTTGACATGAAATTGATATTTCATTTGCATTATATATCATATATGATGTATTTATCTATATTAAATTTATGCGAGTGAGTTTCAATTATTTGATGTAAATTTGAGATGTTACACATGTATTGTTCGACATTGGATGACATGCGAGAAATGGAATATTACTGATGATATACTAAATTTGATGCATGTTTGAGATGATCATCTGAGAGGGATATTCTAGGATTTGATCAAAATGTACTTCAAATATTCTAGTAAGTTGGATATGTCACTTGATTTTGGCTGTCCACATAGGAGGGTTGTGATAAGACTTTGGATGGAAGGTGGGAGCTAAAACATATTTTGTTTTTCCAATCCAGATTGATGTGATAAGGCTATAATGGTCAACCTGCACTTATGTTGTACCAAATGACAGAATGTGTCACAAGCTTAGGGATATCCACTAAAGTAGTATTTTGTAGGATAATAACCTATTTTTCATCTGACATTGTGCCGAAGAAGGTTTTTTTCTCCAAATAAGGTTACGAAGTAGGTAGAGACATTCTCCAAGGTCCTAGAATGTGTTTCTTACTCGTGTGATACATTATTTTTATATTTGTAATCTGTTTATGTTCCTAGAATACACTTGTATATTTTATGCATAGACGTTAAGGGACGTTGGTGGTGTCCTAATGAGCCTTTTACTTATACCATACTTGAAAATTTCAGAAAATTTTTAGACTACATGGACAGAAATCTAGTGAAGGTAAAATTACCTATGGTAGATGATTTAGAAGGTGGAGCAAGATGAATTAGTCACTGCTTGATGGAGTTAAGGAGGGACGTATGCTGCTATTTTTAACAGCTTTACATATTACTAGGTTTTTTTATTTTTTTTAGGTTATTATGAAATCCTTTAAATCTTCATTTCTTCCACATTTTCTCTAATTATTTATTTTATTTTGTTGTTATTAATTATTATGTGTACTGTAATAGAGGGTATAGTCTCCCCATTGTCCCACTTGAGACCGTCACTATTAGTTGGAAACCTATGGCGTTAGGGGAGGAACAACTAAGGTCATGTTGCATTCCAGCTCAGACCTGATTGTTCATGATATGATTACAATGTTATTTTGGTTATAATAGGTTAGGATGAAAAATATTTTTATGAAAAGTTTTTTAGTGGATAGTACACATATTGAGGATTTGTTTATTCGAATAGAGTTCCTCTTGAAAATTGATAGCTTTGTAAATATTCTTGTAAATATGGGTGGCCAAATGTGGAAGAGGAATCAAGGAGAGGAAAAATTGGTATAGGTTCCCTAAAATTTACAAGGTTATATTGGTTTGAAGTGGGTGGAGGTGAACTCCTTTTATAGGTTAAAAATAAGAATATTTTCAGTGAAACTTATGTTAGGAGAGAGGTAAAGATGGAATCCCATAGGATTTAGATGATTTAGGTGAGAAAATTTTAGTCATAAATGTGGGATTTTTGTTCCCACATAAAAATAGTCTTCTATATAGTCTATGATTCATATTAGTTAACAATATTCATGCCTCTTTATTTTAAAATTTTTCACCCTTATTAACCTCAAAAAAGTATTTACCATGGTAACTAGTTTTATAACTAATAATATAAGGTGATCCTTACTTCAAAATTTTAACATGATGATTCTAAATTTTTATTCCATTTAAACTAAATCAATATGAACATTTTATATTTTTCTAATAAATTTAAAAATAAGAAAGTTATTTTTTTGAAACATGTATTTCTATACAATAAATATATTAATTCTTATTTCATATGAAATAAAAATTAAATTTGTTTTAATATATTTTTTAGGTTTAAAGATCATATTAGATTCATTAAAAATACATTTAATTATATAGATAATAGTGACACAAAATTTATAAATCAATTCTTTGAAAAATAATTGTTTTACCGTCGTAACTAATTTTTGATTTAGTGAAAACTTTTATGTTAATAATTAAAATGATTTTATCACCAAATTATTATTTTATGAATAAAATTATAAAATCAATTTTATTAATCACATTTTCTATATTTTTAAAAATTCATTTTGAATTTAAGAATGCATATTTTATGAAAATGATTTTGGGTAAAAACATATCTTTTAAGCATCAAATGGACTCATTCTTATTAATTGTTTAACAATGACTATTGAATAGTTGTTAATTTATTTTATTGTAAATTTTATAAATAATTTACATGAAAATAATTACTTATTAAAGATTAATAAAAAATATAAACCACATTCACAAAACATTTCTTTGCAAATATCCTTTTTTATAAATAATCTTCATTAAATACCATTAAAAATACCTTTTCATTATTTAAAAAGATAATATTATCAATGTATTGATATTAAAATATTTTATTTACTTAGTTTATTACATCATATCACAATATAATAAAAATAATATGTATCATATAAAAATATTTCTTAATTACATATTTTAATTAAATGTTATATTTTTATTTGTTTAATTATTATTTGTGAATTATATTATTTTAAATTTGTGACTAAAAATACACAAAATTATATCATACACATATATATCTAAAAAACTTATTCCCAATGAACATACTTTCAAAGACCACATTTACAATGACTATATTTAAAATGATACCATTTATAATGACTACATTTCACATTATAACAAAAATATTTCTCAAATTACCTCTTATGAAGTCAATCCATCCTTACCACTTGAATAAAAAATACAATTCCCTTTTTTTTTAATTTTTCTATATGATTTATAATTTGATGATGTTTTTTCTAGTTTATGTTTTAGTTATAATAATGGTGATTTTCAAGGGTGAGGATGACCAATGGGATCTAGTAGTTTGAAAGATAGTATTATTTTATATTTATTGTACAATTTTTATATATACACTCTTAGTAGATGTAATCATACAAGGAATTTAATATTCCTTGGTATGTAATACAATTTTTTAGGTGTCTTTCTTATAATGTTTCATTTTTATTGAATTACGTGTTGTTTATTTTATTCATATCATTTATGTATTATATTCTCATCAAGATAAAATGTGTTAATAGAATAAAAAAATTCTATTTATGAATGATATACATAAATATTATAGAAACTAAATGAGTTTGAAATCATGGGGTGTCACATTATCCCCCATTAGAGAAATTTGTTCTTCATAATTTTTATTATTAATCACTAATGAAAAATATATTATAGTCTTACTAAAGATATGATTTCCAACTCACTATCATAATTATGACTATAATACTATTATTTTCTTTAATAATTGGACCATATAGATATTCTGAAACATTTTTTAAAATATTTCTCCTTAAATACCAAATTATATTATGAGTTTATAGAGACATAACTATCATAGTTTCATTTTTTTAATCCTGGTGCCAAAAAAAATACTAAAACCAAAATGGTTATGATAGAAAAGAATATAATCCAAGTAAATGACCATTTAAATACTGAAACACAACTCTAATTTAATTTATTATATAAAAACACCATTTCAAACTATGAAAATACTGTACCAACTATGACATAATTGGATTATATTATAACTCATCCAGTTTAACCTAGGATACATTTGTAATTTTCCTATCCATTTATATAACATTGATAGTCATATATTACAACATAAAATTTAATTCAAATGAATTATTATATATTATAAAGATCATGAGAAAATTATAAAGAATATACCCTAGGATTTTCATACCATGTATGCTGTTAGGCCCAACTGTAGTGAATATAGCTAAGATAGAGTTAATACCCAACAAATATTTTTTAAGGATTATTATCCCATGAAGAATTTGTTCTAGAGCTCACATGAAATTATTTTTTTCCAGATAAGGATTTAATTTATAAGAAGTCACACAATGTTACAAACCCACCCCAGATTCCCTCTCAAACCATTACCTGAACTGAACCATCAAATACCTGTAGGGAATTCCCCTTCCTTACGGGATGGAAACTAGAACCTGAGAATCATCAATAACTAAAGGAAATGATTTCTCCCAAATCGAGGATTACAACATAATATATAAATAAATAAATAAATATATATATATATATATATATATATATATATTCAAGATTATAATAAATATTAGAATAGAAAAATAAGAAATATATTTCATATCAAGATGGAAAAAGAAGAAGTGATAGACTTCAGACGTAGCTAAAAAATATCCAAGGTACAAGTCCAACAAAAAATACCACTTAAAACCAAAATAGATACTCCATGTGATGGCATGGATGGACTTCCACTATCTCACAACTAGCTACCAAGAAATAGCTGGCACAAACCTCACCCCCTCACTACAAAACCATAAAATTCTCTACATTGAAAGACATAACATGGTGTATGAATCGCTAAATTGGTGTGTAGGGCGTGATCTAATTAGGGTCAATAGGATCCCACCCTATTTTTCTATACCAAGTTTCTATAAAATAATCCAAACATGATAAACATAAAAAAATATAGTCATGATAAATATTTAAACAATTTTATATAAAAATAATTATAAAACATTTCCATTTTTTCCAAATTTCAAAATAATAATGGTAAAATAGTTTCAAATCATTTCATACACATTAATGTAGTAAAATAAAATCATGTTTCACATATCATGTAAAATAAAAATCATTCCAAACCAAGGCATGGTTAACATCACACTAAGGATCATAACAGGTTAGGATAATTAGGATAATCATACCCAAATATAAGCAATAGTTCACATCAATCATCTAGATATATTTATCAAATCTAGAGATCATAGGAACACTCTATGATGTGAACCTCCCAACCCTATCTAATATTTTCCTGGAACAGCAGGCCCAAGAACCAGTGGAGCACCCCTAGAGTAAACCCAAAAATAGTTTAAATAGATGAGCCATATTACCATAAATTACACCTAAGTACCCAAGGATTCCAATGAGTTACACATTCTAAACCATTTTATAAAAAAAATCCTTTAAAACAATTATATAAATCCATTTCAAAATGATTTTAAAATACCTTTCCTTTTTCCAAAACAATTGAAAAACCATCATTTCTAAAAACCAATTTCCACACACATAATCCAATAATTACAATTTATTTTTAGAATGATTTATAAAAACCAGAGAAACAAATTTCATCCTATGTCGACTAGAGAAAAAACAACCTACCTAGAAGATAGGTTACACATGACCATAACTGGGATCCACTAATATGGAATAATTTAGTGATAATAATGGTTTCCCTAGAAATATTTTGTACATCCTAGAATCAATTGAACATGCTAAATGGTAATTAGGGAGGAAAAGTCACAAAATACCTCAAATAATGACCATTATACACCATAAAGAACACAAGGGTCACCCTCCAAAGGAATATCAAAGAGTGGATCTAGGAACAATCAAGAAGATTATAATCACGGATAAAATGATTTATAAACATAATGAAAAAGTGCTACCATTATAAATGATATTGAAGCAGCATAAGGATATCATACCCAAAGAGACACACCAAAATTGTAATAAAGATCAATATCTGAATGAAATGATTTGGAATTAGTTATGACCCCCAAAATAAACTAGGATAACTCGTAGGTATTGAGGGAGAAGCTGATTATCAAATGAAAAATTAATCACCCATATAGTTCCCTAAAGAAAATAATTCTAAAAAATTCATGACCTCAAACCATTTCATGTTATGAAATTATCAATTTATAAAATATTTGAAAAAATAAAACACCTCAGATGAAAAATCTTTATTTTTGACCGTTTCACAATTTGAACACTATTCACAACATGTAAACCATTCATGCCTAGAACTAATTCTTGAAATATACCTGATAAAGGCTTCAAATTGTGTAAAAATCACATGACATGAAAATATAAAATTAATATAAAATATTCTAGATTATGAATGGAAATATATTAACCCCTTAATTGGTTTATTAATTGGACTCCTTTAATTCCAAAAAATATACATCCCTGAACATTAGGTTATTTTACCCATCAAAATATCTTTATCTTTGAGAATCACAAAACATACCAAAATAAAGAGGAATATGAAAATAGTGATGGAGAATACATAAAATAAAATAAAGGGATGTTACAAGATCCCCACCATATGAATTTGTATACCTTGGGAAGTCATATGGAAGAATAGTTTCTAGAAATAGGTGAGACCACTTATCCCTCATCATGAAATGAGACTTCCATTTCCTTTTATAATTTGATCAATTTCACTATATCACTTTTAGCAATGTAATGGACATATCATGAAATAATTTTACCCGAGAGTTAATGATTTCCACTGAATTATCCATAATATAATCATTTGGATGTAGGTTTACCTCATCCCAACTCAGAATGTGAGAGAGATCAGAATGGTACTTCTTGAGATGAGATATATAAAAATATCTTAAATACAAATCAACTGAACTCAAAATTAAAACAGATAAGAAAAATTACCGAACCACTTAGTGAACTCAAATTTTCTAACATATCTCAAAGCCAAAATTCCATGTTTTCTAAGATAATGGTGACCCAACAGAGGATAAACATTCATGAATACCCAGTCACCAATTGAAAACTCTAAAGGAATATGTCGATGATTCACAAAAATTTTATATCAACTTGAGGAAATAACCAAATATCAATGTATATTTTGAATCCTCACTGTTGCCTCTAGAACAAGACTAGATCATATAATTGAGGCTTCAACCACCTCTTTCAAAAAAATAGTTGACTTGAAAGAGATACCATATAAAGAATCAAAAGGAGACAATTTAATTGGTTTCTAATAAAGGTGTTTATAAGAAAAATCAACCATTCCCTGATGGCTATCACATTATCCACCAAAATCCATGATATAGAAACATATAAAATTCTCTAGGATATGAATTTAATACTCCTTTTAGAAGTCTATATGTGGATGCTAAGTTGTACTCAACGTGACCTGGGTCCGCATCACTCTTAGAAACTTCTATAGAACTGTCAGTTAATCCTTGGATCCCTTTATGAAATAATTTTAGGGGAACCCCATGATACCTTACAAAATATTTTAAAAATAACTTACCTAGGTCGTTAAATTTAGTGATGTCATTGATGAAAATGACATGAGATAAATTTATATAATAATAAATAACCATAGAATAGAATTAGTTCCTTAAGGAGTTCATGTTGATCCAAATTTTTTTTCCATGGACACCATATACCATTTACAAAACATTATCGAAAGAGGCTGGAGAAACAAAGAAGGTTTTATGTGATTTACTTTTATCTATTGGTATGAGTAACAATAAGAAATATAATATGTAATGTCATGCTTCATAAATATCCAAAAGAATCACATTATCATGTTACAATACATCTTTCTAGTGTGCGGATGAACGACTCATGAATAACTATTACAATAAAAAAGATGAGCTTCACATAGTTGTTAGGATGAAAATATAATCTCCCAAAAGAGAATATTGTTTTAAAATAGAGACCAACTAGAAATGGTGTCCAAAATATATAAAGTCTCTTGAATTCCCCTTATGTCATCATCATGCTACTGACCATACAGAATAGACTCCAAGAGAGAATATGATAACTAAACACTATTCATAACTATACATAAAATATCCTCTCAAGAGTCCATTTACAACTAATTAAAGATCCCCATAAGCTTCCTCTCCACATTCGATTCTAGAATAACCTATAATGGATATTTACTATTGAGATAATTTTCAATTTCAATCCACTTTCTTGGGGGTTTAAGTTATGTTAAATTCAATAGTATAATGGTATTCCACCCACCAACTCAATTTTAGATTCATTTCAACTGGAGAAAATCTACAACTCAAACTCTTATGGTCATAAAATACTGTGAACCTCTCCCCAAATAGGTTGAATTTTAAAAATTTAAGCCCATGAATAATGAAAACATGTTATAAATCTTGAGTTGGGAAATTCATATCATATTGTCAAAGCTATAAAGATCTATAATATACCACAAGATCATCCTATAGAATCAGGAAATCAAGACCATCCCTAGAAGCATCATATAAAACCACATACCCTCTACTAGGTTTAGGTAAGATCATAATTGAAGCTAATATTAGAAGCCCTTTCAGTTAATTTAAAGAAGACTAATATATTGTATCCCATGTTAATTTCACCCCTTTCTTAGATATAGAAGTAAATGTGATTCCAACATTTAGAAATCCTTGAAGAACCATCTGTAGTAAATAGAATAACAAGAAATCTATGAATCTCAAAGACATTCCGTTTCTCTTACCATGAAAAGACAAACTTAACCTTCTTATAATCAATTGATAATACATCCTTAGAAACCACATTACTCAATAACATCACTTTTTGGATCTAATAAATTCATTTCAAAAGATTTCCATAAAAAATTCAACACATTAGGATTTCCAGAACCATACTCAAATGGTGTTTGTTCTCAGGATAATATTTCAAATAAACCAAAAAATTATCCACGAACACTAAAAGAAGTTTCTAAATACTCATAGAATATATGGTTCATAAAATACATGAAAATTTTAGGATCATTCATTGGATTAAACCACAAAACAAGATAATCATAATGGCCACACCTACTATAGAAATCTATCTTCACTATATCACACTCCAAAACCATGAGCTAATGATAACCTAACTGAATATTGATATTTGAAAACCACCTTCCCCTTAAATCATTGAAACAAGTCATAAAAATGGGGAAAAGATAATTATTCTTAACAACTATCTAGTTAAACATCTGATAGTCCACACACAATTAAAGTGAACTATCAACCTTCTTAGAAAAGAGCATAGGGGCTAGAAAAGGTGAACACTTGGGTGAACAAAACCATTCAACATCGGACCATTGAACTAAATCTTTATCTTTATCACCTTAATTTTTTAAATATTATAAGAGGGTATCAAGATTTTCTACATACCTGATACCAGATCAATCTTGAACTCTACCTCCCTATCAAGTGGAAGCCAAGGAATTCAGCTGAATTTTTTTAGAACAAAACTAAAAATCAAGGGAAGATTACCCATAATAGAAACATCATTAGTCTCATCCAAAATAGTAGACAAAAAAATAATGATCTATGAGTAGAAATGTATGGCAAGACAAGACCTTGAATCCCACTCTCCTTGAAACAACTGAGAGATCCTATCGACCGCAATAAATGAGGCATGCCAATGAAAAAAATCAACTTTTGCATGAGGAGAAATAAGCTATTCTATTGTATTAATGACATCAAATAGATAGATATTGAGAATTATAAAATTCTTGACTACGTTCGCATTATCTATCGACTACAAAAAAGGGACATAAAAACCCATGCTCTATCCTCTTCCCATGAGATGTTGTTAACTCCATATCAAAGGACATGATTTCCATTATATGTTTAAGAATACACACAAAATTAAAAGGTATAAATTAGTTAGAGTATCCTTTAACAAATAAAACATTTTCTATTGAATATTCAATATAGATGGTACCTCTCATTTTCATTGGACCTACATCTACCTCCCCTAGATAGTCATCTACTATATGAAGGTGCTTCATTGTTGAAGCCTATGGCTAGAGCCCTTTAATTTTTAATAATTTGACAATGCTGTAATAGCCTTTGGAGATAAAGTTACTTAAACATAAAGAGGCAAAAACATTAACTAAAATAACACTATATATAATCATAATATCCCCAAATGTTACACATCTTCTCAAATTCTATATAAGAACCTTGGGTGTGACCAACAATTACATATTTATAGTATCTAAAGGTAACACTACTAGATGTAAAGGTTGGTGAAGAGGAGGCCCACTATTGAGAACCACCCCCACCTCTCCTGCGATGACCATGTAACTTCCTATTATTCTGTTTAATGCCATTGAAGCAACAACTCACTGGTAAAGAAGGGAAAAATAACCATCCTTATCTTCCATATCCATATCCACCATTATCTCCCAATCTACTATCTCCACATAAGATGAAAGATTTAGCATAATACCCACAATATAATATCTGATAAAAAACTATAGGTACTTATGAGCATTCAACTGATCATTCTTTACTACATATGGTGGAAAATGAACCATCTACATGAACTAATTGGTGTACGTCAACACTGAATGCTCTCTCTGCTATTAAGATAGGATCTCTAGATACTTCAACATCATCATCCACCGTGGAAAATAATACTAAAAGAAGGGATTCATGAAACCCTTATATTCCAATCCCAAATGTCTTTCTTTCTGTACAATGTAATCCAAACACCACATGTTGGGAACCTCATGTCAGAATGCTACAGAAATTACCTTGATATTCATATATGTGTCTGGGAATTTGAAAATCAAATTGATCTTTTTTATCTAGTACTCTACCCATTTTAATTAAATCATACCTTTAATGGATATTGTATTCTCATACTAAAACTGCCATTACTGATCAATTTCTCTTCTAGCTCCTAGATGAACCTCAACAACTGTATTTTGGACTTTCAGTACATTTTGGTCAACATCAAAAACTTCCTGATGTATAACCTCAATAATATTTTGATTTAAAAGTGGATTCCCCTAATGAAAATCCACTTCAACCTTTTAAAGAACCTATGGAAGAAATATTGAAGGCATTATACTACACATTGAAGTAGAATAAAAGAATAGAAAATAATATAATCATAGTTTAAATATAAAAACCATAAGATAAAATAACTATAAAGTCTAAGAACTCAATACATGAAAAACACATCCCATCCTCCCATGGTTACTTGAGTATTTTCATGAAAAGGGTTGGCCAGGAACTCACTGAAACATACCTATAATGTGTTGGAAATAATATCTCTAGTATATTAGATGTCCCAACATAAGGATTATTGGGGAAATAACACATCTAAAACCAAACTTTGATGAACCTCACTTGGATACCCTCCCAAACTGACACCCGACCTGAACCATCACATAACCAATGGGAGTTCCCATTCCCCATGGGATACCAAATAGAACTTGGGAATAAAAAAACCATAGGGAAATATTTATCCCAATCTAAAGAAGACAACATGAAACACACACACACACACACACACACACACGCATATACAGGATGGGAAGAACTGGTGGAAGATAAAAACAAGAAAGAGTATTCATATAAAAAAGGAAACATAATAGGTGATACAACTCAAAAGTAGATAAACAAACTCCAAGGTATATTCCAAAAAAAAAAGGAAAACTAAACAATGAAACAATTAATACATGTGATTTCATGGAAAACCTACACCATATCACCACTAGATACCTAAACACAGCTGACAAAAACCTTCCATCTCAGTAAAATGTTATGCATCTCCCTGTATCGAAAGACTTAACATGGACTATGTGTTGCTGAAGTTATGCACATGGTGTGAGATAAAAAGGCTTAGTAGGATCCCACTTAGGTGTTTCATATCAATTCTCTATACAATAATCTTAACATTCTAAACTTTAAATAAAACAAATAATAATAATTAGTTAAACAATTTTATGTGAAAACTATGGTAAAAAATTTCTCCATTTTCGATATTTCCAAATAATTTACATAAAAATATTTCAAAGAATTTAATATAAATCAAAGAAATCAAATTAAAGAATGTATCACATACCATATCAAATCCAAATCAGTCCAAAATAAAACACATGTAACATCAAAATAAGGATTACAACTGCACAAGCTATCTAGGAAAATCATACCTAGAAATAGACAATAGTATGCGTCAAGCCTGTTGACATATACATTGAATATAAAGTATATAGGAACACCCAATAATGTTAACCAACCAACCTATATATGAATTACATAGAACAACATGCCTAGGGGGGAGAGTAACACCCCATTAGTAAAACCCCCTGATATAATGAATAGATTAATCCTATTACCACACTTTCACCCTAATACCCAAGGCTTCCCATGTGATACTTTTTCCAAATAATTTCATCAAAAAAATTCATTGATAACTATTTCATAAATACATTATAAAATTCATTAAAGATACATTTTATTTTATAAAAATAAGGGAAACCCCATATTTTACAAAACCCACTTCCATAAACAAAAATAAATCATTCTAATTAATTATAAAAACATTTATAAAAAAAGAGAAATACAGTTCATCCAACATATACTAGAGATGAAACCACCTACCTTAAAATAGGGTCATACACACCCACAATATGGATCCACCAACATAGAAGAAAAAATAAAAAACTAAGGCCCTAGAATCAATAATTATATATAAAAATCTAGTCAACAAGAAACATGGTTGATGGAGAGGACAAATCACACCATACCTCAAAGAATGCACATGCCACACCACAACCAACACAAGGTCCAAACTTTGAAGGATCATCACATAGAGAATATTAAAAGGATCAAGAATATTATCATAATAGATCAACAGATCCATAATTATAGCGCAACGGTGATACCATGATCAACTACAATTAAGAAGTAGAATGATATCTTAGCTGAAGATACACATCACAACAACAAAAAAGATTAATCACTAAATGAAATGATTTGGAAGGAGAATAGATGACCAAAATTCCTTAATAGTTATCCTAGGTCGCAAGGGAGAATATTCAAATTTAATGATAATTTATTCACCTAGTAAACAGAATTAAAACCACTAATTCAAAAATATTCATGACGTGAAACTATTCCATGATGTGAATTTATCAATTAATTAAAGACACTAAAAAATTAACTTGGATTAAAAATCATAATCTTGTCTATTTCCTGATGTGAAAACTATTTATAGAATATAAAACATTCAATTAATGAACCAATTCATGAAATCTGGATGACAAAATTTTCACATATTGTAAAAAATTTCAAGACCTGAAAAATTTCAACAAAAAATAAAATAATTCAGATTATGAAGGATACCGTCTTAAGTATTTTACACATTTACTCTAGGAATCCATTAATCTCAAAAATCATACATATATAAACATTTTGAATTTTTTCCCTAAAAATGATATATATCCTCAAGAGTCCAAAAAAACCCAAACAAATAGGACAATGAAAATAATGATCAGAAATACATGAAACAAGGTAATGTGTTATGAAAAAACTCTATATTTTAACATTATTTTATGATAGTTTTCTTATATTTTGAGTATTCCATTAGGTTCTCAATAATTTATTATATTTATAATTTATAATAATAATTAAATAAATTTTATTCGTACTATATACTAGACCAATAATTATTGAAATCCTTCTATAACTGAACTAAAAGTTTCCATTATCTGTAAACAACATAAAATCACATACTAATCAATATATATATTAATCATATATGATCTCATAAGATAACATGAATTTGAATTAAATAAAATACCATACCTAACCTAAGGTAAATCTATACAGTGATCAGTTACTCTTCCAAATCTCTAAAGATATCTAAACCCCACATTGAAACAAACTAGGATGCCTTAGACCCACACCCCCTCTTTTGGTTCTATTAGACCTATAATTTAAATATCAAATTTGATTCAGACTTAAGTGGTCAAAACATAAACATCCAATATTTAAATATCAATAACAAATATTGAGTCACTTACATAGAAAATATATTTTATGATTATAATTTCGTAGAGTTAGGAACAAAATATAAATAAAAACACATATATTTCACATCCAATGATCATTTTTCATAGTAAATATAGGAATTATTATTTAATCATATTTCTTTTACATGTCCCTAAATTTTTTTCAGACATGATAAATATAAAACAAAATAATCTTCTTCATAACCTTAGTAAATGTGAATACATTAGAAAGCAGAGACCACATGCTCAATAAGTGTTAACTTATATTAAATGCTATCAGATAATAAACATGGTATGCATAATGTAGAAGGAAAAATGATAATTAAATAATAACATATAGTTAATCAAATAATCTTGGAATAAGTCCATGGATAATGTACCTAAAAATATAATCTAATGGAAAATAATAAAGGGTTTTCATGGTGATTTAATTGATAATTTAATACATATTAATCTTACTATCAAGGCTTAGTATGATGAAATTTACATACCTCCATGACCTTATGGAATGAAATAAAACATAGACCTATAAGGAATACACCCAATTTCCCATGATATTTTATCTCATTATAAATACTAGTGAATTGAAGATTAATTTAATTAAAAACCACTTCCATTACATATTATGTATAATTAATTAGTATTATGAATGAAATGAATAATGATACAAAATAAAATCAACATTCATTCATAATCAATAATCATAGGTATTGGAATACTAAACACACAGGATGTCAATACCTTCCACATTCAATAAATAGAAATACATGATCATAATATCTATAAATAAACAATTTTTATGGTGTCATTAAGGAATATACCCAATGATACATAAGAAAATTTAAAGATCCTGACATAGATAAAATAAAGTTTTATAAGAACACTTAGAATGGTATCACATACGAATAGACCAAGAGTATGATTATTTGACACCATGAATTTAATTTTTGAAATAAAATTATTATAGGTTAATTCATAATTAAAATAATGGAATATAATTCCTATGGAGATAAATCATTTTGAGATAGAGAGTAAAATTAATGCAAAACCATAGAAGAGTGTTTTTGAAAACAATTTTAACAATATCATAAAAATATGATGTTATGAGACACAACAAAAAATTAAAATAAAGTAAGATATAATACTATATTTTCAACGATTACATAGAAAAATATAATAACAATGTAACATTGAAATAAAGTAAATATTATTCTTAAAAAAATTTAGTGGAAGAAAAAATTATCCTAGAATGAAAATAAAATTATTTTTAATAGTTTAGAATAAATTTATTGAATCCCAAATTGTAAAAATTATAATAAAATGACCTTATGAAATGTGTTAAATACAAATAATAAGTTTACATGAGATAATACATATTTTAATTTAAAAATAATAATTTAAAACATTTTTGGAATAAAATAATACCAATATGGAAGAGAAAGTTCATAATGGACTTGATGAGAATTATTCTTAACAAGAAATTGTTTAAGGAAATAAATACATCATAAAAGGATATTTTGATGAAAAAATTTAAATTATTCAGCCATAAATTTAATTTACTTTATTAATTATGTTAATGTAGGAATATAATAATATGATAATGAAAGAGTTTAAGAGGAACTCTTATAACTCATTAAAAATAAATTTAGTTAGTAAAATCCATTACCACATAGAATGTATATGAATGTAAATAACATTCCTAAAAGATTGTGAACCATATATTTAAATAAAATGATTAAAGGTGAATTATTATGAAATAGTAATTGATGTGATAACTACACCATTTAAAATAAGAGCAGGTGAAAAATTTGATATAATTCAACAAAAAAGGGGAATTGAGATGAGATTCATTACATATATTCATTAACTATAAGAAATATCATTAACGTATAATATAATTAACATTACCATCATAATATTTTATTTTAGAACTTTATTTACATATTATAAATTTTATACTCTTCAATTATAATAATTTATTATACATTTAATAGTTATTGTTTATTTTCGCCATTAGGTGTTAGTATCTTTGATTATTTTCTACATTCTTTTTATTGTCAATTTCAATACCTTTACATTGGTTACAAGTTCATATTTCATATACTATTTATGTTACTATAATGTATGTACAATATTGATTTATAATATTCTAATTCTATTAAATGAAGCTTTCAGTTATGATTTGTGAAGACAAAATCATGGATGAACTTATTTCAGGCACATACAGATTCACATGAAATACATCATGTTAGTGAAAAGGGACATTGCTGATTTTTTTAATTCCAAGGGTTTATATTATCTTACTATTATGTATCTTGATTTATATATACCTTGGGTTGAGATTTCATATTTTTAAAAGGATTTTTTCATTTAATAAATTATAAGCATCATATATTTTGTTTTCCCATATAAGAATTTATTGGAATAATAATCTCCCAATTATATATACAATTACTTAATGTAAATGAAGATATAAAAGTGTTTTTAAATTATTTTTTATTAAATTGTGTTCCACTAAGTAAAAAATAAGGAATTTTTCAATATATAATGATAATAAAATTCTAACCAATCCTTGGAGACAAGCAATTTTTTGAATTTCATTAAATTGAAATAATTTGACTCTAATGTAATTTGAGACTTTAATGAAATTTGTGGTATGATAAAATGTTTTAATTTGATGTTTAGGTTTTATAATGTGGTGGTCTTTGAAATATTTTGAGATTGAAAAGTTTTAATATTTGAGTTTTTAAAATTAACGTATTGTAAATTAGGTTTAAAAGTGATTTTATTTTGTTTTTTATAATGTGGAACTATTGAACTGTGTTTGTTAACTCATGGTTATGGTGTTGAAAAACATGAAAATATGGATTCCCAATGTGAGTTTATAGTGAGAGTTTCATGTGTGGTGTGATGAGATACACATAATTAGGGTGGTGACCATTAGGTGTGTCATCTTAACCCTAGTAAAGGTGGTTTGTGGCTAGAGATAGATCCCAGTTTGTGGAACCATTCATGATTTGTGTATTTATTCTTATATAATTCTATGCCTGTTGTATTTTGAATTGATTTGTAACCTCTCTGTTTGGTGGTTAACCATAGTAACTTGTTCTTATCAATCACTTTTTTTTTGGATTAGGTCTAACATAAATGTGGGTATTCTCATTTGGTTTCAAGCCTCTTAATTGATTCCTGAGAGTGGTTTCATGGAATATAGGTTCGATTTGAACTTGATACGAGGGTGAATGATGTCCAATGAGCTGTGGCTATAGTAATATCATGGTCAATGTATAATGTTTGAGGACCTATAAATCATTCTTATTAAACTAATGTTTTTTATTCATTATATGAATTAAGATACATGAAGGTAACCCATGAGAGGGTCACATTGTTTTGAAGTTTTTTATCTTTGTAAGACATGGTTAGATGCTTAGAATTATATTATTAGTGCATGTTTAGTGATACTATGTTATGATATAGTTATATTAATCACCATTAGTTCTCGATCCTTCTATATAGGTGATTTTTAAAGGGAATGATATTTAAAATTTAAATCTCTAATAGGTGTGTAGAACTTTATGTATGTTCTAGCGGCTTATGTGAATGTTTCGGATTATAAAAAAGTCCCTAAGGGTAATGGGTTCTCATGTATTTGACCTATATACCTGAAAGGGGGCTGGTTTATTATACGAAGGCATATATAAATCCCCTAATTATCCACGAGTCCTTCCATAAGAGTGGACGATTATTTACTTACGAATGAGTATAGTTATGTAAATTTGTCATTATGGGAAATAGAATCACGAGTTTCGATAAGTTCAATGTAGGAGAGTGATATCCTATGGTATGATAATAGAATAAAGTTGTTGTGGGAGATAAATTATTATAATGGATTGGTAGAAAATTTCATTTCTTCTCCTGTTGAAATTTCTCAGGGATTAGAATTTACCGAGTGATGTAATGGTGGGGGTGCCATGATGAACTATGGTTTCATGACATATACAGGAGGGTCATGGAACCCTAGTGTGTTTTGATGTCTAGGTTCTTTTTAGGTTGATTTTAATAGAATTTTGTAATATTCATGTGGGCTGGTTTACTTGGAGGCATTGAAAATGGTTGTAGGGACCAGATGTTAATGGGAAATGATTATGGATAGATCAAGGAAATATGGCTTCGTATATTTGATCATAACCATGATACATGTGTAAATGTTTTAATGGTTAGTGGATACTCAGAAGGAGAAGAAACATTTTTTATGGGTGGAACTATTTGAATTTATGATCTTAGATCGATTTGGGTGAATCCATTTATTAGGGGGAGCACTATTGGTCAATTGAGGTCATGACCCCTATTTTGAATCAGTTTTCAAAGGATGCAACTGATTTTGTTTTAAGGAGATAATAATGGGTAGTGGATATATGGTTCAAAAAAGAATTCATTTATGTATAGGATTTCATTTGAAAACCATTTTTATTTTTTATTGTTGAAAATTATCCATAGAGGATTTTTTTCTTACCCATTTGTACAAAAAACAATGCTCTATGGTGGAGAGTTCCATGTCAGGGGTGGGAAGGGACCACCCTTCTAAAAGGGCTATAAATATTGATGACTTATCCTCATATATTCATGAGAAAATTAATTTTAAATAACATTAGACAAAATGAAATCAGGGTTCCCTTGGGAATACTAGATGTTGTTTCTATGTGAGGCTGGTTAGAGTATGATTGGTTATTTTGGGATCTGGATGAATTGTCATGAGCAAATATTGGTTCTGTGTGGTGGTGTGCAAGTTATCTGGTGAAGCCATAATGAATAATGCATATGGTTTGTGTTTTAAACATCTAAGTGCACCAAGAGGTTAGGGTTATTCCACATCATGGGATTTGGGAAGTCTTGGGAAAACATTGGTGTTCAAGGAATTGTTCTTTAGTGGTTAACGACATGTTGGCGGTGGAAGCATGATGTTTTGAGATAAATCAACCTAAGGAGAATTGACTATTATTATAGTGTATGTATATAAATTATGAGTTGAAAATAATATCAAGTATATAATGTTGATATGGTGACAGAGTTCCTAGATCTAGATTAGGTTTTTGGGTAAATATGGTACATTCAGTTGTGAATATATGAAAGAGGATTGTCTGTTTAGGTTCAATTTTGAATTTGAATATGTGAACTAATGGTGAACTAGTGGTATCATGAGAGATTATTTTTTGTGTATTATAAATAGTTCTAGTATAATTATTAAAATTGTAAAATGGTTTTTAGTAATTTATTCCATAGGTGGTAGAAAATGTAGATCAGAATTGGATTTCATAAGTTAATTCATAGTTTATGGAGAACCTTAGATAAGGTGACAACTAATAATCAACATAAAAAATTATCAAGATGACAAAACCTTGTTTCATTGATCAAAAACCATATTTTTAACTAAAGTTGAGCATCCGTATAGGAACATGGCTGTTTTTATCATGTTGATGATTGTTGAATGTCAGATGATGTAGTTAGAAGGCCACCAAGACTTCTCAAGTATAAGAAGAGATAATGTGGTGAGTGTTTAATTCCCTTACACATATGAGAATTTTAATTTCAATAAAAATTTTAGTTTTACATTTGGTGAAAGGGGAATTATTAAATGATTGGTTTTGATTGAGAACCCAAGAGTTGGAATGCATGAAAGTGATTTTTTTGAATGTGGTTTGAGGCCTAAGAGTTGACTCGCATTCTTGGAAATGTTTTGGGGTTTTGGGGTTTGATGTTTTGGTTTTGGGAGTAGAAACTTGGGAGCATAGGTATCATGAATTTAACGATAATCATGACCCATAACTATTAATTTTGGATTTTATAATACCACTATTTGGTCAAACTATGTTATGGGCTCTAGGAGACTATGTTACCTCTATGAAAAAGTAAAAATGAATTTTACATGTTGTATGCACTATTTTTCAAGAAGTGGTCACTAACCATGAAAATTGATGTGTCTTAGATAGTGAGGTTGGAAAGGTTGGTGAGTTAATTGTAAAAACTTTTGTAAAAACCCTACAACTCATTAAAATTGTCAAAATTAAGAAAAATTACCTCTAACCTTTTATGTTTTACCCCATTTTCTCTTACACTTCATCCAATATCTCCCACACTAGATCCCTCTCATTCCAATTATCTTACCTCTAGGTGATCTCCCTTATTTCATGTCCAAATAAAGTGTCACCACTAGAATTGGAGATCCTATTTATATTCTACCTATCCCTTTACACATATTTTTTCATTCAATATTGATTGGCGTTCCACTTGGTTTTAGCTAAAATGACATATTTTTAGGGAACTTGTACAGTTTATCATTTCCTCTCAATTCATGGATAACCAAAGACTAATACTCAATGAGTGGGATTTAATAAGAATAATATATGTGGTACCATATTTTATCCTTTATTTTTTCATTTTTATTACATGTATAGTGATTACCTTCTAGTTTTCTTGTTCGATGACCTTATAATTAAATATATATTTTAAAATTGTGTTTTATTTTCTTAGTATATCCATATTAGATATATTTTTCTATGTATTGTTGATGTTGTAAAATAGTTAATCCATATTTTAATTAATCCATCATTGGTTTATATGCTGAAACTGATGAATGTGAAATGCAATTTCATAGTAACTATTTAATGTAAATGGAATTGATTACTAAATCAAATGTTAAAAGAGAAATATGTTTTTTAAATGATGTATTTTAATTTTTGTTTATAACATATTAATGGATTTTTTAAAAGGGATTTGTAATGTTAAATTATTTTTCCTATATGATATGAATTTTCTTATGGTTTTTATGGAACTGGTAATTATTTTTTGAAATGCATAATTTTATAAAAATAAAATAAACCACATAATTATTTTGTTAGGAATTATATTGGATGGAAATGAGTTTTAGAAGCGGAAAATTGTGTGTGTATTCAAATATAATTCATGTGGTTTTGAAAATAATAATCTTTTTTTAAAATGTTTAAAGGTAATAGAATCACCCCTTAGTGGTCATACTTGTTTTGGGAATGATAATATATGTTTCCTCCAACACATTATTATTATGATCTAATGTTAAATAATGATATATATATATGATCAATTTTATATTAAATTTGACTGATGGTTAACCCAATGTGTATAGGGACCCCAGTGGATGCTAATGATTATGGTTAACATTCGGTGAAGACATCACTTAGGGTATGGTGAGAGATATGGTTAATCAGGGTAGAACATAACCATCCAGGGACACTGAGACTTATTGTTAATCCTCGGTGAACATGGATCTCGGGGAATACTAAGATATGAGTATAAACCTAGGGTGAACCCGACCCTTGGATGAATTATGGGACCATGGGTAGGTATATTTCCTATTATCCAGACATGGGGTTGGAACAATCACTGGGAGGTACTCAGAGACACCAAAAAACTAACGGAAGTAGGTTTGCACCTCTCTTAGGGTGAGCCCATCCCTTCAATTCGACATTTATTTTATATATTATTTTTCAATGACTAAAATACTATATTTATAAATGTTTATATCGACCACTACAATATGAAAAAGTTTTAAGTACTGGATATTTTATGGAAAATATTGGTTATAGACTACTGAATTATAATAACACCATACTCATACCGCCATATAACTTGCGTACTTAAGTATAGGGAAATCCATTTACAATTCAGATGTTGGAAAATGTTCCCATTACATGATGATACACATGGAATTTAAAGGTATTATGTAGATGACAATACTAGTCTTGGAATAGATATAATTGGGTTTGTGTCTTAGTTTAGTTTATTTTTTTTATTTTATTATTGTATATGATCCAACCTTGAGGGTTATATTGAGACATGTATTTAATACATACTTTCATTATAAATTTTTTATGATTGGTTTATTTCATTAGAACATTAATTTTATCAATGATGGTTATCTGGATGGGTTTATGGGATAGTTATTTCTAGTTCATGGTCTAAGGTGGTGGGATGTTTCATATTTCGGTGGTAATTTCACATGATAGGGAACAAATAGTTTTTCGGAAAACTCATAAGACGAAAGGTTAAAATGTTACCTTTGGTGAAAACTCTCATGGAGAAATCATTTGAATAAGTGATTTTGAATTTTGGAGAATTTATTTAATTTTGAATGTTTTTAGATTATTTAGGAACAAAACACAATCTCCATAGTATAATTAAATTATGGGAGAAATGTTACCTTGTGAACTCCAAAAATGATAAATGAACTATTTAAAGTTCATAAGGTGGATTAAATTCTTTTTATAATATGCATTAGAATGTTTACACCTTAAAATAAGAGGACGAAAGAAACCAAGATCTATCCAGTTTGAGTGAATTAGAAGATTTATATTAGCTATAGAATAAAAGTTTGAGACATTGTAATATTCAAACATTAGAAAAATATAGTATGAATGTACATGTGAGGTATTTTCCAGAGCATAAATTTAATTAATCAAAAGTATATTAATATTGTCTATATGGTAATAATAAATGGTTTAGTTTTAAATTTTGTAAATAAATAAAATAAAACTAGATGTATTGGAGGTAAAAAATATGAATTTCTTGGTTTATGATTAAAATAGATAAACATGGGAATATTTTCTAACAAAAAAGATGATTTTTAAAAAATCAATATTGTATAAAGAAAGAGAAAACCCTACCTATGTTTACAATTTTTAGTGATCATGGAAGTTTGTTTAATTTATTTATTTTGAATCTTGTTGTAGTAAAAAGGAATTTCTAATAAAGTCTTTGAAATAATAACTCCTAAAAAAATGTTGTAGGTTTTCAAAGATATTGAATTATTTTTATAATTTACTAGAATCATGTTGTGTGAATACTCAATTTTTAACCATTTTTAAATGACAATGTAAGTTCTCCACGCTATACTATATCTCAATTTATACATCTAACATTTCTTAATAAAACATATGATATATGTACTGGAAGAAATACAAAGATATATTACTTTAGAGTATTCAAATGTAAAGTGCTATATTTAAATAAAATATTCTATATACACAAATATGATCTAAATGATTACGATGAAATATTTTTTTTGAATTCTAAAACTAGTAAGGCATATCAAGTTTTTTTTAAATGGACAAGGATTATTGGGGAAACGATGCATGTTATGTTTGATGAAAGTGATCCTTTTGTTTATAAATATCCAAAATCTATGTATTTTGATGATTTTTTTAAAAATAACTTCCTTTTCAAATCGTTACAGTAATTTACATCCCACTTTGTAAATTTATCTGAATATAAGTTCTATGGAAGAAATATTTGTTGGATTTTGTTCTCATGGAATATGTTCAACCTATTATTAAAGGATATTGTTTTAATTTTCCATGAAATTAGTCAATCATAAGGAGTCATCCCATAGATAATATCATTGGATATGTATGTAAACTAGTAAAACTTTAATATTTCTTAAGAAATAAATGTGATCATTTTGCATTCTAATTTTTATTTTAACCCAAAACACATGATGAGTCTTTAAGTGTTGAAGATTTTATAATAAAAATACACAATGAACTTAATGAATTTAGAAATATACGTGTTTAAAAATTTGTATAATGACCTAATGATAATCTAGTAATAAAATTCAAATTGGTCTTTTTAATAAAAATGATTAAAATGGGTTTAATTTTTAAAATAAATAAAGGATTACTTTTAAATGAAATAATAATTATTATGTAATATATTATGAAGAATATTTGGAACCTATATTTGGTCTTGAATATATTCAAATACTAATAGCCTTTACATAATTTCTAAATATTTCCCATTACCAAATGGATTCAAAGTATTATTTTCTTAATAGATATGTTCAAGTAAAATTTTTTATAGAAAAACATCATAGTTTATAAAATAAAATGTTTTTGGAACATATATTTAAGAATACTAATGCAGTTTATGGACATGAAAAATCTTTAGGAGATGGTTTTTATAGAATAATTGTATTTTTTTACTTCAATAAATTTTGTTAAGGGATAAGTTAATCCCATAGTTTTTATAAACAATGTTTTTCATAATACCCTCATTATTCAAATTTATTTCGATCACATTATGATATGATCAACTAAAAAATAAATTTTGGATTCATTTTAAGAACATATGGAATCGAACTCTAAAATGGGAAATATAAGAAAAATATATTTTTACAATGGATATTAAATTTCTAAAAAAATGTAATGAATTTTTTTATCTAAAAAATGATTATTGATGAGTTACTCAAACAATTTTTGTTTTGAAAATAATAATAGTATAAGAAATCCTATCAATGTATATAAAACTCTTGATGACGATGAACCTGGGAAACCGGTTCATCAAAAAAAGTTAGATGGATGACTGGATGTTTTCTTTACCTTAGTGCTAACTAACCATATTTAATGTTTTTTTATTATTGTGTGTGAGATTTAATGAAAATACAAAAGAATTGAATTAAAATGCATTTAATATATTTTTTTTATCCAAAATAAACATGGTATCCTGGAATATTATATTCTAACAGATGCGATTTTGAATATAAATTTTATTTATATGCTGAGATTAGTGAAGATAAAATATATATAAAATGTATATCCTAAAATTATCAAGTATTGGAAGAATAATTAGTAATACATTCATAAAAAAAATACTCCATATCACTTTTTATACTTGAAGATGAATATATATAAACTGTAAGTTGTTTTACCCACGTATTGTGTATACACCAGACACTCAAAAACTATGGTATGTGTTTCAAAAAGACCTTAAATAATTGTTGTATAACTAGGGAGATAGTTTTTTTATGAATCTAGAATATCACTCATGGGTAAGTAACCTAGAAATATGACACCATTTCCATCAAGATCAAACATAAATAAGAATCATTATTCTTAAATCCATAAAAATTAAAGGCCATATTAAAGATATATATATATATATATATATAAATCATCATTATTTTAACATATATGAATACAATAAATAGATATTTGTTATAATCAATATAATTTGCTTTTTCACTCTATTTTAAGACTAGCTTAATGTAGTGAAAAATTTCAAGAAAGGGGAGAGGAAATTAATTTAAACCATAATTTTTTATTATTTCAAATTAAGATTAATAATATAACTTATATACATTATTAATGGATGATTATAAATTATAAACATCCACATAATTGTTTCTAGAAATTATCCTTTTTTTGGAAAAAAAATTTCTCAAAGTTATTTTTATAGATGTCTTTCCAAAAGATTTTTTTTATTTTTATGGAAGGATTTTTTTTTTAATTTTTTTAAAAGGTATATTTTCATATTTTTTAGAAGGAATGTTTTCATTTTTATGATTTTAAAAGGTATTTTTTTAAGAAATTAAAAGATAATTTTTCCCATAATTCCTCATATTCATTAAAATCATAAAATACACATATGAAATCATGTTTCATTTAAGAGATTTAAAATGAACCATTGATCATGTGGTAGATGATAAATCTTGTTATAATTTTATATAATAAACATGAGGTTGTAAATTCCATGATACTAATTGATATTTTGAATAGATCTTTATTCTTTTTTTGTTCTGAATTAATCAATATTATTTTTCTTTCTCCAAAACATCATCAATTTCAAACATTTTTACAAATTACCCAAGAGAAATTTCTAGAAGGTACATTATTACTGAATATTTGAAAAAATGTATTTATTTGATAATTATGATTCTATGATAATGTCTATTTTATGTTCCAATGATTAGAATCCATTTCTAAATAAAAATTGGATCTTGACTTATATTATGAAATTTTTGTTATAAAATTCTAATGTAGTGTAATTTGTAGTGAAGCATATTGAGTAAAATATAATTCTACCAAAATTTTCATGATGAATTATACATTGATATGGAAAGTAATAGTGAAAAATACAAGATTATCTCTGGATGGAGAATCTATTTTTTTATTTCACAAGTTACCTGGTGTTTTAGGAACTTTTCTAATGGTTAAAGGTGAATAAAATATTTCTGTTATGAATGATTTTTTTTATAAATTGAAACAATATTAACATGATGCAATAAGAGTGTTCTAGTGGATGTAATCATATATTCTCCCATGTAATTGGGAGAAGGAATCTATAAATATTGAATACATACACATGCTGTATTTCCTATATAATATGATTAATTTAAATCTTATACAATTTTTATAGTTATATTGGTGGGATTTAGTAAAATATTATGAAGTAGAAATTCATTATATATCAAAGATTCCTTAAAAATATGATAGTACTGTTTTTAGAAGTATAGAATACAAATACCATATCTCTACCTACTAGAGAAAAATAATATGTACTTAGTTATGAAACCATATCAATGATTAGATTGGTAATTTTTTTTATAATCATTTATTGAAAATCCATCTATGGATATTTTCAAATAATATCGAAAAAAATTAAAATGAAGTTTATAGAAAATATGTAATAACCATATTATACTCAGAAATATCCAAAACATCTAATAAAGGAAGATGAAATTATATTTGAAAAATATTTTGAAGAGTTTATGTATGAAAATAAATATATGAATTAAAGAGATATTCAATTCATTCTTAGGGAGATAAAGTATTTAGATCTTAATGAGAAAAATCATAATAGTTTAAAAGTGTAAGTGACAAAAAAATAGATTAAAAAGGAAAATAAGGCATGGATTTATATGTAATTCCAAAAGGAATTAATATCGAACAGTACAATAACTTGATCTCCTTCAATAGAAAAATATTAAATAATAGGAAGTTGTTGGTAATGGAAAGGAGGTTTTTATGGATATAAAGAAGTTAAGTATCAAAATACTTTAAAATACACTCTTTATAAAAATACTTAAGATTATGTTGAAGAAAAATTCTTCTTAGATAAATCCTTCTCTAAAGGAATATTTCCTACATAATTCTTTATATACAACACCACATTCATCAAAGACGAAATAAGAATAAGGATCTATTAGAATAGAGTAATAAAGGTAAAAAAATATTTAAATTATGAAATAAGAATAACATCAAGGAGAAAAGGGTTATTATTTTGTAATATAATAGATATACCATTCTATATTTGAATGCTGGGATCACTCTTAACCAACAAGAATAAAAAAGACTCATCTTTCACATATTCTTAACTTCTCAAGTAATACCTCACTTGATGATTTAAGAGGAATTAATATTATGTTAAATTATTTTAAGTAATTTATCATGAATTTTCATAGAATATTGGATATCATCCTTGATTTTTAAGCTATGTGAATTTTTATTCAACAAAAAATTATTAATTTTAAAGATTTTAAATGGAATCTATAGATAGTTGAAACCATTATAGAAATCATATAATGTGCAAGGAACCATAATAAAAAATCCTTATTATATACAATGAATGATGTAAGGTGACATAATTTGGGTATATGATTTAGATATAGAAATTATGTTTTTTGAATAACAAGTAGACAAAATAAGAAAGTATTATAATTTTTTTTTAAAAATAACTCATTATGTCGGGATAGAAGTTAGTGAAAATTAAAAGTCTTTTAATGATCTTAAAACTATTTAGATATATTTGGATTAATATATTAAAGAAGTTTAGAATAAGAAGAATTAATAAAATGAAAAAATGATAAATTGTGGAAATAAATCAGTACGACAAAGCATGTTGATATTAAACATTATAAAAAAGGATTAAATTTGTTAGACTTTAGTAATTTGTGAAAAATTATATTTTCTTAAAATATTAACGAGTGTTACTTATGATTTCTTTATATATATACACATGATTTTTTCTTTATATATTTTCTTTAAAAACTCTTCTATATTTTTCCCTATGTTTTGAATTATATTTTTATTTATTATTATATTTCTCTTAAAAAACATAATAGTGATGGGGGGCTGTTGAAAAATAAAAAGTAGAGCACAAAATAAATATTTTAAATGGGAGGAATTTTGTTTGTATTTTTTTGTGTTTTTATACTCCTTGTGTTTGTGGGTTTACATTTGTTATTGTTTCATTTAATTTTTAAAAAAGGGTGGATTTTTGGGTTGAATGAATTCTTACGATACATATTTTTGAAATGACAATATAAATCTTTTATAAATTTTATATTAGTGTTTAATCTTACAACATGTTTCATATTTATGTTCATTGTATCTTAAGTAATCATTATGAATTATATGAACTTAATTAGAATAATCATGCAATGAGAATGTTTATTGGAAGAAATTTCTATGATATAATTTATTATTTTCATTTACATAAATGTTTTGGGAGGAATTTTTTTATTCTCTAAAAGGAGAATTGTAGAGTAGATTAATTAAATTCATTGGTAGAATCACTACATGAGTAGATATATCATAAGGATAGATGATACTACTGACATAGTTATAAATTCACCTATGAAAAGTGGAAATAAAATATTGGAGTCATTATAATCTTCATATAAAAATAGTTTCTCAATCTTGAGGTGAAGAAGAAAACTGAAAAGTAATATAAAGAATGATGAAGTTTTGAATCATTTAAATATATTATTATAGAGAATATTTATATTTTTTCAATAGATATATTTACATAGATTATATGTATGTGATAATTTACACAAAATAGCTAATGTATTTACCTTGAATTTTTTTCCATATTTTATTGATTGGGGGATATCGGGGATAGAGAGGTATAGTTATTTTGATTAGGTGAGACAAAGGGATTTACAATAGAAGATAATGCATAATCCTTTAAAGTTGATTGATGTAATCCTCAGTTTTGGAAGATATACTTTCTAAAAGGTTTATAATATGGGACACATAATTACTGGTTTATATACATTCATTCAACATTGCGTTAAAACGAATAACTCACTTTGTTATGGGGTTATAAGTTTTAATTTTTTAATTAAGTCCACATTATGTAATTTTAGATGTTGTATCGTCATTTTTTAAGATTATATTTGTATAATGTTACAAAATTTACATTATTTTTTTATAAAATCTTTCATAATATAATATGTTTACATTTTTCAGAAGAATCACATTCCATTTGTTTACTAAAATTATCAATAATTTCCTGTTATGAATTTTTTTCCATTTGTTTACTAAAAGTCAGTAAAATCAGTAAATGTGTTTATTTTATTTTGTTTCATTTCATATAAAATATTATAAATCATTACTAGTTCAAAAAAATTCAATTCAACACCTAATTATAGTATATATATCATATATTCCTAGGAAAAAAATATGTTTCAAGAAAATTAACTATCCTGATTAGATATTTGATGTAACATTAAATCATTTGAAATATATGAGCCTTTCATGTAAATCTAAGGTGAATATAAGATTTTTATTGAAATAAATATCATTTATTTAATCATAAATTTGATGTAGAGGGTAATGTTTAAGAATAGTTTTCTTCACTACAAGAGTAACTTCATCAATTACTGGATCACAAGAGAATTAATTAAATAGAAAATTGATGTATTATAGTAAATAATTAAGTGAAATAAGGATTAAATGAAAGAATTATGTGGTAGAATGATTGGATGAAATAATTAATTAACTGATGTATTCAATGAAATAATTACATAAAAAATTGGTTATTTTAAAATAATTACACAGAAGAAGGATTCTATGAAGGAAAATAGGAAGTTAGTTTCATATACCTAAAAATAAGAGATCCACATGGAAACCTCAAGGGATAATCATATACATAAACCATAATTCTTGGAAAAAGGAATCATTTTTATGTGAAATATTTTTATGTGAAAGAAATTTTATAAAGTCCATTTGTTCTTGGTTCATTTGCCTATTATTAGTCCTTGATCATATAATTTATTGAGGGGAATGAATTGTTGTCTGATTAAAGTTGATTAATATTTTTTATTCTAGAAATAAGACAGAACTAAGAATAACTTATACTGAATAAATCATAGTAAATAACTATCACATAAGATAGGATTTTGATGAATTTATGTGATTTATATAACCCTAAAAAACATAAATGAAAGAGTTTTTTCTAATTAATATACATGGTCATCTATACACCATGTAGATATAATAAGTGAATAATAATACATATATAACATTCTTAGTGAGAGGTTTACAATATATAACAGTAAATGAAATCTTGATTTGTGTGATAACCAAGACATAAGTGCATCTGGAGTAGAATATTATAGTCAGAGACTATTCTAATACACCTTAGAATACATTGAATAATAATATTATAGATTTAATTATGTATATAATATTAACCATTCTTACTTATATAGTCATTACATTTATGTTGATAAAATAAGAAAAATACATCTGTGGTAGTGAGAAATGGAGGAGTTAGAGGGAGTGTATAAAACAAACCGATCTTAATATACATGAATATGTCATCATTTTAGATGAATACCTAGTACATTACAAAAACACATGCCTGAGGATCATAATAGTTTAGTGTCTTAGGAAACAAGGAAATAAAATCTTTTATCCTCATCAAATATCTTTAACATTTATCATAAATGTCTCCACCTTTAATAATTGTACATAAGACATTCTCCAAAACTTGGGTACAATAAATATAATAAAGGGAGTGAGATTAGTTCCTTAGTAAGGGTAAATAAAGGAAATGTGTAAGCATAATATAAACAAAAGGGTACAAAACGTAAACACAACATTTGACGATCATACACTACATATCAGAGATCATAATGAAGATTAGTATTTCATAAGACATGAATCATAATCAAATAATTAACATAATCCATGAAAGCATAACATAGTAATAATACATGGAAATGTTGAAAAAACATAATCATAAAAAAAACCCTATTTCATGGCGGCCTTTTAAGGCCTCTATAACATGTTGGGCTTGGGTTAATCACCTATGTACTTGCTTCGGGATTGTGATTCACTCTTGTATACCCTTTTATTTTAGGCTTGGGATTTCCTCCTGTGTACCCTCTTATTTTGGGCTTCAGATGTCCTACCATTTACCCTCTTGTTTCAGGATTAGTATGTCCTCCCATTTACCATATTGTTTCGGTATTTGGGTTTCCTCCCATTTAAACAGTTGTTTTGGGATTGGGATATCCCCCTATATAACTTATTGTTTCAGGATTTTGATTTCATCCTATATAACCTTTTTTGGGGCTTGGGATTCCCTCCCATTCACCCTTTGAGCTCATAAAAAATTTATCATTACCCAATTTATTATAGGTAGATATTGGTCCCTCCTATCACTTAATGAAATCATACATTCTCGTTCTAAAAAAATTAATCATATCATAACCCATGAAAAGATATTGGTTTTATAAAAATAAAACCATAACCCATGAAATAGAATGGGTATCATTAACATTTAATAACACTATAACCTATGAAAAAGAGATAGGTTTCATAATCATTTCATCAAAGCATACATCATGAAGAGAAGTAGGTTTCAAAATAATATAACCTATAGAAGTGAAATGGGTGTCATAATAATTATTCAATCAAAACATAAACTATTTAATATTTATGATTAATGTAACATTCAGATCATTTACTATAAGGTGTTGATTAACATCAACATAGGTCTACATAGATAGAAAATAACTTGGAATGGTATTTTAAAAACATTTAATGGGGAAAAAATTCTTTCTTCTTTAAAAAAGTATTTTTAAAGAATAAAACCTTTTTAAATCCATTTTATTTGAAAATACTTTGAAAACATGAAAAGAAGGATTAAAATCATTTTGAAAACCTTTTCACTGGTGAACATATAAATGAATCTTGAAAATATTTTGAAAATATTTTTTCTTGAAAACATAAAATAAGATTCAAAATATTTTAAAAAATTTTTTCATTAAAAAAACTTTGAAAACTTATAAATAAATCCTTAATTTTTTTTTAAAAAAACCATTTCGGTAAAGATACTTTTAAAACTTATAAAAAAATATTGAAAACGTTTTTAAAACCATTTTTTTAAAATAACTTTGAAAACTAATAAAGAAATATTTTAAAACCATTCATAGAATGCTTACTTTTGTGATTTTTTCTAGAATCTTAGTATAAGTTGACTTAGGATCCACTTTGATTGAAAAAGTTGTTCTCTCCACCTCTAAAGATGAAACTTGTTTGAGAATTATGTATAAAAAATTACCTATTTTTTTTGAAATATTTGATATGATAGGAAAATATAGCTTTGTATGTCGGCCAGGTACTAAATGTACTAATTTCATGATGCGAGGACATTATGAAACACAATGCAGAAGAAAGAAAAAACTCAAACCCTCTCAAGGAAGTTATGCTATTCTGAATCCAAACCCAGGGGAACCTTCAATCCCTAAGGGGAAACGAAATGATTCTTAAAATTACCAGATTGTGATGCCCCAACCTATGATGAAGACCCTTGTTCAACCACCAATTTATTGCTCTCACTTGGAAAAGGGGGACCCTTCCTCTCCTTATCTGGTTGGATTAATGAACGATAGCTGGGCTGATATTGCAGAAGGTACCCGCATATATGAATGAAATATCTTATTTAGAGATGCTTTTCTTGCATGTATGTAAGGGGAAGAAAATAACTCAGAATTATAAGATAGTTAAACAAATAACGAACAATCAGCTCAAGCAATGGTGGAGATAGAGTAAGGTAAGAGAGGCATGCTCTGAAATAGAGAAAATGCAACATTATTATGGAAGATGCAACCTTGGAGAATGTTAAGTCCAATAAACAAAGATAAAAAGTAAAGTCCCCTATTGAATATGAATTTGGAATACCATCATTCCATTCCGACTCTTCAATTGTGGCTGTAGAAAAAACTTGTCCAGTATCCTCAAGTTGTCATGTTGTGACAATTATTTCTGAAGACCCCTCTTTACTGCAGGCTTTGGGTGTAATAAACAATGAATCTGTGGATCATTACACCATAATTTTAGGAAAATCTGATAAATTGAGTACAAAATAAGGTCAAACATAATTGAGGTTAATGATATCTCCAAATGAGGAGGTGCATTGTATGTTATCACTTTGAATCCTTTTGATTTTCTCCCTGTAGTATCAAAAAATGATGATCCCACTGCCTTTTTCTTCACTACCATTATTGCAGATGATGCAGATAGCTCGTGGACACGAGCAAGGCAGAAGAGAAGTCTCCATCCATGTGAAAATGGTGGGATAATTCCCTATCATGGCATGAGTACCCGCTCTAGAACTAGGTAATTTGTTCTTCATGGTCAATGATGTTTCTTTTGGTTCTACTCTGTAACCTCTACTGTTGATTTTGTTTCTTCTTCAATAAAGAAGACACCACACCTCATATTTTTTTAAAAAATAATTTTTTTAAAATAATTTTCCCTTGAAAATATTCTTTAAATATTATTTGAAAACATTTTTTCAAACATGGTTTTGAAATAAATTAAATTTCCAACCAAATATAGAGATACAGTCAGATTTTTCTTAAAAATATTTTCTTAATTTTCTTAAGTACCAAAGAGTGTAAAAATGTTACTAATACACAAATATATCTTGAATTAATATAGGAGAAGGAATATTATTAGTGTTATTGAGATATATATAATAATCGTTTATCAAAATAAGCATAATCAGTAATAATCTCGAAAAGAAATGAGATTTTTTCAATAAAATCTTACCACTTTGTTACTTGGGATCATACTCTTGATGTAAGAAAATTATATTATATGAAGCATAAAATATCATGAAAATAAGGAGATTCATGATATAACATGTAAATTTGAAACTTATAAACTTTATTAAAGAACATAGGTTCATAATAAAATATGTGTCTCAATGAAGGTAATTTGAGACAAAACTACTTTACCTATTTGGTAACTTTTGAAACATTAACCCCATGAAATAATGATTATATAATGTATATTTAAATACTCATAAATTTAATTATAATATACATATAATATATTCATGTTAAGTATATATATCACAAAAAATAAGTGATTAGTGAATAAAAAATGTATCTCACAAAAATAAAAAGTGACATGCAATCCCTTTCCTTGTGTCCTGACTCTCATTGTACTTGTTCAAACATCCTCTTAGTATGGTAACTACTTTTGGTTTGTAATAAAAGGATTACTTGGATTGGATTATATACAAAGAGAGGATTATAGGAGTAAAGGATGGATCTTGAGAAGTTAACTAAGCAAATATTTTTAGTTGTGTGAAGAATAGGAAGAGGTGGGGGCCTTTTATAGGGAAGAAAAATGACTCACTTGGAGTTTTCGAAAAAAAGTGAGGTGTACACATGTTATAAGCTAAAAAAAGTCATAATAAACCACCCAAAATAAATAAATTAAGATTTATGGATGAAATTTGGATAGGAAATGGGTGTTTTACAAGTATAAATGTCATTTTGGTCCCAATGATTAATGTTTAGTCCCTAATTAAGCTTAATTTGACCTTAATCACTCTGATTAATTTTAATGACTTTTACTAATATTTTTATTAAACAATTAACATGATATAACTAGACTCTAAATATTATTCTTATTACAATGGTGTATTCCCAATTTTTAAAATTAAATTAACAGAAATGTAAAAATTAAGTTTAATGATAATTCAGAAGACGAGACAAAATAACTAATATTTAAAGAAGAAAAATGTTCAAATGTTTGTTAAGTTTTTATATTAAATTTCAACGTGAAACAGATTATAATGACCTAAATTATATTAATAGATGTATAATTTATTTAATTTGACATTATAATAAATTTAAATTATAATTTAACATTAATAATTATTTAAATGAAAAAGAAATTATTAACTAAATGAATCATTTATCACTATTCATAAAAAAAATGAAGTTTCTTAGAAAAATCTAAAAAATTCACCTGAAGCTAATTTCAGCATAATAAAATAAAAAATTAAGTTTATTTTATCAAATGAAATTTCTATATGTGGCTAAAATTAATTTTTTTCTTCAGTAAAGGACATGAAAATTAGTTCAATCAAGAAAATAGGATTTTTAAACATATAAAAACTTTTCAAAAATTTATAATTTTAAATATAAATATTTTATATTTTTATAGAACTGTTATAAAAATATTTTAAAAGTAGTTATCACTATTCCCATTACTAATTTAAATGTTTAGGTTATAATTATCTCCTTTAAATAATTATAATAAAAAAAATGTTTCGTATAAACTCAGTGTTTCATGTAACGTACACCAAGTAGGTGTTGCATGTAACACATTCCAAGAGAGTGTTTCAAATAGATTAACCCAAGTTAGTGTTGTGTACAACACAATCCATGTTGGTTCCATGTGAAAAAATGATTGAATTAGTGCTTACATATATATATATATATATACACAAAACTATTTCCAATTTCAATTGAGATGAAAAATATCAAAAAGATAAATTAATTTGAAAAAATAGGTTACAAAATCTCCAGGTGTCACATTCTATACCCCTTAAAATTTGTTTCACCATAAAAATTCTTTTGGTTTATCAAAATTTTAATACTTGAAAGTTTATTTCATAGAAACTCACATCATAAAAATGAATATGAAAAAATCCATTAAAAAAGGAAATTTGGACACATAGCGGTTACCCAAAGTAACATATAACTAGGTTACCACATAAGATTATATAGGGGGGAAGTGAAAAATGTTCATGTAAGAAAAATATAACAATCATGTTCTGATGTAAATTAATAGAGAACATTGATCAGTAGAAGTGGGTGATCCTAAAACCATAAATCTCTGATGATATAAGGGACCATCTGATTTATCAGAAATAAAGGTTCCAAAATAAAATTTTTCAATATCCTTTTCCTAGAATCAAGAAATTATTTTACTATATAGACACATAAGTAAACATATTTCCTTGATTTTGTTCCTTTATATATGTACAATATCACCCTTTTATTTTTCCTGGATCAATTCCCACTTCATCTCTTATTCTAGGGAATGATGTTAAATTTTTCATTCCTGAAGAACTGATATATCATGAGGTCCATGAATAGAATGATCAATCATTCCATATATATTCACTTAAAATATTATTGAAATAGTTATCACAGGTTATGTATACATCCCTATATGGTGAGATATCACTTTAATCTCA
Source organism: Viscum album (assembly GCA_963277665.1). NCBI lineage: Eukaryota > Viridiplantae > Streptophyta > Magnoliopsida > Santalales > Viscaceae > Viscum > Viscum album. The sequence continues at coordinate 422,674,612 of OY728166.1, read as the reverse complement.
CAAACATCACTTGAATCCAAACTTAATCTTTCTATAAATGGTTAACCTTATAACCCTGCCAAAATATAAAATTATAAAACATAAAAAAGAAAGCTACTAAATTAAAATAATATTGATCCTCCATAAAACATAAAGTAACTATTGATTGTCACATTTGAAACATGTGAATACCCTCTTCATATATTCTCATGAAACAGTGTAGAGACCAGAAGCTTATCGTACATGGACATTACATTACTTTTGCGGAATACTTAGTACATAACAAAAACACACACACACAAGGATCGTAATAGTTTAGTGTCTTTGGAAACTCGGAACGTAATCTTCTAATCGTGGTGTAAGATCTTCAATATCTCCCATAAAGATCTTCCCTTTTTTTTTACCTAAAACCTTTCTTTATATCCTGGGGAAAAGAAGACATAAAAGGGTGAGCTCAAATGCTCAGTAAGGGTAAACAAAAGAAAAATCAATCACATCATATTCATAAGAACATAACATTTGGAAATCTTAACCTGCAAAAGAGAGTATAATTTCATAACATGGGATAAATCATAGTAGTGAAATGTAATCACAATAATCATAACATAAAACATGAAACATTGTGGCATTCACACATAATCATAGAGAATCATTTCTTGTTAGTCAAGACTCATTGCCAAGACTATCTTAGTGGACAAAGTCCCTTTCTGAATCGAGTAACCCTCGTTTCAGTCCTGTTTCACTGAACCGGTATAACCTACCATTCCAGCCATGTCTATCTCATGAGATATAAAATCTTTACCCAATTCATTGGAGGGTGATATAGGTCCCACCCATCTCATAATGAAACCATTCTTATGTGTGCCACAAAATCATAAATCATACATCATTGCATAACCCATGTAATAAAAATGGGATTCTTAAACATCATGACATCATAAAACCATTCATATAAGATAAAGGAATTCATAAACATAATTCCATCACAACATAGTAAAATAAATGTAAAAATATGGATAGAAACAGAACCCTTTATTATCTTAGATGGAAAATAATTTTGATAAAACACTTGAAATGAATTCTTGAGGAAAATATCCTTTCTTCTTCAAAATCAATTCCTTTTCACAAAACATCATGCAATTTTAAAAGAAAGAGATTTTATTGAAAATAGTCATGAAATATTTTAGAGGAAGGTTCATGAAAATAAGGCTTTATAAAACCGTAAAAATCCGTTCGTGCCGTATAAGTTAAAAAAACATTCTTTGTACTTTTGTCGGAAAGGTCAAAAAGTACCTCGTATGAAAAACGACAAAAGATTCCCTTCATACATATTACTAAAACTCACCGAAGGGTAAAAATGGATTTAAACAATTGTAGGTGGATGTAAATAATATTACATATTGATGAAACATGGATGTGGATGATAAAATACACCCCAGTAAATACTTACGAATAAACAATCTCGGATAAAAATGAGATTGTGAAATTTCCCTTACCTTAGGTCCGACTTGCTTTGTAAGTGTCTGAACCTCCTGTATAATGATTTAAATCATGTTATTGACATATTACAGAATCATATTCATTGTTATGATATCATATATGGTTCACTTATGACATTATATTACCCGTTCTTTTGTAAATTCCATGTTAAAGAAGCGTTTTGGGTAAAATCGTTTCATTTATCGTAGGTGTTTTGATTTGTTGTTCTTGACATTATTATTACTTATATCATGATTTACTTACTTCCAGAATATAAAATATGATTTATATATCATATATATTCAGTATATACATATATATATAATAGATAGATAAATGAAATGAAAAACACCGTTCATGGAGACGGTAGTCCGTACGTACGCATGAACGCTATTTTCCTTTCCTTATTGTCTTGAATGGAAGTAAGTAGATGACATACATATATATATTCATAAATCCAGTAGCTTTATAATGTCATATATTTCATTATTATTTCTTATATATACTTTATAATCATTCTTAAATGGTTAACATGGAGAATGAATCTCATCGCGTCGTGGAGACGGTAGTCCGTACGTACGCACGAGCGATGATATCGTTCCCATGGTCGTGGAATTGCGTTGAAGTGTATTTATACTATTTCAGTATCAATATCACTTTATAATAATCATATATAGTTACTCATTAAACCATTATACCCATCCAATTAAGGTGGTGGCGGAAAATAGATTACACCACGGCGTGGAGACGGTATTCCGTACGTACGCACGCGCGGTGATTTCCTTTTTTCGCAGGATGGATAGAAGGTTAATTAGAGTTTTTTTCAAATTTATAATAAAATATCAGTATGTAATTAATACTGATGTTATTAATTTATCATGAAACAACTAAAGAAGAAGATGTTGAAGAAGAAAGAAATTGAAAATATCGGTAATGGTTTTTACCTCTTCTTTGAAACGCCTCTTTGAATCCTTCACTTAGGGAACTAAGATTGGTCTTTGAAGAAGACCAGGACCTCTAGGATTATTCTAGGGAAGTGGAGAAGGGATTTTGGCAGAGGTTGGCTAAGCTTTAGTGCTCAAATTGGTGTGAGGAGGAGGGGGAGGAGGTGTCCTTTTATAGGGGAGGAGAGGGGCACCTTAGGAATATCTCAAAATATTATTTTATATTAAAGTCAAAATCGGTTTATAATGGTTCCAAAGGGTCTTATTTCGAAGCTAAAGTGGGGATGGGTCGAAATCCTATCAACCAATAGAATTTAGACAAGTTTAGGATATTATTTTAACCTTATCAATTAGATTTAACTCTAAGTTAAATAATTTAACTTTTACCATGTCTTTTTGTTTTCTTTAACTATATGGTTAATAAACTTACTATAACATGCCAAACGAACCCCAAATTGTTTATTATTAATATATATATCCTTATCTAAGTCATTTTGCCGAACCTTAGATTTTTAGGAATACAATAACAATTAATAATATAATATTTGATTTAAAAACTATTTTGTGTCAATTTTGACACTATTTGATATATGATTTTTGTGAAAGTCATTACAGAATTAAATGTTCGAACCAAGTTGATTAAATAAACATTAATATATCATAGTAACCTAGAAAATTAGTGGAATTCAATAAAAATCTCAAATTACATCAATTATGTCAATATTTCATTAATAAGATAATTACTGCATCATCGTTGTGTCATAAATAAATTAAATTATTTTATGTCTAAAAATTACAAATAAAATACCATCATGTAGGAAATCTTTTTATCTTTCTAATGAATATTTACAATCGAATTTATCTTATGTATAACCCCATATTAAAAATGATTTACTTATTAAACTTTGATTTTAACTATTTTAACCTTTCTTTAAATAAATTAATAATAAATGTCCTAATCTAATCCAAGTGGGCCTAAATGGTCATATTTTATTCCTAAGTTTGTTTTTGGTCGAATTACACTTGTCCAATAGAATTAGGACATGTGTTAGGGTAATAGTAATATCATATTTACCCTTAGTTACCCTATTTACTATTAACCGCGGTAAAAAAAAAGTAAAAAGTTACTATTCACCAAAAAATTATTTTCATCTCATTGAACCACATTTTAGTCCTTGATATTAACCGTGTCTCTCGGATTTTCGAAATTCCATTCACAGATGCGGAAAAATTAAGTTTTATGAAAAATTCAGTTTTTTTAACTACCACTTAGTAGTTTCACTATTCATCAAAAATTGATGTTTTTCAGAACAATGCCAAAATTTCATCCTAAGCTATATTTCATATTCCGAATTCAAAAATGAAATCTATTTTACCAAATTCATAACATAGAAGTTGCATTAATTAATTTTATAATTAAATCCTGCTGTTAAAATAAATAGCGTGTTTTTAGGAAACAATATATATCAAAAGATTGACACTTGATTATGTCTGGTTTAAATGTGAAATTACAACCAATGACCAACATTGTATTAAATTGTAAAAATATATTCTAAATATACTTTAAAACCACTCAAATTAATAATTTATCACTATTAATTATTTTGATTAAAAAAGTTGTTTTTAATTATAATTTAGTAATTTTCACTATTCATCAGAATATGAAAGTTATCCGAAAAGTACCAAAATTTCCCCTTAGGATAAATTCGATACTCCGAATCCAAGAATGAAGTTCATTTTGAAAAATAAGATTTACAGAATTTTAAAAAGTGGTTATTACTATTCATAACGGCTAGTTTTAATAATATTTTAATAGCACATCGTTGTTTAGTGAAACTCGGTATTGCGTATTACACACGCTATCGAGGAAGGTCGCGATTGCGTGTAATGCAAGGCAAGACAAGGATACGTGTTGTGCAAGCTCCTTTTGGTGTAGCGTACAACACAAGACATTAACAAAATTAAAAAGAATATTTTTTTATAAAATCTTGGGCTGTTACATTCTACCCCCCTTAAAATGAATTTCGCCCTCGAAATTCCTCGGGGTTATAAATGGTTTACTATTCGAAAGTTTCTTTAATAGAAACCCACATCGTAAAAAGGAATATCAAAACCAATCTTTAAAAACAAAAGTATGAAACGTAACGGTTACCCAAATAAACTAATCATTGGGTTTCCACATAGGTGAAAATATGGATATGGAAGAGAAATCTAACCATCATGTTCTGATGGAGAGTGGTATAGAACATGGCTATGGAAAAGCCAGTAATCACAAATCCATAGATTTGTGATGATATAAGGTACCATCTGATTCCTCAGGTATAAGATCACTAGGACAACATTTTTGGTTTTCAAGATCATTTCCCCTAAAGTTGAAAATTTGAATTTTAATAAATACTTACTTTATTTTGGTACAATCTCACTGTTGTTCGTGCCTTGAACAATTTCCACTTCATCTCTTAAATAAATGAAGTTGAATTTGTTATTCGTGAAGTGTTAGCAGATCATGTGATAGAATGACGGGTCATTCCATCTATCTCAAACAAAAGGTTAGTAAAAATTATATACATAAGTCGATCTATAGTGAGATTAATCATATATAGTTCCTAAAATGGACTTATACTTCATATATCATACTGCTTAATATAATAAAACTAGTTTCTACTAAACAGGGACTTTCTGTAGGCCATTGGTAGGCGATAAAGGCCAGTCGCACTTCGGTTGTGGGTTCGATTCCCACAGCCTTGTCCGAAGCGATGGGCTATCGCCCGTCCTGCAGGTTGTCCTTTTTCTAAAACTATATTACTATAACATCCCATAAATAATATCGAAAAAACTTCTATCCTTAAACAATACTAACTTATGTCCAACATAATCCATTCCAATCTTTAGTCCTATCCATAATACTGCAGTCCATTCTCATATCATAGTGAAAACGATTACCAGAGATTTAATACCATCGTTGATCCCCATATATCATAAGATATATCTTGTTGGACTCATTCCAAACATTCAAAGGCCTTAATCTTGTACTCTCTTGAATACCCATTGAACCTTAGTGAAAACTTGAATGCTGTCAAAAGTTAACTCTTTCCACATACCAAAATCCAAAAATTCTATATACTCAAACCATGATATAACCTTCTCCTTATATCAGTCATGAGCTCATGAATACTATCAAACATTTAATTTTCTACTTATCCCTTCATTATGCGCATATCAACTACATTCCAAAAATATCTGAATAACCTTTCATGGATACTGGTAACATTAATCAGACAACAATGTAACAATCCTTACATGTCTCTTTATTCCATAGTACCATGAGATTACTTATACAACATTACACATGATAAACATGTAATCATTCCACTACATTCTTAAACCATTGACCGAGCTTCAACAATTCTTTCATCTCACATATCATTGGTAGTCTCTTCATCATCATCCACATAAATACTTCCCATAAGACCATACTGATTATCTTCATGAGACTTTCCCTTAGGGCATTGGTTTGCATAATGCCCGTACATTCCACATTTAAAACATTTAACCATTGTTGAAGTCGTAGCAATACCATTATCCTCATCCCTGGTGTTAACTGATCCTTTTCCTTTGCACTTACTGGCTTTGTGTCCTTCTTTTCCACACCTAAAGCATCTTCCAGTTCCTTTGAAACATTCTCCTTGATGCCTCTTCCCACATGATTTACATAGGGGAAATTGAACTTTCTTTCCTCTATGATCATCATGAAAATCCATCTTTCTCTTATTAGCCGAGTCAGGAAACTTACCAAATTTTACTTTATTGATCATATTATGAGATTGCTGATTCGGCATAATAATGATGTTTGGACTTCCAAATCCCATTTCATTTGGTTGCTCATGAAGAATATCATTCCATTGTCCATCATATCCTCCATTATCGTGAATCACCTTGTTTCCAGCCATTTTCTAAAACCCAAAAAGAATAGTGTGAGAGGCAAAAATCATAATAAAGGGGGAGTAACTTAAATATCTAACATCTTTGGTTTAATCTAATATCGTTACCATAGTTCTAGGACTATATCCTATACGTATACTTATCCTTAGGGGCATCCCTAGACATACCTTATAAATATCTCTAGGGATCTCACTAACGTTTTCGCATCCTAGTTTCCAAAGGTTGACTAAACCTTTCCTTTCATACCAACTGTAGAGACCAGAATCTTATCGTACATGGACATTACATTACTTTTGCGGAATACTTAGTACATAACAAAAACACACACACACAAGGATCGTAATAGTTTAGTGTCTTTGGAAACTCGGAACGTAATCTTCTAATCGTGGTGTAAGATCTTCAATATCTCCCATAAAGATCTTCCCTTTTTTTTACCTAAAACCTTTCTTTATATCCTGGGGAAAAGAAGACATAAAAGGGTGAGCTCAAATGCTCAGTAAGGGTAAACAAAAGAAAAATCAATCACATCATATTCATAAGAACATAACATTTGGAAATCTTAACCTGCAAAAGAGAGTATAATTTCATAACATGGGATAAATCATAGTAGTGAAATGTAATCACAATAATCATAACATAAAACATGAAACATTGTGGCATTCACACATAATCATATAGAATCATTTCTTGTTAGTCAAGACTCATTGCCAAGACTATCTTAGTGGACAAAGTCCCTTTCTGAATCGAGTAACCCTCATTTCAGTCCTGTTTCACTGAACCGGTATAACCTACCATTCCAGCCATGTCTATCTCATGAGATATAAAATCTTTACCCAATTCATTGGAGGGTGATATAGGTCCCACCCATCTCATAATGAAACCATTCTTATGTGTGCCACAAAATCATAAATCATACATCATTGCATAACCCATGTAATAAAAATGGGATTCTTAAACATCATGACATCATAAAACCATTCATATAAGATAAAGGAATTCATAAACATAATTCCATCAAAACATAGTAAAATCAATGTAAAAATATGGATAGAAACAGAACCCTTTATTATCTTAGATGGAAAATAATTTTGATAAAACACTTGAAATGAATTCTTGAGGAAAATATCCTTTCTTCTTCAAAATCAATTCCTTTTCACAAAACATCACGGAATTTTAAAAGAAAGAGATTTTATTGAAAATAGTCATGAAATATTTTAGAGTAAGGTTCATGAAAATAAGGCTTTATAAAACCGTAAAAATCCGTTCGTGCCGTATAAGTTAAAAAAAACATTCTTTGTACTTTTGTCGGAAAGGTCAAAAAGTACCTCGTACGAAAAACGACTAAAGATTCCTTTCATACATATTACTAAAACTCACCGAAGGGTAAAAATGGATTTACACAATTGTAGGTGGATGTAAATAATATTACATATTGATGAAACATGGATGTGGATGATAAAATACACCCCAGTAAATACTTACGAATAAACAATCTCGGATAAAAATGAGATTGTGAAATTTCCCTTACCTTAGGTCCGACTTGCTTTGTAAGTGTCTGAACCTCCTGTATAATGATTTAAATCATGTTATTGACTTATTACAGAATCATATTCATTGTTATGATATCATATATGGTTCACTTATGACATTATATTACCCGTTCTTTTGTAAATTCCATGTTAAAGAAGCGTTTTGGGTAAAATCGTTTCATTTATCGTAGGTGTTTTGATTTGTTGTTCTTGACATTATTATTACTTATATCATGATTTACTTACTTCCAGAATATAAAATATGATTTATATATCATATATATTCAGTATATACATATATATATAATAGATAGATAAATGAAATGAAAAACACCGTTCATGGAGACGGTAGTCCGTACGTACGCATGAACGCTATTTTCCTTTCCTTATTGTCTTGAATGGAAGTAAGTAGATGACATACATATATATATTCATAAATCCAGTAGCTTTATAATGTCATATATTTCATTATTATTTCTTATATATACTTTATAATCATTCTTAAATGGTTAACATGGAGAATGAATCTCATCGCGTCGTGGAGACGGTAGTCCGTACGTACGCACGAGCGATGATATCGTTCCCATGGTCGTGGAATTGCGTTGAAGTGTATTTATAATATTTCAGTATCAATATCACTTTATAATAATCATATATAGTTACTCATTAAACCATTATACCCATCCAATTAAGGTGGTGGCGGAAAATAGATTACACCACGGCGTGGAGACGGTATTCCGTACGTACGCACGCGCGGTGATTTCCTTTTTTCGCAGGATGGATAGAAGGTTAATTAGAGTTTTTTTCATATTTATAATAACATATCAGTATGTAATTAATACTGATGTTATTAATTTATCATGAAACAACTAAAGAAGAAGATGTTGAAGAAGAAATAAATTGAAAAGATCGGTAATGGTTTTTACCTCTTCTTTGAAACGCCTCTTTGAATCCTTCACTTAGGGAACTAAGATTGGTCTTTGAAGAATACCAGGACATCTAGGATTATTCTAGGGAAGTGGAGAAGGGATTTTGGCAGAGGTTGGACGAGCTTGAGTGCTCAAATTGGTGTGAGGAGGAGGGGGAGGAGGTGTCCTTTTATAGGGGAGGAGAGGGGCACCTTAGGAATATCTCAAAATATTATTTTATATTAAAGTCAAAATCGGTTTATAATGGTTCCAAAGGGTCTTATTTCGAAGCTAAAGTGGGGATGGGTCGAAATCCTATCAACCAATAGAATTTAGACAAGTTTAGGATATTATTTTAACCTTATCAATTAGATTTAACTCTAAGTTAAATAATTTAACTTTTACCATGTCTTTTTGTTTTCTTTAACTATATGGTTAATAAACTTACTATAACATGTCAAACGAACCCCAAATTGTTTATTATTAATATATATATCCTTATCTAAGTCATTTGGCCGAACCTTAGATTTTTAGGAATACAATAACAATTAATAATATAATATTTGATTTAAAAACTATTTTGTGTCAATTTTGACACTATTTGATATATGATTTTTGTGAAAGTCATTACAGAATTAAATGTTCGAACCAAGTTGATTAAATAAACATTAATATATCATAGTAACCTAGAAAATTAGTGGAATTCATAAAAAATCTCAAATTACATCAATTATGTCAATATTTCATTAATAAGATAATTACTGCATCATCGTTGTGTCATAAATAAATTAAATTATTTTATGTCTAAAAATTACAAATAAAATACCATCATGTAGGAAATCGTTTTAGCTTTCTAATGAATATTTACAATCGAATTTATCTTATGTATAACCCCATATTAAAAATGATTTACTTATTAAACTTTGATTTTAACTATTTTAACCTTTCTTTAAATAAATTAATAATAAATGTCCTAATCTAATCCAAGTGGGCCTAAATGGTCATATTTTATTCCTAAGTTTGTTTTTGGTCGAATTACACTTGTCCAATAGAATTAGGACATGTGTTAGGGTAATAGTAATATCATATTTACCCTTAGTTACCCTATTTACTATTAACCGCGGTAAAAAAAAAGTAAAAAGTTACTATTCACCAAAAAATTATTTTCATCTCATTGAACCACATTTTAGTCCTTGATATTAACCGTGTCTCTCGGATTTTCGAAATTCCATTCACAGATGCGGAAAAATTAAGTTTTATGAAAAATTCAGTTTTTTTAACTACCACTTAGTAGTTTCACTATTCATCAAGAATTGATGTTTTTCAGAACAATGCCAAAATTTCATCCTAAGCTATATTTCATATTCCGAATTCAAAAATGAAATCTATTTTACCAAATTCATAACATATAAGTTGCATTAATTAATTTTATAATTAAATTCTGCTGTTAAAATAAATAGCGTGTTTTTAGGAAACGATATATATCAAAAGATTGACACTTGATTATGTCTGGTTTAAATGTGAAATTACAACCAATGACCAACATTGTATTAAATTGTAAAAATATATTCTAAATATACTTTAAAACCACTCAAATTAATAATTTATCACTATTAATTATTTCGATTAAAAAAGTTGTTTTTAATTATAATTTAGTAATTTTCACTATTCATCAGAATATGAAAGTTATCCGAAAAGTACCAAAATTTCACCTTAGGATAAATTCGATACTCCGAATCCAAGAATGAAGTTCATTTTGAAAAATAAGATTTACAGAATTTTAAAAAGTGGTTATTACTATTCATAACGGCTAGTTTTAATAATATTTTAATAGCACATCGTTGTTTAGTGAAACTCGGTATTGCGTATTACACACGCTATCGAGGAAGGTCGCGATTGCGTGTAATGCAAGGCAAGACAAGGATACGTGTTGTGCAAGCTCCTTTTGGTGTAGCGTACAACACAAGACATTAACAAAATTAAAAAGAATATTTTTTTATAAAATCTTGGGCTGTTACAAACATGGTAATAACCTCAATTACCATAAATCATTTTGTAAAACATGATTTCTTCCTTATTACAATGATCAGTGGATATATTATTTAAATCCAAGAAGTTGTAAGCTTCATTATTGATGATATGGAACACATTTTAAATAATCAGTTACTAGGTAGCCTTTACTATCCAATTTACTTCTTTATATTCAGCATTTCTTTATCCAAACATCATTATCTCAATGCCATGCATTATTTAAGGGTTAACTTCCACTAATCAAAAAATCACCTTTTCATGAAATCACTTTTTTATGTATTCATCAATATTCAACATGTCCTTTTCAATCATTAATTAAAACTTATAAAAAAATACTTATATATTTCATAATTCATATAACATTATCTTTGAATTACAATACATAAATACAATATTAATCTAACCTTATTTGGAAAGCATTAAACCATACTCATCAACTTATTACTTAATACCACTTTCGTAGAATATAAAATACAAATAATGTCTTGAGGTTCCTCAAACTTAATATAGTCATGCTTTTTAGGTTTATTGTAAAAAATAATGTAAGAACATCACATACCTTTCACATGTCATTTGCAGTCTCATTATCTTCATAAGTATAAAAAAATACTCATACCACCTTCCAAATTCTCTTTAAGATATTTCATCTTGAGAAATTCAGTTATATAATGATCATTTATTCTACTCATAAAACACTTATACTTCAATGATGAATTAGTGAGGCTAATATTCCCAAAAATTTCATTAACCAAACTCTTCATTTTTCCAATGTAGTCACTTTATTTGTTTCCTTCTTCTCCACAATCAAAACATCTTCGTGTTCTTCTAAGAAATTCACAGAGGTGATTATTTACACATTCTTTACATAAAGGAAAAAAATCTTCTTTACTCCATAGCCACCATTACCCAAAATCTCAGCAAAATTCTTCTTTCTCTTCCTTGGTGAGTTTGGGATTTGGTTAAGGTAAACATTGTTAATCATGTTCTGTGAAAACTAATTAGGCATGATCACAACATCTTTCACTAATGTGATAATCCCAATTAAAGGATCATCAACAAATCATTCATCACATTCATCTTTAATCTAGTTTATTCTGGTTCCCTCCATTGAATAAAACTAAAAGCATAGTGTGATCATTACTTATCATATAAGAAAACTACATAGTCATGAAAAAATTATTTATTGGATATATAAATCAGGATACATTTCTTAATCTACGACAACCTATGTTCATCTTGGTCATTCATAGAAAAATTATATTTAAATCCTTCATTATGGTTCCTGAATATTTTGTGAATTCCCAAAGAATATCCCCCAAGAGTTTCAAACTAGTTGTACAGCAAGGCCCATTGTCATGTACCTAATAAACCTAAGTCAGTCTTGGAACATATTTCTAGAATTTTTACCCATTGGTACATCTATTCTAGATCCAAATCCACTTTTAGTATCTAGACATGAATGTATTTCTAGGAAAAAACACACTCTATCCTTTACCAAAATTTAAATACATTTTCCTAAATGTTAACTCATCCTTATACTTATCTTTATATAAATCCCTATAAATATCCTTATAATTATACCTAGGGATATCACTAACGTTTTCTCATACAAGTTTCAAAATGTTGAATAAACCTTCCCTTTTATACCAACTATAGTGACCCAGGTATAACATAAATGGATGTTATATCATTTTAGGTGAATATTCAGTATATTAAAAAAATACATGCCCAAGGACCGTAATAGTTAGTGTCTTTTGAATCTTGGAAAAAAATCTTCTATCCGAGTGAGATATCTTCAACATCTCCCTTAAATATCTCCACCTTTAGTACTTATACCTAACACTTTTTGTTTTCATAACCTAGGGAAAGTAAACATAATAAAGGGGGTGAGCATAAATGATCATTAAGGGTAAGTAAAGAAAATAATTAATCATAACATGAATAAAAGTGTATGGAACTTGAGAATAATATTTGAAGATCATAACCTTCATATCACAGATCATAATAAATATTGTAATTTCATAATCCATTTATTATAAGGAAATAATGAACATAATCCAAGAAATCATAACATATGAATAAAACATGGAATTTTGGAAAACAAAATAAAAAAAACGTAAAAACCATATGTAAAGGCATCTTACCAAGGTCTTTGTAACATGTTAGGATTGGTTTAATCACCTCTATACTTGCTTCAGGATTCGTATTACCTTCTGTGTACCCTCTTATTTTGGTATTGGGATGTCCTCCTATGTACCCTCTTATTTCGGGCTTGAGATGTCCACCAATTTACCCTCGTGTTCCTGTCTTGGGACGTCCTCCCATTTACCCTCTTATTTTGTTCTTGGGATGTCCTACCATTTTCACTCTTGTTTCAGGATTAGGATTCCCTCCCATATACACTATTGTTTTGGGCTTGTGATTTTCTCCTATGTACCTTCATGTTTTGGGCTTGGGTTGCCCTCCCATGTATCCTTTGAGATCATAAAACATTTATCACTACACAATTCATTAGGGGAAGATATAGGTCCCACCTTTCATAAAATGAAATCATACATGCTTATTCCCAAAAAATTTATCATATCATGTCCCATGAAAAGAGATGGGTTTTATAAACATGAAATCATAACCCATTAAATGAAATTGATATCATTAATGTTTTATCACATCAAAAACTATGAAAAAGAGATAGGTTTCATAATCATTTCATCAAAGCATAACCTATGAAGTTAAGCAGGTTTCAAAATTATATAACCCATGGAAGTGAAATAGGTTTCATAAGAATTATACCTTTAAAACTTAAACCATTTAAGAATGAATAAAATGGAACCTTTGGATCATTTATTATAACAAATTTATTAACATCATCATATGTCATCTTAGATGGAAAATAACTTGGAATGATATTTTAAAAACATTTCCGGAGGAAAATATCCTTTCTTATTTGAAAAAGTATTTTTAAAGAACATTTTTTTATAATCCATTTTCTTTGAAAATAATTTGAAAACATATAAATATGGATTGAAGTCATTTTGAAAACATTTTTCTTTAATACTTTAAAAATAAACATGAAAACATTTTGAAAACAATTTTATTTGAAAAATTATAAAATAAGATTTAAAACATTTTTGAAAACATTTTCATTGTAAACACAATGAAAACTTATAAAAAAATATTTAAAATGTTTTAAAACCATTTCATTGAAGTTACTTTGGAAACATATTTTGAAATATTGAAACATTTTGAAAAGCATTTCTTTGAAAATAACTACGAAAACTTATAAAGATAGATTTTAAAACAAATAAAAAAATTTAAAAAAAATTTCTTTGAAAATTATCATAAAATATAATTTGAAAACATTTTTGAAAAAATTTTTAAATACATTTTTGAAAACATGGTTTTGAACTAAAATAGATTTCCGACCAAAATAAAGATTCTGTCAATTATTCTTAAAACTATTTTCTAAATTGTACTTATACATAAATATATCTTGAATAAATAGAGGAGAAGGAAGATAATTATTTTTCTTGAGATATATATAATATTATTTTAAAAAAATCATAATCATTAATAATCTTGAAAAGTGATGTGATTTTTTAATAAACTATTACCACTTGTTTACTTGGGATCATACTCTTCATGTAAGAAAATAAAATTACATGAAGCAAAAAATATCATGGAAAAAAGAAGATTAAAGTTATAAATTTATAATTGGAATAATATACACCTTGTTAAAGAACATAGGTGCATAAAAAAATGTATCTCAAATAAGGCAATTTGAGAAAAAACTACTTGACTAATTGAGTATCTTTTGAAACAATAACGCCATGAAATAATGATCATAGAATGGATATTTAAACACATAAATTTAATTATAAGAGACATATAATATATTCATGGGATGTATATATACCATAAAAAATATTTCAGTTGTGAATAAATAAATCATCTCATAAAATTAGAAAGTGAGATGAAATCCCTTACCTTGTGTCTTGACTCTCATCATACTTGTTCAAACATCCTCTTAGCCAGGTAACTCCTTCTGGTTTGTGACAAAAGGATTCATTGGATTGGTTTCTATACAAGGATATGATTATTGGAGGAAGGTAGGTATATTGAAAATTTTATTGGTAATATCATGTGAGAGGAGTTAAGAAGAGGGAGAGGTGGTGTCCTTTTATAGGGAAGGAAAATGACTCACTTGGATTTTTTGAAAACACGTTTGGTGTAAAAATGTTATTACTTAAGAAAAAGTCATACCAAACCACCCAAATCTATAATGGAAGATTTATATATAATATAATTACATGAAATGGGTTTTTTTGTAAGTGTATAGGTCATCTAGGTCCCTAATATTGATGTTTAGTCCCTAATTAAGCATAAATTGACCTTAATCATTTTGATTAATTTTAATCACTTTTCATAATATTTTGAGTAAATAATTAACATGATATAATTAGACTCTAAATATTATATTGATTATAATGGTGTATCACAATTTTTATAAATTCAATTAACCGAAGAGTAAAAATTATGATTAATGCTACTCCGGCAGATGAGACGAAATAATGAGTTTTTAAGGCAGAAAAATGTTCAAAAGAATATCAAGTTTTTTATATTCAATTTAATGTGAAATTGATTATAATGACCAAAATTGTATTAATAGATTTATTATTGATTTAATTTGACATTAACTAATTTTAAAGTATAATATAAAATTAATAATTATTTAAATGAAAAGGCAATTATTAACTAAAAGCAAATTTTTTCACTATTCATCAAAAAATGATGTTTCTCAGAAATATCTCAAAATTTCACCCGAATCTAATTTCAGCATAATAAATTCAATTTTTTTATTTTATCAAATTAAATTTATTTCTCTAAAATTAATTTTTTTCTTCACAGATATACATGAAAATTTGTTCATTTTATAAAATAGGATTTTAAAACATATAAAAAATTTACAAAAAATTCTATTTTTTATTCATATAAAACCATTTTAAAAATATTTTAAAAGTATTTATAACTATTCATATTACTAATTTTAATGGTTAGGTTATAATTATCTCCTTTAAATAATTATAACAAAAAAATATGTTTCGTATATACTCAGTGTTGTGTGTAACATACACCGAGTCAGTGTTGCATGTAACATATGAAGGACCCCGGGACACCCTGAGAGGGGAGGGGTGAATCAGGGTGACCACTTTTTCTTCTACTTTGTTGGATCTTGTTCCCACGTTGGTAGGAACTTGTTGAACCTGTATGATGATTACGATCAAAATGAAAACATTCACATGCACAGAGAAGACAGAGTCATTTTTACTTGGTTCACCACTAAGGGCTACGTCCAAGGAGCATACGCCGACAGGTTGCCGGTCGTACCTAAATCCACTATGCTTCACTAGCTGCGGATACAAAAGTTCGGGTACAGACACTCTGTCCCAGGCTGACTGCCTTTACATAAGGTTTAGGGATAGCTCACTGCTTCCCTCGGGTCACTCCCGTTGACTCCCCCTGGCTCACTGCTGTTGGTGAAGTCTCACTCAGTTTATAGACGTGTAGGTCTCTTCAATAAATTTTCATTGAAGTCTTTTCCTCTGCTCAGCACGAGACTCTGCTTGCATCGAAGTCCGGAAGAGATGCACTAGAACGCACAGAACCACTGAACTGGATAACCAAAATGTGCAGACAAACCTTATTGAGAAGTATGCGAGACATCAACCATTTGCGCGCAAAATCATCCTATTGCGCGCAACATTTTCTTTTGGTGCAGAAAAATATTTCGCGCAAAAATCCCCTTTTTCGCGCAACTCCAAATATTTCGCGCAAGCTCCTTTACGCGATCCTTTTCGCGCATCAGACCTCGGATCTTCTCTAAGTCTTCCAACAACTCCGAATGAAGGGGGTCACCTCATATTTATAGGCGACTGAGACCACTGCGCGCAAAATCCCCTTCGGCGCGGAAAATCTCTCATCTGGCGCGTAATCTTTTCCCCCAGCTTATGTATTTCGCGCACAACCCTTATTTTCCGCGCAGCTCATGCCTTTTCCATCTTTCACCAAACTGATTCTGAAACAGCATTTGCGCGAAAAAACTATTTCGCGCATCCCGCTGTTTTTCGCGCCCAACTTAAGTATTTCGCGCACATCCCTGATTTTCCGCGCAGCCCATGCCTTTGCCATTTTTCACCTCTCTGAATTCGAAACACTGTTTGCGCGAAAAAACTAGTTCGCGCATCCCGCTGTTTTCCGCGCCTAACTTAAGTTTTTCGCGCAAGCCTCTTATATTTCGCGCACCACTTCCGTTTTCTGTGAAGCTCCTTTTGCAGACAATCCATGTCTTCATTTTCCGATTTTGAGGCCCAAAAATTTGGCAAACACTGGGAAACAGCGCCACCTTCAAAACTGTTGTCTGCTTGAACTGTATGATCACTTTGCTGGAACACATTCGGAACTTCCACTGAGGATTGACAACAAACACAAACCATACACCAAATCATGCTTTGAAAAACCTGGTTCCAACAACACATGACTTGTTAGGGTTTCATATAGATTAATCCATGTTATTATTGCATGTATCACAATCTGTGTTGGTTGCATGTGAAATGAGTGTTTGAATTTGTGTTTATATATTTATATATAACTATTTCTAGTGTCATGAAAAATGAAAAATATCAAAAAGATAAATTAATTTGAAAAACACATGTCACAAAATATGAGGGTGTTATATTCTACACCCCTTAAAATTAATTGCACCCTAAAAATTATTTTTTTTTCAATTTTTTAATACTTGGAAGTTTATTTCATAAAAACCCACATTGTAAAAATGAATATGAAAACTTCCATTAAAAAAGGAAAGTTGGACACATAGGGGTTACCCAAAGTAACATATAACTAGGTTTTCACATAGGATAACATAGGGGGGAAGTGAAAAAATGTTCATGGAATAAAAATATAACAGTCAAGTTCAGATGGAAATTGATAAAGAACCTTGATCAACAGAAGTGGGTAATCCCAAAACCATAAATCTACAATGATCTAAGGAACCATCTGATTTATCAAAAATAAAGGTCCTTGAATAAATCTATTCAATAACCTTTTCCTAGATCAATGGATTTATTTTACTATCTAGGAACATAAGGAAACATAATTCCTTGAATTTTTTCCTTTTCATATGTACAATATCACCCTTTGACTTTTCTTTGATCAATTCCCACTTCATCTTTTATTCTAGGGAATGATGGTGAAATTTTAGTTCATGAAAAACAAACATATCATGAGGTCCATGAATAGAATGATAAATCATTCCATTTGTATTCACATAACATCTTAGTGAGATAGTTATCACAGGTTATGCATAAATACCCATATGGTGAGATATCAGTTTAATCTCACAAGCATCATTTGAAGTCCAACTTGATTTTTCCATAAATGGTTAACCTTAAAACCATTCCAAAATATGAAATTATAAAACATTGAGAATAAGGTCACTAAATTATAATAACATATTTTCCCCATAAATCATAAATTAACTATTGGTTTTCACATTTCAAACATGTGAATCATTTTGAAAAACATGCATTCTTCCTTATTCCAATAATTACTGGATATATTATTTAAATCGAAGAAGTTGTAAGATTAATTATTAATGGAATAGAACACATTGTCAATT
This sequence comes from Viscum album, assembly GCA_963277665.1. Classification (NCBI taxonomy): domain Eukaryota; kingdom Viridiplantae; phylum Streptophyta; class Magnoliopsida; order Santalales; family Viscaceae; genus Viscum; species Viscum album. Next base: position 422,656,125 of record OY728166.1, on the reverse strand, counting down.
ATCAGTTATATGGTGGTCGGTAACATCCAATTTACTTCTTCACATTCAACATATCTTTATCCAAACATCATTATCTAAATGCTATGCATTATTTAAGGCTTAACTTCCCCTAATCAAAATATCACCTTTCTATGCAATTAATTTTTTTATGTTTTCATAACCATTAAACATTTCCTTTTCAATCCTCAATTAAAACTTATACAAAAATAATTGTATATTTCATGATTCATAGAACATTATCTTTGAATTAAAATACATAAATACAATATTAATCCATCCTTATTTTGAAACCACTAAACCAGATTCATCAACTTATTACTTAATACCACTTTTGTTGAATATAAAATACGAATAATGTCTTGAGGTTCCTCAAACTCAATATAGTCATGCTTATTATGTTTGTTTTAAACAATAATGTAAGAACATCACATACCTTTCACATGTTGTTTGCAGTCTCATTATCTTAATAAGTATAAAAAATACTCATTCCACCTTCTTAATTCTCTTTAGGAGATTTACTCTTGAGAAATTTAGTTACATAATGATCATTTATTCCACACTTAAAAAACTTACCCTTTAATGAATACTTATTGAGTCTAATATTCTCAATCATTTCATTAACCAAACTCTTCATTTTTCCCATGTATTCACTTTCTTTGTTTCATTCGTTTCCACAATCAAAACATCTTCTTATTCATCTAAGACATTAACTTAGTTGATTATTTTCACATTCTTAACACAAATGAAACACAAGCCTCTTTAATTCATATTATCCATTACCAAAAACCTCAGCAAAATTCGTCTTTCTCTTACTTGGTGTGTTTGGGATTTGGTTAACGTACACATTTTTAATCATGTTCTATGAAAACTAATCAGGAATGATCACAACATCGTTCACTCCCATGATCATATGACATGAATTATCCTTAAAAAATAATCCATCACATTAAACTTTAATCTAGTTCATTCTGGTTCCTGCCATTTAATAAAACCAGAAGCATAGTGGGAGCATTACTTATCATAGAAAAAAATCACATAGTCATGAAAAAAATTATTTATAGGATATATAAATTAGGACAACTTTATTAATATATGACACCCGTGGTTTATCCTAGTTCATTCATAGAAAACTAATATTTTAATCCTTCATGATGGTTTTTGAATATTTTGGGAATTTCCAAAGAATATCCCCTGAGAGTTTCAAACTATGTGTGCAATAAGGCCCATTATCATGTAGCATATTATCCTGAGTCGGGCATGGAACATATGGTCAGTGTTTTTACCCCTATGTATATCTATTACAGATTCACATCCACTTATAATATCTAGACATGGATGTATTTCTTGTAAAACAAACACTATATCCTTTACCAAAATTATAGGAAATTTTCTTAAATTTTAACTCATCTTTATACTTATCCTTAGATACATCCCTAGAAATATACTTATAAATATACATAGGGATATCACTAAAGTTTTCTCAGTATAGTTTCCAAAGGTTCACTAAACCTTTTCTTTGATACCAACTATAGTGACCCATGCTTAACATAAATGGATGTTATATAATTCTTGATGAATATTCAGTACATTACAAAAATACATGAATGAGGACTGTAATAGTTATGTGTATTCGGAATCTTGGAAAAAAATCTTCTATCCTGGTGAAATATCTTCAACATCTCCCAAAAATATCTCCACCTTTATCACTTATACCATTTTGTTTTCATGACCTAGGGTAAGTAAACATAAGAAAGGGGTGATCTTATATGATCAATAAGGTTAAATAACGAAAATTCTTAATCATAATAGGAATAAAAGGGTATGGATCTTGAGAATAAATTTTGAAGATCATACCCTTAATATCATAGATTATAATAATTATTGGCATCTCATAAAACATGAATCATAAGAAAATAATGTACATAATACCTGAAATAATAACATATGAATAAAACATAGAATTTTGGAAAACACAAAAGCACATAAAAACCCTATTTTAAGGAATCCTACTCTAGCCTTTGTAACATGTTAGGCATGGGTTAATCATTTTTTTACTTTCTTTGGGCTTGGGATTACCTCCAGTTTACCCTCCTTTTTTGGGATTAGGATGTTCTCTTATGTACCCTCTTATTTAGAGCATGGAAAGTCCACCTTTTTACACTCTTATTCCAGTATTGTGATGTCCTCCCATTTATCCTCTTGTTTTCAGCATGGTATGTCCTACCATCTCCCTATTATTTAGAGCTTGAGATGTGCTCCCATATACTCTCTTTTTTAAGACTTGGGATGTACTTCTATGTATCCTCTTGTTTCAAGCTGGGGATGCCCTCCTGTGTACCATTTGAGATCCTAAAACATTTATCATTACCTAATTCATTATGGGAAGATATAGGTCCCACCTTTCCTATATTGAAATCATACATTCTTATTCCAAACAAAATTCATCATATCATTACCCATGAAAAGAAATGGTTTTTATAAATATATAATCATAACCCATTAAATGAAATTTTAATCATTAAAATTTCGTCACATCAAAACCTATGGAAAAGATATAGGTTTCATAATCATTTCATCAAATCATAACAAATGAAGAAAAATGGGTTTAAAAATCACATAACCTATGGAAGTGAAATTGGTGTCATAAGAATTATTCTATTAAAACACAAACCATTAAATAATGAATATGAATGGAAATTGTGGATCATTTCCTATAAGGGATTTATTAACATCAACGAATGTCATCTTAGATGCAAAATAACTTGAAATGATATTTTTAAAAAATTTCCAAAGGAAATTATCCTTTTTTATTTATAAGAGTATTTTTAATAAATAAAATATTTTTGAAATTTTTTTTATTGAAAATAATTTTAAAACATAAAAATAAGGATTGAAGTCATTTTTTAAAAAAATTCTTGAAAACTTGTAAAAGAAACATGAAATCATTTTGAAAATATTCTCCTTTAATACTTACAAAATAAGATTTAAAACATTTTAAAAAACTTTTTCATTGAAAAAACATTTAAAAATTATAAATAAAATTTTAATTTTTTTTTAAAACCATTTCATTGATGTTACTTTGAAAACTTATATTAAAATATTGAATACATTTTGAAAACAATTTCTTTGAAAATAACGTTGAAAACTTATAATGAAATATTTTCAAACCATAAAACATTTTTAAAATAATTTTTCTTTGAAAATTTTCTTCAAATATAGTTTGAAAACATTTATGAAAACATATTTTAATAAATTTTTGAAAACATTATTTTGAAGTAAAAGAGATTTCTTACCCAAGAGGGAGATACAATCAAATTTTTCTTAAAAATATTTTCTTAATTAAGTACCAAAGAGTTGAAAAATTGTACTAATACATGGATATATCTTGAATAAATAGAGGATAAGAAGGATTATTAGTGTTTTTGAGAGATATATCATAATATTTAAGAACAATAAGCACAATCATTATCAATATTGAAAAGTGATGAGATTTTTCAATAATCTCTTTCCATTTGGTTACTTGGGATCATAATCTTCATGCAAGAAAAAGAAATTACATGAAGCATAAAATATCATGAATATAAAGATATTAATGACATAAAATTATAATTGGAATCATATACACATTTTTAAAGAACACAGGTGCATAAAAAACATATGTCTCCAAGTAGTAAATTTGAGACAAAAGTACTTTACTGATTTGATAACTTTTGAAATACTAACCCAATGAAATAATGATCAAAGAATAGATATTTAAATACATAGAAATTTAAGTATAATATAAATATAATAAATTCATGGGTAGAGAATATACCACATAAAAGAAGTTAGTGGTGAATAAATCATGTATCTCATATATTTATAAAGTGAGATGAAATCCATTACCTTGTGTCTAAACTCTCACCGTACTCGTTTAAACATCCTCTTTGTTGGGTAACTCATTTTGGTTTGTTCCAAAAGACTTACTTGGATTGATTTTTTTCCAAGGAGAGGATTCTTTGAATAATTTAGGTATGTTAAGAATTGTATTGTGCAAATATTGACCAAACCTAAGTAATTTGAGTGGTGTGAATAAGAGGGAGAGGTGGTGGCCTTTTATAGGGAGGGAAAAGTTATCACTTCAAATTTTTGAAAACAAGTTAGGTGTACACATGTTATCACCTAAAAAAGTATTGTAACCCCAAAGAAAATAATAATTTTAGGTTTATAGAAAAAATATGGACATCTAATTGGTGTTTGAAAATTTTCTAGGTCATCTGGGCCCCAATGATTAAGGTTTAGTCCCTAATTACGATTAATTTGACCTTAATTGCGATGATTAATTTTATTCACTTTTACTAATATTTTGGGTAAAAAATTAACATTATATAATTAGAATATAAATAGTATACTTATGACGATGGTTTATTTACATTTTTTGAAATTAAATTCACAGAAATAGAATAATTAAGATTAATGCTAATCATGTAGACATGACAAAATAACGGGTTTTTAAAATAGAAAAATGTTCTCAAGTTTGTTAAGTATTTATATTCAATTTCAATGTGAGATTGATTATAATGGACTAAATTTTATTTATAGATGTAAAATTGATCTAATGTTACATTAGAACTAATTTAAAGTATAATTTAACATTAATAATTATCTGAACAAAGAGGAATTTATTAAACAATTGCAATATTTTTCACTATTAATAAAAAATGAAGTTTCTCAGAAAAATCTGAAAAATTCACTTGAAGTTATTTTTGGAATTCTAAATTAAAAAACGATGCTTATTTTATCAAATAAAATTTCTATATGTGTATAAAAGTAATTATTTTATTTATATAAGGACATGGAAAGCAATTCAATTGAGAGAATATTATTTTTAAAAATATAAATACTTTACAAAAAAATATATTTTTAATTACTAATATGTTTTATTTATATAAAAACATTATAAAAATATTTAAAAATTAGTTATTACTATTTAAATTACTATGTTTAAGGTCTAGGTTATAATTATCTCCATTAAATTATTATAACAAAAAAAGACATTTAATAGAAACTATGTGTTGCGTGTAACGTAAAAAAAGTCGGTGTTTCATGTAATGCATGCCAAGTCAGTTTTTCATGTATTTCAATCCAAGTCAGTGTTTTGTGTAGAATAATCCAATTCAATGTTGCGTGTAGTGAAATCCATGTTTGTTCCGTGTGAAAGGAATGCTTGAATTAGTATTTTAATATATATATATATATCTAGTGTTACATGAAATGAAAAAATATAAAAAAGATAAATTAATTAGAAAAAAATTATTTCACAAAATCTCAGGGTGTTATAGCATGTAGAGTGAAATTGTGTGATAATACGTAAACACGATTTTGCATAGAGTGAGATTAATAATAAGTTACCATGATTAAAACATTTTATCAATTAAATTACAAAACTCAAGTGGGTTTTGGAACATCAATACATCATTATTTGTGATCATTTAACATATCAATTATTGGTTAACAGAGTAAAATTAATTTACCTTATTTCAGTTTCATCAATTGTGATTGTAATATATTTGACATTAATACTGAAAAAATTAATGAATTCTTATCAATGTGGGAAAAAACCCAACATGTCATGAGAAACATTGAAACCATAAATCAAACCATTAGGTTGTGTTTGGTATTATATATTATAATATGTCGTATCATATCCATTATTTAAAAGCATTGAATCATTCATTTGATGTTTTCCGTTATGGATAAAATAATGAACAAGAAAACAGTACTTTTGTAAGATGGTTTCAATTACAAGATTTAGTAAAATAGAATGAGATAACATATATGCTTTCTCACACATAATTATCTCTATGATACTATACATGGGATTCAAGTATGTGATGTTATAAACGTGTCCCTAAATAAATCATATAGAAGATAGTTTTATGATCAAGAAAATTATTAAAATTAATTATTTACATCATTGATAAACTATATTTATATGAAGGTGATGAGTATCACTTGTTCCAATACCATGTGGGATAAATTTGCTAATATATATGACTATGAAAGTAAATAAATATATTCTAAGGTTCATGTGATATATAGTAATTTCAATTATTTTAAAATATACATTGATGAAGATTATGATGGATTCAATATGATAATCATTATAGTTGTTATAGCTATTAAATGATATGGTGAAGAAATAAAATATGTTATGATTACAATGAATATTATAAAATGGTTTTCTCCTCTTTAAAATCCAATGGGATCTACCATTGAATATAATAATTTGTAAATACTATTAGTGGATGATCTAAAAAGATGTTTTGTGGGATAATAAATGAGATTTTATCTATAATTAATATCGAATAACTCAATTAATGAGATATTATTTAATGATATTGAAAATTATGACATTATTAAAGGTGAAAATAAGGAAAGATATGTAAGTGACAAATTAACTTCTCTTATGTAATGTATATTCAAGAGAGTATAGGGTAGATTTAATGGAAATCTATATTTATCAGGTCTTTAGTGTGGTAAAGCTATGAACATTATATTCATCTTTATAAGTTGATTTTATTATTAAAAAGGTGAAACAAAAACCATATAGAATCCACAACATAAATTCCCACAAATTATACTATAGAAGGGAAAATTATTCCATAAAAAAGTTTTAGAGGAATATCTTCATTAGAGAAGAAGAATGCAATGATGAGGATTACTTAGAGGAAGTAGAAAATGAATTTAAATTAGTTAGCAAAGCTTCTATTATGGAAAAATATAACCATTTAGCTGAATATATGTGTTTTTACTTATATTAGTTCTTTCTAATATATTACCTTCGTGTATAACTAGATTATACATATCCATCAAATAATTTAACAATTGTATGATCTCTTATGGAATATATACATACCCACCAATAATATCTTTTTGGTGAGGAGAAGCATGTATAGTGGACTACCAATTGATAATATAATTCAATATAAATGTAACCATTTATCTTCAAAATTAAATTAGTCTATGATATATAAATGTAATACTGAAGGGAATCTTTTCCTATAATATGAATGGGAAAACTATAAATTGAATATCCATGGAAGTTTTCTATAATGATTATTTTATATCAATTCAACTAATAATTTCATACATTTCTTCCTCTAAAATGGTGATGTCACTTCCTCTAATGGTTTATGCATGGTGTAAATTTCACTAGAGGATATTGAGTATTTTGTTAGGGATATAATAAAGGTAGCCATTAAAACACTAATTCCATCTCTAAAAATTTAATTGACACTTTAATCTATTATTTATGAGATTATTTCACTTTAGTTGGGTCATTTTCAATATTCCCCACTGTATAACTTGTATATTATACTTATTAATCCCTAGGATGGTTGAACTAGTCAATTTTAGGGGCAATAGGCGAACTGAAAGGACCCAACTATAGGAATCAGTCTAAATAATGATGTTTATTTTTTGTATTTTTTTATAAGAGGTTGTTATATCATTTCAGATATCCAGGGATCCTACTATAGGTATCAGGATAAATAATTATGTTTATTTTGTGGATTTTATTATAATAGGTTGTAATATCATTTGATATATCCATGTATTGGTGTCAATGGACTACATAAATATATTTGGAAAGGGAATAACTAGAATTACAAAAAACAAATCCTTCATTAGTATGAATCGTCTCTATAATTTATTCAATATCCAAAGTTCATATTTGGAATAATATTTATCCCTAAATTTAAATCTTTCGAATGCTTATTTTCCTTTATGATAAATCATTACCTACCTCATTCATGAAAATAAATAGATTATTAATATTTATGTAGATATTTTCAATACTTTATCTGATAGAAATAAGGTATCTAAAATGATTTTATCTAAGTGAGATCCTAAAAATAATATTAAATTGTTTTTTAGCATAGGTTTAGTTCACATATATTTCAATAATAATTTTATTATGAATTATCTTGGACTCCATCACATCATTCTCCCTTGATCCTTGATTTGATGATTTTCATTTAGTAATTAATATTTTAAATTATGATTATGGAAATAGTTTAATTGAAAGAATAATAATGGAAGGATTAATGACAACTATATTGTATTATTGAACTTAATGTTGAACATGAGGTGTCTTATAATGTAATTGTTGTTCAGTGGATGAGAAATTGATGTTTTGATGGATTATTGAAAATATATTTTGAATTTATGGATAGATTTAAAGTTGAGATCAACCTAATAGAAAATATTTGGGAAATCAAACATCTAATAAAGTAAATGTGAGCGAAGTATTGGGTTTAAATATGATAAATGGATCACAAAATGATGTGATTGATGAAATTAATTATTGTCTAATGGAGAAAAAACACTGTTTGATACCTTTAAGAAGAAGTGTTTACTCTGAGAAATCATCTTAAATCTTCTTTTAAATAATGTTATGAAAATAATAATTTTTAGTTATTAATATTTTCATATGATTATTTTTAAATGGGACAAACAAGGTTAAAGTAGTGTTCTAAAAGTACTGAAAGATCAATGATTCAATTACATGGGTTAATATGCAGTTGGCTTCGAGGTCAGGAAATCAATAGAAGGGATAATAATAGATCAAAATAAATGAAATTTAAAGAATATAGATAATGTATTAGGTTCTAATAAATCAAATTAATGGACACTAGTTTCTTCTAAAAAATAAAAGAATAAGTTTGTATATAATCTTCAATTTTAGGTTTTATCAATAACCATGGATCTATTTAAAAGTTGGATACATGTAGAGTGATTGTCACGACCCGTCCTCGGGACCCGTGCCGTGACTACCCCAAACCCGCCTCCCATAGGCCAGGGGCTGGTGACTAGCACCAAAGGCGTAAATCCCTATAATTGGGAAGGAATTTCCTTTAAGAAACGTAACTAAACACACAACAAGAGAAGAATCGGAAGAAAACACTAAGTAAAGAAATATAACAATAGTGATGAAAGTATAAAGGGGGCTGGAAATACAAGCCCAACAGTAAAGTACAAGAAAAAGAAAAAACAATAGGAAGGTGTCAAGCTGCTCCTGGATCGTCCTCTGGTGTCCCTACCTGAAGGGTAGGTACAGATGGCCACCTCTGCTTTCTATGTTCAGCTGTCATCTCCTGGTACCATCTTGTCGTGGAGTCCACCTCCGGGTACCATCTCATCGTCAAGTCCACCTCCGGGTACCGTCTTGTCATGAATTCCACCTCCGGGTACGGTCTCATCATCACGTCCACCCCCGGGTACTATCTAGCTCTACAAGCCTCAACCTCGATCAGCACTGTCTGTCATCTGCATCTAACACAATGAAGTGCGGGCATAACCCGTGCAGGGGTGAGTATACGCTACTCAGTAGGGACCCCGAGACCCCCGAAGATCTCCCAGAATCCCCAAATGATAATCCACAAAGGAAAGATACAATCACGAAGTAACAACCAACACTACTTAGGTATATGCCCATACATATACCTAAGTCACCAATTCCAGTTCGACTCCAACATCCAATCCCAAGTTCGATCACGTCCACATAGGATAATACAACCCAATCCACACAGGATAACATAACCCAATCCAAATAAGAAAGAAATTCAATCATATCGAAGATAATGATTGAAAGTCAAGACTCAACTCACACAGGTATACTTTTTCGTAAGGTGATAGAGATGATCAGATATAGCCACTGATTCATCTAAGTTGGGACCCACGTAGGAGACTAAACCAGCTAAGCTATCAGACCCACATAGGATACAGACCAGCTACTCTGCCAGACCCATATAGGACAGCAAGAACAGAGTCAGACACTGCCAGACCCACGCAGGATACAAGAACAGTAGTCATTGCCGTCAAACCCACATAGGATTTTAGTACGGTCTTCATCGCTGCCGAACCCACATAGGATTTCAGTGCAGTCTTCATCACCGTCGAACCCACAGAGGATTTCAGTATGGTCTTCATCGCTACCGAACCCACATAGAATTTCAGTGTAGTCTTCACTGTAGTCAAACCCACGGAGGATTTCAGTATGGTCTTCATCGCTGCCGAACCCACATAGGATTTCAGTGCAGTCTTCATCGTCGTCGAACCCACGGAGGATTTCAGTACGGTCTTCATCGCAGCCGAACCCACATAAGATTTCAGTGCAGTCTTCATTGCTGTCGAACCCACGGAGGATTTCAGTACGGTCTTCACAGTCGCAGCCAACTCTAGGGTTCCCGCACACAGCATGGTCGATTCCGGGAGGGTCCGCTCTATGAGCCGAGGGGGTCAATACATCAAATGACACATAGTCCGGAGTTTATGTATCTCAATGTTCCGTCTTGACAAGAGGAACTCAATGTGACAGACGACGCGTCAATCGGACGCCCGGTCTGAGAGTTATTGGATTTTTCGTTCCAGGGGCCCGGTTGGTTTTTAAGTCAAAACCAACCCGACCGCACTCCAACTATGTCCAAACCACGAGCAGAGTAAGCCAAAAGGTCTGTCTCACTATGATAATCCAAAAAAGTCGACGGCACGTTAATCGGACGTCCGAAGCTCAAGTTATAAGCATTTCCGCTCCGAGGGTCCGGTGGTTTCATGTTTGAACCAACTTTTCCATACACAAAGATCTCCGAAACCTTGAGTGTAATATAATGAAACTACCGAATTGATCCGAGGATCGCTACACAACTAACGGTGCGTCGATCGGAGGTCCGTAGCCCATGTTACAGGCAAAAGACCAAAAGTTGTCCGAAAGTGGGGGGTCTGGGCCTAGTCCGACCCGGCCCAACCCCCCCTGGGTTGGCCCGAACCGGGTTGACCTGAACCTGGTTCAACCCATCAGGGCACATCCCGGCCCAGCCAGCGTGGCCCGGCCCAGCCTGGGCGGCCCGGCCCGGGGCGGCTCGGTGCTGGCCGAGCGGATGCGCAAAGGGGGCGGATGCCCCCTTGATTGAATCCGCTGCCCCGTGTGGGGGCTGCTCCCTTCTGCCAACGGACGCGACACTGGGCACCGCGTCTCCCCCGGGTCCTGCGCGGCCGTGGGTCCCTAGTCACCTGCCGCTGCGGCGGTCCCTCTTAGCAGCGCGCTGGGCGCCGTCGCCTCCTGGAGGCCGGCCGATGCCGGCGCGCCGGCAGGGTCTTCCGCGGACCACCGGATGCACTCCGGTCGTCTGTTTTTCCGGCCGTCTTCGCCAGCGGTCCTCCCGGGACCGGATCTTCACTACGAAGCCTTAAAATCGCCTCTATGGCCCGTTCCAACATCGTCCGTCGATCCCCACGACAAATAAACAAACTGCGGAGTCTTCGATTCGCCTTTGCAGCCTCGACTCCGACCACAGTTTCGTTCGGCCTCAACTGCACGGCGTGACTGCGCCACACTTCTTCGCCGCATTCTTTTTGTTTCCGCGTGGTGTCGTTGCACCGCGCACCTTTGATCATGCCGTAAAAAACACAACATCGAAGGGGGAGGAGAGTCAGCCATGTTCATCCGGTCCGACATCCTCCCTTTATAATGATAACAAGTGGTGCAAGAATAAAACAGTGAACGAAAAGGAAAATATTCACGAACAATAAATTAACCCCTACCTCAAGGTGTCGTCGAACGAAGGTTCGTCGCGGGAAAAGAACGTCGCGGAAGAAGGCATCGCGGAAGGAGGCGTTGCGGAAGGAGGCTCCGTAAGCGTCGCCGGCGTCGTGAAGAAGAGAATCGTCAGTGTCGCGGTACACGACGTCGCGTTGTCAATCTTCAAGGATTCGACGTTCTTTGTCGTCCTTCGTCGGAGGCCAGCTTTCTTCATCGGTGACGGTGCATTCCTCGCGTTCTTCAAGGATGAAGATGAAGTTCAAGACTTGAGAAAAACCTCTCCAATCCTTCTCGCACAACCAAAACACCCTTAATAAAATAAGACTTGTCTTATTTAATTAACTCACACAAGACACCAATCAATTCGAAATTCAAAATTGAATTCTTGAATTAATTATATTGAACAACATAAATAGTTAATTAATAACGGATTTGTCTTTTCATTAAGGGGGGGGGGGGTGCGGGTGTGTTACAAAATTAATGGAGGGTTTGTAGAAGTTGAAAGGGGTGGGGATCGTGTGGGTCCCACCTCACATTTATCCACATGTGGGTAGTTTGGAACCAGTGGGTCCCACCCCAACTCCCTTACAAATGATATAACTACTTAGATATTAAAATAAAATTGTTTGCACAAATTTTATTTTTATTCATTACTTAACCCATTATTTTAATAACCACACCCGAGAAAACGCAACTCCAAAATAGGTGTTCGTAAGCAATTACCAGCGCTGCAGTTTCATCTCTGCCCTCAGATTTCGATTCCGAGCACCGTTTCAAAAGTTAGGAAAGCCCGCTTGTTTGTTCACTAAACGTACCCGAGCTAAACTTTAGAAATTGATTTCGGGCACATCGGGGCTCAGAATCAGGTGCCGTTAGAAACCGCGTTCTTGTAAAATCCCAAAGAAATTAAGAAAAAATTATCCTTGAAATTTCCAGGTCTTTACATTACTCCCACCTTAGGGCTTTACATCCCCGTAAAGCTTTAACACAAACTAGTGTTACAAAATTGGTACTGAATACGCATCTGAGCCTTCCGATCCCATGTGCTCACCTGGATGTTCCCATGCTGCCAATGAAAGCACACAAGAGGAATCCACCATCCTTGTAGGACCCGCTCCTGTCGATCCTCAACCTCTACTAGAACCTCAAAAAAGCCACCCATTGCCAAGGTCTAGCTCCCCATGGTCGATGATATGCGTCGGGTCGTGCACATATCTACTCAGCTTATATACGTGGAAGACGTCGTGCACCCGATGAAACTGAGGTGGTAGAGCTAGGCGGTAAGCCACCCCACCTACCCTACGGAGGACCTGGAATTGTCTGATGAAGCACGAAGATAACTTTCCACCCAGGACAAATCTCCATAATCCATGTCGAGGTGAGACCCACAAGAATAAGTGGTCTCCTTCCTATAACTCTAGTGGCCTCCGCCTCCTGTCATCATAAGACTTATGCAGGCTCTAAGCTATCCTCATCTGCTCCTGGATGACCTGGACCTTCTCTAGTCCTATAAGAACTGCTAAGATTTCTTCTTTTCCGATAAGAGAAATCCGGTCTCATCCCCTAGATGAACCCTGTTCTTTGCTTAATACGGTAATTCTTGAATGGATGATACTAATCCATACCAAGGATGACGTCGCAAGGCCTCGATGTTACTACAAAGAGATCCAACCGTTACTCTCATCTCCAAGGGTTTAGTCACACTGTCGGCATCAGTGTGTGGTCACTGGGTCTCCTCCAGCAGGAATCTCAAAAGTGAGGGTCAAGTCAATAGTTTAAACTGGAACCTCTTAGTAACAACACAAAGAGAGGACAGGAAAGTAAATTCCACAAAGAAAGGTGTCTTTTATTTCTACAGCTCAAAGTACAAAGACACAAAGCATCCACAAAAAACATCAACAAAGATAGAAGAAACATGAATAAAAGTCTCCAGGTCTGGATCTAGTCCCGCTTTTGTCCATCTGCTCCTGAAGCTCAATGATCGTAGGCCTCAGTTGCCTGAAGCTGAGCTCTCCCATGTCCACCCGTTCCCTGCGGTCGAGTTGGTCTCCCTGGTGGTGGTGGTGGTAGGGCCTCAAAGCGTCGACCACCACCCGCTACTGAACCAGCTCCTCTGCCTCACCCTCCTACTCCCTACAGACCTCCATGGTTGAACCTCTACCTGGGAGGTCCCTCTACTGCCTACTGCTCATCAGCAGGACGAGTCAGGCAGTCTCGATCCATGTGACCGTCCCCGCCGCGTGAGTAGCATTGCCTGATCCTCGTGTAGCTGGATCTCCTTCATGTGCCCCACACAACCAAATATGCATCATAAGATTGCCCATATGATGGTATGGCCCGCTTGGACCTCTGCATCACCAGTATACTACCAGCTGCAGAAGACTCCGCTACGGGTCGTCCTGCGGAGGGTCCCTCTACTGGCGACTACTCGGCGAGAAAAATCTCCACTAGAAGGGCTCCCTCCAACACCCCTGCCTAAGTCAGAATGTTGAGGGAGATCATCGAAGCCCTGATCTCATGCCTCAGTCCCTGCTCAAAGGTCCGGGCCCGGAAGAATGGGTCTCGTACCATGTCAGTGGAGTAGTGCGAGAGATCACTAAACCTCGCTGAGTACTGGGCCACGGTCATGCTGCCCTATCGTAGCTGTAGTAACTTCTGAATGCGCACTGCACGAAGGGTGGATGGGACTAAATCAGAGAGGAATAGGCTCTTAAAGTCCTTCTAATGGAGTGATGCCTCGTTGTGCACCTGGAGCATCAAGATCCACCATCTGTCTGCTGCCGCGTGCAGGAGTCTCCCTGCAAGAATCACCATGAGGTCAGATTGTGTCCCCACTAACCCAAAAACTTGAACCACAGCCTCCTGCCAATCCTCGGATGTCTGAGGGTCCATCTCCCCGCGGAACCTGGATGGTCTGTGACACTGAAACTCTGCAGTTCACTAAGGCAACCTGCACTCTCAGCGGCTGGGGCTGGTAGCATCGGTGGCTCGGCAGGTAGAGGTACCGCTGGTGCCTCTGCTGAAAATGGGGCCTGCACCGAGGCCTCGTTGCTCGGTTGGCTATCATCTCACAAAAATCTCGGAACCCTAGTTGGCTACCATCGTGGGGCCATCTTGAAAAGAAACAGGTGCGCCACGGTCAAAACATTATACCTGGTGATCTGACACAAAGTAATCACAAAGAAAACTTTTGAAACACACATGCAATCAATGTTTTCGTGCATTGAGTCGGAAATCCAAAGTCAGGGTCCTGGTGTACGGATACGTCGGCCACCGAACTAACACTGGACTCCCTGGACTGATAACCACACTCAATACCCTTAACATTATTGCTTCACATAGAAGAAAGATTAGAGTCCTGAGTTCTGCGGTAGAACCGAACTCCTTGGATACCAATTTGTGAAGACCCGTCCTCTGGACCAGTGCCGTGACTACCCCAAGCCCGCCTCCCATAGGACAGGGGCTGGCGACTAGCACCAACGGCGTAAATCCCTATAACTGGGAGGACATTGCCTTTAATAAATGTAACCACACACACAACAAGAGAAGAAGCGGAAGAAAACACTAAGTAAAGAAATATAACAAGAGTGCTGAAAGTACAAAGGGGGTCGGAAATACAAGCCCAACAGTAAAGTACAAGAAAAAGACAAAATAGCAGGAAGGTGTCAAGATTCTCCTGGATCGTCCTCCAGAGTCCCTACCTGAAGGGTAGGTATAGATGGCCACCTCAGATCTCTACGTTCGTCTCTTAGCTCCGGGTTCCATCTCGTCGTGGAGTCCACCTCCGGGTACCCTCTCGTCGTCACGTCCACCTTCGAGTACCGTCTCATCATGCAGTCCACCTCCGGGTACCGTATCGTCATCACGTCCACCTTCGGGTACTGTCTAGATCTACAAGCCTCAACCTCGATCAGCGCTGCCCGTCGTCTGTATCCAACACAACGAAGTGCGGGCATAGCCCGTGCAGGGGTGTGTATATGCTACTCAGTTGGGGCCCCGAGACCCCCGAAGGTCTCCCAGAATCCACAAAGGATAATCCACAAAGGAAAGATACAATCACAAAGTAACAACCAACACTACTTAGGTATATGACCATACATAAAACTAAGTCCCCAATTCCAGTTCGGCTCCAACATCCGAGCCCAAGTTCGATCACATCCACATAGGATAGTACAACCCAATCCACACTAGATAAAACAACCCAATCCACATAGGAAAGCAAGTCAATCATATCGAAGATAATGATTGAAAGTCAAGACTCAACTCAAATAGGTATACTTTTAATAAGGTGATAGAGATGATTAGATATAGCCACTGATTCATCTAAGATGGGACCCATGTAGGATACTAAACCAGCTAAGCTGTCGGACCCACATAGGATACAAACCAACTACTCTGCCAGACCCACGTAGGATAGCAAGAACAGAGTCAGAAACTGCCAGACCCACGCAGGATACAAGAACAATAGTCATTGCCGTCGAACCCACGGAGGATTTCAGTACGGTCTTCATCGCTGCCGAACCCACTTAGGATTTAAGTGCAGTCTTCATTGCCGTCGAACCCACGGAGGATTTCAGTACGGTCTTCATCGCTGCCGAACCCACATAGGATTTCAGTGCAGTCTTCATCACCGTCGAACCCACGAAGGATTTCAGTATGGTCTTCATCGCTGGTGAACCCACATAGGATTTCAGTGCAGTCTTCATCATCGTCGAACCCACGGAGGATTTCAGAACAGTCTTCACAGTCGCATCCAGCTCTAGGGTTCCTGAACACATCATTCTCGATTCCGGGAGGGTCCGCTCCACGAGCCAAGGGGGTCAATACATCAACTGACATGTAGTACAGAGTTGATGTATGTAAAATTTCTTTCTCGATAAGAGCAACTCAACGTGACAGACGGCGCGTCAATCAGACGCCCGGTCTGAGAGTTATTGACTTTTTGTTCCAGGGGCCCGGTTGGTTTTTAAGTCAAAACCAACCTGACCGCACTCCAACTGCATCCAAACCTCGAGCGGAGTAAGCCAAAAGGTCCGTCTCACTAATAGTATTCCAACAAAGTCGACAAAACATCAATCAGATGTCCAGAGCTCATGTTATAAGCGTTTCCGCTCCGAGGGCCCGGTTGGTTTCGTGTTCGAACCAACTCAGCTATACCAAAAGTTCTCCTAAACCATGAGTGTAATATAACGAAATGACCGTATCGATCCAAGGATCACTACGCAACTGACGGTGCATCGATCAAAGTTCTGTATCCCAAGTTATGGTCAAAATACCGAAAGTGGGGGGTCTGGGCCTGGTCCGACCCGGCCCAACCCCCCTGGGTCGGCCCGAACCGGGTCGACCCGAACCGAGTCCGGGTCTGCCCCATTAGGGAATGGCCCGACCCAGACCAGCTAGCATGGTCCGGCCCGACCTGGGTGGCCCAGCCAGGTGCGGCCTGTCTGGCCCAGGGCGGCTCGACGCTGGCCGAGCGGACGTGCAAAGGGGGCGGCTACCCCCTTGATTGAAGCCGCAACCCCTCGTGGGGGCCGCTCCCTTCTGCCAATGGAGGCGGCGCTGGGCATCACATCTCCCTCGGGTCCCGCTCAGCCGTGGGTCCCCGGTCACCTGCCACCGTGGCTTCAGCAGCAGCAGTCCCTCCTAGAAGCACGCTGGGCGCCGCCGTGCTAGCGCGGCTCACCAGCAGGGTCTTCCGCTGACCACCAGATGCGCTCCAGTGGTCCGTTTTGCTTGCCGCCTTCACCAGTGGTCCACTCAGGACCGAATCTTCACTTTGAAGTCTTCAAATTGCCTCCGCGTTCTATTCCGACATCGCCCGTCGATCCGCAAGACAAATAAACAAACTGTGGAGTCTTCGATTTTCCTTTGCAGCCGCGACTCCGACCACAGTTTCGTTCAGCCTCAACGGCATGGCGTGATGGCACCACGCTTCTTCACTGTATTCTTCTTGTTTCTGTGTGGTGTCGTTGCACCGCGTGCCTTTTTTCATGACGTGACAAACACAACATTGAAGGGGGAGGAGAGTCAGCCATGTTCGTGCGGTCCGACCTCCTCCCGTTATAATGATAACAGGCGGCACAAGAATAAAATGGTGAACGACAAGGAAAATATTCATGAACAAGAAATTAACCCCTACCTCAAGGTGTCATCGAACGAAGGTTCTTTTTGGGAAAAGAATGTCACAGAAGAAGGCGTCGCAGAAGGAGGTGTTGCGGAAGGAGGCTCCGTAAGCGTTGCCGATGTCGCAGAGAAGAGAATCGTCGGTGTTGCGGTACACAGTGTCGCGTCATCAATCTCTGAGGATTCAGAGTTCTTTGTCGGAGGCCGGCGTTCTTCGTCGGTGATGGTGCGTTCTTCACATTCTTCAATTTGGAAGATGAAGTTCAGGACTTGAGAAAAAACTCTCCAATCCTTCTCGCACAACCAAAACACCCTTAATGAAATAATACTTGCCTTGTTTAATTTACTCACACAAACCACTAATCAATTCAAAATTGAAAATTGAATTCTCGAATTAATTATATTGAACAACTTAAACAGTTAATTAATAAGGGATTTGACTTTTCATTTAAGGGGGGGGGTGCGTGTGTGTTACAAAATTAATGGGGGGGTTTGTGGAAGTTGAAAGGGGTGGGGCTCATGCGGGGCCCACCTCACATTTATCCACATGTGGGTAGTTAGGAACCAGTGGGTCCCACCACAACTCACTTACAAAGGATATAAATACTTAGATATAAAAACAAATTTTTTGCACAAATTTTATTATTATTCATTACTTAACCGATTATTTTAATAACCACACTCGAGCAAACACAACTCCGAAATAGGTGTTCCTAAGCAATTACCGGCGCTGCGGTTTCATCGATGCCCTCAGATTTCGATTCCAAGAAACGGTTCAAAAGTTAAGAAAACCCACTCATTCGTTCACTGAACGTACCCAAGATAAAATTCGAAAATTGATTCCGAGCACACTGGGCCTCGGAATCAGGTTCCGTCAGAAACTGCGTTCTTGTAAAATCTCCAAGAAATTAAGAAAAAAATTTCCTTGAAATTTCCAGGTCTTTATAGTGATAAAGATGAGAAGATATTCCCACTATTTGAAATATAATTATTTGATTATATTGGCCACACGATGTACTATTGTGAAGAGGAATAGAGCAATTTTTACGGATAATATTCTAGAAGTTGGAAAAGAAGAGTGAGTATATATCCTTTATTTTAATAAATAAACTCGTTCAATGGATATTGAATTCATTACTATAATTTAGGGAATAAAGTTTTTTCTATATTAGACAATATTGAAGTGAAAACTACTATTTTGTAATTCAAAAATGGATGAATGAAAGAAAACCAAATATGATTCAAATAGAAATTAGATGCACCTTGTCAAAATAAAATGAACTGTATGATTACAATATATATGTTAAAGAGATATATAAGAGGATATCCTATGTACATACTTGTTTAGAACACTATTGGTTAGAAAATAATAATAATAGTGTTAACATGGACAAAATATCACTCAATAAAAAATAAATCAACAACAAATGGATTTGGGAAAGTTTTTGTTCATCCCATATGACCATGATGATGGGACTCTTAAAGAAATTGATCGAATGTGTTGATAAAATGGAATAATTTATAAATTTTGGAACCTTGAAAACCAATGTATATAGAAAAGGGATATTATAAGATGATATAATGAATATTTTTGTTGTTTAAACCATGTGGTTTGATTTATTTGTGGGATTGATTAATGAGATGATGAATGATAAGTGGAAATGCTATTGGGATTGTCAATTTTCATCAACACATAAATCATTTTACCTTAAAGAAATAGTGTTAAATAATTACATAAAAATTTATATATTATTATAAGGTTTAAATGTCATTTTATTGTTTATCATGATTATGGTAATAATCCTTGGATGGTGTTTGAAAGATGGATGATGTCCCAAAAAAGTAGGAGATGAAATTTGATTGATGGAAGAGAAAGTGGAGAACCAAAAATGAAATTTTTTACATCCACTTATGTGTTTTAAATTGTAAGAAAATCTAAATAGTAAAATTAATAAATTTTTTTCTAAATCATCATAGAATAAAATCTCTACATATGTAGAATTTGAATACATGACTCATCGCATAGGAAAACTGGTCACATAGGAAAATGCCGAACTTCATGAATTTTGATATGTGACTTCCTGTAGGTGAAATTGCTCATATATGAGAATTTGAATACATTAGGGGTAACATAGATGAATATGGATACCCAAATTTTCTACTACATATAGAGTCTAGTCACATAGGAAAATTAGTTATATATATGAATGGAGAATATATGTGAACAGTTCACATAAATGATTTTTTTTATAGATGAGATTTTACCACATGAAAGAACTAAAACTTGTATATGAATGAGTCATGTATTGGATTTTTCTATGTTAGAGATCAAATATTAGGGTTTTATATTGAAAAATGATTTAAAAAATTGAACTAGAAGTTTTGTTTCATGAATTAAGGAAGGTAAAACTACTACCCCCTTCAGATTATATATGAAGACATGGATATGAATACATTTTAATATAATGATATTTGAAGAGGAGTTTTGATGTGGATTTTGTGAAATAATAAAAAAAGAAATGTTTATGATATCTGTATATATAATATAATTAATTAATATAATATATCAGAGTCTCTAGGTTTTTTTAATATATTAAAGAGTGGAAACCAATGATCATGTATGTTGTGAAGGAAAATTTGTTTGTAGTTTTTAACAGTGATTCATAATGGGTTGTTTTTAGTTTATATAATTATAAAAACCATGGAAATTAAAAATGATTGATTCATTCATTATTATCAATATTGATTTTATAGATGGAGAGGATGATAACCAATAATTCTTAATATATATTTATATTTGATACATATCAGGTTTTTGAGTGGTATAGAATGGATAATAGAATGTTATAAATGTTAAAAATAATAAGATATTAGGATATTCATTAAAACTATGAAAGATATTGAATAAGGAGAAGAATTGAGTTACAGAATCCAAAATGTGAAGAATTCAGGTAGTATAAGGGAAACATGTACAAATGAGTAGGTGAAGGTCTATTATTTTTTTCATATAATTTTTATTATCGTATCAACTACGTAAGAAACACATTCTCTTTGAAATGACTATAGTGAAATAAAGTGACAGACATACCCTTGTTACTATAACCCAAAAAGATTTTTTCTAATAGTATTTCTGGTCTCAAATAATTTCCAGACCTTTCAAAGGATTAAGTACTCCTATTGAGTAGTTAACTAGGAAATCTTCTGTATTCATGTGTATATGCTTATATATTGTGTTAAAATGAATCATTTTTCTATATTAGGCGTTGATAGTTTTTTTAAAATAGGAAAAATAAAAATCACTGACAACTAATTATCCCACATTCCTAGTAGTTACACAGATCATGAAATGTCTTTAGAATTAGTATCATGGTTAGGTTTCAATATTAACTCTTAACATTTTAATTTTTTAAAAGGAAGCATACTACCATAGATGTTAATATTTTGGTAAATAATAAGGGTATTACAATATTCAATGTGATGAACAATCATATATATAAGGAAATAATTATAACCTTTATATTATAAATTGGATATGAATTTATGGAAGCATATAAAGACAGTTTCACTTCTCTTGCAAAGGGAGATTCTATATGAGCTATAGAAAATATAAATCAAGTGAATGATGGACTATATAGAATTTTTTTGTTTACCTTCTCATATTAGGGGAATTATTGAGTGTTAAAAGAATTAGAACATATAAATAATCTTGGATAAGTTGAAGAATATTTATTAAGGGAAAAAATTGAACAACGAAAAGTTATATATTTGGATATTGAAATATGATGATCAAAAAATGATAGAAGATGAATATATTAGTGTGTCCTTCACAAGGGTTAATGATATTTTAAGAACCATTAGGATATTTAGATAAAAATTATAATACCCTGTAGTTGTTTATAAGATCATGGTAATTCATCAAGAATGATTAGATTTCAATGATTATTTATTAGATTTTTGATATCCAGAAATAATATCTACAATTTATTTCCATAGTATTCTCAATAGATTATGAGATGAGAAAATATAATTCTATCAAAATGAGGGATATTCATGTAATGAACTAAGACAATGGATCCTATAAAATATATATCATGTCCTATAACATTTTTCACATGATACACCCAATAGAAACAAACCAAAAACATATTAATAAGACAAGATTAATGAATCAATAATTTTTCCTAAGATTGTAAACCACTAAAAATTATTTCATTTAGAAGGTAAACAACAAATATGATTTAATATTTAAGATTTCATTTTTTTAAAAATTATTCTTCCTTATATTATATATTTTATTTTAAAAATCAACATATAAAAAAGTTAGTATTTAAATTTGATATATTAAAATTCCTTTTTTAATTCCATGAATTCAAATTATCTTGGGATATATTTTTGATATTTTCTTAAAATAATATCTTTTTAAGTGAATAGTAAATAAATATGTATTTTATTAATATCATCTATTTTTTGAATAAATTGAATGTTTTGTAAGATTTTACTACAAAATATTATATTATAAAATGTAATAAATCATTTTAAAATTATATTTTGATTTTAGAAACTTATTATAAATATATTTAAAGGTTATGTATCATTTTAATGAAAACTATTTTTCAACTATTTTATCTAATAAATTATAACATAATGAAATGAAATTTTTGATTTATGTTATTGTTAAATAAATTCCATTTTAATGATAATAAATATTTTAAATTAATTTAAATTAATGGAATTTATAATTCTACACAAATCGAAAATATATTTTCATAAAAATAATCATTAAAAAATTGGGTTTTTACCCGTTTCATGCTGTGACAATATTATTAATTTCCACAAATGTAGAATTTTAATTTACTTAAATTATTATTAAAATTGTTATAATAATTTTCATATTATTTAATAAAGATATATCTCATTTTTTAGGTGTAACATTCTGATTGTTAGGATTGATGATAATTACTAAGATCATGGTGAATAAGTTATTTAAAAATATTTTTTATATTAATGTTAAGTAATATATATCAAATACATTAAATTTGAATCCATTAAATAATAACTCTAATATAATGAATAAATATGAAAATAAATATATTGACACTCATTTAGTTGGTAGTAAATAATAAATATATAAATAATCCATGACATTCTAAATGTAATTTTTCTATAAAAAATGTTTTTATAGATATTATATATTTCAATTTTTAAAATAATTTAATAATATTTATAATTATAATTTAATAAAATGGATGTTAAATTTAATTTTAGAACACTAAAATTTGGTACTATCAGTTATGATAAATGTTTAACAAATCAAAAAATAACTTAATTAAAAACTATTTTTTTATATTAAAATTAAAAGAGAAAAATGTAATTACGTAATAGTAAAAGTCCTATAATTTGTTTGAAAAATGTTTTGGAATCATTTTTTTGTCTTTATCAACACAAAGTTACCCCAAAATTTGAATCCATGAGACAAGTTTATTCTAAACACCATGTTTCATTTTAAATTTCTTAAATAATTCACCATTTTAATTTTTTATCATTATTATATCATGTTTCCCGATATTCAATGTTTTATTTAATATTATATGTCTCATGGGTTTTGATTAAAATGTTATAAAGATTGTATGTAATTTTTATAACTTGAATCTTTTATTAAGGTCATAATCACTATTCATTGACTATAATTAGTCAATATGGATCTACTATAGCCAATAATGACATGATTGGGTATTTTCACCCTCTTTTATAGGGGAATTAATTCTATTTATCGACAAAAATATATTAATTAAATATTTTTCAAAATAAAAGTGCATCATTTGTAAGAGTAACTATCATTTTACCAATAAAACCTTTTCAATGTACTTATATTCTTTACCTACAATGTAATACTCTCTTTTTTGGAAAGCTAATATATTTTATTTTATATGATTTTAATTATTATTTTTCTATTTTCAAAAGAAAAACATAATACAAATTTAATAATGTGTGTAATAAGGGTATTTGAAGGTTGTAGATTTTTTTATGGCTCCAAAATAAAATAATTTATTATCCACTCCACATTTTAATTTGATAAACCATATTTATTTTTTCCATTATTAATTATAATTTTTAAAGCGTAATAGTTTTCAATTTTTTTTACTTCCTATTTTTTGAAAAAATATTTATTTTTCTTGTTTAAATTACGAATGATTTTTTAGAGGTTAATGGTTTCAATGTTTTCTCACATCCACTTTTTCGAAAAAAACTATACTACTTCTTATATGGGAAATATTGTTCAAATAGTTTTTACTTATATTTTTTAAAACCATGATGTCTTTAAAAGATATTTTATATAGAACTCATTATAATAAAGTTTTCAAAATTCTTATATTTCCCTTGATCTATGAATTATGATATCTATAATGGACTTGGTAACTCAAATTCATTGCATTGAGTTACAAAATTTCTATATATACATCATTTTTTCAATAAATTCCCACTTAAAAATGTTATCTTTTTTACTACATATTAGAAGTGTTTTTGAACCAATTGTATTTCCAAGAATGGTTTAGTTTTATTTTTTATTGAAAATAAAATATAGTTTTGAGAAGAAAATCACAATAATTAATTTTACAATAAAAAATAAAAAAAATTGAAATATATTTTCATTATGATTTTTTAATTATATTCAAATGATCTTTCTCTAGTGGAATTATGTTTCATGTTTCACCCAATATTATTCATTTATATGATTATTTTATATGATTATTATTTTTACTATAAAAGTATTTAGTTCATGATGTTATTTTGTACCATTTAGATGTTTTATGAAACACATTTTATATCCATGGGTTCCTTATGAAAATTTAATTATTTAAAAATTTGATTTTCTATGAAACCCATTTTATTAACATGGGTTCTTTATGTTATGATTTATAAATTTTATGAACAAATTTTTTTCTATATAGTTTATTTTTTGATTTTATGATTGATTGTTAAGTAGAACACAAATTTATGGATTATGAAATCCATGTTACCTATATACATCTATAATAAATTGGTTAAAGGATTATATATACTGAGATAAAAATGTTATATGAAGTGGTTATAAAGTCACTTAGTTAGTAAATGGTGATTTTGACGGTGTTAATATCTACTCACAATTATTTGAGTTTATAGGTTAGAAATTCACTTGGTTTAATAATGGTGAGTGTAAAATAATTAATATCTACTCATAATTTTACATTTGAACAAGTTTATGAGTAGCTATTTTCAAAAGGATAATAAATCCTATGTTAATGATTGTGAAAATTTTCTTGTTTTTTTTCTTTTTTATTCCACATTTTCTAGATTATGGACTATATTTAATGTATTTTATAACATACTCACATGTTTTATTAGTAACTAGTTTTTGAATCCATTTCATTTTTTATTGTTCCTTTATAATAATAATATTATCTTTTATTACTTCATAATGTTTTAATATTATTATCCATGGTATTTTGGGATTTTATTATCTTATTTATATATTTTTAAAATTATATATCATGTATATTATCTAATCCTTTATGATATGTCTTTTTATATAATGAGAGTTTGAGATCATCCCTTTATTATTCTTCTAATCCCCAAGTCATGAAGATGAATATATCATTTGAGATGTCAAGAAAAGGTATTGGGGATCCCAATAATTGTTAAATTTTCAAAAGTATAGTAAATTATGATTTTATATATCTAATATCTAATTCACCAATTTTTTTGGTCTTTGGGTTATGTGACTATTTAGGAGATTTATTATTTAAGTGTTGGTTGAGTGTTGAATTGACCATCACCTTGATTCCTGATGAGTGGTCCTATACAAAACACCTAACTATAATCTCTTGGGGCATACAATTTAGTTGATCATATTCACTTTACACACCACTATAAAATATTTACATACTAGTTTCTTTGAGGTATTTGGTTAAGAATTATTATAGAACACAACTTAAAGTAACCTAGGTTGTACCAATGGAGTTATACAATTAACCAAGTATGACATATATTAAATGAAATTATTATTGGTTAAAGTGAAGGTTTTATTGGATAAGACATCATTGGATTGATCATTCATATTCATATACTCTAATTCCATGGATATTATCTCAAATATTCTTGTTTTATTATTTGGCTGAATATAGATCAAGGAAATAAATCCCTGAAAGGTATGTACCTAAGAATTCATAAGAAATTAATTTTTTATAACTAGGTTCCTTGTATTATGAAATATAATGTGGTAGATAACTCAGCAGATGATATATATTGACTTTTATAGGGATCTCTTAACTTCTTTCTTTGTTAATTTATAATTAAAATTATAAGGACACAATTTACTTAAGGGGGTAAAATGTAATAGGCCATGAGTTTAGATCCATTAAAATAAACAATATATTTTATAAAATGTGACACCCGCTATACCCAACATAAATAAAGAGTAACATATTAAGAGGATATTATTAATGAATTTATATTTAACACATCGATGTAAAAACATTATTAGTTAATTCCTTTAGAAGGTAAGCAATTAATATGTGATAATATTTAAAAGGATATTTTTGAAAAAATCATTTTATTTATATTATATATTTTGTTTTAAAAATATATATTCAAAAATTTTAGAAAATAAATTTTATTAATATTATTTTCTTATAATTATTCAATATAAAATTGCCTTAAAATATACATTTTATATTGTTATCAATTAATTTATTTTCAATTTAATTGTAAAAAATTCCTTTTTTATTTATGTTATAAATATCATGAATAAAATGATTTTTTAAAAACCATTTTATATAAAATTTTATTTATTAACATATAATAATTAATTTAAAATACTATTTTTAATTTATAATCACATGCTCAACATTTATGAAATTTATATTGCATTTTAATGAAAAATGATTTTGACTATTTTGTATAATTAATTATAACATGATGAAATGAAGATTATTATTTTAGTTATTGAAAAATAAATAGTCATTTAATGATAATTAATATTTTAAATTAATTTAATAAATTTCATTGATTATTCTTTCAAAATAATAAATCTTTTTGTATAAAAATAATCTTTTTTCCAAAAAGAGATTTTTAATGTTTTCATACGCTAAGATTGATATTTATTTCTAAAAAATAGAAATATCATTTTAAAAAATAATTCATAAATTTGATAAAAAAATATTCTTATTAATTAACATAAAAAATTTAATTATTTAGTTAACAAACTTATATTGTTAAGATTAATTATAATTACCATGCTAATGCTGAAAAAATTATTTTCAAATTATTTTTTTATAAGTATCAAGGAATTTATATGAAAATAATTAAATTTAAACAATTTAATTTATTAAGTGACTATTATGTTTAAAAATGTAAATAAATACATTTAATTTCATTTAATTGGTTTTAAATACTAAAACATATTAAGAAACCATAATGGTTAAAATTCCATTTTCTAATAAAAACATTTTTCTACACATTTTCTGATTTAATTTTATAGTTGTATAGAATATTAATTCAATTATATATATTATAAATTATGTTCCAAAATAAAATAATTAGGTTATATTGTTTATGTTAAATGTTTAAGAAAGCATAAAATACCTTAGATAAAAACTTGTTACCTACATTAAAACCAATATTATAAAATGAAAAACATAATTGTAAAAGACTTATAACATATCTAAAAATGTGTAAAAATCCATTTTTGAGTCTTTATTGTCTCATATATACATAATATCACAAATTTTATAACATATTTTCTATTTACCGTTTACTAGCATCCTGGAATTACTTATATATAAGTGGTGTTTCAAAAATTGTTCATTTACTCTATTATAAATGTGGATCATCTAAGACATTTCAAAAATACACCAATAATTCATATTCCTAGATTATAATATTCTATTTTTATCTCCCTAGAACCCAATCCCAAAAATAATAATCCCTTGCTAACTCATAGTTATCGTAAGACCTTTCTATTTCAAGGGGACCTCCGTGGAAAAAATCAGGTCTCCAAAGTAAGTATTATCTATTTCTTATGTTTTTCTTCATAATAACACTCTTCTACATAAATAATCAACATAATAATAATATTAATTCAATATCATTAGTTAACTGATATGTTTTAATATTAATGGTACAACACTTAATTATTCATTTACATCTATATATAAAAAGAAAATAATATCATTAATGCATTGTGCGAACTACCTCCTTCATGAAGCGATGTCATTTTTCTTTAATTACTAATTTTAATGGAAGGTATTATTAGTGGTAATAAAGAATAAATATGATTTTTCATATATAATAATAATGAATAATAATAAATTTAATATCCAAATTCACCATCTCTTAGGTGTTGTGAAATGGAAATGCTAATTGCACTGCATGCAAATTATTGCCTTCAAGATAAAACAATTTTAGTTTTCTAATTTATTTTTTATAAATTATCTAAACATCATAAGATATTTATCAAAATAAATTTAAAGTTAACAAAAATATATTTTTTATTTTTCTATAATGATATTATTTAAAAAGAAACACCTCCTTAACCATACCCGCCAATCGAGTTAATGTGTGTTAATGTTTTTCCCGGCTTATCAACCTATGTGAAAAGTTCATTAAAATATTATTAGGGATGAATATTTAAAAATTTAATTAAAATATTTTTATAATATATTAATAAAATAAAAATAATATTTTGGTTCTCTAAGTAGTATATTATGTATATTATGTATTATTAATGTATCCGTATCATCACTAAAATTATCAAAATAAGTTGTTATCATTTCAGTTTTTACATAATGAAAAAAATACGAAATTAAATATGAAATTTTAAATAAATATGAGTTATATATTTTATAAAATTATATGATATATAAAATATGAAATTTATATAAAATTATAGGTAGTTATATCAAAATTATTAAACATGTAAAAACAATTAAAGTTATTAACACCTGATGGTTATAGTATCCTATAACTAATTAATGTAATCATGAAAAATTATTTCACAATGGATTATTAAAGGGAGATATTTATTACTATAGTTATAAAATAGGTTATAATATATGTTTTTTGTTTCATAAGAGGTTTGATCACTATAAAACTATGAATTGATATAGAGAAAGTGTTTTCTATCCCATGTTTACCTTTATTGTGGTATGGTTTCATGTTTTACACATATTTATATTTAATGTGGTATAGATACATACAAAATGAAATAAATAATAATAAATAATTATTTTTCATGATATAAAAAACGTTTATCTCATAGTATCTCCTTTATTTTTAGTCATTCTATTCAATTATCAAGTTTTAAGGGCATCTTTATCTCAAATTTGAATCCATAAAGACATGTTTATTCTAAACACCATGTTTAATATTAAATAGAGTAAATTATACCAAATTTAAATTATGTATCATAAATATCTTATGTTCATTATATTTATTGTTTTATTTAATATTATTCACCCTTTTTGTTTTTGATTCAAAACTCACAAACCTAGAAAGTGGTTTTCAAGACATGAATATCTTTAAATGGTCATGATCACTCTTATTTGACTATAAAAGATAAAGAATTATATATTACAAGTTATTATTATTTTAGGGTTTATTTTAAAATTATTTTATTATGAAATTAATTATAATTATTAATTTATAAATCATTGATTAATTTTTTTTCCAAAATAAACCTGTATCGCTAGTAAGGATGAAACCCATTTTTGCCAATAAATATTTTTATCCAATTCTATATTTTATATCCCACCAATCATATCATCTATATTAATAAAGATAATATGAAAAAGTTTATATGATTTTATTAAATTTTTATATATTCTAAAAAGGATTATTTTATACCATTTTAATGATTTGGATTTTTAACAAGTTTATTTCAAAGTGCTCAAAAGGTTGTTTAAATCCTTACAAAATAAAAATATTTATCCTCATCTCCACATTTTTGTTTGAAAAAAAATATTTCTTATTTTCATAATTAAATGATGTTTTTTAAATGAAACTTTTTCTATATATCTTCACTTTCTGTTTTTAAAATATTTATTTCTGTTTCAAGATTCCATTATAATTGTTTTATTAATTGTAAAAATTTTCAATGTATTTTTACATTCCATTTTTAAAACATCAAAGGAATTATTTTAATGTTCAATGTTTTCAATGTATTTTCATTTCTTTTTTTTAAAACCATCATTTCATTCATGAATCATTTATGTGGAAAACCATATAATATAATTTTCAAAAGACTTACCTTTCCAATTATCCCTAAATTATGAAATTTATAAGGGTCTTGGTGACTCAAATTATTTTCATTATGTTATATAATTTCTTATCATGAATTATTCACATGAATTTTCCTTTTATGAGATATTCTATTTTTTACGGCTAGGGAATTTTTTTTCGAAACAATTCATTTTCCATGCATGGTTTCATTTTCACATTTCATGAAATGGTTACTTTTTAAAGGAGAATCATTACGAGGACATTTACAATCATAAATAAAAATTGATTTCAATTTTTTTCTGAATAATTTTATTTAATTAAATTAAAATTATCCATCTATGGTAGAGTTATGTTTCATATTTTATAATATATTATTATTTTTTGTGATTATTTTTGGTGATCATGATTTTAGAATAAAATAACATTGTTTATGATGTTATTTTATACCATTTGGATGTTTTATGAAAATAATTTTATTTCCATAGTTTCCTTATGGAAAATGAATTATTTATATTTTGTGAAACCAATTTTTTTTCAAGGGGATCTCTATGTGATGATTTGGAAATATCCCAATAACTATTTTAATCATTTGGGTTATTTAATTCCATGGTGATTATTTTTTAAGTGAAACAAAAATCAATGGATTATTTGATGGGTGGGACCTATATTTCACTCTAATAAATTTGGTAATTTATTATAACAAATGAGATTGAAATGTTATGTCAAATGTTTATAATGTCACTATGTTAAAAACAGTTATTCTGATGGAATTAAGATAGAATAATTTTTTTCATTTGAATGGGTATGAAAGTCACTAGGATCACCCAAGGTTATTGAAAGATCCTGTATTTTTTAAGGTACATCTCTCTTTAAGTATTTTAATGATCCATGGTGGAAAAGTCCTATTTAGAGATGAAGAGACCTTATTGAAGAAAAGGACCTATATTTTAGGGATATAGTATTCTTGAGTTAATGGAGTCCAAGTATAAACAAGTTTAGTGTTTCACATATTCTGGGTATGTTGAGAATATTTAATGAAGGATCATTGAGTTAAAGGGTAAAATGGATGAAGAATAAACTTCATAACATTTACTCATCATGTAATGAATTTTCACATCATGTAAATTTTCAAGGGTTTTAATAGAATAAATATGATGCGAAATGTTTTTTGGTGAATTCCATAAAAAACATTTACATGATCTATAACCAAATTACACACTGTGTAAATGCCCCACCTACTATTTTAAACATGTTATGCGGCTATTTTTTATTCTAATCCTCCACAGATCCTCTCCTCTTGAACCTAGAAGATTCTCTTAGGAATTTTGGAGTTGCAAATTCCTTTCTAAATATCTTCTTTATGTGATAAATCCTTGTTAAGTGGTTTTGGTCACTTTTCTTCCTTATCTTCCTTCTTATCCAATTGCTGAGGTGAAAAAATTTGACCAATTGCATTTTTGGTCTTGATATTGATCATTTATGATTTTGTAACCTTTTTCCAATCATATTAACATTTTTTCATGTGGGTGTTGTCCCTTGGAAGAATTTTTGGATCATCAGTAAATGGTAGGGGGTTTAAATATTAACCCTATGTTTTGGTAGTTGTCAAGGTTAAACAAAATTGTGATAGCGCCAACGTAGTGTGTGCCCAAAATAATTGAATATAAATGAGTTATATAATGGTTTAAAATATGTTTAATATTACATGGGACCTAGGGTTATTTCTTGTTATAGAATAACTAAATTATGTCTTATTTATTATTTATATAATTTTTAATCAATTTTGAATTGAATTTCAAGTGACATAAGAAAAGATTATGGTAATCCACATAATTAACCATTGAGAACTGTGATGTGATATTGTGATATCCATGATATATGATAGGGATCGTGTTCGATGTTGTAAGGATTATATATTAGGCTCATACATGGAACATGCAATACTATATGATGTAATGAAAATATTGAGTGGGATCATCTTGGTCAAATACTGTAATGGTAATAGAGATCGGGCTGTGCTCAATTCCATACTTTAATTATTATAGAGATTTTTCCCAGAATATGGTAATTCTTATAAGGTTATGACCCATAAATGTTGTATTTCTTATAGGGATTTAATCCTAACTATTGTGAATATACCACGGTCATATTTTTTTGTTTTTAATGGTCATAATACATGCACAAATATATTCCTACATGGTTTCAAACCAGGTTTTTTAAATTGTTTACATGGTTGTGGTTGGCATGGTTGTAAGACAAGCTCATAGCTATTCTAATATGGAACCAATGAAGGTTATGGTTGTATTTTATTAATATTTTAATTAATAAATACACATATTTATCTCTTTATTGAATACACTTATTATCATAATTATTTATTAGGCATGGTTGTGTGGAACTACTGAGTTATAATCACACCCAATCTAGGCCTCCATTTGGTACCTGAGAAGATAACGTGGATGCAGGTTTGTACAAGGAAAATGGACCTTCATATTGATTTATTGATTATAAATGGGATGGAGTTTGGATATGGGGCCGACATGGGGTTCATGACCCAGGACCTTGAGTCTTTTATTTGAGTATGAAAATCCTTTTCATATATTATACTAGCATGAAATTTAGTTACATTATAGAATGTCATTACTTTATTCCATTATTATTTACTAGATTACTCAGTTTGATTTTATTATTGTATTCCATTATGTATTTAATTTGTTCATTTCCATTTAATTATCATTTTTATACTATTATGAAACTTCATACCAGGGGGTATTGTATCCCTACTATACATTTAACACCCCCACTACTAGTAAACAACCTATGGAATACTGGGATACACTCTTAAGGTGTTGTAATTAACCCTTTATGGTTATGTGGGAGAGTTCTATATTGGGGGATGTTACAAAGTGGTATAAAAGGGGAAGGTTTTATTTACTAATTTTCTGAAAGTTTGGGAAAGGTAGAAAGGATACTAGGATGGGTTGGTACTTGGAAATTATCACATTCATGGGATTAGCTAACCTACGTATAGGGGAAATTTGATTACCTAGGGATGAGAATTCTCTTTCTTTTGTGTTCTTTTTATAGTTGGTGATATCTCACCTTAGGTTATTCACTTGTTGTGTGAGGATATTATTTTATGATATTGATATTTTTTGAGATTTTCACTCATGGCCTGATATGGCATGAGTTGAGAATACATGAATAATAATAGGCACATAGGGATATATTAACATGAATTGTTCGTGACGTTGACATATTAATTTTTTCAAGTGACATATGATTTCCTATTGAACTGGGATATGATATATATGTTCAGTGGATAAAAAAATGAGTTGACATGTTATTCTAAAATACCTATAATCATTGTATTGGGATACAAAAAGTTAGTGGTTCTATCTTCTTTTCAACTATTGAGTTGACCTTGTTGACAACCAGTTCTCTAAGGTGTGAATTTATCTTGTAGAGAAAATGCCACCTCCTCATCTTCAACAAAAGTATCATGAGAGTGGAAATAAACATGATCCTTATACACACTACTACAAAACCTGCATAAAAAAGTGCTAAAATTTATCAGCACTAAAATAAGCATTGATAAAGGAATCCCTTTAGGAATGCTAAAAAAACACTGATAAAATGAATCCTTTATCAACACTTTTTTTTCTGCATTGATAAAATTTAATCTTTATGAGTGATTTATTTTAACAATGATAAAGAAAAGATGTATCAACACTTCATTTGTAACACTGATAAAATGTTTCCTTTATCAACATGTTTTTAGTGATGATAAATGTTATCTTTCATTAGTACTTTTTGAGCACTAATAATGGTTTAGAATACAATTAAAAATTAAAAATATTAAAATAAAATAAGTAAATTAAAAAAATATCAAACATTTTATCATTTAAATAATTATTGATAAAAATGAATAAATTTAATATAAATATATATATATTATAAATATTTAAAAATAGTATATATTAAAAATTGATATAAAAAATGAATAAGTATAATATATATAATTGTTAATTAAAAACATATTAATGTCTTATTGATTTTTAATGTTGTTTGATTTTTCAATTTAACCTATATTAAATGACGGGTGTTACATTAATTTCATGTATATATATATATATGATAATGCATTTGAATACACAAATTCACAAACAAATATATCTATGCAATATATAAAAACACATACACCTAATATTTATGTAATTTATTAAAATTTTAGTATATTTTATAATTTCATTATAAAATGATGCATTCAATATATATTATGTTATTATTCGGTTAGTTTTATTTATTTGTTTTTAATACTACATTTAGGAAATTTTATTACGGTTTTATAGTTTTTTATTTTATATTATAATTTGATCATTTTTTTATTATTTATTTTAATAGGTTTATTTAATATGTTTTAGTTTTTTCAATATGTATTCATCCACTTCAATATATATATATATATATATATATCCACATTTTTTTAATAAATTATTTTTAATTAATAAAATATATCCATTTTTCAATGTTTTTAAAGTGTATGAATTTTGAAATATTCAATTTCATTCATTTTGAAAATGCATGTATTTAAGATTACATTTCCAATAATAATATTAAAAATATATTTTTAAATAAATATTAGGAAATAAATAATAATTTATTTTTACTATATTAATAATTATTATAAATAAATAATTATTATATTTTAAATAAATATTCTTATAATTATAAATAAATAATTATATATATACTAAAATAATTATGGTTACAAAAATTTTAGCATCACATTTGTAGCGCTGATAAAAATCAATATTTATCAGCATTAATTAAGCGAACTAAAAGCTTGATATTTATCAGGGCTAAAAACCCCGATAAAGGACATGCTTATCAGCACTTATAAATTTAGCACAGATAAAATGGATCTTTATTAAAACTTTCTTAAAAGAACTGTTAAAAGTGTCCCTGATTTTTAAAAAACCCCCTAACCACGACTTAGTCACTCATGATTCTAAAGCTCTTGCGGAACTCCTCTTTTTCTTATGTGACTCCTCTTTGTTATCTCAGATTAATCAAGGATAAAATTTGTTGTATATTATTTTATACTCTTACTCTATCATTGTTTGATGTTTTGGGTTCTTATTTTTTCATTTTTGCACTTTTCTTAAACATAATGAACCCTATATCTCTTTTCATCACAATTGAAATACAACGAGTGTGTCTCTATTTCATCTTTTTCTCCATTCATATGTATTTGACTATCCATACAATTTGTCCCTAGAGACACACATAGGTGGTTCACTCTCCTCTCAACATTAACAAGGAGACCTATCATCCCCCTTGGTTTTCTCTGCATTTGAATAATATAGGGTTCCAAAATATATGTATTTTCTCAAATATAATTCATCTTATATACTAGATTATATATTCTAAAGGCTTAATTATGTGGTTTTTTAAGGATTAGGGGATACCCAGTTGTGGACCTCATTTATGGGTGATGAAAATATAAGAACCAAGGTTAGTGTAAAATTCATTAAAACATGTTTTGCGGATTTTGGTTATTCATGTATGTTATTAAACTATAAAATGGGTTATTTATATTTATGAATTTGATGTATAATGTTTATGGCATTCAATAAAATATTGAATTAATTAGTCATATTCCAAAAATTATTTTAGTGATGCATGTTTTGAGAGTTTTATTTTTTTAATTAATTCACGATTATTGTTAATATTTAACCATGGGTTACAAATAGTGATGGAGAATTTATTTATTGAGAAAAGTAACCTCAATTGTTTTTAAAAAATTTCCTAGATTGGATAGAGTTGAGAAATCATTGGGTAAATGGACATAGAAAAACACAACAACAAATAAAGATTGTATTCCCAAAAGTAAGTGAGTTATCCCTTATTGGATAGTTGATCAAGAAAACTATGAGATGCGATTTATTAAAATATTAACGAATCATAAAAGAGAGATAATAAATTTATAGGATAAAAAAATAATTTTAAAATCCATATAACATAGTGAATAACCACAAAGAGAACATAAATTGATGAAAATATACTTTTATGGTTTGGGTATTTTTGTCCTATAATTCATGATAATTTGTTATCAATGTCTTAAATACCCAAAATAGAGATACGACCCCCCTATTGTAATTACCATTTTGTTTCATTCCATAACCAAGTCTCTCTTCTTCTTTGATCACTTTTTATCGCTAGGTTAAGGCACTATCACTCTTTTAGTGATCAATGGTCTTCAAGAATATTTATGTGATTGAAGTATAATGTTATCTCCTCAAAGGATGGAAAACTTTGTTTGCTGCTTCAGTGTTATAAATCAAAAAATATTCCACTAAAGCTTAAAGATGGACTCTACTGAAACTATATTACATGTATGTCAGAGGTGTTTTTTTATTTGTTTCCATTAAATGTATCATTGTAATAAATCATACCTTTATTATGTTTTTTATCCCTATAATGATCATAGGATGAAACTGTAACATTCATAAGTGGTATGAGAGAATTTTTCTTCAAGGACACAATGTATTAATCTATTGGTTTTTCGAATAAATAAATGTCATATTGTATTATGTAAATATCATATATTATTGCATGAATGATTTATCTATTTAGGCATACCATATTGCTATTATATATCAATTTAGAAGACTTTTTGAGTGATTCCAATAGTGCAGGTTCCTATTACACTTTAATCCTTAGATTCTTGATTGTCTTCCCTGTATTGTTGATGGATTGGACCCCCTCTTTCAAACTATCCTTCATCCCATCATCAAGATATGGAAGGAAATAAAGCATATGAAGCTATATTAAATAAAGGAATTGAAGGTTAGTTATAATGTAGTATTGAAGTATTATATATCTATTCAAGATTTTAGGCAGGATTCATTCAATTCCAGACTATTATGCATAGAGTGTTTTGAATTGTTATTATTCAAGACAAATAAAATGTTTGAATACTCATGCAGACAATGGATTCTGAACATGATGATGTTTCCAATCCTGAGAAACAAAATAACGTTGAAGAAGGAAGCTGAGAAATTATTATGTGATCTATAACATGTTTTTGAGGGAAATTAAAAAAACAACAATGATGCCACATCAATGTTTTGAATAAAATTACAAAGGCATGACGTTAGGGTATAAAAGCTGTGGTTGGTTTGAATCAATGCATCCAACCTATTGACCCCAACAAGTAAAAATTCATTTGTTATCTTGGGATCACAACAAGGATAAATGTGATTATTTATATTGACTCATGGTGCCACATTAAACCTATAATGAAGGAAATCGTTTAGAAAGATACAATGGTAATGTTACAATATAATTTCTCTATTTTACTTTCTCAATTTAATTTATCTATTTAGTTTTCATTATTACTTGAAGTATTTGTTTATTTTATAATAGTTCTATAATAAATTTGTCCTAATATCCATCAGAAACTCTCATAGAGTCTTCTATACTCTTCAGACGATGGGAAATTAAATCCCCACCCATCAATTTGTTATGCACACATTATAAAACAAGAAACATGGATTATTTTTAGAAATCATCATAACGAGAAATCCTTTCAGGTCTATTGCAATCAATAATATATTATTTTATGTTATTTATTTTATCCTACTTGATTCAAAATTTATAATTTATGAAACAAAAAAGGGTGCTAAAAATAAAGAACGTGCAGCAAAACCAGCGTACCCCTATCACAAAAGAAGGATGGGGTACGCTTCATTAGAGAAGAAATATGTTAGTATTTTAAACCATAAAATAAAAGTATAATTATGTGATATGAAACAAAATATTTTACATTGTTTATATGCAGATTGATGAATCCAAATCTAAATCCACTTCCATTCCTCATCATGTTCTATAGAAGGAGGATCATGTAAATAATAATGGTATATTAGTTGATGAAAACATAAAAGCAATATGGGAATCTTGTGTATGTATAAAATAATTTTAATTAATTATGATTTATAACAATATTACATAAAATAAATATGTTCATATTTTTTTATATGGTTTAGACATAGGAATCAGCAACAACTGTACGAGAAGAAAAGTGACTTTCAGTAGCTTTGAAGCGGCCTGAACAATATGTCCACGTTAGAGGATTAGGTTTTGGAGTCTATCCTTGAATATATTTTGAGAACATAAAACCACATGAAGATACATATAATATGAGGAGATGAATTCATACACAAATATAATTATTGCAAGATATTATTTTGTGGTCCTGTTTGGAAGACTAATGTATAAGGAATGATCAAAGCGAACCAGTCATGAAGAAAAGATCCAAATATGGTCCAAATCATACCACTAGCTTTTAGTCCAATAATTCCTTCCGAAACATACATGGGGTAATAATTTTTTCATTTCTAGTTATTCTAAATGTGAATCAATCTACTTTTGATAAATTTGTATTACTAAAATTCTATAGGGTGTAATGTTTTATGATTTGTTTCTGAAAAAATCCATGTACCACTGTGTTTTGAGGGGTATAGTGTATAATATCTTAGGAGACTAGCTACATAATAAACCCCCCCAAAAATATCACTTGAGTGTGGGAATTGAGTTAGATTATGATCTGAATGTTGAGTTGCCTATTCCAATTGATGATCCAGATATTACAACAGTCAAAATTTCTATTTTAGCTTTCATATCATGGACATTTAATCTTATAAAGATACATGAAGTTTTTCTTTGACAAACTTTTACTGAGGAAAAACATGTAACAATTGATGATAAAAGAACTGAAGTGAGGTATGATATTTCAGATGGATAAAGTTGAAGTAAAACGAAAGGTCAAATCAAGCAACTCTAATGAAACGACCAAGAAAACAAAATGAACATCTAAGTGTACCTTCTCTCTTCATGTTATAGAGAAACATTTATTAACATTAAAAATTTATGTAGATACCAAATTTAAAAATAAAATTATGTCATAAATTCAATAAGAAGAAGTAGTATTTGGAGCTTTCATTACTGAAGGAATTTTTCTCGAATCTCTAAATGAGATTCTAAATCATGAATGGTTGGGTGTCTCAATTGTGAAGACATCCTCAAGGTATATTTTCATAATATGTCTATCTAAATAGTATGCTAAATATGTTTATTAAAGTTAATAACAATTCATATCTTGTATAGGAATTTATATTACAACTATATAAAGGGACGATCATGTGAATCCTGATTTAGATTCATTAATCTCATAATCATTTCTATGATACAAATTAATTTTAAAAATAAAGAAATAAAGCAGAAAAAAGTTGAGTTAATCAAATCATTTAATGAGAAAACATCTGATGACAGACTCTTTTTTTCATAGAATGTAAGGGTTAAACTCTATGATTTAATCACGTAAAATATATTTTGAATTTTTTTCATTACATAATTATTTTTGTTTTTTAAGAATCACTGGATGCTGATAGTAGTCAACATAGACACCCCAAATACTTATTTTTTGGATCAATGCAGTGATTTCCAACCAACCAACCAAACATGACATGTATTTTGAATCAGTAATACACCACGATCAATATTTTATAGATAAAAATATAATTATATGTCTAGTATGTGTTTTAAAAAGAATTTTGGTATAATAGGGTGGTCTCTAAACACATGTTAAATCATGGAAAACAGTTGGTCCAGGACAAGATAAATCCTATGGATTACTATAAATAGAAACAAATTAATTTATATATAGAATGCTTTACCAATATAAACATTTCAAAATAATTTACTTATTTTGTTCAATGTTTTAGTAGTGTCTTAAATAAGATAATGCAATTGATTGTGGATATTATGTTTGAAAATTTATGAGAGAAATCATACATCATAAAAAGACCACCATCCCCCAAAATGTAATTTATGAAAGTAATTAGAATTTCATTAAATATATTCCATAATAATTATTTTTATATTTTATCAGTACTATAAATAATGTTGATAAAAGTGTTACTCAAAAGAATAAATAATTTTTTTTAGAGATGAGTGGGTAGCGTAGTTTTTGTCAGGATGTATGCCAAAAAAACATTTAGGTTATTACATGGTATGACTATGATCTGGAATGAGTTATGACCTTCAAAAAATATTTGGTTTGTGAATCATTAGTGTCATAATGATTATATATTATTTTATATCTCTTTATCAAGGAGAATATTAATGGAGGAAATCAATTAGTTTTGAAGTGTTGAACTACAACCAATAATTTCTTTGGGAAAATACCGAGGTATTGGTGGAGGCAGAGGTAGAGGTGGAGGCGGTGGCGACGGAAGGGGAAGAGGCGGAGGCGAAGGTGGAGGTAGATTCGGAGTCGAAGAGCAACATGTAGGAGGAGGTAGAGGCGAAGACCAAGGAGGAGACCAAGGCGGAGGAGGATAAGAATCACTGACTTGAAAATAATAAAATTGTATATAAATGAAGTAGAATAAAAATCATACCATGATTTTTTTAGAACCATTTTTTAAAAGTTCATAGAATACTTTTCAATTATGATAAGATCCATTATGCATCTTTCTAATTTAAAATGAAAATTTATTAAAAAACACACGTGGTGTACTCAAAACTGAGAAAACACATTCATATTGTTTTGGTACTTTATAAAAATGATCTATATGTCATTTTTGATGTGTATGGATTGGTCGTACCTCAATCCTACATAAGGTGTGACTGGTATGACTTCAAGTGCATCATTTTTATTCAAAAGTGAAATTAATTTTAGTTAAAAAAACAACTAAAATACTCAAAACTGAGAAAAAACATTCATATTATTTTAGTACTTTTGGAAAATGAAATATACATCATTTGTGATTTGTAGGGATCATCCGAACTACAATCTTATGCATGGTGTGACGGGAATGACTCCAACTGTGTCTTTTTAATAAAAAATGACATTAATTTTGGAAAAAAACAACCTAAATACTCAAAATAGAGAAAAAAATTACAATTATTCTAATACTTTATTTAAATAATCAATTATTCACTTAGTATGTGTATAATTTAGTCGCGCCTCAATCCAGTGCATAATGTGACTCAAAGAACATTTTTATCCAAAATTGACATTAATTTTAGTAAAAAAACTACTGACATACTGAAAACTGATTAAATGAATTCATATTGTTTTATT
Organism: Viscum album; assembly: GCA_963277665.1. Taxonomy (NCBI): domain Eukaryota; kingdom Viridiplantae; phylum Streptophyta; class Magnoliopsida; order Santalales; family Viscaceae; genus Viscum; species Viscum album. Next base: position 422,615,014 of record OY728166.1, on the reverse strand, counting down.
AGTTTAGGAAAATAATCTATACATCATTTATGACATTTTTGGAGCTTCCGCACCTCAATCCGATGCACAATGTGACCGGTATGACCCCAATGCATCTTTATATTAAAAACTGACATTAATAAAAAAACAACTGACATACTCAAAACTGAGAAAATACATTTTAATTGTTTTAATACATTATGAAAAGAATACATGAGTCATTTAGAACTTTTATAATTCTTCTAAGCCTCAATTCAACACACAATGTGACTCCATGTGCATCTTCTTATTCAAAAATTGATAATAAATTTAATAAAAAAATAATAGACATACTCAAAATTGGGGAAATAAATTCCAATTATATTGATTATTTATGAAAAAATTCCACGAGTCATTAAGGACATGTATCACTCAATCATTCCTCAATTCGACACAGAGTGTGATCAGTATGACTCCAAGTGAATCTTTTTTATTCAAAATTAACATTAATTTTATTAAAAAAATAACTTATTTAAAAATGAGAAAACATATTAAAATTGTTTTGGTATATTAGAAAAATGATCCATATGTCATTTTTAATGTGTAGGGATTAACCACACCTCAATTCAACACACAGTGTGACCGATATAACTCCAAGTGCATCTTTTTTTCAAAACTAACATTAGTTTAAATAAAAAATCTACTAAAATACTCAAAAATAATATTTTTTTATTGTCTTGAATCTTTATAAAAATGAACACAAATCATTTGGGAGGTCTATCATTCAAAATCACATCAATCTGAATCATAGTGTGACCAGTATGTCTCTAAGTGCATATTTTTTATTCAAATTTGACATTATTTTTTTATAAAAAAACAACTCACAGACTCTATAACAGTGTTTGATTATTCTTTTATTTTTGTTATAAATTTTATTTCTTTTAAATTCAATATTTGTGTATTAGCTTGGTAAATTTTTTATCTTTTTCTACTGATGTAGTGTGTTTTTGCAGAACTCTACACTAGTTTAGGGTGATGGAGTGTGCTGTAGCATCACACTGTAGTTTTCACATTTATCAGCACCACTAAATACACTGATAAATCTTTCCTTTATCATAACTTTTAGAATTTATAATAAAGGAATCATTTCTGGGAACTTATACAGGCACTGATAATTTCTATCAATATCAAAACATTAAAAAGTGACAAGAAATCATACTTTTATCAGTGCAAAAAAAATACTTGTAACGACCTGACCCTAGTTACCCAGAGTCAGTGCATTATTTTAATACATTGGCATGATTACAAGGAATCAAGTCATGAAGGACCGATCAGTATAACAATATTGGATAATATATTACATATATGAACATTACATTATAATTTATAAAATAAAACACAACATAAATCATCATATTATAATGCCATTATTCCCCAAGCTTAACCCTTCATATCATTAAAAATATACTTCTTCACATCCTAGGAAAAAGAAAACATAAGAAAGGGGTGAGCTCAGATTCTCAGTAAGGATAAAAATATATCGGAAACAATCATAAATAATCATAAACATTTAATATAATGTATAAGACTAAAACACAATCCTTTTAAAAATAATTTTCCAAATAATATGGAAAAGATAAATCAAATAATTCCATTTACTTATTTACATGGATATTTTACTAGTTGAATTATCACATGTAATATCAATAGATAATTTCATAATGATGGGATGCATAATGTGAGACATCATAACCATATAGTCAAGGCCTCATTCCAAGACTAAAAATAAATTTTTTTTCAAGGCCTTGTGACAAGAAACTAATTTGTATCATGAGACCTATCGATTCATCAGGGAGCAATAGCAGGCTCCACCATCACTTACTAAGACCAATGCATTATTTATATGAAAAGGTTAAAAATAACATAAACATTCGTATTAAAACTAGCATAAGAAATGTTTATACTTTAACCATAAACCATGAATGGTATAAAAATAGCACATCCACAGTCAAACATATCATAACTCATTCAATAAAATATCAAATATTGTATTATAATAAATCAAACTCAATCAAGAATAATATCCAATAAAGGATGTTGATATAGTTGAAAATGATCATTAAAGCTTTTGGAGAGAAATATCCCTTTTTTTGAAATCATTTAGAAGTCACACATTTATAAACGAATTCATTTAAAAGAGATTTTTGAATCAAAGTGTCCCATACAAATTTGTAACTTTTTAATGGAATTAAATTTTTAAAAAAATCATGTCTATATAAATAAATCATTAAAATCATTTTTAAAACATGGACATTAATTAAAGAATTTAGAATAATAAATTATTAAAATATTTAAAATGATGATCTTGATAAAGAGTCCCTTCCAAAAAACCATAAAATATTCTTTTCAAAAACATTTTTATTAAACATGGACATGGATTATAAAAATGTCCCAAAATTTAATTACACATAAACAATCTCAGATAATAATGAGATTGAGGAATTAACCCTTACCTTGTACTTTACTTTGGTTGAGGGTACATTTAACCTCCTGTATAATGACCATAGTATGTTATTAAATTATAACATAACCATATTAATATTTATTATATCATACTTTATTCATTTATGGATTTATACTACCCATTTAATAATAATATCTATGTTAAAATAACATTTCCGGTAGTACTGACTTTCTTTATCATACGTTCTTAACCATTTACTCTTGATTTTTAAACTCATATCACGATTTAATTGATTCCAGAATATAAAAAATTATTTTTGTATCCTATATATTCAGAATATAACTATGTATGATATATAGATATATGAAATATAAATCACCACTAATGGAGATGGTAGGCCGTATGTATGCGTAAATGTCATTTCCATTTTCATATCATATTGAATGAAAGTAATTGAATGAGATATATGTAAATACACACACACACACACACATATATATCTATATATTTACATTAGAATTATTATTTCATATATTACATCCTTATTAATAATATATGTATATATTTATAATCATCATTGAATGGTGAACTTGGAAATGATCACGTTGTGGAGTCGGTAAGCCGTATGTACGCACGAGTGATGATGTCATTATATTCATGGTGAAATCATATGTAATTAGATGGTATAATATATAAAAATAATCATTAAAATTTTAATTTTTTATTTACATCAATTATAATCACTATTATACTAATCCAAATAATTAAGTTCTGAATAACAAACTACACCACGATGTGGAGACGGTAAGCCATATGTACGCACTTATGGTGAATTTGTTATTAATAGGATGGATAGAATAATGAATATGGTTGTTCCATATTTATAATAAAATAATATTATCTATATGTTACTAGAGTTATTATTTTGGTATGGAAACAATAAATAAAGAGGAAGTGGAAGAAGAAAAGAACTTCGAAAGAGGTGATGAAATAATTAACTTTTCTTTGGGTTCTTCCTTTTTATTTGAACAAAAGGGATCCTTAGGACGACTTTATGTTAAAATTAAGGCCACTAAGATAAAGTGAGTGTATTTGGGAGGATATTTTAGAATGGTTTGGAAAAGCCAAATGTCTTTGGAGTTGTGAATTTAAGAGAAGGGGAAGTACCCTTTTATAAGAGAGGTGAGTGGAACTTTAGGAAAATCATGAAATTGTAACTTATTATTAAATTATTTTCGGTTTCTAATATCATAAAATGGATTTATTTAGAGTATAATGTGGGTATGTGTCTAAATCCTTTCAACCAATATGTTTTATAGAAGTTTAGGTCACTATATTAACCTTATATTTTGGATTTATCCCTTAGTTAAATAGATTAACTTTAACCATGTCTTCTTGTATTATTATAATATATTTTTAATAAAATTACTATAAAATTCCAAGATAACCTAAATTGGTTCATTAATGACATATATATATCATTATATAATTCCTTTGGTCTAACCATAGATTTTTAAGAATATTATTTCATTTAATAAGATATTATTTGTTTTAAAAACTCATTTATGTCAATTTTGACACTATTTAGTATTTGGTTTTTATGAAAGTCATAAAAAGTTCATTAATTCTAAAAAATAAAATTCATCAACCATAACATGTAATATTCACCTATAAAATTCATGTATGGCATCAAAAGTCTCAATTTACATTTATTTTGTTATTTATAATATCAATTATTTTGATCTTTCATTAATAAGGTGATTACTACATCATCATTGTGTCATAAATATCTTCAAATTTTTAATGTCTAAAAATTAAAAATAAAATACCATGATGTATTAAATGTTTTTATATTTCTAATAAATATTTATCTTTGAATTTATATTATGTGTAAACCTATATTAAAACTGGTTTAGTTATTAAAAATTAAATTTAACACTTTTAACTCTTCTTTAAATAAAATATAATAAATGTCCTAATATAACCCAAATAGATAAAAATGATCCTAGTTTTGTTATAAGGTTGATTTTAGTCTAAATAAACATATCCAATAGAATATGGACATGTGTTGGGGTAATTTTAATATTATTTTTACCTTTAATTACCTAATTCAATTTTAACCATGGTAAATAAAATTCAAAATTTACCATTCACCAAAAGTCATTTTCATCCTATTGAACCAAATTTTACTTAATTATGTCAATAGTGTCTCTTATTTTTTTTTAAATTCAATTCATAGAAGCTGTAAAATTACATTTTATGTAAATTTTCAAATGTGCCTAGAAGGTGGGTAAAAAGACGCTAAAATGGTATAATAAAATTTTATATGTCTAATATTATTATAAAATGACTCCAATGACTTAAATTTTACTAATATATATATTATGTATCTATTTTAATATAAATTATTAATTAAAAACAATTATTTAATTGAAAAAGACAATTTTTATGTACTATGCAGCATTTTTCACTATTCATAAAAAATTGAACGATTTTAGAACAATACCAAAAATTCACCCTACGATAATTTTCATATTATGAATTAAAAATGATGTCTATTTTATAGAATTCAAAACATAGAAGTTTCATTAATTAATTTAAAATTTATTCCCGTAGTCAAAACCAGAATGCGGGTTTTTTCAGAAGTAAAAATTATCAAAAGATTGATATTTGTTTAAATCTAATTTAAATGTAAAACTACATCCAATGAATAAAATTGGATTAAGTGATAATAATATAATCTAATTATACTTAAAAACCATTCAAAAGTATAAATTATCAATTTTTTTAATTCAAAATTTTATTTTCAATTAAAATTTAGTATTTTTAACTTTTAATCAAAATATGAAAGTTATCAGAAAAACACCAAAAATTTATCCAAACTAAACTTTTATGTTTTTATTTTAAAGTATAAGTTTATTTTATCAAATTGAATATATAAAAGTGTAAAATATTGTATTTAAAAAGGGTTTTCTATTAAAAGGTGGTAAAATTTCATTTTTTAAAAAGAATTCTTTTATCTGAAAAATTGGATTGGTCTATATATTATGTCTGAAAAACACATAATATGGATGTTCATATTATATGGGTATATCAAATTCAAAATTAAATTAATATTATTCATAACTTATTTTTAAACGGCTAGTTTTGTAAGTCATGGTGCACTCGAACTCGGTGTTGCGTGTGGCACAAGTTATTGAATTAATTTAAAGAGATAATGTATTATGACATCATGGGGTGTTACATTATCCCCTCATTTAATAAATTGCATCCTCAAAATTTTAAATTACTCTTCAAATATATATGGTTGAAAATAGAAAATACCTTTTTGGAAAACCCACATCAGATATAAGGTTACTAATATTTAGTCTTAATAAGAGGGAAACAGAAATGAAAAAGTCACCACCAAAGTAGGATTTCGAATAGAAGAACATTTGTTGAAATTAGAGACACATAAATAGATGAAAAACATAAATATTTATAGGTGTTGATTTATTTCATCAATCACAAACAAGTGAATAATAAATAGAATATTTAGGGCCTCAAATCCATAAATCAATGATGATTTAAATATCATCGGTTCAACAAAACAGAAGGTATTATGATAAGAAATTTTTGGTTTTAAGATCCCTTCCCTTAAGTTTAAGAATTAATTTCTTCATAGAATAAGAAAAAAAAATAATACGTGATAAGTAGAGTTCCATACTTTAACTAATTCCAACCACTAACTCATCTTTCACTCCAAAAGATAATAGAACTCCAAAATATTCTATTTATCCTAATAATAAAGGGTTCCAAAAAAATGAAATTATAATTCATATGTCTGACCATTTAAAAAAAATACATTTTACAAACCAGGACATCACTTAGGCCAGTGGTAGATTTTGCACCCTAGTCGCCCTTCGATTGTGGGTTCAAGTCTCATGGCCTTTCCGGACGCGAAAGGTTGTCACCTAACCACTGGGTTGTCCTTTTTATAACAATACAAAAAATAACATAGAAATATTTTCTAACCATAAAAAATATTATCCAATGTCCAAATTAATCCATTCAAACCATTGGACTAATAAAAAATACTTCTGTCTAAACTCACAGTCCAAAATTTATAAGGAAGGTAAACATAATGAAGATCTCTTTTTCCTCATAACAACATGTGAATACCTTCATCATGAATTCTTTTAAAATATGGTAACACCTTTAATTACCATAAAACCTTATTGATTACATTAATAATCCCTTATTCCTTATATAATACTAGATATACTCCTTATATCCTAAAATGTTGTAAACTCCAACAATTATGAAATAGAAAAACTACTAATTAGTTTTATAGTAGTCAAGAATGTCAAAGATAATTTATCAAAATCAATCATATCTTATTCTAAAATCATAATCTTAGTTTCAAAAACATATTTAGTGTAATATTTCCCCCAACCATATATTTTCCAAAATTTTTTACTTAAATATTTTTCACTTTACTTGGTACCATAAAATCTCAAATCCTTATTGAAAACTTACTGTAGTACAATCCTTATATACTTTATAATTCTTATAAATTTTACTCAAATGACACAATTATTTAATAAAAACTTAATAACACTAATCATTCCTCATCATCTGTGGTAGTATCATAACATTATTATTATCCAATAGCATCATTTAGGGCATAATCTGATGATTGGGACATTGATTCGCATAGTGACCCAACTCCTTCCAGATAAAGCATTATAATTTGAAACCTTTTTCTTACCCTTTCAATCATGTACTTGATGTCATTTTTCTCCACTCTTATAACAAAATCCCATTATCTTCAAGCATTTACCAATGTGATTATTTTCATAATTATCACATATGGAAAAAATTATTCTTTCTCTTATTCCCTTTATCCATATTTATCTCTACCATCCTTTTCTTATTGGGATTCCCTTCAAATCTATAAGACTCAAAGAATTATTTACTTATCTTATTAATACATGATACTATTTTTATATATGACGATAAAACATGAGAGACTATTTCCCTTCTAAATATTAGCTTAAAATCATGAAAGATATGATCATTCTTACTCTTTGGATCATGCGTATTGCTAGAGTTCTCATTCCTTCTACTGGGGCCATTTCTAAATGGATACATACACTAGGTAAGATCATATCATAATTTATAATCCAAAAACTAGACAAATTCTCAACACTAGTTGAATATTTTTACACATCTAGTATCATAATCATAAAAATGGTTTCTTTTCTAACATATTTACTCATAAATCTTTTATAATGGTTTTTAAAAAAATGTGAATTATCCAAATCATATCCCCTAGGAGTGTCGTAAACAAGAGTGCTGCAAGGCCTGTTGTCGTCCACCCATTCCTGTTTGAGTCTTGCTCAAAGTGGTGTTTTTGGGTTTTACCCCTAAATACATTTGTGATAGATCCACCTCTACCTGATCATATCCAAAAGGGATGTATTTTTTGAAAAATTCACAAAAACATCACATTACCAAAATTATAAGAAGTTCTTCTATACTAATCCTCAAAGTCTACCTTAGGGTATTGTTTCAAAATCAGGGTTAATCTAAATATATTTCTAAGGTTATTGTTAAAGTTCCTCTAATACAAACTATAACACCCTAATCCTAGTTACCCATAGTCGATGCATTATTTTAATACATAGGCATGCTTACACGAAATCTGGTCCCAAAGGACCGATCGGTTTAACAGTCATTGAAAATAGATTACATATTTGAATGTTACGTTACAATTTATAAAATAAAACACAACATAAATAATCCTTTGAGAACACCATTGTCACCTTATCTTAATCCTACATATGAATCATAATACACTTCCTTGCATCCTGGGAAAAATAAAACATAAGAAAGGGGTGAGCTCAGATGCTCAGTAAGGATAACAATATAGTGGAAACCATTATAAATAAGCATAAAAATTTAGGGTAATGTATAAGACTAAAACACAAGCCTTTTAAACCTAAAATTCAGCATAATGTGGAAAAGATAAATCAAATAATTCCATTTACTTATTGACATGGACATTCTACTAGTCTAATAGTCTCATGTAATATCAATAGCTAATTTCATAATGATGGAATGCATAATGACGGACATCATAACCACATAGTCAAGGCCTCGTTCCAAGACTACAAATAAAAATGTTATCAAGGTCTTATGCCAAGAAACTAATTTATCTCATGAGACCGACCGATGCATCGAAGAGCTATAGTGGGCTCCACCCGTCACTTACTAAGTCCAATGCATTTCTTATATGAAAAGGTTGAAACATAACATAAAAATTCGTATTAAAACTAGCATACGAAATGTTAATAATTTAACCATAAACCATGAATGGTATAAAAATAGCACATCCATAGTCAAAAATATCATAACTCATTCAATAAAATATGAAATATTGTATGATAATAAATCAAACTCAGTCAAGAAAAATATCCATTAAAGGATGTTGACATTGTTGAAAATGATCAGTAAAACTCTTTGAGAGAAATATCCCTTTATATGAAATCATTTAAAAGCCACACATTTATAAACAATGTCATTTAAAATATATTTTTGAATCAAAGTGTCCCATAACACTTTGAAACTTTTTAATGGAATTAACATTTTAATATAATCAGGTCCATATAAATAAATCCTTAAAATTATTTTTAAAAGATGGTTATTAATTAAAATATTTAGGAAAATAAATCATTAAAATACTTAATATTCTGATCTTAAAAAATATTCCCTTCCAAAAAACCAAAAAATATTAATTTTGAAATTTTTTTTATGAATCATCGACATAGATGATAAAAATTGCTCAGTAAATACTTACACATTAATAATCTCAGATAATTATGAGATTTTGGAATTAACCCTTACTTTGAACTTTCCTTTGGACGAGGGTACGTTTAACCTTATGTATAATGACCATAATATGTTATTAAATTATAAAAGAACCATATTAATAATTATGATATCATACTTGATTCATTTATGGATTTATACTACCCATTTAATAATAATTTCTATGTTAAAATAACATTTCGGTTAATAATCGTTTTCTTTATCATACGTGTTTTAACTTGTTATTCTTGATCATATAACTTATATCATGATTTAATTGATTCCATAATATAAAAACTTATTTATGTATCATATATATTCAGAATATAATTATGTATGATAGATAGATATATGAAATGAAAAACACCATTCATGGAGACGGTAGGCCATACGTACGCATAAACGCCGTTTCTGTTTTCATATCGTATTGAACAGAAGTAATTGAATGAGATATATGTAAATACACACACAAAAATAAACACACACACACACAGATATATATATATATATATATATATATTTATAGTAGCATTATTATTTAATATATTACATACTTTTTAATAATATATATATTTATAATCATCATTGAATGGTGAACGTGGAACTGAATCTTATCGTGTCGTGGAGATGATAAGCCATACATATTCACGATCGATGATATCATTATATATATGGTGAAATATTATGTAGTTTGATGTTATATTATATATACATAATCATTAATATGTTATATTTATTATTTACATCAATTATACTCAATATTATACCCATCCAAATAATGATGTGTTGAATATCAAACTACACCATGACGTGGAGATGGTAAGACATGCGTACGAAAGTATGTTGAATTTTTAATTCATAGGATGGATATAATAATGAATATTATTGTACCATATTTATAATAACATCGTAGTTTTTATAAGGTATTGTAGTTATTATTTTGGTATGGAAAAAACAAAGAAAGAGGAAGTGGAAAAAGAAAAGAACTTTGAAATAGGAGATGAAATAACTACCTCTTCTTCGGGTTCTACTATTTGATTTGAACAAAAGGGATCCATACGATGGCATGATGATCAAATTAAGGCCTCTAGGATGAATTTAGGGTAGTTGGGAGGTGGTTTGAGTTGGTTTTGGCCGAGCCAAATTACGTTGGAGGTGTGAATTTAAGAGAAGGGGAAGTACCCTTTATAAGAGTGGTGAGGACACTTTAGGAAAATCTCGAAATATTAATTTATTCTAACATTATTATCGGTTTCTAATGGATGAAAATAGATTTATTTCGAGACTAAGGTGGTTATGGGTCAAAATAATCTCATCCAATAGGTTTAATATAAGTTTAGGTCACCATATTAACCTTTTCTTTTTGATTTATCCCTTAGTTAAATAGTTTAACTTTTACCACATTTTATTGTATTATTATAATACATGGTTAATAAACCTAAATTAAAATTGAAAGTGAACATAAATTGGTTCATTAATGACATATATATCATTATGTATGTCCTTTTTCTGAAACATAGATTTTTAGTAATATTATATCATTTAATAATATAGAATTTATTTTAAAAACTCATTTGTGTCAATTTTGACACTATTTAGTATTTGGTTTTTCTTAAAGTCATAAAAAGTTAATTACATTGAAAAAAATAAATTAAATCAACCCTAATAAGTCATATTAACCTATAAAATTATTGTATGGCAGAAAAAGTCTCAATTTACATTAATTTTGATATTTATAATGTGGATTATTTTAATCATTCATTAATAAGGTAATTACTACTTCATCATTGTGTCATAAATAAAATTAATTATTTAAATTATAAAAATTAAAAATAAAATATCATGATGTATGAAATATTTTTATCTTTATAATGAATATTTATAGTCAAATTTATCTTATGTGTAACCCTACATTAAAAATTATTTAGTTATTAAACTTTGAATTTAAAACTTTTAACTCTTATTTAAATAAAATATAATAAATTTACTAATCTAACCCAAATGGGTAAAAAGTATATTATTTTTGTTATAAGGTTTATATTGGTCTAAATACACTTATAAAATAGAATTAGGACTTGTTTTGGGTAATTTTAATATTATTTTTAACTTTAATTACCTTATTTACTTTTAATCGTGGTAAATAAAATTCAAAAGTTACTATTCACCAAAAATTATGTTCATAATATTGAACCAAATTTTATATACTACTGTTAACTGTGTCTCTAGTTTTATTTTAAATTCAATTCACAGAATTGGTAAAATCATGTTTTATGCAAATTTACAAGTATGCCTATAAGGTGGGTAAAAAGGCGTCAAAATGGTTCAATACAATTATATATATATATATAATATTATTATAAAATGACTCCAATGACTTAAATTGTACTAATATATGTATTATTTATCCATTTTAATATATAGTTTTAATTAAAAATAATTATTTAAATGAGAAAGTCGGTTTTTATGTACTAGGCTGTATTTTTCACTATTCATAAAAAATTGAATGTTTTCAGAAAAATACAAAAAATTCACGCAAATATAATTTTTATATTATGAATTCAAAAATGATGTCTATTTTAAAAAATTCTAAATATAGAAGTTTCATTTATTAATTTAAAATTAATTACCATTGTCAAAACCAGAAACCGGGTTTTTGAGATGTAAAAACTATCAAAAGATTGATATGAGTTTATGTCTAATTTAAATGTAAAATTACTTACAATGACCAAAATTGGATTAAATGGTAAAAATATAATATAATTATACTTTAAATCCATTAAAATGTATAATTTATCAATATAAATTATTTTTATTAAAAAAGTTCTTTTTAATTAAAATTTAGTATTTTTCACTATTCTTAATAATATAAAAGTTATGAGAAAGACACCAATAATTTATATTAATTAATCTTTTATGTCCCGATTCTAAAAAAGATGTTTATTATATCAAATTGAATAAATAAAAGTTTAAAATATTTTATTTAAAAAGGGTTCCCTATTAAAAGGTGGTAAAATTGCATTTTTTTGAAGCACACTTCATTTATCTGAAAAATTGGACTTGTTATTTTATTATGTCTAAAAACTTAATATGGATGTTAAAATTATATGGAGTATATAATTTTCCAAATTCAGTTAATACAATTCATAATTCCTTTTTAAACGTCTAGTTTTGTATATCGCGGTGCGCTCGAACTCGGTGTTGCGCGTAGCACAAGTTATTGAAATACTTTAAAGAGCTAACATATTATGACATCCTGGGGTGTTACAGTACTTATAAATCATAATTTCATTAACATAAATAAAAATTCTTCTAAAAAAAACTGGTAAATGATTCCATTTATCATTGCTTTTAAAAGAGATGATAAAGACACTATTTATCAATTCTATTAAATGAACTAATAAATTGGGTCATTTATCATCACTTTTAAAAGCATTGATAAAAGTATGATTTATCAATGATTTTATTTTCACTGATAAATATACCATTTTTAATGATTTTTTGGCACTGATAAAATCTATGCACTTTTAGGCACACTATAGTTATCAGTGCTTTTCTAGCACTGATAAATCCTGATTCTGGTGATCTTAAAAGCATGTTTTGTAGTAGTGACAGCTGAACTAGAGATTCATATTATTCTTGAAGAGAATATGGATGTTCAAATTCATGAATGTTCTTAAGGTTCATGTGATCCCTAAAAAGGGATACTGTTCATACCTTTCCTTCAACGTGTGAGCTAGAATTATAGTTTCATCTACAACATCCAATTGTGTTTACAAGGGATAGGGGACCCCATGTAACTGAGTTCTGGATTGAGTCATTCTAGTTGATCTTTTAACATCTCAAGACACCTTCAGATAGGAAGGTGAATGATGCTGTATATATACTTTGTGGAACAGCCATGAATTAGTTGGATATTGTAGAGGAATACTAGTAGTAGGATGAGCTATCTTAGATGGAATTCGAGATAATTTTCCTAAGCCATTTGTATCCCAAAAACTCGAGTGATGAAAAATCTCACGATTCCAAGCATCTGACAGAGGAGGGTTTGTTAGTGCTAGACTATTCTGGACATTTTAGTAACCCACATAGATTTTTTCTGTATTTGGAAATTGATGTGATATCAATAAAGATATGTTCCCAGGATGGTATCTTCTATGAGATGAGGTCACATGTAAATGTTTTCCATTTAAGAATATTTGAAGACATGATGAACCAGGCACTCATCACAGAATGAAATCTAACTGAGGCCTTGAAAAGTGGCTAGGATATTTCAACAGGGAGATCTAGGAGTTATTCTTTGAGTTGTAAAAAGTTCCATTAGGGTATTTTCCTCCAAAGAAGTGGTGCGAATAGTAATCAGGGTAGTATAAAACCATCGCAAGATCATGTTCCGTTCTAGTGCTTCCAGTGTGGGAAGTTTGGTCATAAGCCCTCGTAGTGTCCTTAAATTTCTGTCAAGTGTTATATGTGTGCCATACTTGGTAATCTTCATATGATTTATGGAAAATTACCCCAATAGACCGGTGGCATAGAACCAGGACCAGCACCAAAGTTAGGAAGGATATCAACTTTCCATCATCAGGCTAGTAACTAGAGTTCCATAGACCATTTAGGCTAAGGAATGGGGTGTGGTACCCTAGTGCATGACAAAAAATACCAAACAAGGGATGTAGCTCAGGGTAGTCAGACAGGACCCTAGGGAATAGGGACAAGTTAGTTGCGTGTTATGAAAACTAATCTAGTTAATGTGGATGCATGACCGTCTACTATCAGAGGTATGATTATTAGGTCATTTACCTTAATTTGTTTCCTTTTTATATAAGAGTATCATATTATATTCTATATTATATTTTTATAAACGTTTTTATATTGGATATGGAAGGATTATATTGAGTTTTAACCATTATCATACTATTTAGAATATGGTTATAGAATATAAAACTTTACAAGGCGTGTTATATAGAGATTGGTGGTTACCATTACTTTTGGGAACCGTTCATGCTATAAATGAAAGGATTCAACATGATTCTTGGTATTGATTAGTTTTTTCTATACTAGGAATATATAGACTATTATAGGAGGATAGTTACTTTTCTATCTCTATAAGGAAGAAGTTATTCTCCCAGGGAGAGTGGGATCTTCAGGTTGATTGTGTGGGAACAATTCAGTATAGATTGGATTGTCTCACTAATTAGGTCATTGGTCTTGCTCTAGATAATAATTTAATGAATCGTGATACTTTTTCTCCAATGGGAGATCATTTTTAGGATGTTTTACCTAAATATTTATATAGGTTACTGCCCAAGTGAGAGGTTGAGTTAAAAATCAAATTGGTGTTGGGAGAAGAGCCAGTTTCTATTCCACTTTACTGAATGACACAAGCAGAGCTTTATAAGTTAAAATTTATATTGGAAGATCTAGAATCTAAATGCTTCTTATGAAAGAGTACATCCTCTTGGGGTTCTCCAGTTCTCTTCACCAAAAAGGATAATGGGTATTTTCACATATGTGTTGATTATTGGAGGTTAAACCAGATGGTGATTAAGAACCAATATCTTCTTCCATGCATTGATGATCTTTTTGATTAGTTGAGAGGTGTCAATATCTTCTCTAAGATTCACTATTGGAAAACTGGGCAATATCCATGAACCTATAGCCACAGTTTTCAAAAACCATGGCTCTAGGTATTTTTACCAAGGCTATAGCCACAATTTACATGTGTTATAGCCACAGTTTTCCACTATGGTAGTAAAACCTATAGCCACGATGGAAAAGTGTTTGAGCTATTTGCACACTTTCCAAAACTATGAAAAATATCCTATAGCCACAGTTTAAATAGTGGATATATCTTCTTAAAACCATGGTTATAAGTATATTTTCATGATATTTTTGATCAGTTGAGATGTGTAATGATCTTCTCCAAGATTCACTATTGGAAAACTGGGCTACATCCATGAACCTATAGCCACAGTTTTCTAAAAATGTAGCTCTGGGTATTTATACCAAGGATCTAACCATAATTTACATGGGCTATAACCACATTTTTTCACCATGGTAGTAAAATCTATATCCATGATAGACAAGTGTTTGAGTTATTTCCATGGTTTCCAAAATTGGGCAAAAGTATCCTATATCCATGGTTTAAATTGTGGACATATCCTCTTAAAATCAAGGATATAAGTCTACTTTTTGAGGGAAATAGACACGATTTTCCTAAACCATGGCTATATAGTTTTTTTTATTTTCTATAGTCATAATTCATCAAAACTATGGATATAGGTCTCCTAGCCTTGCATGGGAAGACAATTAACCAATAAAAAATGGCAGGAAGGTCCATATACATGGTTTAAATACTATAGCCATGGCTCTAAATAATATATTTAAAAATAAATATATACACACACAAAGGAGTTGGTGGTTTAGTGGTAAGGTGATAGGTTCAGATAGTGGAGGTAAAGAGATCAAATCCGTCTAGGCACTATTTGATTTAAATCTACAGCCATGGTTTAAACCATGGATCTAGAACTATAGCCATAGTGGATAACTGTGGGAGATATTACCATTGTTTCCAAAACCATGGCAATATAGCCTATTTCTATGGTTTAAATCGTGGTTATAACCTATGTAAATAGTGTCTATAATATTTTTATAGCCACACCAATAGGATTCAGGACCTATAAAACCATTGTTATAGCTTATAACCACAATTTTGACCCCTATAACCACATTTTTGAACCATGGATATAGCCTAAATTTCTACTTGTGAATGAATTTTTATTAGGATGTCATTAGTTAAGGGTGATACTATCAGACATACCAATAACATCATTTAGGAGTAGGTATAGAGAATATGAATTCTTAGTGATGCCATTTGGGTTGAATAATGTGCAAGTGGTATTCATGGCCTTAATGAATATGATCTTTCATCATTTTTGGATCAGTTTTTGGCAGTTTTGGTCAATGATATCTTAGTTTACTTCGAGTCAGCAGACGATCATGCCATAAATCTGGACATCATCCTGAGTACATTTAGAGGGAATTAGTTTAACACTAAGATAACCAAATTCAGTTTCTAGATAAACAATTTCACTTCTTGGGTCTTGTCATCTCAGCAGAAAGAGTTTTAGTGGACCTAGAG
Organism: Viscum album; assembly: GCA_963277665.1. NCBI lineage: Eukaryota > Viridiplantae > Streptophyta > Magnoliopsida > Santalales > Viscaceae > Viscum > Viscum album. The sequence continues at coordinate 422,598,602 of OY728166.1, read as the reverse complement.
AAAGATAAAATAGTGATATTGTGAGAAAATCCCAAGAATGTCTTCAAAATTTGGAGCTTTTGGGGTTAGTAGGTTATTACTGGAACTTTATCCAACATTTATTATGTTTGGAAACACCATGTCTAGGATGACCAAGAAAGGGGTTATTTTTTTTTGGTTTGATGTTTCTGAGAGATATTTCTAAGAGTTAAAAGGCAGGCTGACCTCAGCAATTATCATTACTTTTCCTATGCTGGGTAAAGCACATATTGTGTACTGTGACACATCAATAATTGTAATTATAAAGGTTATAATTCCAGAAGATCATGTGGTTGCTTATTCCTCAAGGTATCTGAGACCTAATGTGAAGAATTTCCCTACTTAGGATCTAGAGTTAGTGGCAGTGGTACATTCCCTGAGATTTTAAAGAAACTATCTCATGGGTGAGAGGTTTTTGGTATACATTAATCATAAACATCTTAGGTACATCTTTTATTAATAGGACCTAAACATTTGTAAGTGTATGAGGTTCAAGTATCTTATGTATTTAATCTTTGATTTGGATTATACACAAAGAAAGGGAAATATCTTTTCTGACTCTTTGAGGATAAATATATAGATAGAAGGTGTAAATGGGGTCTTGTGATGAGTTCCATCTAATGGAAATATTTTCAGGCATTTATTTGGATGTTTAGGAGTCTATGGGATTGGTATCTATGACTTCGACATATGTTATTCCTATTCTTTTGGACCAGATTAAGACTAATTTTTTTTTGATTTAGAGGGCTCAGTTCTGAGAGATAAATTATATAGTGGGGAGACACCATTAAGATGTTCTCTCAATATTGGTAATTCTATTCTTTTAGTGGCCGAGTATGGGTTTCTAAGGGATTACAAAATTAGATGATGATAGAGTTTCATGATTCTAGATGGGTGGTGAATCCTAGATTAATAAAGATTTATCATGATCTCTACAGAAAATACTTTTGGTTAGTAATGAAGTAAGATGTTGCAAGCTTCCTGAAAAGTATCTTCAGTTTTTAGGAGTTTAAATCCAAACATCCAAAGCCATATAAGATTTTGAAGCCTTTTCCCATTCCAGAGTAAAAATGGGAGGATGTCATAATGGATCTTGTGACATGATTACCCAGGATGACCCGAAAGAATGATGTTTATTGGGTTGTTTTGGATCAATTGAATAAGGTATCAAACTTCTAACCTATTAGAGAAACCATAATAGTTGAGGATCTTGGAAATTGTTGCATGCATGAGGAGGTTTGGTTGTATGGTGTTCCGAGGAGTACCATTTAAGAAAGATATCCTTGTTTCACACTATTTTCCTTAAAGGGTCTTCAAAAATCCATATAATCACATGTTTAAAAGAATAGCCAATAATCCACCAACTGATGGTGAATTTGAGTTGAATATTGTGGTTTTGGAGGATATTTTACAACCCTACATTTTGAACTTTTTTTGTTCATGGGAGAAACATATGTCACTCAGGGAGTTTTCATATAATAATTACTTCTAGGCATCGATCCAAATTATAAATTTTGAGGATTTTTATTTTAAGCCATTCTATTTTCGTCATTGTTGGCCGGTGGTCTATGAGTCAACACTTATTGGTCCTAATATCATACAGGATATATCCTAATAGGTTCAGTTGAATAGACAATGGTTGGTGACCACAAAAAGAAGGAATAAATCATATTTTGACCATAAAAGATGACCTATATAAGTATAGGTTGGTCTTCAGGTTTTCCTTTGAGTGTCTCCTAGGTTGTGGAAACACCATTCTATAATACAGGTAAATAAAGATCCCAAATTTTTCATACCATATGAAATGGTGTAAAGGGTCGGTCCAATGTTGTATAATTTATCCCATCCATAGAACTACAGTTCCATGCACAACATGTTTCATTTATTACAGCCACAAAGATATCATCCAGATCCTTACATGTGATATATGTAATAAACATTGATCTTTGTGCTGATGCATCCTTTGAGGAGCATCTGTTACTGGTTATGGATTGTAGGGATGAATATCATTGGGGTAGAACTATAGAGTTGGATTGGGTGTAGTGGTAGCGTGGATGAGGTTAGTATGAGACCTTGGGTATGGATTATGATATACAAATATAGTGTTAAGAATTGTTCTCTATGTCCTCAATATGATGCTTGGAGTATCTTGGGGATGATAATTTAATAGGTGGGGAGGTTGTAAGATCTTGTATTTTTTCTAGGTACATCCCACTTTGAGTTTTTTGTTGAGCCTTGGCAGCATAGTCTTATTCAGAGATGTAGGGATTTTTTTAGAGAAAATTTCTTTAATTTTAGGGACATATGATTGTTGGGTTAATGGATTCAAGGTATAAATGAGTTAAGTGTTTCATGGGTTCTTTTTATGTTGAGAAGCATTAAAGGAGGTTTAGAGAGTTAAAGGGTAAATTTGATGAAAAAATCAATTGCATATAATTTACATGTCATGTAGATGGACTTAACATCATGAAATTATTTGTGGGATTTTAGAAAATAAATTTGAGGTGATGGGATTTTTAGAGAATTACCTTAAAAAAATTTACATGATATGTAACAACATTACATTCCATGTAAATTCCCAACATTATATTTTAAACACCTTTTGAGGATGTTATTCATTCTAATCCACTACAAATCCAATCCTATTGACCCCAGAAAATTCTCAAGGATATTTTGGAGTTTAAAATTTTGTTTAGGAAGCCCCATTTGTGTAAGAAATCCCAAGTAAGTGATATTAGTCATGTTCCTTGCATCATTTCCTTCTTCTCCAACTGTTGAGGTGAAATCCTTTCACCAACTGTGTTGTTGGTTTTGTTATTGAACATTTTTTATCATGGAACCTCCTTGCAATCATTTGTACCTTCTTTATCAGGGTTTTTGGCCATTATAAGTGTTTTTGGATCATCGGTAAAATGTTGGGGGTCTAAATCATAATCCTATGGTTTGATAATTGTCAAGGTTATTGAATATTGTGATAGAACTAATGCAGTGTGTAACCAAATTAATTGAAGATAAATGAATTGGCTAATGGTTTCAAGTATTTTTAGTATGACATGTGACTTTAGGTGATTTATTGTTATAAAATCCCTAAATTATGAATTATTTCATATTGATATAATTTCCAATCAATTTTGAATTGAATTGAAAGCAGAATAAGAAAGGGGAATGATAATTAAAGTAATTAACCATTGAGAATTGTGAAGTGATATTGACATATCCATGATATTAGATATGGATTTTATTCCATGATGTAATTCTTATATATCTAGAAAGACCTTGTCACTTTCACACTTATATGTTTCAATTCTGATATTGAGTGGGATCGGTCCAGTTATATTCTATAATGCCTATAGAGAGCAGGATATGACTAGTCCCATGCTATAATGCTTATAGTCTTTGCCCAGAATGCTTTAATGCTTTTATGATTTTGAACCAGAAATGTTTTAAAGATTATAGTGCTTTGAACAAGATTTTTGTGACTATACCTTTGTTATATGGATTTTTTTGGCTTGGTCGTAAGACATGCTAACAGCTATTACATCATGGTAATGAAGCAAGTTGTTTACTTTGGTTACATGGTTGTAGTTGGAATGGTTATAAGACATGCTCAGAGCTATTCTGATACGGAATCAAAGTAGGTTTTTGTTTTATTTTATTAATAATAGAATTAATTAATACACATGTTTCTTAATTTATTTCAGAAATTTATTATTAGACTGGTTTTGTTTAGACACGGTGGTGTTGAATTATGGATTTATACACACACCCTATTTGAGGAACCTTTTGGTACCCAAGAAGATTACATGGATACAATTTTGGAAAAGGGAAAGGGACCTCACTAATGTTTATTTATGGATGGGCTAGTGTTTGGAGATGGGACCATTATTCGGTTCAGGACCTGGTACATTGAGTCTTTTATTTGAGTCTCCAAATTATTTATTATAATTTTCTATCATGTAATTTAGTAAAATTACAGCACTTCATTAAATTATTCCATTATTATTTATTGGATTATGCAGTTGGATTTTATTATTTTCTTTCACTATGTATTTAATTTTATTATTTAAATTTTATTATGATTGTTTCTACTACCATGACACTCCATACGAGGTGGTATAGTTTCCCCACAATGCATTTCTCACTCCCACTTCTAGTTGGAAGCCTCTGGAATACATGGAGGCATGCTTGGGGTCATGCAACTAACCCTTTTTGGCCACATGAGAGAATTCCAGAGTGGTGGATGTTATGGTTGTTTGAAGTGATTTAGATCCACTGATAATTTTAAATGTGAATAGGTCTGAGTGTATCCATGTTCATAAATATAATACATCATATGTTTATGATTTTTACACCTTTTAATGTTTTATATCATTTTTCATGTTTTCATGATTATACCTTACATTGTAATGTATTTAAATATTTTATCTCATTCTCATATGTTACAAGATTATTGATATTTATTAATAAGACATATAATTTCTTTTATTGTTTCTTATTGATATTTTTATGATATTATGTTTCTCTATTAGGTTTTATGATTATTATCCATGGTCTTTTGAGATTTTATTCTGTTATTTGAATCATTTTTATAATCTCATTCTCGTTTATGAACTAATCCCTTATGATATTTATTTTACAATTATTGGTGTTTGAGCCCACTCATTTCTTATGTTTCCCATCACTAATTAATGTAGATGAATGTATCATGTGAGATATCTAGAAAGGGTATATAAAATAATTATTAGGTAGAAATGTTGACAGTTTTAGTAAATTAAGATATTTATATATCTAATATCCAAGACACTAAAACTTTCTATTTAGGAATTATGTTTCTTTTTTTTTGAGATGTATTATTTAAATAATGAGATTTATGTATTATTTAAGACGTCTTAATATTGGGTCTCTTCAAAGAAGATCATAAATTCTCCTTCAAAAAAATAAGCATGAAAATTTAATGAAAGTTTTTACTTGAGAATGATCTCTATGAGTCTAATTTAGAAGATGAATTGAGTACAATGTTCAATGAATTCATGTATATATTTTACAAAATTTTTAAAAGAGCCACATTGAAGTATAATGGAAAGTTACCATTATCGTTTTTTAGGTGTGGAGCTATTGGAAATTTTATATAAAATTATACATGAATAAAGGATGATAAATATATTGATAATGATGATGGAAAGATAATAATACCACATAAAAAGAAGTTATAAAAATAAAATTCTTATTCAAAATAAAATAATAAAAAGTTATCTAAATATAAAGAGAGGAATTTTTTTCCCAAATATGATGAATTTTATGAAATGGAATAAGTAATAAAAGAAGAAAATTATAATGATGTTGTTATTGAGAAGTTTCATATTAAAAAGGTAAATGGTGATTTTTTATAATTATAAATGATTCCACTACAAAGAAGAAGTGTAAACTTAGATGAAGTTCTTGAAAAAAATTAAATTGAAAGAATATCTCAAGAAAATTGAAAATCTAGAGAAAGAGAATAAGAAATCAAATAATTATGGTCAACCAATTAACAATAAAAATATTATTAAGGATAAATAAAAATAATTTTTTTTAAATTTTATTGAAAACATAAATTAGTTACCTAATAAAGATAATAATCTCAATTCCAAACATGAGGAAAATATGGGGGAGAAGGAGAAATACATTGACCTTGAACTACAGAAACATGGGATTTTTAGAAAAAGAGGAATATGTTTTAGTAAAATAATCAATACTAAAATGGACCAAGGATGTATTATAGGAAAAGTTTTATGGGGTGTCAACGCACTAAAAAATATAGACTAAAAAGAAATTTGAAAAATCAAAATTGAAATTTAATAATAGATTATAACTTATTGACACTCTAAGTGAGACATGTGATCTATCTGGATATCTTTAAAATGGTTGTATTATGATATTTTTAGAAAAAAATGGTTTTGATAATAAAAAATAAAAAGCATCAAGTGATGCGAGAAAAAGGAAAAGAGAAGGATCAAGTGCTTGAAAATACTCTCAAGCATAAAAAAATTGACTTGGATTTTGGAAAGTGGTTGTTACTCACACATGATTATTGATTTAATTTTATTGAAGAATGTGACTTACTACAATGAAATAATAGTGACATTTTGAAAGGATGAGTCTATCAGAATAAAAATCATAGGATCTACTATCATTGGAAAAGAAAAATATAAATCTAGAAGTGAATTTTTTTTATGGTATTAAATATAACTTTTTTGATATTATCTCTTATTATTGATTTACTAAATGAAGTTATATTATGAAGTGATGATTTTATTCTTTAAATGATTAATGTTAGGGAAGTTATGACAAGAAAAAAAATGATACAATGGAATCCTATTCAAGGTTGTTGGTAAAATTAATTCAGTTTAACTGAGTATATAGAATGATAAAAAATTTTATACTAAAAGTATGGTACATATATACTATAGAAACATAAAAAAGAAAAAAATTACAATATTTGTTTTTTATTTCATTAATATGAGTAGAATTATAGACTTGTGTTGTTTCATATGCTAGAATTTGAAAATTTTAATGTAACATAGTTACATTTTTATGAAATATATATCTCTAATAGTTTTCATTTAATGGTATTGCATGTTAATATAACATTAAATACAACACCAGATTATCTTTCGTTGCACAAAACATTGAGTTTCAGTGAAATAAAATTTTATTGAAATTATTTAAATAAGAAAATTGTACCCTAACCTTTAAATTTTTGGGAATTAATAGTATTAACCACACAATGAAATTTACATATTTTTATTAAATAATTTTTTTATATTCAACCAACATATTTTATATACATAAGATAAGAAAAAAAATCCAATTTTATGCATAAAAGAAGTATTTTAAAAAAAAGACAGTTTTCCACATTTTGATGGAGCACTTAATTTAAATATATATAATTTAAAATTTTATAAATTCCATTTCAAAAAATAAAACACTTTTGAAATCACGGTATCAAAATTTACTTTTTTTTATTTTTTTATTTTTTTTGAATTTTTTTTATCTTTTGATGAGTTATGCAAATGCTGATTTTTATTAAAAACTATATTTTCTACTAATATATTTACTAGGTAAAATTATTTTTCGATTAGTTTTAATTTTTAATTAGTTATTTTTAATTTATATTAATCAAATTATGGGGTTTTAATAGGGTTTTATATGTGAAACTCTTTTAAAAACTGTTTGTGTATTAAAAGAATATTTTTTTCTTCAAAAACATTTTTTCATAGAATTTTACCAATTTCATTTAAAATTAATTACTATAAATTATGTGATTTTAATTTTTAAAAAATGCATTAAAAATTTATATTCAAAAGTTATAAATTTAGTAAATATTTTTTTTTATTTTTTCCCATATGAATAATAACCTTTATAAATTTTCTAACCTTAGTAAATAGTAAATTGAGTAATTTAGGTTAAAAATAAAATTATAAAGAATATATAATTACTCTAACACATTCCAAAATTTCATTGTATGAATAAAATTTGATCCTTAACAACTAAGGATCAAAAATTAAGTTTTTAATGGATATGTTTCCATGAAAATGAATTATATATTATTTAATTCAAACAAGTAACAAAATATCAATTTCCTTGCCTTTAATGACCCTTATGTTTCCAAATTGAAAACAAGTTATGTTATGAATGAATATAACTATAAAATATTAACTTAATAAACACATTTTAATTTTATAAAATTATTTTTGACTTTTTGGGTCAGTTAGAGGAAATGAATGTATTTATAATATTTTATTTAATAAATCTTTAAAGATTACACATTCATGTTTTAAATACTATATCATTTTTTATATAGGGTGAATATATATATATTAGACTATATATATTTTTATAAAATCTATAATATTTATCCTCATCATTTAATTTTATTTTTAAATTTTGGATTACCAATAGGAATATTAAATAATCACACAACACTAACGTAGTAATTATTTTATTAATGGAAATATAAAATAAATTTTACTAAAACTATTAAAATAAATATAATAAGAGATAATTAATGTAATAAAATTGATTTATATATTAAACTAACCCATTAGGGATAATTTTTTTTCAAAGTTAACCTATTATCTTGATATTTTTTAAAGTTCATAGAATGAAAATTGTCAAAATTTACACTAATGATATTTTATTAAAATAATAATTTATTAAAGTATTTTAAAATAATAAAACAACACTAAAAATAAAAGATCTATAATATAATATAAAATTTTAAAAATTATTCATTTATGATTAAATTGACATCACATAAGTAAAATTGAAAACCTTTTAAATTTGAATTTGATTTTACATTAGTTAAAATTAATATAGGTCAACAAAGGGTTAATTAAAACAATAAGGTTTAAAAAAATACCAAAACTTGTCCAAAATATATTATTTTATGATATTAAAACATTTTCATATATCATATTTTAATTAATATAGTTTTAGAGGAATTTTTATTTAGGTTGAAATTATTATAAATTAATATTTTTTGAAATTCCAAAAGTACCCATCAAATCAATTAAAAAAGGAAACATCTCCCTCACTTATTCAGATCACAAAAAGACTCATATATTGACCAAAATATACCAAATTATCTTGTAATCTTACCTAGTCACATTCTATTAGTACTGTTCTTCCAAAAAGACCAACTCTAGAGTCCCTTTTAGGTGATCTAAAAGATCCATTTTGAATAAGAGGTAATCTTTGTAATAGATCACTCTCCTTTTCTACTCTGACACACCTTCTCTAAATATATGATATAAATAATTAAATAATAACTTCAGAAAAATCAATATGATTAATAGTTATTATATTACTAACACATTACTATGCTAACCCTTTTCCATCGAACCATAAATCAAAGTGTCACTTGTGTGTATGTACGACTTACCATCTCCACATAGCGATACAATACAGCTTCCATCACAATATTTTATGACTGAGAATTATGATGGGTTTAATGTTTATATATTATATTTATAACATAACAATACATATTTAATGATGATATCATATATACCTTTTTTACCATCTAATCATTCGAGAATTGATAGCATTGCTCGTGCCTACGTATGGGTTACCATCTCTATGATGAGATGTGATTCATTTTCATCTATATTTCACATGGATTATAAAAATAATGAATTTTATGAATATATATGATATATATAACATAAAAAACTACTATATAATGATAATATATCATATAATTTTCTTTCTTTTAATATAATAGGAAAATGAAAACAACATTCATGCGTACGTAATGCCTACTGTCTCCATGAATGGTGTATTTTATTTTCTATATATAACTTTTATGAATCACCATGAATAAATATATAATAAATATATATATGATATTTATATCATGAATATAATTTTGGATATTATAAAATCATGATCTATATAAGATGACCAGGCATAACTAGTCAAAATATGAAAGAAAAATAAAGCGGTTATTACCCGAAATAAAACTTTAACATTAAAATTGTTAATAAGAGAGTAATATAAATTCATAAGTAAATCATATATGTTATTATTATTATTATTATTATTATATATATATATATATATATGAATATTTTCCCTTGGTATATGTACAATAAACTTATATTTATTATAAATGTGTTTTTAATGTATACTTTAGAGGTCAAGACTTAAGGTTAGAGATTTTTGTCTCACTTTTATTTATACGAGACAAATGCCATATACACTACTCATTTCTTTTTTGTAGTGTATATACTACACTTGAATTTCTTTTATGACTCTTATTATGAAAACTTATGGGTATTTACAGATATATAAATATATCATGATCTCTATTTCATGGGGGGTTACAGTTAAAAAGTTACCAAATTGATAGGATAATTTTGTATCTATTTTCCATCTTTGAGACACATGTTATATTATAAAGTTATACTATTTTATGAGTTGAATATACTTACATTTTACGTGATTTATCACATATATAATTCTTTACATGATATTATCGGTTTCATGTAATTTTATTATCTATTCGGTTGGAAATATATGTTCCTTAAAAAAAGTTTTCAAAAAAAGGTTCAAAAGTTTTTGGAATGATATAATATTAATTTTAAAGAGTATTTAAAATATTATTAAAATGGTATTAAACTATTAATTTATATGTTTTCATGCAGAAAGGTTTTCTAAATATTTTAGGGTTAAAAATGAATTTGATTTGAAAAAATGGAAAGATAATTTTCTCAAGAAACAATTTAATGTGATCTTCCAAAATTATTTTCCATCGAAAATAATGTTATTTTATGTTAGTTATGTTTTAATGGGGATGCTATGAAATGATGACACTATTATTCTTTTTATTAATATTTTATGTTAATGATGGATTTATGTTTATTAATTATATTCCTTTTCCATGAGTTATGTTATGATAAAGTGTTAATGAAACTCATTTCTTTTTATGGGTTCAAAACAATGGAAGATTTATGTTCATGTGGCACACACATGTATGGTTTTAATTATGTTATTGGTGGGAGATATATCTCCCCCAAATTAGTTGGGTAAATATTTATATCTAATTTAATATATAGCATTGTAATTGTAAGTGAGATCGGTTCAGTATTACAAGAATAGAATGTGTGTAATATTTGTTTAGTAATATAGGACTGTAATGAGAGTAAAATTGGTTTAGTATGATAGGTATAAAATAAGGAGTGAAATAATATTAGTAAAATAATTTGTCCACTATGATGGTCTTGTAAATGAGACTTGAATAATATGAAAATTATTTTCTATGGTTATGCATTTTCCACAATTCCATGTTTTATACAATGGTATGTTGTTATGGCTCATGTCCCCATTTGATTTATGTCTTATGAACTACAAAGGTTTAATCCATGACTCAAGATTATGATTTTAATATGCATAGTATAGTTTTCAATATTTATGTTTATATTATTACACCACCATGAACTTATTAGGATCACATATTTTTTTATCTATTATAGTTACCCTTACTCAGCATCTAAGAATATCCTTTCTTATATTTATATTTTCTCAGATTATAAAGAATGAGTTTTATTATGATATATCTATGAATACTTCTAGATGTAAATAAATTTAGAAGATATATATATTTTTATTTTATGGGATAGTGTTTTATTTTTCTATTATATGTAATATTTTTTCATAATAATCTAAAACTCTAAACCAAAAAGGTCCTTGGGTATGTAAGTGATCCATTATTTTCTTTTGATGTTGTATATTTTGTTGGAAAAATTGGTTCACATTAGAAAAATTTATTTCTTTATCACTTGACCTAAAAGTGCGTATTCCATGTAGTTACATTTATAATTAGAGAAGGGTTTAGATAAATTTGGATATTAGTATGTTTTCATGAACAATTATATTAAGAGTTATAGACACCATCACTATTATATAATACCATAAGATAAGAGTATTAAGAACCCATTTTTAGGTTTTAAGATATTCAATTTTAAGGTGACTAATGATATTCTTGAAGAAATTTATTTTTTGAGGTAATTAAGGGTTATTAAAATTTGAGATGAAAAATGAAAGGTATCATATAACATTTGAGGTTAAATATTTTCTTTAATGTTGAATATGATAAGTTTCTTTTTAAGGTTTTTTATCATGTTTGTGTAATTTTATAAGGATATAGTTTTAGAAAAATGACAACCCAAAGGTTGTGTGATGACCCATTATGCCCAGAAAGGCCATATGGATTGATGCCAAAACTGAATGGTAACATGGGTTCATTTCCTACCATTGGCCTATATGAAGTCCCAATTAGTATTGAATTTTATTTCTTAGTTAAAGGATATGATATATTAAGGTTATGTTAATTTTGGTAACATAATTTTTATCAAATAGGTAACCATGGGATTATAAATTTATTTGGTGTTAAGTGATAAATTTTATTTTGAAAGATTTTCACTATTTTAGGAACCATATATGATTAAGGTAAACACAACACTCTGGGATTTTATTTTAGGATTGAAGGTTAAATTGTATTTTAAACTCACATATGATTTTGTTTTTTATTTATGGTAATTTAGGTTATTATCATGTTTAAAGAGAGTACATGAAAAAGGTTTTCACAAGTTTGGTATATGAGAAAAAAGTGATACTTTAAGATTTTTGATGGATCAATATTAAGATGTTTTTTTAAATTTTTTTGACCTTTTTGCTGAAGTTTTGGTGTTTCATCTTTTAGAAGGGTAAAAATGTTAAGAATTTATGAAATGGTTTTTTTAAACATCAAAGGATGATTTAAAGATTAAATTATTATCTCACCATTTGAGGATTTATGAATATTGGATAACTTATTCTAACCCCTTTTTTTTGAAAAAGATATAGAGAATGACTTTTCATTTTATCTATGAATCTCATGATCTGCTAATACATCAGGAGTGAAAAATTAACCATCATTTATTATAATAATATATAAAGTGGAAAATGATCAAGAACCAAAAAAGGGTGAGATTGTATTGAAATAAAGTAAGTATATCTTCTTACTAAAATTATTCAGCATGTGGGAAAAGTGTCTTGAAATAAAATTTTGTATCTTTATCATCATCTTTGATGATATCATTGAATTGTTTTAAAAATATTTGGGTTATGTATTTGTGGTCATTAACTTTATCCTAACTATGTTCTCTATCACTCTCCATTAAAACTGGATAGTTAAATTTCACTTTCATGCCCGTGTTTTCAATTTCCAGCTATGTTATCCTATGTGGAAACCTAGTTATGAGTTACATTGGATAATCATTATATTTAAAAAATTACCCTTTTAAAGGAAGTTTTAGTATTAATTTTCATGTTGATAGTTTCTAATAAAAGAACCTTGAAATATTATACCATTATTAACTCGGTTGAATTTCATGGGAAAAATTCATTTTAAGTGGGAGGGGGGATGTAACACTATGAGATTTTTATGAAATAGATTTAGTTAATAGTTTTTATTTAATTATACTGTAATTACTTGCCAATTCTCATTGGTTTGAGAGTACAACATGTCATTACTAGGCCTTAAGCGACACCCCCAAGGCACCAAAGGCTAGCAATAAATGCCGAAGTGTTTCAATTCAAGTGGGGGACGATTTACCCTCTAAGAAATAAACCAACAAAAACATCACTAATAACCACTATATGATGCATGATAATGAAACAATCAACTCATGAATTACCAAAAGAGAACTAAACTATTCCAAAAACCAATACATAACCAACATAACATCAGAGTACCAAGTGGAAAACTAAACAAAAGACCCAAAACAAGCCAAGCCACATTCCATGGCTCCACACCGAGCTCCATGAACTAATCACCACCACATCTAGCAAGCATCACCATGAACCACTAGTAATGAGATGCCTTACCTTTACCTGTGTCTTGGAATACGAAATCTGCAAAAGAACCAATGTGCCAAAGCTGGGGCGAGTATAAAACTCAGTAGGTTTTCCCCAATGACTTCCCTACTCACGCCACTAGGATAGAAGAGTTAGCAACAATTATATAAAAATAGTTTATATAAAACATTTTCTCAAAATTAGTTTATAACTAAATATAAACAAGTTTCCAAAAACATTCGTAACCAAAATAAACCAATAGAAATTGAAACAAGTTTTCCAAAAAGTCATTTTTCCAAAAAATAACCAATCAACCTTTAGAACCATTTCACAAAACATTCCTTTTTTGGCATACCCAACCATTTCACAAACCCGTGAAATTAATCATTCATGATACGTTATGGTAGTTCCATACTCATGAGAAATATCTTGTCGATCTACCAAGTCATCACAAGGTAATTATTTCCCATGTGCCATTACACATTTGGCACCGAACACAAGGTTATATTTAAGCCAAGCCTCATACATATAGTTACCATGTGCCATTAAACGTTTGGCACTGAGCACAAGGACCTATTTCAACAAAGCCTCATATATGTAACATGAAAACACATCAACCATTACAAAAAATCTTTTCAAAACCATCCTTTCAATAAAACACCTTTTATTGAAAACCATTTCTATCAAAACCAAGTGTGTTCAACCATTTTAAACCATTTCAATAAAACTGTACTTTTTTTGAAAACAAAGAATAATCCAATTCAAAAAAATCCATTTCAATACGAAACCATTTAAATAAAACACCCTTTTTATTGAAAACCCATATTTCATCAAACCATTTACAATTCCAGCAATTCTATTATTTAAAATCACCATTTTAAATTCAGAAAGCCAAATAACTTTCCACAACAAATCACCAAGATTTCACAGTTTCACTAAATCCATAAATCATCACTAAAGAAGATTTATTCCATTCTTTTCACAATGAATTCCATTAAAATAAACAAATTTGAAACCAAGCCAATCAATTCTAATAAGAGGATTTGAGATAGGAGCCACCTACCTCAAAGGTTTTGACAAAAACCCTAACAAACAGAGAACGCACAAGAAAAACCAGCCGATTCACCAAGGATCCTCCTTAGATCTATTCTCCTAACACAACCAAGACCAAATCTCATCATGTTTGTAATCCAGACACTTAGATGTACCAATAAAGGGGAAAGATATATGAAACCGAGAGAAGCGGAGAAGTAGATCTATGTAGATATGAGAAACCAAACTAGAACGATCACATACTTCAAGAATACAACTTCGATTCACCAAGAGAAGCCTTCAGATAGCCACCAAAATGATGGGAGAACACTCTTTGACCTTAGGAGAACCAAAATCCCGAGTTAGGGCATCTTAGGAGGAAAAACAACCCACTTAGAGGACAAAATGTGTGAGATCCACCTTTATAGGATCTCATTTAAGTGCCCACACGGTTAGTTTGTACAGTTTGACAAACCGTGCGCTAACCGTGAATTAGCTACTGCCTTATCCGCCCTTATCACATGGTTTGGATGCACGGTTAGACAACTGTGTGCCGCCCATGAAGAATCTACTGCCTCCATGACCAACTATGCACGGGTTGACCGCACGGTTTAGACAAACCATGCGCAGCCCGTGCGACTTCCCCTTTTGCCTCAAAACTTTATTCCAGGTTCTCCCGAATCTCCCATATGTCACCATTAACATTATAACCATTAATAGAATCAATAAAAGGTTACATACCATAAAATGGGGGTACTATATTCTCCCCACCATTGGTCTTTCTGTCCCCCGAAAGTAGAAAACCTTTACCCAACTGAAAGAGTTCTGGCCACTGCTCTTTCATTTCCTTCTCACGTTCCCAAGTCTCTTCCTGAGCCTGACCATGCTGCCATAAAACCCACACTAGACCGATGATTTTTTCCATGCAATAGATTCTCTTTCCTATCCACAATCCGTACCAGGATATGTATCAACGAATCATTCGTCTCAAGGTCAACGTGATACCATCTGATCACATGGTTAGGATTAGGCTGATACTTTTTCAACTGAGATACAAAGAGCACATTATACACTGTACTAAACCATGGTGGTAATTCCAACCAATTTTACACCACTCCAACCCATTCTAGTATCTCAAAAGGTCCAATGTGTCTAGAAGATAACTTTCCATGCTTCCCAAAACGACGATGTCCAAGTCTTGAAGAGATCCTAAAGAAGACATGATCACCCACAACGAACGACAACGGTCTTCGACGGTGATCTGCATTAGATTTCTGATGACTCTGAGCCATCTCCATCCTCTTTCTAATCAATTGTATCTTCTTTGTTGTCTGTTGGACAAGGGTTGACCCGACTAGTGATGTTTCACCCATTTCCACCTAGCATAGTGGAGAACGACAAAGATGCCCATACAATGATTTAAACGGAGCCCTGCGTATCGAGGCTTGATAGCTGTTATTGTATGAGAACTAAAATAAAGGTATATGATCCTCCCATGAGCCTCCAAAATCCATTACACAAGCCCACAACATTTATTCCCATGTTTGTGTCGTCTGCTCGGATTTCCCATCCTTCTGAGGATGAAACGTCATGCTCATAGTCAACTGAGTCCCAAGGGCTTGCTATATTGATTTCCGAAAATGAGATGTGAACCTCAGATCTCTATCTGAGACTATAGAAACTGGTACACCATTCCTCTTTACCACTTCTCGGATATATATTTTTGAAAGATCTTACATCGTATGAGTTTCACGAATAAGGATGAAATGGGCCGACTTGGTTAGACGATCCACTATCACCCAAATGGATTCGTGTTTATAGTCTGTTATTGGAAGACCTGTAACAAAATTCATTGCTATCTAATCCCATTTACAAACTGGGATAGGTAGATATTGTAACATACCAGCTGGTCTCTAATGCTTTGCTTTAACCTGCTGACAAGTTAATCACCGCGAGATGAACTCGACCACTTTCCTTTTTAGGCCACTCCACCAAAACTGTGCCTTCAACGCCTTATACATCTTCTGTGTACCTGGATGTACAACCCATATTGAATGGTGGTAAGCATGAAGGAGTTTTTCTTAAAAAACCATAGGTACAACCATCGATCTTTGAAACACAAAACTGAACCCCCATCAAGTTTCCAGCCATCAATGGTCTCCCCACCATTTAGTTTTGAACTTACAACCAAACATTATGCATAAGATGTTTGTTCTTCATTGATAATCTTTACCAAATCAGGAACAATCATAGATGAAAAATATAACTACAACATCTCCTCAGTTTTCTCATTCCACATGCATGTCGGCTAAGACCAACATCAACTGCCATTCATCTGAAGCTACTTTCGCTAACTGAGCATATAAATTTCTACTCAATGCATCCGCCACCAAATTCCCTTTTCCTTGTGTGTACATCAAGTCAAAGTCAAACATCTGTAGATACTCCATACACCTCCTTTACCTCAGATTCAAATCTCACTATGAGAAAATGTGTTTCATGATTTTGTGATCTGTAAACACAGTAAATTTCTCACCAAAGAGATAATGTATCCATGTTTTGAAAGCATGGACGACTGCATATGACTCCATATAATGTGTTGGGTAATTTTTATCTTGCACCCTCAAGTGCCTTGAACCATAAGAAACCACTTGGTCTCATTTCATGAGAAAATAGACCAACCTAGTTCTCGAAGCATCACAATACACCACATACCCCTGTCCTGATTCAGGAAAGATCAAGATGGGTGCCGATGTAAGACGAACTTTAAGTTCCTAGAAAGACTTCTGACATTCTTTTGTCCATTAAAATGGAGCATTATTCTTTTTCAGAGCTGTCATTTGTGATTATAGTCTTGAGAAATCATGCACACAACATCGGTAGTAACTAGATAGACCAAGAAAACTTTGTATCTAAAACACATTCTTTGACGATTTCCAAGAGATAACAGATTCTAACTTTTCAGGATCAACTAAAATTCCTTTCTTAGAAATGACATGGCCATGGAAACATACTTCCTATATCTAGAAATCACACTTTGATAATTTGGCATACAAACGATGATCTCTCAAGATTTGTAATAGTGTTTCCAGGTGCTCCTCATGATTATAAATTGTCATTGAATACACTAAGATATCATCCAGAAACACCAAAAATAATAATCCAGATATCACTGAAATATACAATTCATCAAATCCGTGAAGGCCGCTGGTGCATTCGTTATACCAAAAGGCATGATTATATATTCGTAATGGCCATATCTAATTCTAAAAGCTGCCTTCAAAATATCCTCCTTCCAAACTCGCAATTGGTGATATCCAGATCGCAAGTCAATATTGGAGACCCAATGAGCTCCCCGTAATTGGTCGAACAGATCATCAATGCATGGAAGTGGATATCTATTCTTTATTGTAACTTGGTTAAGATTAAAATAATCAACACATAGCTGAAGAGTTCCATCTGCCTTTTTCATGAACAAAACTGATACTGCCCACAAAGATGTACTTGGTCGAATGAAACCCTTTCTTTCCAGCTCTTCTAACTGTATTTTCAATTCTCGAAACTCCTTTAGTTCCATCCTATTATACGGAAGGGAAATAGGACTGGTCCCTAGAATGATATCAATCATAAACTCCACTTCCCTTAGAGGCGGTAACCCTAAAATGTTATTAGGAAAGACATCGGGAAATTGATCCACAACAGCTGGAAAACTATTTTCCCTTAATCTCTTCTATTTATGTGAAAGTCAACACTGCCATTTGGTAGGAGATTGTTACCACCATTGGTGCCAAAAAGCTCATTGCATATTTCTTTACCATCCTCTCTCCTCTGAAGAGATGGTCGATGTCATCCTCAGTCTTGAAACAAACTGTTCTCTTATAAAATTCAATATGAGACTTAAAAATTTTCAACTAATCCATACCCATGATTACGTTATAGAAATCCATGTCCATCATTGAGAATTCCCATTTTATCTCAGCTCCATGAATAGTTATATCACATGCTCTACACATAAAGGCTTGATGTTCTCTTTCACCAAGAGAAGTTTTTTAGTTTCAAAACAGAAGGCATCATTTCTAGTTTTAAACATAGCAGATTAATAGCACGAGAAGAAATTAAGGAATGTGATGCACCAGTATCAAAGAGAACTTGCACAAGGGTAGAATTCAAAAAATCATACCTCTCACCATAGATGGTCCAGCCCGATCATCGACCATCATCTTCTTAGCTCCATACAATTGCTTCGTCGCTGCACTG
Organism: Viscum album; assembly: GCA_963277665.1. NCBI lineage: Eukaryota > Viridiplantae > Streptophyta > Magnoliopsida > Santalales > Viscaceae > Viscum > Viscum album. The sequence continues at coordinate 422,579,915 of OY728166.1, read as the reverse complement.
CTCTCCTTGTTGCCTTTTAAAATTGGCCTGGTTGAGGAGTCATGTTATTTCAATAATCCCCATGGCTAGCTCTGTTATGCTGACAATATTGACTCTTTTTTCCTCTTCCTGTTGAAGTATATGATTCTTGCGACGCCTGAGAAGTGTCCCGAGTACCCGACCTAGGATCACTATGACAATAGCACTGAAGATGTCCCATATTTTTACAATTATGACATGCTCTAGGTTGCGTTGTACACTCTCGCTTTATGTGGTCAATCGAACCACATTGAAAGCAACCTGTTTTTCTCTGGGGCTGGGGAGGAAGGTCCACTGATCCCACTGTCTGGTTCTGATTTCCACTTGCACCATAGAAATATATGTCCCTTTTTCTCTTTTTCCCAACGGTTGAGTTCCCACCATTTCCCGTAGGTATGATCATGCATCCTCCCATCGATCCTAAGATATCACGTTCAGAAATAGTCGCTCTGTTCACCATCTCTGTTTAATCCATAATAGATATCACAATAATCTTCGATTGAATCTCTTACCTTAGTCTCGATTCGAATATTCGTGCCTTCGATGACACACTTTCCATAACCTCTATTGAAAAACGGACTAAATTCATGAATTTTTCTGCATACTCTATGACATAGAGACTCTCTTGTTTCAGGCTGAAGAATTTTGTCATTTTCTGGATCTTGAATGTGTGAGGATTGAATTGTTTGTTGAACAATTCTTCAAAATCCTCCCATGTAAGGCCTTCATCCAATTTAGCATGCACTTCTAAATCCCACCATTGACATGTAAGATCCTCAAGCATATATGTCGCCGATATGACCTTGAGCTATGATGGTATGCCAATGAAATCGAAGATATGATTCATCCTACTTAGCCACACCTCCACCTTTTCGGGTTCAGCATCACCCTGAATGTTCGGTGGATTCTACTTCATGAACTGGATGGTATGATCCATATGACTTGGTTCATTCCTCCGATACCCCGTATCCACAACATGAAAATCATGGACAATACTCTGAACCAGCTCTTGGTTCACATGTAGTTCTAGTGCAACCGCATTTTCCACAGCTTCTTCGGGCTGATTTCGACGATGCCTACCAGGTGCCATTTTCTAAACCAACAACAAACTCCACCAATCTCACTCTCTATCAACTGATGGCTTAGCATTCAAATTCTATCACATCATCTATCACAACATTGTTTTTCCAAAAACAAACTTTTTCCATGTTAAACCATTATTGAAATCATTCAACATACTTTTTGAAAATCAACCCATTTTCAAAGTACACACAATACCCTATTTTCAAAGTCTTTCACTTGAAAAAAATTTCTGCATGTTTCAAAAATTGGTTCCATGCACAAAATCCTTACTCATTCTTCACAATGAGATATGCAATCCTAGTGGGAAGTCATTCCTCTACAATTCATGTCATGCTACTCTCATTGGCTAAACCCATGACAATGAGTTTTCCAACATTCTAGAAATATATCCAAAACACTTATGTACCCAACACCCTGGTAACTTGAAGTTCCGCATAAACGTGTTAGCTACGTCCTTTAATGCTATACATTTCAAGTTCTAAAAATCCTACTCCTGTATAAGATTTCAATCCAAGGAATATATTGGAATGAATTCCAACTCCCAGACCAAGAACATCGATGACCACTTGTTAGGAAAGGACCGAAAAAGATGATACCATTTGTAATGACCCGCCAATTCTCATTGGATTGAGAGTACAAATAGTCATTACTAGGCCTTAATCAACATCCCCAAGGTGCCAAAGTCTGGCAATAAATGCCGAAGGGTTTCAATACAAGTGGGGGATGATTTACCCTTTGAGAAATAAACTAACCAAAACATCTCTAACAACCACTATATGATGCATGATAATGAAACAACCAACTCATGCATTACCAAAAAAGAACTACACTATTCCAAAAACCAATACATAACCAACATAATATCATAGTACCAAGAAGAAGACTAAACAAAAGACCCAAAACAATCCAAGACACACTCCAAGACTCCACACCGAGCCCCATTCACCATGCACCTCCACATCTCCCAAGCATCACCACGAATCACTAGTAATGAGATGCCTTACCTTTACCCATGTCTCGGAATACAAAAAATGCAGAAGCACCAATGTGCTAAAGATGGGGTGAGTATAAATCTCAGTAGGTTTTCCCCAATAACTTCCTTACTCAGACCACTATGATAGAAAAGTTAGTAACAACTATATAAAAACAGTTTATATAAAACATTTTCTCAAAAGTAATTTATAACTAAATATAAACCAGTTTCCTAAACCATTCATAACCAAAAGCATCCAAGAGAAATTGAAACTATTTTTCCAACAAGTCATTTTTCCAGAAAAAAACAAATCAATATTTAGAACCATTTCACAAAACATTCCTTTTTATTATACCCAACAATTTCAAAAACCCATGAAATCTACCATGCATGCTACGTTATGACAGTTCCACACTCATGAGTGGTCTATTGTCGACCTCTCAAGTTGTCACAAGGTAATTATTTTCACATGCGCCATTACACCTTTTTCACCCAGTACATGGTCATATTTCAGCCAAGCCTCGTACATATAGTTACCATGTGCCATTAAACGTTCGGCATCGAGCACAAGGTCCTATTTCAACCAAGCCTCGTATATGCAACATGAACACACACCAACCATTCCCAAAAATCATTCCAAAACAATCCTTTCAATAAAACACCTTTTATTGGAAACCATTTCCATCAAAACCAAGTGTGTTCTACAAATTTAAACCGTTTCAATAAAACTGTACTTTTATTGAAAACCAAGGAATAAACCAATTCCAAGAAAGCCATTTCAATACCAAAACATTTCAATAAAACACCCTTTTTATTGAAAACCCATCTTTCATCACACCATTTACAATTCCAGAAATTATATAATTTAAAATAATCCTTTTAAATTCAAGAATCCAAATCACTTTGCACAACAAATCACCAAGAATTCACAATTTCACTAAAACCATAAATCATCAATAAAGAAGATTTATTCCATTCTTTTCACAATAAATTACATTCAAATAACCCAATTTGAAATAAATACAATCAATTATAATAATAGGAGTTGATAGAGAAGCCTCCTACCTCAAAGGTTTTGTTGAAAACCCTAACAAACAGAGAACACAGAAGAAAACTCAGCCGATTCACCAAGGATCCTCCTTAGATCTCTTCTCCTAAGACAACCAAGACCAAATATCATCATGATTGGAATCCAAACAATTAGATCTACCCATAATAGGCATAGATCTAAGAAACTGAGAGAAGAGGAGAAGTGGATCTAAGTAGATATGAGAAACCAAACAAGAATGATCACATACTTCAAGAATCCGGATTAGATTCACCAAGAGAAGACTTTAGATCACCTCTAGAATGATGGGAGAACCCTCTATGACCCTAGGAGAACCAAAATACCGAGTTAGGGCCACTTAGGAAAAAACGAGCCACATAAAGGCAAAAACGTGTGAGATCCACCTTTATAGGATCTCGTTTATGTTCCCGTATGGTTAGTTCGCACGGTTTGACAAACTGTGCGCTAACCATGCATTAGATACTACCTCAGCCACCCTTGTTGCACGGTTTGGACGCACAGTTAGACAAACCATGCACTACCTGTGCGGAAGCTACTACCTCCAAGACCAACTATGCATGGTTTGGCCGCATGGTTTAGACAAACCGTGCACAGCCCATGTGATTTCCCCTTTTGCCTCAAAACATCATTCCAGGTTCTCCCGAATCTCCCATATGTCACCCTTAACATTATAACCATTAATATCATCAACTTCGGGTTACATACAAGAAACTGGAGGTACTAAATTCTCCCCACCATTGGTCTTTCTGTCCCCAGAAAGTAGAAAACCCTCACCCAACTGAAAGAGTTATGGCCACTACTCTTTCATTTCCTTCTCAGGTTCCCAAGTCTCTTCCCGAGTCTGAACATGCTTCCATTAAACCCGCACTAGAACGATTCTTTTTCCATTAAATATATTATCTTGCCTATCCACAATCCATACCGGGATATGTATCAATTAATAATCCATATCTGGGTCAACCTGATCCTATCTGATCACATGGTCAGGATTAGGCTGACACTTTTTCAACTGAGATACATGGAACACATTATGCACCGAACTAAACCATGGTGGTAATTCCAACTGATATGACACCTCTACAACCCATTCCAGTATCTCAGAAGGGATAATGTGTCTAGGATATAACTTTCCCTGCTTCACAAAACGATGATGTCCAAGTCTTGGAGAGATCCTCAAGAAGACATGATCACCCACAGCGAACGACAATGGTCTTCGACAGTGATCTTCATAAGATTTCTAATGACTCTGAGCCTTCTCCATGATCTTTCTAATCAACAGTATCTTATATGTTTTCTCTTTGACAAGGCTTGTCCCAACTAGTAATATTTCACCCATTTCCACCCAGCATAGTAGAGAATGACAAGGACGCCCATACAATGCTTCAAACAGAGCCATGCGTATCGAGGCTTGATAGCTGTTATTGTATGAGAACTCCAATAAATGTATATGCTCCTCCCATGAGCCACTAAAATCCATTACCCAATCCCGCTACATGTCTTCCAACATTTGTATCATCCACTTAGATTGCCCATCTATCTGAGGATTATACGTCATGATCATAGTAAACGGAGTCCCAAGGGATTACTGTATTGATTTCCAGAAATGAGATGCGAACCTTAGATCTCTATATGAGACTATAGAAACTGGTACACCATGCCTCTTTACCACTTCTTAGATATAGATTTTTGAAAGTTCTTCCACTGTATGAGTTTCAAAAATAGGGATGAAATGGGTCGACTTGGTTAGGTGATCCACTATCACCCAAATGGCATCATGTTTCCAGACCATTCTTGGAAGACCTCTAACAAAATACATTGCTATCTGATCCCATTTCTACACTAGGATAGGTAAATATTGTAACATAAAATCTGGTCTATGATGCTCTTCTTTAACCTGCTGACAAGTTAAGCACCATGAGATGAACTCGACCACTTTCCTTTTCAGGCCGCTCCACCAAAACTGCGCCTTCAACGCCTTATACATCTTTTGTGTACCTGGATGTAAAACCCATCTGGAATGGTGGTAAGAATGAATGAGTTAGTCCTGAAAAACCATAGGTACAACTATCCAATCTATGAAACAAAAATATGAACCCCCATCAAGTTTCCATCCATAAATGGTCTCCCCACCATTGAGTTTTGAACTAACAACCAAACATTTTGTAGAATATGTTTGTGATTATTTGATCATCTTTACCAAATCACGAACAAGCATAGCTGAAAAAGAAAACTGAAACATCACCTCGGTTTTCACATTCCACATTCATGTTAGCTAAGAATGACATCAAATACCATTCATCTGAAGATACTTTCACTAATTGAGCGTATGACTTTCTACTCAATGCATCCACCACCAAATTCCCTTTTCTTGGTGTCTACATCAAGTCAAAGTCAAACATATAAAGATACTCCATCCACCTCCTTTACCTCAGATTCAAATATCGCTGTGAGAAAAAGTGTTTCAAGCTTTTCTGATATGTAAATACAATAAATTTACCTCCAAAGAGATAATGTCGCCATGTTTTCAAAGCATGGATGACTGCAGATAACTCTATATCATGTGTTGGGTAATTTTTCTCATGCACCCTAAACTGACTTGAACCATAAGAAACCACATGGTCTCTTTGCATGAGAACAAAACCCAACCCTGTTCCCGAAGCATCACAATACACCACATAACCCTGTCCTATTTCAAGGAATATTAAGATAGGTGACGATGTAAGACGAACTTTCAGTTCTTGGAAATACTTCTGACATTCTTCTGTCCATTGAAATGTAGAATTCTTATTTTTCAGAGCTGTCATTGGTGATGCTAGTCATGAGAAATCACGCACAAATCATCGGTAGTAACCAGCTAGACCAAGAAAACTGCATATCTCGAATAGATTATTCGTTGGTTTCCAAGAGAGAATGGATTATATCTTTTCAGGATCAACTGAAACCCCGTTCTTAGAAATGACATGGCTAAGGAAACATACTTCCTTTATTTATAAATCACAATTTGATAATTTGGCATACAAATGATTATCTCTCAAGATTTTTAACATTGTTTATAGGTGCTACTCATGATTAGACATTGTATTTGAATACACCAAGATATCATCCACAAACACCACAACAAAAGAATACAGATATCATTGAAATATCCGATTCATAAAATCCATGAAGAACGATGGTGCATTCGTTATACCAAAAGGCATGACTATATATTTGTAATGGACATATCTACTACTTAAAGCTATCTTTTGAATATCCTCCTTCCAAACTCGCAATTGGTGATATCCTAATTGCAAGTCAATATTGGAGAACCACTGAGCTCCCCTTAATTGGTCAAATAGATCATTAATGCGTGGAAGTGGATATCTATTCTTTATTGTAAATTGGTTAAGATTACAATAATCAACAAACATCTGAAGAGTTCCATATTCCTTTTTCATGAACAAAACTGGTGCTGCCCATGAAGATGTACTTGGTCGAATGAAACCCTTGATTTCCAGCCCCTCTAACTGCATTTTCAATTCCCGTAACTCCATTGGTGCCATTCTATAATATGGAAGGGAAATAGGGCTGGTCCCCAGAAGGAGATCAATCGTAAACTCCACTTCCCTTAGAGGTGGTAACCCTGAGAAGTTTTTTGGAAAGACATCTGGAAATTGATCCACAACAGTTGGAAAACTATTTTCCCCAATCTCTTCCATTGATGTGAAATACAATGCTGCTAGTTGGTAAGATATCATTCCCACCATTAGTGCCGACAACCACTTTGAATCTTTCTTTACCATCCTCTCTCCTCTGAATAGATGGACGATGTCGTCCTCAGTCTTGAAACTAACTGTGCTATTATAAAATTCGATGTGAGCCATAAATATTATCAACTAATCCATACCCAGAATTACGTTATAGACATCCATGTCCAACATCGAGAAGTCCCATTTTAACTCAGCTCCATAAACAATTATAGAACATGCTCTACACATAAAGGCTTGGCGTTATCTTTCACCAAGAGGAGTTTTTTAGTTTTAAAATAGAAGTCATCATTTCTAGTTTTAAACATAGTAGATAAATAGCATGAGAATCAATTATGGAATGTGATGCATAGGTATCAAAGAGAACTTTCACAAGGGAAGAATTCAAAAGAATTATACCTCTCACCGTATATGGTCCAACCGGATCATCGACCATTATCTACTTAGCTCCATACAATTGCTTCATCATTGCACTACTCTTCTTGTTGCCTTGTTAAAATTGCCCTGGTTGATGAGTCACGGTATTTCGAGAATCACCATGGCTAGCTTTGTTATGCGGACAAGATTGACTCTGTTTTCCTATTCCTGTCAAAGCATACGATGCTTGCGACACATGAGATGTGTCCCGAGTACCTGACCTAGGAGCACTGCGATAATAACACTGAAGATTTCCCATATTGTTCAAATTATGATATGCTCTAGGTTGCGCTATACACTCTCGCTTTATGTGGTTAGTCGAACCACATTGAAAGAAACCTGCTTTTCTCTGAGGTCGTGGAGGAAGGTTCACTGATCCCGTCGTCTGGTTCTGATTTCCACTTGCACCATGAAAATAGATGTCCTTTTTCCTATTGTTCCTAATGGTTGAGTTCCCACCATTTCCCTTAGGTATCACCATTCCTCCTCCCATCGATCTCGAGATATCATGTTCAGAAACAGTCACTCAATTCACCATCTCTGTTTAATTTTTAATATAGAGCACTGCAATCTTTGATCGAATCTCCTGCCTCACTCCCGATTCGAAGATGCGTGCCTTCAACGACGCACTTTCTGCAACCTCTAGTGAAAAACAGACTAAATTCATGCATTTTTCCACATACTCTATGATAGAGAGACTCTCTTGTTTCAGGCTGAATAAGTTCGTCATTTTATAGATCTTGAACGTGTGAGGATAGAATTGTTTGTTGAACAATTCATCAAAATCCTCCCATGTAAGGCCTTCATCCAATTTAGCATGCACTGCTAAATCCCACCATTGACATGTAAGATCCTCGAGAATATATGTTGCCAACATGAACTTGAGCTCTGATGGTGTGATAATGAAATTGAAGATACAATTCATCCTACTTAGCCACACCTCTTCCTTTTCAGGTTCAACATCACCCCGAATGTTTTGTGGATTCGGTTTCATGAATTGGATGGTATGATCCTCATGCCTTGGTACATTCCTCCGGTTCCTCGTATCCACAACATGAAAATCCTGGACAATACTTTGAACCAGCTCTTAGTTCACACGTGGTTTTGGTGCAACCACATTTTCCACAGCTTCTTCGGGTTGGTTTCGACGACGCCTACTAGGTGCCATTTTTTAAACCAACATCGAACTCTTCCAGTCTCACTCTCTAGAAACTGAAGACTTAGCATTCAAATTCTATCACATAATCTATCACAACATTGTTTTTCCAAAAACAACATTTTTTATGTTCAACCATTATTGAAAATATTCAACACACTTTTGGAAAATCAACCCTTTTTCAAATTACAACCAATACCCTGTTTTCATAGTCTTTCACTTGAAAACAATTTCTGTATTTTTCAAAAATTGGCACCATGCACAAAATCCTTACTCATTCCTCACAATGAGATATGATATCCTAGTGTTAATTAATTCCTCTACAATTCATGTCATGATATTCTCATTGTCTAAACCCATGAAAATGAGATTTCCCTCATTCTATAAGTGTATCCAAAACACTTATGTACCCAACACCCTGGTAACTTGAAGTTCAACATAAACGGGTTTGATACAACCTTTTATCCTAGACATTTTAAGTTCTGACAATCTTACTCCTATATAAGATTTTGATCCAAGGAATAGTCAAGAATGAATTCCAACTCCCAGACCAAGAACATCGATGACCACTTGTTAGGCAAGGACCGAACAAGCTGATACCATTTGTAATGACCCACCAATTCTCATTGGATTGAGAGTACAAGTAGTCATTACATGGCCTTAAGCGTCATCCCCAAGGCACCAAAGGCTGGAAATAAATGCCGAAGGGTTTCAATGCAAGTGGGGGATGATTTACCCTTTGAGAAATAAACCAACCAAAACATCACAAACAACCAATATATGATGCATGATAATGAAACAACCAACTCATGCATTACCAAAAGAGAACTAAAATATTCCAAAAACAAAAACATAACCAACATAGCATCAGAGTACCAAGAATAAGACTAAAAAAATACCCAAAACAAGCCAAGACACATTCCATGACTCCACACTGAGCTCCATGAACCAAACACCACCACATCTCCCAAGCATCACCACAAACCACTAGCAATGAGATGCCTTACCTTTACCTGTGTCTTGGAATACGACATCTAAAAAATCACCAACTTGCCAAAGCAGGGGTGAGTATAAAACTCAGTAGGTTTTACCCAATGACTTCCCTACTCACGCCACTAGGATAGAAGAGTTGGAAACAATTATATAAAAACAATTTATATAAAACATTTTCTCAAAAGTATTTTATAACTAAATATAGACTAGTTTGCAAAACCATTCATAACCAAAATCATCTAAGAACAATTGAAACCAATTTTCCAACAAGTCATTTTTACAGAAAAATAACCAATCAATCTTTAGAACCATTTCAAAAAACATTCCTTTTTGGCATACCCAACCATTTCACATACCTGTGAAATCAACCATGCATGCTACGTTATGACAGTTCCATACTCATGAGCAGTCTCTTGTAGATCTATCAAGTCGTCACAAGGAAATTATTTCCCATGTGCCATTACACCTTTGGCACTAAGCACAAGGTCATATTTCTACCAAGACTCGTACATATAGTTACCATGTGCCATTAAACATTTGGCACCGGGCACAAGGTCCTATTTAAACCAAGCCTCATATATGAAACATGAACACACACCACCCATTCCCAAAAATAATTCCAAAACCATCGTTTCAATAAAACATAATTTATTGAAAATCATTTCCATCAAAACCAACTGTGTTCAACCAATTTAAACCATTTCAATAAAACTGTACTTTTATTGGAAACCCAAGAATAAACCAATTCCAAAAAATCCATTTCAATAACAAAACATTTCAATAAAACACCCTTTTTATTAAATCCCAATATTTCATTAAACCATTTATAATTCCAGAAATTCAATAATTTAAATTCATCATTTTAAATTCAAGAAGCCAAATCACTTTACACAACAAATCACCAAGATTTTACAATTTCACTAAAACCATAAATCATCACTAAAGAAGATTTATTCCATGCTTTTCACAATAAATTCCATTCAAATAACACAATTTTAAACCAAGCCAATCAATTATAATAAGAGGAGTTGAGAGGGAAGCCTCCTACCTCAAAGGTTTTGACGAAAACCCTAACAAACGGAGAACACACAAGAAAACCCGGCCGATTAACCAATGATCCTCCATAGATCACTTATCCTAACACAACCAAGACCAAATCTAATCATGTTTGGCATCCACACAATTATATATACCCATAACAGGCATAGATCTAAGAAACCGAGAAAAAAGGAGAAGTAGATCTAAGTAGATCTTAGAAACCAAACAAGAACGATCACATACCTCAAGAATTCGGCTTCGATTCGCCAAGAGAAGCCTTCACATCACCTCTGGAATTATGGGAGATCCTTTTTTGACCATAGGAGAACCAAAATCCTGAGTTAGGGCCACTTATGAGGAAACACTATCCACTTAGTGGAAAAACACGTGAGATCCACCTTTATAGGATCTCGTTTAAGTGCCTGCACAGTTAGTTTGCACAGTTTCACAAACCTTGTGCTAACCGTGCATTATCTACTGGCTCGGCCACCCTTCTCGCATGGTTTGGATGCATGGTTAGACAAACCGTGCACCGCCCTTGTGGAAGCTACTGCCTCCAAGACCAACTACGCATGGTTTGGCTGCACGTTTTAGACAAACCATGCGCAGCCCTTACAACTTCCCCTTTTGCCTTAAAACTTCATTCCAATTTCTCCCGACTCCCCCAAACATCACCCTTAACTTTATAACCATTAAAATCATCATGAAAGGGTAACATACCAAAAACTGGGGTTACTATATATACACTTTGTTAATCTTGCATTAAATGCAACACCTTATTATCTTGCATTGAACACAACACTGAGAATCTATGAAAAAATGTATTATTCCGGTTATTTAAATAAGATGAATAAAAACCTAGCCAATAAATTGGTGGGAAAAATAGTATTAACCACAACATGAAATTTATATATATTTATTAATTTTTTTACATTCATGCAACATATTTTATAGATAGAAGTTAAGAACAAATCTAATTTTATGTATAAAGAAGTATTTTTCTGAAAAGGTTGTTTTCCAAATTTTAATGGAAAACTTGATTTAAATATAGTTTTTAAAATTAAATGAATTCTATTTGACACATTAAAACTATTCATTGAAATAGTGAAAAAAAACATTTAATTTGGTTTAATTTCTCGTATTTTATTGAAAATGTTTATCTTTTGATGACTAGGGGAAATACTAATTTTTATTGAAAACTATATTTTATTTTAAAGTATTTACAACATAAAATTATGTTTTGGAATAGTTTAAAATTTTAATTAGTTTATTTTAATTTCAAATAATAAAATTATTGTTTCTGAAAAGGATTTTATACCTGAAATTATTATAAAAACATTTTATGTTTCAAAAGAGCATTTTAAAAAAAATTGTTTTTCATATTATTTTTCCATTTTTATTTTAAATTTTATTCTAAAACTTATGTGTATTGAATTTTGAAAAATTGATTACAAATTTATATTCAGTAGGTACAAATTTTATAAATATGTCTATTTTATTTTAAGCCAATATGAATAATAACCTAAGAAAATTTTATTACCATGGTAAACATTAAATTGAGTAATTTATGTTAAAAATAAAAATATAAAGACTATAAAATGAATCTCACACATTTAAAAATATCATTTTATGGTGAAAAATAGACCATGAACACCTAAGTATCTAAATCAAGTTATTTAATGTACACTTGTCCATGAAATTGACTTATACAATATATAAATCAAAGAAAGTCATAAAATGTCACTTTTTTTATCATTAACATCCCTTATGTTTTTACATGGGGAAAATGTGATATTATGAAATAATATAACTATATAATTTTAACATAATAAAAATATCTTAATGATATAAATTTATTTTTAACTTTTTTGGTCACTTAGATGAAATTATAGTATTTAAAATCTTTTATCTAATAAAAATTTAAAGTTATCACATTCAAGTTTTAAATACAATATAATTTCTTATATATAGTTAGAATATATATATATATATCTGACTATAAAAATTTATCTGAAATATAGGATATTTCTATCCATTATGGTATTTTTTTAAAAAAATTTAGAAAAAATCAGAATATTAAATAATTACTCAACACTGATGTAGTTATTATTTTATTAATGGAAATATTAAATAAATTTTATTAACAATAATAATATAAATATAATTTTAGATATTTAATGTTATAAATGAATTTTTTAAATTTACTTAACCTATTAGGGATATAATAGAATATTTTTTTAAGTTAACTTGTTATATTGATATTTTTAAAAGTCCACATAATGAATACAATCAAAATTGACTATAATGATATTTTATCAAAATTATATTTTCTTAAATTAGTTAAAAAAATTAAAAAAGTTAAAAAAAATTAAAAAATATAATATGGTCGAAAATTTTAGAAATTATTGATTTTTTATGTAATTTAATGCTCATAATTATAATGTGGAACCTTTTAGTATTAAAATATTTATTAGATTAGTTAATATTTAAATAGATTATCTAAGGGTTAATCAAAATGATAAAGTTCAAAATAATACAAAAACTTGTAAAAAATTATTTTTTGATTATATTACATCCTTATAATATCTTTTATTTTAATTAATGTACTTTTTTGGGAATTTGTATTGATATTAAATTTATTATAAATTAACATTTTTAGAACGTCCAAAAGTGCCCCTCAACTCATTTATAAAAGGGAACATCCTCTATCTATACTTTATATCACATTGAGACTTCTAGATTGACCAAAATATTCAAAATTATCTTCTCCACTTACCTAGACACATTATAGAGGTTCCAGTCTTCCCAAAACACTACCTCTAGAGTCCTTCTAAGAAGATCTAAAAGATGCATTTTGAAAAAATATAATTGCTCTAACTGATCACTGTCTTTTTACACTTTCTTATAACTCCTCTAAATCTGTGATATATATCATAAGATAATATATAAATAATTGTAAATATGATAAAAATTTATTATTATAATGAACACACCACTATACATTTCTTTTCCCAGGTAAAAGAAATGAAAGTATCACTCATGCGTACGTACGATTTTCCATCTTCACATAGTGATACAATTCATTTTCCAACAACAACATTTATGATTGGGAATTATGATGGGTATAATATTTATATATTATATTTATTAAATAATTATAGTTCTATAATGATAATATCAAATCTACCTTATAACCATATAATCTTTTGGGAAATCATAATGTCGCTCGTGCGTACAACAGATTACCACCTCCACGATGCGATGTGATTCATTTTTCATCTATATTTCACATTGAAGATAATAAGCATTAATTTTATTTATAATATCATATATATAACATAAAAAATTATTATTTAATGATAATATATCATATAATTTTATTTCCTTTAATATGATAAGAGAATGAAAACAGTGTTCATGCGTATGTACGTCCTACTGTCTCCATGACCGATGCATTTTATTTTCTATATCAATATTTTTTAAATAACAATGAATAAATATATATTTAATATATATATATATATATACTATATTTATATAATTAATATAATTCTGGATAGTATTAAATCATTATCTATGTAAGAGTACCAAGGATAAAAAGTCATAACATAAACGAAAAACCAAGCGGTTATTACCCGAAACAAAACATTAACATGGAATTGTTAATAAGTGAGTAATATAAAGTTATAAATATTTAATATATGGTATTATATATATATATATATGAAAATATTCCAATGTTATATGTATAATAAACTTTTATTTATTATACATGTAGTTTTAAGTTATACAAAGGAGGTCAAGAATTATGGTAAGGGATTTTTTTCTCACTTTTATTTCTATGGGACACATGCCATATACAAAAATAATTTATTTCGTTTGGTGTATATACTGAACGTTAATTTATATTATGAATATTATTAATAAAATTTATGGGTATTTATATTTACATTTTATTATATCTCTTTCATGGGGGTTACAGTTCAAAAGTTACCAAATCGATAAGATAATTTTGTCTAAATTTTCCTTCATTAAGACACTGGTTATATTATGTAACTATATTATTTTATGAGGAGTATATAATTACATTTGATATGTTGTATCATGAATCTCATTATTTTCATTATATTATATGTTTTATGTAATGTTATTATCTATTTGTATAGAAATATGTATTCTTTCAAAACAATGTTTTCAAAAAATATTTTAAAAGTATTGTACATAATCATATATATATTTTAAAGGAAGAGTTTTTCAAGGATATATAAAACTTTATTCAAATATTCCTTCATACTTTTTAAATGAAAAAGTTTTTCTAAATGTTTTATTATTTAAAAAGTGTTTGATTTAAAAAATAGAAAGGATATTTCCTCATGAAAAAGTTTCATGTGATCTCCCAAAAATATTTTCCATATAAGAGAAATTTATTTAATGTTACTTATTTTTTACTAGGGATATGAACCAATGATACTATTCTTATTATTTATATGAATATTTTAGGTTTTTTATGGATTTATTTTTATTAATTATATTTATTTTCTATGATTTATGTTACAATGAAGTGATTATGAAACTCATTTCTTTTTATTGGTTCTAATATGATGAATGATTTAGTTCTTATAAAACACATATGTATGGTTTTAATTATATAGATGGTGGGATATATATATACCACCAATGAATTGGGTAAATATTTATATCTCATGATATATACAATATTAGAAGAAGAAGTGATATCAGTTTAGTAATACAGAACTAGAACTAGAGTAATCTCAGTTCAGTAATACAGAATTGGAATAGGAGGGAAATCGATTTAGTAAAATAGAGATCGAATGGGGAGTAATCTCTATTCAATAAAGCACTTTGTACACTATAATGTTCTTTTCCATGAGATTTGACTAATATTGAAATTATTTTATATGCTTACATGTTTTTCAAAAATTCCAATTTTTATGACAATGTTATGTTCTCATGGATCATGTTCCCATATAATTTCTGTCTTATGTATTGACAAGGTTTAATCCATGAATTAGGATCTTGATTTTGATATATAGTCTATAATTTTAAATTTTTATGTTTATGTTCTTATACCACTATTATCATGTTATGATTACATATTTTTATCTCATATAGTTATCCTTACCGAGCATATGATCTCACCATTTCTTATGTTTCCATTTACTCTAGTTATAAATAATGATTTTAAGTAGGATATGTCTAAGATGAGTGCTAGATGTGAAGAAATTTTATGAGATATATATATTTTCTTTTTATGAACCAGTTATTCAGTTTTATAAGATATGTAAGAGTATTTCCTAATATACTAAAACTAAATGGTTCTTGGGTATGTAAGTGATCCATTATTTTCTTTTAATGTTGTATGTTTTGATGGAAAAAATTGGGTCACATTTTTAATTTTTATGAATTTTTCACTGGATCCTAAAGTGCTAATTATATGTTATTACATTAAAATCCTCCACCCAATATGGTTGATATACATACATCTCATCCTTTGATTGTTATCCATTCTACCATATGTGGAGCCATGGGCATGAAATCAATAAGTGAGAAGCATGGGGTTCATCATGAAAATAGTAGACTATGAAAACCACAACACGATATTTTGGATGAATTAAAGAGTTGAATATTGGTTGATATAGATGAAACAATCATTATTGAACAAGATAATTCTTGGTTTTTTCAATAATATTTTATTGCAGTAGTCCATATCCAAAAAATTTCATCATTTATTTGATAGATTTAGATATGTCACCATATAGTGTTTTAAAAAAATTCCCCAAGTTTTATATCCTTATAAGTACTTAGAATCCACTTTATCATATTGGATAAGGGTGAGAAAATTAGGAATCATAATCAAAGATATGTTAACTATATCTTCATAGGATACCCTCCTAATGGTATAAGATATAGATGATATAACAAGGAACCTAGAAGACATGATAACTTAAATGTTGTAAATGTGAAATAAAATTTAGAATTAAAATCTTTATAGTTAGATTTATATTGATGAATAACATTAGATTAATATGTTTCTTTTAAATAATATATTAAATTCTCTGTTAGAAGTGATTATGAAAGAGTTATTCTAGATGATGATATTGGTTTAATCACCTCATTTTATGAGGAAAAATAATTAGTATCTCATATTAGGATTAGAAATCATGTGGTGGTTCCAAATATCATTGGGGATCAAGGAAAAGAAGATAATATATGAAGAACATTGGGGACCATTTCACATAAGACATTGATTTCACATTTTTAGAGAAGAGATATTACAGAAGGATTTGATCATTTATATTGGATTTATTATATGAATTAAGAATTAGATCAAATATATAAATACAAGACGTTGAGGATGACACCAAAACTCAAAGATAAAAATATATTTTGAATAAAGCGGATTTTCTGAAAAATTTGAATGAAAATGGTGAAATTGTAAGATACAATGAAATAATAGATTGAAAATCCTATTCATAAGTAGAAGAGAAATATTTTGATGAGACATTTTCAAAGGTTACAAGACTTTAAATTATTTTAAAATTTTATCATATTACTGAAAATAGAAAATATATTATTTTCCAAATGTATTTCATGTCCACATTCCTCAATGGTGATTTGGATGAAAAAGAAAACCTAGAGAATCCTTAATTTTTATTTATCATAAAATAATAAAGAAAAATCAGAAGGATTATCTCATTGTTAATATTTATATTCCCTTGAATGGCCCTAAGGCCTTATATTTTACTTTTATTATGGATAATCCCCCTTTTAAGGGTTTAAGGGGAACCTCGTACATGACCAGTAGGCCCAAGGAACAAGGCCCGAAAAACCCGCAATACATGACCTGAAGGCCCAAAGGCATACAATGCCCAAAACATGACCTGTAGGCCCATCCCACCTGAACTGCCCCTCCCCAGCTTTCTGCATCATTGATCACCTCACTCCCCACCTTGAATTGCTGATCAGCTAGCATTGCCCCGTACAAAGCTGCATGGTGCCTGATCCCGATGGTGGCTGCCATACCCTCTCATTCTTCCAATCTGGCTAGCTCTACATCTGGTGGCTTCTACTCCTGTTGCTCTGATCCTCTTCTAGGGCCTGTTCTTTGTGAACTGGGGAACTCTCTGGAATATGTGACCCGAAGGCCCTGTGGGCCGAAGGCCTTTGATGACTCAAAGGCCCTGGAGACCCGTAGGCCCAAAATCGTGTGAATAGTTCTAGCTACTATAGTACTGAACAGTACAACTACAGTATTACTAAAGTACTTCTACAGTACCCCAAGAAATTCTCCACCACCCGGTTTTGAACTCGGGTCTCTTGGATGCCAAGCAAGAGCCCTTACCACTCGGGTACGGGATCATTGGATTGTTAATATTTATATTGATGTTATATATTATCTATGAATAATTAAGAGGAATATAAACTATTTAGAAAATAAATGATGATATTATTTGAAATATCATTGCGAGGAGAAATGAAATACTTTCTTGGATTGTAAATATCTCATAAGAAGGGTCATATTTTCCAATCAATAAAATATAGAAAGGATATACTAAGTTTTTTTTCCATGGATGATTCAAAAATCAATTTCAAAACCAATATCAATAGGAAAATGATGTATATGGATGATATCAGATGTGGTTTTGATCCTAAATAATTTTGGTAATTTAATATAATATTCTTATATTTCACATCCTATTTACAAGATATTATTTATACTACTTCACTTTGTTATAGATTTAAATTTTCATAAAAAATGTCACAAATTTTGGATATAAACATAATTTTATTTTAAATTTATTGAACTAAATATCATAAGATATATTATGAAAATATGGGAATATAATGACCAACTATTTTCATATATAGATATTACATCTAAATAGATGAATATATAATATGAGAAAACCACTCTAGAATCATATGGGTTTAGTGTATTTGGAAACTTGGTAACATTAAAAACTAGTTCATAGAAAATATAAATCATCTCCTGTTTATTTCTTCAGAACTAGATCACTTTTTGACATGTCATACTTAATACCTTCCTTCATATCTGAGGGGAAAGAAACATCAGAGAAGGGTGAGATCAGATTCTTAATATGGGTTAACAAGGGAGATATGAATCAAAAAAATAACATAAAGGTATAAGAATATGCATATATGATTTCAAAATTATACACCACATATCAATTATTATAATCTTGAGTCATATAATAAATCATATGAATTCACAAGACATGAATCATAAAAGAATAACTTGGTCTAAATAATGGAATTTTGGAAAAACAATAATCATAGAGAATTATTTAATTTCCAGACAAGGTTTTTTCCAATACCATCATAGTATATTTGGTTCATTAAATAGACCATCATAGTAGTAAAGGTTCATTCCCAAGACTGTCTTGTTGGAAAAAGTCCTTTATTGAACTAGTTTCACATCTTATTATAGTCTTTTATGAGTGAAGTTCAATACAAATTATTGTCTTGTCTATATCATGATAGGTAATATTATTAACCAATTAATTAGAGGGATATATAGGTCCCAACCATATCATGATGAAAACCAGGAATACATGTGGGACAAAACATAAATAATTCATCACATTAGAACCTATAAAAAAGTAGGTTCCATAAAAATTTATCCATTTCATAACCCATGGTAATGAAATGGTTTTAAAAAACATAATCCAACCATAAAAATAATAAGTATAATTTACATGAATAATATCCCAATTAAATAATAAGTATTATAAAATAATGTTATCTTATATGGAAAATAATTTTAAGAGATCACTTGAAATAATTCTTGTGGAAAATATCCTTTATGTTTCAAAAGTATTATTTTATTAAAATTTCATAAAATTATAAAAGAAATTTTTTTCATTCAAAATAACCTTATATGATTATAAAGTAATATTCAAGTAATTATGAAATCATGGTGGCAATAATGGTGCTTATTCATTATAAGAAAAACATTCCATGTGTATTTTTTTAGAAAAGTAAAAACGAACCTTGTTTAAAAAATAAAAAAAATAATCCTTCAAAATCACTTGTAAAAATTAAAAAATGGGTAAAAATAAATTTAAAAATAACAATATAATTGTAAGTTTTTTGAAACAATATTAGGAATCATGGACATAGATGAAAAAGTGAGTTTTAAAGGAAAATTTAAAAATATAATTTGTAAAAGAATATCCTTTATAAATATCTTATCATTGAAGTGAGCATTAATAAAACTAATTTCTTATGTTTATTTGCTATAAATACACATAAAAAAGTTTAAATAAAACATAAGGTAACCAAAGGTCATACCACACATAATTAAATCACAACATAATCAATGAAGTTATAGGTTAACAAAATAAATGGAAATTGGGTTAAAATTTTCCTTACCTCTATGTAATCTGTTGAATCGTATTCCCCATAAAAGTAATTATTATAAAATGAAAAATTTAATAATGTTAATATAATTTTATTAATAATATTATATATAAAATAAAAGTATATACAAAAAAAAAATACATGGTGAATAAGGAATATATCTCACAAAAGAAAAAAAGATACGAGAAAGAATTACCTCACAACTCCTATTAGGTTTTCATACTTTAACCTCTTGCATAAAGGGTTAAAGGATGTTTTAATTTAATTAAATAAATGAATTTATATTTATAATACCTTATTTGATACTTATATATCATCCTACATTTTATTAATTAATAATAATTCATTATTTCCATTGTTTCAGGAGCATTTGTTTCATGGTTTCATCATTGAATCATTTGCGAATAATTAGGGATTTTTTTGTAAAATAGAAATAAAACACTATAAATGAAATTAAATTATATTAATGAAAATAAAAAAGTTAAAATGGTATCATATATCATTTTATTTTATCAAATTATGATAATTTATTTGATAAAATTCTAACAAAATATGTGCAGTTTAATTTGGTGGGTTTTCCAACCACCCGAAGTAATTTTGTTTTATTTAATATTATGTATATATATTTTTTATAGAACATTAAATAGGTTCTAATGTAATTGTTAAAATATTATTAAACCATAATAATTGTTTTATTATCATCCATAAAGACAGTAATGGAAAATGAACAAATTCATTATTCACAGAGGTGATTAACCGACATAATTTGGACAATGGATTCGTTTTTTTAATAAGAGAAGAAGATGAATGAAATGGATATGATATATTCCACTAGTTACATAAAAATATTTTATATAAAATTATCTGGTGTTATAATTCCATTTTGGATGAAGGAGGTGAGAATAAAGTAGAAGAAGAAAAGAAAATAAGGGAGGTGTTTTGAGAAAATTACCTCTTTAATATCACCTCCTAGAAGGATTCCTTAAAAACATTTGAAATGGAATTTGGGTGAGAGAATAAGAACTTAGAAGTAATAAGTGTGTGTAGTATACGTTTTTCAATATATTTTCAGAGCTTCTTGTCATGTGAGGGGAAATGAGGTGGCGAGGGTTGGTATTTGTTTTTGATAAGGGGTGAATTTTATTGATCAAATAATGATTATTGTATATTTAAAACCAAACACATTGAGGTGGAATTAATTTTTATTTGTTTTTAAGATAATTAATGATAAAAATGTGTTATTGGGTTTATAAATAATTCAAACAACAATTTAATATTTTATTGTTTATGCATTTTAAGATTTCACAATTTAATATTAATAAGTTACATTATTTTACCTATACCGCAATAAATATTTCTTTTTACCATTGTAACATGTAAATTTCAAAAAATTTAAAATTAATTTAATAAATAATTTGAACTAATGATTCCAAATACGGAATACATTTTATCAAATTAAATTTATATAATTTTCAAAGTTATATGTAAAATTAATCACGCAGATGCAATGAGAAAACATGTTTTTAAAGGTCAAAAGATCAAAAGTTTGGATTTTTTTATATCCAATTTCAATGTAAAATTTATTCCAATAAAATAAATTGAATTTAATGATTTATAATGGAACTAATTATACTTTAAAATAAACATAAAATATAATATACTTATATAAATAAATTAAATGGAAAAATAATTTTCAAATAAAATTTAGTTTTATTTTTATTTATAAAAAAATGAAACATCTTTGAAAAATACCATAAATTAACCTGAGGATAATTTTGATATTATAATTTAAAAAATAAAGTTTATTTTCTAAAAATAAATTTATAATATTGAACGATTAATTTTAAAATCATTTCTCTATGAAAAGGTTGAAAATTTTTTGATTTAGAAAAATATAGATTTCTATACTTAAAATTGGATTTATTCTTATAATAAGCCTATCAAACTTATTGGGATAATTTTAAAATATTTAATTGAATATAAAACATATATATTTCCTTAATATCGTAAAAAAATAGTTATTACTATAATTTATTAAGATAAAATTCTATTATGGGAATTAAAATTGTTTTTTATAAAACACTTTATTTTCAATTGGTTTTTTATTTTAATTTTTAATTAATAAGTAACCAATGATTTGATTTTATAAACATGTGTAAAATTTATTTTAATAATGTATTTAATCTCATTAATTTCTACTATTACAATGGAAATTTGGTTAAGGTTGAGTTAAAATAATTATATTTTTGAGTTCTTTTATGCTCGATGTTTAGTGAAATATAAGTTAATGAAGAGATTAAATTTATTTACAAAAACTCAGAGCATAAAATCACGTGGTGTTAAAATATACCCCCTAAAATGAATTTATCTCTTAAAATTTATTACTCATACATAAATATATTAGGATACATCTACCTCATCTATCCTTAGGTTCCCAGGTATCTTCTCCAATTTTTGGTTTCTCTACAATACATTAAACATGTGAGTGGTCTTGTTTTATAGAATGTTTTATCTACAAACTATAATCTAAACCTGTTTTTATTTAAGATAATTATCTTTATAAAAGGGTATGACCTATGATCTTATTAAATATAAAGTTTCAGGTATTTACTTTCTAAGGAAAGATGTTACGACCCGTCCTCAGGGCCCATGCCGTGACTACCCCAAGCCCGCCTTCCATAGGCCAGGGGCTGGTGACTAGCACCAAAGGTGAATTCCCGATAAAAAGGGAAGACATTTCCTTTAAACATGTAACACACACAGTCTGAACACAAGCAGTAGAATCAAAAAGTACTAATATAGAACAGTAAAGTGTACTGAAAGTAAGTGGGTTAGAATAAAACCCAACTGAACAATAAGTACAAGTACATGTAAGAAGGGAAAACAACTCTTTGATCGTCCACCAGGGAATCCTACATGAAGGGAAGGTACAGAAATCAAACAACTAATTCCTAAGGTATGTCTCTTCTAGTCCAGCTCTGAGCAGCCTCCCGTCTATCACCCTCATCCTCGATCATTGGTAACCGTGGTCTGCATAGAACATAACAAGGTGCAGGCGAAGCCCGTGCAGGGGTGAGTATAACAATACTTAGTAAAGGACCCCGAGACCCTCGAAGGTCTCCCATAATCCACTAAGGATAAACCACAACATAAATATACAATCACGAAGTATCAACCATCCCTACTTAGGAATATGCCCATATATATACCTAAGTTATCAATCATAGTCCGACTCTAACTCTCGAGCCCAAGAACAATCCAATCCACAAAGGAAGAAAAGTCTATCACCTCTGTGATAATGACTAAAAGACAATAATCAGCTCACACAGGTATGCAACTCATTTAGAGGGATGGAGATGATTAGTTATAGCCACTAAATCATCTCTTATGTCAAACCCACGTAGGATCCTGGAACAGTATCAATGCTGTCAAACCCACATAGGATCCTGGTACATAAGTCATCACTGTCGAACCCACGGAGGATCCGGTTCCATTTGTCATCACTGTCGAACCCACAGAGGATCCCAGTACAAAATTCATCACTGTTGAACCCACATAGGATCCTGGTACAGTATCATCTTTGTCGAACCCACGGAGGATCCTGTCATCTCAGTCACAGCCAGCCATAAGGTTCCCACACACAACACGCTCGATTCCGGGAGGGTCCGATCCACGAGCCAAGTTCCAATACATCATATACCATGAAGTCTCGATTTGATGTATCCCGAAGGTCCATCTCATCATAAGTAACCCAACGTGACAAACGACGCTTCAATCGGATGCCCGGTCTGTGAGTTATTAACATTTCTGTTCCAGGGGCCCTATTGGATTTTAGGTTCAAACCAACCCGATTATACCCCAACTGCGTCCAAACCTCAAGTGGGGTATTCCAAAAGATCCGTCCTTATCTAATACTTCCGTCGCCACAGACGGTTTGTCATTCGGACACCCATAGCCCAAAATACGGATGAAAAGGTAATTTCGGGTTAAACGGGTCCGAATAGGGGTCCCACCTGGTCTGATGGAGTGGCCCAACCCAATGGAGGTCCGGCCTGATGGTGGTCTGGCCCGATGGTGGCCCGACCCGATGGAAGCCCGGCCCGCTGGCTGTGTGTCCTGGACCGGCTGGCCGTATGGCCCTGCCCGGCTGGCCGAGTGGCCTGATCCGGCTGTCCGCGTGGCCCGACGACTGGCCGTATGGCTTGGCCGACTGGCTGCGGTAGGCTAGCCACATGGCCCGACAGGCCATGCCGTGGGGGGGGGGGGGGGGGTCTGCGCCCCCCGACATCCAAAGGAACTAGCTTCTAGCACCGGTTGGGGGTGCTGTGGGACCCTTCGGGTCCCGCCTTATGTAGCACCGCCGACGGCTGGATCAGCCAGCTGCCCTCCTTTGACCGCCATGGCTTTTGGCTGCGGTCCCTCTCCAATGTGGCATGATGGAGCCACACACCTTCACCGTGGCCCACCTTGGCCGTGGTTCCGCACCTCCGGCGCAGTGTGGCGTGACGATGTCGCGCCTCTTTTGTCCGTCGTGGCCCTCCTGGCTGCGGTTCTTCTCCGGCGTGGTGCGAGGACACCACTCCCTTCCGGCGGTCCGGCGTCCCTTGTGCCGCTGAATTCTCCTGTGATCCTCCTCCTTCATCAACCAAACAAGAACCAATAGAGGGACGTCGGGTTGTGTGTGTTCGGCCCGCACCCTCTGCTTTAGGTTATAACAATTGGATAGCAACGAACCATAATAAACGATGAGGAACATGGATTTAATTTAATAAAAAAACCCCTACCTCTCTTGTTGTTGATCATTGACGAAGTCGTAGGATGGGAGTGTCGATTATTCGACGTCGGGAATAGTCCGAGGTAGGAGACCGAGGAAGAAGCATATCCAGCATTCTTCACGGTCATCTCCTTCCTTTGATCTGGTTGAAGAAGGAAGAAGATGTTTGATGATGTTCTTACCATTCTTCACATTCTTCACATTGTTTGTTGAGAGATTTCACCAAGGGTTCTCCAAGATCTACCAAGTTTCCAACTGAAAATAATAGAGGGAAAGTCTATTATTTTTTGGCACAATAACACAAAGAGTTGTCTTTAATTAAATGATACAACTCATTTAATTAATTGAGGTTGAATAGATTCAAAATTTGAATATGGGAGAGGGAGAGTTAGAAATAAATGAAGAGAGGGTTGGTACAATTATGGGGGGAAGTCCAATAGTAATAAGGGGTTAAAGACCGTGTGGTTCCCACATTAATTTTATTCCCATGGGAGGTTATGTGTGGGTGGGCCCCACATTTAAACTCCCTTTAGTGGTTTTAACTACCTCAAATAAAAATAAGGTAACACCTTCATTTTTATTTAATTTAATTAAAAAACCCATAATCTAACTTCCATTCTCGTTAAAACTCAACTGCGGTGAGTGTCTCACTAAGCAATCACCGACGCTGCGAATTAAACGGTGCCCTCGGGTTTTAATTCTGAGCACCGGTTCAAAAGATATAAAATCCCATTCATATGTTTTCTAAACGTACCTAAACAAAACATAAAAAATTGATTCCGAGCACACCAGGCCTCCGAATCAAGCACCGTCAAAAACTGCGGACTTGTAAAATTCCCATGTATTTAAAAAAAATTCCATGGGAATTCAGGGTCTTTATAGAAGATATTTGGAAAAAATCATGAACTTGAGTGAGATTTAGTGGAATAGCCAATCGATAAGCTACCATCCCAATATGATCAAGAATTTCAAAAAAATTGAATCCTCCAAAATTTGAAATTTTCAACTAAATTTCAAAGATGGGTGTTTGATTTTTTTTGGGAAAATCACATCATTTAAGGGGTCAATAAATAATAATCTTAAAAATAGGTAATATAATAGTCGAAGATCACCACATAACCAGGATTATGATATAGAGAACATTAAAGGGAAGTGAGAAAAAGAACATGGAATATAATTATAACTATCTTGTTCTAATAGAGAATGAGAGAACACAGTCATTAGAATATAAATGACCAAAACAACCTAGACTAAATAGGTTTTAATACGATCATTGATATAATTATAAATGATGATAATATGATAATGTTTTTTCAAAATCATTTGGTAAGATATACTTACTACATAAAAAATCATAAGTAGAATCAAACTCTTTGGTTATTACTTGATTAATATACTCTTCAATTACTACTCTAAGGAATAAAAATAAAATTATACTACCTACAACACCAGTGGATTATAAGATCCTAATGGGATGATAGGTCACTCTATCCATCTATTGTTATCATCATAAAAAATATGTTTTTCATAGGGTATATAATATTCATAAATATTCATATAGTTAAGTAATACATTAATTTCTAAAACTTCATCCAACATTAAATATAAAAAACATCATAAATGCTTACCTAAATAAACCTTAAAAAAGAATAAAATTTAAATATTTTGAATGAAGGTCACTAAATTTTCAAAATCAACTTATCATTAATCACCCAAAGAACTTAATGTATCTCTTAATTGTCACACACCATACATGTTTATATCATCATCATGTATTCCTTTGAAACAGGGTAATAACATTACTTTCTATAAAACCAAACTAAAAAATGAATTCTTTCAAAAATTAACTATTTACTCATAACATAACTCTAACAATTCTAAAAAATCATTCCATAAATCATAATGATATCATATTACTAATTAGTTCCAAGGTCATCAACACCATCACTTTTGTTTTATAATAATAAAATAACTCTTTATGCACAAAAAAGGACTATCTTTATATTAGTCTTGTGTTCTCAAAAAATATCACATTTACACATCAATCACTTTTCATGGTGTCCCGAACCATTCAAAATATAATTTCAAATAATAATTAAAAAACATTAGTGGAACAATGATTAGATTTTTCATTATTCCATAATAACATAAAATTATTTATAAAAAATTATTACCGATTTCCAATACATAAACACTCAATCAATATTATTACATTTTACTCCATTAACCAGGATTCACCATTTTATTTTTTAACACTTATTTCATCTCATATGTCATTCATAGTTTCTTTATTATCAAAAATATTACCAATAATCATACAACCTTGCCAGTTCTCTTTGTGAGTTTCCCCCATAGGGAATCAATTTTCATAATGACCATACATTCCAGATTTAAAACATTTAATTGTCATTTATTCCTTAGGAATGTCATTATCCTTGTCCATTATGTTAACTTTAACTTTTAATTTTCAATTACATAATTTTTGTGTCATGACCCTCCTTCACAAAAAAGGAGAGAAGGGACAACAGATTACCAGACCCTTGCTTCTTTAAGTTGATGGAGAGATAATGACCCAAGAGACCCGCCTTCGATAGGTCCCGGGGTGGCGACCAGCACCAAGGGTACAGAATCAAACTCAAGATGGAAGACATTACCCTTTTTATTTTTATAGGATCAGGAGATAAGATAGAAACTCCAACAACCCCAAATCTGAAAGTAAAGTTAAAGCTGGAAGTAAACCATTCCCATATGCATGTTCAAAAGTAAAAGATACAATCCATAAGAACTCCAAAGGTAAATTACCAAGAAAAGGTAAACAACAACAGAAATTGCCCTAAGGTCCGAGCTAGTACGGTCCTGCACGATCCCTGAAGTCCTCCTGGAAACCTAAAAGCAGTTTTATATACATAGAGTGAGCATACAAGTATACTCAGTAGGGAAAACCAAAGGTTCTAGTGCACAAGTGGGAAGGAATACTAATGCCCCATGAAAAATGAGAGAACTAAAGCACCTAGCAAGGAAAACTATCCACCCAAGCCTCACAAAGGAACACTCCTCAGATAACGCAAGTCAAGGAATGTATAGTAATAGCACATCGATATTTGGGTACCCCGCTCCACATTCCCACTGATAAATTGAAGACATCCTAAGCATCGAACCAATCCTGCCATTATCACCACATTCACACTACCATACCCCACCCGCACACACCTAGGACACAACCACACATCCCGCCCCCAGAAACCTGGGCCACAACCACCATGCATAACCACACTCACAAACACCTGGGTCAAAACAACGACTGCCATGCCTAAGGACTCTTGGGCCTCATCCTAAGGACACTAGGGAAACAACCAGACCGCAAACACTTAGGCCAACCACAACAACTACCCTGACCGAAGATTCTTGGTCAAATAATGGACTTCAGGCCATCAGAGCCGGCCTGAAGAGTCTTGGGCTATTCCGGAAAGGGATCAGAAAAGGAGCTAATAACCGACCACTCATAGGAGTGTTGAAAAAAAAACCCTCCCCCCTGGAATGGGGGTGTTCGGCACTAAGTTATAAACTTGGGTGGGGAGTGAATAAGAAACGTATGAACTAAAAGTATATGTATAGTTAACAAGAACTCATCCCAACATATGGTTTCCAAGGACAACCTAAGCACAAACACACTCGTCAGTCTTCATATAAATCACACTACTCACAGCCGAGTCACAACTTGTTCCCAAAACCAATTCCCCATTTAATACATTCTTGTCTTAATGTTCAAGTGATCCCATTTAAGTAAAGTCTTACACTAATGGGAAACTAACATGCATAACCAAATGTCAGGAAAAGAGAAACAGCCAAACAATAATTTAAGAATTCACTTCTGGTTCTCTTGTGAAGTCACAAAAACAAAGGGATAAGTGAGATCCCTCAAAGTACTGGAACCCAAGAAGGCTTCAAGATACATCCCCACACCATAAATGAACTCAAAGTGAGATCCCTCTAAGTATTGGAACCAAAGAAGGCTTCAAGATCTAACCCCATATATCTAAAACCATAAACCAACAATATGACAACAGTAGAGGATTCCACCCCAGTTTGTATCCCAGGTAGAGAAACCACACAGTTTCAGACTCACAACCAAGAGGATCCCATCCTCACCCACATCACCCCATAGGAAATCAAACAGAACAACACACCTACTACCAAATAGAGTAGGTAAACATCCAGGTTCAAGAACATCATTCATTATTTTCTTCTTTCTGTTGGTTTGCTAGGGTGACCACACATGGCTTTATGTTTACTAGGTATCCATTTAATCCACCAAGTTTACGTGATTAACCAATTTCCAAGTTACAGTCATTTAATCATCACAGAAGGAAAGGGTTCATTAGTGCACAAGGAAATACCACCAAAGGCCATGATTTTTAGGGAGCATAGCCCAACAGTTCACAACATATGCATCAAGGAAGAGAATAAAAACAGAACAACAACACATCATTCACACCCCTTCCCTTTATTATTTAAAGTCCATTTTTATCTTCATTAAGGATTGGTTTCAGCCACTCCCACAGAAACAATAGCGTACCCACCCCACATGATAAACAGAAAGAAGAGATGAAGGAAAATCCATACTTGGTTGATCAAGCATCAATGTTTTTCTCCACGCGCCAGGAACATGGGACGCACGGCTTGCAGGAGAGGAATTCTGTGGAATCCAAGAGGTGCAGAAAGCTCCAGAAGAAGCGCACCACAAGGCACGAGAAGAGAAGAACTCTAGAAGCACCAGGAAGAAGAAAGAAATCCAGCCGAGAAGAAAAATAAGAAACTCTAGAGGGAGATATAAAGAGGATACCCTACTATTACAGGATATGGAATTTTGAATGCCTGGAAATTCGGATCGCGGTTTCCTACGCAGGTGGGCAGTTACACACAATGATATTAAGGTGTTATTTAATAATCCCCCACTGGGGAGGTTTCTCAAGATTTTTATAAATTAATTATGGGATTTAAATGGATTTAAAAATGGTAAAGTAATTAATTTACGTCAAGAATTACGTTGCGGGAGCGGGACTGGAAAAATGAAAATGAAGGGCTGGGTGAGGACACGGTGCCACCGTCACGGTGCCACCGTGGCCGGTTCCACGGTTTTGGTGGAGCCTTATTTTGGAAAATTAATGGCCAGGGGGTGTTTGGGCCATTACATCAGATACCTCTGAAACTATTCTCGCCCCCGAGAATCAAAGCCAAACCAGAAGAAAATAGGGGGTCTAAACAACCACCTTGAAAGATACCTCTCACGAGTCGACCTCCTTGTTACCAAGGAACTCCACCTCCCTCATCTATCTCCTGAAAAATCATCGACATACCACTCCTCTCCCCCGTGCAACCACGTAAAACAAAAGATTAAACCGTCTGGTCATGTGGTTAGGGGTTTCCCTTATTCCATGTTAAGATACAATCTGCTTTGGGTGGAACTGACTCTCCCGCACCGGTTTAGGTGCATCCACTCTAATGCGTCTTAATTAGGGATTAGGTCCTCCACTCCCCACATTTCAAGACACTTCACACACATCCTCAGAAAAGGAAAACCGCACATTCTATAGTTAACAAGGTAAAGGGGTTCCATCAACCAAGTATAAACAGAAAAGATCAAAACTCAAAACAACTCTGGGTACTGGGCATGCATCTGCGTCTCTCATTCCCAGGTACATTTCTCAAGCCCACCATGCCTCCACAACACATGAAAAAAAGGAATGGTTTTCCCACGAAGCACCTTCTCATAAGGACCTCCGATCACCATTGGTCACTTCATGAACGTTGCATCGTCCCCGATATCTAGCTCTCCCCAGTCTAGGACGTGTAAATCATTATGTAGATACTGACGGAGCTGGGACACATGGAAGACATCGTGCACCCTTTGTATCTATGGTAGAAATGAGCTGATAATCCTCCCCATCGAACCGCTACAACACTTCGAACGGTCTGACAAACCTGGGAGAAAGCTTACTCCCTCTGCCGAACCTCCGCTGCCCACGCCGGGGGGAGACCTTTAGGAATACGTGGTCCCCAACCCCGAATTCCAAGGACATACTCCTATTATTGTCATATGACTTTTTCTAGTCCTAGGCCGCCTTCATCCTCTCTCGTATAAGCTGCACCTTCTCTGTCGTGCTCTGCACCGCTTCCGGGAAAAGAACAACTACTTCCCCAACCTCGGTCCATCACACGAGTGAGCGACATGGCCTCCCATACAAGGTTTAGAATGGATCCATGCCAATGGTAGAGTGATAGAAATTATTATAGGAAAACTCTACTAGCGGACAGTTGTCTCTCCCATGATCCTCCGAAGTCCAGGATACATGCCCGTAGCATATCTTCCATTGTCTGGATGGTGTGCTCCATCTGCCCATATGTAAGGGGGTGGAAAGCAGTGCTAAGACGTAGTTGGGTGCCGAAAGCATGTTGAAATACTCTCCAAACACGTGAGGTGAACCGCACATCCCTATATAAGACTATGGAAGTTGGAACTCCATGTAACCACACCACCTCATCCTCATACCTCTATGCTTTGTCATCCACTGCACCCGACTCCTTGATCGCCAGAAAGTGAGCCGATTTCATCAACCAGTATGCCACTACCCAGATAGCATCACAAACTCCTTGAACCCTAGGTAGACCCATGACTAAATCAATCAATATGTTATCCCACTTCCACTCGGGGAAATCTAAAGGTTTCAATAACCCGCCTGGAACATGGTGTTAATCCTTCACCTACTGACACACTAGGCATTTTACCACGAACTCTACCACCACCTGCTTTACCCCAGGACACCAGAACTGTCTCCTTAGACCCTGGTACATCTTTGAAACTCTCGGGAGCACTACTATGGGTGATTTGTGGAACTCACCAAGAATCCTCTCACATATCCCCTCTGGAACAAACTGCTTTCAACGGAAAATCACCCGATTCTGACCATCCTCCGTCCACCCTTCCGGAGCATCACCCTGGTTAACCTAGTCACGCATCACTTTTCTTTCTGAGTCTCACCACTGGGAATCCTCTACCTGCCGCAACAGAGAAGACTGCACTGTCATCTGATACAAGAAACCTCTACCACCTTCCATCCTTACATCTAGGTGCAGGGTAGCCAAATCCTCCATTTCCATACAAGCATCTGCCAACTCTAGAACTGCATCCTTCTTCGACTTCCTGCTCAAGGCATCAGCCACCACATTCCCTTTTCCTGAGGTGTAGGAAATATCGAAGTCTTAGTGCTGAAGGAACTCCATCCACCTTCACTTCTGTAAGTTCAGGTCCCGCTGGGAGAAGATATACTTCAAGCTTTTGTGATATGTGAAGACCACGAAGAGTTCCCCGATGAGGTAATGCCGCCAAAACTTTGGAGAGAACACAACCGCCACAAGCTCTAGATCATGTGTGGCATAGTTACGCTCATGAGGATATAACTACCTAGAACCATAGGAGATCACCCCTTGCTGCTGCATCAACACAAATCCAAGGCCTTGACCTGAAGTATCACAGAACACCTAATACGCCGCCCCTTCTTCTAGAAACCTCAGCACTAGGGAACTTACCATATTCTCCTTCAGATAACTGAATCCCGCCTCGCACTGCCCATTCCACACAAAAGCCTGGTCCTTCTTGGTCAAAGCCGTCAAAGGTGCTGCAACTCGAGAGAAGTTGGATACGAACCTCTAGTAGTAACCTGCCAGCCTGAGGAATCTATGAACCTCTGCCACGTTCTAGGGTGCTGCCCAAGAAACAACCACCTCGACCTTCGATGGGTCCACTACTGTCCACTTCTATCCCCTTCTCGGACACCACGAGCCCAAGGAAGTTCATTTCTTGCGTCCAGAACTTGCAGTTGGACAACATACCAAAGAGTTGGTGCTATCAGCGGACCTCTAAAACCATTCTCAGATGGTCAGCATGATCCTCCTTTGATCTTGAGTACATCAGGATGTCGTCAAAAAACATGATTACGAACCAGTCCAGATACTCTAGAAAGACAGAGTTCATGAGCCCCATGAATATAGCTGGAGCATTCGTAACGCCGAATGACATGACCACAAACTCAAAGTGCCCATACCTGCACCTGAAGGCAGTCTTTGAGATGTCGTCCTCCGTCACCCTCAACTGGTAATATCCTGACCGTACGTCTATCTTGGAGAACCATCTAACCCCTCCAACTGGTCAAAGAGATCATCTATCCTCGGAAGAGGGTAGTGATTTTTAACCGTTGCCTGATTCAGTCTCCTGTAGTCTATACACAGCTTGATACCACCATCCATCTTCTTTATGAACATGACTGGAGCACCTCATGGCGATTCACTTGGTCGAACAAAACCCTTCTTCATCAGATCATCAATATAAATCCACATCTCCCGTAACTCAGAAGGTTCCATCCGGTAAGGGGGCATCGAAATCGGACGAGCACCTGTTTGAAACTATATGCCGAACTCAACATCATTTCTATGGGTAGAGTTGTCACCTCTTCAGGGAAGATGTCCATAAACACACTGATGATTCCTGGACCTTCCACCATCTCTGCATCAACTGACTCCACTGACAGCTTAGCTAACATGGAAAGGAGGGTTTCCTCTCTCCGGTTACTCTTTTGGCCACCCCGCTCACCGATAAACGTTACATTTCGGCCACCCAATTCTGAAAACATGACCCTTCCTCGGATGAAATAAAATATGAAACATATAGATAATAGCCATTCAATGCCTAGGATGACATCGTATGGATGTATCTGCAACAATAGAAGATATCTGACTAACTGATGTGGCCATATCATCAGTCTACACCACCGGAAAACATAAAACAAGTTGTTCTGACCTCTGACTGGTGTTCTCAGCACCAGGGGCACTGGAAGTCTCTCAGCGTCTAAACCCAGAGCACAGGCCAGACTGGGTGCAATGAAGGAGTGAGAAGATCCTATATCGAACAAGGAATAAGCAAGGGTACTAAACAAGATAATCATACTTTGAACGGCCTATGGCCTTGCTAGAACTGCTGCCTCCATGGCGTGCAACTTCCCACTCCTAGGTTATCTGCCTCTCGGCTGTCGGCCACCTGCCCTACCACATTTGGATCAAGGTCCCTGAAGAGAGCACTGAGGTCGGCCTCCTCCAGCAATGCCTACCCTCGGAGGAGCCGGAGCTTGATGACCTGCTGCTGCTGAGGTGGGCGCTGAGCCTGCCCACTACCGCCGTACTCCATTATGTCCGGGCACTGATTCCAAAGGTGCCCATGACTTCTACAGATTAAGCATCTCATCCACGAGCCCGAAAGGAAAGGGTAGGGCTAGGAGATATGAAATGGAACTGCTGAGGCCTGCTCCTTGATGGTCGGAACATAGAGGGCCCTGATGCTGGAGGCCTGCTACTGACGACCTTCCCTTTCGACGAGCCCAACTGGATTCCCTATTGCGATACACCTCCCATCGCGTGCATCCTCTCCACCACTTCAGCCATCTTTTGGACCTCCAATTACGTCAGTAGGGTGAAGGGAGTAACAACATATTGGAGAAAAGGTCGAAGCGCCTCCTCCAAACGTCTCGCCTAAGACTCCTCATCTGAAAAGAGGTCCGGAGCAAAGCAGAGGAGATCCTTGAACTTAATCCCCAACTCTCTTACTGTCTTGCTCCCCTGCTGGAGGGAGAGTAGCTCCTGAATCTTCTCAGCCTTCATCATGGAACTAGGAATTCCACCCGAAAATCCTTCTTAAAATCAGTCCACATCACCTCATCCTCCCTCTTCTCTCCATGGTAAAGTGTCCTCTACTAACACGCCGCTCCCCACATCTGGCTCACAACCAAAGGAACCCAATATTCCGCCAGATCCCGGATCAATCCGAAATCTATCACCCGCTCCTCAATCCAGTGCTTTGTCTCCACGTTAGAGATTCTACCCTCATACTTCCCGAGGGTCTTCCGCTGAAAGGAACCAAGCATCTTTTGCCACTGATCATCCTCTTCCCCTTGGTCCGTCCTCTACCGATCGGCCATGTAAACCTCATGGGCCTCGATCTCCCGCACCACTCATGGTCGTCTCCCAAGAGCAAGAGCTTCAAGGTAAATAAGGAATTTCTAAGACAGAGTAGTGTATAATATTGTTCTTAATTTTTTCTTGGACCTCTTATTCGTTTTAACTTCCCAAAATACCCATTAAACACAATAACACAAGTCATTATGATGCATGTACCTTCCCTGGGTTCTCTATCCTGCAATCAGTGCAGCTCCACTTGGTCGTTCGGTAGGCCTAGAGTCCTTGCATCAGATCACGAGGGGGCCTAAAATCCCGTGTCCTAGCTAGTCTTCCCTGACATAATTCAGTCACCAAGATCACCCAACAATGTTTCCCTACCATCCCATGCAATCCTCACCGTGCCTAACTCCAGACTCCAACTTATCTCTCAACCTCGCCTCTGATACCATTCTGTCACGACCCGCCTTTACCAAAAAGAAGAGAAGGGACAACAGATTTCCAGACCCTTCCTTCCTTAAGTTGAAGGATAGATAATGTACCCTGAGACCCGCCTTTGATAGGTCCCATAGTGGCAACCAACACCAAGGGTATAGAATCAAACACAAGATGGAAGACATTAACCTTTTTATTTTTATAGGATCAGGAGAAAAGATAGAAACTCCAACAACACCAAAGTTGAAAGTAAAGATAAAGCCGAAAGTAAACCATTCCCATATGCTTGTTCAAAATTAAAAGATACAAGCCACAAGAACTCCAAAGGTAAAGTACCAAGATAAGGAAAACAACAACAACAACTGCCCCAAGGTCCGATCTAGTACGGTCCCACACAATCCCTGAAGTCCTCTTGGAAACCTGAAAGCAGTTTTATATACGTAGGGCGAGCATACAATTATACTCAGAAGGAAAAACCAATGGCTCTCATGCACAAGTGGAGAGACATCCTAATGCCCCGTGAAAAAGGAGAGAACCCAAGAACCTAGCAAGGAAAACTATCCACCCAAGCCTCACCAAGGTACAATCCCCAAATAACACAAGTCAAGTAAATTATAGTAATAGCACATCGATATTTGGGTACCCCACGCCACTTTCCCACTGGTTATAGAAGACATCCTATGCATCGAACCAATCCCTCCATTCTCACCACAGTCCCACTGCCACAACCTGTAACATCCTCAAATGATATATGGTTAAATGATTAAATGATATGACTTATGTCAACAAGGTGCACCTTCCTTTTCGGGTGCCTGCCTGATTAGAACATCATAGTTAAGCGTGCTTGGCCTGGAGTAGTGATCAGGATGGGTGACCATCTGGGAAGTTTCCTAGGGTGTGTGTGAGTGAGGAAAAAGCACACTGGAAAGGACATGTATTGGCCTGTGGGGACTATCATGAGTTAGATGACTCGTTCGGGCACGTGGGTGGATCCTGGGGTGGATCCTGGGGTAGACCTCATGTGTCTGCAGGGCAACTGGTGGTACCTGCTGGGTGGGGACCCGACGACCATGTTAAGGCAGGGTGGTTGTGCTGTCACTGGTACCGAGTTGTCACATTTGGTATCAGAGGAGGAACCCAGCCTTAAGTGCGGTGCACTGCCTGGGTTGAGATGTAGGTCCCACAACGAGGGCGTTGTGCTCAAAGGGGGGGGGGGTGATTGTGACATCCCCAAATGATATATGGTTAAATGGCTAAATGATATGACTCATGTCAGCAATGTGCACCGTTCTTTTCAGGAGCCTACCAGATTAAAACTTCACAATTAAGCGTGCTTGGCCTGGAGTAGTGATCATGATGGGTGACCTTCTGGGAAGTTTCCTAGGGTGTGTGTGAGTGAGGACAAAGCACACTGGAAAGGACATGTCTTGTCTTGTGGGTACTTTCATTAGTCAGATGACCCGTTTGGGCACGTGGGTGGGCCCAAGGGTGGGGACCATGTGTCTGTGGGGCAACTGGTGGTACCTGGTGGTTCAGGACCCGACGACCATGTTAAGGCGGGGTGGTTGTGCTGTCATTGGGACCCAGTTGTCACATTACCCACCCACACACACATGGGCCACATCCACACATCTCGCCAACAGACACCTGGGCCACAACCACCACGCATAACCACACCCACAAACACCTGGGTCAGAACAATGACTGCCATGCCCGAAGACACCTGGGCCTCATCCTGAAGACACTTGGGAAACAACCTGCCCGCAAACACCTGAGCCAACCACCACAACTACCCTGCCTGAAAATTCTTGGGCTAATAATGGACTTCAGGCCATCACAACCTACCCAAAGAGTCTTGGGATATTTGGGAAAGGGAGCAGAAAATGAGCTAATCACCAGCCACTCATAGGAGTGTTGGGAAAACACCCTCCCCCATGGAATAGGGTTGTTTGGCACTAAGTTTTCAAATTGGGTGGGTCATGAATAAGAAACGTAAGAACTACAAGTATATGTATAGTTAACAAGCAGTCATTCCAACCTAGGATTTCCAAGACCAACATTATCACAAACACACTCGTTACTATTCATAGAAAGCACACTACTCACAGCCGAGTCACAACTCGTTCCCAAAACCAATTCCCTGTTTAACCCATTATTGTATTCATGTTCAGGTGATACCATTTAAGTAAAGTCCTACAATACTTGGAAACTAATAGGAATAACCACAATCTTGGAAAAGAGAAACAGTCAAACAACAATTTAAGCATTTACACCCAGTTCTCTTGTGAAGTCACAACAACAAAGGGATAAGTGAGATCCCTCAGAGTACTAGAACCAAAGAAGACTTTAAGATACAGCCCCACACCATAAAAGAAGTCAAAGTAAGATCCCTCCAAGTATTGGAACCAAAGAGGGATTCATTATACGACCCCACATCCCGAAAACCATGAACCAACGATATGAAAACAGTAGAGGATTCCAACCCAATTCGTAACAAAGATAGAGCAACCACACGGTTTCAAACTCACAACCTAGAGGATCCCATCCTCACCCACATCACCCCATAGAAAATAAAATATAACAAAACACATACTACCAAAATATAGTAGGGAATCTTCCAGGTTCAATCACATCATTCATTATTTACTTCTTTCGATTGGTTAGCCGGGGTGACCACATAGGGATTTATGTTTACAGGGTATCTATTTAATCCACCGAGTTTATGTGATTAAATAATTTCCAAGTTATAGTCATTTAATCATCATATAAGGAAAGGGTTAATTAGTGTGCAAGGAAATACCACCAACGACCATGATTTTCAGTGAGCATAACCCAACAGTTCACAACATAAGCATCAAGGAAGAGAAAAAAAATAGAACAACAGCACATCGTTCATACCCCATCCCTTCATTCTTTAAACTCCGCTTGTTACCTTCATTAAGGTTTGGTTTCACCCACTACCACATAAACATCAGCGTACCAACCCTACATGATACATATAAAAGAGAGATCAAGGAAAATCCCTTCTTGGTTGATCAAGGATCAAAGTTTTTCTCCACATGCCAAGAACAGGGGACGCACGACCTGCAGGGGAGGAATTCCGTAGACTCTAAGAGATGCAGAAAGCTCCAGCAAAGGCGCACCACAAGCCACAGGAAGAGAGGAACTCCTGGCTCAATAGAAAGAAGAAAGAAATCTAGCCGAGAAGAAAAAGAAGGAACTATAGTGGGAGATATAAAGAAAAGATCCTACTGTTATGAGATATAGAATTTTAAACGCCAGGAAAGTCAGATCATGGTTTCCTAAATCGGTGGGTAGTTACAAACGATGATATTAAGGTGTTATTTAATACCCCCTGTTGGGGAGGTTTCTCAGGACTTTTAAAAATTAATTATGGGCTTTAAATGGCTTTAAAAAGGGTAAACGTCAAGAATTAAGTTGCAGGAGAGGGACTAGAAAAAAGAAAATAGAGGGCTGGGTGAGGACACGGTGCCACCGTCACGGTGCCACCGGGGCCGGTGCCACTATTTTGGTGGAGCCTTATTTTGGAAAAGTAATGGCCAAGGG
The DNA here is from genome assembly GCA_963277665.1 of Viscum album. Lineage (NCBI taxonomy): Eukaryota > Viridiplantae > Streptophyta > Magnoliopsida > Santalales > Viscaceae > Viscum > Viscum album. The sequence continues at coordinate 422,541,242 of OY728166.1, read as the reverse complement.
GGTCCAGGACATTACATCATGTCCTTCTTTTCCACACCAAATCATTTTCTTGTTCTTTTAAAACATTCTAACTTATTCCTCTTCCCACATGATTTACATGATGAAATTTTTTGTGGTTACCATAAAACTCATTGTTTCTCTTATTAGATGGTTTAGGAAACTCAATAAGGATTTGATTGTTTATCATATTATGAGTTCAAGGTTTGTAATTTTGATACCCATTTCATTTGGTTTCTAATGAGGAAGATCATTCCCTTTTCCATCAATATGAACATTAATATGGATCCTACTAGTTCCATACATTATCTAAAACCCAAAAATAATATTGTAAGAAGAACTATTCATATTAGGAAAACCTCATAATCAAGGAAATTACTTCTAAAATTTCATCATTTAACACATTATGTTTAACATAGTTTATTATAGATCATTACCAAAACTCTAAGATTGTAACCTAGATTTATCCTTAGGGTTATTACAATGATTTTATTATCCTAGTTTATAATGGTTGACTACACCTCTTCTCTAATACCATCTATAATGACCCACTCATCTCATGCATAGATATTACATCTAAATATTTATATATTTATAATATATAAAAACCACACCAGAACTGTATGGGGTTTCTATATTTGTAAATGTGGAAAAAATTAAAAAAAGGTTAATATAACATATAATTTTTTTACCACTTATTTCTTCAGATCTAGACCCCCTTTTGAGTTTTCAAAAATAATAACTCCTTTTATATCATAGGGGAAATAAAATATAAGATAAGGGTGATCTCATATGACCAATAAGGGAAACAAGGGAGATATGAATCATAAATTGAACATAAGGGTATAATTATATAAAAATAACAATTGAAAATTATAACCAACATATCAAAGATCAAAATCGTGAGTCATAGAATAAATCATAAAAATTCTTAATACATGAATCATCGAAGAATAACTTGGAATAAAAAATTGAATTGTGAAAAAAAATAAGCATAGAGAATTATTTCCTCAGTATCCAAGGCCCCATTTAAATAATATCATATTAGATTGGGTTCAATCCACAAACCATCAAATAATTTAAGGTTCACTCCTAAGACTATTATGTTGGAAAAATTTCTTTACTGAATCATTTTCACTTCCCATTATAGTCCTTTCTAAATCATGTTCAATATCCATTCTAGTTTTTTTCTATTTCATGAGATATAATATCATTACCCAATGCATTGGATAAAGATATAGGTACCACCATTCACATAATTAAAACCATAAATATATATTACACAATAACATAAATCCTTAATCATATCATAACCTATAAAACGAAATAGGCTTCATAATCATTTCATCATAGCATAACCCATGGAAAAAATGTGTTTCATAAACATAAGCCGACCTAAAAAATTATAAGGAAAATTTGATTTAATAGTATCCCTATTAAATTATATGTAATTTAAAATAGTGTTATCTAAGAGGAAAAATAATTTAGATTGATCACTTGAAATAATTCTTAAGGAAAGTATCCTTTACATTTTGAAAACCTATTTTTATTAAAATGATACGCAATTATAAAATAATTTTTTTAGTTAAAATAAAATTTTAATCTTTTAAAGGAATATTCAAGTTATTATTCCTAAATAATGGAAGAAAATCCACACATGATGTATAAGAAAAGTATTCCTTTATTATTTGTGTTGGAAGAATCATAGAGAACCTCATTTAGAAAATGAAAAAAGGAATTATTTCAAATTATTTGATAAAAGTAAAACATGAGTAAAAATAACCTAATAATAATAATATAATGATAAAATATTTTTGGAAAACATTTTTGGAAACATATAACTAGAATAAAAATATATCTTTAAATGAAATTTTAAAAAGATAATTTTTAAATGAAAATCCATTATAAATATCATATCATTGATGCGATCATTAATAAGATTAATCGATTATGTTTATTATCTATAAATCTTAATAAAACAATTGAAAATACAATATAAGATAAAACAATTTCATCTCAAACATAATCATAGAATGACATAATCAATTAAGTAGAAGGTTAACCCAAAGAATAGAAATGGGTTAAGTATTTTCTTTCCACATTATAATCAGTTGTATCATATAACCCATAAAAGTAATAAAATTAAAATGAAACATTGAATAACATTATGATAAATATATTAATGATATTTTATATCAAATTTATGTATATAAACCACACACAATAAATAATTGGAGAATAATTATTAAATGGAAAAAAATAAAAAAAATGAGATGAGAAACTCTTACCCGATGACCCTATTTAGTTTTTCACACAAAACATCTGGTATAAATGGTTAAAGGATGTTATTAATTTATTAATTTTTTTTAATATTTATAATACATTATTTGATAATTTTATAACATCATACCACCCATTAATTAATAATATTTCATTATTTTCATTGTTTCTAGTGTGTTCATTTCATGCTTTCATCATTAGTTCATTTGTGCATAATTAAGGATTTTATTGTAAAATTAAAATAAACTCCAGAAGTAAAATGAAATTGAAATAATGAACTTAAATAAGTTCAAATGTTCCCATATATCATTTTTATTTCTCATATGTTGATGATTAATTTTATACAACGTTAACAAGAAAAGTGTAGTTTAATTTAGCGGGTTTTCCAACCATCACATACTTGTTTCATTTTCTTTGTTATTATGTATATATATTATTTATAGAACATGAACTAGGTTATTATATAATTATGAAAATATTATTTAACTATAATAATATTTTTATGACCATCCATGAATGTAGTAATAGAAAATGACCAAAATCATTAATCACTAAGGCGATTAATATCATAATGTGGACAATGGATTTTTTTCTTTGAATAATATGAGATAATAAATGAGATGGATATGAGAGAATAAATTATAAACATAAAAATACATTATTTTAATGATTTTTATTTATCATTAATTTATGGAAGAAGGATGTTAGATGAAAGTAGAAGAGCAAAATAAAATAAGAGAGGTGTTTTTTAGAAACGTACCTCTTGGATATCACTTCATGTAAGATCCTTTAAAGACCTTGGAAATGGCCATTGAGTGGGACCAATAGAAAATAAACGTGATGAGAGTTTAGATGATATGGTTTAGAAAATATTTTAATATCTTCATGTATTTAATGAGAAATGGGGCGGTGAGGGATAGTGTTTATACTTGAGAGGGGGTGCTTTTAAGTGATTAAATAATGATTATTTTATATTTAAAGCCTACCAAATTGAGGTGGAATTATTTTTCAATAATTTGGATAATAATTATTGTTTTAAATTATTTTTATGGTTGATAAAAAATTTAACAAAATTTTAATGTTTTATTTTTTAGGCATTTTAAGATTTTACTATTTAACTTTAACCTATTACATTATTTTATCAATACCATGATAAATATTTCTTTTTTATCATGGTAACTATTTAATGCATACAAAATATAAAGAACATAATACCTAATTTTTAAGATATTTTTAAAAATATGGAATCTATTTTACAAAATTAAATTTTCAAAATTTTTAAAATTAGATTTTACTTTAATCGCCTTGGTACAATAAGAAAGTGAGTTTTTAATGTTAAAAAGTTAAAAAGTATGAAATGATATTATTTATCCATTTTCAATGTAAAATTGATTATAATTACCTAAATTTGATTTATGGATATATATTAGACTTACTAAAAATTTAATCCAATTATAAAATAATATTTAACTTTGAAAATAAATTAAATGAAAGAGAGTTTTTCATTTAAAATTTAGAATTTTCTCTATTCTTCCAAATTGAAACATCTTTGAATAATACCAAAATTTTTCCTTAAGATAATTTTGATATTCCTATATATAAAATAGGATTATTTTTCCAAAAAAAGTTTAAAAAGTTTAAAAATTTAGTTATAAAATAGGTTCTCTATTAAAAGGAGGAAAGATTGACTTTTAATAAATTATAGCTTTTATGTATAAAATTACATTTATTTTTATAATATGCTTATAAACCTTATTGTATGTATTTTAAAAAATTTTATTGGATATAAATAATATATATTTTATTAATATCTTTCACTAATAGTGATAAATTTAATTTATTAAGATAAAATTCCATCGTGGGCATGAAAATAGTTTATTATAAAAATACTTATTTAATTTTAAACAAATTTTTTATTTTCATTTCGAGTTAAATGGTAACCATGGATTAAATTTATAAAAATGTGTATAATATATATTTATAATTTAATTAATATCAATCATTCTCTCTATTCCAATGACTAAGTGATAGCATTTTTATTTAAAAAATAATATTTTGGAGTTCGTTTAAGATCAATGCTTTGTAAAAAGTAAGATATGAAAGAGATTAAATTTATTTTAAAAAGAAAGAAATAACATAAAAGAATTTTGGTTATAAAATTAATGTTTATTTTGTTTGGCTATATAGATGTACAATGGGTAGTATATGTCTATTTATGAATATCATCATCTTGTGGAGTATTCATTCTTAGAGAAATTACTATGAGTTGGAATACAAAGAATTAATGATAAGTGACTAACTAAACATCAGAATATAAGGATGTAGCTTCCAAATAGTCTTTAAAAAATTATTGTATATAAATAAATAGTTGTTTGACTTGTTGTTTGATATCAGGCTACCACTTCTCTTGGGATATGATAGTCAATGTGCTATTATTATCACAATGAATCTGGTGCAACATTCAAGACCAAAGCACATTGATATTATATCAATCACAAAAGATATTATTCAATGAAATATACAAAAATGTATTTTTTCCTATATAATAATAAGTCAAAAATATTTTCACAAAACATAAATTGGAGGATACTTTTGAGAAAGTTAGTTTGATAATGGTTGTTCAACCTCACCCTCTTCAAGTCTAAGGTTAGTTTTTTTCATCACTTCTATAATATTTTATTTTAATATAATTTCTAATAGGGTATAAATATAATTTTATAAATATATTCATTGATATTTACTACACCTATTTAAGGAGATAATATAATTATGTCATGTTTTTAAAAAGGGCATGATGCAATGTTAGTATTTTGATCTATGTAAGATTTTAAAAATAATTTGTTGATGTTATTGTAGGAAGTTTTGATCAAATGTTTCTATATATTTCAATACAAAAAATGTGATGATGATATTTTTTTCAAATTATTATTTTCAAAATGTTTTTTAGTCATTGTTTTTTGGATTATAATGAATTATAATTAAATGATTCTGATTACCTACATTGAGTTAGCTCATGTATTATAAAATTGTTGGAAATTGATGCAAAGATTGCCATTGAGAGCTTGGATTATTTATGTTACATTATTGAAAATAAAATCTGCACCGGGAGATTATTGAGACTTACATGTTTTAGTTTCTTTTGATTGATTTATGATGAAGTTGATGAATTGGAAGTAGGAAATCTCATGGTGTTGTATTTTTTTCAACATAGAAATAAATATTTCTTATAGAAATAGTTATAAATATGATGATACAAAGTGAAGTGTACTTATTAAGTTCAAATATAATAGTATTGGTTATCATGAATAACAAAATATTTTTTGTAGGATGTTTGGAAGAAGGAATAGGGATGAAAATGAGAAAAAATGAAATTAGGATGTCGTTTGATAAACTACCAAACTAGATACATGAATATTAAAATACATGTATAGGATTTAATATATATTAAAATATACATTAATTAATTGAAATATATATATTTAAATGCTCATGGAAGATAATATCCACCTATAATGATTTTGGATACATGAATGGTCATGTAGGAAAATTTTCACGTATGTGAATTTGTATACATGAATTCATGTATGGAAAATGGTTCATGTATGAGAATTTGAATTTGTGATGAGTCACAAAGGATAATATTTTTACAAAAATTTTATAATGCTTATAATTATTGGCCATGTTATAAATTATATTCGTATGTGAGTGGAACATTAAGGTGGATAGTTAACAAATATTATTTTTTATATAGATCAGATTAATCCATGTAACTAAATTTCATCATGTATAATAATGGGAGAAAAAATGAAAATATTTACATTATATAAAAAATTGTGACATAAGAAATTGAATCTCTACATATTTTATTGAACTAAAAGTTGTGTGCTTATATTTAAGGAATATGTGATTATAGCCCCTACATATTAATCATATAGATATGTTTTCAATTAAATTTTATCATAACCATATTTTTGGGTTTATTTGTGATGTAGAATTTATGGAATTATTTAAATGTAAGGGTGTGTGATTTATAAATATATCCTGATGGAAAATAAATAAAGTTGTTAGAGTCCATATTGGTTGTTTTTAAAATATTAATGACAATAAAACAATGACCATGGATGTTGTGAATAAAGACATGTCTATAGTTTTAAATGGAGATTTACTGGAAGAAGTTTTTTTGTTCATTGAATTTCCAAAAAATGAAAGTAACTCAATGTAAATAATTAACACATTATTTTGAAAATCTAATATAAGAATGAAGATGAAGGTAAATGCTACTAAATTATATGGATCTTTAGTTTTTTAGATCTGGTTTTTGAGTTGTATAGATTGTAGAAGAGTGGTTATCAAAGGCAGAAAAAATAAGAGAACATGTTCATGCTTTCTATTGTGCAGGAAATTGATGACGAAGATGAAAATACTTGTAGCGTCAAAAGTGTGTTGAATCTAAGTTTCATAGGGATAATATTTTGAATCATGTGGGTGAAGGTATATTTTGTTTCTCATTTTTTTAATTATCATATCTACTGTGTGTGGGGTGCTTACCCTATCAGATAACTATAATTCAATTCATGTGATGTAGATACCCTTGTTACTATAAACATCATTTATTTTTTTTATTGTGGAATATTTGAATTTTGATTGTTCCCAAATAATAAAAATGATTAACTAATATTATTCAGTGGTGAACCTTGTGAATTCATGTGTTCCTATGGATTTTCTAGAAATATTTCTTACATAGTCATTTATCTCTAACTGAAGGTGAATTTTATTTAAAATAAGAAAACATAAAAGTCACTAACCACTCATTCAACCCTCAAAGTGGTCACACAAATCCTTACTCATCTATACTAAAGTTCTCTAGGTTGATGGATTAAATCACAACCTCTTAACATTGAGTCAACTATTTGACTATAGAATTGTGGTTACTTTTAATTTAAATGGGTTCTTTGTAACGCCCCGCCACCAGTTACCCAGAGTCGGTGCATTATTACATAACAATGGCATTATCACAAGAAAGATCAAGTCTCGAAAGACCGATTAGTTTAGTATCCTTGGAAACACTAGATATATTCATAAAGTTTACATTACATCATAAAATGAAAACTACAAAAATATAGTCTCCATAGTCCACACTCTTATCCCCTCATACTATCCCTATAGGTCATTCATAAAATTACTTCTTCACATCCTGGGAAAAATAAAACACAGAAAAGGGGTGAGCTCAAATGCCCAGTAAGGATAACAATATAGAGGAAACTTTCATAAATAAGAATAAACATTTAAGGAAATGTATAACTGAAACAAAATCCTTTTAAACTTGAACTTCAACATAGTTTGACAAAAATAAAATGAAATAATTCCAATTAATTATTCACATGGATAATCTACTAATCGAATAATCACATGCAATATCAATGACAACTTTCATAATTATGGAATGCATAATTCTAGAATATCATAACCACATAGCCAAGGCCTCGTGCCAAGACTACAAATAAGATTTTGTCAAGGCCTTGTGCCAAGACAATAGTTTGTCTAATGAGACCTACCGATGCATCGAGGAGCTATAATGGGCTCTACCCATCACATATTAAGTCCAATGCCTTCCCATATGAAAAGGTTCAAACATAACATAAACATTCATATTAAAACTAGCATATGAAATGTAAATACTTCATCTATAAACCACGAATGGTATAAGAATAACACATCCACAGTCAAACACATCTAAAAAATTTCAAAACAATATGGAAGTTTTGTATCATAATAAATCAACTTCAAATAAACTTGATATCCATCAAAGGATATTCACATAGATGAAATCAAAACTATTTGAGAGAAATATCTCTTTTTTTGAAATCATTTAAAAGTCACACATTTATTAAGGAAGTAATTTAAAAGATATTTTTTAATCAAAGTGTCCCATACTACTTCGAAACTTTTGAAAAGAAATATAATTTCAAAACATTCATGTCTATATAAATAAATCCTTATAATTACTTTGAAAACATGGACATTAATTAAAAATATTTAGAAAGATAAATATTGGAAACATTAAAATTTTTGATTTTGATAAAGAGTACCTTTCAGAAATTCTTAAAATATTCATTTTGAAATCATTTAAAAGTAAAATAATTATAAAATAAAACATTTAATTTGAAAATATTCTTATAATCTTGTAAGGGAAGATTTGAAAATTTTATAATGGTGGAAAATATCCGCACCCTCCGTATAAGTTAAAAAATAGACATTCTTACCTTAATTCTTTCAAAAAGGTTAAAAAGGACCTTGTTTGGAAAACGACAGAAAGATTACTTTATAAACTTCTTATAAAAAGTCAACAAGGGTATAAATGAATTTAAACCATATTCTGTAAAATAGTAATAATGTTTTGAATTTTTTTTAAGAAACATGGATTTGGCTGATAAAGAGATCCCAGTAGATTATTACGTATAAACAACCTCAGATAGTGAAGAGATTTCTAAATAAACCCTCACCTTGTACTTTTACATGGTTGAGGGTAGGTTAACCTCATGTATAATGGTGAAATAATTGTTATTAAATTATTCAAGAATCATATACATTAATATGATATCATATATGATCTTTTAACATTGCTTTGTTAATAATATCTTAAAATTATCCTCGTTTCGGGTGTTAACTTACTCATTTACTTTTATATGTTTTGTTACATAAGCTGTGTTTGTTATGGATAGGTTGTATCTTATTAATATCCAGAATGATATCAAGTCCTTAAATACAATTATTAATCATCAAATGGTAATTATACTTGAATGGATACGATTGAGAATGAATCTCATCGCGTTCGTGGAGACGGTAGTCCGTACATACGCACGAGCGACAACATCATTCTTTTGATATTAAAATAATATATAATTGGATGGTATATCATATATAACGAATCATTATCATGTTATATTTATTGTTTAAATTAATTACAAATCATTATTATACCCATCCAAAAAATAATATATTGAATAACAATTACACCACGACGTGGAGACAGTAAGCCGTACGTACGCACGTATGGTGAAATGTCATTCAAAGGATGGATAAAATACTGAATATGGTTGTAACATATTTATAATAATATTAAAGTATATAGGAGATACTGGATTAATTATTTTATAATGTAAATAACAAAGAAAGAAGAAGTTGAAGAAGAAATGAATTTGAAAAAGGGTGGTGAAAACATTACCTCTTCTTCGGGTTCTTCCTTTTCATTTGATCAAAAGGGCTCCATAGGTTAGCTTTCTGATCAAAATAAGGCCTCTAGGTTGTATTGATGGAAGTTGAGAGAGTATTTGGGCAGGTTTTGGCCGAACCAAAAGTCTTTGATGGTGTTAATTAAGGAGAAGGGGGAGTTCCCTTTTATAATAGGGGTGAAGGGAACATTTGGAAAAGCTAGAAATATTATTTTATAATAAATTCATATTCGGTTTCTAATGGCTCCAAAGTAGATTATTTAATGGTTATGGTGGGGATGGGTCGAAAAACACTCAACCAATAGAATTTATACAGGTTTGGGTTACTATATTAACCTTATCTTTCAGTATTAACTCTTAGTTAATTTGTTTCACTTTTACTATGTCTCTTTGTATTTTTATATTATATGGTTAATAAACATACTATATACATCCAAGAGACCCCCCAAGTGGTCCATTAATGATACACCTATCATGATATAAGTCTCTTGGACGAACCGTAGATTTTTAGGAATTTAATATCAATTAATAATATAATATTTGTTTTAAAAACTCTTTTATGTCAATTTTGACACTATTCAATAATTGATCTTTGTGAAAATCATAACAGAATGATTACTTCGAAAAAATTAAGTTAAGTCAATAAAAACATGTCATATTAACCTATAAAATTAGTGTAATTCATAAAAAGTCTCAAATTATATTTATTTGGGTATTTATAATATCAATTATTTTAATTTTTTCACTATTATGGTAATTACTGCATCATCATTGTGTCATAAATAAATTAAATTATTTAATGTCTAAAAATTATAAATAAAATATAATTATGTGGTAAATAGATTTAGCTTTATAATGAATATTTACAATCAAATTTATATTATGTATAACCCTATATAAAAAAGGTTTTAGTAAATAAACATTGATTTTAACTCCTTTAACTCTTCTTTGAATTAAATAATAATAAATGTCCTAATCTAATCCAAGTGGACCTAAATGATAATATTTTATTCCAAGGTTTTTTTTGGTCGAGATAAACTTGTCCAATAGAATTATGAAATGTGTTAGGGTAATATTAATATCATTTTTACCCTTAATTACCCTATTTACTTTTAACCGTGATAAATAAAAGTAAAAAGTTACTATTCACCAAAAAATTATTTTCATCTCAATGAACCACATTTTACTCCTTGATATTAACCATGTCTCTTGGATTTTTGAAATTCCAATCACAGAAGCGGTAAAATTATGTTTTATGAAAAATTCAGTTTTTTAACTACCACCTAGTGGTTTCACTATTCATCAAAAATTGACTTTTTCAGAACAATGCCAAAATTTCAACCTAATCTAAAATTGATAGTCCAAATTAAAAAATGATGTCTATTTTACAAAATCACAAACATATAAGTTGCATTAATTAATTTTATAATTAATACCCGCTGTCAGAACAAATAGCGTGTTTTTAAGAAACAATATATATCAAAAGATTGACAATTGTTTATGTCCAATTTCAAAGTGAAATTAATTATAATGAACACCATTGGATAAAATGGTAAAAATATATTCTAATTATACTTGAAAACCACTCAATATTATAATTTATCACGATAAATTATTTCGATTAAAAAAGTTGTAACGTCCCGGACCCGGGTGCCACGTAACGGGTGCCCCGAACCTGATTCGTCACATGACCTCAAGCGCATTTCCTCAAATTCCAGAGGCTACCGAATAGCAGCGAGGGCCCAAGTCTGATAGTGGGGAAACTATGCCCTCATTTGTCAAAGTGTAGCACAATGAGATTTAAATAAAACATAAAACAAACAACGGAAGCAGTAAACCATACACAACTGAAATAAACTACAGCAGTGGATATAACCAACATTATATACATGATGATGCTACATGACTCAAGTTCTAAGAAAACAGCCAGAACATGTTATACATCAATACAATACAACCAAAAGCAGAGGACATCAAAACAAATCAAAACAGTTGGCAGTGACATCGCGAGCCTAGGCTCGGTCCCATGCCCTCCTACTCCTCTACAACAGTCAAGTACCCTTATAGGGACTCTTTCCCCTATCTACACATGCAGAAACGTAATCTGTTTGGGCCGAAAAGCGTGACCCAAACAGGGTGTGAGACATATATCTCAGTAGGCACCCACCGAAGGCCCGTGCCCAACTGCGATAATCATGCAACAACGATGTGCAATAATAAAATGCAATAAAGTAAGTAGTACAAAAAAATAACTAACTTAACAATTAAATTGCCTTTTTATTATTCATTTAATTTATTTAATTTAGTAACATTCTTGTTCTCAACAACACCAGGCCCTTAGGACAACCAGAACCGTGCCCTTAGGATAAAATAGTAACCATGCCCTCAGGCTTGCCCTCAGGCCATACAAAATCCAACCCACAGGTATTCCCCTTAGGCGTAGGAAGTGTCGCCCTCCGGCACAGAAGTCAAGCCCTCAGGCATGAAAGGTTGCCCTCAGGCAGAAAAATGACAACCCTATGGCTAAAACAGTCACACCCTCAAGCAAAACAGGTAACTGGGCCATGCCCAATAGGTAAACAAGCAGTAAGAAGAAATTACTCTCAAGATAATTCTACAATTACTACTTTAAAGGCATACCCTCGGGTATCCTGGCCAAACGGATAAACAGTGAAACACACCCTGGGGGTGGTTCCGAATCCAAGAAACGATCCCAACCAGAATTTTATTAACACGATTTAATCACCTATGCAATTCTAGGCATTAAATATAGCAATGGACTCAGCCACACGACACCCCAACATGGGTTCGTGGCACGAAAATGCACAAAAACGCACGAAAATTGGAAAATGAACACAAAGCCACCTACCTTATACGCCAACGAACGTTATACCCGAAAGCCGACTCCAAAAATTCCCAAGATCGACGTAGTTCTGATGAAGAAAAAAATCTATTCAAACGTAAATAACATACATTAGGAAAATAATTGATATGAATGGTACCGGGAGGGGAGAGGGATTACCCATGCGGTTCCAACAAAATTGTCCGAAATCGAAACAGATTCCAGTTGAACGCCCGATGGATCTTCAAAGATCCGGCCTCCTCCTTTGGCTCCAAAATGGCTCAAACGCCTCCTCTGCCAAATGAGGAGGCTACTGCCTATTTTAATCCAAAAAAAAACAAATTACACGACATGTACTTCTGAGTACATGACGTGTACTTCATTCATTTAACTGTTCATTCGGCGGCACCGCCATACTGTTCATTCGTCGACCTGAGTACACGACATGTACTCCCAAGTACAAGGCGTGTACAGTCTCCCAGCTGGCGGCGACTCCACCTCCTTACTATTCATTCCTATCGACTGACTACACGGTGTGTAAGGTACCACTACACGGTATGTAGTCGGTTCCTACACCAATCGTCACCGACAAGGCTACACGCCCCGTGTACTGATCCCAACACGACCAAAAGTACACGGCGTGTGGACAAAGTACACGGCGTGTAGTTTCGAAATTTATCATTTTTTACATTTTCCATATTTTTTCAAAAACACTTAAGGAAAAGGAAAAGGAAGAAGCCTGTACCTCAAAAATAAGAATCGGGTCCTTATAAAAGTTGTTTTTAAGTATTTTTCACTATTCATAAAAATTGGAAGTTCTCAGAAAAATACCAAAAATTCAACTTAGGATAATTTTGATATTCTGATTCCAAAAATGAAGTCCATTTTGTAATATAAAATATATATAATGTCAAAAAGTAGGTATTAATATTCATAATGGCTAGTTTTATTGGTTGTGGTGTGTTAGAACTCGATGTTGCGTACAACACACGCTATCACATTATTCAAAGAGAAGCGTAACGTAGAAGCTTGGGATGTTTCATTATAAATTTTTTTATATATCCACTCTAAAAATTAAATTTATTTAGTCAAATTGAATATATAAAAGTTTAAAATATTGTATTTAAAAAGGGTTCACTATTAAAAGTTGGTAAAAGTGCAATACTGAAAATGAATTTGTTCTTACATTATGTCTAAAAAACTCATAATATGGATTATAAAATTATAAGGATTATATAAAGTTTAAAATTTAATTAATAATATTCATAACCTCTCTTAAACGGATTTTTTGGCAAGTCATGGTGCGCTTGAACTCGGTGTTGCGTGTAGTGCAAGTTATTGCATTAATTTGAAGAAATAACACACTATGAAATCTTGGGGTGTTACATTCTCCCCTCCTTCAGTCAATTGCATCCTCGCAATTTGAAATTGTTCTTCGAAAATAAAAGGTTGAATATAGAAAATATATTTGTGGGAAAACCCATATCAGAAATTGGGTTAATAAAATTTAGTATTAATAAGAGGAAAAGAGAAATGAAAGGATCACCACCAAATTATGATCTCTATTCGGAGAACATTGGTGGAAATTAGAGACATATAATTGGTGGAAAAAACATAAATATTTATAGGTAGTGATTTAGGTCATCAATCACAAACAAGTGTAAAATTCAGGGCCTTAAATTCATCAATCAATGATGATTTAAAATACCATCGGTTCAGCGAAACATATGGTATTAGGATAAATTTTTTTTTTGTTTTAAGATCCCTTCTTTAAATTATAAGAATTAATTTCTTCATTGAATAATAGAAGAAGAAAAATATATAACTGACAAGTAGAGTCTCATACTTTAACTAAGTTTTTCCAAAAACTCATCTTTAACTCTAAATGATAATAGAACTTAAAAATAATATTCGATTTATCCTATTCATATAGGGTTAAAAAATGAATTAATAATTCATCTAGAAGAACCATTAAAAAAATGACATTATTCAATCCAAGACATCACGTGGGTCAGTGGTAGGTGATACACCCTTGTCGCCCTTCGGTTGTGGGTTCAAGTCTCGCAGCCTTGCCGGACGCAACGGGTTGCCGCCCGACCTACAAGTTGTCTTTTTTTTGGAAATCCAAAATAATCCAAACTAGAACTATCCAAAATACTTCAGTCCAAAATTTATAAGGAAGGTAAACACAATGAAGATACTTTTTTCCACGTAATAACATGTGAACACCTTCATCATGTATTCTTTTTAAAACACTACAACATCCTGAATTACCATAAAACCTTATTGATTACATTCATGATCCCTTATTCCTTAAAGAATAATAAATATACTCCTTCAATCCAAAAATTTTGTAAACCTCAAAAATGGTGGAATATACAAATCATTAATCAGTTTCAAGGTAGTCAAGAATATCTAATATAATTTATCCAAATCAATCATGTATTATTCTAAAATCACTACCTCGGTATTAGAACCATATTATGGTTTATCTTTCTCTCAACCATATATTTTCCAAAAACTTAACCTGCTATTGAGTCACTTTTCTTTGTTCCATACAATCTCAAGTCCTTAATAAAATAGTACTATTGTACAATCCTTATATACTCCATAATTATTATAACAAGTGCATTATTGACACAACACTCAAATGACATAATCAACATAAGAACTCTAATCAATCCTCTTCATCTGTAGTAGTATCATAACTTGATTATTATCTAATAGCATCATTTGCGGCATAGTCTGATGACTAGGACATAGGTTCGCATAGTGTCCAAACTCCTTGCAAATGAAGCATTGTACATTTGAAACCATTTTCTTACCCTTGCAGTCATGTACTTTGTGCCCTTTTCCTCCACAATTATAACAAATTCCCATTCCTTTTAGGGAAGTTCGAGGGTGTTTCTTCTCACAGTTATCACATATTGGAAAATTATTATTTTCCCTCTTCCCTTTATCCATATTTTTCTCTTCCATCCTTTTCTTCTCTTGCTTCCCTTCAAAGGCATAGCACTCAGTAAACTCTTTACTTATCTTATCAACACATGATATTATTTCTTCATATGATGATAATTCAATGGAGACTATTTCTCTTATAAATTCTGGATTAAGACCATGAATGATATGATACTTCTTTCTCTTTGAATCACGTGCATTGCTGGATTTCTTATTCCTTATATTGGGCGCCATTTATAAACAATGGCATACACTAGATTAGTTTATGAATAACAATAAATAATCCCAAACTTTTAAAACACATGACATAAATTAAATAGTTTATCGATATAATCCATAATCATAAAAATGCATCCTTTGAGGAAGTATATACTCATAAACCCATGATAATGGTTTGTAAAGAAAATGAGAATTATCCTAAGCATATCCCCCTGGAGTGTCGTAACCAAGAGTGCAGTAAGGCCCGTTAACGTGCACCAGTTCCTGTTCGAGTCTAGCTCAAAGTGGTGTTTTCGGGTATTACCCCTAGGTACATCTGTACCAGAGCCACCTCTACCTGGTCGTATCCAGACAGGGATGTATTGCTCGGAAAACTCACAAAATCTCTACAATACCAAAATTATAGGAAGTTATTCTATACTAATCCTCAAAGTCCATCTTAAATCTATGTACTCTAATCAGATTTTATCTAAATCTAGCTTCCAAGGTTTGTACTAAACTTCCTCTGATACCAACTGTAATGCCCCGACCCCAGCTACCCAGAGTTGGTGCATTATTACATAACATTGGCATGATCAAAAGAAAGATCAAGTCTCGATAGACCGATTAGTTTAGTAGCCTTGTCAACACCAGATATATTCATAATGTTTACATTACATCATAAAATGAAAACTACAATAATATAGTCTCCATAGTCCACACTCTTATCCCCTCATACTATCCCTACAGGTCATTCATAAAATTACTTCTTTACATCCGGGGAAAAATAAAACATAGAAAAGGGGTGAGATCAAATTCCCAGAAAGGATAACAATATAGCAGAAACTTTCATAAATAAGAATAAACATTTAAGTCAATGTATAACTAAAACAAAAGCCTTTTAAACTTGAACTTCAAAATAGTATGGCAAAAATAAAATGAAATAATTCCATTTACTTATTCACATGGATATTCTACTAATCGAATAATCACATGCAATATCAATAACAACTTTCATAATGATGGAATGCATAATGCCAGACTATCATAACCACATAGCCAAGGCCTCGTTCCAAGACTACAAATAATATTTTGTCAAGGCCTTGTGCAAAGACACTAGTTTGTCTCATGAGACCTAACGATGCATCGAGGAGCTATAGCGGGCTCCATCCTTCACATACTAAGTCCAATGATTTCCCATATGAAAAGGTACAAACATAACATAAACATTCATATTAAAACTAGCATAAGAAATGTAAATACTTCATCCATAAACCACGAATGGTATAAGAATAACACATCCACAGTCAAACACATCACAAAAATTCAAAACAATATGGATGTTTTGTATCATAATAAATCAACTTCAAATAAACTTAAAATCCATCAAAGTATGTTGACATAGATGAAATAAAAACTATTTGAGAGAAATATATCTTTTTTTGAAATCATTTAAAAGTCACACATTTATTAAGGAAGTAATTTAAAAGAGATTTTTGAATCAAAGTGTCCCATACCACTTCGAAACTTTTGAAAAGAAATATCATTTCAAAACATTCATGTCCATATAAATAAATCCTTAAAATCATTTTGAAAACATGGACATTAATTAAAAATATTTATAATGATAAATCTTTAAAACATTTAAAATTATGATTTTGATAAAGAGTACCTTTCATAAATTCTTAAAATAATAATTTTGAAATCATTTAAAAGTCACATAATTATAAAATAAAACTTTTACTTTGAAAATATCTTTATAAGATTGTAAGGGAAGCTTTGAAAATTTTATAATGGTGGAAAATAGCCGCACCATCAATATAAGTTAAAAAAATACATTCTTACCTTAATTCTGTCGAAAAGGTTAAAAAGGAACTTGTTTGGAAAACGACAGAAAGATTCCTTTATAAAAATATTATAAAAAGTCAACAAGGGTATAAATGACTTTAACCCATATTTTGTAAAATAGTAATAATTTTTTGAAAAACATTTTTATGAAACATGTATGTGGTTGATAAAGAGATCCCAGTAGATTATTACGTATAAACAACCTCGCATAATGAAGTGATTGCGAAATAAACCCTTTCCTTGAACTTTTCCTTGGTTTAGGGTAGGTTAAACTATTGCATAATGGTGAAATAATTGTTATTAAATTATTCAAGAATCTTATACATTAATATGATATCATATATGATCTTTTAACATTGCTTTGTTAATAATATCTTACAATTATCGTTGTTTCAGGTGTTAACTTACTCGTTTACTTTTATATGTTTTGTTACATAAGCCGTATTTGTTATGGATAGGTTGTATATGATTCATATCCAAAATTATATCAAGTACTTAAATACTATTATTAATCATAAAATGGTAATTATACTTGAATGGATACGATGGAGAATGAATCTCATCGCGTTTGTGGAGACGGTAGTCCGTATGTACGCACAAGCGACAATATCAATCTTTTGATATTAAAATGATATATAATTGGATGGTATATCATATATAAAGTATCATTATCATGTTATATTTATTATTTACATGAATTTGAAATCATTATTATACCCATCCAAATAATAATATATTTAATAACAATTACACCACGACGTGGAGACGGTAAGCCGTACATACGCACGTATGGTGACATATCATTCAAAGGATGGATAAAATACTGAATATGGTTGTAAAATATTTTTAATAATATTAAATTATATAGGAGATACTGGATTCGTTATTTTATAATGGTAATAACAAATAAAGAAGAATTTGAAGAAGAAATGAATTTGAAAAAGGGTGGTGAAAACATTACCTCTTCTTCAGGTTCTTCCTTTTGATTTGATCAAAAGGGCTCCTTAGGTTCGCTTTATGATCCAAATAAGGCCTCTAGGTTGTAGTGGAGGAAGTTTAGAGATTATTTGGGTAGGTTTTGGATGATCCAAAAGGCTTTAAAGGTGTTAATTAATGAGAAGGGGGAGTTCCCTTTTATAAGAGGGGTGAGGGGCACCTTTGGAAAAGCTAGAAATATTATTTTATAATAAATTCATATTCCGTTTATAATGGCTCAAAAGTGGATTATTTAAAGGTTAAGGTGGGGATGGGTCTAAAAACACTCAACCAATATAATTTAGACAGGTTTGGGTTACTATATTAACCTTATCTTTAAGTATTAACTCTTAGTTAATTTGTTTCACTTTTACAATGTCTCTTGGTATTTTTATATTATATGGTTAATAAACTTACTATATACATCTAAACGACCCCCAAGTGGTCCATTAATGATACAACTATAACGATATAAGACTCTTGGACGAAACTTAGATTTTTGGGAATTTAATATCAATTAATAATATAATATTTGTTCTAAAAACTAATTTATGTCAATTTTGACACTATTCAATAATTGATTTTTGTGAAAATCATAACAGAATGATTACATTGAAAACTGTTACTTAAGTCAATCCTAACATGTCATATTAACCATTAAAATTATTTTAATTCATAAAAAGTCTCAAATTATATTTATTTGGGTATTTATAATATCATTTTTTTAATTTTTTCACTATTATGGTAATTACTGCATCATCATTGTGTCATAAATAAATTAAATTATTTAATGTCTAAAAATTATAAATAAAATATCATTATGTATGAAGTCTTTTTATATTTCTAATGAATATTTACAATTGAACTTATCTTATGTATTACCCTATATTATATTTTTTTAGTAAATAAACATTGATTTTAACTATTTTAACTCTTCATTGATTTAAATAATAATAAATGTCCTAATCTAATCCAAGTGGACGTAAAAGATAATATTTTATTAAAAGGTTCTTTTTGGTCGAGATACACTTTTCCAATATAATTAGGACATGTGTTATGGTAATATTAATATCATTTTTATCCTTAATTACCCTATTTACTTTTAACCGTGATAAATAAAAGTAAAAAGTTACTATTCACCAAAAAATTATTTTCATCTCAATGAACCAAATTTTACTCCTTGATATTAACCGTTTCTCTAGGATTTTCTAAATTCCAATCACAGAAGCGGTACAATTAAGTTTTATGAAAAATTCAGTTTTTTTAACTACCACCTAGTGGTTTCACTATTCATCAAAAATTGAAGTTTTCCAGAACAATGCCAAAATTTCACCCTAAGCTACAATTGATATTCTGAATTCAAAAATGATGTCTATTTTACAAAATTCCAAAAATATAAGTTTCATTAATTAATTTTATAATTAATTCCCACTGTCACAACAAATAGCATGTTTTTAAGAAACAATATATATTATAATATTGACAATTGTTTATATCCAATTTTAAAGTGAAATTAATTCTATTGAAAACCATTATATAAAATTGTAAATATATATTCTAATTATACTTTAAAACAACTCAATAATATAACTTATCACTATAAATTATTTTGATTAAAAAAGTTGTTTTTATGTATTTTTCACTATTCATAAAATGGAAGATCTCAGAAAAATACCAAAAATTCAACTTAGGATAATTTTGATATTCTGAATCCAAAAATTAAGTCCATTTTGTAATTTAAAATATTTATAATTTCAAAAAGTAGGTATTAATATTCATAACGACTATTTTGATTGATTGTGGTGTGTTTGAACTCGATGTTCCGTACAATACACGCTATCACATTATTCAAAGAGAAGCGTACCGTAGAAGTTTGAGATGTTTCATTATAAATTTTTTTGACGTCCCCATTCTAAAAAGTAAATTTCTTTAGTCAAATTGAATATATAAAAGTTTAAAATATTGTATTTAAAAAGTGTTCACTATTAAAAGTTGGTAAAAGTGCAATAATGAAAATGAATTTGTTCTTACATTATGTCTAAGAAACTCATAATATGGATTCTAAAATTATAAGGATTATATAAAGTTTAAAATTTAGTTAATACTATTCATAACCTCTCTTGAATGACTTGTTTGGTATGTCATGGTGCGTTGGAACTCGGTGTTGCGTGTAGTGCAAGTTATTGAATTAATTTGAAGAAATAACACACTACGAAATCTTGGGGTGTTACATTCTTTATCAAAGTAAATACCTTGAAATCCCTCATAAATATTTGGATGAAGATGTTTATGTATACAAGGTATATAATAAGGAAAAAACAAGTCTCCATATAGTGGAAGATAATAAAAACACCAGGAACCATATGTTATGCCACATTGACCAAAAATGAAAGCTGAACATACCCATAATAAAGATATGATGATTGTTAAAAATATAATGTTATATTATATAATGAAATATATTTTGAAGGGGTGAATTATGGTCAAAAATCTATATTTGAAGAAAGAGGGCGTTCAAACCTCTTGATTCAACCCACACTAATGTATATAGTCTAATTAATTGAGTTAGAACATGTGAACAAATAAATTCCATTCTATTTTTTGATGACTATAGTAGAATGAAAAATATATTTCTCTTGAAGAAAAAGTGATAAATATTTGATTTCATTTACAGGTATTGATAGTGAGTCAAAAATGAAACCAGACACCCAATCAATATTTTGTTGAAAATTTTATTATATAAAAAAGGAACATTGTACACATACTTTGAGATAGATAACTACCTTGGGAAAAATTTAATTATTTATAAGTAATATTTGTTGTGAAATCATATAAAAAATGGTTTTTAGAAATGGTGATGTAAAATGGTAAACATTATGGTAACTGTATAGCACTTTTTTAGTTATGCCTCTCGCTACTATTATAATGAGGAAATATAAGTTGCAGTATACACTAAAAAATAGTCATTACATGGAATTGGGGAGGCCATAGAACTCTATAAAATAAATAAGGGAAGGAATTACTCATTTATACAGTCATGTGTCACTAAAAGTATATACTACTTCCATAGTAAATATAGAAAAGAAGGAAATTATATAAATTCAATAAATAAAATAGTTTTTTAGGCTACTTGATTAAGAAAAATGACTAATGAAGGTATAATAAAATGAAAAATAAAATTAGGAAGAGTATATTGTTTTATGTGAATTGAGTATAAAATAGATTTTTTTAAAATATTAAAAATTGATGTATTATTTGAGGAATGTGAGGAAGATTGTAAAAATTATGATGTCAAAAATAGTTCAACAAATACTGATGATTTTAAGAAATAATTTCTGGTGGAGATATTTTTTTGTAGAATTAAAATCTACATCGCATAGAATAGATAATAGAATGGATGATTATCTATCCAATATAATTATAAATAGTTATGCACTAACAAAGACATACATGATGAGTAATTTAGAGTGCATCACTATATTATCAATGGTGAATCCAAAATCATTCAAGGAAGTGGTGAATGATTATTCATCGATTAGATCATTTAGTTAAGAATATTATTGTATCATCTTCGAATTTCCATGTAATTGTTTTATTTATATTTAATTATTTGAAGACTGCAAAATTTGGCGGCACACAATTCTGAGGTCTAAGGAGCCCGAAAAAGAATTTTGAACTTTTTTTAAGGTATGTTCAGTAAACGTGCGAGTGAGATTTTCTATCTTTTGAACCATTGATCGAATAAAAAATCCTAGGGTATTGTTGAATTCAAAACTTTTGGATTCACCTAGAAATGACTTAACTTTAGCCGGAAAGGGCCGAGTGGAAAAGTTATTTATTAGAATTTCCGAGAAAAAAATAATAAAATAATTTAAATGAATTATTTTATTTTCCTTCTCACTTTGGAGTGGAAGATGATGATGTTGTGATGCATTGATAGGGAAACGATGATACACATCAATGAGGCTCATTAATGGGTCATTAAACACACAACGTAACAAATTGACGTCACATCATAATGGGAACACTGTGACGTTATCCTATTTATAATTTGACGAGTTAGGAAAATATGGATTTGATAAATTTGAGGATTCTCTGGAGAACCTTTGATGGACTTCCACCCTAGAAAATAATGAATAATTCTAGAAGAACTTTTACATCTTTAATACCTTTAAATTATCAAAGCTGGGAAGTGATTTCGACGTCTTAAACCCCTCTAGGACGAACGTGTAGAAACAAAATTCACAGAGGCAGGGGTTATTAATTTTAAAAGTTATTACCCATTATTTTTTTTAAAAAGGACGTATTAGGATCAACCCCTAAACAGGTTGATCTGTAGATCGTGCATTATCATATGAGGGTGACTTCTCTTTTGGGGTGATTATTCAGGTTTAAACCTTGGCATGAATGATTGAACACAAACCCCCCGATCATCCCCCTTGTTAAAACCCATAACACGGAGGGCCTGTGCAGACATGAATAAGGAATGAGCATCATCTCTAGTGTGTTCTTGGTGGCCACATTCTCAAAGTGATGAAAAATTTGGTTTGAAGGCTTCGCGGTAATGACACCCTCACCCAAAGACTATTGCTGTAAGAAGTGAAAGGAACGGACCACCAGAGCGTGTCTGGAGGCCCACCGAGAATTCTACCGGCACGCAGGCACCAACAGTAGTAGTGACGACCTGCCTCGCTGGCTACGTAGAGGCGGCAGACTTCCCCACTTGGCCGTGTTGACTGAGAGGCTACATCTCATCATCCACGACGATGCATGGGAGGAAGTGATTCTAGGTGGGCACTACACGGAGGGTTGCCCGCGTTCGGGCCTCCCGGTTGGTCGAAGGCACCACAACCCATCATCCATGGTAGGAGTCATATGTGGCACCAGGAGGTCACTGCTCAAGAGGTGCGACCCACCATTGTTGGCTGCATTCAGATTGGTGGGGAAGTGGTTGGTAGTCGCATCCTAGGGGCTCACACCAGCCGCACCATGTGGATGATCCCCTTGCAGGCGGGCTGAGCCCCCAGCAGGCCTGTCCAGACTAGACTGGGTCACCGAGTGACCCGGCGGGCTGGAGCCTCTGCCAACTGGGCTCAGTCCAGCGAGGTGTTTAGGTCTGGCACACTAGCTAGGCCAGACCAGACCGACCTCGACCCACACCGGGTCTGATCGGGTCTATCAGAATGAACCAAGGTATGTATAACCCCTGAGATGGGTTGGTCGGGTTGGTCCGACTGGGTCGGACCAGGCCCCATCGTATCCGGCCCCTTAGTTTCTAAAACCATAGTATCATGCAAAACATGCGTCTGATTTATTGTCCATTTGCGGAATTGGGACCCTCTCGAGGAGGCAGATCTTTCAGAATGACTTGTGGTGACTTTCATAGACACCGAGAAATGAAAAATGGCTTGAGGAGTGATTTTACCTAGCATGTTGTGTACGGAATCCTATGGTTAGATGAGACCTAAAGACCACTCGACAATGACCTAGTGAGAAGTAGCTATGTGTGACCCAGCAGGCCCATAATGGGGAGCAACTCTGTGTGACCCGGTAGACCCATGGTACTCGACCGGAGGTCTAACTCAGTTCAGCCAAGGTGGGAAGTGGCTTTGTGTGACCCGGTAGGCCCATAGTGTGGAGAAGCTCTGTGTGACCCAGCATGCCTATGATACTCATCAGGGATGAGTGCCACAATAGTCCATGGTTTGTGGGAAGTGGCTCTGTGTTACCCGACATGCCCACTGTACTCGATTGAGGATGAGTTCTCTAGCGGGCGAGGAGTTTGATGTTTGTAACTAACGATGCTACTTTTACTGTAGATACCCAAAGCTTTACATACATTGAAATTACATTACTTTTGTGGAAAAATTAATACATAACAAAAAATGACACCCAAAGAACGTAATAGTTTAGTGTTTTTGGAAACTCAGAACATAATCATCTAATCATGGTGAAAGATCTTCAACATCTCCGATAAAGATATTTTTCTCTGGGTTTCTTACCTAAAACATTTCTTTATATCTTGAAAAAAGTAAAACATAAAAAGGGTGATCTCAAATGCTTAGTAAGGATATACAGTGAGAAAATATAACAAACCATTTATGTTTGAACTTAAAAACATGAACATAATGTTTAAACATCAAAAACTTGAGTTGTGAAATAAATATTAGTAGTACGTAAGACATAGATCATAAAGGAACATTAATCCTGATAAAATAGAATTGGAATAAAACATGTAATTTTGGAAAAACATTATGCACAAGATATGATTTCCATAGTGGCAAAGGCATTTCCTCCAAGACCATCATAGCGGACAAAGTCCCTTACTGAACCGGGTTTACTTACCATTTCATCCCTATATTACTGAACCAGGATTACATGCCATTCCAACAATGTCAATCTCATGAGATATAAATCTTTACCCAATGCATTGGAGGGAGATATAGGTCCCACCCATCTCATAATGAAATCATTCTTTCGTGTGCCACAAAATAAACATAAATCATTCATTATAACCCAATGAATATAATGGGTTTCATAGACATCATTCCATCATAACATAATCCATATAAAATAATAGATATCATAATCAAAATAAAACAATGTAAATAATCGAAACATTATAGTTGAAACATA
Source organism: Viscum album (assembly GCA_963277665.1). Taxonomy (NCBI): domain Eukaryota; kingdom Viridiplantae; phylum Streptophyta; class Magnoliopsida; order Santalales; family Viscaceae; genus Viscum; species Viscum album. The sequence continues at coordinate 422,516,276 of OY728166.1, read as the reverse complement.
ACCATATCAAAGAATTCAATCTTATATGTAAAATAGTTTTGAATAAACATTTGAAATGAATTCTAGAAGAAAATATCATTTCTTCTTCAAAATAATTTTCTTTTATAAAAATGTCGTGCAATTTTAAAAGTTTTCTTTTGAAAATAATCATGAAATATTTTAGAATAATCTTCATGGAACTACGGTGTTATGAAACCATAAAAATCCATTCACGCCGTATAAGTTAAAAAACATTTTTCTCGTACTTTTTACTAGAAAAGTCAAAACGTACCTCATATGGTAAACAAAAGAAAGATTCATTCCATAATACATAGTAATAGTTAAAAGGGGAAAACACAACGTTAGACATACATGGAAGAATAGGAAAAACATTATGAAAACATTTTTATAAAACATGGACATGGATGATAAATATAACCCCAGTAAATACTTACATATAAGAAATCTCAGATAAAAATGAAATTACAAAATTATCCCTTACCTTATGTCCAATTTCTTCTGTATGTGTCCGAGACTCCTGTATATTGGGTTAAAACATATTATTAACTTGTAACAGAACCATAAATATATTTATTATATCATATATGATTCACTTATGACTTTATATTACCCGTTCTTTTGTCAATTCCATGTAAAAGCAACGTTTACGGTAAAATCGTTTCATTTATCGTATGTGTTTAGACTTGTTGTTCTTGATATTATTACATATATCCTGATTTACTCAATTACAGAATTTAAAAAATTATTTATATATAATATATATCTAGTATATAAATATATATGATAGATCGATAAATGGAATGAAATACACCGTTCATGGAGACGTTAGGCCGTATGTACGCATGAACGCTGTTTTTGTTTCCTTATTAGTTTTAATGGAAGTAAGTAAATAACATATAAATAAATCCAGTATCATTATTATGTCACATTTTTCATGATTATTTATTATATATACTTTATAGTCACTCTTGAATGTTTAACATAGATAATGAATCTCATCGCGTTGTGGAGATGATAATCCGTACGTACGCACGAGCGATGATATCATCCCCATGATTGTGTAATTTTAGTGAAGTGTATGGTGTATAATATTTCATAATAAATATAAGTTTACGATAATAATATATTTTTTATTTCTTACATCCTTATTCCCATCCTATTATGTTAGTGAGGAGATAAAAGATTACCCCACAACGTGGAGACCGTAAGTCATACATACGCACACGTGGTGATTTCATTTTTTCATAGGATGGATAGAAGATAGAATATGGTTGTTTCATATTCATAATAACTTATCAGTATAAAATAGATAATGGAGTTATTAATTAATACTAAAAAAACTCATATAGAGAATGTAGGATAAGAAATAAGTTTTAAAGAATCAGTAAATGATATTACCACTTCTTCGACGCGCCTTTTCTTAACCTCCTATTAGGGTAATAAAGTTGGACTTTGAAGAATACCACGACCTCAACTATTTTTCTATGGAAGTGGAGAAGATAAAATGGTAGGTTTTGGACGAGCATGAAGGCTCAATGTGGTGTGATGAGGAGAGGTATGAGGTGCCCTTTTATAAGAGAAGAGATGGGCACTTCTGGAAACCTTTAAAATATTAATTTATAATAAACTCAAACCCCACTTAAAAACCTCACAAAAGGACTCATATCTGAATATTAGATGATATAGGGTTGTAATCGCATCAACCAATAATATTTAGACACGTTGGTAGTTTATTTTAAACCTTATCATCTTGATTTATCCTTATTTAATCTATTTAATTTTATTTGTGGTAATAATATTCTAAATTATAAATTGTTATAAATAATTACTTATGTATTTTGAATTTTCCATAATTGGATACTTTATGAAATCTTATACAATATAAATTTCAATATATAGTTTTTATATATTTTTGTGATTTTAAAACAATTCTATAATATGTTATTTTTATAAAATAACAATAGTGACAATTTTGATACTATTCAATTATTTTAATTTAAATAAAATCCAAAAAATATATATTAAAAAAATATATTTAATAGATTCCTAACAAGGAATATTCATCTATAAAATTCATGGGGCACATTAATTAGTTCATATAATATTTATTTTTATACTTTTAAAATCATTTATTTGATATTTATCATCATAAAATAATTACTACTACATTTTTGTATATTTATTTAATATACTTATTTTTTACATAAAAATTAAAAATAAAATACAATGATGTAGATGAATCTAATAAATTTCATAAAAATACTTTTACTCGAATTTATCATCTTAAAATCACAACATTTAAATTGTAATATTTATTAACTTATGAAGGTGACAACTTTGACATCATTTAAAATAAAATAATATAAGTGTCATAATCGCTTTTATAAGGCTCCAAATGGTCAAATATTCGACCCTTATATGCTTATAGATTACATGTACATGTCCAATGAGTTTTGGTCATGTGTTTGTGCCTTTTATGGTCAGAATAAGTTTAATAAAAATTGTCTTATTGATTCTTCACTAGATAAACAATTTCTTCATCACTATTGTGTCACCATTAATGATAATTATTTAATCCTTAAAAATTATAAATAAATTAACACGATTTATATAATATTATTATCTTTCTGTTGACTATTTATTTTTGAAGTTTTAGGAATTTTATCACCAAATTAAAATTATTACACTTATAAGATATAAGAGAGTGACATGTTGTCACTTTATTTGGTATTAATAATAATTACATCCTTTTCATGGTAAAAAGTCCATTATATAAATCTATTCCTACCCTTAGGTGATATGGATCTACTTTTATTCATTCAATAGAAATTTGGCAGGGGTTAGGGAAATTTTATAATCTTATTTTTACTCTTAGTTACCCGATTTACCTTTAAATGTAGTAAATAGAATTTACCGTAGTTACTATTCATAATACCTTAAAATAAAAAGTATCCTACAAACATAATTTGGACCTAATTATTCCAAATATGGAATCCATTTTTACAAATTCAAAACACAGAAGTGGTAGTATTTAATTTAAAATTAATCCCATTGTCGAAAAAATGTGTTTTTGTTTAAAACATTGCAAAAGATTGAAATGATTTAACATATGAATTCAATGTAAAATTAATGCTAATGAATTAAATTATATTAAATGGTAGAAATATATTATATTTATACTTTAAAACCATTCAATGTTATAATTTAACCATATAAATTATCTTGATGAAAAAGTTGTTTTTATTTAAAATTTAGCGTATTTTTACTATTCATCCAAATAAGAAACTTATCAAAAAAAAAATCAAAAATTTATTTAAAGTAAAATTTTATATCCTGATTCCAAAAAATAATTTTATTTTGTCAAATTTAACATATAAACATGTCAAAAACTATATTTAATGTGGGTGTTCTATCAAAAGGTGGAAAAAATGTATTTTTTTGATAAATACATTTTTTAGGTGAAAAATTTCTTTTGTTCTCATACAATGATCAATAAAATGTGTAAGATGAATTATAATGCCATAAAATTAAATATGTAGTTACTACTATTCATATAGGCTAGTTCATAATAATATTATAACAATATATCGTTGTTTAGTGAAACTTAGTATTGCGTATAACACACGCTATCGAGGAAGGACACTATTGCATGTAATGCAAGCCAAGTCCGGGTTGCGTGTAGTGAAAAATTCCTTTGGTGTTACGTATAACATAATCAAAATATAATTTATTTATACATTGATCAAAATCTATACTTGGTGTTGTGTATAACACACACTAATTTTGGTGTAGCGTACAACACAAGACATCAAATAAATTAAAAAGATTATTTCTCATAAAATCTTGTGGTGTTATAGTTACTACTATAGAATAAACCTGGTGTGGGAAGCCTTGTGATTCATTCTTTACTTTGAGGAACTATTGTGTGTTATTTATTTTTTGTTGGAGTCCCTACTGAGTACTGTGTTACTCACCCCTGCACAGGCTTCGCTGACACGTGTGGTGTACAGTGTAGACAACTGATGTTTCGACATGGGTGCTCAGGGAGACGAGAAGGATGGATGCTACAACAGTGGACTTGGTGGCCTAGGATTACACGAGGCCTTGTAAGATCAGGTAGACATGATGTTCTAATTAGGCTTCTAGTAGATTCAGTACTATCATGATTATATGGGGTTTACTACTGATGGCTATTAGAGCACTTTTCATACTTCCCAGTTTTCAATACTTTTTTTGTTTGTATTCTAGCCAACTTTCATTCAACTATACTAGATCTTAGTTTATTCAGTGGTTTTTTGTTTCCCTTTTGTGAGTTGGGACTTGTTTGGGTGTGTGTGTGCATATAGGTATCCAGGCTAGTGGTTGCCACTTACAGGTTGATGCCTTCGGCGGTAGTCGCCAGCCCCTGGCCTTTAGGAGGCGGGATTGGGGTAGTCGCGACATGGTCCTCAGTGGAAGGGTCGTGAGAATGTGGTTTCAGAGGAGGTCGATTCCCCTTCAAATACTGGGATTATAATGTTTTGTTATGGGGAAATATTATTAACTGTTGCGAGTTCTAATTTCAGATTTGGGGAGTCCAATGTTGGTGCGGAAGCCGAAGTATCCATACACTAGGAAGTTGAATTCTTTTTTCAGTTTAATAAATGAATACACAGTTTGCATAAGTGTCTCCTTATTTTTGAGTAAGAGTCATCTCACTAGGTATAACCTCTTATCTGTGGAACATCTTTATTGATCTTAGGATTCTTCCATGTGGATGACCAGCTAGGATCCCAATACGAGGTCGTTAGTATAGCCCCCTTAGCGACGAGGCATCAGTTTAGGGATCTGTTCTAGAGATGGCCCCACTGGGTGGTGCACAACTGCTACCACCACCTGATGGTTAACATCTAATACTGGTGATTTCAGCATAGTATGTTCTTAGGCTCAGTGCCCTACATGAGTTCAGAGATAGTGACCTCCCATGTTAAGTGGAGAGATGGATCCTTAGGTTTCTATGGACAGAATGGAGGCTGTGATGTGGGTCCTCCACTTAGTGAGGGAATTCCCTAACTAGATGGTGATCTTGAAGGCGAGCTGTCTATAGGGCTCAGTAAGGAGATGGTGGAGATTGAAGATCTAGAATCATGATGAGTCTACCATCACTTGGGTTGACTTCGAGCGTTTTTTCTGAGAGGAGTTTTCCCCATGACCTTGGATCTATGTGCATCCAGGAGCTACATCCCCTGCAGCAGGGCATCATGATGGTGGCCAAGTACTCGGTGAGGTTCACGGTGCATTCCTTATACTCCAAAGATAGGGTGAGAGACCCTTTCTTTAGGGTTTGTGCCTTTGAGTAGGGACTCAGGGGGGAGATCAGGGCTTTGGTGGTGTCTCTCAACATCCCTACCCAGGATGGGGTGCTGGAGCGAGCCCTTCTAATGAAGAGTTTCTTGGTATATCAGGCACCTGCCGCTAGAGCTACCAGAAGACCCCATGCGATGGAGTCTTCGACATGCATCAGACAATAGTTGCGTGTGCCCAAGCAGACCAGGTCTTTCAAAGGACGACCCAAGGACTCAGGGATGGTGGTGTGGGGCTCGCAGTCCGGTGGGAGTTGGTAGGGATTCTGGTAGTACTAAATGTGCGAACGACAGGGACACATGGCACGTGACATCCTATCCCTCTGTATAGATGGCTAGGAGATGATCAAAGAGCCGCTGAGGCAACGACATAAGTTCGAGTGAGGAGGTCCGTAGGGCAGAGGATGTGGTAGGAGAGTTGGCCGAGTGGAAGATAGTAGGTGAAAGTTTGAGATGTTACTACAACCTCCCCTAGGAGGTCCACCCCAACCTCAGGGAGCATTTAGACAGGGGAGAGCTCATCTCTAGGTAGCAGAGTCTTTCGACCATGTCACTGTAGTGATGATATAAGGTACAATATATGTCTTCTCCACCCTATATACAGTACTTATAGACACAAGATCTAGTCACTCCTTCTTTTCCATGGCTCTCGTTCAGAGATTGAAGATTCCAGTGGAGTTTGCATCTTAATCCTACCGCTGGAGACTCCTACAGAAGGGTATTTGAAGACTACACATTGGTTCCAGTAGTATGAGCTTACTTGAGGAGGTGAGATAATCAGTTGGGATCTCTTAGTAGTAGTGTCAAGGCCTTACAATGTCATCTTGGGTATGGAATGGTTTTCCATAGCCCATACTTAGATCGATTGTTTTAGGCATACAGTGTTGTCTGTCCTTGGAGATGGGACTAGGTTTTCCTTCATCAATGAGAAGGAAACCCTTGTAGCTCAAGAAAGACTCCCTCAAAGGTGGGTATAGCAGATCACTCAACAGTAGGCTAGCCTCACCCTCGTTGTAGTGGAGGAGAGGAGTCCATGATTTCTTATAGTGGAGGATGAGTACGAGGATGTTTTTCCTAATGATGTTCCAGGGATACCTCCTTATAGATAGATAGACTTCTGTATAGACCTATACCCCAGGATGACACCGATATCCACATCGACATATCAAATGGATTTCGAAAAGCTTAACGAGATGAGAGTGAAATTGGAGGACTTGTAGGAGAAGGGTTTTGTAAGGCGTAGCATTTTACCTTGGGCAGCCCGAGTGCTTTTTTCCCAAAAGGAAGATGGAAGTTTGAGGTTGTGCATGGACTTTTGAAGCCTGAACTTGACTACTGTGAAGAACAAGTACCCACTGCTATGAATTGATGACCTCTTCGGCCAGCTGAAGAGAGAGAAGTGGTTCTCAAAGATAGTCCTCAAATTTGTCTATCAATAGCTTTGTGTACAGGACATGGAATTACCGAAGATAGCCTTCAGGTGCCGATATGGACACTATGAGTTCTAGGTTATGGATTTTGGCGCGAGCAACACCCCTGTAGTGTTTATGGGCCTTATGAATAGGATCATCCCGCCCTAACTCGATCAATTAATCGTGGTCTTTATTGATTACATCTTGGTGTATTCATCATTGGAGTAGAATCACACTACACACCTATGGATAGTCTTGAATACACTCTAAAAGAACCATATTTATGGTTATCTCTTGAAGTGTCAGTTCTTGATATGGGAGTTCCACTTTTTCGGAAACACCATATTGAAGGCTGGAGTTGCAGTAGATCCGATGAAGATAGAGGCGATTCTTACTTGGGAGCTACCCAGGAGCATAAAAGAGGTGCAAAGCTTCTTAGGGATAACTGGTTACTATCGGAGGTTCATTCCTGACTTCTCTATAGTAGCATCACCCTTTTCATCTTTGACAAGTAAGGGACAACCCTTAGCATGGATGGAGAAATTCCATTAGGGTTTCCAGGAGCTGAGGAAGAGACTAACTAGTGCCCCCCATCTTGAGACTACCTGAGGAGGGAGAGGGGTATTTAGTTTATTGTGACACATCATAGACTAGACTAGGTTGTGTCCTGATGCATAAGTGAGTGGTGATTTCCTACAGCTCATCATTGTTGAGGAAGCATCAGAAGAACTACACGACCAATAACCTAGAGTTGGCAGGAGTGGTATTTGCGTTGACTATGTGGTGACACTACTTGATGCGAGAGCGGTTTATAGTTTATTCTAACTACAAGAGTCTCAAGTATATCTTCTCCTAGAAGGAAGTGAACCTAAGATAATAGAGATGGATAGAGTTCCTCCAAGACAATGATTTTGAGATATTATATACTCTTATAAAGGGGAACATGGTGGAAGATGTGCTCAGTATAAGGACTAGGTTTAAGCTACTGAGTGAGACGACATAGCAATTATCCATGATGAAGTTATCCCTCCTGGATGATGGTTATGATATTTACCTAAAGTCAATGGTTGTTACTCCCCCACTCATACAATGAGTCAAGGAAGTACAAATGGGGGATGTTGACTGTGAGGCCTGACGTTCTCAGATACCCTCAAGGCAAGTTCTTGATAAATTCTCGATAGATAGAGATCACATCATCCTTTTCAGAGGTTTAACCATAGTACCAGTGGAATTGGGGGAGGTGGTGTTGTGGGGGTTCGATAATTCCCCACTGGTGGAACATCATGGAGTGGAAAAGATGTACCAGGACCTCCAACATCAGTACTGGTGGCCAGGGATAAAGAAAGTAGTGGCTGAGTTCATTTCACAATTCCTCACTTGTCAGTAAGTGAAGGTCGAGCACTAGGTTCCTGTAGGATTGACTTAGCCACTCAAGAAACTAGAGTGTAAATGGAAAGATATCTCAATGGACTTAGTGATGGGGTTACCTTGTGTATATAGAGGTCGTGACTCTATTTGGGTGATTTTTGACCAACTCACCATTTTGGATCATTTATTACCCATCCAGGAGTAGGGAATAGTAGAGGGATTGGGATGCCTCTACATCCAAGAGATAGTGAGGCTTCATGGGGTTCCATTGAATATCATCTCAGATTTTGAAGCCCTTTTTACATCCCGGTTATGGAAGGGATTACAGGAGGTGTTCGAAATGAAACTACGCTTGAGAATATCTTTTCATCCCCAAACATATGGTCAGACAGAGTGGACCATATAGGCCTTGGAGGACAAGCTTCATGCTTGCGTCTTTTACTTTGCTCATGGTTGGGAGGAACACCTACCACATGTGTATTTTTCATACAACAACAACTGTCACTCCACAATTGAGATGACACCATTTGATGCTTTGTACATGTGACCTTAATGATCACCCATACACTGGACAGACCCCAGGCAGTCGGCACTCATGGGTCTAGAGTAGGTATGGCCTACCACTAAGAATGGGAAGATCATCCAGGACCAGATGAGGACTTCACATAGTAGGAATAAGTCTTATGACGATAGGAGATAGAGAACCTTGTATTTTTATGAGGGAGATCATGTGTTATTTTGGTTCTCACCCCGACAAGGATTGCAAAGATTTGGTCGGGGTGGAAATCTATCTCCGAGGATCATTGATCCTTTTCGGTTCCTAATCAGAGTTGGTGATGTGGAATATGACCTAGATCTTCCCCCAAAGATGCACCAAGTGCATGATGTTTTCTATGTGTCACATCTAAGGAGGTAAATGCATGATCCATCACATATCATCGAATGGGGAGATCTATACATTGACGTTGGGGTGATGTTTCCAAAGTTACCAGAAGAAATAGAGGATCTATAGGAGTGGGTCCTACATGGATGGTCGATTCATCTAGTACACATCCAATGGCAGCTTGAGAATCTCTAGAAGAAAAAAAGGGAACACGAGGCTCCGATTCATGCCCAGTACACCTATATTTTTGTTTATTCGTTATTTCGACTTTTGAGGATGTAAATCCCTAAGGTAGGGATAATGTAACATCTAATAAATTCTATGTAACTTTTTATTATTTTTATGGAATTATTTTTATACTACTAAATTCAACGGAACATAATTCCAAGGTCCGGATATCCTGGAACAAAATTTTGAACTTTTTAAAGGTATGTTCAGTAAATGTGCGAGTGGGATTTTCTATCTTTGGAATCATAACTCAGATAAAAAATCCTAGGGTACCGTTGAATTCATAATGTCGGGATTATCCTAGAAATAACTTATCTTCGGTCGGAAAGGTCCAAGTGGAAATGTTTTTTTTGGACATTTTGAGAAAAAAATAATTTAAATCAATTATTTTATTGTCCTTCTCACTTTTGAGTAGAAGACGACGGTGCTGCGAGGAAATGACATGGAGAGGACGATGTACATTAATGTGGTTCATTAATGGCTCGTTAAACTCATAGCGTAACAATTCTTTAACGATGCGTAATAGAGACACTATTTATTAAATAAAATAGTATAACAACGTGATATCACATCATAATGGGAATGCTGTGATGTTCTTCTATTTATAATTATACATACTGGGAAAATATGTATTAAAGAAATTGAAGGATTCTCTAGTGAACCATTGATGAACTTCCTCCCCAGTGAAGAATGAAGAATGCCAGAAGAACTTCTTCTTCAACGCCTTTCAAATATTTGAGATGGGAAGCGACGTCGACCTCTTAAACCCCTCAAGGAAAAATGTGCTGCAATAAACTTGAAAGATGTAGGGGTTTTTAATTTTAAATGTTCTTACCCATTATTTTTTGAAAAATAAAGAATGTTGGTCAACCCATGAACCTGTTGATCCATAGATCATGCATTATTACAAGTGGGTGACTTTTCATTGGGGGTGATTATTTGGGAATAAACATTTTCATGAATGATTGAACTAAAACCTCCCCGAACCTCCCCTTGTTAAAGCCTATATTGCGGAGGGCCCATGATGATATAGACAAGGCCTAAGAACCTCTTATCATGTGCTCTTGGTGGGAGAATTCTCAAGTCGATGACAAGGCTGACATGAAGGCTTCATGGAAAAGACATCCTCACCCGGACACTATTGGCATAACCAGCGTAAGGAACGGACCACCAGAATGCGTCCGGTGGCCCGTCAAAGATTATTCTAGTGTGCCGACATAGGTGGAGGTAGTGTAAGATGACCTCGCCGACTGTGTGGCGATGGAATCCCTCACCGATGATCCATGTTGAACGGGAGGCCTTTTCTCGTCCGTTGTGGCGACGCGCAGGAGGACGTGATGCCAGCTAGGTGCCACGTGGAGGGGTGGCCCACGTTCGGGAAACCCTGACGGCCCGAGTCCCTATGGCCCATCTGCCATGACATGAGTCAAACACGGAACAAGGAGGGTGCCTCATAAAAGTTGTAGCCTACCCTTGTGGACCACGTTCAGATTGGTGGGGATGCGGCTGGTTGCCGCGTCCTAGGGGCTCACATGGGCGCACAACACAACCAGTATCCTTGATGGTGGGATGATCCCCCAGTAGGCTAGACCCATGTCGGTGGGATGGACATGCGCCTGTAGGCCGAACCAATGCCTCTTCAGGCAGGTCCGAACTAGCCCGGGTCAGCAGGCGACCAGGCGGGCTGGACCCTCTGCCAACTGGGCCGGGTCTAGTGAGGCCTATTGGGCCTGGCACACTAGAAAGGACTATCCATACCGAACCTGATCCACACTAGGTAAGGTTGGGTCTGTCAGAATAACTGGGGTATGTGGGACCCCCGATCTGGGTTGGTTGGTCGGTCTAACTGGGTTGGACCGGGCCACATCGCAACTGGCCCCCTTGTTTACTAAAACACCCGTATCTTTCAAAATGCATGTACGATTGATGAGATGTTTGCAGCATTGTTACCCTCTCAAGGGGACAAATCTTTTGAAATGACTTGTGGTGACTTCCATAGATGCTGAGAAGTGAAAAATGGCTTGAGGAGCGGTTCTCCCAAGCGAGCTACATACAGAACCCTGCGGTTGGCTCAGACACAAAGACTTCTCAATGATGGCCCAGTGGGAAGAGGATCTATGAGACCTAGTAGAACCATGGTGGGGAGAGGCTCTATGTGACCTAGCATACCCACAATACTCGAGAGGATGAGTACCTCACATCAAATAAGGTGGGAAGCAGTTTTGTGTGACCCGATAGGCCCACAATGAGTAGAAACTCTATGTGACCCAGTATACCCATGTTAATAATCTAATTTGAGCACCACATAAGTCCAATATTAGTGGGAAATTGGCTTTGTGTGACATGATAGGCCCAATTTACTCGATATAGGAGGAGTTATCTAGCATCCTAGGAGTTTAACCTTTGTAACTGACAATGCTACTGTTACTACCATAGAATATACCTAGTGTGAGATGCCTTGTGTTTCGTGCTTTAATTTGAGGAATTTATTTGTGTTATTTCTTTTATGTTTTTGGGTCCCTACTAAGTACTATGTTACTCACACCTGAATGGGATCTTCCCCCATGTGTTTTCTTTGGTGAAGAAGACTTCCGTTTCAATATGGGTGCTCAGGGAGATGGGACGGACATACTCTACGATAGTGGACTTGGTGGCGTATGACCAGGACGGGCCTAGTAGGACTGGGATGACAAGACATGCTACTTTGGATTCTAGTAGCTTCACTACTCTCATGATCAGGTGGGGTTTACTATCGATGGTCATTAGAGAAATTTTGGGACTTCATAGTTTTTAGTTCTTTTTTAGGGGTTTCTATTCTGCCCCACTATCTTTCAAATGTACTTTCACTCAGTTTATTCAGTGGTATGATGTTTCCCTTTTTGAGTTGGGTCATTGTTTGGTGTGTGTGCATATAGGTACCCAGGCTAATCCCTCCCACTTGAAGGTTGACACCTTCAGCACTAGTCTCTAGCCCCTGACCTTTGGGAGGTACACTTGGGGTAGTCACAACAAGATCCCCAGGGGACGGGTCATGATAATTATCATATTTTTTTTTGAATCAAACATGGGAGATTATGTATAGGAATTGACGTAAAAATAGGAATGGAATAATTTTTTTCGTCTAAAATAAATTTGATGAGCATAAATATGTGATCTGAAATAAAGAAATTTATATGTATAAAGGTGAAGAAAAATTGAAGGTTTTTTTGAAAGAACATTCACAATAATGGATTTATTTGAGTCAATAAAAATATTAATAGTGGTGGTCATTCAAAGATTATTTCAGAGTTATCAAATGGATGTAAAAATATATTTCTTGAACTATCTAATAAAAGATGAGGTTTTTATTAAATACCTATTGGGAATATTAATTGGAATCAGAGATAATATATGAATATGTTAAAGAAGTAAATTAATGGTATAAAAGAAGAAACATTAGTATTGTATAAAATAATTGACTAATATTTAAATATGGTTAAATAAAAAAGGGGATAATGTTGATTAAAACCCCTTTATCGAGACATCTATGGAAGAATAATTCATGTTTCTCATTTATCTGAAAGATATAATATTTCTTTTTGAAATTTTGTATCTATATGGAAGAGTTTTCCAATAACATGTGGTTAGAATTTGAAACCTCCAATATTATTGATCTAGCATGGTTTTTCTAGTTTGAAAATGGACTAAAATGATAAATACACCTTTACCCATCAGGTTATATATTTAATGGATCAAATAAATAAGATTGACATCGAATAATTAAAATTTATGTTGATTCTTATGATGGATAAAACCAAGAATGGGAATCCTAAGGATTATATATGCATAGATCCTACCATGTATAAGATAACAATTTAGTGAATGTTATATTTTATTGATACTCAATTAGATATTTCATATAAAATATTTTTGAAGACCCATTTTCCAAGTAATCAAAAAAAGGTTCATCTCGTAGTTGTGAAAAAATCCTGACATATATTTATACTCTCATAAAAACATATTGAGATTAGTTATTTTATTATAAAAAAAAGATGGTGCATTGATTGATTAAAATGGATCATATTGGAACTATTCAACAGGTAGAAGGAACCATGTCTACACATTTGGGTGCTAAAGTGTTTAAGAAGCCAATGTTAAAACCTTTTTCTTAACCACATATATTAGATTCATGAAGTTTCAATATTACCAAAAATATGTTAGAATATATTAGTTTTTATTAATTATTTGTGTTTTAAAGGTTCTTTTACATTTGGTTTGAAAGAAAGGGGGTAAACAATGTTGGTGATGAAATTTAATTAAGAAAATAATGGTGGTGACATTATGTAAAATTGGGGGTGAAAAATATTGGGGAGGTATGATTTATGAGAAATGAAATTATATGGGAATTAAGAAATGGGATATATATATATATATATAATTATACAAAATTTCGTTTTGGACTTGGTTTGAATTAAGTATTTCTTGAGATATGAAATTCTCAAATAATTGTTTTTCTATAATGATAATTTCACACATAGACTTCCCCTGAAAGATAGGTTAATCCATTTAAATATAAATTAGTAAAAAGTGTATATTCGACTAAATTTCACCTATGATATTCAAAAAAACCCAAGGAAGGGAATGTTGAAAAAATGGAATTCAATGATGAAGGATTATGGAATCAAGTTCGTGCTCAATATAATATTAGAATTTAGAGGATGTGATTTTCTGGATGGAATAGATATTGGGAATTTTTTTTACTTTTATTTAAAATTTAAGTTATATTTAATATTTTAAAGATAATTTAATGTCAAAAAGATTTATTTTGATAAATTCTCCATGATAATATTAATGAAATAAATGGATACCATGAAAGAGTTATGTATTAGATGTATTGCATGAAAAATTTTCTGGTATTAGGATTTCATGAAAGAATAATTTATAAGAAATATTTTATGAAATAATTTGGTAGTTTCAACATCATTTTTGAAAAGAAAGTTGTAGGACCATGTGATCATAAATAATAATTGTTATACATATCCAAAAAATCATTGAAACAAAGGATTAAATTTATGTTATTTTTTCTTATACAATTGATAAATATTAATTCTAATTGGGGGGAAACTTTCCAAAACAATATCCTATGAATAAATTCCTAAGAATATCATTTAGAGAGGATAATTAATTGATGGATGATTAGAGTGAACTCATCTCTTCGTTCGTAGATATAAGATAGAAGCATGAAGAGCATAAATGAAATTTATAACAATGATGTACTTTTATGGAAGATTAATCCATTTAGAACTTATATGAATGTATATTTATTCTATAAAATAAAACTTAAAATTATACAGCATATTGAATTGGTTTTTTCAATAATAAACCACATAGAACATCCATGGTGAGAAGTACTTAACAAAACATTCCTGAAAAAATAAAAATTTTCTGAAAAGCTTATCATAAGTTTATGTGATGTTATATATTGTCACATGAGACTATTCTGAGAGTTCATGGATTTAATTAGAGTTTTATATTGTAGATTTAATAAATAAAATCATATTCTACATTAGTTTTTAATTTGAAGTGACCTTAATGTCAATAAAATTAGAATACATCTATATAATGGAGAGATTAAAGGTGGAGTTAATGGGATTTTACTATGGTAAGCAATGTGTTAATCACTAAACTAATTTTTTATGTTAGTGACACTGGAATGAAGTGACCATGGGAAAATCATTATATTCCTAAACCAACAATATTTTATTCAACTTTATAATCTCCATTGTATTCTCTATGTATGTAGACATTATTGGTGAACAATGTAAAAATATTACTGTTATTTTATTATTATTCAGTTTTATATTGCTAGCCACAAAATGTATTCTAATTTATTTAATCAGTTCCTACCAACATGATAATAATATCCAATGGTACAAGAGAGAGAATTTCAGTTTCAAATTATCAACAACTACGGGATCATTTGGGTATTGTGTGTGTAACAATTTTTTTCTTCTTATTTTATAATGTATAATTGAAGGATTTATGGTCATTTGGTTGGATGTGATTTGGTTTATGTTTTTGTTTTCTATTAGTAATTGAATTTTTGTAGTGAATATCATGAAATTTCTTATTAATATTTGTGGGTTTTATGATTATTTAAGATAAATATGGATTGAAAATAGAAAATTCATTTTTTACATGGGTTATATTCCAAAATAGTAATATGGGTAACAATTGTGATTAATTATTAATGTTAATTGGAAATTTTCCATGTAGATCTATTACATTCTAATGTGTTTTATGTAATTATCTAAAGAAAAATTTAAGGTGAATAATCATTTTACTGGATAGTTTTTTCCAAAATATAATATACATATTTAATTGGTTGATATTAGAGAAAAATATTTCTTAGTAATGTTATGATTTAATACTATAATTAATATATTCCAATCTGGCCCACTTCATGAGATACATGGTTTTCTACATAAATTTTCTCCTTTTTGGGAAAATGTACGCAATCTATCACTAAACCATGAATCGTGGGATAAATCAAAATGCATAATTTATGCACTGATTGGAAAACTAGTTGAAAAAACCCATGATTTTATAGAAGTTACCCAAATACTCTAGTACATAACACCCCAAGTTTCTATGAATTTATTTTTTCCAAATAAATTATATTTTATTGATAGCTTGTGTTGCATGCAACACCGAGTTGTCTGAACCACTAAAAACTATAAAAAATATATTTTCAAAATACTATTATTAACTAGCTATTAAAAATTTAAAGATGAATATGAAAAACCACATAATAATTATTATTTTCAATGATCATAAATAAATAAAACATATTTATAAAATGTAATTAATTTCTGATATCACCTTTATATGTTTTGAAAATTAAATATTCTAAAAAAATTATTTATTTTTTTAGACAAGAAAAAATTATTTTTCTAATTTTTTAGAAATTTAATTTGTTAAAATAACATTTATTTTTTAATTCAAAAAAAAAATATTATCCTAGGGTATGTTTTGGGGATTTTTCTGAAATGATTATATTTTCAATTAATATTGAAAAATACTAGGATTTATTGAAAACTATATTTCAGTTTAAAGAATTTATAAAGTTCATATTTGTTTTAAAATGGTACTAAAAATAAAATAAGTTTATTTATTTTTATATTAATAAAATTATGATCATTGGAATCATTATAATTATTAATTGTTATAATTGTTTTTGAAACTTTTTGGCATTTTCTATAAGGCACCATGCCTTAAAAATTACATAATCTAGAATTATGTTAATAATCCACATTGAGGATCTTTTTAGATTTATAGATTTAGAGAATTAGGTTATAAGTTATACATAACAAATTTAATGTTACTTGTAGACACTTCTATGCACTATCAATTTTTTATAAAACAAAAATTCAAAAAAAGAAAAGAAATATGTTTAGGTCCAGGTTTTTAGACAACATGACTTTTTCTTGACTCCATCCTTATCCATAATATTATTTATGTCTTGTGAAAAATATTTCAAAACCTGTTATGAGCAAAAAAAATATCAGTAAGGAATATATAAATAAGAAAAACAGTTAGTTTTTCAAAACAACAAGTAACGCATGAATACTTTATCATAAAGTAATACGTTTCATCTTTAAGAAGTAGCAAAAACACTTCAACAAATATAAGATCATTTATTACACTTTTGTAACCAAAAGATTACCATAAATCCCATATAAAGTAACATATAACATATAAAGGGAACTAGGGACATAAAAATACGTAAATGGAATAACCATATGGCCGACTTCCAAACAAATAACTAAATGGAATAGCCATACAACCGACTTCCTTGCCCAATGCATTAGAGGCTATAACGTAACCACCCATCCTTGGTTTATCATGGAACCACCCATCATTTGGTTTACCACGTAATCACCCATCTTTCTATTATTATGTAACCACCCATCAAATGTCCAAGTACCATTATATAATCTTAACACATAAAATATTTGAAATATTATCATTTCACTAACAACATTTCATTTGCAATCAAGTGGAATCATTTCAAGATATTGAAATACTAAATCCATTTCAAAAATCACTTTCAATAAAAAATTACATAAAAATAGTATATGGTATTTATTTTCCATTTAAAAATATAACATCTTGTTAAGTAACCATATATTAAATAATGCTCGCGGCGGCAGAATGGTCATTGTCACCGCATACGTTTAATACATTCCTTTTGATGTTTAGTAAAACGATTCATAGAAAAAATATTCCATTTAAAAGAAATTAAAAGTCAAAGTGTTTTATACATTGTATAATAGAATGTCATGTATAAATCAAAATATTCCTCAATGAATGAAGATTGAGACGAAGTACCTTACAATGAATCTGGATCGTCACATTTGTTCCTTGTTCTTCTCGAATAATAAACTTAAGTTAATTTACACTTTCATCAATTTTTTTAATTTTATTATTCCTTTTATATCTCCTATTATCTCTTCATAAACATTACATAATTATTTATGTTAACATCGGTTGTTTTGTCGATATTTGGTACTTGAGTCAAAAATGAACTTGTTACACTCACAAATTTTCTATGTGGTCAAAAGTAAATTATCTATTGAATCATATTAATGATTTAGATATCATATATATAATATATATCAATTATATATTGGTATTTATAATGGTACATAACATTTGAAGATATGAAATTAAATGCACCGTTCATGGAGACAGTAATCCGTACACACACATGAACGCTACTTTAATTTCTTTTTCATATTTAAAAGAATGAAAAATAAATGATATATTGATATATTATAATTAAAGTATAATATAAATTTTTATATACGTAACATAATTTCATTAACTCCATCCTTTATATGTTCTATGTATGTCATGAATGAGTCATATTATTTTTTGGGGGCGGTAGTCTGCACTTTCTCAAATGAAATTATTTTTTTAAAAAAGTTAAGGCCATGCCCTATTTATTGAAGATAAGAAAACAACAGTACAAAAGAGAAAAGATCATAAAAAAGGTTTACAACCCAAAAATAATTCAGCTAGAGGTCAAGTTTCTTCCTTAACTTCCCACATATTTTCTTCTCTTCTTCTTGAATTGTATTCCAGTCAATTCGTCCACGACCTCATCCATGACCTCTGCCTCTAAGATTGCGGTCAAACCTATTTGTAAGGGCTTTCACCCTTTAAATTACTCTCTCAGAATCAGTTCTATCTGATTCATATTCATCATGATGCACCCTAAATGTATCTGAAGAGGGCTCCTTTGATTCCACTACTTTTTATTCTTTAGGATGTTCCACTCCCTCACATGTATCTTGCATCCCACAATCATATTTGTTCAGATAAGAAGATGTGGTACCTTCATTTGATTGCGTATCATCCACATGGTGGTGCTTTGTATTTCTTGCTTTTTTGTAAGTAAAAAGCTGAAATCCATATTCATAAACTAAAGCTTTATAGGTGCTTACTTTCATCAAATTCTCATTGGAATTGGAAATTTTAGTAGAGTCAGAGACTATAATTTTCTTACCGTTCCAGACCCCGGAGTCTTTCCCATCCTTTTCACCTTTATTTTTCAGTAGTTTCCTTGTTTTCATATCAACATTTTTTCTACTAACATCATTAGAAAAAATTTCAGCCCAAGTCCTTGACATAGTTACCTAATTATGCGGCACAGAGGCATTGGTCCCTCCATCTCCTGTTGGCTTAGCTATGTCCACATTGTCACATATCCAGTCATCAGGATTCAGTTTTCTAGGCTGATCCGAATTAGGTTCATCCTTTTAATCATCCTGTATATTATTTTGCAGAGGAGATATTTTCAACTTTCTAAAGAAATTTTTCAAGTCATGCCCAGTCATGTCACAAAAGCAACATTTAAGATGTCGTCTACAAGAAGAGTTTACATGCCCAATAATCTTGCAAGTCTTACAAAATTTTGGGATTTTCTCATACATAAATTTCAAGTCAATAACATCATCATCAGTGGATAAAAGAACCATATGTACTAGTTTCGAACCCAAATCAACCTCAACTAAAAAACTGGGGAAGTGAAAAAATCCTGGCATTTTCTATTTCCTTGTCATTTTTTATCAGAATTCCAATTGAAAATGCAATATCATATATAATTTTTTGATGCCAGAGGATCCAGTTCAAGCCATATACACTTACCCAAATTTGAGAAGTCGAGTTATAAACATCAAATGTATTAAACTTCTTATCCCATTAATGAAGGTGCATAATTCCTTGTTTGAGCACAATTGACCCAAAACTCCATGCGCGAACCTTGAGCTCATCAGATGAGAATAGAAAATGAAAGTATCCCCTTCCCATTGAAACACACTTCAAGTTGGAAAATCCCCATATGTTTGATATCTTCTCAACTAACACATCAAGTTTCATTGGATATGAGACTTTAGGAAGAAAAAGGCATGCAATGATGGAAAACTTACCCAATATAAGTCTCTCTAATATCTCTTGTGGGTCTGCTCTGATATGGGCAACAATGCCCTTTCTACGGATGGAGGAATCCTTCAAGCATTTAAGGTTGGTGAAGGATCTGGTCGTATGACATTGAGGCAACGTAACGTTAGAGGGATTCACCTCCCTGATGCCATTAATAGTCTTCATATCCCCAACATAACGGTTCAATCGAAGATGAGGGAGAGGCACATCAGACAGATCGTTCACCTCCTTACTGCCACTTTCAAGAGTCCTCATTGTCTGCAGTGGCTTCAAAGGGATGTGAAAATCAAATCTACTTGGGTCAAGCAAGTTTTCCGCCATGGTTTCTCTAATATTGGCATGAAATAAAGTCTTACTAAGATTAACAAGTAGAAAATAAATAACCGAATGTAAAAAAGCTTCGAATATTGAAGGAATATTCTCTGAAGGAGGCGAGATCAAAAGACAATCTGAAGAAGAGTGGCGAATGAAGATCTGGTGGGTTTCGTATTTGAAGCAAGCCTTCCGTGAAGGTGGTGAAGTCCGAAGTTAGATCAAGGCAGCACAATGGAGCTTCAAAGCATTCCGTGAAGACAATCATAACCTTAGTGGGCCAAAACCTAGATCTGGAGATAAGAGAGAACCAAGACCTTCTCTCTCATCCCGTCCCCCCTCAAATGAAATTATCGTATTTACACATTTTGGAAAGAATAAAGGTAAGATTTTAATAAATAAAATAATATCACAAATAAAATATATATCATATATCATATATAAATACAGTTCCATTATAATGGGCACCATGAGAGGTGGAAGGGGAAAATTGAACAATCATCGTTTCATGAGTCAACAGTTTGCCGTCCACAGAAAAAGTATGTTCATATCCATTAGATGGAGGAGTGTGTAAGTGTAGTTAGAATACTTATCATAAAAATACTAGTATATTTAGTATACTATTGTTTTTTTTCTATCAAATATTAAGAACATAATAGGGAGAGAAGATGTAAAATAATGGAAAGGAACTCTAGAGAAGACATTTCCTGTAAAACGTATAACTCTCTTTCATTTTAGCCAAAGTGATTTTTGAATTTCCTTCCACCTAAGGTAAGGATTATAGGAGGAATAGAGGGATGTTGGGAGATTTTTGGAGAACATTTTTTTTGAACCAATGGGCTTTAGAGGTGTGAGTAAGATGTTAGAGGTGGTGTCCTTTTATAAGAGGGCGAGGGGTACTTTAGGAATATGTTGAAAGATTATTTTATTATAAAATGAATTTCAATTTTAAAAAGGTCCACAACTCATTTAAATAGAATATAAGATTAATATTATTTAAAATTCTTTAAATTAATAGTTTTTAGGAATTTTTTGGTTTCAAATTTAACCTTATCATTTAGCTTTAACCCTTAGTTAACAAATTTAACTCTTACAATGTCTTCTTGTGTATTCATACTATATGGTTAATATAGTTACCATAAAATTCCAATAGATCCTAAAGTTGTTAATTAATGATAGTTACAAAATTATCTAAGACATTTGGCTAAATATTAGTTTTTAAGACTATTATATCATTTAATAAAATAATATTTGTTTTTAAGACTCATTTATGTTAACTTTAATACTATTCATATAATAACTTTTCATAAATCCATAAAAACTTGATTCTTTAGAAAATACTTCCTATATTAAAATATAATAAGTAATAATCATCCCTAAAATTCTTGGATTACATAAATAGTTTGGTAATAAATTTATTTTAATATATATAATATATTTTATTTAAATATTTCATTAATATGGTAATCAATACACCACCACTGTATCAAAAATATATTTATTTATTTGATGCCTAAAATTTATAAATTAAATACCATGATGTAGAAAGTAATTTTAGATTTATAATAACTATTTATATTTAAAAATATAACTTATTTAACCCCATATAATTTTTTTTTCTAAAATATACATGTTTGGGTTATATTTTCCTTAACTTTAAATTAAATGTAATTAAATGTCATTTTCACATCCAAATGGCTCTATGGGGTCCCAAAATGGACCCAAAGATGTGAATGGTCATAAATATCTCATCCAATAAGATTAGGAAATGTGTTAGGGTAATTTAATGTTATTATAATATTTCTTTTTTACCCTTATTTACTAGATTTACCTTTAACCATGGTAAATAAAATATTTAATAATGATACTATTCATAATATATAAAAATTAAAGGCACCTATTTTCAAAATTTAGTATTCCTGATTCCAAATATGAAATCCATTTTTTCAAATTCAAAACACATAATTGGAAGAAATTAATTTAAAATTAATTCCCATTGTAAAAACCAAAAAGCATGCTTCTAAAAAGTAATAACTATCAAAGGATTGACATGTTTTTATGTCCAATAAAAAATTAAAATTACTTAAAATGACAAAAATAATACTAAATAATAAAAAAATAATCTAATTACAGTTCAAAATTAATTAAAAAGATAATAAATCCATAAAAATAAATCATATGAAAAGACATTTTTGACTTGACATGCAATATTTTTCACTATTCATTAAAAAATGAATTTTATCAAAAAAATACCAAAAATTTACCGATTGTAAATTTTGATGTCCCAATTCTAAAGAAGAAGTTTTTTTTGTAAAATGAACCATATAAAATTTAAAAAAACAAGATTTAAAAAGGTTTCCCCATCAAAAGTCCGTAAAACTACCTTTTAAAAATATTAAAGTATTTATGCTTAAAATTGGATCCATTCTCATTTTAACCCTGTAACATTTTTTGGATAAATATTAAACATTTAAAAAAAATCTGTAATCATAATAAGGTTAGTTCTGTTCATTCCTACAGATACAAAAACTAGGTGTTAACTTCCATTTAAAATAATAATATCATATTACTATTTTTTCAGTATAACTCATCCTTGTGTGAAACATAAGATTTCAGAGAAACCCATTGTTGCGTGTCTTATACGCCATCGAACATGGCACCCCCTTTCAAGTAAAATTAATATTTAATTAAAAAATATTAATAAATATGATAATTTCATATTCTTTATTTACCTGGGATATTACATCCTTTCCCTCTTTTGTAAATTGCATCCTACTAATTTTATTCACGTATCAAATAAGTGGGGGGTATTTATCCCTCATAGAATTTTCATATTCCCATGTTTCATATTTAAACAAATTGTTTTTACACAAAAACATTACCTGATGAATTACCATATTCCACAACACTTTTTCTCTTCTTTCTAGAATCTAGACTGGTTGTTCCTCATTAGAAAGATTCTCTTGCAACTGAACTATCTCTAGACTCAAAACAAGATATGAATTCATAATATACTTTCTCAAAATTGAAACATGAAAAACATTGTGTACCAAGGATAAACATGGAAGTAAAACCACTCTATAAGAAAATGACTCAACTGTTTCCCTGATTTTATATGGTCTATTGATCCTCATACTCATATTTCCCTTCATACCAAAACACATCACATTTCTCCATAGAAAAACATTGAGAAAGATAGGATCACCTACCTCGAATGAATGATAATTCCACTGGTTATCTGCATAACTTTTCTGAATGCTTAGAGCTTTTCTCATGTGATTCAAATCAATTGAACTTTTTCTGTTATTTTTTCTACCAATTCTGGTCCCCTCATCTTTATTTCACCTACTACATCCCAAAAAGCTTGAGTATGACACCGATTTCTATATAATTCCTCAAATTGAGCCATCTGTATACTGGAATGAAAACTATTATAATTATAAAACTCAATCAAAAGAAGATATTGGTCCCAACTTCCTTGGAAATCCATTGAGAAATCACATAGCATTTCTTACAAGGTATGAATTTTTCATTCTGACTGCACATCTGATTGAGGATGAAAAGCTGTACTAAAATGTAATTTAGTACCCAACGACTTCTGATGGAATTTAAAAAAGATAGAAGTGTACCTTAGATCATGATCAGATACAATGGAGAGGGGAACTCCATGCAATTTGACTATATATTTAACATACAACCAAGAAAGTTGATCTAGAGAAAAAGTATCTCAAATATAAAGGAAATGAATAGATTTAGCCAATCGATCAACAATAACCTAGATTTAATTGTTCCTCGAGAAGTCTTTGTTAATCCCACTATAAAATATATGGACACATTTTCCAATTTCCTCTATGGAACTTGAAAAGTATGAAGAATACATTTTGGTATCTTCCTCTATCCTTTAACCTATTGAAAAATAATCCATCTCAAGGTAAATTTACCAATATCGCTTTTTATTCCATCCCACCAGCAATACTCCCAAATATCTATTTAAATCTTTGTACTACCATGATGAACTTAAATTGGAGAACTATATTCTTAACGTAATAAATCTTTCTTCAACTAGGAATCACAAGGTCAACAAAATGTTCTTAAAAACCTCAAAATAAATTCCTTATCATTGTTAAATTTAGGTAACTTAGCCTTTTAAACCAATTATACTTTTTTCTGCAACTCACCATCTTCTTTTTGTGTTTTCTTAATTCTATATACTAGATGTTATTTACCTACTACCTAAAACAATACAGAGAAATTCCAAAAACCAACAAATTCCAATCTAAAATTCATCAAATAAAAAACCAAAAGATGTCAGTATGAATGTATCATGGTTAAAGTAGCATTACTCTTTTGACTCAAATCATCAACCAATTTGTTTACCTTTACCATATGGTAATGGATCATGCAATCCTAATACTTGATTAATTATATCCATCTCCTCTACCTCATGTTTAATTATTTTTGAATGAATATATACTTCAGAAGTTTGTTATCAGTATATATTTCACACTTTAATCTATATAAATTATTCCTCCAAATTTTTAAAGAAAATAAAAAAGTAGCTAATTCTGTATCATGTGTAAGGAAATTTAACTCATGAGTTTTCAAATTATGTTAAGAAAAAGCAACTACCTGATCATTATGCATAAGGACACAACCAAGTCCTTTCAACAAAGCATAACTATAGATAACCAACTAACCATTTCTCAAAGGTAATGACAAAACTAGAGCATTCACCGATATTCTTTTTAATTTTTGAAAACAATCATAACATTCATTTTTCCTAATAAATTTAACCCCTTTTGAGTTAAATTAGTAAGTGGGATAGATAACTATGCCAAATTTTAAACATTTCTTTGGTAATAGCCTACCAAACCAAGAAAAATATGGATATCTGTGATATTGGTAGGTCATGGACACTCTTCAAAAACTTTTGTTTTAGAAGGGTCAAAAGTCATGCCATCTTTATAAATAATATGACCAAGTAATGAAATTTTTTACAACAAAACTCACACTTTTTGTATTTTGTATATAATTTCTTTTCCTTTAAGGTATTCAAGACAACCCTCAAGTGGATTTTATGCTCCTCTTTACTTTTAGAGTGTACCAAAATATTATCAACAATCATAACCACAAAATTATCCATAAACTCACAGAAAATTCTATCCATAAGATCTATGAATACAACAGGTTAATTGGTTAACCATAAAGGCATAACTAAAAAGTAATAAAGGACATATATAATATGAAACACAATATTCATAATGTCTTATTCCTTTACTTTCAACTGATGGTACACTAACCTTATGTCAATATTTGAAAAATTCTGAGCTCCTTGGAGGTGATCAAACATATCACTGATATAAGGAAAATGATACTCATTCTTAACAGTTATGTTATTAAACACTCTATAATCAAGGCATAGTCTCATTGAACCATATTTCATTTTAACAAAAAAGACAGAAGCACCCCATGGTGATATTCTAGGTTGAATGAAACCTTTATCTAATAACTCCTAAAATTTCTTCCTTAAATCTAAAAGTTCTATTTGGTCCATTTTATAAGGGGGTTTTGAAATTGTCTTAGCATCACAAACTAAGTCAACAGTAAATGAAACTTCACGGTTAGATATTATACTAGAAAACTCATCAAAAAAACCACTAGATACTCATTTACAACTGGAACATCATTAATCTAAAAAGTTACTTTGTTTTAAAAAATATACACAAGGTAGCGTTCATTTCCATATTTTACTAGTTTCTCACCTTCCTAACATGTTATCAAAAGTAAGGGTTATTTCTTGTACAAAAACTGAAATTATTTCTGTAAAGAAACCTCTTTAGATCTATAGAAAATATTAGCATGATAAAAATAAATATGATCCATACCCAAAATAACATCAAACTCTAACAGAGGAAAAATGATAATGTTTGAAGGTAGATTCTTTCCACACAAATGGGAAAGAAGGTTCTTATAATTTATTTTTGTCTCAACACATCCTCCAGGTGTTTTTTCCACAAGTTCAGGATTCATATATTGAGATAGAATTCCAAATTTACTATAAATATTCATAGAAATGAATGAGTGTGTAGACCCTGAATCAAACAACATATTGAAAGAAACTGAAAAAACAAACAAAGTACCTAATAACACTTCATTTGATGGTCCCCTATGAACCTTAATATAGCAAAGGATTTCTCTACACCCTTATGATTTTGATCTATCTTGTTTCCACCTTGGGTAATCATATTTGGACACACATAGACATAATTCCCAAACTCATTGCAACTAAAACACCTTACCACTGGATTTTCATTTCCTTCTGTATCATCTTACTTATAGTTACAAGCAATATGAATAGTCTTACACACTAGAAGCACTTTTCGGATTTTGAGAGACATTATCTAGGATTTTATTTACCACACTTCTCACAATATGAAAATTTAATTTTCCTACCTCCATACTTCTTTGATGAATACATTAATTTTCCTGCCAACTTGACCTCTTCTTTTTCATCCTCTCATGGAACACCTAATCATCAGAAAACTCCACTTCTACTTTCTCAGAATATATGATAAGTTTCTCATAGCTTTTTAATTCACAGGAGGCTAATACCTTTCGATATCGTGAGTTCAATCGTGAGTAAAATCAATTTATCTTACTATCAATATCTCAGATGAAATTTGGAGCATACCCTTCCAGTATAGTGAAATTTTCTTTATAAGAATCAACTAAGTCATCATCCTACCCCAATTACAAGAATTGTTTTTCCAACCTATGTCGATCCACCTTAAAATTTTTTTTCTCAAGAAGCATACCTTTAAATTATTCCCTACAGAGAGCATCAATATCCTCACGGTCCCATATATTTTAACCATCAACCACCACTGATTGGCTTCTCCTTCAAAACTGTAAACATCAAGACTAACCATTTGATTTTCTGTACACCCCATGACATCAATTTTTTTTTCCAATTCTTCGATCCACTTTTCAACTTTCACAGGTTCATATTTTCCTATGAATGATGGTGGATGCTTCCTCATGAAATGCTCCACTACAAACATGTTCATATGTAGTTGATCTGGTTGATCTCGTGCATGGACACCACATCCATTTATCACCAGAGTCAACTGATCCATCACTACAACAAACTTTTCAGTTCCAATTATATCCATCTTAGGATGATGATTTGGAAGGTAATTCTCCTCTGTATGCCTTCCCAACATAGCTTCCATGTTTTCTCTGTGAAAAACCATTCTGAACAAACATATATTAAATGAAGAAACATGGTAATATTCAAATGTTATATCATTTCTATTTTAATATAATGTAAAAATAATTTATAGATATTCTATTAATAAAATCCTAACTCCAAAATTTATCTAAACCGACCTATGAAACCAATTACATGTACCCATGCCTTTAACATTACATAATCTTGAATCAAGTTAATAATTCACATTGATGATATTTTCTTGTTTAGATTTGTAGAGAATTAGCTCATAGATTATACATAAAAACTTGAATGTTACAAGTAGATACTTCTATTTACTATCTATATTTTTATAAAACAAAAACTCTACGAAAAGAAACATGTTTACTTCCAGGTTTTTAGACACCATGACTTTTCTCTAATCCCATCCTTGACTATATTACTCTTTAATACCATTGAAAAACATTTCAAAATGTGGGATGATAATAAAAATCTCATTAATTGATTCATAAATAATGAAAACTATTAGTTTTTCAAAACAAAAAGTAACCCATGAATAATTTATCATAAATTAATACCTTTCTCCGTTAAGATGTAGAAAAACTTCACTAAATATAAGCTCATTGCTTACCATTTTTTAACCAAAATATTACCACAATTCCAATATAAATCAACATATAACATATAAAGGTAACTTGGGTCATAAACATACTCCAATGGAATAACCATATGGTCAAGTTCTGTACATATCACAAAATAGAATAGCCATATGACCGAATTCCATACCCAATGAATTGGAGGTTATAACCTAACCACCCATCCTAGGTTTATCATAAAACTACCCTTCATTTGGTTTATCATATTACCACCCATCATTGGTTTATCACGTAACCCTCCATCAAATGTACAAGTACAATTATATAATCATAACAAATAAAATATTACAAATATAAACATTTCACTAATAAAATTTCATTTGAAATAACAAGAAATAATTAAAAGATATATAAATACTCAATCCCTTTCAAAAACCATATTAAAAAAAAATTACATCAAAATTGTATATGGTATTTATTCTCCTTTTAAATATACTACGACTTATTAAGGAACCATATATCAAATAATGCTCGCAGTGGAAGAAAGGTCAATATCACTGCATACGTTAAAAACATTCGTTTTGTTGTTTAGTAAATAAATGTATAGAAAAAAAATTCCATTTGAAATAAATGAAAATTTAAATGGGTTTATATAGTGCATAAAATAATTTTGTTTAAAAATCAAAATTTGCCACAGTAAAAGAGGATTGAGATGAAGTCCCTTACCTTGAATCCGACTCGTCACGTATGTTCCCTGTTCTAAATAAATAATAAATTTAAGTTAATTTATACTTTATTAAAAACATTTTTAGAGTTTATTATTCCTTTAATAGAACTTATTAATTCATTATAAACATTACATAATTATGTAATTTAATATCTGTCGTTTTGTTTATAATTGCTACTTCAGTCAAAAATGAACTTCTCATAATTACCAATTGTCTATGTGGTCAAAAGTACATTATCTCCAGAATGATATTAATGATATAGATATAATATATATAATATATATCTATTATATATATGAATTTATAATAGTACATAACAATTGGAGATAATAAATGAAATGCACCGTTCAGAGAGACGGTAAGCTGTACGTACGCCTGAACTCTACTTTCACTTATTTTTCATATTTAAAGGAATGAAAACTAAATGATAAATGGGTATAATATAATTCAATAATAATATCTTATTTTATATACAAAACATAAGATCATTAACTCCATCTTTTATACGTTACATTTATGGCATGAAAGAGTCATATCACTTTGAGGGGGCAGTAGTCCGTACTTCCTCAAATAAGATTATGGAATTTATACATTGTGAAAAGCATAAATGTATGTTTTAAATTTAAAAAAAAATCATAGAGACAATATATATCATATATAATATATAAATACAATTATATAATATTGTCCACCATGAGAGGTGGTATGAAAAAATTGAACAATCATCGTTTCGTGAGGCAGTTGATCGTCGTCAACAGAAACAATATGTTTATATCCATTTAATGGAGGTGTGTGAAAGTGTTGTTATAATAATTCTCATAAAAACATTCTAGTATATTGAGTATACTTTTGTTGTTATTTAATCAAATAATTATATTATAATAGAGAGTGAAGAAGTAAATTAAGGGAAATGAACTTTTGAGAAGATGCTACCTCTAAAACGTGTATCTCCTTTTGATTTGAGCCAATAAAATTTATTGGATTGTCTTTTATGTAAGGTAAGGCTTCTTGAATAAATATATGTATGTTGGGATATTATTGGAGAAGAGTTTGGATGATACAAGGGGCTTTAGAGGTGTGAGTTAGGGGTTAGAGGTGGTGGCCTTTTATAAGAGGGAGGAGGGGTACTTTCAGAATGTCTTAAAAGATTATTTTATTATAAACTGAATTTTGATTTTAAAAAGGTCAAAAAAGATTTTAATTAGAATATTATACTAGTATACTTCTAAATACTTTTAAAAAATAGGATTTAGAGATGTTTTGGTTTCATATTTAACTTTATCATTTAGCTTTTGCCCTTAGTTAACTAATTTAACTCTTACCATGTCTTCTTGTGTATTCATACTATATGGTTAATATAGTTACTATAAAATGAAAATAGTACCTCAAGTGGTTAATTAATGAAATTTAATACATTATATAAGTAATTTGGCTCAATATTATATTTTTAGTACTATTATATCATATAATAAAATAGTATTTTGTTTAAAAACTCATTAATGTCAATTTTTAAACTATTCATATCATGACTTTTTAAAAACCTATAAAAACATGATTATTTAAAAAATAATAATAAATTAAAATATAAAAAGTCATAATCATACATAAAATTCTTTGATGGAATAAAAAGTTTAAAATAAATTTATTTTAATATTCAGAATCTCATTTATTTAAATAACTAATTAATAAGGCAATCACTACATCATCATTATATTATAAATATATTTTTTTATTTGATGTCTAAAAATTATAAATAAAATACCATGATATATTAAATATTTTTCTATTTTCAATTAATATTTATATTCTAAAACATAACTTATATAACCCCATAAAAAATGTTTTTCTAAAAGATACATGTTTAGGTTATATTTTCCGTGACTTTAAATTAAAAGTAATTTAATGTTATTTTCACATCCAAGTGGCTCTATGGGGTCCCAAAATAGACCCAGGGATTCCCATGGTCAGAAATATATCCTAAAATTGGATTATGACATGTGTTAGGGTAATTTAATATTATTATAATATTATTGTAACCTTTTTTACCAGATTTACCCTTTAACCACGATAAAAAAATATTTGTTGAAGTTACTATTCATACTATCCAAAAATAAAAGGTGCCTATTTACAAAATTTAGGAATACACATTCCAAATTTGGAATCCATTTTACCAGATCCACAACACATAAGTGGCATAAATTATATTAACATTAATTCCCATTGTCAAAACCAAAAAAACTGGTTTTTAAGAAGTAATAACTATCAAAATATTGACATGTGTTTATGTATAATTAAAAAGTGAAATTACATACAATGAACAAAATAGGATTATATAATAAGAAAATAATCTAATTACACTTTTAAAAAAATAAAATAAAATCTAAAAATATAAATAAATCAGATGAAAATACAATTTTAACGTAACATGCAGTATTTTTCACTATTCATTAAAGAACAAACATTATCAAAAAAATACCAAAAATTTAACCAAAGTAAATTTTTATGTCCCACTTATAATGAGAAATTTTATTTTGTTAAATGTAATATATAAAAATGATAAAAACTATATTTAAAATGTTCTCTTCATCAAAATGCTGTAAAATAACCTTTCAAAAATATTAGAGTATTTATGCTTAGAATTGGATTCATTCTCGTTTTAAGCCTCTAACTTATTTTAGATAAATGTAAAAAAAATTTAACAAACATTTTTAATAATAATATTGTTAGTTATTTTAATTCCATCCAATACAATATATAGGCGTTAACTACCATTTAAAATAATAATATTATATTATTATTATTTTTTCAGAATGACTCAACCTTGTGTGCAACAAAAGATTTTAGAGAAACCCATTGTTGTGTGTAAGGTACGCCATAGAACATAGAATATCATTTAAAGTAAAATATATATTTAATTAAAAAATATTAATAATGATTAGAATGTCATATTCATTATTTACCTGGGATGATACATTTTTTCTTTAGAAAATCACTTTGTCATCACAACTGTGGGTTCAACTTTAAATTAAAATTTACCATTTTGTGAATAGAATTTGGAAAATGGATTAAATAATTGAATTTAGGATAATTTATATTATCTAATAAATTGAAAATTAATTTTGAATAAAATTAATAGTGAAAACATTACAAATCATTTATTGCAGTTAATGTAAAAATAGGTTTGCATTGGGATTAAACTAAAAATATAAAGGTTAGAAATGACCCAAAACAAGTAAAAACCCCATTTTATAGACATATTTCAATCTTCAATCATATATGATCGATAATGGTCCATTTTTTTTCCTTTTCAATGAATAAAACTTGGGTATGACTTTTTTATTTTCAAAAGTTACAGGTATGTTTCTCATTTAACTTAAGGCCACCACCCCTCCTTTAATATTGACACTCCCAAAACCCTTTATATAAGCCATTATCTTGTAAAATACAATACTTAAATCCATTATATAATCCTATATGCCTTATTTTTATCATAAATTCATCATATGAATGTTTTTTTGGTGGAAATCCAACGAGGTTACTCGAAGGAGAGGTAATGTTCTTCAATAAGCATTTTTTTTATTAATATCCTTCTCCAATTTTTTAAATTATTTTTAAAACCTCATTATATAATAAGATAATTATATTCAATATACTTTGATGTTTTTATGTTAATATCATGGAATAAATTCTTCTCATTTCCCCTAAAATGTGAAATGATAATTTCGCTATTGTGTATGAAAGATTACTGACTCGCAAACTGATGTAAAATATTTTCTATTAACACCCATAATAGTTGTGTATAATGATAGATAAAATGTATATATAAATTTTTTAACATAATTGTATTTATATAAAAATATTATCATATATAATTTTTTTAATTTCCATTCCATGGATAATTTAATAAAGTCATTCGTGGGTATGGTGGACTACCACCTCACAATTTGATGTGATTCCATTTTGACTTATGTTTTACAAGGAACGTAATAAGGGATAAATTTAATGAATAATTCTGATGTATTTATATATATATATATTAAATATCTATGTTTCCATAAATGTAATTTTTATTCACCTTTATTTTTACACTACATTCATGGAAATTGAATCTATGTTCATATGTACATACGACCAGCCCTGTCCATGAATAATATATTTCATTTTATAACATTTATGGTTTACTATCAATATATATATGATCAATACATAATATATGTTTATCATTTATATAATTATAGGGATTATTTGACAATTATAAATGTAACAGGACCATAAATAACAAATAAAAAAATACAGAAAATAGTAAATATTGCCCGAAACACGAATTTAACATGGAGTTGGTAATAATTGGTTAATAAAAGGTAATTTTTAAATCATATTATTTATGATATATATAATTATGATCATTTATTATATTTATAATAAAATTATATTTATTATACATGAGTTCTAAATTTTTATGATGGAAGTCGAGACTTTAGGAAAGAGATTTTTGTTCAATTTTTCTTAAATGAGATATATGTCATGTTATGCATGTATAATATTTTATGAGGTTTATATACAACCACATTTACATTTTATATCATGAATATAAATAATCTAATGATATTTAATTTTTCATTTGATTTTAATATTTTGTTATACTTATGATTTAAAAGAAACCAAACTATAAAATATTTTATTTTACAATCTCATCGATTATGATGATTATTTATGATTATGATTATTGTGATAACATATTTTTATAAATATCTCTATATAATCATGAGTCTTCCTATCCTTTGTTCATGATTTGAAAATACATTTCCCTCCATTTTCTTCTCTTTTTGTACTTAAAAGAAAAAAATATTACTTTTCTTAAATAACATCTTTATTTCACTTTCCAGGTGAATTTTTTTTCTTCCAAAGTCATGTTTTTAAAAAAAGTTTTTATTTTTTTAAATTCTAAAAATGATTTATTAAATATATTTATATCCATGGTTTAAGTTTTAAATTTTTTTGAATGAAATCTTCATGTCATTTTCTTGACTAGACATATTTTAATTTTTCTAAAATTGTGAATAGAATATTTATTTTAAAATGTATTGCATGAACAAAATTTCCCGATGTTATGTGCATTATTTTATTTTCATAAAATTTTACATGGTTTCAATATTTTTTTAAAATAAAATTATTTACACAACATATTCTGATTTTTTATATTAAAAACATTTTCTAAGAAATGTTATTTTCCATAAGAAATGTTTGATGTTATTTTTCTTTCATAATCATTTTCTATCTAAGAGGACATATTATGATATACTTATTAAAGGATACCAGTTTTATTGTTTCTAAAAATGGTTTATGTTTATGATTTTTTTTAGGAACCCTATTTATCTTCTAGGGGTTAAACATTTATAAAATACTTATGAATCCATCTTATTTTTCACAGTTTATTCTATGATTAAATGATGAAATGATTATGAAAAAAGCTTTTTTTTCATAGGTTATGATATTATTAAATGTTTATAAAAAACATTTTTTATCACTGGATCTAATATGATGAATGTTTTATGATCTTCTGGCACACATATCTATGATTTTAGTTATGTGAGGGGTGTGACATATATATACTTCCAAGGTATTGGGTATTGACCACTATCTCATGAGATTAATTGGACTTGAATGGGGAGTGAAACTAGTTTCATTAGGTATGTTGTCCACTATAATAGTCTTGGGAGAGAACCATGAGTACTATAATTATTTGGGGATTGAAACCATTACCCTATGATAGTCTCAATAATGAACCTTGTTGAAAGAAACTTCCTTTTATAAGTGTAAAAAATCATTTATTTTCTTTTACTTTCCTTAAATTCAATCTTATGTGAATTATTAGTAATTATATGGATGTCGAGAGGGTATATGAGGATTTATGGGAGACTAGATCCTTGATTTTTGAAGAAACATATAGGCCACATGGTTATTAGAAACCAAGAACCCAGTCTTCATGATTAGAGTAAACCGTACGATGATTCTAATTTTGCATCATAGGGTGAAATTGTTTCACTAATCATGAAACCAAGACCACACACCTGTGTGTGTGTTGAAAGTTTTTTAACATAGGAATAAATGAATGTTTGACACATGATATATCTTACCATGTGTTATGAC
The DNA here is from genome assembly GCA_963277665.1 of Viscum album. Lineage (NCBI taxonomy): Eukaryota > Viridiplantae > Streptophyta > Magnoliopsida > Santalales > Viscaceae > Viscum > Viscum album. The sequence continues at coordinate 422,481,562 of OY728166.1, read as the reverse complement.
TATGTGAGAGTGGTCTTAAGGTAGGGTAAGGTGAAAAATTAGTACACAGTTTGGCCAACCATGTTGGCAATTCTTGTGACCCATTTTTTAAAAGGAAAATGACCAATTCCCTTAATTAATTTCAATGTTAGTACACATCATCCTTCTTTATTTCCCTAATAACAGAGATATTATTCTACCATGTTGTGATCTTCATAATACTTTAACCCGTGAATTGAGATAATTCCTTCATGTGACATCTATTTCAAGGCCAATTCATATCATTGGATATCCACCGATGAGTTCTCAATTCCTTAGGATCCTTTATTTTTTCCCATACTATCAATGATGCTATTGTGGTGCAAGGTATTATACAGTATTTTAAGTTGTTCTTTAATTCATTCATTATATTATAATATAATCCTAATCAGAGTCTAAGATAGGTTGAGTTCTCTTGGACATGATTAAGGTTGGTGGTCTATAACTTTTCCTTTATATCTGGTTTTTATACCTTATTTCAATTGGGTTGCACACCATACATTCTGGGTGATGATTCCTAAATTAATTTAACCTTTACATAAATGTTAAATTCATGTATAAGAAATATTGTCACAACCTTATACATGTATGGAGATTTCCGTCCTCAACCCAAAACACCGATGGAGTGGGTTCTTCATTTGACCATGAATATGTTACCCTTAAAGTGTTTTAAGTTCACACATAATTATTAGGAATTTAATGGGGTAATTTAAGATATTTTTTAGAGGTTGTAGGAACCTCATATAACCTTGTAACATGTGTAAAAATTTATTAAATGGGTATTTCCTTGTCTAATCTATGACCAAGATGGTATTAAAGAAATGATTAATGAAATGTTTTATGAGATGGGGAATATTTTTATTATGATGATAATCTCAGGTTCGCAGTACAGAACTGATGACCTACCTTGATAACTCATACATATGTACTCCATTGATCTGTATTAATTTGATGCCTTCAAAATTCATACACTATGAATTATGGTTACATAGATTACTTGGATGCCTTTGAAATTTCTAATCCAAGGATCCAATTTTAGTAATTTCTTTGACATTATTTGATTCCTTGGACATTTCAACTCATATTGTATGATTTACTTGGTTTACATAGCCTATTAAGATTTTATGGACATTTATACTCCTGTTATATGATTTATTTGGTATAATTGACCCATTAGGATTCCTTGAAAATTTATACTCTTTTGATTTAATACACTATGATTCCCTAATGATTTATACACCATGGATCCAACTTACTTGTTTTCCTAGATAACCTAGTTTCCTAGGACCTTTATACACATTGAACCCTAGAACATATTAGATTGATACATGTTTACATGTCATAGGCCATTGAGTATTATTTCCATACTATATAGACAATCCTTATAATCTAGTTTCCAGATCATTGTGATTCTTGATAGACTAGATAATACTACTTTGTATATTACTATTTGTACTCCAGTTATATCTAGACAATTATACAACATATATCCATAGGTTGGACATTTTATAGAAACCATTAGTGGTGTCCTACTGGGTGTTATCACACACCCTATTCAGGCCTAAACCAGGTACCAAGATAGATTTCCTGAATATAGGTTGGGATAAGGCAATGTTTCAGCATAGTGATGCTTGATTGATGATTTCATATGAGCAGGGGAGTACATGACATGATATGCCTCATGATTCAATATGGGGATAGATTCATTTTTCTCTTTCAATACTTTTGATAAATGTATTTTACTAGATGTATATTTCCATGTATATCCTATATTTTTTATAGGTCCATGACATAAATATCAATTTTTATATGACAATACGAGATGATATTACTTGGTTATTCTGTGATGGATATTTATTCTCCTACTATTGAGTTATTTTATATTCTCATGCTATTGATTCATATAAATATACCTATGTGATACACTTTTATCATGGTGGTATAGCATTCCCACTATTCCACCATGGACCCTCACTACTAGTCGATAACCTCAGGTGTACATGGAGGCGGACATGAGGCCATGTTACCCAATGGTTCAAGTAACCATTTAGTGGATTCCAGTTTAGGACAAAAAAATTTAGTATCAAATAATTTATTTTATATTATGTCATCATATGGGAATATTATACCAAAGATTTGGAATGTGTGAGAGTCTTAAAATGAGTTGTGATTGGGAGTAGGTAACCCACATATTGGAAAAATTAAAATTTCCAGGGATGGGCTATGGTGTTCTTGATTATTATTATAATGTTTATTTTATTTTATAATTGAGTGACACACATGTTATATGAAGATATTATTATTCTAATGTTGGTTAAATTTTTTAATTACACTGTTATGGAATGGAATCAAATATCATGCATCATTTAGGAATATAGGAAATTCACATTCCATATCATATGCCTCTCTTGACCGCACAACATTTATTATTTGTTTCTTGGGTGAAATAACTATTATTTTACTAATGATATTCCTGAGAACTGAGAAATATAGTTGGTTACATAATGTATATGCATGAATATAATAGTGTTTTCGTGCATATATTGATTCAGACACTATATGTACTCAATTAGGGAATGTTGATCCATGGACCATTAATTGTTTTGGATAGAATGTGTTATGGTTGGGATTAAATGGAATCCATTATTCAATTTATATGGTGTATGAGCCCTCATAAATTAGAAATCATGATATATATAATTCAACCATTTAAGGGGAATTTTATATGAATGAGAGTGAAATTAAATGATGTTAATTTCTAAAATAAAAAGGTTATTTCTAAATGGAGGATAAAATTATAACTCAATGGGTGTTTACTCTATAACATGAAGTTTAAATTTTGTACACTAGAACCCTTGATTTATGTATATAACATTAACAAGACTCAACCTCTGAAGAGGGTATAATAAATGTTATCTAACTTTTCTTATGATATATTTTCCATCCAGACATGGATTTTGGTACAAGAGTAGGGGAATGACTCATGATTAGTATGGATTTTACCTTCCATGTTTGTATATTAGTGACAATATATTTATGAAAATTTCTTTGAGTCATGGGATTTGAATTTTTATAGATATTCCTGAATGAAGGCCTACAGATTTGTGCTAGGAGGGTGGCGATGACCACGATTCAGATGTGGTAGGACCTAGTCCATCTTTATAATCTTCAGTAGTACCACATGTAACACTTCCAGTTATACAAGACATAGGAACTGATTCGAAGATAGGTTCCAACATTTTATGCATAATGTTTAGGGAGCACCAAAATATTCCTCGACTATGGAAGAGTTTATGTATGAGTTATTTTAGTAGTATCCTCCAATACTTTAAAGGGATGGTGCAATAAAAGCTATAGAGTCATGTTTAGAGTCCATTCTATTGATTTTAGAGAATACTGAGACACCTCTCGAGAGGAGAGTGAATCTTACTATGTATATTTTTTCGGGATTACACCAATATATAAATGGAAATTATGAGTTAGATAGGTCATCATTATGATATGACATAGAGGTATTTCAAAATATTCTTCTATGACTATTTTTATTCAATTATGTTGAGTGATGACAGAGCTAGAGAGTTTAAGAATTCGGAGAAATCCAACTTGTTGGTCATAGACTATTTTACCCATTTCATAGAGCTCAAATTTTTTTCACATATTCTATTAGCTGATGAGGTAACAAAATCTAGGATATTATATATGGTCTCATGTTTGATATCCAATCATATATGGATGTTTTCTAGATTGATACAGTATCTGAAATACTAAATCAACGATTGATTACTAAATGTAATATTGGTTAATCTGGGGGTGTAGAGAAAGGTAGACCATATTCTCAAAGTAGTTTAGTATTTTCAGTTGGTATGAATTTAAATTTTTTGGTCTCCTATGAGAGGATAACCATCTAGATAATTAGTAAATGTAGCTCTATTTTCATTCATCAGTGTGGTGGAAAGGGAAACATGAAGATGAAGTGTGATAGAAACCCAGTCGATCTCTGAGTATGTGGTAGGTTGGGTCATCTAAAATGATATTTTTGGACCTTTCCTCAATCATCTAATGAGAGAGGGTCTATAATGAATCCAAATACATTAGAGGGGTCCAAAGAGTTTCTTCAGGTAGGGAGATGGAATGTGACCAGCCGATCAGAATGAGGTGGTGGTCATGGTTGAGGTAGTTGTACACCAAACTTATAGTGACAATATAGCATACATTCTCATGGCAGTCATCCTATATATCAGGGTAACAATACATGTCAGATGTATATAAGGAAACTAATACCTTAGGAGCCACGTTCTTAGACTTCTATAGTGTGTGGTACTATTTAGAATGATCAACATTAGTTTCTTCTATTTTAGATACATGTGCTACTCATTCCTTAATAAATGTAGCTATTGTTAAGATCCTTGGTCATTATGTTATGTTTACATTTGGATTTACGGGACTTGATACTTCATTAGGAATATGGTCAGAGAGTATACTCTAGTGTAGGGAGTACCCCCTTAAGATAGGTGGGTGTCAATCGAAACATGACATCTTTTTCCTCAAGATAAAAGGGTTTGAAATCATTCTTAGGATGGAATGGTTGATTCCCTACCATTATTACATTGATTTATATCACTAAAGGTTGGAATTTTCATCACATGAGGGCAAAGTTTTTATTCACAAGGGTTAATGGGATGTCCAGGTGAGTAGCGCTAGACTAGAGCATCATTGACTGAGTGGGATGATATCCAAAATTACTAGATTATATATGGATGATCAGGGAACACATGAGGCTGAATTACCTCTTGTGGTTGATCATTTCAGTTATGTATTCCCAGATGAATTTTCAAGGATACATCATGAGAAAGATGTATCATTTTCCATTGAGCTAAATATTAGATCTATAGAGGTTTCCATTTATCCTAATAGGATGGATACTATAAAGTTACATGATTTCAATAGGAAGCTAGAGGACTTGAAAGAGATGTGATTTATATGAACTAGTACTTATCCATGGGGTTATCCATTCCTTTTCACCATGAATGTTGGTTGAACCATTCATTTATTCATGAATTACAGGAAATTGAATTATTTTTTGGTTAATAAATTCCATCCATTTCCATATATAGATGATATATTTTACCATATTTTAAGAGCTAGAGTGTTATATAAGATTGATATGTTATTGGGTTATCATAAGGTTCATTTTGGGCCTTCTAAAATACCTCACATAACTTTTTATAGTAGGTTTGATCTATATGAGTAACTAGTTATGCTGTTTGTTCTCACATGAGTGTTGACAATTTTCATGGAACTGATTAATTGGGTTTTCCATCCATATATTAACATGTTTTTGGTTGTGTTTGTGGTTGATATATTTGTAACACCCCAAGCATCCACTGTACCTTTCCCTTTGAATAATGCAATAGCTTGCATTGTACGCAACTTCGAGATTCTAACACGCCATGACCAATCAAACTAGCCGTTATGAATATTAATACCCAATTTTTAAAATTTTATAAAGTTTATCTTTAAAAATTGAATTCATTTTTGGATTTATAATATCGAAATTAGCCTAAGGTAAAATTTTGGTATTTTTCTGAAAACTTTAAATTTTTGATGAATAGTGAAAATTACTAAATTTTAATTAAAAACAAATTTTTTAATTGAAATAAATAATAGTAATAAATTATGAATATTAGTGGTTTTAAATTATATTTAGAATATTGTCTTAAAATTTAATACAATGTTGGTCATTGGAAATAATTTTACATTTAAACCGGACATAAACAAGTGTCAATCTTTTGATAGTTATTATTTTTTTAAAAACACTCTTTTTGTTTTGACAACAGGAATTAATTTTAAATTAATTTCTGCCACTTATGTTTTTTGAATTTGGAAAAATGGATTATATATTTAGAATCAGGATGTCTATATTTTGTAAATAGGTAACTCTCATTTTTAGACATTTTGAATAATTACTTCGGTTAATATTTTATTTACCATTGTTAAAGGGTAAATCTGGTAAATAAGGGTAAACAATAATATTATAATAATAATAAATTACCCTAAAACATTTCCTAACCCTATTTGTTGATACATGTACGACCATGGGCATCTTTTTGTCGATTTTGGGACCCCATGGATCGACTTGTAAGTGATAATGACACTTTATATTCATTAAGTTAAAGTAAATAAAAAAATGACATAAGCATATATCTTTTAGAAAAACAATTTTTACATAGAGTTATATATGTTATATTTTAGACTATAAATATTAATTATATAGATAAAATGATTTCCTATATAATGTTATTATATATATAATTTTTAGACATTGAATAGTTAAATTTATTTATGACAAAATAATGATGCTATATTTTCCTTATTAATGAAAGAATCAAATAATTAGTATTATAAATGTTAAAATAAATATAATTTGAAAGTTTTGATTTCATAAAATAATTTTATTGGTTAATATGAAAAGTTTTTGTTTCTTAAATTAATTAGTTTCGATTTAATAAAGTTGTTAAGACTTTAACAAATATCAAATATTTAATATTGTCAAAATTGACATAAATGAGTTTTTTAAAAAATTATTATATTATTAAATGATATTATATTCCTAAAAATCTAAGGATCGTCCAAAGTACTTATATCATGATGTTTGTATAATTAATCAGCCACTTGGGGGTCTATTGGATATATATATTATGTTTATTAACTATATAATATAAAAATACAAAATGACTTGGTAAGTGTCAAACTAATTAACTAAGAGTTAAAACTAAAAGATAAGGTTAATAAAGTGACCAAAACCTGTCCAAAACCTAATGGTTGAGTTTTTTTAGACATATCCCCACCTTAGAGTTCTAATAATCCTTTTCAGAGCCATTATAAACCAAATATTAATTTGTTATAAATTAATACTTTAAGTTTTCCCTAAAGAGCCCCTCCTCCCCCTTATAAAAGGACACCACTTATAACCAATTTATCACACCTCTAAATCCTTTTGGATCATCCAAAATCTACACAATTAAGCTCCCAACATCCTTATACTCCTCCTAGAATCCTTAACATAGCCAAAAGTATCTTCAAGAGTCTTTTTTGGTTCAAACCAAATGGAGTTACCCAAATTAAAGGTAACAATTTCTCTTAGCTTCTTTTCTTTTATTTTACTTCTAAAACCCCTAAACTATTATTATTATTTTCCTTTATAACAACAACATTATACTAAATATTCTAGGATATTGTTATGAGATGTATTCAAACTACACTTACACACACCTCCATCTAATGGGTGAAGAACATAATGTTTCAGTGGATGGAAACCAAATGCCTCACGAAACGATGATTGTTCAATTATCTCCTACCACCTCTCATGGTGGCCATTATGATGGAACTATAATTAAATATGATATTAATGATATTTATTTTATATAAAATCTTATGAAATTCTATTTTATATCATACCATTATTCATTTCATGTTGTATATATATACAATAATTTCATTTGAGGAAGTTCGGACTACTGCCCCCTCAAAGTGATATGACTCGTTCATACCATACATGGAACGTATAAAGGAAGGTGTTAATTAACATAAGTAACAAATATAAGATATTATATTATACTGGAATAATAATATACTTATGTATAATTTGGTTTTGATTCCTTTTAAAATAAAAAAATGAAATGGAAGTAGCGTTCATGCGTACGTACGGACTACCGTCTCCATGAACGTGATGAGATTCATTCCCAATCAAATCCATTCAAATCTAATTGTCATTTTATGATTAAAAATAATGTTTTAGAAGTTTATATAATTCTGTATATGAATAATATATATCCCGTCCATAAAAAATATGGCTCACATAACAAAGAATATAAAGGAAAACAAATCCGTTAACACCTGAAATGATGATGATACTGAGATATTATTAACAAAGCAATGTTAAAAGATAATATATGATATCATATTAATATATATTATTATTTTATAATATAACAACAATTATTTCTAAATTATACATGAAGTTAACCTACCCTCAACCAAGGAAAAGTACAAGGTAATGGGTTTTCATCTCACTCCTTATTCTAGTGAGATTCATGCCATATTTCCATTATTAACTTATTTGTGGTGTATGTACTGCCAATAATTGTATTATTTGTGTAATACACTTTAAGTTATATGTATTCACATATTCATTGTATGCTACCTCTTTCATGGGGTGTTTGTTTCATAAGTTAAAAAATTGGTAAGGGTTAATTCCTTAATCTCATTATTATCCGAGATTGTTTATGTGTATGTATTTACTAGGAAATTTTTATCATATATGTCCATTTTCATAAAACTTATTTCAAAATGAATATATTAAGGATTTTTGAGAGGTACTCTTTATCAAGTTCATAATTTTAAATATTTTAAAGATTTATCTTTCTAAATCATTTTAATTAATGTCTATATTTTCAAAATGATTTTATGGATTTATTTATATGGACATGAATGTTTTGAAATGATAATTGTTTTCAAAAGTTCCAAAGTGGTATGGGACACTTTGATTCCAAAATATATTTTAAATTAATTCCATTATAAATGTGTAACTTTTCAATGATTAAAAAAATAGATATTTCTCTCAAATAGTTTTGATTTCATCAATGTAAATATCCTTTGATGGATTTTAAGCTTATTTGAAGTTGATTTATTATGATACAAAACTTCCACATCATATTGAAGTTTTTGTTATATTTTTGACTGTGGATGTGTTATTTGTATACCATTCATGGTTTACGGAGAAAGTATTAACATTTCTTATGCTAGTTTTAATAAAAATGTTTATGTAATGTTTAAACCTGTTTATAATAGGAATGCATTGGACTTAATAAGTGACGGGAGGAGACCACTATAACTCCTCGATTCATTGGTAGGTCTCATGAGACAAACTAGTGTCTTGGCACGAGGCCTTGACAAAATATTGTTTGTAATCTGGGCATGAGGCCTTCGCTACGTGGTTATGATAGTCTGACATTATTCATTCCATCATTATGAAAGTGGTTATTGATATTGCATTTGATTATTCGACTGGTAGAATATCCATGCCAATAAGTAAATGAAATTATTTTATATTTTTAGCCATATTATGTTGATGTTCGTGTTTAAAAGGCTTTTGTTTAAGTTATACATTGCCTTAAATGTTTATGTTTATTTATGAAAGTTTCCTCTATATTGTTATCCTTACTGATCATCTGAGATCACCCCTTTCTATGTTTTATTTTTCCTAGGATTCCAAGAAGTGTATTGTGATTGATATGTAGGGTTAAGCCAAGGGAATAATGGAATTCATAAAGGATTATTTATGTTGTTTTTATGTTATAAAGTGTAATTTAACATTCATGTGTGCAATCTATTTACCAATACTACTAAACTGATCGGTCCTTCGGGACTTGATTCCTTGTAATCATGCCAATGTATTAAAATAATGCACTTACACTAGGTAACTGGGGTCGGGGTGTTACAGTTGGTATCAAAGGAAGTCTGTAAATAACCTTGGAAACTAGATTTAGATAAACTCTGATTAAAGCACATTACCCTAAGATAGACTTTGAGGATTAGTATAGAATAACATCCTAGAATTTTGGTAATGTAGAGATTTTGTGAGTTTCCAAGAAAATACATCCCTGTCTGGATACGAGCAGGTAGATGCAGATCTGGTAAAGATGTACCTAGGGGGAAACCCAAAAACACCATTTTGAGCTAGACTCGAATGGGAACTGGTGCATGACAATAGGCCTTGATACACTCTTGGTTACGACACTCCTGGGGGATATGCTTAGGATAATTCTCATTTTTTTTACAAACCAATATGAAGGGTTTATGATTATATATCACCTCAAAGAAACCATTTTTTATTATGGATTATATCCATTAACTGTTCAATTTACGTTAGGTATTTTACATGTTTGGAATTATGAATTTCAATTCATAAACTGACCTAGTGTATGCCATTGTTTAGAAATGGTGCCCAAAAGAAGGAATTAGAACTCCAACAATACGTATGAACCAAATAGTAAGAAGGATCATATCCTTAACGATATTAAGCCGATATAAAGAAGGGAAATAGTCTCCCATGTATTCTCAACATATGAAGAAATAGTATCATGTGTTAATAAGATCAGTAAATAATTCTCTGAGTCCTATGACTTTGATGGGAAGCAAGAAAAAAAATGATGGAAGAGAGAAGGATGGATAAAGGGAAGGGGGAAAAGAAGAATTTTACCATATGTGATAACTGTGGGAAGAAACACCTGGGAACTAGCTTGAATGGAATGAGAGTTTGTTATATGTGTGGAGAAAAGGACACAAAGTACATGATTGCAAGGGAAAGAAAAAGGTTTCAAATGTACAATGCTTCATCTGCAAGGAGTTTGGACACTACGCAAACCAATGTCCCAGTCACCATACTATGCCACAAATGATGCTATTGGATAATAATCATGTTATGATACTTCCACAGATGAAGAGGAATGACTAGTGTTCTTATGTTGTTATTTTGGAATTATTTCATTGAAGTCTTGTATCAATGATGTACTAGAAATAAATAAGGATTGTACTGCAAGACTATTTCATTGAGGATTTGAGATATTATGGTACTAAGAAAAGTGACTCTACAACGAGTTAATATTTTCAAAAATTACATGGTTAAAGGAAAGATAAAACTTAATATGGTCCTAATATTGAGGTACTGATTTTGGAATAAGATATGGTTGATTTGGTAAAATTATATTAGATATTCTTGACTGCCTTGAAACTGATTAAATATTTGTATATTCCATCATTGTTGGAGTTTACAACATTTTTGGATGGATGAAGTATATCCAGTATTCTATAAGGAATAAGGGATCATGAATGTAATCAATATGGTTTTATGATAATTCAGGATGTTTCAGTGTTTTAAAAGAATACATGATGAAGGTATTCACATGTCATTACTGGGTAAAAAGGATCTACATTATGTTTACCTTCCATATAAATTTTGGACTGAGAGTTTATATAAGTATTTTGGATATGTATAAAGGTTGGAATGGATTATATTTTACACTGGATACTATTTTCATGTTTAAAGAATTTCTGAAGATTATTTTTGGATTATTATAAAAAGGACAACCCGGAGGTCGGGCGTCAACCCGTCGCGTCCGGCAAGGCAGCGAGACTAGAACCCGACACTGAAGGGAGACAAGGGTACATCTCCTACCACTGCCTTATGTGATTTCCTGGATTGTATAATGTAGTTTTTTAAAAGGTTTGATAGATGAATTATAAATTCATTTTTTTGGAACCCTATAAAATTAGGATAAATAGAATATTTTTAATTTCTATTATCTTTTTGAGTGAAAGATGAGTTTTTGGTAGATATTAGTTAAAGGGTGTAACTCTACTTGTCAAGTATAATTTTTTTTCTTATATTCTATGAAGAAATTAATCCTTATACTTTAAGTAAGGTAACTTAAAACCAAAAATGTTTTATCCTAATACCTTATGTTTTGTTGAACCGATGATATTTTAAATCGTCATAGATTGATGGCATTGAGACCTTCAATTTTAAACTTTCTTGTGATTGATGACCTTAATCACTCCCTATAAATATTTACGTTTTCCCTCTAATTATGTGTCTATAATTTCCACCAATGTTCTCCTAATTGAGATCATAATTTGGTTTTGACTTCTCATTTCCCTTTCAATCTTATTAAAACTAAATTTTATTAACCCTATTTCTGATATGAGTTTTCCACAAAAGAATTTTCTATTTTCAACCTTTTATTTTAAAAGAAAAATTTCAAATTGAGAGGACTAATTTTATTGAATTAGGGGAGAATGTAACACACCAAGATTCCACGATACGTTTCCCTTTTAATAATGCAATATCTTGCATTGTAGGCAACTTCGAGATTCTCACATGCCGCAACCAATCAAACTAGCCATTACGAATAGTAATACCCACTTTTTAAAATTTCATAAAGGTTATCTTTCAAAATGGACTTCATTTTTTGGATTATGAATATAGAAATTAGCCTAGGGTAAATTTTTTGTATTTTTCTGAAAACTTTCAATTTTTGATGAATAGTGAAAATTACTAAATTTTAATTAAAAACAAATTTTTTAATCAAAATAATTAATAGTGATAAATTATGAATTTGAGTGGTTTGAAATTATATTTACAATATATTTTTACCATTTAATACAATGTTGGTCATTGGACATAATTTCACATTTAAACTGGACATAAACAAGTGTCAATCTTTTGATATTTATTATTTCTTAAAAACACGTTTTTTGTTTTGACAGCGGGAATTGATTTTAAATTAATTTCTGCCACTTATGTGTTTAGAATTTGGAAAAATGGATTTCATATTTGGAATCAGGATGTCTAAATTGTGTAAATATGTAACTCTTATTTTTAGACATTTTGAATAATTATTTGGGTAAATATTTTATTTACCATGGTAACCGGGTAAATCTGGTAAATAAGGGTAAAAAATAACAGTATAATAATAATATATTATCCTAAAACATGTCCTAACCCTATTGGTTGATAAATTTCCAACCATGAGCATCATTGGGTTGATTTTGGGACCCCATGGATCCACTTGTAAGTTATAATGACACTTTATATTAATTAAGTTAAAGTAAATAAAAATATGACATAAGCATATATCTTTTAGAAAAAAAACTTTTACATATAGTTATATATGTTATATTTTCGACTATAAATATTAATTAAAAATATAAAAATATTTCCTAGATAATGGTATTTTATATATAATTTTTAGACATTAAATAATTAAATTTATTTATGACACAATAATGATGGAGTTTTTTCTTCATTAATTAAAGAATCAAATAATTTGTATTATAAATGATAAAATAAATATAATTTGAAATTTATGATTTCATAAAAGAATTTTATTGGTTAATATGAAATTTAGGATTGGTTAAATGATTTTTTTTCTAATTAATAATGTTTTTAAGAGTTTAACAAAAATCAATTATTAAATATTGTCAAAATTGTCATCAATGAGTTTTTAAAACAAATATTATATTATTAAATGATATTCAATTCCAAAACATTTAAGGTTCAGCCAAAGGAATTATATCATGATAGGTGTATCATTAATGTACCACTTGGGAGTATCTTGGATGTATATAGTAGGTTTATTAACAATATAATATAAAAATACCAAGTGACATGGTAAGTGTCAAACTAATTAACTAAGAGTTAAAACTAAAAGATAAAGTTAATAAAGTGACCCAAACCTGTCCAAAACCAAATAGTTTAGTTGATTTCGACCTATACCCATCTTAGAGTTTGAATAATCTACATTGGAGCCATTATAAACCGAATATAAATTTTTTATAAATTGATACTTTAAGTTTTTCTTAAAGAGCCCCTCCACCCCCTTATAAAAGGACACCACTTATAACAAATTTATAACAACTATAAAGCCTTTTGGCTCGTCCAAACTATTCCCAATTAATCTCCCTACATCCCTCTCATCTACTTATAAGCCTTACCTTAGGTAGAAGGAACTTCAAGAGTCCTTTTTTGTTAAAACCAAAGAATGTTACCCAAATTAAAGGTAATGCTTTCTCTTAGATTCTTTTCTTTTATTTTACCTCTCCAACCCCTAAATTATTCTTATTATTTACTTTTGTAACAAATACAATATACTAAATATACTAGGATATTTTTATGATAAGTATTCTAACTACACATACACACAGCTCCGTCTAATGGGTGAAGAACATAATGTTTCTGTGGATGGCAACCAAACGCATCACGAAACGATGATTGTTCAATTATCTCCTACCACCTTTCAGGGTGGCCATTATGATGGAACTATAATTAAATATGATATTAATTATATTTATTTTATATAAAACCTTCTGTAATTCCATTTTATATTATACCATTATTCTTTTCATGTTGTATATATATAGAATAATTTCATTTGAGGAAGTGCGGACTACCGCCCCCTCAAAGTGATATGACTCGTTCATACCATATATGGAACATATAAAGGAAGGGGTTAATGAACATAAGTAACACATATAAGATATTATATTATACTGGAATAATAATATACCTATGTATCATTTGGTTTTTATTCCTTTTAAAATAAAAAAAGAAATGGAAGTAACGTTCGTGCGTACGTACGGACTACCGTCTCCACGAACGCGATGAGATTGATTCCCCATCATATCCATTCAAGTCTAATTGTCCTATTATGATAAAAAATAATGTTTAAGAACTTGATATAATTCTGTATATAAATAATATACATCCCATCCATCAAAAATATAGCTCACATAATAAATAATATAAAGGAAAACGAATCTGTTAACAACCGAAACGTTGATAATACTAAGATATTATTAACAAATCAATATTAAAAGATTATATATGATATATCATTAATGTATATTATTCTTTTATAATTTAATAACAATTATTTCACCATTATAGAGGAGGTTAACCTACCCTCAACCAAGGAAAAGTACAAGGTAAGGGGTTTTCATCTCACTGTTTATTCCAGTGAGATTCATGCCATATTGCCACTATTACCTTTTGTGTAGTGTATGTACTGCCCATAATTGTATTCTTTTTTTCATACACTTTAATTTATATGTAGTTACATATTTATTATATTCTACCTCTTTCATGGGGTGTATGTTTCGTAAGTTACCAAACTGCTAAGGGTTAATTCTTCAATATCATTATTATCTGAGATTATTTATGTGAAAGTATTTACTGGGAAATTTTTATCATACATGTCCATTTTTCATAAAAATGATTTCAAAATGAATATTTTAAGGATTTTTGAAAGGTACACTTTATCATGTTCAGAATTTTAAATTTTTTAAATATTTATCTTTATAAATCTTTTTAATTAATGTCTACATTTTCAAAATGATTTTATGGATTTATTTATATGGACATGAATGTTTGGAAATGACAATTCTTTTCAAGAGTTTCAAAGTGGTATGAGACAATTTGATTCCAAAATCTCTTTTAAATTAATTCCTTTATAAATGTGCTACTTTTAAATGATTTAAAATTTTTTTATCTCAAATAGTTTTGATTTCATCTATGTCAATATCCTTTGATGGATTTTAAGCTTATTTGAAGTTGATTTGTTATGATAGAAAAATTCCATATAGTATTAACGTTTTTGTGATTTGTTTGACTGTGGATGTGTTATTTTTATACCAGTCATGGTTTATGAAGAAATTATTGAAATTTCTTATGCTAGTTTTAATACGAATATTTATGTTATGTTTAAACCTGTTCATACGAGGAATGCATTGAGATTAATAAGTGAAGGGAGGATCCCTCTATAGCTCCTCGATGCATCGGTAGGTCTCATGAGACAAACTACTGTCTTGGCATGAGGCCTTGACAAGATATAATTTGTAGTCTTGGAACAAGGCCTTGGATACGTTGTTATGATAGTCTGGCATTATGCATTCGATCATTATGAAAGTGGTTATTGATATTGCTTTTGATTATTAGACTAGTAGAATATCCATGTGAATAAGTAAATGGAATTATTTCATTTTATTTATTCCATATTATTCTGAAGTTCAAGTTTAAAAGGTTTTTTTAGTTATACATTTCCTTAAATGTTTATGTTTATTTATGAATGTTTCCACTATATTTTTATCCTTACTGAGCATCTGAGCTCACCCCTTTCTATGTTTTATTTTTCCCAGGATTCCAAGAAGTGTATTGTGATTGATATGAAGGGTTATTCCAAGGTAATAATGTCATTCATAAAGGATTATTTATGTTTTTTTCTATGTTATAAAGTGTAATGTAACATTCATGTATGTAATCTATTTTCCAAGACTGCTAAACCGATCGGTCCTTCAGGACATGATTCCTTGTAATTATGCCAATGTATTAAAATAATGCACTGACTCTGGGTAACTGGGGTCAGAGCGTTACAATATTATTGTATTATCACACTCAAAATTACCATTAAAAACATATTTAGTTCATATTGGATACTCTGATATAGAATTAGTTTTATTCTAAGCTCAAAAAGTGCCAATTTTGGATGGATAAGATTATCCTACTGGGTCATATTATCTCAGATATAAGAGTATCAATTGACCCAAAGAATGTGAGAGTTGTAGAATTCTTGGAGTAGACCAAGAACACCTTTGATATATAGATATTCTTGGGGCTAGGCTGTTATTACATGCAATTTATATTTTAATTTTAATTCTTAGATTTATCATTGATGAGCTTGACTGTGAATGGTGTGAATTTTATTTTGTTAGATGCTAGTAAGAGAGCCTTTTAAGAGATGAATGGGAGATTCGATTTAGTAGATATCCTAATTATGAAATATCATTTAAAAACATATACAATATATTGTGATTCATAAGGTTTTGAGATATGAGAAGTTCAAATGCAGGAGTAATGCATTGTGGTGTATGGGTCTCATCATTTTAGGCCACTGGAAAGGAATTACCCATCATATGATCTAGAGTCAGCTATTTTTGTCCACAAATTTCATGGTTGCATGAATTACTTACTAGGAGAGATTTTTGTGGTGTATACAGACCACAAAATCTCCATGTGTATATTTACAAAGTATTACATGAAACTTAGTCAATGGAGGTGGATTTAATAACTAAAACCATTTTATTTAGAACATTCCTCTACTTTTGGGAAAGGAAATGCAGTTTCTGAGGCTCTAAGAAGGAGGATATAGACATAGGTGGTTCAGGAGGTTAGTAGTGAGTATCATATTAATTTTTTTTCAAAGATGATATTGGTGGTACATGATAGTCACAGGCATAAGTTTCAATCATTCTTAGAATTGAATTACACTCTTATGGATAGAGTTTATATGATATAACTATTAGATTCAAATGGATTGGTTCTATGAAAGAGCATAGTAGGTGAGGACCAACCACCTGGATAGACTATTAATGATGGAAAAATTCAAAATATAAATGGGCTTGTATAGGATTCAGATGACATCCTAGAGAAGTTTATGTAGGCATTTTATGCCTCAACATAGACAGTACATCCCACCATCACTAAGATGTATTAAGACATTAATTTACAAAATTGGTTGCCTAGTATATAAAGAGAGATAGTGGGATTTATTACACAGTGTTCCACCGGTTAGCTGTTGAGTACTGAACATAAACAATCGATATGAGTCTTACATCAATTGCCTATTTTGAGTGGAATTGAGATAATGTCACCAAGGTTTTTGTGATGGGACAACCTAGATCACCTTGAGGTAGTGATGTTTTATGGGTGATTATAGAATAGTTTAAAAGGTTACTGATTTCATAATTATATGGGATAATATTTTAGTGTATGATCTTGAAAGGCTTTATATTCATGAGATCAAAGAAAACAATAGGGTTACACATCCTATCATATCGTATAGAGATTATTGTTTCACATATATGTTCTATAAGGGGTTGTAAAGGGAACTGGGTTCATAGGTACTACTGAGTACAACATATCACCCCTAGAATGATGGTTACTCTAAGTTTATGATATTGGTTTTAGATGATATTATCCATGGATTAATCCTTGATTTCATCAGCTCATTGGAGAAACACTTACCTCTCCTAGAATTATATTATAATAATAGCTTCTAGGTGACCATGCATATGGATCCTTCTGATTACCTATATAGTAGGATATTTTGTTCACCGATGTGCTAGTTAGAGGAAGGAGAGGCAACACAACTGGGTCCTCATGTCAATCAGAATACATTAAATAAGGTTTAGCTTATTAGGAAGAAGATTTATAAAGTTCACATAATATATAAGTCATACGTCAATATTCACTATTGACTACGAGCGTTCGAGGTGGGTATTTAGGATTTATTTAAAATATCACCTATATTAGGACATATAAGGATTCATAAACAAGGTATGATATCACCTTATTATGTTGGTACCTTTGAGATTCTGGAGAGAGTTGGGATTGTAGACTATATTTTGTAGTTACCTCATAGGTACCAGGTTACGAATGAAATCATCCACATATCTTATCTTAGCTGATATCATTGTAATTTGTTATATATTCCTCATATTGAGGAGTTTGATTTGGAAGTAGATGCATCCTATGAGGAACAATTTATCCATATTATTGACCAAAACATGAAGATTTATTAAGGTCGACAAGTTCTTATACTATGAGTACTATAGTAATATGATTGTTTACAAGATGAGATGTTTGAGTAGGAGGTTGATGTAAATTCATACTGGCAAGATTTATTCTCAGATGATGATTTAACACTCTTCGAAAGAAAATTTGATGATGAATTTATTTAGGGGGGGAGATTTAAGATCCCAGATTTTTAGTGAGGTATAAAACCATTTATTTTCATTATTTTCCTTAAATTCAACATTATATGAGTGCCTATTAAGGATATGGTGGAAATGAGTATGTCTTGGGCTTGTTCTGATCCTAGAGCCTTTTATTTTTGGAGAAATAGTTAGGACTCATGGTTATTAGAAACAATGAAACAAATTTTTCACTATTAGAGTAAACTGTATGGGGTGTCTCAATGAACAACCAATGGAGAAAGGTTTTTCCTAACCCTTCATCCCAGAATGAATGCATGTGCATGCACATCATGATTTGTAAATGATAAAAAACACGATCATCATATGGTTTGTCTAACCATTCACTATGGCCGTGCAAGGGGGTATTTGGGTAGAGAGAGGCATATAATTGGTGCTCGGGTTGGACAAACTATGTGACCCAAATTTGAAAGGGGAAATTACCATTTTCCCCAAACTCATTTTAAAGTTAAACCACATATTCTTTAATTATTTCCACTATACATGAGATCTTATTTTCCTCTATTGGGAGATCCATTGGACATTAACCTAGGATTTCATATAATTACAACATCTCACATCTGAATCAAGATCTGTTCATCTTGTTGGATAGCCACTGATGAGTTTTTCATTCCCTATAATCCTTTCACTATTTTACTTACTATCTTTGATGATATATTAGTGCGTGATCTTATGCCCAATTTTTATGGTGTTCAATTGTTACTCCATTTTACTTTCATCTTGACATAATCTAAGGAAAAAACTAGATGAGTGTTTCTCGGCCATCATAAGGTAGGTGGTCTATACCTTTTTCCTAATGTGAGGTTTTTACTTGGTATTTATGTTGCGCCAGTTTTCATGAATTATGGGAGATGTTAAAAAAATTTATTTAACGTGAGTAAAATGATAAATTCTTGTTTACGACATAAAACAAAACTCTTATACTAGGATAGAAATTATAGACCTTATCTCAAACCACCAGTAGGGTGGGTTTTTAATATAACCATGAATATGTCACCCATGTGGGGTGTTGACCTCACTATTAATTATCCAAAATTGAAAGTGGTAATTAAAGAGATTTTTTTGATGTTGTAAGTACCTCATAACCCCTTGTCACTTGTATGTGAAATGTATTAAATGGACAATTCATTAGTTTCTATGTGAATAAGTAGGGATTATTTAAATGATTAATGATATTGTTTATCATATAGAGATTGTTTGGGTAATGATGATAATGTATGGTTCATAGTATGAAACTGATGACCTACCTGGATTCCTTGGAAATATTTACTCCATGGATTTAACTTATTTAAACAACCCAGACATTTATACTCCTTGAATTTTGGTTTCATGTATTGCATGTATGCCTTAAAAATTTATAATTCAAGGATGTAGTTTATCTGGTTTACATTACATGCTAGGATTCCTAGTACATTTATATATATTGGATTTGACAACATAATAGGATGCCTTGGAAATTTCAACTCCTTGAATCAGATTTATTTTGTTTATCTAAACCTTTAGAAATCCTTCGACATTCCCACCCCTAGGATTTGATTAATTTAGTTTACCTGAACCATTAGTATTACTTCTACATTTATTTACCTTGGAATTTAGCCAATATAGACATGATTCGTATTTTAATGGTTCATGTAATTGAAAATGCTTGTTAGGATTTACAGATAGTCCTTATGATATAGTTTATTGATCATAATGATTCATGATATATAGGAAATTATTACTTCATTTATTATTATTTGTAATCTTGTTATATATAAACACTACTACAACTTATATGCATTGACTAAACTTGTTATAGACACCGTTGGAGGTGGCCAATTGGGAGTTATCTCTGATCATGTTCAGTTCACCGTTGGGTACCTAGATAGACTTCATGGATGCATGTTGGTATATGGGAATCCAATTCTTGGTGATGCTAGATTGATAGTTTTATAATAATAGGGGATCACATGAACAGGCTATGAATCATGACACTATTTGGGGATAACATCATTTAGTTAATTTCATAATTTTAATAGAAGTGTTGTACTATCTTACTATTTCCATGTATTTCTTGAATAGATCAATGACATACAAATATTTTTTATATTAAACATTAATATGAGATTACATGGTTATTTATATGATGGATATTTATTCATAAGACAGTCTGTTAAATAATATTCTTCCGCAATTGATTGATATGATTATACAACTATTCTACACTAAGACCATTGGGGTATATTATCCACACTATTCTATCATAAAATCTTTATTCTAGTCAAAATCCTCTATCATATGCGGAGGAATTATATAGTCCATTTGACCCACCGGCACCAAGCACTGTTTACTGGATTCCATGTTGGGACATCACACTTTTAATACTAAGGAACTACTTTTCTATTCATATTTGTATGCCATAATTCCATATATTATGCAATTTTATTCTCACACGGATCATATTATTTTATTCTTTTAGGATTCATGTCTTATGAACTACAACTATTTATATAATGGCCCAATATTATGATCATTTATATGAAGAGTACAATTTTCAAATTGTATAATCTTGTTCTCATGCAATTATTCTCATGTCATATTTACATATATTCATTGATTTCCCTTATTTTGAAATTTTACTAACCCTTTATTATGTTTCTTTTCAATAGGTTGTGAAGAATTTTTTTATAAATGTTTTATCTAAGAAGGATGAAAGTTGTATAGTACTTAGGGGGAGATGATTCTATTCACCTATGAACCAGTTTTTTATGTTTCCATGATTCAAAATTCACTTTACCTTTATGATCCATTAATATTTATTTTTGAAACGTAATGAAATATCATCGAAATATTATGTAATATCTATGTATGATAATCCATGACTGTTATAGTTATTATTAGAGGATATGTTTAGTTAACATCAGAAAACTAGGTTAAGAAAAATTTTGTGAGAATTCTTAGTATAAGACTATGTGCATTGTAATATCATAAAATTTATATAGTAAAGTGATTATGTGTTTTACCTAGAAGTACATCCCTGTATGGATACAATAAGTGGATTTGGTTCTAGAACAGAAGTTCATAGGGGTGATAACTCTGAAAAAGGTGCATCTAGCTTGAGTTCAGCATTACCTGGTATATAGAAATGGGATTTACTACACACACACGTTTACACTCTTATGGAATATTATTTGATTAAATTACATTTACATTATGAACCATCGTGATTGATTTGAATAGATGATGATCATGTATAGCCCAGTTTAAATCTAAGGTGTCATATATTTAAAATAAATTGTATTTAATTAGATATCCAAAATTATGTTTTAATAATATATCATTTTTACTATGACTTGTGTTTATCACACAATGATTTTGGGTATTATTCCTTGTATGGAACCTAAAAATATTCTATCACTACTGAATGTGATGGATAATGCAATGATTTTCTGAATGACGAAGGAAATGTTATCAGATCTAGAATGAAAAATACTATTTATATGATGACATATAATTATCAAACTATGAATAATGATGGACTTAAAAATGAGAAAAGGATAGAAAAAATTATATTGAGTTTTTTATGAGGAAAATTCTACCTTATTTTAGTGGTTATTTTGATCTAATTGTTCCAATAAAATTGATTTGAAAAACTAAAAAGAAATATTTTCCCTATAGTGTTTGGAGAATGTGAAATTCATTTTGGTTGACTACCATTTGGAAAGAGATTATGATCAATGATGGAATCTAATAATGAATACAAGGAAACATGATTAAATTGATTCCAGGGATTGGTATGTATTTAAGAACACATTTTTCAATAATACATTCTTTGTATTCCTTTTATGAGGATGGATAAGGAATTAATTGAGCTAAATCAAAATCTTGATGAATCCATTGTTTCCTATGGGGATTTTTTTCCATAATTGTTAGGTATGTTTCTTGTATTATCATACAACCTAAAAGTAAGGATTATTAATTATACATTTGATTAAAACCAAGTATCTAAAGGTAGCTAGTTATAAGAGAATTTAGTATCTATGAAGAGATTCTTATACGTTCTCCCAAGGTGGAAGTTGAGGGTGGAGTTATTTATCAATATCATGTTTTGATAATAATACCAATAAGGAATTCAATGGAAAATATAAAAACCATGGAGACTAGAAGATTAAATTTCCATTATTTCAACTATGTGGGAAGAAACAAAGAAGAAATTTTCGTAAAATGACTATTAATTGTTTTATGTGTATTAAGGAATGTAATTGGGTTATCTCCAACCAAATTGATACAAAAAAGTTATCCAATGATGATAATAGAGGGAAATATCCACAGAAATCTCTACCCACACTCCAATGTTTCAAATTATAGGAGTATGGGAACTACGATTACCAATACCAAAATTTGAGGGTTAATGACGATGAAAGATTATAGTGACCTCTTATGTCAATAAACATGGGGAAATATCATTTGATCCCTGTTTCTAATGAGTGTTCAGAAAAAGATGTGGGGAATGGTAAAATTAACTTCCACTCATGAACTTCCAATTACTTATTTGACTATGGATCTACCCATTCTTTCATATCTAATGAATATTATATGTTTATATAGATACCACCAAAATGATTAGTTATATAATTATTAGTTAACAAAACTTAATTGTATGGTGATCACAACTAAAGTATTATCTTACTCCCTATTTTTTATATTTGGGAATGTGCTTCTAGGAAATCATGTAATTATTCTTTTAGTGGAATTTGATTTTATCATATCCATGTATTGTCTTTATGAACATAAATCCATATTAATTTATAAGGATGGGAAGTCACAATAGATATTCCAGACCATCCAAAATATCATTTATTAGTGAAATAATAAATATGAAGTTCTATTGAAAATCACATCCATTTTATGGGTTTTTATTCCTACTAATGAAGGGAATTTATCTCAGATCATTGAGGAGAAAAACGACATACATGATATGCCTATTTTTTAAGAGTTTATTGATGCATTTGTAGAATAGTATTTGATCGTTCAACCAAAAATTGTTTTTTATTTCTAAATATAACTCATATACAGTTTCAAACCTGTTTCAAAGACACCTAATAGACAACAACGATTGATTTATAAGAATTAAAGAAGAAACTCCAAGAAAATAATAATAAGGGATTCATTTAATATAGTGTGTCACCTTATGGTGCACACATTCTCTCTACTAAAATATATATATATTGATGCATATTTAAATTTATTATTGGGATTTGACCAATATCATAAATTAGAAAAAGTATCTTTTACCCCATATTGATGAATTGTCTGATCAACTATGTAGATCTCAGTAATTATCTATTATTTTCCATTATTCTAGATTTCATCAATTGTGGGTCAATAAATAGATATACCAAAGAAGAAATTCCATAAATTTTATGGTCACTATGAATATATATTTATTCCATTTGTTTTTACTAAATCCACCATTATCTTCATGGATTTAATGAATAATGTCTTTTGATATTACATTAATTAATTTATGTTATCCTTTAAAGATGATATTATTATTTATTCAAATAGCAAGGAAGTGGATGAAGATCACATTAGGATTTTTCGGAAGATCCTATGAAAAGATATGTTGTTTGAAAAATTTACATTAGGTGAATTTTTTCTATAAAACGTTTCATTTTTAGGAAATATAATTTTTTGAGAGGGTATATATATAGATACATAAAATATGTGGTGTATTGAACATTGTCATTGAAAAAGAACAGTTATTGAGATATGATGTTTTCTTGGTTTGTATGGATATTAAATATAATTTTTTGAAAATTTCACACTACTATCTAATCCACTCAACACATTAACATGGAATTCAGGAATGTTCATCTTGAAACATGAGTGTGAGGAAAATTTCAAGGAACTAAAGAGAAGATTAGTTAGAGAACATGTTCTGAAATTAACCTCTAACATGTAAGGGTTTTTAATGAATAGTGATACATACAATAAGGAATTGGTATTTCTTCATATGTATTAATACATCATTATATGTTATGGCTAATGAAAATTGAATGTTCATGATAAAAATTACTCAACTTATGATTTAGAGTTTGCTGTGATAATCATTTCATTAAAGATATGGATGAATTATCATTATGAAGAAAAGTTATATATATATATATATATAAATTTATCAAAACAATTTACTATATATATTCACACAGAAGGAGTTGAATATGTTCTAGATAATATAGATGGACTGATTAATGATAATTACTATGAAAAACATTATGATCTAGGGATATTGAAAAATGTTGTCAATGCTTTGAGTAAAAAATATCATTCTAGATTATCCATGATCCAGATAAAAAATATCGAATATTTCTAGTTTTTAAAGGATATTTATGGAAATATTTATTCATATAGAGAAATATTATCTTTATAAAATGACTATTCATCCATCAATCCATGTTTAGATTAAAGAGGTGATAAAAAAGACTAAGATAAGAAAATGATTGTTAGAAATGTTCCTAAATAGTATTTGAAGTGGGATGGGATAAGGAGAGGTAAATTGATGTATATATATTTTGAAGAGTATTTACAGTGGGATGGGATAAAGAGAGGTTTCAAAGTGTTTGTATCTTGTCGCTTTGTAAGTTATCAAGTTAAGGCTGAGAGAAATAATTCTATTGGGATATTACATCCATTAAAATTACTAGAATAGAAGTAGGGGAATATCAAAATGGATAATAGTGTTGGACTGCCAAAAAACTCTAATGGTAACAATGCTATATGGGATTTAGTATATTTCCTTATAAATTCTGCAAACCACATCTCTATTAGAAAATATTTCTCATTGAAAATATTTTCGAGATATACATTATAGATATGAAATGGTTTCATGGAGTACCACAATCTATGTTTTCTGATGGGTATACAATATTTACCTTGATATTTTAGTGATTTATTTATCAATTTCTTGATACATAGTTGAGTTTTAGAACTAAACGTATTCCTCCGATATAAAGTCATTCAAAGAGAAATATTAATACCCTATAGGATATGTTGAGATATTTTTATATGTATTTTAAATATAGTTGGGATCAACAGCTTCCTCTAGATGAGTTTTCATAAAATAATAGATTTCATAGGACTATTCAGATGTCACCATTTTAATTCCACTATAGAAAGAAGTGTAGAGCTACAATGTGTGAGAATAACGATGGAGAAAGAAATAAATTGGGACAAGAGATAGTTATAGAAATAGAAGAGAAGGTATGCTCCATTAAACAACATCTAAGGGTGGCACAAAATTAATTGAAAATTCATGAATATTATCATTTTCATGATGGGGAATTTGATGATGGTGATAAAGAGTTTCTAGGAATTTATCTACATAAGAAGGTTATGAAAATCAGGAAGAAAGGAACACAAATCCCTAGTTTTATCAGTCCAATTTAAAATCATTATCATATTCATATGGTATTCTATAAATTGTAACTTCCACAAAATATCCCCCAAGACCAGGATGTGTTCCATGTATCTCTCAGAGGAAGTACATACGTGATCCTTCACAAGAAATAAACTATGAGTTCATACCACTAGAGAATTATCTTTATTATTAGAAACACATAGTGGTGTTTATTTATCATACTAAAAAATTTCTTCAAAATACAACCACTTACCTTATCAAAGTTTTTATTTCTCACCACACATTTGAGAAATCTATATAGGAACTTGAGAATGTAATGAGGCCAAAGTACACTTAGTTTCTTATACATAAGTTACACAATTTCAAGGGGGAAATTAATTTTATATGGTGTAAAATGTAAAACCCTAATATATTATGATTTTATATTGTTTTCTAATAAATTTAGTTTTTTGATTGCTTGTATTACACAAAACATTGGTTTTATAGAACCATAAAAATTTATTGATATTTTTATTTGAATACGACTCTTACTACCAATCTATTAATTTTTTTTCATGAATAAAAATAACCCAATTTTAAATACTATGTATAATAGTTTTAAAGTTATAAAATTTATATATTATAAAGATCTAAATTTTACGAAACTTCATTATATATTTTTAATGTAACATTTTTTCAAACAAATGTATTTTTATTTCTAATAATAAAATAATTTTAGAAAATTTTAGAAAATTATTTTTTTTAAAACGAACATATATTTTGAATTCATCATATAAAAATTATTTATGGGTGATTTGTTTAGTATTTTTTTGAATGATTATTTTTCAATGAATAGGAAAAAATATTTCTATTTATTGAAAATTACTTTTCGTTTAAATAAATTATATGGTAATTTATTTTTAAAAAAATAGGTCTAAAAGTAAAATTAGTAAAATTATATATATTTTGATTTTTTTTGATTATAATAATTTTAATATTAACTTTTGACATAACATTCATTTATTCATTTAGGTATTTTATATTTGGAAAACTGTTTTATTATCATGACTATGAGATTAATTTAAAAGTTAAATTTTGCAAAAGTGTCAATGGAATGAATAAAAATTGAAATAAATATTTTGAATCTAAATAATTTATATTATCTAATATGGTCATCATAAGTTTTGATCAAAATTAATAGTAAAAATACAGAAATTATATACCGCACTTTAGGTAAAAATTGGTTTACAGGGTGTGAAACTAAAATCACAAGGGTTAAAAATGACCCAAAAATTATATAATGCCAATTTTGTGGCCATATATAAACCTTATATATTATAGAATAAATATTAGTGAATTTTGGAGTATTTTTTATTTAGAAAAAAAATTTCAAAGACCATTTTCTTTTAAAAAATTACAAGGTTTCCACTCACCTCACCTATAATAGGCGACCCCATATCCTCTCCACTACACACATAAAAATTATTTTTTGGTATAATACACACCCAAATAAATTTTATAGTTCCCACCTCTCTTTATATAATCATTATATTGATCATAAATACATCCTATTAAGTTTTCTAGTGCAAACAAAAGGAGGTTACCCGGAGATAACATTCTTCAACAAGTGTATTTATTTTATTTCTTCATTCACCTCCTTCAATTATTATTAAAAATTTGATGATATAAAATCCTAATTTTCTTAAATATATTTATACGGTTTTATGTTATGGTAATTTCATACATCCATATCCTCTTACCTAAAATGAGAAACAATAATGTCATTTTTGTGTATGGAGTATTACCGCCTCACGAACTGATGTGACACATTTTCCTTCAACACATATCATGGTTGGGTATGATGATGGATAATATATATATATATATATATTATTTTTTAAGAAAACTATATTTATTTAAATACAATCTCATATATACCTTTTTTACTTTCTATTCGATATAAGATACTATAGCGTCATTCATATGTACGACGAACTACTCCCCCATGAAGCGATGTGATCCATTATTGAAATAACATTTAAATGGATGGTAATAAGAGATAAATTTAAGGAATATATTTGATAAATAAGAAATATATATTATTATATAATGTTAATATATGTTTTACCTTTCATTTTATTCATGCGTCGAGGAAATGGAAATAACACTAATGCGTATGTTCGACCTACCATCTCCTTGAAATATATATTTCATTTTTCTATCTCTAACATCAATGGATTACAATAAATAAATATATAATGAATATATAAGATATTTAAATAATTTATAAAAATATAGATTTTATAGAAAAATTATAAATGTTATAGGATAAAAAATTAGAGACATAAAATAAAAAATAGAAATAGACAAAAAATAATAAATCAATTTTTTTCTCAAACATTACATTAATATCGAATTGTTAAGAAATGGGTAATAAATTTTCATAAGTAAAGAATATATGGTATTATAAATATATAATTATGGTTATTTAATAGATGTAAACTGAAGATATATATAATATATATTATTTTTCAATGAGTATGATTGAAGTTGATACTTAAAGAAATGATTTTTTGTCACAATTTTCCTTCTTTGATATAGATGTTATGTTATTCTCATATCATTTTTTATGAAGTTTAAAAACAACCCCATTGACATGATTTATCATTAATATCAATAATTTATTACAATTTATGGTTTATTTTATATTAATAATTAATGGTACTTAGGATTTAAAGGGTACCATGTGGTAATGTTTTTATGTTACAATATCATCAATTATTAGGAATGTTTATGTTAATAATTCCGATGATAAAATTTACAGATCCATATCTAAAGAAAATAATGAAATTTATTAACCTCTTGGTATGTTATGAGAATAAATTTTTTCCCATCATTTTACTCTTTTATTTACTAAAGATTCCAAAATATCTTTTTAAGAAAAATCCTCTTTATTTCTCCATGTTGCTAAAATTTTTTTTATTAAAAAATCATATTTTCTAAAAAGGTATTAAAATATGTTTCTAAAATTTCCCAAATTATTTATTATCAGAACTTTTTCCAATCTTTTACTTTTTATAAAATTTGTTGAAAGGAATCTTTATTTTTTTCTAAATGAGTCCTCTTTGGATTTTATAAAAAATGCGAAAGGAATTTTTTCTTTAACATTTATAACTTGAATGAAATTTATCAACATCAACACCCTTATTTTATTTTAATATTAATTTATATTTTTTCATGTTCATTATCATTGAAATTGATTTCCACAATATTTTATGAATTTCTAATTTAAAAAAAATCTTTTGAAAGAAATGATATTTTCCTCAACAAAACATTGCAAGTAAATTTTGTTTCAAAATCATTTTCTATTTAAGATAACATCCATTTATGTACTTATCAAAGTATTCAAATATTATTATTTTTATGAATGGTTTAAGTTATTATGAAATGAAGTTCTTGAAGCCCATTTTTATGTGGATTATACCATCATAATATTCTTATAAAACCCACTTATTTTTCCATTAGTTATGCTATGATGATGTGATGAAATGATTACAAAAGTTACTTCATTTCTATAAGTTATGATATGATGAAGTGTTTATGAAACACATATGTTTTAGTGGTCACTAATGTGATGAATGTTTTATGATCTTTTGTAACAAATATGTATGATTTTTTATGTGATGGGTATGACCTATATCCCTCTCTAATTAATTTGGTAATGTTTTCAGTACAATAAAAACTGTAATTTAGAAACTTTTCCTAAAGCGTCACTATTTTAAAGATACATAATAAAAAATGTCTCTAATTTAGTGATTATTTTGAAAAAAGTCACTAATGTGGTGGCATGTTTTTAAAAAATATCACTAATTTTGCGAAGCTTGATAAAAAATGTTGCTAATTTAGCAACTTTTCTTATAAACATCGCTAATTCAGGGACATTGTTTAAAAAATGTTACTAAATTAGAGATGTTTCTTAAATAATGTCGCTACATTAGAGATGTTTTCATGAAAAATCACTAATATATATATATATATATTTATATAAGTTATTTCTTCGTATCGATGTAAATATATATTTAGATATACATATATATAAACAGAAACACTTATATATAAAAATATATATAAAAATATATTTATTTATATATATATAATCACACACACAAGCATATATATAAATATATATACATATATTTATATATAAAAGAACACAACATGGCTATTTTAGTAATAATTTTATTAGTGTTTTAAAACCTGAGTAATTATATATATATATAATAATAATTAATATATATGTATACATACACATATATATTTATACACACACACACACCCACACAAATATATTAATATATATATGTTAATATAAACATAATATATATATAAAAATACAAACATATAATATATATAAATATAAATAAACACACACACACACACATATATAACATAGACATATATATACACATAAAATATAAATATAAATATAAATAAATAAATAAATATATATGATATAAAATATAATCATATATATACATATAAACATAAAATATAAAATATAAACATATAGATATATAAACACACACACATATATATAATGTAAGTATTTATCTAAAATATAAACATATATATAAAATATAAACTTATATGTATAATATATTCACACACATATATATAAATATAAAATATAAAATATAAAATATAAAAGATAAAATATAAAAGATAAAAGATAAAAGATAAAATGTAAAATATAAAATATAAAATATAAACAAATACATGCATATATATATATATTAACATATGTATATTATTATATAATATTATATATATATATAATATTTTTTTTTAATATTTACACATATATACAGACATATATATACATAGGAACTTATATATAAATATATATTAATATATATAATCACGAACACATAATATATATATATATATATATGCAGTTATATTTATATATATAAACACATATATATTTAAAATTGAGTCACGTTTTAAAGGAAACATGATTATTTTAGTAATATTTTTACCAGTCTTTTAAAACATTGATATATATATATATATATAATTATATATATGTATACTTACACATATATATTTACACACACAAACACTCAAACATATTTATATACATACAGACATATATGAGAATATTTATACATAGACACACACAAAGATATATATATATATATATATTATAAACTTATATAAAAAACACACACACACATGCATATTTATATAAACCTATATATATATAATTATTTATTTATATATTAATATATATATATAATGTATTAATTTTTTAAATTGAAAAATAAATTTAAATATATATATAAATAAGATATAATATAATTAAATAATAATAAGTAAGATATGTGGGTTTGTTGTGTGTTACGGGTGTAGGGAGGTGATAGAGGGTTTTAATTCCTTTGGCAGGGCATTGTAGCGACTTTGGTGTAGGGGATGGGAAATTGAGGGAGGCAGTGTGGGGAAGTTTTGTGCAGTGGGGAGAACTGTAGTGGGAATGGGGGATGTATGGTGGGGAAGGTGCATTTTGGGAGGGAACTTGATGGGAAGCTGTGGAAATAGGGGGGAGGAGGGGCGCTGGGCAGGTGCACGTCTAGAAAAACACATTTAATCTTTTTTAGATAACCTGTATTGGTAGAAAATAATAAAAAATAACTTAAATACTCTAAAAAAATTATGAGTTTCAGTATATAAATATAAATATAAGGAAAACAATTATCGATGTTTTTTAGAAACATCGTTAAAAGACGTGTCACAAAATTAGAGAAGTTTCTTTACCAGTGTTTTTGAAAAAGGTTGGAAAATGAGGTGTCATTAAAAAATGATATTTATAAAAATTAGTATTTTAGAGACATTTATAAATGTAACTAATTTAGAGACACCTTAGTTACCGAAATTTTATAACATCGTTAAACAACCAAAAACATTGGTAATGAAAAAAACATATCTAATTAGCTTATTTTTTGTATTGTTGATATCTCATGATATAAACAAGATTTGAATGGTTATAGAACCTAGTTTTGTGGGGGATTTCGTTCAATATGGTGTTCTTGGGAGTTAACCTTGAGTACTATGATTTCATTAGGAGTTAACCCATTCCACTTTGGGAGTATCTACAATAAACCTTGTTATAGAGACCCTAGCTTTTCATACATTAACATATCATTACTTTTTCAGAATACTTAATACATTACAAAAACAGATTCTAAAAAACATGTTAGTTTAGTGACTTTTGAAACATCAAACAAAAAATTCTTTTTTAGTGAAATATCTTAAATGTTTCCCACAAAGATCTTCCCATTTAGTACTTCTATATAAAATCGTTCATTATAACCCAGGGAAAAGAAAAAAATAAGAAAATGGGTGAGATTAGATGCTCATTAAGGGTAAAAAAGGGAGACATATGATCATAATCATGAGTACAAGGGTATAAAAACATGATCATGAAAAGAGAAGATCATACCCTACATTTTAAATATCATAAACTAGAATCATGACATAAATATTAGCAGTTCATTAGGCTTGAATTATAAGTAAATAAATAACATAATCCACGAAATAATTACATAGGAACAAGACAAGAAATTTGTCATAGACAAATAAGCATATAAAAATGATTTTCATGGTAGTTAAACCGGGGATTTTAAGAATGTTTTAGTAGAATGGGTTCACTCCACATACCATCTTGTTTTTCATGGTTCACTCCCATAACCATCTTGGTAGTCATGGTTGACTCCCATAATTATCTTGGTACACATAGTCCTTTATGTCTGTCTCATGAGATATAAGTCTCTACCGAATTCATTGGAGGGATATATAGGTCCCAACCATATCATAATTAAATTATAAATATGTGTTCCACAAGAACATAAATCATTCAAAATTTCAGAACCCATGGAATCAAATGGGTTTCATAAACATCATTCAATCATAACATAACCCACAAAACATAAATGTTTTTCATAAATATCATTCCATAAAAAACATAGACCATTCATAGAAATAATAATAATGTTAAAATTGGTTCATATAACCAATAAAACATAATTATCATAAAATAATGTTATCTTATATGGGAAATAATTTTAAGATAATTCTTAAAAACAATTCTTGATAAGATATCCATTCTTCATTGAAATCATTTTCTTTTCTTAAAATACCACACAATTTTAAAATAAAACATTTTATTTGACAATAAGAATTTATTATTTTAATGATATATTCAAGTCACTATGGTGTCATGAAATCATAAAAATCAATTCATGTCGTATAAGCTTAAAAAATCTTTTCTCTTATACTTTGTCTAAAAAATTCAAAAAATACGACGTTTGGAAAAAGACATAAGACTCCTTTAAAACCATTTAACAAAAATTTATACATGTGTTAAAATGAAGTTATAAAATTTAAAAGAAATATTAAGAATATTTTGGAATAAATTTTTACAAAATATATAAATGATAAGATAAATTACCCCATCAAATACTTAGGTATAAACAATATCAGATAATAATGAGATTGTGAAATTAACCCTTATTTTAGGTCTAGTTTCCTTAGTATGTATCCTAACCTCTTATATAATGGTTTAAATAATGTTTTTTACTTATAAAAGAACCATATCAAATTTATGATATCATGTATGATCATATTATCACATGTTTGTTAATAATATTTCATTATAACTCTTTTTTTGGGTGTTAACTGCTAAATTTTCTTATGCATATTTTTTCATATAAGTCCCAATTATTAATATTAGGATATAGTTTCATAATTTATAGAATTATATTAAGGTAATATATATCGTAGATATTATATATATTTATATAATCATTTTTCAATGTTGAATATGTAAAATGAATCGCATCGCACCGTGGAGATGATAGGTCGTCCAGACACACGACCGACGATATCATTCCCTTAATTTTGAAAAGTTAAGGAAGTGGATGGTATATATTTTGTTTTAAAATCAAAATAATTTTATAATTATAACATACATTTGTTATTTCCATTATTATATCCTTCCAGGTAAAGTGGTTATGTGAAAAAAATTACTCGATGATGTTGATACGGTTGGCTATACGTACGCACATGTGGTGATTTTGTTTTTCATAGGATGGATAAATAGTAAAATATGGTTGTTAAATAATTATAATAACTTATAAGTATAGAGTTTATTATTGATTTGTTACTTTATAATTTAAACATCACATTATTAGGATGTATAATAAAAAATAATCATGACTGAGTTGATAAAACAATTACATTTTCTTTGCTGGAATTCTGTTATATCTCTTCTAAATTGATCTAGAGTTGGTATTTTTGGAATATAAATTCCTAAATAACATGAATACGTCTGGTGGGAGGATAAATTTTCAGGTTTTTTCAAGATATAAGGACCAATGTGGTGTGATAAGTTGAGGGAAAACGTGCCCTTTTATAATTGAGGTGAGTGGCACTTTTGGAATTTTTAAATATATTAATTTATAATAAATTTAAAATCAATCCAAATAAATTCAAAAGGAAATGGATTAGATTATAAGATGACATAATTTTTTAATATCATCAACAAATATTTTTTTTACATGTTTTTATATTGTTTTAAACCTTATCATTTTGACTATCCATTAGTTAACCTATTTTTATTTTAACTAATATAAAAACTTTTTCAATATTTAAAGGTTGTAATTT
This sequence comes from Viscum album, assembly GCA_963277665.1. Lineage (NCBI taxonomy): Eukaryota > Viridiplantae > Streptophyta > Magnoliopsida > Santalales > Viscaceae > Viscum > Viscum album. The sequence goes on along the minus strand of OY728166.1, from coordinate 422,447,058 downwards.
TAACTTATATGGTGTCAATTTGACCATAAATGAAAAATTTATAACATATTAGAACATATTATAACTATTTTTTATTTTTAAACATACTTTAGGATTTTTAAATAATTTAATGAAACATTATTTTGATAAAAATCATTAGTGTCAATTTTGACACTATTCAATACATAGATTTTTATAAATATAATGATAAAAAGGTAAATTTGAAAAATTATTTTATTATATCCCCAATGGCTCAAGATAATCTATAATTTTTTATATTAATTATTTAATATTATATTTATTCTAATATTTTTAATAACACATCATTGATATTTTCATTAATTAGACAATTACTGAATCATCATTATATAATATTTTTAGGTATTTATTTGTTTCATAAAAATTTAAGATAAATTAACATAATAAATTAAAACATTTTATAGTTTAAATAAATATTTATAGTTTAATATATCTTCTATATAACCCTATATTAGAAATGTTATAGTTATTAAAAATAGGAGTATGATATTTTTATCTTATCTTTAAATAAAATACAATAAATTTAATATTCTTAACCAAGTGGCTTAAAAATATTAATATTTCTAAATATGTTTTATTATAGTTGAAACCCATTTATTCAATGAAATTGGAAGAAGTGTTATTGTAATTTTATAATTTTATAATATTCTTTTTACCTTTAATTTTCCAATTTACCCCTAACCATGGAAAATATAAACTTAATAAAGTTACTATTCATAATTTCAAATATATTAAGATTATATTATTTGTCTCTAAATATCATAATTATTAAAACCATGTATGTATATTTTTTGAAAATCAATTCAAGAAGTGGTAAAATTAATTTTAATGCTAATCTTATAGACATAGTTGGAAGGCGGGTAAACAGAATGTTCAATATATCCCTAATTTTTTATATCAAATTTCAATATAAAATGATTCAAATAACCTAAGTTGGTTTAATAAATGAATTATTCTAGAGTTTATTTTGTATATTCCTTATGTCCCAAAAAGTTTTAAACTTTAACAATGATAGAATAACCAACTTGTCAAAAAATCCATAAATAAAAAGTATCATCCAATTTACAAATTCATATCCAATATATCATTATCAAAGAATCATTATCTTAACATAAAGAACATATTAAGGGTAATATTTCACTTAATGAAAATTTCACCATCACATATGTATTTCATTAGAACCATCTAATATATTCATTTAAATCATTAGAAAAAAACATAAAGTAAAATATTATTATATATTTTATAATTGTTGAATCCAAATACCTAAATTCTTAAATATTTCTTCATCAATGATTGATATGGAATAGTTTCCTCCTTGGTTTAGAAGTAAATTCTTCTGTAAGGGCAGTGAGTAGGTTATTCGCATGTTATCCATAGATAATACGTTGAACTCTTTGGAATTTCATCACCATATAACCCTTTTTTCCTTATAGATAACATCTTAACCTACGTTTGAGGTATTTCTAATGGTTCTTATTCCCTTATTATTGACATAAATGAAGATAAATCTTGATTCATATATGTTCCTCACCATATGTACATGAATAAAAGAACATCTTCCTCTTATTCAATGTCTTAGTAATACCACCAAAGTTCACCATATTAATCAAATATCACGATAAATGATTCAACATATTCACAATATCCTTCTCTCCAGTCATTACCCAATTCCATTTCTCATAGTCACTAATTTTTCTATTATATTCAATGTTATCCCAATTCCTTCTAGTTCCCTCCATTGACTAAAACCAGAAATCACAATTTAAGAATCATTTATCCTAATAAAAAACAATCATATAAAATCACTTATATTATGTATAAATCACGATACTTAATTATTTATTATATGAAAACTTATGTTTATACAAGGTCATTCATAGAAAACTTATATTTAAATCTTTTATAATGGTTGATGGATAGTTTATAAATTTCCAAAACATATCCCCATGGAGTGTCAAAATAAGTGTGTTATAAGGCCCGATGATGTGTACCAGGTTAGGAGAAGTTAGGAAAGACTCATCTTATGGGATTTATTACCCCTAGTCACACTTTTGAAATATAAAAATGCACTTGTATTATCTTGGAATGGATTTATTACTAGGAAACCGCTCACTCTATCCTTTACGAAAATTCCAGGACATTTTTTCTTATCCTTAGACTTATTCTTTTTAATGTACTTATGGTTCTCAATATGGTTGTCTCATCCTAGTTTCCAATGTTTAACTAAAAATTTTCTACAATACTAACTATAATGAATCTCGCTTTTCATATATTAACATTACATTAATTTTTTAGAATACTTAATACATTATACAAATAGACACCCAATGACCATATTGGTTTAATTCTTTTGGAAACATTGAATATGCAAAGACCCAGATTTTCCATGTAATTCTTTTAATTATATGGAAATATTACAAGTCTGTGAAAATTGAAAGCTTTTGATTCTGAGGCCCAGAGTGCCCCGAATGAATTTAAGAACTTTTTTTTGTGCGTTCAGTAATCGTGTGAGCGGGTTGTTATAACTTTTGGAATGGTGATCAGAATTAAAATCTGAGGGCACCATTGAACTCGCAACACTGATATTCTATGAAGGAGTCCTTCACCTTGGACCACGGTTGGTCAAGGGTGAAAGTTATTTTTCAGGTTTATCATCGGATAGTTAAAAAAATTAATAAAATAAATAAATAAATCAAACAAATTTTATTTTATTTTAATGAAACATCCTTTTGAAAATTAGTGGTGGGGACCACCTGACCATTGAACTCCCTCCTTAATATGGGGTGACTCTTGGTTTCTCTGCCAAATTAAATGTGCCAAATTAATCTAATCAATGTGTCAACTTTAATTGAATTAATATTAACTCAATTAATAATTGGATACTCACCTTACTTGAGGAATTGGAGGATCGTTGGAAATGAGAGCTTGGGAGAACTTTGGAGAAACATTATCTCCAAAAAATAACCTCTCCAATGAAGAGAATTCCTCATATCAAGAATGAGTAACTGACCTGGAAACAACGTACGGGATTGATGGACACCAATGTCACCAAATTCATCAACTTTGTCTTCTTCCTCACGCCACCTCCAACGGAAAATCAAGGTAGGGTTTGTTTTTAATATGACTGAATTTATTTGATAAATCATCATATTTTGGTTTCTCAATGAAAATGGACAAACTAACGTGGACATTATCCCGTTCATATACCATGCCTCTTTTTCTATTGTTCTTCGCGCATTCTCTGAGCATTCTTCAATGCCAAATAATTATTGACACTAGAAACACAATATTTTGTTGAGCACAACATTTGGACATTGATCCCTCAACCCGAGGATCGCGAATATGCTATCGTTTTATTTTTTGGGCTAATAATGGAGATGTGGTGACCCGCGGGAAGAGGAGGAGGGTCGAAACAATGGTTAGACGCAAGGAAGGTGGGGCGGCGTGAGTCCACACCGCCAGAGGAGCTAGAGGTCGTGACTGCTTGGCCACGGTGGAGGCCGAAGAGCGGCCTGCACCTGGCGGACCGTGGCAGATCTGTAAGACCCGCTTGGGTCCCATAGTGACTTGGCATCACCTAATGGCGCTTCCCTTTTGCTTTCTGAATAGAAGAATGATGGTACCCCTTCGGCGCTATCTCGGGCGGGTCACGCCACCAGGCCGAACCACTGGTCTGCACCACCGGGCTGCGCCATCGGGCCGGGCCTACTGAGGCCCAGGACATCTGGGCTGGACCCGGGTCATTCTGGGTAAATCCGAACTAGATTGGGTCGGCCCAAACCGGGTTGGGCCAGGTCGGACCAGACCCAAGCCCATACGGACCCGGTTTCACCTTTTTGGTAATATCTTTAGAATCAGGCGTCTGTTTGAAAAACCTTTTGTGGCAATAGAATCATTGGATTGAGATGGTCTTTTTGGTATACTCTAATTGAGTTTTAGACAAAGTCAAAGTATGGACGAGCTGGATCAAACCACGAATCCAAACGGGCCCTCAGAGTGAAAACAACAATAACTTACAGACTGGGCATCCGATTAATGCACCGTCTTTTGTGTATGGTCCATTATGACACGATGTACCTTTGAGATACTTCTCCATGGGACTTCATGGAAATCGAGGTACAACTGATATCTCTAGGGACAAATTCTATGGAACTCGAGAGCACCGGGCATGAGGAATCCTGTGGCTGGGAGTGAGGTGCAGGTTAGAGATGGATAATACGAAGGTTAGTTACCTATCGACTCTGGGTGGGTCCGATCCTATGTTGGTCGTTGTGTGGGTTAGTATATATCGATCCTATGTTGGTTAGCACTAAGCGATCCTGTGTGGGTCAGCACATACCGATCCTGTGTGGATCAGATCACATGTGGGTCCGTGATCAATGATCCTATGTGGGTCAGCGCATACTGATTCTATGTGGGTTAGATCTTTTTTGTGTCGTTGCGGGGGTTAGTATATATCTATCCTTGTGGGTCAGACTCCGTTTAATCAGCAGCACTACCTCTTGACAGAATAAGATGATCTAGATTCACGACGGATCATTTGTACTTATATACATCACTAATACCTGTGTGAGATGAGTCTTTACCTTTGTGGTATTGTTCTGTGTGGCGTACCATTGTGGTACTTACCTTTGTGTTGTTACATTCATGGTATTCATTCCTTCATGGAAAATTTGAGCTTTGGGCTAATGAGTTGGCCTTTTTTTTCTCATGGATGAGATGGGTATAATTGATATATTAGGTATATGTATGGGAACATACCTAAGTAGGGTTGAATATAATTTCCATGCTTTTGGTTTGTCCTTTGTTGATTTTGAGAGACCTTCAGGGGTCTTGGGGTCCCTAATGTGTATTGTTATACTCACCCCTTCATGGGCTAGGCCCGCACCTTGTTATGCCTTGTGCAAACAATGGAAAACGATGATTGAGGATGAGTGTACTAGGACTGGACGCTTCTTGGGGAAGATCTTAGACGAGGTATACTGTAGATATGACAATTCGAGAGCTGTAACTACCCTTCATGTAGGATCCTTGACGAGTGTTCGCAGGAGATGTTTTTCAGTTTTACTTGTACGTTTTAGTTTTCCTTGTACATTCTAGTTGGGCTTGTATTCCGGGCCCTTTTACTTACTGTACTCACTCTGTTTACTATATAGTTTACATTGTTCTTGTATCTTGTTGTGTGCTTGGTTGTGTGAATTTACAGGTTATAAAATAAATGCCTTCCTGATATTAGGGATATGCCTTTTCGGTGCTAGTCGCCTGCCCTTGGCCCATTGAAGGAGGGCTTGGGGTAGTAATGGAATGAGCCTCGGAGATGGGTCGTGAAAAATTGGTATCAGAGGAGTTCGGTTCACCGAAGAAATAAGACTATGATCTTTTCTGTGTGGCAATATTGTTAAGTGTGATGAGTGTGGTTTTCAGTTTGTAGAATCCTGTGTTGGTGAGGCAGCTTCCATATCTATACACTAGGACCCATATTTCTGATTTCCGACTTAGTGCACGAAAATACTGATTGCATGTGTGTCTTTGGAAAGTTTTATTTGTGAAATATTTGAGTCATCTTACCAGGTATAACTTAGTGACCCTTTCACAGCTATTTCTTTTCAGGATTCCACCACGTGGACAACCATCCTGGGTTCGGGGTAGAGTATGTGATGAAAACCCACTAAGCGATGATCCTTCGGTACAGGGACCCCTTACGGATGTTGAACCATCAGATGGTGTACCAGAAGCACCACTACTCATTGGGCAGTCGATTTGACCATCCCTAGTATCATAGTGTCTACGCCACTTGAACCCATTGCACAAGTACCAGCGCCCGAGGCCCCTGAAGTTCTGGGGCAAGAGGGATCCACATGCGGCTGAGGACAGGTCAGAGGCCATGGTTAGATTTTTTCGACTGGTATGGAATCATCCGATCTCATGGCGATTCTTACCGCCATTTTTCTTCAGGCAGAAGTGAGCTAATGGTGGAGCTTGATGCTCTTGGTTCACGATGAGGTGACTCTCATTTGGGAAAACTTCGAGAGCCTTTTCAAGGAAGTGTTCATTCCAGCGACCCTCCACTCAGTGCATATACAAGAGATTCTCCACTTGTAGCAGGGTAGCATGAATGTAGCTCAGTATTTGTCGAGGTTCACCGAACTCTCTCCATACTCCACTGACATAATGCATGACCCCTTTTTCTGGGCCAGGACCTTCAAGCCGGGGCTCAAACTAGATATTAGGGATTCGATGGTTTTTCTCTGCATCTCGATGGTGGCAGTGGTGTTAGAGTGAGAACTCTTAGTGGAGAGCTTCCTTGCTGAGCAGTCACCGACAACGAGGCCCACCACCAGATGACACGTAGTTGAGTAATCGACAACCGAAATAAAATAGACGACGCATAGATCCAAGAGGACTAGACCTATAGGAAGACGACCGTAGGATATATGGTCGGTGGTGCGGGGTTCTCGAGACAGATCATGACAGGTGATGATTAAGAATTGTTACTCATGTGGCGGACAAGGTCACATGGCTCACGACTGCCCGACACGCCATACAGATGACCAACAGACGGTCAAAATACTTCATGGGAAGAGGCAAATATTTGATCAAGGAGGTCTGCAGGCAGGGGGCAGATGTGGAATTGGAGTAGGTCGTGCAATAGGCGATAAGCGGCATTTCAAGGTTCTACAGCCACCACCTCCAGGTGGTCCACCTCAACCATAGGGAGCAGGTGGACAGGGATGAGCTCAACTCCAGGCAGCTGAGGCCTATTATCACGACGCTCCGGAGATGATTCGAGGTACGATCTGTGTCTACTTCACCTTAGCTATAGTACTTATAGACACAAGTTCTAGTCATTCTAATATTTCCATGGCCCTCATTTAGAGCTCGAATATACCGGTGGAGCTGTTGGCTCGATCCTTACAGATAGATACTCTTATGAGAGAGGATTATATGATTAAAAACTTGTCCCAGTAGTGTGAGATTACTCTAGGAGGCGAGATCTTCAACTGAGATCTTCTAGTAGCAGCGTCAAGGCCTTACGATGTTATCTAGGGTATGGACAGGTTATCCACAGTCTGTGGTCAGATCAACTGTGTTAGGTGAAAAGTGCGGTGTGTCCACACGGATTGGACCATGTTTTCATTCACCAGCGAGAAGCGAAGGTTTTCAGTATATGATATACTTACTCGGAGGAGGGTGCAGCTGATCACAGATCAGTTACCTAGACTTACCCTCGTAGCAGTTGATTTTGAGAGTCTGAGCTATCCTGTAGTGGTGGACCAGTGAACTGATGTTTTTCTTGACGATGATCTAGGTGTACCTCCTCGCCGAGAGGAGAAATTTTATATCAGCTTGTACCCCAATATGACACCGATATCGACACCAACATATCAGATGGATCCCATGGATCTTCGAGAGATGCGAGTATAGCTAGAGGACATGCCGTGAAAGAGATTCATTAGGCCCAGAGTTTCCCCTTGGGAAACTCCTATTTTGTTTTCCAAGATGGTGGACTGGAGTATGAGACTTTTTGTGGAATATTGGTGCTTGAACTAGGTGACTGTGAAGAACAGGTACCCACTACCAAGGATTGACGATCGCTTTGATTAGATGAAGGGAGCATGATGGTTTTATAAGATAGAACTCAAATCAGGCTATCACCAACTCATGGTATGAGACAAGGATGTGTAGTAGATGACTTTCAGATGTCGTAATGGACACTATGAGTTCTTGGTTATGCCATTCAGTATGATCAACACCCTAACAATGTTCACGGGACTCTTGAATAGGGTCTTCTAGCAGTACCTCGACTGATTTGTGGTAGTCTTTATCAACGACATCCTGATATAGTAAGCGATGGAGTAGGATCATGCCTATCATCTACAGATAGTTCTGGACACACTCTGAGAGTACCGGATTTATGTAATATCATGAAGTGGCATTTATGAATATGAGATTTCCACTTTCTTAGACACGTTATCTTGGAGGCTAGAGTTTTGGTGGATCCAGTGAAGATCAAGGTTGTTCTTTCTTGGGAGCCTCCAAGGAGTTTGACGGAGGTGCGGATTTTTCTGGGATTAGACAGTTACTACCAGATTTTTGTGCCAGAATTTACTAGAGTTGCTGCACCCTTATCAGCGTTGAAGAATAAGGGGAAACCCTTTCGTGGGGTTGGAGAGATTCCAGTAGATTTTCCAAGAGCTAAGGTAGAGAATGACGAGTTCCCTCATCTTGAAGCTACCTGATGTGGGCGCTAGGTATGTAGTCTACTGCGATTCATCAAGGATTGTGATTGTATGTTTCCTGATGTAGGAGTGAGAAGTGATCACATATGGTTCTAGACAGCTGAGACATAATGAGAATAACTACACTACCCATGACCTGGAGTAAGATGCAGTGGTATTCAGCTGGAATATGTGGCGATATTACTTGAAGGAAAAACATTTTATAGTCTACTATGATCGCAAGAGTCTTAAAAATATCTTCTCTCAGAAGGACCAGAACCTGAGATAGTGGCGTTGAATTGAGTTCCATTAGGACTATGACTTCAAGATATTCTATACTATTGGGAAGGGGGACATAGTAGAAGATGCACTCAGCAGCATATCTAGTATACAGTTTTTGAGTGAGGAGACATAGCATCTAGCCACATTAGGGATATCCTATGTGGATCAAGAGGAAGTAGAATATCTTTAGTCTTTGACTATCACTCCCCCACTCTTTCAGTGATTCAGGGAGGCACATCTTGGGGACACTAACTTTGAGGCTCGACGTGCTCAGATATCCAGATGATGTGCACCAGATGTATTTTCTAAAGTTGGGGAGCACATCTTCCTCTTCAAAGGATGTACTATGGTACCAGTGGTTCATAGGCAGTAAGTATTTAGGGAGTTCCATATGTCCCCTCTAGTGGTATATCCAGGAGTGTTGAAGATGTACTAGGACCTTCAGCATCAACACTGGTGTCCGGGAATGAAGAAAGCAGTTGCAACGTTTGTCTCTCGGTGCCTCATTTGTTAGCAAGTGAAGGCAGAGCATCCGAATCCAACAGGCTTAGTTGAGCCACTAGAGGTGCCAGAGTGAAAGTGGTATGAAATTTCCATGGAATTCATTACAGGACATCCAGGCACATCCAGGGGTCATGATTCTAACTAGGAGATCACTGATCGACTCACCATGTCGGCCCACTACCTACCAATCAGATAGCAGGTATTAGTGGAGATCTTGGGACACCTCTATGTGAAAGAAATTGTAAGACTTCATGGAGTTCCATCTATGATTGTCTCCAATCACGATGCATTTTTAACTTTTCATATATGAAAGTTATTCCAAGAGGTGTTTGGCCAACAACTTCATTTGATCACCACCTTCCATCCTCAGAAGGATGGTTAGACAGAGTAGACCATTCAGACCCTTGAGGATATGCTTCGTGCATGTGTCCTAGATTTCGGCCTCAGCTGATAGGATTGCCTACCTTTGGTGGAGTTCGCGTACAACAACAATTACCACTCCACCATTGTAATGGCACCATTTGAGGCATTGTACAGTATACCTTGCAGACACCTCTATGTCGGACTGAACCCAGGGGATTCAACACTCGTGGGGCCAGAGATGGTACAATCTACCATGGAGAAGGTTCAGATCCTCCAGGAGCTGATGAAGAACTACACAGAGTGGGAAGAAGTCCTATGATGAAAAGAGATGAAGAACTCTTGAGTTTTAGGATGGTGACTATGTCTTTATACAGGTCTCACCTTGACATGGTTTGTAGAGATTTATCCAGGGTGGAATGTTATCTCCATGGATCATCGGACCCTTTCAGGTCCTCAGTAGAGTTGGCGAGGTGGATTATCGCTTAGATCTTCAAATTTAGTTGCACAGGGTGCATGAAATTTTCCACGTATCCCAGATGAGGAGATATGTACATGATCCTTCGCACATCATTTACTTGGGAAATCTAGACATCAGCCAAGGGGTGATGTTTTCAGAGGTTCTAGTGGATATTGAGGATCGATAGGAGCGGGTCCTTCATGGGTGGTCAATAACTATGGTGAACGTTCATTGGAAGCACGAGAACCACTAGGAGAGAACATGGGAGTGAGAGGCTCAAATTCGTGCTCAGTACCCCACTTGTTTTCATATGTCGTGTTGTGGCTTTCAGGGATGCGAAACCCTGAGGTGGGGAGCATGTAAAGAAACAGATTTTCCATGTAATTTTTTTAATTATATGGAAATATTAAAAGTCTGTGAAAATTGACGGTGTGTGATTCTGAGGCCCGGAGTTCCTGGAATGAATTTCTGAAACTTTTTTGAAGTACGTTCAGTAAATGTGCCAGTGAGTTTTTGTAACTTTTGGACCGGTGCTCAGAATTGAAATCTGAGGGCACCATTGAACTCCCAGTGCCGATATTCACTTAAGGAGACCTTCACCTCGACCGCAGTAGGTTGAGGGTGAAAGTTAGTTTTCTTGTTTTTCGTGGGAGACTTAAAAAAATTAAAAAAAATTATAAAATAAAATAAACAAGTTTTTTTAAAACAATCCTCCTTTTTGAAATTAGTGGTGTGGACCACCCGACCCTTGAACCCCCTCTTTAATATGGGTTGACTCTTGGTTTCACCCCCAAATTAAATGTGCCAACTTAATCTAATCAATGTTTTAAATTTAATTGAATTAAACTAAACTCAATTAAATATTTGATCCTCACATTTCTATGGGAATAATAGGATCATTGGCAAAGGGACCTTGGGAGAAATTTGGAGAAACATTCTCTCCAACAAAGAACCTCTCCAACGAAAAGCATTCCCTAGATCAAGAACGTGGAACTGACTAGGGACCGTCTTGCGGGAGTGACAGACGCCGACACCACCAACTTCATCAACTTCATCTTCTTCCTCGTTCCACCTCCAACAGATAATCGAGGTAGGGGTTTTTTTTAATATGATTGAATTTATTTGAAAAATATTCATATTCTGTTTTTTCAATGACGATGGCCAAACTAACATGATCGTCGTCCCATGCATATACCTTGCATCTTTTTCTTTTGTTCTCCGCACGTTCTTCGTGTGTTCTTCAACACCAAAAAATTAATGATGCTAGAAACATAATATTTTGTTGATCATGACATATGGATGTGGACCCCTCAACCCGAGGATCATGAATATTTGATCATTTTATTTTTCAAGCTAATAACGGAGATGCGGTGACTCGCAGAAGCGGAGGGCTGACACACCGGCCGACCGCAAGGAAGGTGGGGCGGTGCGCGTCTACCCTACCGGAGGAGCAGGAGGTCTCAACTACTTGGGCACAGTTGAGGCCGAATAGAGGCCGAAACCCGACCGGCCGTGGCATATCGGCAGGACTCGCTTGGGTCCCGCAGTGACTTGGTAGCGCCTAATGGCGCTGCCCTTTTGTGTTTGAGACCGAAGGAAGAGGATCCCCCTTTGAAGCCATCTAAGGTGGGCCGCACCCAGCGGGCTGCGCACACCGAGCCACGTCTAGAAGGTCTAGCTTGCCGAGGCCCATGCCATCTGGGCCAGACCCGGCTCGGTCCGAGTCAACCCGAATCAGTTAGGCCCGGTTCAGTGCCCCTGGGTCCGGCCGGACCCAGGGGCATCCAGACCCAGTTTCACCTTTTTGGCCATATCTTGAGAATTAGGCATCCATTTGACGAACAGTCTACGACACCATAATTATTCGATCGAGACAGTCCATTTGTTATACTCCACTTGAGTTTTGGATAAAGTTGGAGTATTGCCGGTTTGGATCAAACCCTGAATCCAACCGAGCCCTCAGAGTGGAAACACTAATAACTTACAGAATGGGTGTTTGATTGACGCGCCGTCTATTTCGTTGGGTCACTTATGATGCAATAGACCTTTGGGATACTTCTCTGTGAGATTTAGTGGTGGTCGAGGTGTGACCTATTTCTTGAGGGATAGATTCTATGGAACTCGAGCGCACCGGGCGTGAGAAATCTAGTAGCAGGCAGTGATGTGGAGGTTGGAGATAGATAATATAGAGGTTAGTTACTTATCATCTCTGGGAAGGTCAGATCCTGTGTCGGTCATTACGGGGGTTAGTACCTATCGATCCTGTGTGGGACAGCGCTTAGCGATCCTATGTGGGTCAGATGTTGTGTGGGTCAGCGCTCAACGATTCTGTGTGGGTCAGCACATACTGATTCTGTGTGGGTCAGATCCTATGTGGGTCATTGCGGGGGTTAGTACCTGTCAATCCTGTGTGGGCCAGACTCCGTATGATTAGTAGTTGTGACTCTTGAAAGAATAAGATGATCTAGCTTCGTGACTGATCATTTTTTACTTCTATACTTAACTAATACCTATATGAGATGAGTATTTTCCTTTATGGTATTGTTTTATGTGGTGTAACATTGTGGTACATACCTTTGTGGTGTTTCCTTCTTGGTATTCTTTACTTCATGGAACAGTTGAGCTTTGGGATAATGAGTTGGGCCTTGTGTTTCCTCATGGATGAGATGGGTATACTTGATAACTTAGGTATATATATGGGCATCTACCTATGTAGGGTTGACTACTGTTTCCTTGATTTTGGTTTATCCTTTATGTATTTTGAGAGACATTCAGGGGTCTTGGGGTCCCTATTGAGTATTATTATACTTACATCTGTACGGGTTACGCCCGCACCTTTTTGTGCGTTGTGCAGATGACGATCATCGATGACTGAGGATGAGGGTACTAGGACTGGAGACAGCTCGTGGTAGATCTTAGATGAGGCATACCATAGAGATGACTGTTCAAGATATATACCTACCCTTTAGGTAGGATCCTTGACAGGTGTTCTTAGGAGTTATTTTTCAGTTTTACTTGTACTTTTTAGTTTTCCTTGTACTTTTCAGTTGGGCTTGTATTTCGGCCCCTATTACTTACTGTACTAACTCAGTTTACTATATAGTTTACTTTGTGATTTTATCTTATTGTGTGACTGGTTGTGTGAGTTTACAGGTTATAAAGGAAATTCCTTCCCAGTTTTAGGGATTTGTTTTTTCGGTGCTCATCACCAGCCCCTAGCCTATAGAAGGTGGGCTTGGGGGTAGTCACGACACGACCCTTGGGGTACAGGTTGTGACATAATACAATTTTATATTTTATTCAAAGATATTAAATGATTCCCATAAATATATTCCCCTTTAGTAATATTTCATAAAACCGTTCATTATAGACTAGGAAAAGAAAACATAAAAAAGGGGTGATCTCAGATTCTCAGTAAGGGTAAACAAGGGAGATATATATGTGCATAATCACAAGAATAAGGGTATGAGAACAAGATAATGGAAATAGAAGATATTACACTTCATGTAAAATATTATAAACATGAATCATGAAATAAATATTTAAAACTCATAAGAGAAGAATCATATGTAAATAAAGAAATTATACCATGAAATCCTAACATAATAATAAGAAATGATATTTATGGAAGACACATAAGCATATAAAAACAATTTCCATAGTAGTCAAGGAATCACTTTGAAGGCCATCTTAGTAGTATTTAATCAATCCACATACCATATTGTTAGTAATGGTTCACTCCCATTACCATCTAGATAGTCATTGTTCATTCCCATAACAATCTTGGTAGTCATAGTTTACTCCCATGACCATGTAGGCACATAGGTTCGTTTATGTCTCTCTAATGAGATCTATGTTTTTACCCGATGCATTGGTGGGAGATATAGGTCCCATGCATATCATAATGAAATCATAAATATGTATTCTATAAGAACATAAATCAATAATCATATCAGAACCCATGGAATGAAATGAGTTTCATAGGCATCATTCAATCATAACACAAACCTTGGAAAAGAAATGGGTTTTATAAATATCATTCCATCATAAACATAAACCTCTCATAGAAAGAATAGGAATGGTTAAATTAGATAATATCACAAGTAAAACATAAGTAACATCATTTAATGTTATCTTAGATGGAAAATAATATTGGGATATTACTTGAAAAAAATTCTTGAGGAAAATATCCTTTATTCTTTGAAATCATTTTATTTTCATTAAAATACGAACAATATTAAAATAAAAAATTACATTTGAGAATAACCATGTATTATTGTAAGGGGTATATAAAGGTATTAATTCATCATGAAATTAGAAAAAAACTATTCATTTCATTTAATTTTAAGAAAACATGTTTGTTGTACTTTTACCAGAAATTTCAAAAAACACCTCATTAAGAAAATGAAAAAGTTTCCTTTCAAACTATTTAAAAAAAAGTGCTTAATTGTTAAAAATTACTTTAAAAAATTATAATAATTGTAATAATAATTTGGAATACATTTTTAAGAAATGTTAACATGGAAGATAAATATACCCTAGAAAATACTTATGTATAAAAAATCTCATATAATAATGAGATTGTGAAATTAACCCTTACTTATGGTCTGGTTTCCTTCATACATATTAGAAACTCCTATATTATGATTTAAATAATTTTATTAACTTTTTCTAGAATCATATTCATAGTTATGATATCATATATGATCACCATATCACCTGTTTGTCAATAATATTTGATTATTATACTTCTTTCGGGTGCCAACTATTGTATTTTTTTATCCATGTTTTGTTATATAAGACTAAATTCTTATGCATGGGATATAGTCGATCATTTGAAGAATGATATAGAGGTAATATATATCATATATATTATATACATTTATATAACCATTATTTAATGGTGAATAGGTAAAATGAATCTCATCGTGTTGTGGAGATGGTAGGTCATACGTATGCATGAGCGACGATATCATTCCCATAAATGTGAAAATGTAATGAAGTGGATGGTATATAATCATTCCAGAATAAATATCATCTTATATTTATAACATATATTTATTATTTGCAGTATTATACCAATCCAAAAAAGTGGTTATGAGAAACAGATTACACACTACTACAAAAGAGGCCTTTAACGACACTGTCATTTATCAGCGCTAGCAAATTGCGTTGACAAAGTACTTCTTTATCTGCCCTAAAATAAGCACTAATAAAGGTAACCCTTTATGAGTGATTTATTTTTAGCACTGATAAAGGTACAAAATAAAATGATATAATTAAACAAATAAAAAATATATTAGCAATTTCATTAATTGAATAATTATTGTAAAAAATGAACAAATTAAGTATACAAATATATAAATTTTCAAAATTAATAAATAGTATATATTAAATTTATAGATATGTAAAATTAATAAAAGAAAATAATTAATCAAATTAAAATTTGAAATGATAGAATTATGAAAAATATTAAACATTTTATTAATGAAATAATTATTAATAAGTTCAATAAGTTTAATATACATATATATATACATAGATTATAAATATTAATAAATATTATATTTAAAATATTAATATATAAAAGAATATATAGTTATAATTAATCAAAAAAATTAAAATGGATAAATTTCAGAATTATTTAAAAATTTATTAATGAAACAATTATTGATTAACATGAAAAAGTACAATATATATATGTATATAAATTATAAATAGAAATAAATAATATTTATTAAATATAAAAATATTGAAAATGAATAAAATGTAATAATTAAAAAAATCTTAATGTCTTCTTCATTTTTAATGTTGTTTGATTTTTCCATTTAATATATATCAAACATCGCGTATTACATTGATTTCAATCACACACACACACACATATATGTAATTAATGCATTCTTATTTAAAACTCACTCAAATATATCTACAAAATTAATGAAATCTTATATAGAAATACATACACGAAATATTTATGTAATTTATTCAAATTTTAATATATTTTATAATTTCATTATAACATGATACAATTAATATATTATGTTTTTAATTGGTAAATTTTATTTAATTATTTATAATACTATTACCAGTTAGGGTATTATTTATTAATTTTGTATATTTTATTTTATTTTTCAATTTAATCATTTCTATTTTTTATTTTTAAATATTTTTTTACTATGTTTTTGTATTTTCATTATTTATTCATATATATATATATATGCATATTGTTTTAAAAATTTATAATTTAATATATAAAACTTATCCATTTTTTCAATACTTTTAATGTGTAATCATTTGAAATTATTCAATTTCACTCATTTTTAAAATTCATTTATTTTATATTATATATCCACAAGTAATTTTAATAATATAATTGTAAATAAATATATTTTTAAAATTACATTTTCTATACTTATAAACTTAAAAATTTATAATTATTATAAATAAATAAATAATATTTTTAATTTTTTTTAATATAATTATAAATAAATAATTATATATATTTAAATAGTTATAAATTTATGATAAATTTATTTAAATAATTATAATTATAAATCCTTTGTTAGTGCTAAAGTTTTAACACTGGTAAAGATTTATTTTATTAGCACTTCTTAGCACCGATTAGATCGATCATTACCAGCACTACAAAAGTTATGATAAATATTCCTTTTAACAGTGCCTATTAATTTAGCACTGATAAAAGGGATATTTATTTGAAATTTTTTGAAAGTACTGTTAAAAGTGTCCTCGATATATTTAAAAGAACCCTAACTATGACTCCGTTGCTCGTGATTCTCAAGCTCTCATAGAACTACCCTACTACCAGTGAGACTCTTCTGTGTTCCCTCAATCAAATCAACACTACAATCTAATGTATGTTATTGTATAATTTTCCTCAATCATTGTATGATTTTTTTGGGTTTCACGGTTTTCATTTTTGTTCTTCTCTTATACATGTTGATCCCGAAATCTCATCTCTTTCTCTCTCACTCACCTATACCTATTCAATGACACCCCTAATATGTAAACTCATTCCATATTCATACGAGACCACTGTGAACTACATCTCTATCTATTATTGCTGTTGATAGTGATTTTTTTGATGTTTCTATTATATTATTTCCTGTTAGCTTTTAGATAGTGTGGTTTTTTATTGTTTGAATCTTGTTTCCACAGTATGGCATGCACATGAAGATGAAACAAATATGAACATTATATTGGACTAATTTTCAAGGTAATGTTAATAGATATGAATAATATAAAGTGGGTTTATATACATATTGTTTTTATGTGAATGGGTTAATCTAATTTAGGAAACTAAAGTTTAAATTTTCCAGTTTATATTGGTTATCATTATCAATATGTTATATAGATATAATTTAATAAGGATTATACTATTTAAATTTTCATTAAAATCAAAATAGGCATACATTTTGTGTTTTTAATTTGATATAAACTCAAAAGTTATGATGTATTATCAGGAAGAGGTGTATTTATAATTGATTTGTAGGTTCCTATTATTAGTAATTTTATTGAAAAATTTATTCACTAAACCATTATGGTTATAAGGGAATATAATATTCAATGGGATTGGCAGATCACTAAATGGTATACAATTTATTTTTATTATCAATTAATGTTTTCAAATAATTTCCCATGTCCTTTAAATTTATAAAAATCTAAAATAATGTCAGAATTTTTATAAACTAATAGTAAATATATTTTATGAATTTAATTTATTTTACATTTATAAAAGAAAACATTTCATATCACAACACACCTGATTAGATTATTGTAGAAGACTTTCTATATGGTGGGTCATATATAGGAGCCGTTATATATGAGTATACCTTTCTATAAATTTATTTTATAAATTAACTCCACTCAAAAAATTAAGAGATTTTTGATGAAGTGAACTGATTTGAGAAAATTTATTTTTGTTATTTTTGTACATGTTATCTTATCAATAAATTTATCTTTTATAAAACTGTGACATAACAATGTATTCGATCTATTCATAACCTGAACTATGTTGAATCAAAATGTTACTCAACCCTATAAACGATCAGCTAATTTCCAAAGGATTGATAATAAATATTTAGCATTCAACAATATCCATGAGAAATGGTTTAAAAAACCAAATCACAGCATCTATGTAAAATAATACATACTAGAATCTCATTAATATAAATTCTAACATGCATTAAAATAATAATAATTCGATAAATCATAGGGAAACCTAAAACCCTATATGAATAACTAACCAACCATTGAATACAATAACTCCAAAATTCTCCACTATCTATCATTTAATACTATATCCCTTCTAATAAATAGTCAATCTATCCAACCTTCAACCCAGGGAAACATTTGCTAAATTTTCACCACGATGCACATAAAGTGGTTATGTAAAGTAACTATGTAGGTTTTCTCTGATGATTTTCCAGGCCCCTGATTAACATGAAAACCTGGTATCTCATTTTTATTTTATGAAATGATTCCTTGTGTATGATAATTAGACAAAGAATACAACACATAATATTTATAATAAACTTAAATAACATTTCAAAAAAAAAAACAGACAATGGGTCTCAAAAATAAGTTTATGTAAATAAGGATTAATTTTGGTAAGACAAATATAAAATAGAATACAATACTTGCAAAAAGTCCACAATTGCATGAATTGTTATGAAATTTTTTTAATATCTTGAATATAGATATAATACTTCAATACTATAGTGAAAATAACCTTCACTACCTTTATTTAATATATCCTTAGATGATTGATGGCCTTCCATAGCTTGATGATGGATTAGACTCCCTATTTTAAAATATCCTTCCTCCCATCATTGCGATACCAAAGTTCCTTGATGACATACCTCATACTCATATTTTATTTATTAATCTCTGTCAAAGCCACTTCCATGGACTGGAATAAATGATCTCCCAAATCATTCTTCAACAATTTTATCCTTTCATCCTCCTCATTCAATACATCCTAAAAATAGAAAATATAACACCAAAAAATTAATCATAACATAATGAATGAATTAGTTTAGTCTCTTGATATGACTTTTCTTTTATGATTCACTTAGTTACTTTGGAAAAACATTATAAAAAAAACTATTATTTTGAGTTTGGTCACATTGGATCTTTTTAGAACTTCACAGTTAAGCTTACTTGTTTGAGAATACTACTATGATGAGTGACCTCCTAAAAAAGGTCATGTTGACCATTTTTATGTGAAAAAATACATGATAAACACCATATTTGATTATCTTTCTCTTCCACCTTGAAAATTTTTAAAGGGTTTCAATTGAACTCTTGATGGTATTACTCCTATAATGAGTAAAGATCTCAATCCCTTTTTTCCACTTCATCTTCAGTAACCATTATATTGGAATCTTGGAGAAATGGCTGGTAGTAAAGCTCTACCATCTACCTCACACCAATACCACCACAAGTTTGTATATCCTCTAAGACCTACCAAAAAAGAAAATTTCAGAGGAAGTAAAAACAAATAAATGTTTATGAGTGGAAGTAAATAACAATGAGTGAGAGTTATGTGGGTTATAATGTTCATTCATTTATTTTTGGAATGTAATATTCTAGAATCCATAATTAAAATTTCATTTAGGTTATTTTTAACCTCATTGGATACTCATCTTTTATGTACCAAATAGTTATTATTTCATTTTTTTTCTTGAGACTCACCCCATATATTCTATGTTGTTTGAATTAATCTGAGTAGTAGTCAGCTGAAATGATCACTAGTACCCAATATAGTATGAATTTTTCTTTTAGTAGTTAAATAAACAAAGGTGGATGTCCAAAAAATATTATAAATTGATATCAAACAACACAATGAAATAATAAATCTTCAGGAGGTATGTCATCAAATAAATTTGGAGCTACAATTATGGGAGGAAGGCTATTTTGATAGAGTTATTCTAATACATCATCAAGATATGGAAGTAGATAAAGCATCTGAGGATGTATTAAATAAAGTTAGTTTATGTTAGTTGTACTAGAGTATTTAATTATTATATCTTTATTCAAGACAACATTAATTTTAATGCAGGATACATGAAAATGCCGACTTTTATGCATGGAGTGTATTGTATTGTTAATATTCAAAACAAAATAATTGCTTGACTACTATTGATGAAAATGTATTTTGCACATGATAATGTTACCAATAACAATGAATAAAATACTATGGATGTTGAATCTTTGGAATAATTAAGGGATTAACAATAGGTTGATGAAAAAAACAACAAAGACCCAACATCATAGAGGTGAATACTGTTATCAAGGTAAGAAGTTAGGTTATAAATTTTTTGGTTGGTTGGAATCAACATGACACACCTATTGTCCGGAATAAGTAAATGTACATTAGTTATATTGGGATTACAAAGAAGATGAATGTGCCGATAGATATTGATTCATAGTGCCACATCCAACCTGTAACAATGAATATTATTCGGAAATATATAAAAGTAATGTTAAAATATAATTTCTACATTTTAATAAAAAATTATATAATGAAACATTCATTTAATTTTCATTATTACTTATAGAGTTTATTTATTTTAGAATATTTAATACTTAAATTTATTTTAATGGGAGCTAGAAAATCGCATAGAGGCTTCAAAACTCTTTTTACAAAGTTACATATTAGGGATGATGTAACGGCCCGGACCACTTCGGCCCTTTCCTTTGTCAAAAAGAAGGTCACGAAGTGTTCTGGAGGGTAAAATAGACTTTTCCCACACTTTCCAGAATTTGGAAACTACATGCCAGGTAGTTTGAGTACACGCTGTGTACCCGCTTTCCGGGTATACCCCGTGTTGCAGGCTATGTCCTCGTTGTGTGAAATAATGGGTGCACGCTGTGTTCCCAGTTCTACACACCATGTAGTCCTTCCCCGCGTACTCGTTACCAATCAACGGCCGTGTGCCATGTTTGAGCTGTGTTCTTGCTGTGTGAAATAAATGAGTACAGACCGTGTGTCCAAACTATACGCCGTGTAGTCCTTCCCCGTGTAAGCGTTACCCTCGAACCATGTGTTGACTAGTCAATGGCCGTGGAGCTATGTTGGAAGCCGCGTGGAGACCGTGTGGAAGAACCGAGTACACGCCGTGTACCATAAAGTACACACCGTGTACTTTTGCTTTTCACACTTATAAAAGGAGGGGTCCCCTCCTCCTTTTCAACACACACCTCTCCTCCCCTCTCCTCTGAGCAGAGATCTCCCAAGAGACTCGAAGGATCTTTCTTCCATAACTTCTTCGTCCGAGTTCCGATTTACGATCCGTCAGTGGCCACGAGATCGTAACGATGATGAGGAGCTTCCGAGATTGGATCAGTTGTCTTTCCTTTGTCCTTTCCTTTCTGACTTCCACCGGAGGAGGTTTTTCTGGGACCCGACAGAGGTGACGGACGCTGAGAGACTTCTTCTAATGTTGATCCGGGGGAATGCTGTGATCAGAACCTGTTGAGGTAGGGATCTTACCTTCGTCTCTCTAATTTGTGCATCATGCGGGGTCGGTGTTCTATTGTTTACATGAAACACTTTTGAACTGGTTTAATAAAGATAATAGCTGGCTTATATAACGGGGATGAGAATTTGTGATTGCTGTTACTTTTTATCTTGTGATATTATGTTGTGAATTTAATGAGCTTCTACCTACTAAAAATCACGGTCATTGGGGGAATTCCATTGCGCAATTAAATGTTTCCCTCCCCTTCTGGATTTTTCTTATGGATGGAATCTTTGTGTAATGTGGAAATTGGTTAATCACGTAAATTTGGCTCTTTAAAATCTAGAACCTTTGTGTGATCACCCTGGTTGAACAAAATGGAATAATGAACATGTGGGTGTTGGCTTGGTTACATGGCATGTTATGGGGGTGTTTTGTGGGTTTTTTTGAATAGGGTGAGCAGTGGGGATGCGGTTGTCTTGGTTGTGGGTTGGTGTGAATGCTGTGTTGATGATGGGTAGTGGGGCTGTGATAAATGGTATTAAAGGGGTAATGATGTATGATGTGGTTGTGGTTATGGTGGTTGGCAGCAGGGCTGAAGGGATGGGTTGAATGTGAACGGGCTATGGGTTGTGATTAATAAATAAAATTGGAAGAGTTAATGAATGGTGGGGCATGGTAATGGAACAAGATTAATAATCAATGGGGTTGGTTGATTGATAATAAGGTCCTTGCTGTGCTGCTTGTGTTTTCCTAACTTGATTTGTGGATGGCAGTGATATGTTTACAAACGATTTATGTGGTTGGTTGTGGATAGTTTCCCAGTAGTTACAGAACTAAATAAACTATTTCTGCTGAAACGTTAAAACCTAAATGGGGTTTTGGTTGTTTTTTGTATGCATGCTTCGTAGTAGCAGTGCCGAGGCACGTGCTTAGTTTCTCTTTTTAGAAGCCATAGGTTGGGCTATGTGGTTGGTATATTTATATATATCTCTCTATCTTTTGTTTTTTATCGCACCCCACCCATGTTGAGCACTTAGTGCTGAACACTCCCATTTTATGGGAGAGGGTGTTTTTCCCTTAGTTAGTAGCTCCTTCCTGCTCCTTCTCCCCTAGGCTGTGATGGCTTGAGGTGACCTTACACCTAAGACTCTTCAGGTAGGTTTCAATTGATGTGGCTTTAGCCCAAGACTCTTCAGGCATGTTCTACTGTTTCCCAAGAATCGTCGAGATGAGGCCCAGGTGTGTGCGGGCAGGATACATGGTTGTGAGGCCCATGTGTGTGCGGGCGGGATACGTGGTTGTGAGGCCCAGGTGTGTGCGGGTGGGATACGTGGTTGTGAGTCCCAGGTGTGTGCGGACAGGATACGTGGTTGTGAGGACCAGGTGTGTGCGGGCGGGATAGGTGGTTGTGAGGCCCAGGTGTGTGCGGGCGGGGTACGCGGTTGTGAGGCCCAGGTGTGTGTGGGTGGGGAGAGTGTGGCAGCGTCCGGACATTCATCGTTAGGAAGAGCAGCTAATCAAAGGGAAATGGTGCGGGGTACCCAATACTCTTGTTTCTTATATAGTACTACCTGTTGTGCTTGTGTTTTGGTGAGTGTGGATGGTGAGGTTGGGTGGATAGAATTCCTTGCTAGCTTTCTTCTGTTGTTCTCATGAGACATTAGGATGTCTCCCCAATTGTGCACAAGAGATTTAGGTTTCCCTACTGAGTGTACTTGTATTCTCACCCTCAATTTACTTTCAGGTTTCTAGGAGGACTACCAGGGCCGTGCGAGACCCTACTAGTCAGACAGTTGTAGTTGCTGCAGTTGTTGTACTTGTTTCCTTTTTGGTATTGTACTTTGAGATTTCTTGTACTTGCACATTTTTATAAAATTGTTTAAACATGCATGTGGGCTTGTTTTGGGTTTATTTCTATACACTTGTTCCTTTTTCCTTTTGGGGGTTAACTTTTCATATTTCCCGATCCTAAATAATAAAAAGGTTAATGCCTCCCATATTTGTGGAAACTCATACCCTTGGTGCTAGTCGCCGCCCCATGGCCTACTCGAGGTGGGACTCGGGGGTCATTATCTCCCTTTCACCATTGCCAGCTCAGGAGGGGCATCTTTGGTGGGAGGGGGTCGTTACAGATGATGAGTGGAAAATAATTCCCTACCCACAAGTTAGTTATGCACACATTATAAAGCAAAAACTGAATGATTTCATCAATCATCACAATGAGAAATAATAATAGTTTAATTATAGTCGATAATATATTATTTGAAATTATTTATTTTATCCAAAATGATTCCAAATTGTTAATTTATGAAACAACATAAGAGTTTTGAAAATAAAGAATGTGTGTCAAATCCAACGTACCCCTTTCACAATGTAAGGATGGGGTAAACTTCATTAGATAATAATTTTTTATGTATTTTAAATCAATAATAGTGGTTTAAATATGATATATGAAACAACATATATTCCTTTTTTTATATGTAGATTGGTGAATCAAAATATGAAGCCACTACCATCCCACATTATGTGCAATTGAAGGAGGATCGTGTAAATAAGGAGGGTAAATTAGATGATGTAAACACAAAAATAGTATGAGAATCATGTGTAAGAATGAAATAATTACAATTTGTTATTATTTATAAAAATATTGCATAAAAATATCTATTTATGTTCATTTGTTTTTATTTTTTGACACAAGTATCAACAATGACCATGATAGAAGACCGAGGTGCAGACCAATGCCGTGGTGGGGGTTGAGTTGGAGTCAAAGAATGACGTGGGGTTGGAGGAAGAGGAGAAGATTGAGGTAATGATTGAGACATATGAGGAGGTGAATCATTGGCTTGTAAAAAATAAAATTGTTGGGAAATGAAGTAAAATGAGAATAATACCAAGATTATGTTTGGGAATAATTTTCTTAGTGTATAAAAAACTTTTAACATAATATAAGAGCCATTTTGCAAGGTTTTCAAATGAATTATTGATATAATTTTTTTCGACACTTGTTTAAGTGATTTTATATAGGGTATTAATCCTATTATATAATCCTTTTATGTTGGATGCTTTAATTTATCCACTAGTGTTATTGAAGATTTTTTTTAAAACACCCAATAATCAATGAAACACATTATTATTGTTTTTATACAATATGAAAATGATCCATAAGTCATTTGGGATGTATAGAAATCAGCCACAACTTAATCTGATGCAAGGTGTGATCAGTATGACATAAATTATGACTTATTATTCAAAAATAACATTAATTTTATTGACAAAAATAACTATCATACTCAAAACTTAGGAAACAAAATTGTATTGTTTTGGTACTTTAGTGAAATAATCCATAAATTGTTTTTAAATTTTAGGAATCATCATCACCTCAATCTGATAGACGGTGTTACCAGTATGACTCCAAGTGTCTGTTATTATTTTTAAAATTGCTATTTTAATAAAATAATTACGAGTCAATGAAATATGATAAATCATGATCATATTGTCTTGATAATTTGGGACTATTTTTCATAATTTATTTGTGATATGTATGAATTAGTCTCATGTCAAACTCACATGCGATTCCACCTCTATGGATCAAAGTGCGTGTTTCTAGTTTTACATGACATTCGTAAAAAAAACAAGTTCCATACTCAAAACTAAGGAAACACAAACTTATTATTTCAATACATTATTAAAAGTATACACAAGTCATTTTTTATGTGCAGGAATCAATCCTACCTTAATCCAATGCATTATTTGACCAGTATGACTCCATGTGAGTCTTTTTATTCAAATTTGACATTAATTTTAGTGACAAACACTAACATACTCAAAGTTGAGTAAATTCATTCATATTTTTTTACTTTACTAAAATTACTTATAAGTTATTTTTGTTGTGTATGAATCAACTTAACCCCAATATGACACACAGTGTGACTGTTATTACTCAAAGTGTGTCTTTTTATTTAAAATTGATATTAATTTTCGGGAAAAAACAACTAAAATATTCAAAACCGGGAAAAATCATTCATATTATTTTAATACTTTAGGAATCCATTATTAATTTGGGATGTGTTGGAATCAGACACACCAACATCTGATGTATGGTGTAACTATTATGACTCCATGTTCATATTTTTATTCAAAATTAAAATTAAAACAACTAACATACTGAAAATTGAGAAAACACATTCATATTTTTGTGGTACTTTAGATAAATGATCCATACATCATTTTTGAAATTTAAGAATCATCCGCACCTCAATTCGACGTACGATGTGATTGGTATGACTCCAAGTTTCTGTTATCAAATTGAAATTAATAATTTAATATAAAAAGTGTAACTCATTGAAAACTTATAAAACATGATTTGATTTTCATGATAATTTAAGACAATGATTCATAATTAATTTATGATGTGTAATAATTATTCTCATATGAAAACCACACACGATGCCACTTATATGGCTCAAAGTGCATATTTCCAATTGAAAATGATTGTTTAGTAAAAAACACAAGTATCATACTCAAAACTGAGGAAACACGTTATTATTATTTTGATACTTTATTAAAACTCTCAATAATTAATTTTGGATGTTTAGGAATCAACTTCATTTCAATTTGATAGATGATGTAACCGGTATGACTCCAACTATATATTTTTATTCAAAATTTACATTAATTTTAGTCAAAAGAACAACATACATACTCAAAACTGAGAAAAAACATTCATATTGTTTTGATACATTAGTGAAACAATCCATATGTAATTTTAAATGTTTAGGAATTATCTGTACCAAAATCTGATGAATAGTGTGACCGGTTGGACTTCAAGTGCGTCTTTTGTTTCAAAATGGACATTATTTTTAGTGAAAAAACAACGGACATACTCAAAACTAAGAAAACATGTTTTTATTGTTTTAATAATTTTGTAAAATGATCCATAAGTCATTTCTTATGTGTTTTAATTAGCCACACATTATTCTAATTCACAGTGTGACTAGTATTACTCCAAGGGCGTCTTTTTATTCAAAATTGAAATTAATTTTAGTGAGAAAAACAACTGACATGATCCAAACTAAGAAAAGACATTCATATTTTCTTTATAATTTAGGAAAATGATACGTAGGTTATTTGGGATGTGTAGGAATTATCCACACCTCCGTCCAACACACGATGTGACCGATATGACTCCAAGTACATACTTTTACTCAAAATTGACATTAATTTTAGTCAAAAAGCTGACATACCAAATCTGAGAATACGCTTTCATAATGTTTTTTACCTTAGTAAAACAATACATAATTCATTTCTAATATGCAGGAATTATCCTCACAACAATTTTACGTATGGTGTGACCGATATGACTCCAAGTGTCAATTATAAGTTTAAAATTGACATTTTAGTACAATAATGTTTCACTCACTAAAAACCAGGAAAAAACACTTGGATGGTATTAATAATTTGGGAAAATAATTTATATTTAATAAATGACACTTATGAATTAGTTTCATGTGAACCCCACACACGATGAAACATGTATGGCTAAAAGTGCATGTTTCCACTTTAAAATGACATTTTAGTAAAAAGCACAAGTGGTGTACTAAAAATTCAGGTAACACATTATAACTATTTTGATACATTAGTAAAATGATTCATAATTATTTTTGGATGTTGTTTAATTAGTAAAACCTCAATCTGATGCATTGTGTTACTGTTATCACTCCTAGTGGGCCTTTTTATTAAAAATTGACATTAATTTTAGTGAAAAAACTAAGAGACTAAAAACTGGGAAGACACATTCAGATTGTTTTGGTACATAAAAAAATGATCCATAATTTACCTGTGGAATGTAGAAATTATCCACACCTCAATCAAATGAATTCTATGACTGGCATGACTCCAAGTTCCTATTAATTATTTTAAAAATGACATTATAATACAAAAAAGTGCCACTCAATAAAAACTGAGAAAACACGCTATGATTTTGCTGACATATTTGGAAAATGATTCATAATGTAGTTGAAATGTGTATGAATTAGTATCATTTAAAACCCACACATGATACCTTGAGTATGTATCAAAGTGCATGTTTGAAGTTTAAAATTACATTTTAGTAAAAACCACAAGTGGCATACTCAAAATGTGGAAACACATTCTGATTGTTTTGATACATCAAGAAAATTATCCTTCAGTAATTCGTGATGTGTAAGAATAATATGAACCTCAATATGATGTAAAGTGTGACTGGTATGACTCAAGGTGCATCTTTTTTAAAAAATTGTAATTATGATTAGGGGAAAAACAACTAACATACTCAAAACTGATAATACACATTCGAACTATTTTTTTACATTAGGAAAATGATCTATAAGTATTTTTTGATGTGTATGAATTAGAAAAACCCCAATATGATGAATGGTGTGACCGATATAACTCAAAATGCATCTTTTTATTCAAATTTGACATTAATTTTAATTTAAAAAATAACCAATATACTCAAAACCTTGAAAATAAATTTGGATTGTTTTGGTACTTTATAAAAATGATCCATAAGTCATTTTTGATGGGTAGAATCAGTTAGACCTCAATTTGACTCATAGTGTGACTGGTATGACTCCAAGTGATCCTTTTTATTCAAAATTTACTTTAATTTTAGTAAAAAATCAACTTACACACTATATAATAGTTTTTCTCTTGTGTTTGTGTTAGAAATTTAATTTCATTTAAATTCTGCTTTAGTATCTTTTTTTAATTAATTTGTATTATTGTTTCTAGTGGTGTAGTGAGTTCTTTCAACACACAACATACCCTACTTTCAGTTTTTCTGTTTTCCATTGGATCACACTATAGTATTCCCCTTTATGAGTGCTTTTAAAAGCACTGATAATGATTCTTTTATCGGTTCTTTTATAAAATTAATCAAGATAACCTTTATCAGTCATTATAGATGTGTCGATAAAGGGTTTCTTTATTAGTGATTTATAATGTTTTGATAGTTCAATATTTATCTTTTCTTCAAAAATAGAGGATAAAGGATCTTTTTATTAATGCTACATAAAAAGTAGTGATAAATGGGTTATTTTATCAGAACTTTTAAAAGCACTGATAAAAGTATGCATTATCATCACTGATAAGGCTACCCTTTATCAATGATTTTCTTGTAATGAAAAGGAATTGGTCTTTTACCAATTCTGAGTTATTCATGGATTTTATAGTGTAGATAATGTCTTATTGTAGTGATGATACAAGCCTCTATTATAGTAGTGACACCATGATGTGTAGATGGTAGGCTGTACTTACACAAACATTTTGATTTCAATTTTCATTGGATAGATAAAAAGTGTAATATGGTTGTTCCATAATCATAATAATATCTCATCTTATAGGTGAAACTACAGTTATTACCTTATAATGGAAACAACACATGAGGTGGAAGTAGAAAAATAAATAATCATGAATGAGTCGGTAAAACAATTTTATCTTCTTTGTTGGAAATTCTTTAGATCTCTTTTCAAGAGATCTACAGTGGGTCATTTTTGAAGTCCAAGACCTTTCAAAAAAATGGATAAGGATGTTTGGAGGGTAAATGAAAATGCATTTTTTGATATAAAATGATCAAAGTGGTGTGGTAATGTAATGGAGGAGGGGTCATTTTATAAATAAGGTTAGAGACACTTTTGGAATGTTTAAATATATTAATTTATAATACATTCAATATTAATAACAATAACTGAAAAAGGAAATTAATTCAAAGATGAGATGATTTATTGTTGTAATATTATCATATAATTTATTTTTTTACATGTTTTTCTATTGTTTTTGTCCATATCATATGGATTAAATCTTAGATTGCCTATTTTAATTTTAACCATAGTAAAACATTTCTCGATATTAAAAGGTCATAATGTTTACTTAACTTCTATAAATGTAACCACAGATGAACAATTTATAACATATTAGACCATATTATAATTATTTTATATTTTTTAAACATGTTTTATGTTTTTTAAATAATTTAGGAGAACATTATTTTGATAAAATATCATTAGTGTCATTTTTGACATTATTAAGTACATTGTTTTTTAGAAATATCAAAATAATATGTTTACTTCAATGAAAATATTATATTTTATCACTAATGAGTAAAGTTAATATATAAAATTAATTGGATATATTAATTTTCTAAAATTATATTTATTTTAATATTTTTATAAACATTTATTTGATATTTCCATTAATTAAACAATTACTGCATCATCATTGTATAAGCATTTAAGGTAATTATTTATTTCCTAAAAATTTAAAATAAATTTCCATGATAAATAATAAAATTTTATATTTCAAATTAATTTTTATTGACTAATATATCTTCTGTATAAACCTATATTAAAAATGTTATAGTTATTAAAAACAACAGTATATCCTTTTTAACACATCTTTAAATAAAATATAATAAATATTGTATTCTAACCCAAGTGGGATAAAAAATATATAATTTCATCATAAGATTGATTTTAGTCAAAACCCACTTATCCAATGAAATTATCATATTTTGGGGGTAATTTTATAATATTATAATATTAATTTTACATTTAATAATCCAATTTACCCTTAACCAAGGGGATTTTTTTAATAATGTTACTATTCATAATATCCAAAATATTAAGTTGATCCTATCAGAATATAAATATAAATTTTTCTACATCCATCTAATTATTTTTTTCAAAATTTAATTTACAGAAGCGTAAAAATTATGTTTTATACTAATCCAACAGACTTCGTGAGAAAAAAGGTAAAAAAGAACATTCAAAAGTTTTTTACGTTTTTATATATTATTTCAATATTAAATTTATTTCAATGAACTAAATTGGACTAATAACCTTATTATTTTTCTATTTATATTTAAAAAAAATTAATGTATAATAATTATTAAAAGGGAAATTTATTTTTAACTACAATGTAGTATTTTCCACTATTCATCAAAAACTGAAACATCGCATAAAAACACTACAGTTTCACCCTAAGTAATTTTTTTCATTAAAAATTAAAAATTTACTGTAATTTTATCAAATTAAATTTCTAAGGGAATCTAAAATTAATTTTACTATTTTTCATAGAAGGATAGAAAAAGAAATTCCTTTAAGAAAATAGTATTCATAAACATATATAAGCTTTACGAAAAATAATACATTTCATTATAAATATATTTTATTTGTGGAAAATCATTTAAAAACTATTTATTTATATTCATATTAATATAAATAATTTATAGGATAAATCCATGTCATTAAAATAATTTTAATAGTAAAGTGTTGTTTCATAAAATGTCAATGATGTGTGTAAAGTAAACAATGTTAGTGTTTCATATAGTGAATGATTAACCTAGTGTTTTATATCATGTAATCCAAACATTCCTTATTTATATAATAACAAAAAATATATTATGTGTTTCATAAATTGTAAAATATCAAAAATACTAAATTAATTCAAATAAATAAATTCACAAAATCTTAGGGTGTTACACTTGTACTTATAAGGAATTGATTTTTCTATGATTATGGGTATTATACAAGTCCATGTTTTATTCATTTTTATGATCTCATGGATCATTTTATTTTATTTTTTTATGAGTCGTGTATTATAAACTATAACTCTTTATGATATGATCCATGATTTTGACATTTGATATGCAGGGTATGGTTTTTGAATGTTATGCCCATGTTCTTTTTCTCATTTTCTCAGGTTATGTTTTAAATTTTCAATTTGTAAACTTAATGATAATTTAAGATTAACATTTTTTATGTTTCTTTTCCCTAGGTTATTACAAAATTTAATCCCTATGAATGATGATAGTTATGTATAACTTTGTGAGAGGTGATATAGTTCACCTATAAACTAGTTTTTTATGTTTCTATATTTCTGAAGCCACTATACAATTATGATCTATAGGCATGTGTTTTTGTATTGTAATTAATGTAAATAAATATATGATATATATGTATGAAAATCATAGGTAATTATATGCTATGGATAACAATGAAATATTACTATTGATCCTAATCAGTTGATCCAAAAATCTATTCTTTACGTCCCAATATTTTAATTCCCATAGTTGTCAATTTAGTGATTATTTTACTAATTTAATTTAATATTTATTTTGGTCATAAAAATTTAGTAATTTTCATTTTATATTTTATATTAGGTTATTATGATGACTCAATTGAAAATTAATGTATTAAATATTTTTCCTTGAATCAGTATTTAAAATTTTTATTATAAATTATTTGGAATTAAAAATAAAATGATATTCCTATTATAAGTATTATTATATAATGGAATATATTCATGGATGTTTTATAATAATACATAGAGTGTATAAAATATAGATTCATAATTAATTTTTTTTAATATTAATATTATTATATATAAATTTTGATAATGTGTTCATATATACTATTAATAATGTTTTTAGCCTAAGGTATGTGTGATTTTGATATTAATTGATAAATTATGTTAAATTTATTATAATAAATTAAATATAATAATTTCTATAGTAATAATAATAATACAATTATTGTTGTTAAAATCACGGAGTGAGTGGAGGGTGAAGATGATGGTGGTCACATACAACCTCCATTCCAATAACATAATGGAAATATTAATTTTTTAAATTATTCAACCACTATTTTTTCTACTTAATTAACTCAGATGAAAATACTTCATTACTATAACCCCAATAAAGTATGCATAAATAATAATTTTTATAGTATAAAGGATGATAAAACATAGTCCTTTAACACTATGAATTATGGTTTTATAAGGTCTTTTATCAGACTTGAAATTAGTTCTTCCAACCATATCATAAAGAGAAAAATTATTTACAATGTTAATACATGTTAGGAAGTAGTATAATGAATATTTAAATAATATATATTTTCCCTATTTTCATTACTTACTCACCCATAAGGAGAATATACCTAGTAATTTGATAATATTGTTAAAACATTTATGATTTCTAGGGTTTCTCAGAATTGAAGAACATGACAATATTTGTGGTAGATTTATCTGAGTTGGCACAATGAAAGAAACATAATAAAAGATCCGTACTCATATATTTATTTTATTTTAGGTTTTTAGTGTGCGTATGATTAATATATATGATTTTATCTTGACATGGGGTAATAATTCTTCCTTATATGAGGATCTTATCTCTTAGTAGTTAGAGTGGAAAAAATTCCAAGAACAAATATCTTAAAAATGATGCAAGGTTCCTATAATTGTAAACTATATTTGAATAGTATATTTTATTTATATCATGTTTAATATCTCCACGGAATTGATTTCCACTCAACCTTAAAAAGTTATTATATTGAAAAATGATAAGAAATTCAATTTTTATGGAAAACATTATAAAATTTCGGCCCTCAATGAGGGATTTTCCCAATTTTCTTCCCATTCACTGAATTAAAAAATAAGGCCTAATTTTTTTTCTCTATTACCCTTAAAAAAATAATTATTAAAAACTAGGAGAGGGATAAGAAACTTAACCCATTCAATGTGAGATGTACTACTGTACATGAATGGGTAAGGATTCATATATTTAATTGGGGTTTTTAGCACCAGGGAATTCTATGGGATATTGTATCTTCTCTTAGGGTTAGAAAAATAATTGACCAGGATACTAAAGGGGTATTATTTTCGTTATATAATATGTTTCATTTTGAATTTGACCTATCAAAATCATTCATTGTGGAAGATGTCTTCAGAACTCTATAGTTATCTTTTGGAAAATTCAACAAATGATGTTTTAATGTTTTTGGATGTATTGTATCATTATTGACAATATTGTTGTCGATTTTTTCTGATATAAGACTTATAATTTCCCAAATATAAAGGGATAAAATGTTATCCAGTATAATAAAAACGGGTAAAGGGAAAGATAAGGTCTTTGACCCCAAATTCAATTCTACCATCCTCACCATATGATTTGATTTTGGTTAGTGGAAATGGTCCTATGATCATTTATCTTAATGTTCAACCAAAATTGATCCCAATGATGTTAGCTATTGATAATGTCCTTGAGTACACCAACCCAACATAATTTAATTAGGTTTTTGAATTTCTACTAATCATGATAAGGTGCAGTATGTTAGAGTACATTGTTAGAAGGTTACCCACTTAGACAATAATGTGATGTTACCCACCACTAAGGATAATAAGACCATGTGTATAATAGACTAAAAAATAATTATCATACACATGGATATATCACCTATGACTCTAAAGAATAATATTATACTTAATACACTTGGGAATATAAATTCCTCTCAAAATAATTAGATGGATGAAATATTAACTAATTTAAAGAAGATGTATTTAGATGAAGGTTAACATAAGAAGGATAACCCTCTTTAATGTAATTTGTATAAAATTCCAACACTGAATGATTCGTATTATAACATTACTAAGGTATCATCTGATAATGTTTATTTGAGGAATTTCTATATTAATATATGTCATAATATTCTATTAATTTTTTAGATTTTTATTGATGATATAAATATGGGTAGAAGTTTGGTTGAGGAATATGATGAATTTGATATGGAAAAGAGAAATATTGCTTATAATAAAGGTAGAGGTCTGGGAGAGAGGTCCTTTATTTACGGGGAAATGAATAATGTTCCCTAAATAATGTTCACCATCTCTTCTAAATGAATTTCTTATTCTCTAACTATGATCGGAATAAAAATTCATAAACCAACTTATCCCATAAAAATTTCATTAAATAGAATAATCTAACACTTAATTTTATTTCTTATAAAGTGTTCTAGTTTGAGAACATAAATATTTTTAATTTGTTTCATATTTTTTGTTACGTACTTTCCTATAAACTTATATTTTTCATAGTCCATACAATTTAGGTTCATAAAATAAAAGAGATCAATTCATCTTTTATTCACTTCATCTATTCAAACAAATCACTTTTCATTACTCAGGGGTAATCCACATATATTTTCTCATTTTGATGCCCATTATTGCAATATTAGTATAAGGGACCTTTGTAGTGATATCAATAACAAATAAACTATTACTTATTATAATAAGAATATACTTCTTGAGTGTAACTCAGTTATGAA
The DNA here is from genome assembly GCA_963277665.1 of Viscum album. NCBI lineage: Eukaryota > Viridiplantae > Streptophyta > Magnoliopsida > Santalales > Viscaceae > Viscum > Viscum album. The sequence continues at coordinate 422,412,590 of OY728166.1, read as the reverse complement.
CATTGAGAAGAATATTTTGAATATGTTCCTTGTAATTTCATCATGAAAATTCCAAATGTCTTATAATATGTTACTATTTATTAGGAATATAATTTTAGATTATAGGTTTAACTAGACCCATCTCATGTTCAACATTAGAAAAACTAGTAAAATTAGAACGGATTTTATTTCCCTTGTGAGATTGCCTCGACACCAACCCTATATTACAAGTCCCTTCCCAGGATTCATTTTTAGCATAACTCACATTTCAAAGTTAGTATAAATCATGGTAAATATGATCCTATTTCATATAATATAAATTACTATTATACATCCACTGATGAATATAGAGATTATTTTTTGAAATGTTATGTTTTTTTAATGAAAATGGGTGATCCTATCAACAAATTACAAATTATCTCAATAATTTCAAGTTACCTTTATTAATATAGAGTAATGATATATCAGGTAATTTTTAATTTTAGATTGTATAAGTTGAAACTAATCATGTTTCATCTGAAATGAAATTTTTACTACATGAAATACATAAATACGAGGAAACTGAAATGGATTTCATGACTCATGAACTTATTAACATTGTGGAAGATATCTTTAATAATAAACTCACATGACAATATAACAGGTAGGGTAATAGAAAATCCAATTTAATCTAAATTTTATATAAGTAATTAATGGTGATAAAACATATCACCTCTATTTACGGTAATGGTGAGTATTCCCATTTATAATAATCTATTTTAATAGTCTTGGTAAATTATTTAAACACAACTCTTAAATTCCAATATAAAATCACAAAAAAATATAAGAAAGATCGATGTTATTAATTCATATATTATTAAAATGATAAATACAAAAAATTAGTTTCATTCCCCTAAAAGAAGAGACCAATTGTGAATTAATCTCCCTCAATCAAAATAGTGGAACATTAATTGTTGATTTTTTCAATAAGTGATTTATTAAATTTTGGGATATCATTCCCCATGATGTATCAAAATATATTAGATATTAATTTTACAATTAATACATTCCATTTGGGTTAAAATCTATGTTAATTAACAACATTTCAAATCCTGACAATTTAATGGATATCAAATACCATAGACCCATTGTTACAGAAAACTCCATGGAAAATATTATTGGTAGAATCATTTATTAATGGTTTTGAAGAATCAATAATGACTTTATCTATGATAATCAATTTTGATTTATAGAAGAAAAGAATATTTAAGACCTCATTGATACTATATTTTAGTTCATATACCTATTAAAATAGAAATACAATAATGTTGACATTGTTCATAAATTATACATGTCAATGGATTTTGATGATCTTTATAAGAGATTTATTTTATGGGTTCTCCCAATATATGGAATCTCCTCAAGGTATATTAGACTTATTAATTCCGTTTTATATAGTTAAATTTAACATATATCACTTCATTTTATCTCATTATGCATCTTCAATTTTATTAAATGAGTATGGAATGTGGACCCTTACTCCACATTGTTTTGGAATTGTTAAATATAATATCATAAAATTCCATGTAACACCAAGCGATGATGGATTGGTCACCCCTATCAAATCAACTAGGAAAATTACATCACATACACATATTTTTTGTATAGATGATAGTATTATTTTCTATTAATATTTTAATAACATGTTTCCCCTAGAAAAGGGTATCTTCAACCATAATATAAAATTTTCCTACCATGATAATAGTTCAAATAGATCCTTTATTATTTTTATGAATGGTATTTTAGAATGATGGAAAAAGTACCTTACTATCTATTAAAATATTCCATACCATTAAATTATTTTTTTATTAACCACTATTGATAGAGAGTTAAGACTTACCATTTGGAATCGGTTAATTGTAATACTAATTTATAGTTATATAGTTGGATATGTAAGATCAAATCACAATATTATAGAGTCCTTGTTTTCAAATCATTCATTACCTCAATGTTTATGTACTAATTTCTTATTTAAATTTTCCCAATAATATTTTCACGATATTTGAAACAAAAATTAGGATTACTATTTTGTATGGGAGTTTTTATGAGAAGAATATGATGAATTATTACTAGAAGAAATACACCATTCATTTTAAACTGTGTTGAGTTTGAATCAAGAATTTGATGACATTTATTTTTTCACTTGTCAACAGTAATACATGGATCCTTCTAGAATCAACCATTTAATAAACATTGTTATTGAGAAGAAGTATAATAGTGAAACTATAGAGGGGTGTTATCATCTCAATGGTATCCACTATATGGAATGCAATTAAGGATTCATGTAATGACATCATGCAATATAAATTATTAATTCATTTAATTGAATAAAGTATAAAGAACTAGCATGTAAAATTGATTGAATATAGACATTCTGAGGTTAAATAGATCTTTTAATGTTTTGGAAGTATGTTCACCTAGGATACACTCAACATAAAGAACTAACATGAGGACAACAACCAAAATAACATGATGTAATAAATTCAATCCTTTGCCAATAGACAGAGGTTTTTAGTTCCCAACATGTTTTTTCTCTATCAACCTAAATATTCAGTAAATATTTTAGATTATTTTAGACACCATCCCACCAAAGTGGGTACTTTTATTTATATGAAATTTAATGCATCCTATAAAGAAATTGATTGTTTTAAAAAACTAACATAACAAAATAAAAATTGAAGAAGAAATTATTGTTACTGGGTTACATGTAACCTCTATTAATATGATTTATAAGAAAACTAACGATTTATAGAATCATATATTATTTGAATGACATGTTATTAATCTCATCATGATAAAACCTTCATATTTTTTCCAACACAACCATGCTATATATTGTGATTCTGATTTGATTATAGATTGCTTTCTCAGACTTCAACTGAGTGACTAGCCCGTAATCCTTCATTCTACAACCATTTATTCATTTTTTTATTAAATTTCGATGGCCAATAATGCTTTCATATTTTTAATGACATCCCCAATTATTAATGTAACCATCACTTGTATCATAACATATATCTATATTGATTTAAATATTTAAATATTTATCTTTAATTTTTTTTGGAGGTCCATAAAAACCATATAATGTATTAAAATAACGTTATTCTATGGATATTACATTATAAAAAAAATATTGATATCTCCAACATTATCACGATTAAGGTTTACATTGATGTATGGACATAGGGTCTCCTGCACTCGAAGGATATGGGGGTGTATTTAAAACTCCAAAGGGTTTCTTCATGGTATAATTGTTTATCTCTCTTGGTAATTATATCATATTTGAAGCTAAAATTCGGGTGCTCATTCATGCCATAATTTATTCCATGTAGTATTAATGGAATAAAAATTGGATTGGATTGAAATTTAACGTTTTCCTAACTATTATTAAAACTAGGTTAACTATATACCCAAGAATGTGTATATATATTGTATATAAATACATTTATATCTTGGTAGAATTCAATTTTATGTTTCCAAAAGAAAAATAAAAGGAAATTTTATTTTTATGAACTCTCAATGAAATATGTGAAAGGAATGTACTCCACTTTGACATTTAGTTTTGATAAAACATCCTAAAATATAAATGAATATAATTTTAGAGGAAAAACCTATAATCACCTCTAACTGCTTCACTTATACTCCCCCTCCTTATTTTTATAATAATTATTCACGGCTCTGTTTATATTTTGTTTTATTTTCCTCATTATACTTATTTTTATTATTAATATTAAACTAAATTGAATAATAATATAGAGATGAACTCTATCCTACATCCAAAAATAGAGCATGAATATAAGGAATGAGATAACTCTTCCATTTTTTCATGTTCTTTTATTCAATACCTCAAGGTAGGATCTAACATTAATAATTTTATATAAAAAATTTAGATCATTGTCGCAAAATTCATCTTCTCTTATTTTTCCAAAATTTTTTACATTCTCTTATGATGACCATTTTCATCATTTCTTTAATTTTCAGGCTGTCAACATTTCATGGAGATAAGCCCAAATTCCAATGGGTATTTTCACATGGATATTAGAATATCCCTTCACATATCATCTATATGTATTTATAGGTTCTACCTTCAACTTATTTTTGTCTTTTAATTTTTTACCATTTAGGGTATTCTTTATATTTTAGAAATGATTTTTTTTGGACTCTAAATTCTTAATAATAATATTTAGGGTCTAGTTTGACATTGTGGTTTGAACAATACCCAATAAAACTAATAAATTTTTCTTAATAGTTAGTGGATTCATCTATCATCTTTTTTATTACCATAGAGTTCTCTCTTATTGTAAATACAAGTTTTTTTGGTATATTATCTATAAATAATTTACAATATGAGATGTTGGAGAAAAATTATTTATGTACTATATTTTTCTAGTGGATTTGTTGAAGGAATGATTTGGATTTTATATATTTTTTGTCAATAAATTAATGTATACTTGGTTCTTGTTAAAATTACGAGTTTATTTTAAATAAACTATATATAAATGATATAAATGATTTATTTCCTATGATATATAATTAAATTTTTAAATGTATTAATAGATTAAATAAAAGGTAAATGGTTGTCTAGATTGATAAATATAACTCATAATGTTGTGTTAATTTATATAAATTTCACCTTATTAAATATGAAATGTTCTTATATTTCTCTTTTGGGTAAAATGTGTTGTATTTTTAGAATATTATTTTCCATTTGTTTCATTTTTAGAAATTAAATCACTTTATTTTTATAATTACTTATAGGAATCCATGGGTACATAGGAGGGTCCCTAGGATAAGTTCCATGATAGGTTTTTATGAAACATCTCGTTTATTTCTATAGTTTGTTTGTGAATACAATATAAGTATTGCATAATTCCTGATTGTTCAGTTCATGGGAGCACGGTACGTGGTTAATATTTGTTAAATATAAATTAGCAGATTATGATGATCTATTTACCAATATTAGGAGAACTAATCCCTTTATATGGGTGTGAAATTGAGATCAAAAATCCGAGAGGAATTCGACAGAGTCTAGAAGTGGTTCATGGGAAGAAAAAACTACAAAGGAGACATTGATTATAAATACAAAAGGAATTCCGTGACGTCCAGAATGGTTTGCAAAAAAATGGTTCACAGAAGATAGTTTTTGGAAGAATGTTTACATAGGAGGAGGTGGTCCATAGAGAAGAAGCAGTATGTTGATGCAGTTTGTGAAGGTTGTATGTGGTTGCGGTTTGAAAAGGAAGTACATGGTTTTAGTATGTGGTGTTAGTACACAAATAAATCATAGTATGTGGTAAAATGTGATACATGGAGGAAGAATTCTAGTTCCTGGAGGACAAGTTCATGAACAGATAGTGCACAAAAATGTAGATTACCTTTGTAGGGGGAAACATGACTTTAGTAGAGAATCTATATATAGTTGAGGATCCATGACTAAATGAAACCCATTTAAGAGACCTTCAAGCCGATAAAATGTTTTTAGATTCTTCCCAATGTAGTGAGAAAGGAGAATTCAATGGAAGTTATCTAAGGGATTCATTGTGCTATCCCTAAAACATTATAAAGGAAGTTCAACTGACATAGAGTGACTATGCTAAAATTTTGTAATCATTAGCTAGTGAAGATTAGTGGAAATTGGTATGAATGAAAACAATTCATCATATGATCCTTCTACTATCCCGTAGTGGTGAACCAAATAAACCTTTTGTGTAGTCCTTTTGCGTGTGAATGAATAAATTACCACGCATTACCGAAAATCATATTTAATAAGTTCTTACCAAAATGGGAATAATATCTGTTACTTTAAAATAATAATTTGACACCTCTATTCACCCCTCCCCTCTTAGTGTGTTCTGAGGTCCTTAAAGTGTTTTAGAGAATAATGGATAATGGTGTTAAATCATCCCTTCATTTATACCATGGATAATATAGTTAATATCAGGGGAGGCCCCCCAATTTGATGGAGGAAATTTTCAAATATAGAAGAATAGGATGAGATCTCATCTAAGATCTCATAGAATAAAAGTATTTTTTAATACTACATAAGGAATAAAGTTATCTAATCCAACAGGGCTGTTTATGAATTATGTAGAGAGAAAAATGCTTGATACAGATGCCAAATCATAGAATGACCTCACTATAGCTCTTTATAATCATATATTTCAAAAGGTTATGAGTTTTATGTCATCAATTTTTATATGGTAAAACTATAGAATTTTTATGAAGGAGTCAAAAAAATGAAGGAGGTGAGACTATATGTTTTTTTATAATAGGTTTGATGATCTAAATATGAATCCAAATAAAAATGCAGATACCTTTTTTCAATCGAATTAATAAAGTCATTGGAGTAATATAAGGACTTAGTGAAGAAATAATAGACAACGATATTGTAAAGAAAATATTAATAACACTTACACCTCTTTACAATGAAATTTTTTCATTTGTTGGGAAAAGTTATTTTTCCAAACATTCTCTGGACGATCTATTGAGAAGCCTAGTGGCATCTGAGAGAGAGTCAAACTTGAAGATGCATAAAATCGAGTAATCAAGGAAATAGATTTAAAATCCTTGGAGAAAATTGAAATTATATGAGATTGTATTTAATAAAATAATTATAAATGAGATTTTTTTTTCTAATTTCCAAGAAATTCAAGAAGGGAAAAGGGAAAATTTGGAGTAAGGTTACCTATGGCTTCTTTTTTGTTGTGGTAGAGATGTGAACATTGTCTCTTTGTGCAAAAGAATATTCGATGACAATAAAAGTGAAATTGGAGAGATGTAGAAGCCTCAAAAAAGATTTTTTGAAAAGGGAGTCTTCATGTCTAGTAAGAAATTATAGAGAAATAGTTTTGTTTTCTAAGAAGAATATGTTGATATTGAATTATTTTTGTAATAAGAACCGAAATTTAAATCTGGAACCCATGCGTAAATGATGGTTACTATTGAAATTTTAGAGCCATCGAGAGATAAAGCTAGAGATAATGAATTGACCTCTAACATCGATCTCAAGTTTCAACATAAGGTTTCTTCTGGTATGCTTTATAATCAATAAAAGAGATGAAAAAATTTAGGAGAAATTGTGGAAGATTCGTTCGAATATATTGATATACCTGAACATAAAATTGACTGACTTGAGGAAGTAATAAAGGAACATTAAATTTTTTTTGAAAGATCAAAAGATATAGTTGAACAAAAGCTTATAATTTAAGAATAAGAAAAAGTCATTATGGAACTTATATCTAGAATAGATCAGAATTAAAAAACTATTGAGGAACATGGTGAAGAAGTTTTTAATCTTACGAGTAAAGTTAGAAGTGAATCAATTCCCAAATAAACAAATAAAAAAATTCAGTTTTAAAAATTATCAGATGCTGATATGCTATAGTGAGTTACGCATAGTTCTGATGGAGTTGAAAAAGGTTCTAAATGATCGAATAAACTCATATATAAGAAACATATGAATGGGTTTTTATTTTGAAAAATTGAATTTTGGAAGTAAAATAGGCCAAAAAAAGGCAATATGAAATTTCTATATATCACAAAGACACATGATGTCAAAACAAAGAAATTTTCAAATTAGACTGAAAGGAGGATGAAAACTATCCTTTAGTTTCCTGAGATGATTGACAGTCAAACTATCCTTCTAAGGATGTTGACATGAGGAGGAGTAGAAGTGAAAATACAATTTCTACCAATGAAATGTCAATTTTTTTGGCTATCTAGGCCATAACTTGTCATATTGTGAAGAGGTAATGATTTATTTGAACGGGGAAGATATTTTTAGTAAAAAATGGATAAAAAATTAATATCTTAATTATTAGAGAATAAAAAATTTATATGGATATTTTTTTCCTTTTTCTAACATTTTTCATAGAGCTGTTGAATGTAGGAAGATGAATGGTAGGAAAAATTCTTACAGAAATCAAGGACAAGCCAATACTTTCTAACCATATAGTGTTGTTCTTAAATATAGATTCTATCCTTTGGATGGAGAATGTGAGTATGATGAACCTATGCGCATGGAAAATATATTTGAATATCCATCATTATAATTCACTCGAACTAACATTTCATGGAAGGAAAATTATAAAATTAAATAAATATAACCTTCCAGAAGTAACTCTCAAAGCAACCAAGAACAAAAGAACATGGATTCTTGATAGTTGATGATCATCCCATATGACAGGAAATACATACCAATTAACTAATTTCAAGAAAATGGTCGCTGGAACAAAGAGTTTCAGTAATGATAGTGCTTTGAAGATCAAAGGAAGAGGAAGTACAGAACAACCCTTATGGTTAGGTGAAGGAGACTAGTGTTCTTTATGTAAATGGGTTGTGTGACAATATTGTAAGTTTGAGTCAAATATGTGAATTAGGACATATAGTGACATTCAATAAAAATGGGGTGCACTATAAAAGGAAGAACATGGGATTCTCTTATGAAGGGTTTCATAACAGGTAAAAATCTATATCAAAGTTGATAGAAAAGAGAAAATTTGAAAATGAGTATTGGATAAGAAAAGAACTTATGGCACTAGAGGTTGGGTCACACCAATATAAAATATATGGAAAGGATATCTATGATAAAGGAAGTCATGTATATCCTCTATCTTAAGTGAGAAAGAGAAAGGACTTGTGATGCTTTCATGTAATAGATGTTGGTATGGAGTTCATATCGGCCAAATAAGAAAAGAGAATCAAATCTTCTAATATGTGGTCCAATAAATATTTCTATAACTCATAGAGAAAGGTACTTCACCCTTTCCATGGATGATTATAGTATAATGGCTTGTGTGATGTTTATACATATGAAAATAAAACTTCTTGATTTCATTAAAACTTATCACCGAATTACTGAGAATAATACTAGATGAAGAATCAATGTTTTACAGTCTTCTAATTTAGGGGAATACACATCCATTGAGTTTGGAAATTACCTGCATAATAATGGAAAAAAACATGAGGAGGCTGTGGTGAGAACCCCACAACAAAATGGAGTTATTGAGTGTGATAATGGTTAGGTGAACAATATGGCGAGGACTATGCGGATTGGGAGTCATATCCATTGATATTATTGGAAATTAGTTGTTCATGCTATGGTGTATATTCAAAATCAAACAATAATTTATATGGGTGTAAAAAAGACACCATATTAGTTAGGGCATGGAAGGAAACCCTCTTTGAAGTGTTTTCATGTTTTCATAAGCAAATGTTTTATCTAAAACAAAGAACGAAATCACGGAAAGTATGGTGATGTTATAGAGGAAGGAATATTATTTGGATATTCAATTAACAGTAAAGCCTACACATCCTTCAATAAATGTCTTGAAAAAATTATGGAATGTAGTGTTGTGAATATCATTGAATAATAAACCACAAATTCCTCATGGAATTTATATGCTAATGTGATATAAAATGAGAAATAATGGGGACATGGAACAAATCCCAATACAGAAGCCGATGAAGGTGTGAATAATACATAATAATAAAATCATGATGTTGACTCAGAAGAAGAATCAAAAGAAGAAACTATGGTTGAAGAAAATTATACTGAACCTCATAGGAGAAATAGAAGAGTAGAAATTTATCAGAATGACATTATTGGGGATTGTGAATCTCCCATGATAACATGGAGAATGAGGAATAATGAACAAAAAGAATTATTATTAGTTTTGAAACCAACCACATTTGAATAAGCTGTAAAGTATGAACCATGTCTTAAAGACATTAATTATGAGTTGGAAAAGATTGATAAGAACCAAACATGAGATCTAGTTAAGAGACCAAAAAACCATAATGTGATTGGTCTGAAGTGTATTTTCAAATAATATATTTTATGAGCATGAAAATATGATTATAAATAAGGAACGACTAGTGTGTAAAGGCTATTCATAGATTTAAGGTGTCGATGATCAAGAAACATTTACTCCGGTGGATAGACTAGAGTTAATCATACAATTTCCTTCCATAGAAATTCAAAGGGGATAAAAAGTATATCAAATGGATGTCAAGATAGATTTATTAAATGGTGTTTTTGAAGATTAATTCTATACTAAAAAACTAGTGGGATTTCTCATTGGTAATGATGAAATGAAGGTTTATAAATTAAATAAAGCTCTATATGGCCTGAAACATGCACCACACACATGGTAATATTGGTTGGATTATTATCTAAAGAAGTACGACTTTATAAAAAGAGGTGTGGATCACAATATCTATGTGAATAATTCTTAGAAAGGTTAGTTCTTGGTTGTTGTGTGCATAGATGATATTATACTTGGGCGAAGTAGGAAGGTATTAGTGGATGAATTTTCCAATCACATGAAATCATAATTTTAAATGTCTATATTTGGTGAACTAACATACTTCATAGGGAGTCAAGTGATTTAGAGTAAATTATACACTTTCATTTACCGAGAAAAGTATGAAAGAATGTGTCTAAATAAATTTATTATGTATGAATCCAAACCAATGTCGACCAGATTGCGATTGGAACTATAAATGGAAGTAATGAGGATGAGACTTCTGTAGATCCCCCCATGTATAGGAGTATAATCCGAATCCTACTATAATCATTTTCAATACGACCAAATATTTTTCTAGAAACATGATTATTGGCCTAATTTCAAAGAAATCTGATGGAAGACCATAAGAAAGTAGTTAAACAAATCATGAGGTATATTCAAGGTACTCACAAGTATTGATTGGAATTTAGTGGAAGAAAAGATAATTAACTTTCAAAATTTTCTAATGTTGACTTGGATACTTATGTGGTTGATAGAAAATTGATAAGGCATGGATAATTCTTAATTGGTAAGAAATGTGTGGGATAGTTGAGTAAGAAATATGAAAAGACTTCTCTCAGTATCGTGGAAGTTGAATATATCTATGCTACAAAGTATTTCACTCAAATAATTTGGATTAAGAAACAAGTGACTAATATTGGTGATAAGGTGAATAAGCCAATGGTGATTCACTATGATAACAAGAGTGTAATTGATATTATGAAAAACCCTTTTCATCATTCTCGTATGAAACACATTTAAATCATATATCACTTCATCAAGGAAAAGGTGGAACAAGTCATGATTAAAATGGGTAATGTTGGAACTGATGATCAAGTGTCTGACATATTGACCAGTACATTTTCAAAACATGTGTTTAAGAAAAAACGGTTGAACGTCGGTGTTCAACCACCTCCCAGTGCCTGAGTAGGTTATTTTTGATACCCTCTCCCTAGTTGTGAAAATTGTTTTAATCTGTTTGCTAAATTATTTAAGGTTTATGAGAGAGATATGATCAAGGGGGTGTGTGCATAAATATTTACAAGTCAAAATTTGATTCTTTGGGTTTATTTCCAATGTGGGATAATGGATAAATTCAATGACAATTAATTTTTTTCTGGTTGTTTGTAGGAAGATGGATAATAGTGGAATTAAAAAATGTAACAATGGGGTAGAATGATGAGTTAAATAAGGGACCTAATGAGAATGGAGAAACAAATTTGGTTTTAAGAGGAAAAAATAAGAGATGATCTTGGACATCTTTAATCATTTCAAGGCATGAAATCCCATTTCATACTCCTCCAGATTTATACACAAGTATTTTCTCATGTAGATTTAGTGTTTTGAATTTTTTGTTTCTTGTATATATATTTTTGATTGCATCTAATTCTTCATTTAATTTATCTCTATATTTATAACAAACAAAAAGGGGGATATTATTAGCAATACGACTATTCTTTGTTGGAAAATGGAGCATGGTTTGTGTTTTTTTTCAATCCACATTGGGTTGATCAAGTGGTTTACATGTCATGTGATGTTAGAGTATAGGATGAATAAGGTGTTTATGGTGGCATAGTTTCCCAGTGTTTTGCAATTTTTTGGGCCTCACAATCTGGAATTTTTTTGGAAAAGTATTATTTTACACATAGGAGTGTAAAGTACATGGACCATGATGCACGAATCGAAAATTTAAAAAGTGGTATGAGGGAATGGTTCTCAGAAGAGAAATGGTATGTAGACCGCATAAGAGGAATGGTTAGTAGTACGAAGGAGGTTCGCAGGAAGACATAAGGTTCTCATAAGGAAAATAGTTCAAAATAAGGCATGTCATTCAAAAAAAGAAATTGATTTTGGATTCCATGAAGGAAAAGGAGGTACTTAGACAGCATAGGGCATAACGTTTCATGGGAGCATGGTACATGGGAATGATTTTGTACATATTGTTTTAGCGGATTATGCAGATCTATTTTCCTATATAAGGAGAAAACATCCCTTTTTTGGGTGTGGTACTAATATTAAAAATTTGATATTAATTCAACAAGTTCTAGAAGTTGTTTGAAATAAGATAATCCCGAAAAGGTGACATTGATTAGTAATACAAAATGAATTTAGTGAATTAAAGAATGGTTCACAGAAAACAATTCATAGAAGATGGTTCAAAGAAGACAATTAGTAGAGGAGGAGTTAGTCTACAGAGAATAAGTAGTACATGGATATGGTTTTAGAATGTATTATGTGTTTGTGGTTTTTATAAGAAATATACAGTTGTGGTTTGTGGAGGTAGTATGGGAAACACTCACATTATGCGGTGAAGTGTGGTTACCGGAGGAATAAAGAGAGTTCATAGATGAAGAAGGTGAGCCTGTGAATATTTTGGGCCAAAGGCCCATAGGGTGGGCACAGAGCATACCCACAGAACTGGTATAGTGTGGTTCCAGGGAGGGGGAGAGAGTAATCTATGTCATTATTGTAAAGGCTTTACTTCTAAAATGGAGATAAGGCACATATATATTTCATTGTGGGTAGTAGTTTTTAACTCTTGGGGTGATATCAGTCATCCATCTGATCTTAAGAAAATATCCTCGTAGCTCATCACATCCCATGCCTCACCCCTTTTAACTGAGTCCATTTGATGCTCACATGGATTCTGAATTAGCTGTTCTGTTGTCTTACTCCCACTATTGTAAAATCCTACCACTGCCACTCACCAGAGTTGAATGTTGAGTCACCATGGATGATATTTGGCCATCAAAGGAGAATCTCAATATTGAACCTAGATCATGCATGCAATCTACGTCTTGAATTCATGTAGATAACTCAAAGAAGAAGTATCAGGTGAAGAAAATGAAGTTTAAAACCCACCTCATGCATGGATGATTCTCAAAAATTTGTGAAGGTGATTTTCATATGATCCTCATTGCATGAACGTGATGTTTTAACCATAAAATATAATACCTCTTGAAAAGAAAAATTAAACATTTCTCGATGTATCTTTTATTTGGGTTTGAAGTTTTTAAATGGTGATGTTCTTGTTTGTTCAAAGGAAATATTTTTAGAGAATATCTTGTAGGGATCTGAACGAGGTGAAGGTTGTGACTTTCATATATTTAAAAAGAGTCACTGAGATTTTTTAAAGATTCTACCTTCTTCTCCTTTGAGGTCTCATTCCAAAAATTGAGCCTCTATGATCCTCTGTTTCACAAAGGGAATGTAAGAACCATGAACCACTTTAGGGGTGTGAAGAAGAACCATGAACCATCAGTGATTATTGAGGAAGAACTGTGATCCATTTCGGTTCTATGAAGAAGATTCTCACTCTCTGCACTTATAAGAACCATTCATCCCTTTTCTGAGGATGATCCATAAACCACTATAGTTATGCGGACAAGATATGAGCATCTTATGAAAAGGATAATCATAGAATCTATTCATATAAGAACCACACATCCTTTCTATATGGAAGATTTATTAACCACTTATGTTTTGGGAAGGATATCTGAACACCCTATGCATTAAAGAAGAACACGAACATCGAACCAAACCCTTATTGTTCTTCGTGAAGAAGATACACAAATCCCACAACTTGCATGCTCTTATTTTCATTATAAAGAAACTACACTATTTACCAGAGTCAATTTTGCGAAGAAATAGAACATGTGATGGTAGGGGTTATGTGTGAATTCATGAAACTCATGCACTCATATGCATTATTTTATGAAATCCTAGCTAGTGTGTGTTTGCATAGAACAATGGAGAATGCATGCATAGTGAACATGTTTTCACATGTATGAGTTAAAACAATCAAGCTTGTGTACATGATAATAAAGAGAGAATAAAACAAAGGCAGTAAGTGTGTGTACTTGTGAATAAGGAAGAATTGTATGTGAAGAGAGTATGTATGCTTACATGGAAATGAAAACATTTGAACCACTTGATATGCCTGAAACATATTACTGATTTATCATAAAATAATGAGTCAAATTGTTGCATATGATCTAATTAGGTTATGTTTCAATAAAATATTAATTGGTTAATGTGAAAGGTCATTCTTGCATAACATTGAGGGTTTGGTGCAATTCATGTTAAAAAAATATTAACTACACCAAGAAGAAAATAAGAAAAGAAGAAGAAAAAGAATAGAGTGTGACCTAGTAATGATTGATCAATATTTTGGGCATTCTAACAATGATGATTCTAATATGTGATGGTCTTAATTGTTTTGAAAATCAATATGGGATTTTGTGATTCTAGTAAGAAGAAGATTTGGTTTCAGTGTAGTTGTTTTGGAATAGAAAACAAAAGAGAATAAGAGTATGTATCTATCAAGGTTGCTACTGAGAATCAAGTAAGAAGGGTTACTTGTGTGCTGCTAAGCAATTACAATGTGAAGTGTAGAATATCAAGAACCATTCTGACATCATACATGACTCAATAGGTGGGGGACATTCGCGGTGTCACAAACCCTCCTCAATAGGGATATGACTATCTTAAGAGGCAGTATAAAGAACTAGTAAGAAGCTACAAGTTTGAATGGGTTGTCACTAGTTTAGGGAAGTGGATTTATTTCACATCTCCCTCAAAAGTTTAGGGAATCACACTATTTTAAGGATTTTTTTTCTATCCCAACCCACTATAAATTCTTACTACATTATAGTGGAGAATATATGTACTAGTCATACCCATACATGAAAAGGATGTAGCTACTCTCATTGAGATGTAAACCTTGTAAAAATATCATGTGATTTTTTATTAATTTTATATTATATCATGCGATAGGGAAAAAAGAATAAGAGAATAAATTTTATAACAGGTTAAGAGGTACAATGATAAAAGGTTACAGTTGGTTTAAAAAGTTCCCAACACTGATTCACCCCACCTCAAAGTTTTACACATATCCCAAACTAGTCCTCTAAATTGGTATTAGATCTTATAACACATCTAATAGATTCTATTTAGTGAATTAATTATATTTTAAAGACCTATGTTTCTTTCCTGAGTCAACAATGATGTGTATTTTTTCTGAAGATTCAATTATATCTAAGTAAAAGTCCATATCTACCAAGACCATGATGAATAGGAAAAAGAAAGAAATAATAATGTTGAAGAAGAAGTCCCTTTTATTTAAAGAAGTGAATGTATATGCATCTCCATTCCTTTATAAAGATGAAGAAAAATTATGCTTGGAATTTAATGAGAAGGTGGATCATGTTTTCACCAAGAAGATGGATAACCTTCATACCTCAAATGATCAAGAGGTATGTTTCTGTACATTTGAAAATTATTCTCATGATGAAAATTCCATCTGAATTGGTGATGGTAAATATAAAAATTCACATGAATAATTAGTTAATATATTAAGAACTATTATTCAAGGTATTCTTGAAGAAAGTGAATCCCTTGTCTATGGATTATTTCTATGCATGCAAGAAGATATTACAAAACTAGAATAGTAAACTAAAATTCTAGAGAAAGGATTTCATGAAAAAATTGTACAATGTTTAATGATCTCCATACAAGTTGTATCCTATGAAGCAATAAGGAGGCAATTTGAAATATGGTTCTTCAAAATGGCTAAAAAAAGATTAAGAGAAATATGGATTCAACAAGACTCTTAATGAAAGGATCCATGCACTTGAAGATAATATGAAGAAGAGCACTAATGTATTGTGTTAATATTTCGAATAATCATCCAAGAAGATCAAGGAAGTTGATTACTTATTACAAAAAAAGTTATGTAACATGAAGTTGATGTTGACAGAGTGAAGAAGGATTGTGAAGTAAATAAGCTTATGATTGAATTATATCAAATATTAAATGTCTGGAGTTGGAAGCATAGTTGACCAATCATGATAGGACACATATTGAGACTTCACAAAAGAAAGAAATAGTTACTACAATCAGTCAATGGTCATTGGAGGATTCTAAGGTTGAAAGAAATCAAAAGTGTGATAAGAAGATCAGGACACCACTCATTGATCTATCAAAAGTAGATGAGAAGGTTCTGGTACTATCCATACTATATTGTATTCATGAATCTAAATATGTTTCCACAAACAGTGTAGGTTGGAAGAATGATTCAAAAAAAGTGTTGATGAAGAAAGGTTATGATATTACTACCATAATGACTAGGGTGGATAGAAAGAAGAATGTGGAAGATGGTTCCCCCCATAAATTACAACACATCTTAAAAAGACTCAACAAACAGTACTATAAAAACAGGCCTGGGAAGCGCTACCCTTTTATCAGCACTAAAAAAAGCATTGATAAAGGGGCCTCGTATCAGCATAGATAAAGGGGGGACTTTATCAACGCAAAAAATGTAGTTAGAGGCCCCACTTTATCATCGCTTTTTTTAGCACTGATAAAGTCCATCCTTTATCAGCTCTTATCATAGCACTGATAAAGGGGACCCCTTTATCAGTGCTTCTTTTAATAGCATTGATAAAGGGGGGATTGTTCTGCGCTTTTTTCTACCGGTGATAAATTTTATATTTCAAAAAAAATCCTGAAAAATAAAATATTGTTTTATAAGTATATTTATATTGATATTAATATAATATATATATTTTTAATATGTTTTAGATAAGTATAAATAGACTATTACAATTAATATATAAAAAATTTAGTGAAAAACGTTTTAAAATATTTTAAAAAATATTAATAATTAATAATTTCATAATTATTATTGATGAAAAATCATTTAATAATAATACGAAGAAACAAAAAATCAAAAAAATTAATAAAAGATATAAGATAAGTTGAAAATGTAACTCAAACTGAAAATGATCATAAATTTTGATACATGTGTTCGTTTGAGCTCTAAAACATATCAAATTGAAGCCTGCGACACGCTCTACATGCTAATAACACAAGTAAAGCTTATGTCACATTTTTCGAGGCCAAAAAAAGTCCAGAAGGCCTCCAAAACTGAGTTTTTAGTTGGGATACCCCGATTTGTTAACATTCAAACAAGTATAACTTCTGCTCTCGATGTCTGTTAGGCCTGTACCACATATCATATCAAACATTGTTTCATTTTATTCGATTTTACCGGTTGTGGAGTTGAAACAGGATTCTGGATTAAATGTTATGGTCATTTTAAAATTCTACAGATTTTCAAATACACATATATATTTGTATTTATTCGTAAATATACATGTGTTTGTGTGTGTGTGTGCGTGTGTGGGTTGTATATATGTATTTATTTATTTATTTATAAACACAGATAAAAAAAATATTTCATAATTTTTTTTAAAACTAATCTTATAACTATATATTAATATACAAATAAATATACAGATAAATAATTATAACTAAATATATATATATATAAATAAATATTAATATATATTAATATAAGAATAAATATATATACTAATATATAAATAAATACATTTATATTAATATGAATCTATATCAATATAAGAATAAATATAACTATATGTATAAATAGATATATCCTTAAATAGAGAAAAAAAAAATGAAATGGCTTAGTGTTAAATGTGCAGTCGTGAATGGGGGGAGGCCACGGGTTCGAGTTCGGGTGGAATAAAAGTGGTGCGCGTGGGAGAGTGTGAGGGGGGGGGGGGGGGGGGTCAAGAGCTGTTAAAAGCTATCTCGGCATTATATAATTATTTTTTATTATTTTTCTATTTTTTTGACTTTTATCCGCTCTTTTTAAAAGAATTGATAAATTCCACCTTTATCAGTGCTAAAAAAAGAACTGATAAATGGGTATTTTATCATCACTTTTTTAGTGCTGATAAAAGTGACCTTTATGATCACTTTTCGAAGTGCTGATAAAAGGGACCCCCCATATCAACGTTGATCTTTATATCACTTTTTTAGCACTATTGTAGCCCGTTTTGACTACAGATAAATCCCTTTTTCGTAGTAGTGAAAATAATACAGAAGATATTAGAAAATCATGGTTTGTGGGCCAATGTTTGTGCGGAAAAATATTTGTGAATTGTACAATAAATTATTAGTATAATCCTCAAACTATAAAATCACAAAGGAATATAATCTCAAAGGGGAGAAATCTGGAGAAGAAGAAAAACATACAAAGGTTTTGAAGCATTAGTATACTACAAATAGATTTGGACTGCTTGAAAATATCAGTGATATATGAAATGGGAGTGGTCACAAGGTTGGTGGATGAACATTTAAACTTGTATCCAAAGATGATAAGAAAATAAAACCACTGAAATTGGCCAATAATGAAGACATTTCTATGGGAAGAAATCAGAAGAATGTTGTAAAAACAAATTCTACAAAAACGATTCCATGAAAGAAATAAGAGAGCACATTGGATTCTAAATCCAAGAAGTCGATGGTTTATTCATCCAAAAGAATTTCTAAAAATTATGAAACTCATAAGTACCCATGTGGAATATCCAAACATGCTTACATAGTTCATAATGACTTGTTATTTATTTGTCCAGAGGATTTGAGAAAAATGAGAAAACTTGAAAATTAACAAATTAAGTCTAATGTAAAGAGAAATGAAACAATTTCAAATGATTAGGGCATAATGAATAAAAGGTTTCTAGAAAAAGGAAACCCATGTGTTAAATAATCTTTGAGTGATATATGCAAGAAATCTGGTCACATTGCAAAAGGATTCTTAAACATACTACTAGAGCAAGAAGTAGTCCTAAAGAGGACTAATGATATATCATCCACGAAGGATGTTAATAAGAAAAGTTCTCCACAAAAATATAAAGAGGATTTTAAGATATCCATGATTCCTCAACATAAATTAGTACAAAATTTTAGATGTGAAAGCATGATGACTAGAGAAAATAGAGAAACATGGTTGAGAAAAACATCTCAAACCCACTGTTTACATGGATGAAGCAAGGAGGATCCACCTTATTCCCTGAATACATTATGTATAGTATTTGTGATTATAAAACATGGAATTGAAAGTGAGGAAAGTTATTAGGGGGAGAACCTAAGAAATTTTGATGAGATGTGTTTTCTTTTGAGGGGTATGCAAATGAATAAGCTTCTATAATTATTATTTCAATAGGTATCAAATTATTTTATAAATATCATGAATGTCATGTTGTTGGAAAAGGTATCTCATTTATTAATCTCTCATCATTGGTTATTTAAAATAAAAAAACTTTTTATAAAGGGGGGAGTAACTAAATTATTCATTGACAAAATAAGAATTGAAATGGGCCAAGGTTACTTATCCAACGAATGTAACTTGATTGTTTTTTAACCATTTTTTTATGTGGGTGTAAGAGTTTTAGGTTGAGTGTTATCATAAATATTCATTTTACTTTTAGAAATTTCACCCTGGAATGAATGTAAACAACCCTTGTAGACAATTATATGGGTTCTCATCTCATGATGTATCATGATCAATGGTAAGGGATAACTTTTTTTTCTAAATCAAATCCTCATGTTTTTTACACTGAGAATCACTCAAGTATACTTAGAGTGAAATGATGGATGAAACATTGCTTAAGTGTGGATTTATAAGCTTTTCCAATGAACTTTTTATTTCCTGTCAATAAGGGAGAGAGAAAGTGAAATGAAATAGGAACAACAATGGGGAGAGAGAAGATTTCACCCTTTGACATTGACACATTCATTTGAGAAATAACATTGAATATGGCCAACAAATACAGAGGGGTTTGGGAGAAATTTTGGGTATGAGTTGTATTTTTTGTCAAAGGTTGACAAAAAAATCAAAATGATGGAGTTCTCCAAAGTTAATGGAATGTTTTTGATGTCACACCTGTATAATTACTATGGATTCATAGTATTGGATGCCACACTTGGACGATTCACCAAGTTGAAAATCAAATGATTGTTGTAGTAATATGTGGTTCAAATAACATGTGTCAATGATGACACATTATTTACAATAATGATGATGGGTGATGTATCATCCATTATTGGATGAATATGTTCTATGGAATTCATATTCCAAAAATAATAAATGAATAAGAATGATGGTTGTATATGAATAAAAGCAGGGAAAGGGTGTAAGGGATTCATATTCGAATGTGACAAGGAATTCTATAGTAAATAATTTTATGGGGCTTATATAAGAAAACAACCCAATCTTGAAGAAAGCGAAGGTCAACTCAACCGCAGCACATGTGTGATGTGAGGGTCAACTACGACAAGGGAACCGTTCCTGGCCAGACCAATGGTGGCATGGGTTGGGCATACATGCCGGAGTGCATGGGGGTGATCCCTTGCATAGGTTGGTCCAAAGGCCCTACAGATTGCATGCAGAGCATGTTCATAGAACAAATATGGGGATGTACTGGGGAGGTGAAGAGTGTAATTTGAGCGGCTATTGGAGAAACATTTCTTATAATGCAATGACAGTCCAAATCAATGTTTTAATGTGGGAATCATTTTATAACTCCTCGATATATATAATATGTCTATATTATCCCACACAAAATTCTCTCCACTGATTGCATCCCACACCTCGCCCTTTTGAATTGGGGCTGTCTGATGCTCCTATGGCTTCAAAATCAGTTGCTCTATTATCTTCCTCCCGATGCTGCACAATGCTACCACTGCCACTCACCAGAGTTTAAGGGTTAATTTCCGTGGCTAATATTTGACCATTGAATGATTATGTTAGGATCAAAATGATATTATTCATGCAAAATATTTCTTGAATACATGTAGATAACTCGAAGAAGAAGTCTCAGCTAATGAAAAAAAAATTACGAGGCCATGTCCAACATGCATGATGCTTTGAAATCCATGAAGAATATTTTCATGTGATCCTCATTACATGCACTATTTCTTTTCACCATAAAATATAATCCCACCTGAAATGAAATATTTCATATTTCTCAGCGTATGTTTTATTCAGGTTTGATGATTTTAAAAGACAAATATCTTGGCTATTCAAAGGAAATATTTGAAGATCATATCTTGTGAGGATTTTAATGAAGTTAAGGAAATGATCCTCATATATAAAAATAGTGGCACTTAGATAGAGGAACGATGCTGTCATTGACACTGTATGGATATTGTTCAAAAAATAGATCCTCTATGAGATTCTATTCCATGAAGGGAAAGAAATCCATTCTGGGTCTATGAAAAAGAACCGTGAATAGTCAAGGCTTTGTAGGGAAGAACCACAAACCATTATATTTATTTTAAAGAGATCCAAACTCTCTGTGCATTGAAGAACCACACATATCTTCAAGAAGAAGTGACACAAACCACTCTGGTTATGTGGATAATATCTGCATATCCTGTTCTTAGGAGAACCTCACACTCTGTGTATAGTTGAACCACACATCCTTTGTGTGAGTAATTGTCTTGAATTACTCTGGTTTCATGAAGGAGATCATCACACCGTGTGCATTGAATAATAACATGAAAACCAAAACAAACCATCAATGTTCATCATGAGGAATACACACAAATCCAATAGCTTACATGCTCCTATTTTCATGATAAAGAAACTATACTATTTATAAGAGATTCTTTTGTGAAGAAGAAGAATGTGTGAAAACTGGGGTTGTGTGAACATGCATGAAACACATGCACTCAAGTGCATTATTTGATGAATCCTGAGGAAATTGGTGGTTTCAAATAATATTGTATAAAACATTCCTGGTGCACTTTAATTCATGTTCATTAATTGAGACTATAAATGTTGTGTTCATGAAAATAAATAAAGAGGGAAAAAAGGAAGTACGTGTGTAAACATGCGAAGAAGGAAGAATTGTAAGTTAAGAGAGTATGTATTCTTGCATAGATATGTAAAAAAGATGAACCAATTGAGATACCCAAAACATTATTGAAGATTGATCATTAAATAGTAAGACAAAATTGATTAATATGATCTAATTGGGTTATATTTGATGAAAGGAATAATTGGTTAAGGTGAAATATCATTCTTGCATATTGTTTAGGGTTTAATTCAATTAAAGTTAAAAAAAATAAACAGCACCAAGAAAAATATAAGAGAATAAGTATATGAATAGGGTGTGCACAACCGGATAATGATCATTAATTAGGCTAGTATAATTGTGACAATGCTAAGATGAGATGGTCTTTATTATTATGATAATAACAAATGGAGTTTTTTTATTATAGTAAGAGGAAGAAGAAGTTTTAGTGAATTATGGTTTATACTAAAAACGAAGAAGAATAATACTATGAAGAAATCAAGGGTTCTACTGGAAAATAAGTAAGAAGTGTTACTGTCATGCTGATAAGAAATTAAAAAGTGAAGAGTTGAAGACCAATAGGCACTATGACATCACACAAGACTCAAAAAGTGGAGTACTTTACGGGTATTACGACCCCTCATCAATAGGGAGAATACTATCTTGGGAGGTAGTATTAATTACCAGTAAGAATATTTACGTTGGACTAGGTTATCATCAGTTCAAAGAATTATAATTTTTTCATTCCCCCATAAAAAGTGTAGGGACTCACAGTGGCTTAAGGATAGTTTTTTAAGCCAACCCACTATAAATTGTTACTAAAATATAGTGAAGAAACTATGTAATGGTCATACCCATACACGACAAGGATGTAGATGCTCTCATTGATTGGTGAACCATTTAAAAATATCATGTTATATCTTAATAGTTTTCACGTTGTTTTATTTGAAAGGGAAAAGAGAATAAGAGAATCAAGATCCTAATAGGTCAAGAGGTAGAGGGATAAAAGGTTATAATTGGTTTAAAAAGTACCAAACACTAATTCACTACCCTCAGAGTGTTAGGAATATCTAAAACATGTCCTCTCACTGATAGTGTATGAGTACACTCTATCTAGAAACATATTCATAGTTAGATTATTTATGATATGGTTATGGATACAAAGGTAATCACAGTTTTTATTATTATGATTGGGATTATGTTTATTGATTGATTAATGTTGGGAAAAAATAACTCAAGGCATCCTCTTAGTGTTTTTGGGGTGATTGTGTTTTTTTACAAGTCTATATGACTTTGAATGAGTATGTATGGTGTTACCAAAGAATGTTTTTAAAGTGGAATAGTTTCACAGTTCTTACCAAATTTTTTCACCACAAAATCAATATTTTATCTTTGGAGAATTATAGTTTACCAAAAAAGAGTTCATAGTTTGTAGACCGTGAATTGCAGTCTGTGGGAAAAAATGGATGTACGTGGAATGGAAAAATAAAATCAAAAAAGGGATATTTCCACATAGTAGTTCTATGAAGACCGCAAGGTGCGCTACACAAAATATGTAGGGAATAAAAATTCACGGAAGGCTAATTATCTGATGGAGGCCTGTCATTTGTAGATTGTGGTGGTGATTTGAGGTGCCAAAAAGGGTTTCCATTATTGGAAGAAATCAACCACCTCAATGTATTATGGAATTATATGGACCACATAGAATAGTATGCGATTAATAATGTCCCACATAAATGTTTTGGGTAAATCAAATTATTAGATTTGGAGGATATAATTTCCTATATATTAACCCATATCAATTAATTATGTAGAGTAAATTTATTTAGAATAAAAATCATATCTATGTGAATAATTTTCTAATGAGTGAATTATTTTTTGAAGAAGGAATCTGTGAAATATATAGTTCAATGGAAATAAATTCAGAAAAGGGTGGTTTGATAAGTCTATTAATGGAAAGGGGTTTGCAGGCTATGTATCCCGAAAAAAATGGTTCGTAGAATAAGATGCAATCATCATAATTGGAGGTGTTGCGTAGATGGAGAGGCAATCTGTGGATGTAGAGGTCATCCATAAAGGATGGGCAGTCTGTAGAAGAAGATTCCACCTAAGAATAAGGGATTATCAGCAAAAGAAGTGGTGGTCGAGGAATTATTCTTTCCATATAGTGCAACAACATTCGTAGAAGATTCAAGATAGTTAATGAAAGAAATAAAATAGTTTATGAATGAAATTTATGAAAACTAAAATACAAGGAAAATAGGATAATTAATAGATCATCTACGTACATTTGAAAATGTATTCATTCATGGAAATGATGGGACCTACAAGTCCGTAAACTATGAGGGAATCATATCTAGAGTAGTGAGCAGTGTAATAGGATGAATCTACATGTTACATGTTTATTTTTAAAAATAAAATGGTTGCTTCTATATTTTTATTTTAAATAACATGTTATGGTTTGATTAATAATGGTTATAAATAGATCAAGTGGTGGTATCCTATTATGCATGTTTTCGCTTACCCTATATACACAACAATGTGTTTTTTTGATGGTGATCACTAGATATGTTATGGTATTTTGGATGAAGGATTTTCATTGGGGGGATAGAAAATATATATAGGTATAGAGAAATAGATTTTGTAACATACATTGAATTTATTATTCCATGGGTTAACAATGTAATATCCCCAAACCCACACCATCAAATCTAATGATAAAACATAATATATATATATATATATATATTTAATACCAATAAATGAGACCAAATTATAACCTTTAGAAAACATATGAAATCAAACTAAAAAGGATTGACCACTTAAAAACTCAATTCCTTTTAGGATTTTATTTTAAGATAATTTGGACACAGCCTTACATAATATATTAAATATAGAAAAGAATGCTTTATAAAAATCTACATCATCACCCACAAAGTTATTCCCATTTGGTAATCTTATTGGTCATAACATACATATAACCTTTTTCCTAAACATGGGGAAAATGAAAATTAAGAATAGAGAGCTCAAAAAATCATTCATATTCTAAAATAATTCTACATAAAACATAATAATTAAATAATTCATTAGAGATATATAAGGGAACCAACCGACCTTGGTTTATAACGTAACCACCTGTATTTGGTACATAATGAATATACCCATCCCTATTATATATTAGAACCACCAATCATCATAAATAATTTCCATGAAATATAACATGAATAAATTATATAGTTCTTTCATTTCATTATATAATTCTACAAAACATTGTATATTCCATTTATAACTTTATTAACTTGTGGAAATTAATAGGTTCCATGAAAATATTTTTGAAATAATCAAAATAATTACACAAAAATAAAAATGATGGAATAATTACAACATATATTTAGCGGATCATATGTTACATCAAGGGTTTCTCCCATTTATGAATATTCATGAAATAAAATATCATTAAAAATTTCCTTGAGTAAAATAAACATTCTCATTTGACACTCAATAATAAAAATATGTATTACCAAAACATATGGGTGTATATTTTTTTAAAAGGAAATATGGAAACCTATATTGTAATCCTTAAATCATTTACAAGTCATGATGGGTGTGAAATTTCATTAATTCTTTAACTATTAAAATTGAAATTTTGGTCCCACCGTTAGTTAAAAGTAAAAGGTTCAAAAAATGAGAAGAATATTATTTTTGAACCATTTTGTAAAAACTCTAACATTGAAAAAAGTAAAATTAAAAAATCACTTATGAATTCCAATAAAATTTATTGATATCCTTTTAGAAAATAGGGATATAGATACAAATAGTTTTCTATCCAAAAGATGAGAATATATGGTTGATTTTTTCATAAAAATATTTTACGAAATATTTTGAGTACCAAAGAGAGGAAAATGGAACATGAATATAAAAAATAAAGATATAAATAGAGTGGAATAAAAATGGAATGGGTTTATCAAATAAAGATAATATAATTTCATCAGTGTAAATTCAATCATAAACAATACTAGTTTAACTGGGATTGAATCATAAACACTATATCACTTTGGTTGCAATTGAATCAGAATCCCCATGATAGAATAACTTCATATGAAACATTAATTTTCATTAAAAAGAGTATATTCATTAAATAACATGTTAATTTTTTAGTATAAAAACCACATAAATTAATATAGGTTTATAACATCAACTGATTTCACAAATATAGAATGTTTGAGAAGAAAGAACATTAAAAATATCATGTCATTGAATTGATAATTAATTAATTTATAGATTATTTTTACCCAAATTTTACCCTAAAAAATATTGTTTAAATATATTATAAATAAATAATTCATTATTTTACATATAAATATGGAATAATATAATCAATATAGATGTGATATAATCAAATGAAAGAAAATTTATATAAGAAAACTCTTACTAATTGGGTGACATAAAAATCATAACCCCTTGGATGAATTAACATGAACTGTTACATAAAATAATATGAAGTATGAATGAATCCTAATATAACATGTAAATGTGAAAAAATATACACCATAAAAATAAAATATGCATATAACATTATAAAATGAATGAATTAAAGGATATTGAGATGAAACCCCATACCTCAAGTCCATACTTTCTATGCATGTCCTTTAACAAATGTATACTAAAGTTGTAACAATTACATAATTATTATAGATATTTTTCTATGTTTATTACTTTATCAATAAACAATTTGATTAATTTATATAAATGATATTATTAATTACATATTTAGGTAAGTCCATTTCCTATGTTTTTTCAATGTTCATTTCATAGTTTCAAAAATGATATAGAGTGTTGGCCATGATCAAATGGGTCATTATTACGTCATCTATATAATAATATTCATGAAATAATTACCATTTTTATTCATCAATTATACCGTAACATCCTGGATTTTCATCGAGGTATAACAACATTGTTTTTAAATTTGGTTCCTAACTTTAAACGTTATAATTGCACTCTATAGTTTATGTAAAAATTCTAGTTAATGTAAGGCATGTTCGTAGCTTAATGATCTAGTTTTTGGAGGAAACAAGAGTGGTGCACTATTAGTTCATGGTTATAGCTAATCATGCAGCTCAATCTATGGGACCTTGTAAGGTTGCAACATTATTTTTATAAACCATCAGAGGGAGGATTGGACTGTGTGGTGATAAGATAGAGGGTGTGAAAGAGCTTCACATGGGTTGTCTACCATGCACTGTAGTTTGTGTGGAGTGTTCATAGTAATAGTACAGTTTGGAGAACCATGTGACCAAACTATTCTCTAATATAAAAAGAATAAAATTATTATTTTACACTTGAATATTTTATGAAATAAGACATATTTAGTTTTCCCTCAACACAAAACAATCCATCTACTTGATAGACCTCCATTGGAATCCTCTTAGTAATTTATGTTTCTTCTCCATCTAGTCTCATATTCACTATCTATTTTTTGGGTTGGTTAAGAACTGATAATACTTCAATTCCTATTAATTCTTCCATCATTTTTATTATTCTCAAAAATGTAATTTTTTGTTAGATAATATGTCCTATTCTTTCAGAGTTCATATATTTTTCCAATTTCTTATAATATAAATTAAATAAATAGATGATACAAGATGAGTATTATACAAAATAATATGATAGTTGATCTATACCTTTTTCCTATGGTTTTTATGTCTATTTTACTATCTTCATTGTGAAAAAATCTGGACCTTTTGGTCTTTGATTTTTAATAAATTACATGTTATGTATTATATTAATAACTTCTCTAAATTTGGGCCCCCTTATAGAACCTAATCGTGGATGGAGGTTTTCAACCTCATCCCGAGCCACCCATGTGGTGTTTTATTTTATCTTCCTTGAGTAAGACCATCCCTTTTGGTGTGTGAATTAAGCACCATTAAAGTTGTAGGATCATTGAATTAACTAAGTTAGTTGGAGAGGATCATTACTCTATTTCCATGTTATTAGATTCTACGAAAACAATTACATGGTTATGGGCACCAACATATCCCTCTCCTCTTATTTTATTACTTCTTTGATGTTACATATTTTTATAGAATCAACATAATATAATGGTATAGAACAAATTACTTATTGGTATGACAATTCCCAATGGTTATTGAGGAATAGAACCTATGGTAATTAAGGAATGTAACATGTTATTATTGAGGTATGGAACCTATGACTATTATGGTATGATAACTATTATTTTGTTGGTATAGAAATATATAGGGTATCAAGGTATTGGAACTATGACCCCATGATATGATCATTTATGTTATGATAACATTGTTGAAGACTGAGGTATGGAACCTGTGACTTTTATATGTCTTTACCTCTCCAGATATTGGACTTCTTATTTGTACACCTCGAGACCTGACCAATGTAGCTCTGTTACTCATATTATTTGTGTCTCAGTATGAACTTGTTACTAATTTCTATTGGTACATTATATATATATATATATATATATTTGCATCAGAAACATACTACACATATTATAAATTGTTCCCCTAAAAATGTTATTTCATTATTCACTATAAATTTCACCTGTTATAATGGAACACTGTTATATTTTTCATGAAAATGATAGATTTGTTATAGACACCATTGGTGGTGTTCTACTGAGTTTATATCACCCTTAGTTGGGCCCCCAAATAGTACTAGGATATGCTTCATGGATGAAGGTAGGGATATTGGAAACCCCCCAATTTTTATTTCTTAATAGATTATAGCTTGAGAGTGGGGGAGAATAGGACCGAGCTATGGCTCCAGATTCTTTCTAGGGGTAGAATATTTAGAAATAATAATTCCATAGAAGGTATAGTTTTATGGATATCTAGTCATGTAATTCTATTTCAAAATTTCACCACCCTTTTTTATGGCTAGGATGATTTTGGGTTTCCACCCATTTTTGGATTCATTCATGGTATTTTTCATATATGACATATTAATGTATTCTCTATCTAAGGAAACCAGGAAAATCATCTTGATATCGTTGTAAATACACTGAGAGAGAACCATATGTATGCTAATCTCACTAAATTCCACTTTTGGATTGAAAAATTTCACTTCCAATGTAATATCATCTATCATGAAGAAGAATTAGTAGAGCTAGAGAAGGTCAGAGCTGTTGTTACCTTAGGGAATCCAAATAAACGTTTTGACATAAATAATTTCTTTGGACTGTATAGTTATTATAGGAATATTATACTTGAAATTTCATGAAAATAAGTACCACTTATGATAATTAATTAAAAGGGTGTGAAGTTTTTATAGTCATAGTACTATGAGAAAAAAAAATTAGATATGAAGGAGAGATTTAATTCAGTTTTGATCCCGATTCTCCCAAAGCTGAGAAAAAGATATATAGTCTATTGTGATTTTTCTGGTATCTTTCTAGGGGAGGTTCTGATATAGTATGATTGTGTCATACCATACATGTCTCATCCCAAGATAAATAGTGAGAGGAATTACTGAACACATGATATCAAGTTGAAATCCGTTGTTCATGCCATGCGTTATTATAGGAATTACATACCATGATATGTTTTTGTGGTGTATATGATCCACAAAGTCTTCAATTATATCTTTAAATAGTTTGAATTGTATATTAGGAAGACAAGTTGAGTTTAATTAAATCCATAATTTTAATATTCTTTTTTCCTATGTGAGTTGGAAAGGAAACACTATATAGGATTATATGAGATAACTGAATCAGATATAGGCAGTTTGAGAGGTCAGTGATGAGTGGTATCTTATGGACGTATTTTTTGGGATCAACATGTTATTTTACAACTGTTATGGATATTTTGAACTTTAATAATTAACAGCAACCTATTCACTTATGGAGAGAGTGTAGATGGGATTTTTATTAGACATACGGGGATTAGTATAAGGCCCCAGCCTTAAACCTTACTTAATCTTGAGTTATTAAAAGATTACACAATGAGGATCTTTTCAGGTTTAGAGTTTTAGAGAATTAGATCATGATACTTGAATTACATTCCACATTTAAACAAAGTGGTTACATAAAAGACAGTATTCATTCTTCCCATAAACGGAAATATATTGAAAATAAAACATGGATTCTTTCTTGACACATCCTTGACACTATCATCACATCATGTACCTTTCCCTTGACCTATGAAAAACATTTCAAAAACATGGGATGAGCATAAAAAGCTAAGTAAGGGTTATAAAAATATGGAAAGGAAACATGAGTTCATATATACATAATAATGAAATCATACTTTACCCATAAAACAAAGGCACTTTAACATACCTCATCAAACCATGAATAAATCATAGAAAACATAAGACATAAAGGTAACTTCAGGAATTCATAACATTCTTACGTAGGGAGTAACCCTCTTGGTTACGTTTGGAATACCCATCATAGTATATTCCCTAAATCTCTTCGGAGAAACCTTAACGTTTCACTCCTTCACGTTACCCAATGCATTGGAGAGCTATATCGGGCTCACCCGCCCTTAGTTTATCACGCAACCACCCGTTTTCATAACAATGCCCAAGAACCATAACATAAATGTATCACATAAAACATTCATAAAGGAAACATAACATTTCCACATTTCAATCACAATATAACATTTTAGTATATTGAAATAATGAATCCATTCAAAAAGAAACCGTTTCTAAAACCATTTAAAACATTTAATAAAGAGATTTTTGAATCAAAGTGTCCCATACCACCTTGAAGCTTAAAATTTTAAACCATTAATATCCATATAAATAAATCTTTAAAACCATTTTGAAAACATGGATATTAATAAGAACAAATAATTAAAACATTTAAAATGATATTTTGGTTAAAGGGGTTTTACCAAAATTAGAGACACTTGAATACAATAATTGAGGAATAAAATTTAGTCAGAACTTTATAATATCATGAGAATAAATGGATTCATGATATAATACTCTAAAGGACAGTATATACACCATATAAGAGTTAGTTGGTGCATAACACAATGAACCCTCAATAGAAATGTCAAATGTGATGAAATCCCTTATAAAGAATGTATCCTTAAATTAAGGACAAATCAATCTCAAAAATATGTGTGAGAAATATAAATACACCCAATATAAGTGGATGTTATGTGTAAAACAATAAAAGGTCATTCACACATATTCAATGGATGACATATTCAATGACTACATGTTGAACCCAAATAAATCGAAATTGGGTTAAAAAGTTCCCCTGACAGCCTAACAGCATCACATCAAAATGAGTTGATGAGAGATAAAAAGTGTATCTCATCACTTGGACATAAAATTTACATCAATAAGGATATATGAGAACATATCCCAACATAACAATATGTAAATTAAAAGACCCAACAAAAGAAGTCTTTTAAAAAAGAGGAGGGTGAAAGGTTCCCTTACCGACTTGGGTATCTTTCAAAACATACACCCCATGAAAGAAGGACAATAGATCATTGATGTAAATAATCATAAACGAAATTATATTACACAAAGAGTAGAATAATGGGCAGTACATACACCACTCAATGGAATTTGTGGAAAATGTAGCATAAATCTCATGGGAATAAAAGTGAGATGAAAAATCCCTTACGAAAACTCGGCAGCCTAACGACGCCACTTAAAACATCCAAAATGGATTGATGAGAGGAAATAGGGTCTCTCATCACATCAACATAAAGATTAAATAATGATTAATATAAATTAACATCCCCCAAAATTACAAATAGTATCTTAAAAGAAGTGACATAAAAGAGAGTACTTAAAAGAAAGAGAGAGGTTAGATCTCTTACGAAAATTCGGCAGCCTAACAGCGCCACTCAAAACTCCCAAAATGGATTGATGAGAGAGAATAGGGTCTCTCATCACATGAAAATAAAAATTACAGTAAGTTTAATATAAAATATCATCCCAATAACAAGAAAAATGAGCTTTAAAAGGAATGACATAAAAGTGTGTAATTAAAAAGAAAGAGAGGAGTAGGATCCCTTACCTCGGGTACGACTTGACTCGATCGTTATTTAATATCCTGAATAATATACTTGAGTAAATTTATACTTCCTTAAGAACCTTTTTCAAGTTCATTATTACTTTTATATCACTTATTACCATGTCATAAACATTATGTAATCATTTAAGTTAATAATATTTGTTTTGTCGATATTTTGTTCTTAAGTCGAAAGTGGACTTCTTACAATTACATGTTGTTCGTGTGGACAAATGTTTATTATATCCAGAATTGTATTTATGATGTAGATATCATATATTTCATATATAACTAGTACATTCATGCATTTATAACATTACATAATCATTTAGAGGTAAGAAATGGAATGCACCGTTCATGGAGACGGTAAGCCGTACGTACGCATGAACGCTACTTTCATTTCTATTTCGTATTTTATATAATGGAATCATAATGATATAAAGGTATATTATAATTCCAGTATAATATCATATATAATATCATAGTTCCATCCTTTATATGTCCCACATATGGTATTTAACGAATCAAATCACTTTGAGGGGGCGGTAGTCCGCACTTCCAAAAATGAAGATATCATGTATACCCATAATGGAAGCCATAAAGGTAAGAAAAAAATGAAAAATACAGAAGCATAAGTAAAACATAAACATATTATATATCATATATAAAAATAGTGACATCATAATGGACACCTTTTAAGATGTCAAATGAGTATTGAACAATCATCGTTTCGGGAGGCAGAATTTCGCCATCCACGGAAACCGTATGTTCTTTAACCATTTGATGTAGTTGTGTGAGAGTGTAGCTATAATAAATCTTATAACAAAATCCTAGTATATTGAAGATACTGGTGTTGTTACAAAAGAAGTAAATAAAAAGAGTTTAGGGGGTTGGAGAAGCAAAATAAAACAAATGAAAATGAGAGAATGAATTACCTTTAAAAGTGTAACTCCTTTTGATTTGAGCCTAAAGACTTCCTCTGAAAGGATTCTTCCCAAAGGGAATCCTCTAGGATGAGGAGAGGGATGTGTAGAGAGTAAATGGGCAGGGTATGGCCGAGAAAAAGGCTTGAGGAGTGTGTGAAATGAGGTAGAGGTGGGGGCCTCTTATAAGAGGAGAGGAGGGGAACTTCTGGAATTTAAGAAATATTAATTTATTTGAAAATGTGTTTCGGTTTTAAAAGGTCCCACTTTGATAGGATTCGTGTATAAGGTGATAAGGGTTCGAAATCCACCCATACAATAAGTTTTGGACATGTTTAGTTCATAGATTTTACATTATCTTTCCATTTTATTTAAATCGTCAAATAATGATGTCATCGCTGCATCATTATTATGTCATAAATAATTTAATTTATTTAATGTCTAAAAAATATAAATATAAATAATATGATGTAGTAAATCTTTTTATCTTTCCAATGACAATTTATAATAAAAAATATTACTTGTATAACCCCACATAAAATTTTTTTTAGTAAAACATATCATATTTGTGTCATTTTTACTTTTACATTAAATAAAAAGTTATTTATGTCATTTCCCAACCAAAGTGGATCCATGGGATCCCCAAGTTGACACATGGCTTGTCCTGGTCGGCCATGACACAACCAATAAGGGTAGAACATGTGTCAAGCTCATCTCATTTTATTAATGCATTATTTTTACCTTAAAATACACTAATTACCACTAATCGCGATTAAAAACATAATAAGTTACTATTCACCAAAAAATTATTTTTATCCCATTGAACCACATTTTACTTCTTAATGACAACCATGTATGTCGGATTTTCGAAATTTAAAACACAAAGTTGGAAAAATTTCATTTAAACAGAAAAATCAGTTTTTATAAGTACCACTTAGTGGTTTCACTATTCATCAAAAATTGAAGTTTTTCAGAAAAATCCCAAACATTCACCCTAAGCTATATTTGATATTCAAAATTAAAAAATGAAGTATATTTTAAAAAATTAAAAACATATAAGTCACATTAATTAATTTAATAATTAATTCATGCTGTCAGAGAAAATAGCGTGTTTTTATGAAACAATAAGTATCAAAAGATTGACACTGGTTTAAGTCTGATTTCAAAGTGAAATTAATTCCAATGACCACTATTGGATTTAATGGTAAAAATATATTATAATTTTACTTTAAAACAAATTCAAAAGATAATCTAATCATATAAATAAATTAGATTAAAAAGAGGTTTTGATTTAAAATACAACATTTTACACTATTCATTTAAAAAAAGTGAACTTTAACGGAAAGATACCAAAAATTTACACAAAGTAAATTTTGATGTCCCGATTCTTAATAAGAGTTTTATTTGGTCCAAAATAATGTTTAAGAGTGAATAAACTATATTTAATGACGGTTCTCCATCAAAAGGCGATAAGTGACCCTTTAGTGAAAACCAGGTCATATACGCCTAAAATTGAATTCTTTCCGTATTTTTAGCCTTTATCTTTTATTGGATAAATGTAAAAACATTTAAAAACATATATAATCATATTTTATTTATTTCTATCCATTCACGCCATTACAACGACTACATGTTAACTACCATTTAAAATAATATTATTTTATTATTAGAGTGCAACGTAAGATTCCCAAGAAACTCGTTGTTGCGTGTTGGGTACGCCATCGAGCATAGCATCCCCTTTAAAGTCATATCAATATTTTATTCACAAATATGGATAAATAAGAAAATGTCATATTATTTATTTACCTGGGGTGTTATAATTAGTCCTAAGGGAGAGTGTTTTAGGTGAGGATATTCCACTAATATAGATTGTTAATGATGAGGAGACCTTGAACATCCATTTATGTATCTGGGTTACAATAGTTGTATGAGATTATCTGATGTGATATAAACATGTTTCTACTTTTATATTACCCAATTATATTACAAATATGTATCAATATCTACATATCAATTATAAGTGTCCTAGTATAAAAAGGGAGATAATACGTTTTGTTACTCAGTATTCCACCAGTTAGCAGGGGTGGTGAATCACTAGGGGCCAAGATGGATTTTATATATGTTTCTCGTTGTTGAGTTGAAATTGGATGATGTCATGATGAAAGTTTTGTTTATATTACTAATATCCCATTGAGGCAATGATTTAGTATGTGTTATCATCAATAGGATCATGAACTTATCTCAATTATAACATATGAGAGAGATGATATTAGTAGATAATCATGAAAGTCTATATATCTATGATATTTTATGAATAAATAGGGACCCTTTTTCTATAATTTTTTTATAGAGATTCTCATTTAATTTTGATGTTATAGCGTGTTTAATAATGTTTTTTTGGGAAAATCAATTCAACCCCAAACTAAAGATAAATTATAATAGACGATACAATTTTTAGATGATATTATCTAAGAATAAATCCTTGATTTCAGATGTTCTTGGGAGAGACATAATCCTTTGATTGATTTCACCTATAATAAAAACTTTCATGAAATTATACATATGGATCTCTATGTTGATTTATATATTAGGCCATTTCTTTCAAAATTTTACTGGTTATAGGTAGGTGATTTATAATTACATGGACCTCAACTCATCAGGTGACTTTAAAGAAGTTTTAGTTGATTTATAAGTGAAGGGATACATCTTAGTCTAGGAAGAAGTATCATTCCAATAATCATTTTCAACAACTATTGGTATAGGTTGTGGATCAGGTAGTAATATGTTATTTGAATATAATGGTGAATCGATTGTTTACATAGTAATGAAAACATTCACCTCATATCGTTGGACCATTTGAGGTTGTGTGATAAGTCTAGCTGGTACCTTATCAGTTACAGTTACCTCATCGGTACTTGGATATTCACAACATATTCCATGTTTCACAACATTGTCAGTATTATTCATATCTAGATCATATATTTCATGCTGATGAGGTTTATTTCAAGTGGTATGGGTTCTTTGAAGACCATCCTTTCCATATCATGGAATAGAGAATGAAGGATCTCCATGTAAAGTTTAACAACTAAATTATAGGTTTTATTACAACATGCCGTGTACAAAATTGAATATGAGATCAAGAGGATGACTTATGTCCTCAGTGGATAAAGACATTCTTAGAATAAGTTTTACCACTCTTGGATAGTAAATTAGGGGAAGAGTTACATTAAGGGTGGAAGGCTATATGATCCTAAAATTTCATTGAGGTAAAAAATCTTTTTTTAGATTCTTTCTTTACATCAGTCCTTATATATGTTAAATTTAATTTAAGGAAGGATTTAAGAGTTCCATAGGATAGTTCAGAGCTCAAAGTTATAGGTTTTTGAAGAAACAATTGAGGCACATGGTTAACACATGGTCATTTCTAAATGTTCACCCCAAAATGTGTGACATTATGAAGGCACCATAAGGTTTATCTAAACATTATGACATAGGATTGGAATATGCGGTGATGAATATGTGATGTACAATATTTTTCTAAACATGTAAAATAGTCCATGTGGGGTGGGATCCTTGGATAATAGCTCTCACATGGTTGGTGTATGGTTTTTCCAACTGTGTAGCCAAACCATGAGACCATATAAAAATTGGTAAATTACCACTTTGAACCTACACTATTTTAATAAATCACCCTCATTATTCCCCCCCCCCACAAACTGCTATCCCTCATCTTGAGATCTCTCCCATGGAATCCACATAGACATTGAGGTTTCCTCTATACTCAGACTCTGACTCAAGATCCTTATAATTAATTTGTTATCTACTAGTATTCTTTATATTCTATTAGATTATTTCTCTACTTTTCTTCCTCTTGATTTAGTTATTTTGGTGTGATACGATAATCTCTATTCTCAGGGTGTTCATATATTTTTACATTTTCATCTAATCTGGACCAATGCGAATTCCAGTACTGGAAGGTTGTTCTACCAAAGTATTAAGTTAGATGGTCAATACATTTTCATTAATGTTCTGTTGCCTATTTGACTATATCCATTGTTCCAAACTCCATAAAATCTGATCAGTTTGTCCAAATTACTTGCTGAGGAATAGGAAAATAATTTTTTCTTACTTGGGCATTCCTTGTTGCACCTTTTTATGTTAGAGGATATCAACCTCAACCTGATCCACCCATCTGGTGTGTTCTTTTATCTACCCAGAGTTAAAACTCCCGTTTGGGTGTGTGGTCTCGACGACCATGTAGTGGGAGCCTCTATAAATTAGAAAAGTTGGAAAGGATCATGCATCCCTTTAAATGTTATTAAATTCTACCAAAATGATTAAATAGTTTATTAAATGATAATTGTAGATGTACATGAACTCTAATATACACCTTATCTCTTATTGTATAACTTTTGTTATGTTGCATCTCGGTATGGTAGCAACTTACTATACTGGCACGACACCTATTACCTTTCTATAGAAAACCGACATTTGATTATTGAGCTATGAAAAATATGGTTATTATGTCTTGGAAGCTGTGATTATTGAGCTATGTATCCTGTGATTATTATGGTATGGAGACTATGGTTATCTTGATTTGTAAGTGGATATGGTATTGAGGTATTGAACCCATGACCCCTTAGTTATTGTAATTTACGATATGGAACTGTTTTAAAGGATAAAGGTAGAGAAACTCTTATATATTTATGTATTTACATCTCCTGATGTTGGTCTCCTTGGTTATACACATCGGGACCATGCCCTTGTAGGCTTGTTAGTCTTATCACTTGTCACTTTTTCTAAGATGGTTACTACTTGTTGTTGGTACATTATATACATATACATACACACATACATACATACATACATATATATATATATTCATTCCCACCAGATATATCCTTCTTTTAATACATCTTATGCTCTTAACATTTTCATTTCACCATTAACTTTATATATTTCCCATTATACATAGAAACATATATTGTTTTCATTCACATGTTCAATTTCTTAAAGGCATAATTTGTGGTGGCCTACTAAGATTATCTCACACAATGATTGGGTTATCGAATGCTACTGAGAAAAACTTCATGGATGATGGTAGGTACATGGGAAATCACCCAGTTATCGATGTTTGATTGATTGTACCATTGGAGTAAGGTATTAATGACTAATATATGGCTAATAATGTTATTAGGAGATAGAATATTTGTCCTTTTGGTTTTTTTATATAGAAATATTTATGTGAGTTTTCTTCTATGTCTATATTTTTCTATCTGGATTAGATAATGAGATTACACCATCTTGTATATGGTACTAGATATTACTTTTGATGGATAGTTATATTTTCATAATGTATATATTTTTTACTTCCTTTATTTTAGATGCCGTTTATTATGATATTGGAATACTATTATCTACTTATTACACTGCTGTGTGACTCTAGTTATAAGTGTATATTCTCCCTACTATACCACCATGGACACTTTCTGTTAGTCACTAGTCTATGGAATATGCGGAGGAATGTTTGAGGTATTGTGGCCAACAAGCTCCATGAACTATTTAGTGGATCCTTATTTAGTATGTTACAAATAATTTTAGAAACAAAAATGTTATATGGTTTTGATTAATGATCTATGATAGAATCAAGAAGTCAGTAGGCTATATGTATGCATGAGTAACATTCCCATTTTTTAAAGAACATGTGAAAATGAAGGTAACAGTTGTTTTATATTTAAATAATAATTATTATATAAAAAATATCATATTTTCTTGTTAAATATTATTATATATTCCATACATTTGAGGCATTAATGTAAAATTAATCAAATTGCTTCATAGATGTGGTAATCCACATGTACGCATGAATGAAGATATTGTTATTCAATGAATATAAAGGTAAGAAGATATATGTTATGTTATTTTTTAAAAAATATAATTATTTCATGATATATATATATATATATATATATATATATATATATTAAATCCATAACTGTTACCAACCATGAATGGTGGTTATGTAAAATGAATGAAATTAGTTATCAAGTTGAAAGTCTTCATCACACATAGACGATCGATTCATTTTCCCTTTTATGGAAGAAGAAAATAGATAAAATTAATGACATTAACATAACTAAATATATGAATATATAATATTTTTATATTATTATTTAATCATTTTCAGAGATATTTAATGGAGGTATATGATTAAATAAAACTAAATAATTTAGTTAAATGTTATACCTATTCTTTAGAAAAGATTCTTTTCTTTACACCTTAA
This sequence comes from Viscum album, assembly GCA_963277665.1. Taxonomy (NCBI): domain Eukaryota; kingdom Viridiplantae; phylum Streptophyta; class Magnoliopsida; order Santalales; family Viscaceae; genus Viscum; species Viscum album. Next base: position 422,373,390 of record OY728166.1, on the reverse strand, counting down.
GACCTATAAAGTGTTATTATAAAAAACATAAGACTTTGGAATTGTGTATGGATTTTAGAAAAGAATTAGGGTGTGTATTGAATAATTTATTTCTAAGAAAATGTGGTAATAAGAGGCTAGGGGTGACCATTATTAAGTGATGGGAGTGTAATTTGTTGAATAAAGAAATGTATTATTTTGATATAAATTAATATTTATGAAAATATGTATGAAAAATTATTTAATATTAAGATAATTGGGGTATTACCTTAAAAACTCTCATATAATAAAATTTTAATGAGTTTTGGTTATTTTTTTTACCCTTCATCTCTTAGTTTCAACCCCCATTAACCGTTTCTAAAATTAATGTCAAATCAATATTTTCAACTCTTTTTAGGTAAAAAAAGTCACTATAAAAGGAAAAGTGACGATAAATAGAAAATTGATTAAATTTTTACTATATTACATTCACCTTTATAAATATTTTATTTATGGTAATTCTAATTTATTTAATAAAATATTTTTTCTGTTAAAATATCATTAATTTGATATTTCATAACAAGTAAAAAAGATAATATAATTAGTGTTTAAATATTGTTTAATGGTTCAAAAATAACATGTATTCAGGGATAATGAAGATATGTTATTAATATAATAATCCATTAAAATTTATATATGTTTGGATATAATTTTGAATCTTATAATTTTTTTAACTTCTTTGTTATCTAATTTTAATATTAACCGTGGTAATGAAAATTTCAATATTAAAGGGTTATAATTATACATAGAAGGTAAAAATTGGTTCATTAATTCATATATAATTAAATTTAATAACATTTACAATCTAAAATTTTCATCTTTACTAATTTTAATAATTTTAAAAAAATCTTATAAAATTTATTTAGCATAAAGTTTAATTAGTTTCATTTTAAGAAAACAAATAAAAAAATTAATCTAAAAAACATTTAAGGTAATGAAATTTAAATAGAAAACAATAAAAAAATAAAACATATAATATTTATATTAATTTTTTTGGATACTTCAAAATTCAAAATAAATATTAATTTTATAGTTTTTTCAAATATTTTACTTAATTTTTTTAACGTTTTCAAACGAATCACGTTAACATTCAATCATCATTTAAGGTAATAATTTCGTAACTAAAATGTATATTAAATTAACATGAAAAAAATAATTACGATAAAAAAAATATATTTTAATACAAAAATAATTATTTTATCACAATCAAAAAATATTATAGAAATTAAATTAAAGAAAGTGACAATTTTGATGTTAACTTTTAATTAAATATCACATTTATCAAAATCAAAATAAATAAAAACAAAAGGATTTATTTTCAATGTTTTTATGATTATGGAGGAATTATAATCATCCAATAAATATAATGAATGTGTTTAAATGATTTTAAATCCTAATCACATTAGTGTTTTCCAAAATTATAAAATTTTAACTATATAGTAACATTTTTTTACCATGGTGTCTGTTCACATTGTAGAAAACTAAGTTTTACTTATTTCATAATATAATTATGACTAATTAAAAATATGGAATACATTTTACGAAATTAAATCCTATTATAATTTATAATTTAATTTAAAAGTAAAGACACAAATCATTTCAAAAATTGATTTTCTAGAAACATGTGTTTTATGTATAAAAAAGTTTTTATTCCAAAGAAAAGAATTATATTGATTCTAATAAAATTTATGTGATTTAATTTAGTGAAAAGGAACTATAAATATTTTGAAACTGATCAAATATAAAATGTTACATTGTAATTACATAAAAATAAATGATATTTTTCTATAAAAATCATAAATTTTCACTATTTAATGAAAAAGAATTTATTTACAAAATTATTAAATATTAAAGATAAAATAATTTTGTTAATAAGAATTTAAAATGATATCTTTTTTATAAAAAAAATTTATATGATTTTTTAATTAAATAAAATATTCTATCATAATAATTAATTACATTGTTTTGATGAAAACATATTCCCAATGAATAAAACATTTATAATGAAAAATTGAGTGCTTATTTCATATGAATTAATCAATAAATTTTTATTAAGTGGGATCATTATGTATGTTTCAAAATGAAGTTCATCCTATTTTTACCCAACAATTTAATGTCTATTTTATAAGTATAAAATTTATTATAATATTTAATCTTTTATTTTAGCCTGATGTTGTGTGTTGTATACACTACTCCAAACTATATTTTTTTTATATTTTCAATTAAAAAAACTTTACGGTTAAGTGAGAACTATAAAAAAAATATTTAAAATGGGTTAACATGTCCCCTATGGAGATCCTCAATTTCATGCACGATACTCAGTCATATTTGTCTTTTACAATAGAAAGATATTACCAGAAATGTGTTTCTTTTTATTGAATTTAGCCATGTACAATTAGAATTAGATATTTATATTAGATATTTATTTAAGATATATGTTTTAAATTTTTATATTGGAATGTTACTTATTCCTTTTTTTAATTCATTTAAAATGATAATGGTGAAATATTTAAATATTCTAAAAATGGATGCCCGTTGAACATATTCTAATGTCATAATGTCAGGAAAAAAATGCTCGGGAATGTTGGTGAAACTGTTTGAGTATCAAGATGAGATATCTCATGATTTTTCCTTATATTAGGGCCATATTTTATTCCCCATTTTGTTATTTCTTGATATAATCATTATTTTTTAATAAATTTCTATTTTTTACTTACTAAAAATAAATAAATTTCATTTTATAATTTTTATACATACTAAGATAATATATGTATGTGATTTATACCTTGTGATATGATTATGATATACTATAAATTGAAATGAAAATTTTCTATCATACTTTACGGTATTCCAATAATCTTTATTCTCATGCCTAACTACTACTAGATATTCTATAATAGTAATAACTTAGATATGCATCATTTTTTGCTTCATTTATGGAAGAAAAAACTTTTTATAATAATTATAAATATTAAAATGATTATATAATCCAAAAGTTATATGTTTTTTATTAGTGTATGTTTTTTCCATGATATGGAAATCGATACATATTCAATTTAATTGAATGAGAGCAGTATATATTAAAAATAGTATCCCTGAATTTGTGATGTGAGACTATCCTTACAACATCCAATTTATTTTTCAAACATGGTTATCCATTTGAATTCACTAAGGAATGTTCTATAACACAAGTTAGAATTTATTGGGCCCACTTATAGAATATAATAATTCTAGTGGCTGATGTACTTATTTTTTTGGAAATATACTGTCGGTAATTCATTGGTGATCTCCATAAAAGATATATCATCGAGATTGAGAGGGATGAACCTCTCTGTGATAGAGTGAAACCAATTTATATTCATTTTCATTATTTCATTTTGGTTAATAGATGATACATCAAACATTACCATGTGTTCATTACACCATGTTTGGCGTGCAATGATCCAAAAAATACCAACTTATTTATCATATACTTCATTCAAGCATAATGGTATACGAATATATGTTAATAATAAGATAGTAAATATCCTCTATTTGTGAGTACTTTCAGTGTCTTTAGGGGGAATGCACTATCTTTTTCATCATGTAGTTTAGTTATTGTGGTATTTCAAGAGTACCCATGGGTTGGTGTGTTATGTAACTCTCACCAAATACCTACAAATTGATCAAAAATACCACATTCACATAGTGATTCAATGTTGATGATGGAATTCAAATTTCTCATTGGACACACCTTCTACCTCAATACATGACATGGGTTTTTATTTTATTGATTCAGGTTCAGGAGTCATCTCAAAGATGAGATTATGGAGAAGGAAAAGTAGTTTTATGATGGGTGATGGATTGAACATATACTGTTGTCTATTGGGTAAAAGGAAAATATATTTTATTGTCTTTATTATATAACATATGTATCAACCCAAGGGGATTTATTATTTATTTATTCAATCATGCATGTTTTATATGTTTTTAGAAAGATACATTGTATATATTGGTGCATCATATACACTATTATTTTATATTTATATTCAATATTTTGATATGAAACTACAAGATCATTGTCCTATTTAGCTTGATATTAGATATAATTGATATATATATAAGATTCACGCTGAATGTACATGAGATTAAAGAATCACCCATATATCTATAATTAGAGGGAATAATTACCCCATAGTAGTATTTGGTCCTTCAAACTAGATTAAAGAATTTAGTATATGGGTAGGCCTAAAAAAGGTATTTTAGAGACTCGATTTAGGATTTATTTTCACAACAATTTCAAGGATTTATTATTTTCCAATTTTATATATTGTAATTTAACCAAATCATATCACTACACATCACTTTACATAGAATAATATTTTTCTTCACAATTTATTAACAATTTATTCAAATATAATCTATTTTGTAATTTTTCTTCCGAAGTCACCACCTTGTTCTTTAACATTCAACACTACCCCATTTTAGTAACACTCATTAAAGGAGTCAAACATTTTAACATAAAAAATACTGATAATATTTCACTTTATTATGATTGTGGTTACCTATTCAATTTAGTAAATATCCCAAAAATATTCCAGTAACTCAATGATAATAAAACTTTATAGTGATATGATATCTCACTTTGATTACACATGAAATTTATAGTAACTAAAATAAATTTAATGTAGTTGTGTTTTTATGGGGACTATAATTTTGGGATATGTATGGATTTAGAAGAAATAATCACTGATATTTAATGTGGATCAATTATCTAATTTCTTAAATCCAAATAAAATGAGATGTTACATGTAAAGTAAAAATTATTTGATCAATCTCTACAAAACTTTTGTTCTTATTATATTAAATTTTTGTTATAGGGTGTATAATGATCTACTCTCAGGATAAATTCCATTTTCACTATGTTAATTGTAATATTAATAATCATATACATAGAATAAATATATATTGTAAAAATATTCACTAGATAATTACACCCTCCTTTTCACTCATTATAGAAATCTTAAACCTATTTAGAGTATAATGTTTTTTTTGGAATAATGAAATATAGCCGTTCCAAGTGAAATAATAAATGATATTTTGTGTGTGTTTAATTATACATAATTTGTGAAACTATATTATATTTAATCATATATAAGGGTTGAGTGATATTAATTTTTATCTCATTCTATAAATAATTAACTATCTTATATGTCAATCATATAGTAAATATCCATTATTTTTCTCTTTTTATTAAAATACTATCTCTATCATTATGTTTAGAAGTTGCATTTTTAATGTTTAATTGGGAAATAGTTACAATTAATTAATTATATAGATATTATTCTTCATTTATTCTCAATTGTTTTTGTTTCTAGCATCTCCCAATTGAAAGAAGATAAATATTACTCACTTACTTTTAAAAAAATTACCCATTTTGAACCACATTACTAAACATTCTTTATTTCAAAAGATAAATTCTAAGATTTCTTCATAAGTTTGATAAAAAATAAGTATATTAGGTTTCAAACAAAAAAAAACAATTTAATCATTGAATTTATCCTTTTTAACAATAAAATATTATGATGAAAATATATATATTGAAATATACATTATTAGAAATAGTAAAAAATATACTTTTTTATTTATAAAGAATCATTTAAATCAAGAAATTATAAGTATTATAAGATGATAAAACACAATCAAGAATTCATAAACATTTTTTATTCCACAAAAACACATTATATAAATTTTTTATGTTTAGTTCTGTCAAAGATAAATTAATAAAATCCACTACACAATGAATCAAATAATCACACCTTCCATAATTTTTATTCTAATATTTAAGTTGATTATGTAGTTTCATTTTAATTATTTCATCATTGTAATGAAATTGTTTCTTTATGATTTATGCCAACCCTCAAATGTTTATTTAGATTCATTATTATATATGTAAAGTTCCATCAATTGAATAAATAATTTCAAACGAAGATACAAAAATTAACATAATACTAACAATATTTATATATTATGATTGTTCTTCTAGAAACAACCCATTATCAATTTTGAAAAAATGATGATGTTTTATTAGTTATGGAACTATTTAATACTCAAATATGTAAATAAAAATAATGATATATTATAAATAGATCAATATATAATTTCTAATATTTTATAATAATATTATCACTATTCATATCAATTTTTTAATTTAAATTTTCAATTTATATGATAAAACATTACATACATTTTCCTTTAATGCTACATACATAATCTATAATAAAATTGTCTTATCTCCAACCATCATTTTCTCAACTATAAATAATATTGAACCCATACAATTGACACTTTTAGAACTAATTTTATTATAAAAAAATATTGGATTCTACCCTTATCATCTCAATCCATATTTAACATTCACTATCTTTTTGTATATATTTATCAAAAACATATACTAATTTATTCAAATGATATTCAAAAATAAATTAATTTTCTTGAATATACTTTTTTCATTATTCTTGGATTTAATATTTATACCAATTTCATTAGTAATTATTTTTTTTCTTAAATTTTTTTATTTTCATCATTTTTATTTCCATTACGTATAAAAAATATATTTAATCTTGGGAACTCCAAACCCTGTTTGAGATTTTATGTAAAAAATAAAATTTTATTTCTATATATAAAATTTAGACATATAAAAAATACCATTAACTCAAATTTTAAAATTAAATTAAATTTTTCCGACATCACCATTACCACCCATAACAAACCCACTAGTGAAAACTTCCTTATTCACTTTATGAATAAGAAATTTTTTTCTGTGATCAATACTTGTCATACCATCATAACTTTCACAATTATCACTTTATTCTTAATATATGTTGGATAATATAATACCTTTATTATCTTTTTTATGATTTTATTCCTTTGACCTTTGGTAGATGCTTCGACCTTTTTAATTTTAAATTATTATTTTTTGAAAACTTTTTTGTTAAATCATGATTATCATTATCATCATCCTTGTATATATTTGGGAAAATGTTATAAAAAGATAAATTTTTTTCCAAATTTAAAAAAAATTCAATGATACATACTATGATATCTCATATTATTTTTTTAAATGACCTTTGAGGTATATGATAGTATTTTATCAATATTTTCCTCAATTTATTTTTTGCAAAATTAGATTATCATCTTATTACAAATTTTTTTTGTATTCTTACACATCAAATAATTTGAGACAATTTCACTCAAAAAAATTACATGTCTATATAAAATAAAAAAATATCCCTTTGAAGAAAATGATAAAAATAGAATAATATATTCTAGTTAAAATGTATTTATATCAAGATGTTGAAGACGTGAAACTTTTTTATCTAACTCAAAAAATATGAAATATCATGGTTCTTTTATAGTTTTGTTTTTGAAATAGATCACTAATAAATTATTATTTATTTCAACAAGGATTTTAATTTTCTTCCCTGATAATTGTAAAAAAATCAAAATACACTTCCTCTCTTTGAGCCCCCATTAAACTGAAGTATCGACTCTCCTTATACTGAAAAAAATCCAACTAATTAATTTATTATTAATAGTGATGACCATTAAGCTCTACTATTTCTTGGTGATGTGTAAGATGATCAATGACTGATACCATCTCAGAGACATGTGAGCTCCCTAACATCATCTGATCCTTATAAAAGTTGAATAAATAATTTATTTTCAGATACATATAAATTGTTTGATTTGTATAAATTAATCGTCAATTTAATTTTAAATGGTATGTATTATATTTTGATAATGTGATACTTATGTATGATCCATAGGATTTTAATTCACAATTTAATGGGCCTAAAATAGACAATAAATTTTTGAAATTAAATTTAAATGGAAAATTTAAGGAATATATTCAGATAATGTAAAAGTGATTCATTGGGAAGAATTAAAATTACAAGGTATAAATTGAAAACTGAAATCCATTATGACTATGTAATTTATATGTAGTGGTTGAATGATCTATATATGTATGAAATAATAAATTGAAATTTCATGATCTCTATATAGTGGATACTTCATTGTATAATATTTTAGTATTATACATTTATAGATATGAGATTTATATGAGGAAGGTCCCCCAATTGTGGAATCAAGGATAAAAATATCGGTTTATTAAATAGTCATTATACAATCTCTATTTTGATTCTCATGAGATGAGTGGTTACACGGTTTTTTAGTAAATACCCCCCTCATCAAACAGTTTAGTTAGATAAAACATTCTCAAAGTATTAATGTTAATAACATGCATCATATGTGTGTAAATCTTTATTAAGAATCTCTTTTTAAATTAATTACATTATGTAAAATTCAAAATTATGTGTAAGGAATGTGTGGCCATCCATAAATGAATTTCATAGGGACATCTCATGAAGTTCTCTAGACTCATACACTAGGATATGGAACTAAAAGCTTATTATTGACATATTATAATTAATAAAATCCAAAGTAAAACATATAAAAAAATATATTCAGTAAAAAAAAGTAAGTCAATTACATAACTAATATATTTAAGTATAATAATTTTGGAAAATTAATTAAAAAAATTAATATCATTCTTCTTAAATTATAATTTTATCCCCTGAAAATAGGATTCCTTATTTTACCATAATTCTATAATATCTCCCTAAAAAGATTCACACGTGATAATTTTTTAGATATATCTTATATGTTATTAGTATTCATAATATATAGAAATGGATACATATGATGGGTGAGATAAAGCACTCAGTTAGGGTAAATATAGGCATTAATAATCAAAGAACTCAAGAGGGCATAATATGTTCAAATGGGTATGAGAACTAAATAAAATTACCTGATTATAACATATTTAAAATATAACCAAAATGTTTTAGATCACAAATTGTGATCCTAGTAGTAAAAGTAGGTAATCATAGAGAGTGAGTACTCTAACCTAATTGGGACCCAACATTTGAGGATGAAGGCACATCGAACACTTGAATGATTAAAGGACTCGAAATTTAGGGAGTGACACCCTGCTTAGAACCATAGATATGAAATCCAAGTTCATAGTGTGGATCAGTTTCAACTAGATAGGAAATTTACTAATTTATTCTTCCTAGTTTTGAAGAACATGATGACAGTTGGTTTTGACTATGGGTAATATCATATTAACAAAGAACCATAAATCATACTGATTATTCAAACAAATAAAAATTAATAACTACTATATTGGTTTTTTATGTAAATGGTTCCAGGGGTGAGGTAGAAGAGTTACAATGGTAATGGAATTTGAAGGGAAATAATATATTGAAAATGATTACAGAATAGAAAAATAGGATATTACACTAATGAAATAGAGAAATCAATATTGGTGGGTATATTTTTGAATGTTCAGCATTATCTTAATAAAAAAATGGAATTAGTAAGGGAGAAATAAGTAGAAACAGAAGCTGCCCCTGTCTTGGATATTATTTTTCATTCTAATGCGTAGATGATATATTAAATTATTTCTATGAATTCCTCACAAGAATACATAAAAATATTGTATGAGAGAGAGATTTATATCAACAATAATGAGAAACATGGGATTGGGATCAACATACATGATCTCATATCGATTCATGATTAAAATGAGTGCATGAAAAATTTATAGTAAAGTCTCCAAGTTTGGGGAAGGATGTAATCCTTGTTTAATTATCCCATTAAATAAGAACTATACCTATGTAAATTCGACATTGACTAGATCTTACAAAGTGTGAAAGGTACTAATATGTTAGCTATATTTTGGGATGGTTTTCTATTTTCTTTAATTATTTAACCTCATTTTTGGACGTTGTTTGTTAGGTATTCCCTTACACTAATAAAATGTATTTTTCTAGAAAAATAAACAAATAAAACTTCCAAGAACAATTTGTGTGGAATTATATGAGGAATTGGAATAAAATAGGAAAAGAGGAACATAATTTGTAAATTGGAGTCATAATTCAATAAACTTGATCCATAAGAGCATACAATAAACATAAAAATATACAATAAAATAATAGAAGATACATACATGTAAAACGTAATTTCCCTTTTCATGTATCACTAATAATTCCTTAATGGAATCACCTAATCATATTATCCCAATAACATATCTTAATATAACAAGGAAAACTATTAATAAAAACATCATATCTTTATAGAATCACCTAACTCAATTATTAAAATATCATATATCTAAATACTAAAACATTTCAAAATGAATTAGATTTATATAGAGGACCCAACAATTATAAAATGTTAAATAATAATAATTATTCTTCTTGAAGAAAAGATCAATGATCACTCATTTATAGCTTAATTAACCCATGGTAAAAAAAGAAGTTTCATGAAAATTTCAATAAAACATTATCATAAATCATCCAAATAAAGAATTCAGATGGTACTGTTAGATAATATTATTGTTTAATTATAATAATATTAATAAAGTATGATGAAATTGACGAAACAAATGTTAAAAATATTTATAAATTTTAATTATAAAACATAAGGAACCATCCACATTGTTCAGAAATTTTTTTTAAAAAAAAACATTTATATAAAAATGATTATATTTATTTATTTTACAAACATTTGAGGCATAAAAATTATTAATGAAATGAATTAAAATACAATTGGAAAAAATTGACCAAGTGGTAAATTTTATATAACATTCTCTTCTCTAGTTTAAAATAAGATTCTACAATTAAGTTGAATGTAAAATGTTAATATGATTAATTTTTAAACACCAATAAATAATGTGTAAGATATTTGAAAATGAAATAAAAAATTTATTAGAGTTTATAAAAAATAGTCTTCAAATAATATAAAAATTAAAGAAATAGATGAAAAACATTTGGGTTGTGGTGTTAAAAAATATTAAGAAATGATTCAAAAAAACCTATTATGGATTTTAAAATCAAAATTGACTTGAATGAATGTAATTTATAAGAAAATTAAAAAAATATTATAAAATGATTCATCATATAATCTATCATAAATGAAATTTTTACACAATATAAATGTAAATATGAGTATATTATGAAACATGTCTTCATAAAGTGAAATACTCATATAAACCCTTACAACTTTGGTAACCATTAAATCAAAACCTCATAAAAGAGAGATCATGAAATAAACCCTAAATAAATTAAATAAATTGTTAGTAATGATAAATAATGTCAAATTAGTATTATTTTAAAAACATAAATTAAAATATAAGTGTATAGTAAAACAAGTTTAAAGGAAGGAAAATTTGTGATGAGAAATCCTTAAAAATATTATAAAACATCAATATGAATCCTTAGAATGAAAAAAACTAATTTGGGTTTTTAAATATAATTAATTTAATGAAAAAAGAGTATAAAAAATTCAGGGGTAATTTAATAAAATGAAAACCATAAAAAGAAAACAAATTTCATAATATGAAACATGTCTTAAGGAATTAAAATCAATACCAAGAAACAATTACCTCAAGCATCCTCTTGGTCAGATAATATATAACCTCTTATATAATAAAAATTGTTTTATTATAAATATATATTATAAATATATTTATTTTTGTCTTATAAGATATGATTCATTTATAATTTCTTATTTCCAATTTAAAAATAATTATTTGTTACAATCATTAATTTTGTGTTACTATGTGGTTTTCTACACAAGTTCTTATTCAGATGTCACGATCCTTTCACCAAGGTCATGGAATTATAATTTTATTAATATTAATAATGTTATAATTTATTTTTTATATAATTTTGGAGTTTATTTATATTTTCATCGATCTTTTGGTGATGATTTTAATGAAATGCTCTAAAATACTATTATAGATGTTTTGATTTTATGAAAAGAAATTTTTTTATTAATGAATAAAAATATGTTTATAACCATTATAAAATCATTAAAAAATATAAAATTAAATATTTTAACATAATATAACTAGTATGTAACCTTAATTAATCATTTATGAATTATATATTATAACATTGTTCATTCAGTTTGAAAAATTACCCAAAAAAGAGCTTGTTATAATGACTGACTGAATAAGGACATTGTATTTCATAATGCCAATACAATATTAATAATTTAAAATACATTTAATTAAAATTATAAATCACATTTATGAAGTAATATGTGATTAATATTAATAAAGGGGAATTTTAAGAGGTGTTTTCTTATAATGTGTCTCAGAATACTCGATTTAGGTTGTTAAATTTTATGATGATCATTTATCGATATTATTATTAATATTATTGAAATAATAAAGTTTCATGACATTAAATTTTTTATAAATATCATATTTAGTCATTATATTAATTTTCATACAAATATATGTAAGGAAGTGATGAAAAATGAATTAAGTAATTCATGCGGGTGATGGTCTCCCTATAAAACATGTTACATTTTTATTTTAATATGACTATAAAGGGTGTTTATAATTGTTATTATAGTGTACCATACATTTTATACATACATATTTAATATAATTAGATAAATTTTTAATACATACCATTATTATCTATTCTTGAGAATAATGGTTTATTTTCTTTTGAGACTAAATATGAAATATTCTTATTTCATTAGAGATATTAAACATATACTAAATAGATATTCCCATATATAAAAACTCATATATATATGGAAGTTAAAAACACTATTTACATCATGTGGAAATGAAACATAAAAAATGGTGATATTGGAAGCTCTGTATGGGGTAACATGGGAGAAAACAATGGTTTATTATTCAATACATTATAATAAGGACATGATAACATCATCTTAACATTTTAATAACTTACCCAGTATATCGTAGATTATAACCAGGAGTTCTGGAATATATCATGGTCAATCAGTGGACATGAATCAAAAAGGAATCTGATAAAATTATCTATGAGAAAATAACATTTTCATATGACATAAGTTGGGGGTATATAAATAATAATATAAAATCATTTCCTTTTTACGATATCACCAATCAGACTACCATAGTGGATTAGGAACACTCCCTATTATATTTTTAGTAATAGTTCACTCTTAAGACTATTATAGAAAATACATTTACTTATAAAAATGGGTTCACTGCCCCTTATTTTTACTATTATATCAAAATATATCCATATTTACACAATTAATTGGAGGTATATATATCTTCATTACCACCCATCCAAAACAAATAATACATTTAAATGTATTCCAAAAGATCATAAAACATTCATTATATTTCATAAGTAGTGGAAAAATAGGTTTCATAAAAATACTATATTCTTAATCATAAACCATACAAATATAGAATAAGGATGGTATCCTTGAATCATATCCACATTATTGAATAAGTATCAATAAATTATTTTATCATAAATGAAAATTCCTTTAAAATTTCACTTGGAATATTTCATAAGAAAAATTCACATCTCATTTTAGAATCGATAAATTAAAATAAGAAAATTTATAAATCATTATGGGATATATTTTTACTAAAACAACTATGTTAAATATTAAAATAAGAATCAAATAATTGATCATTTATGATAGTGGAAAATTCCATTCATGTCATCCACATTAATACAATTATTGTTTTACCATTATTGGTAAAAAGTGAAAAGTAAATCATTTAGACAATGAAAAGAATAATACATTTAAAAAATCATATAATAAAATTGAAACATGTTTAATTTTTTATACCATAATAGATTTTTATTAAATCATTTCTGAATTTATTTTAAATAAAACATGTACATTTAGTAAATATATTAACAAAAAAAGATGAAATAAAGTCTATTATTATTAAAAATATTCTATTTCATTTTGAGAAAAACATATATGACAATGGTATTATTAAATTGAAATTTTATGAATAATAATAAAATAATAATATTATTTAAATAATTGAAAGTTATATAATTATATTTATTTATAAAAAATTAAGAAATAAAAAACATTAAAAACAATGATATTGTATCATAAAATAATTACCACATGATTGAATTATTTCAAAAGAATATTAATCTATAGATTAATAAATTTAATTTTTTTATAATTAAATTTTATAATCATGTATAAACTTATAATATCATATTTTTGACCTAATTATAAAATTTGTACACTCATTTTTCAATAATTCAAAATTAAAAAATTCATTTATGGGTGTGAGCTGTTTTGTTTTTTAGAGAGTTCTATACATAAAAATTGATGCTTATACATTGATAATGGATCTAGAAACAATATAATTTTAACAATGATTTAAATATCATATATATTTATTATATATATTTATATTCATCCATAAATGATATGGATAGAAAAGTGATATACACCATTCATGGAGATTGTAAGTTGTATTTATGAATGATCACAGTTACCATTTTGTAAATTAAAGTAATGAAGAATGATAAGTATTACATTATAATTATATAATTATTATTATATCATAAATAAAATATATATACCTTAAATATATTGTTATTACCATCCACGTAAAACTAAAATGAAAAACAACATATAAAATTGCTTCGCAGAGGTGGGGGGGATCTACACTTATGTGCAAGTGACGTTATCATTTTCAAATGGATTGGAAGGTAAGAAAGTAGTTATGAAATTATAATTACATAATAAAAAGTATTTCAAAAATATTATATATAAAAATTCAACTCATTATTATAAGAATCGATGAGAAATGGTGATGGGAAATGAATTTTATCTCTACATAAAAGAGGTTTTCCCCATGTTCTCACAAGGGAGACATCCACTTCCCATTTTATGGAAAATAGGGTGAATAAAGGTAGTACCATAATCTTAATAAAATTTCAGAATATTTATGACAGTTAAATTTTCTTTTCATGATGAAAACCATAGATATAGTGGGGGTACAATAATGAATAATTTGAAAGTGGTAAGGTATGATGATCACCTATTCTTTGGTAGAAGACATTTTGATCAAGGGATAACTTGAATGGTATTTTAAGTACTCCAAAACCACTAATTCATGGATTGTGAATTTTAAAAGTTAACTTGTCACCCATTTTTTAAGATATAAGGTTCAATGTTGTGTAATGATGAGAGATTATGGATATCCTTTTATATGTGAGGGAAAGGACAGACAAGGAATTTTTTTAATGATATAAAATATAATATTTTCATACTCAAACCAATTGTAGAGACCCGACCCCAACTGTCGGGATCTAGTTCCATACATTATCACATTTTCACAAATACAAGATTCAAATCCCTAAGGACATAAAATTAAAGATATTCTGGAAATAAGATACATATATGATACCCATTTTATATTTGGAATTTAAAATGAAATAAAAAACAAAAACAACGTAAAATTAAAATCATCTTTGAAAACGCATACCCCAAATTCATATTCATATAGAAAGGAATGGAAAAAAATAATCGTGATATAAAATGACCTGTAAGTGTTAATCTCAATAGAAGCTATCGTAAATTAATGATGAATAATAATCATGGTATGGTAAATAAATGAGAAAAATAAACTAATCAATAAATGGAGAATAATATGGTATGAAAAAAATATTATAAAATAATGTCATACAAATAATCACATGATGATGAAGATTTACTAGGGATCTTCTAAATAATTAAATAATCTCATGGAATGTAATGTCTTGACCCGATATACCATCAAACCGATAGCCAAACCGGTGGGTGACATGACCTCAAGCACGTATCCTCATATGCTAGAGGCTACTAACTAGTAGAGAGGGTCTTAGGAGTTGATAGTGGGGAGAATATACCCTCTGATCATATATTCAAATTGGTAAAATTGAGTAAATAATGATCAATAATGGAAGTGATACACATAATTGAAAAAATAGTGAAAGACAGATTTGATATAACAGAAAGAGGGTGGAAAAAACCAGTTTATTCAATAAATGAATTTTGTGGTGATATATAATTTTAAAGTAGTATGAAACACTATTTTTCTCAACATAACAATACAAAACTCAAAAAAGGAAAAGAAAAAAATTACTAAGGAAACCTCTACAAGAATCCTAATTTCTAGCTCAGTTCTTTACTCTAAATTCTAGGTACAAGACTATAACAACTAGAATGCTCTAATGTCTATATTCCAATGAAAAAGAAAGGTCTACTAAGGTACCCCAATGCAATGGTGGCCCAAGTAGGGTGTGCGATATAAATCTCAGAAGGTCGGAACCACCATTGTCTAGCCCTGTCCATATAGTGTAATATTAATTAAGTTGTGTGCAAGTATAGATAGATAATGACATTACTAAATAAATAAACAACACACATCCTAGTTCCCTGGGGACACCTAACAGCTATACCAGCTTTGGCACAATACTGGATTAATAGTCTGACCATGTCACTATATATATACGTTACAATTTGGATGAGGTAAGAATAACTGCCATCCCTAAATGCACACACACACATCCAGACACATACATTGATTATAAATGGCACGGGGTAAGAATTCATCTCATCCATATGGAGTTATAAATGGAACATGGTTAGAATGCCTCTTTTCTATAGGGTGTTATAAATGGCCCGAGGTAAGAATGAATCTCATCCATGGAGATTGTATAAATAATGGAACAAGGTATGAATTCCTCTAGTCCACAAGAGTATAAGACTGGAATGAGGTAATAATTCCTCCCATACATAATAAAAGATAACTAGAATGGTGTAAGAATTTATCCCCCCCAAACATACAAGATTGTAGCAATGGAATGGTGTAAGAATGCTTTCCACCTATCTATATATAAGGATCATAATCATTTATATAGTTATAAAGTAATGCATAAGGCAGTACCTCTTATTCATTTCAAATAGAGATACTATATACTCATAAGAAAACATGTTCACATTTTCACTTAAGGCACACCAACTTAAGTATTTCAATCAAAACATTAGCATGGTAAATAATGTCAAATCATTCCATGTGGGAAAGAATTTACATGTACTCCCATAGGGATGTTAAATTACACTCCAAGGAAACCATTTCATTAATCCCTTTAATACAATGCATGAAATTGATAATGACCTAGCCGTTTAATCTAAAGAATGTCATTTAGTTCAAATTTCTTATTCATGGTCATATCATGAAATTTTCTTAGACAAAGAAAATTGTTTCAATGGTTTAAGTGAGAAGGTCATTTTATTCAAAGGATGCCACTATAACATTTAGGCTACCCTAACCATGTCCATTTATTTCCAATATCCCCAGGACATTTTTATTTAATAGTTATACAAAAATTAGTTAGATGCTTAGGGGAAAAAGCATAAGACCATAAAGGGGAATCTAATTTAGGGTCATTCTTAAGTGGTGTGTTTTTAACCTTCTTCATACCAAACATAATACTATGGAATAAGAAAAGAACCAAGGAAAAAGTGTAGGAATGAACAAGTGCCTACTTTCTACTTTTGTCTTGAAGATAGTAAACCTTTATTGGGGGGGGGTTATTATTGAAACATGAAATTCTAATCCCACAATCAATATTTCATAGCTAATAGTTCCTTAGCTTTATCAAATGAATCATTTAATCTAATCATACTACATTAATTAAATACTAAGGGAAATGCATTAATAAATTCATTAAAGCACCACTTAAAATAAAAGGTCATGTAAAGGGAACATACCTCACAGTGTACCAAGGCCATCAAATACAACTCTTGGAGATTTATAACTAGAAGATGATGCTATACCACTAGGAAAATGAAACTTCACACACATGCATGGACACCTGGACCCTATTCAGACACCCGCATGTCCATGAGCATGTGCAATGGGATCCTTACATATATGATTATATGCATATACTCATCTCTACTCACCTTCTTGTGAATATATATATATATATACACGAGAACATAAATCCCCATACATGTATAATAATTTACATTTATGATTATATACGTAATAGGGAAACCCACACATATATATATTTACACACCTATGAATATGCAGGTGAGTCTCCCTTGACACGAAGACTTCAAACCAACATGCAGGGACCAACATACTAAAAAAATCATTCTAAGGACTCATAAAAACAAAACTCTCCAAATATTAACTAAGTAATGGGAAGGGAACCTACCAAAAAACATTGGAGGTGAACCAAAACACTTCAAACCTCCTTTCCTTTGGTGGTGGTTTCCAGAAAATACACCAATAAGAACCAATGATCCCTTCACATAACCTAAATCCCAAGAAGAAAATGAAAAAAAAGTGTTAGAGAAAACCCTTGGTTTGAGAGAATCATGGTTGGAGACTGATATATAGAAATCCCACAAAACACAGTGAGGAGAAGGTGTGGGAGACATTAACTTGAAGAATCGTGCGAGAAATTTGGAGAAATCCTAGTGTAGATCGAAGAACGGAGGAGGTCCGTGGGAGGGGGATGTCGAGATTTGAAGGGAAAACCTCCTAGTGTATTGAAATATGAGGGATATAGGGGATATGATGTATTTTGGTTTTTTGGTTTTTATTTTAATATAATTTAAAATAATTAAATTTTCTAAAATAGGGTGTCACACACTGTTAAGCCCCTGAGTTTGAAAATATTTGTGCTAACCGTGCATCCTCCATTGGACAACTAGTGCACCCTAACAGAGCTTGGTACATGGTTTGGAAAACCAAGTGTAACCCATGAAAAATATCTCTTTCCCCTTAATTATGATTCACAATTACTTCTATGGTATGCACAGTTTTCATACAAACCGTTCACCCTTTTTCGTTTTGAAAAAACCCCCTTTTTTTGTATGAAAATCCTAAAAAACATTGAGCCACATGAGAAACTTAAAAGGGATTCACCCAAGTCCAAAAACATAACATTGAAGTAACCAAACTCTTGGAATTCAATTAAGAGATTATGTTTAAAAAATAACTCGCTCAGTAATTGAAAACGATAAAAAAAACCTTCGTGTTTTAGTCCGGTTCAAATTGTGGATTGTTACAACCTTTCAACCTTAGATATTCTCATCCCCAAGAAGCCTTAGGGAACAATGTATGCCTCACCCAACCTACAAGTGTTGTGATGTTTCTTTCAAATGGTAGCACTGCATCCAAAATTCTAAACCCACATTGAAGTAATTCATAAGCAAGCGGCACTAAAGCCCTTTAAAACCCCGAGTCAAAACTCAATTTTAAAACAAAACACTAAGATACCACTTACCCGATCCCATTCAACTAGAGAAAATATCACATCATCATCTCGTCAATCCATTGGCCCAAGGTACTACTATCCTTAGGATTCTATGTTAAATGGACCTATTCAAACTACAATTCCTCCATATTTTGAATTTCCATTCAAATCTCACTCTAAGACCTCCAACGACACTCATAGTGTGATTTTTAAATGATGAAACATATGTTTCCCATCAACCACAAAGATTGAGTCGGTCCGGTTTTCCCTAGAATGCCCAGGCTAACACCAACTGCACATGACTCACCACAGAGACATGCCATAAAGCAGTTCTTCACTAACCATAACCATACAAAAAGAAAAGAAAGCGTCAAACCGCACAATAGACTATTGAAAAGACACTTAGCTTAGATAACTGAAATTTCAAAACCTAACCCATGATGTGTTCTCACAAGTCAGCTCACTTTAAGCACCACCACGTTCATAGAATCCTAAACCCAACATTTGATGACATCTGTAATGTAAAACAATGAATGAAACCATGCATCCCGCTTATAACACCAAAATAGAACCATCAAAATAATCCCAACAACTTTCAATCATTTAGTGCGGTGTAAGACTGACACTATCATAGTGCATCTAGGAGGAAGACAATAAATGGCACATGCTCCTCACATAGAAGAGTACACTAAGAGGGTTGAGATGACTTCAAGTTTATCATACCCACCTACTAGAAGGATTAATGGTCAAACCACCACTATTAAACTTTAAATAATGAACTTGGCCTCTCTTCCAACACATCATTAATCGAACAAATCCCTTTATCACTTGAAGGAATCCTATGTTAGATCAAAATTTACCACCAAAGCTCATCCGAAACCAACTGTGTTTATTGGGGGGTAGATATACATCATTCAACCAAGAAATCATTGACATATATTTAAAACCCACATGCCCCGAAGCCATTAAAACATGATAAACCATCATTAAAATTCATTTTAAGTAATGTAACTTCTACATGGAAGGATAAATTTACCATATTTGAGACAAATATCTCTACTATAGGACTGATCTAGTCATAGAAAGAAAATATGATAAACTTTCCACTCATAAGTTTTCTAGTAAAAAACAACACAAATGGATGTGTGATAATCCTCTAAGCTACCATCACAATGTCTAGTGTAAAAAGATGGTCAAAACCCAAACTAAAACCATAACTCAAATGACCGATATGTCATAACTCCCAAATATTTCGAAAAAAATCCTAAGAATTTGGATGAATCCATTTATTTAACTATCAGGTCACTCTACCAGGAGATGACCAGAGACTGTACTAATAGGAATAGAAGACAATGATTTAACCAAACTAAATTGGATCATTATTTCATTTAACACTCGATGGTACCAAATTATCAACACAAACTACCCGAGCTAAAGAGAAGGGATCAAATGAAAAAGGAAGTAGCCAACCATGCCTTGGGCTTGTTTAACCTACATAAAATGAAAATTACCCTTTGTTCTATCACATAAAAAGGACATTAAAGCATGAAAACCTCTCCAAAAAAGGGTGTCAATTAAAAAAAATACAAGGCTTACTCGTGACTACAACACCTGAATGACCCCAAATTTCAGAAAAAAACTATACTAGCATGGTATTCATGTTTTTAAGGGTGATACCTACCATAGGCTAGCCCCTAATGAAGAACAAATGCCAACAAAAACATTTGGTCACACAAAATAAAAGTCATTAGATCAAAGACAACAATATATGCTATTGGTAAAAGTAAAGAACCCCTACATAAAACACAACCATTTCGGTTCCAAGGAAACTCAAAAAGTAACTAAAAACCACCCACAGAGGAGTATTTTACATAGAGGACCCCACATGAGGTTCCTTATCCAATACCCATTTCTAATTTATTCACATATCATCTTTAAGTATTGAAGGATTTAATTTAAAACAACATGTACCATTTTTCAAAAGAAAACTTAAGGTACATGATTCCCAAACAATGACCCAAGGGAAAAATACTAATGTTTCCAAACTTACTTTTAAAAAATTAAAAATTCAATGTAATCTCATCATAAGTAATCAATTTACCACAATAAACTCCTTTTTAACAATCAAGGCACTATATAAGGGTTCAGGTACGCTAACCAAGGTCTATTATCGTGCAACCCAATATCAGTTTCTCATTCATTTCAGATCAAAATTAAATAGCTTACACATAATAATTATGAATTTTAGATAGACTAATGTCCTAAAATTTAACATGGGTCTCCAATTCCCAATTAATGAAGAGACCATACACATCATGGATTTAAACGTGGCTCCCATTTACCAAAACTAAAATCTCTGTAGAAATTTAACACGCACAAAATCCATGGTTAAAACATATGGGTGGCCGCCAAAAAACATGTAATGTGACCATAGACATTAATGTTTGGAATTTGGAACCCATTAATTAAAACCATTTCACCTTGAATTTAACTTTAACAACCTTAACATTTTGTTAAAACATTTAAATGTGTATACACTATCATTCTCAAAATTGTTTCAATATACTGGTTACTCATTCCTAGTTGTAATGTGCCCATACACCTAACAATTAAAAATTGGTTCCCGTTCCCTCACAACCCATATATCAAAAAGAAAAATATTCCATTATAATCCATAAACACCGAAGTATCATACTCTACCCAAAAAACATGTAATATCAGCAAAATAGGCTCAACAAAATGTAGGGAAAATAAAAAAACAAGGCATTCTTAAGAGAGAAAAGGAATGGAATACTAATTAACTAGGCATGTTATACCAAAATGAAAGACTGATTAAAAACTACCTAATAAGGTACAAATCTATGAATGTTATTCAAACACCTAACATGGAATAACACTCATGGAATAATTATAAGTCAACAAGAATACCTCATCTGCAACTACATGGCATGGCACATGCATGACTTGTGAATTACCTATGTGCCTATAATGATGAATGTAATGTAGCACCTTGACATATTAGGACAATGGTAAAAGAACCATAAATCATATAAATCATAGTAGTGGATAGTATAATAGTCACTCTATGTGAAATCATATTAAATGTAACAATGAACAACATGAAAAACAATAGTATCCCATGATACTTGGTCATTTCTTGTACATGGGTTGATCACTCCAAAGCATGACTATTAACCAACTTACAACACATTTATAATATAATATCTACCAACGCAAAATAGTATGAAAAAGGAAGTGAACACCTATGATACCTATTTGTAACATCTGGATCCATCTTACCATCCAACCGATAGCTAGACCAGTGGGACACATGACCTCAGGCACACATCCCCATATTTCAGAGGTTTCTGACTAGTAGCGAGGGTCTCAAGAGGTGATGTTGGGGATACTACACCCTCATATTAGAGATGCACATCAGTACAAATGAGAAAATAATGATCAAAAGAAGAATCATTTTACGTAATTGAAAAATAAATAGATGACAGATTGGATAAAACTGAAGAAGAGTGGTAAAAGCCAATTTATGTAATAAATGAATGTCATGGTGATGCATAATTTGAAATCAGTAAACAAAAAAAATTCTTTTCACAACATAAAAATACATGAATCAAATAACGAAAAGAAATAAAAAGTCATAAGAAAATATACACGAGCATATTGAGCTCTAGATTAGTCCTTTGCTCCAAACTACTTTTTCAAGACTAGAACAATAAGATAGGTCCAAGATCTATAGTCTTGTGAACTAGAATGGTTTACTCAGGTAACCCAGTTAAATGGAAGCCGAAGTAGGGTGTGCGATGTAAATATAAGTAGGACAACACCATTCATGTCTAGACCTATACAGATAGTGTAATATTAATTTATTAGTGTGCATGTATAGATATATAATTATAGAACTGAACAAATAAACAACACCCATCCAGGTTCCTAGGGGACACCAGCTGGCTATTCTAGCTTCATATCGATGCCAGGATAATAGTTTGACCATGTAATTATATATAAATATATAAATATATATATATGTTATCACTAGGAAAAGTTAATCACGACTCTTGTCCCTAAAGGTATATACATACATACATACAAACATATATTTATATTTATATATAGAGATTATAAATGGAATGAGGTAAGAATTCCTCTCGTTTAAAGGGAGTTATAAATGGAACTAGGTAATAATGCCTCTTATCCATGGAGATTGTATAAACAATGGAATGAAATAATAATTCCTCCCATACAAATGAGTATAGAATTGGAAAGGGGTAATAATTCCACCCATCCATAATAGATGATAACTTCCACTGGGTAAGAATGCCTCCCACCCATACATACTATATAGTAACAATGGAATGGGGTTATAATGACTTCCACCCATCCATATATTAGGGTCATAATCATTTTCATAGTTATAAAGTAATTCATATGGAAGAACCACTTATGAATTTCAAATATCCCAACAATATACACATAATAAAACACGTTCAAAATTTCACTTAAGGCAAACCATCTAAAGTATTTAAATAAAAAAAATTCATGGCAAACAAATTCAAATAATTCCAAGTGGAAAATAATTATCACGAATTCAAATAGCCATATGTAATTATACTCCTAAGAAACTATTTAATTTAACCCTTTAATAAAATTCAATAAATTGAAAATGACCTAACCATTTAATCACAAGCACAATATTTAGTGCAATTTCCTTATTCAGGTCATATCATCCAATTTACCTAGAAATGGAAAATTGGTTTAAGGGGTCAAGTGAAAATGTAATTTAATTCAAAGAATGACACTATAACATTTATCCTACCCTAACCAAGTCTATTTAATTCATGTATACCTAGGGCCTTTTCATTTAATTGTTAATCCATAATTAGTTAGGTGCTAAGGGGAACAAGCGTAAGACCATAAAGGGGAAACTCAATTAGGAGCATTCGTAAGGGATGTATTCTAAACCTCCTTCGTACCAAACATATCTCCAAGGTGTATAAAAAATGTAATGAAATTATAAGGAAAGAATAGGTTTACACTTCATACTTTTATCTTAAAGACAACACACCTCCCTTGGAGGGGCTTTAGTTTATAAAGATGAAATTGTTATCATAAAATCAATATTTCACAGTTAATAGTTCCTTATATTTATAAAATGAACCATTTAATCTAATCATACTTCATTACTTAAATTATAATGGTAGTGCAATAATAAATTCATTAAAGAATCAGTTAAAATAAAAGGGCATGGAAAGGGACACAACCACATAGTAGAACCAGGCCATCCACTTTAACTCTTAGAGTGTTCTAACTAAAATATTATACTCCCCCACATGGACATATGAAACATTAGACACATTCAAGGACACCTATCTCCTATGCACATGCTTACATGTCCATGGGCATGTTCAAGGGGATCCTTAGACATATTATTATATGCATAGACTCATCTACACTCACCCACTAATGCATATATATATATATATATACATGGGGAACCCTAGACCCACACATGTATAATCACTTCCATGGATGGTTACACTTGTAATTGGGTAACCCACATATATATTTGCATACCTATTCATATGCAGGAATGTCTCCCATGACTTGGAAACTCAAAACCAACAAGAATCGACCAAATCACTTCCCAAAACATGCCAGGGACTCAAAAACAATAAAATACAAAAATATTAACTAAGATATGATAATAAAACCTACCCAAAACATCGATTGTGAACCGAAACACCCCAAACCACCCTGCCTTTTTGAGAGGATTCTAGAACATGCACCAATAAGACACAATGACCCCTTAGTATAACCTAGAATTAGAAATAAAAATAAAAAATTGAGTTAGATACAATCCTAGGATTAGATGAATCATGGAGGGATGAAAAATAGAATGAAATCCAACTGGGAATAGGCAGGATAATGTGAAAAAGACCTTACCTTGAAGGATTGTGTGGGAAATTTTTAGGAAAACCAGTGGCGATCGAAGAACAGATGATGTTCATGGGGAGGGGGTCATCGTGATTCAAAGGGGAGCACCACCTAGTGCATCACAATAGAAGGGAGATATAGGATTTGAGGTATTTTTGTTTTTTTGTTTTTATATTAATTTATTTTAGAAAAATTATGTTTTATAAAAAACGGTGACATTCATGGTTAAGCTTCACAGTTTTAAAAACCATGCACTAACCACACATCCTACAACGGACCACTTGAGCACCCCACACGGGCTAGGATCATGGTTTTGAAAACTATTCACAACCCATGAGAAATGTATATGTATCTTTAATTTGGCAGCACATCTACTGCAATGGGTTTCACAGTTTTCATTCAAACTGTTTGCACTATATTGTTTTATAAAAGCCCATTTTTCTGGTTCTAACACTCCCAAAACTCTTTGATCCACCCGGGAAACATAAAATGCCCTAACAAAAGTATAAAAAAATTAATTTTAAGTGACCCAGCTTTCAAAATTTCATTCCAAGACTTGGTTCTAAAAACAACCAGATTAGTAATTTAAAAAGATAAAAACCCATCTCGTTTTATCCCAATTCAAAATGTGGATCATTACATAGAGTATAAATAATGATGGACTGAATATTATTGGACATTTTAACTATAAATAATTTTTTTCATGATATTTACTATCAATATCTACCCTCAAGAAAGCTTATATTTTTTGGTAGACACCCATATGATTTGGCTAACTGATTCATCACATGAGACTATAGAGGAATCAAGGGGCATGCATTAATAGGTCCCAACCCATTTATTTCTTGTGTAAAATATTCTTAATGTCATTAATAATAAATTTAAATCATAAAACATTTTCCCTATCAAATATTTGTATTGATTAAAGGATACAAATTTATCAATATTTCCCAAGTAAATTATATAACATTCATAGTAAACACCACATAAAAAGATGGTATATGGTTTATAAAATAATCATATCCATCTTACTGGAATATGAATATTAAAAATAAATTTAATCTATAATTAAAAATGATTATAATAAAGTCATATTTTCATGATAATGGTAACAATCACTAAAGGAATTGAGGTTTTACGATAACTTTAACAACATCATAATTTTCAAGTCAAATCCCATTCTATAACAACCCTACTCTCTATTATACATGAAAACATGATTTATTACATAAAATTGAACAGAAGAAAACTCTAAGGATCAATAGGTCTAGTGTATTTGGAAATTAGGAACACTACATAAAAACTTATGACATAAAAACACAACATAATTGTTGAAAACCTCTTTTACATGACCACTACATTCCCACGTACTTAACATTGTATGGGATAACCTGGGGATATGAAAAAGAAAAGGGTGTGGTATAAAGAACATTAATGGAGTAAAAAAGGAATAATATTAATAATACAATAAATTTTTGGAAATAGGCATTTCAATGGAGCATAAAAGTTACATGAACATAAAAGCATGATATTACATGATTATCTTAACAAGGAAATGTTGCAACAATAATTAACATGATATTTACAGGATCCAAGGAACATTGCACATGGAAAATGACTAAAAACAAACTGAACATGAATTATAATGAGTAAAACCTAATTTCTAATGACCTATCATGATACAAATCTTTACCCAATGCGTTTGAGATCTTTTAGGGAACACCTTTCTTCATCATTTTATTTCATTCATAAGTGTGCCACATAGATCACACAACAAGGATTTATTAAAAAATAATAATTTATTAAAAAATAAAGGAATGTGGAATTAATACATGAAACTATATAATAAATAGATAAATTTTCATAATGGTGACTACCCTTGATAGAGAAATGAGCATTGTATTCACTACACAATGACTTTGGCTTGAGAAAAATCGCGGTGCCATTTCGGCAGCATAATTGTTTCACATAAGAATTCCTAAAAATTTTAATGATAGGGAAATGGGTGTATCATCATATGTAAATTAAATGGGATGTAAGGGGTTCTTATATGTACATATCCCAACAAATGTAATAGAATTTAGATTCAATGTCCCAAAAAATTGCTTAAATGTGAATGAGAAGGGAGAAATTACTTATGAAATTTCGGCTTGGTAACAGCAGTACATGAGAGGAATTAATGAGATATAAAGGAGACTATAATTATTTCAAACACAGGGAGGGGAATATAATTATGTTATAAATCATACCCCAACATTTTTAATTGAATTTACCATGGTATTAAAACATAAAGAAATATGGATAAAAATAAGAAAGGAAGGAATCCCTTACAGAATTTCAACATTGTAGTGGGTATACATGGAGGGAATCAATGAGAGATAAAGGGCTCTATAATAATTCATAAATTAAGAGGATAGTATAGTAGAGATGAGAAATCCTACCCCAACAATTGTAATTAAAAATAAAAGGAAATTACAACATTAAGAAACTTGGGTAAAATGAGAAAGAAATCAATCCCTTACATTTAAGTGTGATCTCAATGGCATGGGAGGGGATTGAGAGAGGATTAATGGGATCTTGGGGTGCCTTAGAAGGAATCTAGAAATATTATAGAAGAGTTAGGACATGATCCAAGGTATTTGAGTGAAGAGGAAGTGGGAGCTTGGGTGGGTTTATATAGGAAAATAGAGGGAATTATTTTTTATTTAGGTTTTGGACACCTCACAATAAACTAATAAAAACCAAAAACCATCACATGGTTTTTGCCAATGTTTTTTCCCTAGGGGATTGTAAAATATTATTTTATAAGTCCAATGGACTAAATTCTTAAAATAGTTAGCTTGATTATGTAGATGTGAGTCACACTACCAAGGAAATCATTTTAAAAAGATTAAATGTTTTATAAGTCTTGGAGGGTCCACTAAGGATTTTTAAAATAAATCAAAAACACCTAAAATAAAATTATTTTAATGTTACAAAATATATTGGCCGACCATCCCACTTATAGTATTTTATTACATCACTATTGGTTCATTATGATGTCATTAAAAACATTATATAATTAAATGGTATTTAAATTTTATTCAAAAATTAGATTGTCTCAAAAATTATTAAAAATTCACCATTGGATAATTTTGACATCTTGATTCAAATAATGATCTAAATTTTATCTAAATAATTTTCTAAATATGTGATTTTTTACTTTTAAAATAAAATTCATGGGTTTTGATAAAAATAGATTAAAAACCTTAATAAAAATAACAATTATATTCATAAAAATTATACGATCATTTATCTTTAACAAAATGTACTTTAGTAACAATAATTATTTAAAATATTATATAGTTAAAAAAATTATCAATTGAACAAAATAGATTTCTTTATTGAATATTAACTAAAAATACAATTTGTTCTTTAAAAACCATTTACAATGTAACAATAATAAAATGAATGTATATTATTTATTATATAAAAAAATAAAGCACATAATCATAATAATAAGGCTTTGTTACATAAAACCTTATAACACCTACATATGACCTAATGGTAAGGTTTGTGATGGTGACATACTCATGGGGTGCCTTAGATAACATCGCTCGGATGGTAATATCTATTTACTTCCACTTCTCCCATAGGTGGTTTCGTTCAAGATTAATGTGTTGAAGATCAACTTAGGATTAGTCAAGATTGAAGCATAGTGACACTACCCCCTTTCCGAGTTCCCACAAATGGGCTTCGTATGGAGAAATTTTACTAGATGAGGACATTGCTTCATTTGTTTGAGTAAATTTGATTTGGTAAAGACCTATATCTATACTAATAAAGTGATCAATATTCAATGGATATATTAGCAACAATCACAATTATTAATGGTATTTTAAAATCCAAAAACATAAAACCAAGTAAGTGCATATGTTTTACATAACAATTTTACATAATAATACATTTAATTAGATCAAGAGGAATTTTAATTGATAAAAGTTTGGGTCATTACAATATTCCCTCATTAATAAATTTTCCCTCGAAATTTCCTTCTCCAAAACTAAAACAGATGTGGGTAACTCTACTTTATCACTTCCTATGATTCCCACATTTCTTCTTCAAGGTTTTTATTTCACCACAACACCTTGATGAGGGGCATTGTCTTATTTTATATAATTGTTTTTCGATAATATAAGATCTTCCCTGGCTTCTCTACATTAAAGAGGTCATTCTCTAATGTTACCAAATCTAGATTGAGTACATTCGATATGATAGGTATGTACATCCTCTAGAGTGATACCTGGAATACATAATGTACTTGAGATATGTTAGGTGGGAGTTATAGTTGATTGGCCACTGCTCCAATGTGATCAAGTATCTCACAAGGGAAGATGTACCTTAAACTAAGATTTTCCTTCTTCCCAAATATCATAACTCTTTTCCATGGTGATATGAAGTGGAATTCCATGTCTCGGATATAAAAAATTTAGTATCTTCGATGATTATTAGAATAGCTATTTTAGAGACTCTCAGGAGCTTTAATGTGCTGCGGGATGGTGTTAACCTTCTCCACCATTTCTTCAATCATTTCTGGACAATTTAGTTTTCCCTCCCCAACTTCAAACCCACATGTCGGTGTTCCTCACCTCTTC
Source organism: Viscum album (assembly GCA_963277665.1). Taxonomy (NCBI): domain Eukaryota; kingdom Viridiplantae; phylum Streptophyta; class Magnoliopsida; order Santalales; family Viscaceae; genus Viscum; species Viscum album. The sequence continues at coordinate 422,343,644 of OY728166.1, read as the reverse complement.
CCATACATGGCTTCATAAGGATCCAATTGGATGTTTGTGTGGAAACTCTTATTGTAAGAGAACTCAACTAGAGGAAGATGTTGATCCTATCCTCCATTGATGTCCATTGAGCATGCTCTCCACATGTCCTTATGTGTTTGGATAGTCTGCGCAGATTGGCCATCAGGTTGAGGATGATAAGCAGTGCTGAAGTTCAGATCAGTATATAGATTATGTTTAAGACTATTCCAAAACATATAGGTTAATTTAAAGGCACTTTTGTGGGTGCCCTCAAATGATTAGTGGTTTTTGGGGTACTTAGGTGAGATAGAGTGGCTGACCAAGGTCGTCTCTCAAAGGAGGAAGTAAATATACAATATATTAATGTTATTTTGAAAATAACATAAAATGGAATAATAACACTACTAGAAAGGATATGGGTTTTTCTTACCGTTCATAAAGCTAGAAGATGTTTTCTGGGAGAAGATTGTATATTTTTTTGATTTTATTATTGAAATGAAGTTCGATTAAAAAGACACAAAAGAATGTGTTTTTAGAAAATATTTTAAAAGGAATAATTGTTCTAAATCTACCTATTCACTAAATTATTTCGCATTATCATTTGAACTAACATTCAATTAATTATGATCCCATAATTTTTTAAATCCCAAAAACCCTATGAGAATTCACTTTACCACAATGATGACATTAATTTAATCATAGGCTAACTTCAGAACATGAAAACACAAAAACCTGATTTAATTGATGTTATAAGGTTAGCGTATGGTCAGTGGAAAATTATGTCACATATACTCTCTAGAAAATAAAATTAATTGAGTTTAGGGATTATATTTTAACACTAAAATTGATCTTGTATGGTTTCATATCACCTATTATGTTCGCACTCTCACAATTTACAAAAAATCTCATCCTCGCGTGTTTCTGTGTTAATTGTTAAATTTATTTGCTTAGTTTAAATTATTTTAAAAAATCAATTAATTGATCATAATATTTGAATGAATGTATATCATTGATTCAAATTAAATGAATGTAGAAGTATAGAGGTCTGTCGATTAGTAAAAAATCTACTCTTCCATGAGTGGTGTAGTCATCGTAGAAACATTATGCGAGTGAAAAGGTTTCAAATGTGTATAACACAATATTGTTTCTAATAGTTAATTTCCGGCCAAATAGAAAGATTAAATGAATAAGAAGATTTAAAATAACAGAAGATGTGGAAGAGAAACTTTGTTTTTTATGGAAAACACAACAACATTACAACAAAGAAGAGGAAAAGAAGAGAATTTTGGAGAAGATCCTAGATGGGTAGATTTCCTCCTCAAATTGTGAATTTATATGGTGTATAAACACTAATCCTATACTATAAATCTCTTAATGAACGTACCAATCCCACCAAATGAGAAAAAAACTAATTAATACAATGGAGGGGATTCTAGGTTTAATGATGGTTTAGTTGTGAATGGGGAATCTCAGCCAAATATTTTAAGCCAACATGAACCACCCATTTACCCCCTAGAAACATGGAAATAATATTATTCCAGAATAATTAGTTGCTCCAAATTGGGTGGGAGGGATCCTATTAAAATTTTGGCCCAATCCAATCTCTAATGAAGATGTTATGGCCCAAAAATAGAACCAATGTCCAATCTGGCGTGCCCATCTCACATTTGACTTCATGGTCTATTTAGTCCAACCAAATGCACTATTAAGCTCTAATGTATTGAATAAAAGTTCTATCCCATTATTTCAGGAACAAAATTTCAAAATTTCATGTTCAAAAAATAATTATTAAAATATTTATCTTTGAAAGACTACAGTGCATTGTAAAGGGTAAAACTGGAATTTCCATCAAATTCTAAAATGAATGATCTAATCCAAAATATTTTATAAATGAACATATTAAACAAAATGTGAGGAAATTTTATCCTTTATTATCAATAAAATATTCAATAAAAATGTGTTTTATCAACTCCCCTACAATTCCCCTTTTGCATTCATGGGAAAAACCTCATATCATGTTTTTGAAAAAATTGTGGCAAGATATGCAGATTCAAAATTTTCAATCCAAAGTGAAAATATAGGCAACGTAAGAGTCCCATAAAGAGTCAATATCAATGAATTGTAACATCATTGTCCCATAAATTATGTCAAAACAAAATCTAATTAGATTTATAACAGCAATCATAGAGAAACAAGTCATGGGTATACCATGCCATTAATTCTCCACATGTGTGTGTGCCAACCATTCCAAGCTTGTATCTCCACCCATTATCTGGTATATTTAGGTCAATAAACAATCTTCTTATTAACTGATTCTATTCCATCAAACCTGTTCAAAATCCTTTGTAATCAAATTCCAAAAACCACTCATTTAAGCACTCCCATATGTCAATCCATGAAATCCTAACCTAAATATCCCCAAATGTTGTACAATTCTTCACTTCAATATTTATTGAATGTTTTTTTAATTTTTGGGAATTTTTTGAAATTGTTTGTAGGATTTACAACATTAAGATATTAGGTGCACACACATAGGTCAATCTAGTACAATGATGGAACCGATCAGAAGAGAAACGAACCTATGGTAAGACCATGTTATAAGATGAAAAGGAATACTTACCCTGAATATACATTCAATTGGGTAATATAATATCGCATGTCATGGTTTTGTGAAAAATGTTATGGAGAAATCATTGAAACAATTTACCTAGAAAAAATATTTGAAATAATGATGCCAAAATCGAAAAGGTTTTATAATGACACAACCATTCATATCATCGACGACTTCAATTTTTATAAATGTCAACCCATGATGATGAAATATTACTCATGCTTATATTTCTACCAATGAATTTTAAAAACATGGATTTTATATATGTTCTTCATTAGAATGTTACATGATATATTTGTTCCTTTTTAATGGTTTTTTTTGAAAATTTTAACCAAATATTAACAAAAAATTCACATAAAACAACCCAATGAAAATTCTAAATATGTAACCCAAAATTTTCTCCCCTCACCCACACATAAAATATTTCATTTTTCTCAATGTGAACCTATGAGATGATATATGCATAGGAATTGTATAATCTTAAATAGGAAAAATAATATAAAAGTTAAAGGGTTAGGAACATCCTGATATGCACAATTGATGATGGGGTCATACAGTGTGATGAAATCCACTGCATCAGTAGTAATTCCCTCAATGTATTTCTTAAAACGTTGAACATTGGATGTAATGATACTTCCTATGTCCTTTTATGCAATCTCCACTACACCATAATAAAAAACATTAGTCACAACAAAAGGACCTAACCACCTAGAACACAACTTACCAGGCATCAGCTTCTGTCATGTACTATAGAGAAAGACTTCCTCTACAAATTGAAATTCTATTTTATAGATAATTTTGTTATGAGCTACTTTTTATATTACCATGTAGAGCCTTGAGTTTTCATATGAAGACAATCTAATCTCCTCACGCTCTTGAATTTGCATCTTCTTTTGGATTACAGCTTATTCCAAATCAATGTTACATTTCTTTATAGCTCAATAAGTCTGATTCTCAACTTCCACAGAGAGATGACAGGCTTTCCCAAAAAAAATAAAAAAGGGGGACATTACAATGGGTGTCTTGTATGCTTTCCAATAAGCCCACAATGCATCATCCAAGAGTTTGCTTCAATCCATCATATTTGGTTGCATGGTTTTCTACAACATTTGTTTCAACTCTCTATTTGAAACCTCAACCTAAACATTTGTTTGTGGGTGGTATGGTGTTGATTATTTGTGTGTCACCCCATACTTTTGAAGCAAGGAATGCAGATTCCAATTGAAAAAGTGTGTCCCTTTGTCACTGATGATACCCTTCAGTACTCTAAACCAGCAAAAAATATGTGTCTTGACAAAGTCCACTACAACACTAGAATCATCATTCCTAGTGGCCTTACCCTCCATCCATTTTCTCCCAAAATCAACAGCAACCTAAATATACCAAAACCCAAATGAACTAGGAAAATGAACCATAAAACTGATTCCCCTGATATAAAAAATCTCATAGAATAGTATGGGTTGTTAGGGCATCTTATTTCTCCGTGAAATGTTCCCTGTGTGTTATAAATGAGAGAATGAATTAAAAAACAAATGGGCATCATGTAATGTGATTGGCCAATATAATCCATAGTTCAAAACATTCCTAGCTACTCGTCGGGGTCCAAAGTGTCCAATACAAGCATGTGTATGACAAAAATGTTAAATAGACTCCAACACAGGACCAAGAACACATATCTTAATAACATGGTGACTACACATTATCCATAGGTATTTATCATCCCAACCATAAAATCTTGACTCAATCATTATCTTTTGGACTTGATGTTTCTATAAATTTGTAGGGATTTCAGAGGCAACAAGTTAGTTTATTAAATTAGTGTACCAAGGATGTGTACCAGAGATGGAATAAATATAATCATCGGGGGAAGTGTCCCAAAGTGGTACTTAGTCCATGGTTTCATCCTCTAGTGTGTGAGTAATCCTAATCATGTGATATGCCACAAGGTTTTATGACCCCTTCTTGTCCTTTATCTCATTGTCAAATTCTTGAAGATGGAGCATCCATAGGATTATCCTGGTCTTTCCATCCACCTTCTTTAATTGGTACCTCATAACTGTATGTTAAGAAAACTAATTTAGAGCCCAATAAATATGAAAAAATATTATCTAAAGAAAATATAACAACAAGAAACTTCATTTATGTGGTTGTGTAGTTTTATTGGGCCAAATTCAATGTCCTTAATGCATATGCAATCACATGTGAACGTCCATCCCCCCTCTGAGATAAGACAGCTCCGACCTCAATGTTGGAGGCCTCACACATAAGCTGCAAAGGAAGCTCCCACCGTAGGGGTTGTATGATCAGTGGAATGGTCATATACTTCTTTATCTCATCAAAGGAAGTCCTGCAAGAATCATCAAACAAAAAATCTGAATCCATTTTTTTGCAGTCGTGACATATGAAGATAAATCTTACAAAAATATTTGAGGAAGCACAGAAAAAATCCTGAATGCCCTAGGAAAGATCTAACATCACACACACATGAAGAATATTTTAAGGATGAAATGATATCTACCTTAGATTTATCATCCTCTATCCCATGTTTTGACACTATAAGCCCTAATACATTCCCTTGCCCTACCATGAAATGATACTTTTAAAAGTTTATGACCAAATTATTCTCAATAAAACGATTCAAAACCTTTCCCAATCTAGGTATACACTAATAAAATGAAGTCACATACACTATAAAATAATCCCTAAATTCCTCCATGCAGGTCTCAATAATATCAGAAAAAACACTCACCATGCATATCTGGAAGGTACACGAGGAATTACAAAGTCTAAATGGCCTCCTCCGGATTGAAAATGTGCCGAAGGAATAGGTGAATGTAGTCTTATCCTGATCCTCTAGATATATAAGAACCTAGAAATATCATGAAAATCCATCCATGAAACAATATTATCTCTTCCCATCTAGTCTCTCAAGCATATGATCAATAAACCAGATGGCGAAATGGTCCTTACGAGTGGACTAATTTAGTTTCTAATAATCAATACACACACACCAACTGCTTTTTACCCTCACTATAACTAACTCATATTTCTCATTTTTAACAACTATAACACCACCTTTCATAAGAACAACATGAATAGGACTCACCAATTGAGAATCTGAAATGGGATAAAATATAGTTTCCTCAAGAAAATTTTCAACCTCTTTTTAACAAATCCAAAAGGGTTTGATTGAGTCTCATTTGTGGATTCCTAACTGGTGTAGCCTTATCCCCCAAAATAATTCTATGCATAAAAATGGAGGGGATAATACCTGATAAGCCAGCCAAGGTACACTCGATTTACATGATGTTCTCCATAAAACGATTCAAAAGTATTTATTCTTGTTCAAAATGGATATTGTTAGCAATTATAACAGGTAATTTCTCACCACTTAACAATTATGGGTATTATAGATTTGGTGGTAATGGATTGAGTTCCAATGTAGGAGGGTGATGTATGGATGGAGATAGTTAATGAACTAAAATATGTGCACAAAGAGAATCAGTATAAGAATAAATATCATCACAACATGAGAATAAAACATCAAATCCGTTAGCATTCTCCACATCCAAGTCATAATCAGGTTTAACAAGATCAAAATAAAAATATGAATCCATTTCAAAATCAAATCCGATAGAGTCTTGTGTGTTATAAATTTGTGTGGAATTAATCATACAGATAAAACTAGAACTAATGATCATAATCTTCCTAAGAATTGGACAATAAAATTCAATGTTTTTTTAATTGGTGGTTCAAAATGGGAGATAACAAATGAAAAATGGTCCAATGAGGGGTACTTCATGGATTCCATGACATTAAATATCACAACTTCATCTCCAAATTCCATGGAATTTGTACCCTCATTGATATTTATGATAGTTTTGAGGATGGTCCTTTCAAAGATAATGGGATCATGAGAACTTAACTGATCATCCTCCATGCTAAGAATGTAGAAATCTGTTGGGAAGATCATGTATCTTACCGAAACAACTACATCCTCAAGGACTCATGCTGGATATGTTGTAGCTCTATTCACCCACTGTACCACCACTCATGTTGGATTCAACTCCCAAACCTTTAATGATGAGAATACAGAGTGAGGCATCACATTTAAGGAAGTTCATAAATCAAATAAAGAGTCAAAAAGTGTAACTCCACTATGGTGCATTGGATGGTGAGTTTCTCAGGATCCTAGAACATTGTTGGCATCGATAGAGTCAGTGACATGAGTGATGCCACATTACTTCCAAGATTGATCCTCTCATTTCTCATGATCCCTCTTCGATTGGTATAAAGTACTATTAATATTTTCTCATACCATGGGATTTTATTGATGGAATAAAGTAGAGGTATATTGATCTCCACACACTTGAAGGTATCCAAAACATCATTTTTTCATTGCCTCTTAAAATATCTTCATGTCTTGTACAACCCAGTTTGGAAAGTAAAATGGGTTTAGGAGGAACATCATTAATATTTTTCTAACCTTTATCATTCTCCTTGGGTTTCTCATCAGCTGGTTTTGAATGGGTCTTCTCTGGTGTTGAGTTGAATCCCAGTGGAATGGTAGGTGGAAAATCATTAGTTTTTTGCTTAAAAAATCTCAATGTGATGGTACTAAAATTCCCATTTGGATTTGGAGTAGGTTTTGAAGGTATATTTCTAGAATTCTTACATACCAATTTTTGGAGGGCCGTGGAAATCTGGCTCATCTATGTCTTCAACTCCCCCAACTTTGAACCTCGACTCTTCAGCTCATTCTGTTGATTAAGAACAATTTGTTTCAAAAGGCCATAAGTGTAAGAATATACCTTGGTAGGGGTATTCCCTTGTTGTTGAATTGTTGATGCTTACGTTTCAAATCACCTTTGGGGTTGTTGGAAACCATGTTGGTATGATGGAGGCTATTGGAATTTTTGTTGAAATGGGGGCCTTTGTTGTTGTCCAGAGCCATGCCTCATGTACAATTGATTCTTTCACACAAGGTTTTTTGTTGGAGAAAATGAATCAAACTTATTTTGGGGATAGGGTTGTTGCTACTTTTGATAGGGTCTCCCAAGAAACACTACATCACAATCTTCAACTTCTTCTAGTTTGGGGAAACAGTCAGTTGGGAGGATTATCTCAGTGTAAATTCCACAAGGCCTTGAAGGTTCGGGGTGGGATGTCTTTTGAGCCAATGCAATATAACTCACCATAGTGGTCAGTTATTACAACTTAGGATAAATTAAATGAATTTCTAGAGATGATGGACTTACCTGATGTACTCCCCTAACACGTACTGCACTTCGATCGCCAAATTGTTGGGAGTTTTGGGTCATCATGTCAATTAATTCGTGTGAAGCCACTGGTGCCTTGTACACCAATGCTCCACCAATCGCGACATCCCCCATTCTACTCTCCATAGGTGTGATTCCTTCATAGAATTATTGGATGAGGAGTTTCTCACTAATTTGGTAATGTGGTCAGCTTGCACAAAACTTTTTGAATCACTCCCAATATTCATACATTGACTCCCATTGGGATTTCTTGATTCCCTAAATATCCTTATGAATGGAAGTTTTCTTTGATGATGGTAAAAATATTTGGATGAAAAGACGTTGTAAATTATTCCATCAAGTTACATATTCAGGTAGTAAATAACACATCCAATTTTTGGTAACTCAATCAACTGAGAATGCGAATGCTCTTAGATTGATTTGATATTTAGAAACATTTATTAGTTTTAAGGTGGAGCAAAAAGAATTAATTTTTTTTAAATTATTATTGAGATCATCACTAGAGAGGCCACGAAAGTTTGAAATTAGGTGGATTAACCTAGATCTCAGTACAAAATTTGAATTGATATTTGGGTATGCAATGCGATTTGGTTGATAATTAATATCAGGTACAACCAATTATCGAATGGTTATATTATATTCATTTACATTATTTTCAACCATTGGTTCTTGTTTTATGTTTTAATATTAATCTATTCCACTTTTAATGTTTTGGGAGTGGAGGAATTCTACAACTAATTGAATTTCGAAACTTCCCATAGACTAAGAATGTCTGATTTGAGCCCGAGGGTTATGTTCATTCTCAGGGTAAAGATATAAAAGATCCTTTGAATTAGTTTGGTTCAAAAATTAAATAAAAATTAAAAAAATGAAATAATGACATAGTAAAATAAAAATGAGAAGTTTGAGTTGATAGTCCAAAAAGAAGAAGAAAAAAAAAATAAATAAAAGAAGAAGAAAAGAAAAACTCAGATTAGGTAAAAAAGGAAGAAAGGAGAGAAGAAGAGAATAAAATGAAAAACATTCCTCTAATTGGTTGAAATAATTACTTACCTCTCAGCAAATGGTGCCATGTTGAATGGCTCTGTCATGGGTGCCCTTAAATTATTGGTGGTTTTTGGGTACACGGGTGTAACATAGTGGCTGACTATGGTCGTTTCTCAAAGGAGGAAGTAAATTTTAAAAAATATTAGTTGTATTTTGAAAATAACATAAAATAGAATAATAATAGTAATTGAAAGTTTGTGCGGGATTTTTTACCATTCATAAAACTATAATATGTTTATTGGAAGAAGATTGTAAATTTTTTTTGTTTTTATTTTTGAAATGATGTCCGATTAAAAAGACAAAACAGGAAGATGTTTTTTAGAAAATATTTTAAATGTTATAATTGATCTAACTCTAGATATTCACTCAATTATTTAAAATTATCATTTAAATTAACATTTAATTAATTATGATATTTTAATTTGTTAAATCCAAAATCGTACGATAATTAACATTACCACAAAGGTGAAGTGAATTTAACTCCAGGCTAACTTTAGAACATGCAATCGCAGCACCCTAAATTGATTGATGTTCAAAGGATAACATACGTTCAGTGTAAAATTAAGGCACATTTAATCTCTGGAAGTTATAATTTATTGAGTTTAGGGATTATATTTAAGCACTATAAATTGATATCATATTGTTTTGTATTATCGATTAAGTTCGCACTCTAACAATTTACACAAAATCTCGTCCTCGCTTGTTTTTGTGTTAATTGTTCAATTTATTTCTTAGTATAAATTGAACTAAAAACAAAATTAATTGATCATATAATGTGAATTTAATTATATCATTTATTCGAAATAAATTATGGAAAAAGGATAGATGTCGATTGATTACTAAAAAAACTACTCTTCCATGGGCAGTGTAGTCATCGTAGAAATGTTATACAAGTGAAAAGGTTTAAGAAGGGTATAACACAATCTTGTTTCAACTCTCAAATTCTAGTCCAATGTGGAAGATGAAGAGAAGATGAAAATTTAAAATAAAAAAAGAAGTGGAAGTGAAACTAAGAGTTTATTGAAAGAACATCAACATTACAAAAAAGAAGAGAAAAAGAAGAACAATTTTGAGGAGATCCTACCTTGGTAGATTCCCTCCTCCAATTGTGAATTGAAATTGTGTATAACCACTACTCATATGCTCCCAATATCCTAATAAACATTAAAAACCCTCCAAAGGAAAAAATAATAATTTATAGAGTGGATTGGAGGCTAGGTTTAAAGAGGTTTGACAGATGAATGGGGAATCTAGATCAAATATTTTAAGCCAACTTGAACCCCCCATTTGACCTCCAAAACACATTAATCATCAGTTATCCCAGAAGAATGTTTTTTTAAAAAATGGGCTGGAGTTATCCTCTCTAAATTTGGGCCAAATTGAAGCTTTTATGAAGAAGTTATGGCCCAAATATAGAACCAATGTCCAATCTGGTGGGCCCAACCCACCTTTGACTTGATGGACTATTTAGTCCATCCAAATTTATGCTTTAACTAAAATTTCCTAAAAAAATGTTGTATCCCATTACATTAGGAACATAGTTAAAATATTTTATGTTAAAAAATAATTATTAAAATATTTATATTTTTGAAATACTACAGTGCACTATAAAGGGTAAAAATGAAATTTCCATCAAATTTTCAAATGAATGATCTAATCCCAAATATTTTATAAATAAACATATTTTAAACTATGTGAGGAAAATTAATCATTTATTAACAACAAAATAATCAGTAAAAATATTTGTTATCATGAATCATGGATATCGATTAGATACAATTGATATTGGCACTCCATGAAGCCTTACCACATCTCTGATGTATGTCTGTTCTAGTTGATCTAGTGAGAAATCCTCTTGAATTGAAATGAAGTGTGTAATCTTTGTAAGATGATCTAAAACAACCTAGATAGCATTGTTTCCTTTGTATGTCTCCGGATATCCAGTGACAAAGTCTATGGTGATGTTCTCCCATTTCTATACAGGTATGGGTAATGGTTTCATCATCCCCTTAGACTTCTCACTCTCAGCCTTCACTTGGTGACATACCTAGAACATTGAGGTTTACTCATCAATATCCTTCTTCGTGTTATCCCACAAATAATGCTATCAAGGCTCTCGATATATCATTTTGTTTCCTAGGTGAATGGATAAATTTGAACTATGTGCATCATACAAAAGTTCATTCTTTAACTCCAGATTCGATGGAACACATAGGCTTGACCCAAAAATCACAATTTCTTCTTTATTGAACTTGAACTCTGAGGATTTCCCTTTTCAAATAGTTTCCAATTACTTTTAAATTCCCACATCATCCTTTTGATAATCCTTTAATCTTTCCAAAAGAGACGGGTGAGCAATCATTTGTGAAAGGAAGGATTATGTTCCCTTATTTATGATTCCCATGTCCATCTTCATCAAATAAAATGAGATTGTATCCTTTTCAATTTTCAGAAATGATATAATCTCCGGTTCATTTATACTTAGATCATCTGCCTTCTTTTTCAGTTTCCCAGGGTGGTAATAGATTGAGTAGTAATAGTCTTTGATCAGCTCTAACCATCTTAATTGGCGCATGTTCAACCCTTTCTGTGTGAATATATACTTGATGCTTTTGTGGTTGGTATATATTTCACATTTCTCTCTAAAGAGGAAATTCCAAAAAATTTTCAAAGACAAGATTACAAAATCCAACCCCATATCAGGTTTTGGATAATTCTTCTCATGAAGATTCAATTTACTTGAAGAATAGGCAATGAATTTCACATTTTTCATCAACACATAGACAAATCCTTTCGTCAAATCATAACTAAATACCACAATAAGTTATCTACATATTGGTAATGTGAGCATGGGTGTAGAGATAATCCTCCTTTTTAACTCCTTGAAGCTCTCTTCACATTCATAATTCTATTAAAAAATTTACTCCCTTCTAAGTTATCTTGGAAAAAGGGTTTGAAAATTGTGGGAAATTTCTAAAAAATTGGTGATAATATCCAGCAATCCCCAAGAAGCTACAGATATCTATCACCGATGTTGGCCTCGACCATTTCTCAATTGTAACAGTCTTGGAGGGTTCCACAAATATCACATTGCTTGTGGTGATATGACCCAATATGAGACTTCCTTCAACCAGAACTCACACACTATGTACTTTGAATAGAGCTCCTCCTTTCACAAGGTCTCTATTAATGTGACTAGATGCAGCTCAAGATCCTCCTTGGTTTTGATATATTATTAGAATATATTCTATAAAGGTAGCCAAAAATTTATCTGGGTAATCTATAAAGACTCTATTCGTCATGTCCGTGAATATTTCTGAACCATTAGAGAGTCCAAAAGAAATTATTATGAATTCATATTACCCGTACCTAGTACGAAAATCTATATTTGGGATATCCTTTTTCTTCACCCTTACATGGTAATATCTTGACTGCAAATCCATCTTAGATAAGTATTGTTATCCACATAGCATATTGAAAAAGTCATGAATTTGGGGTAGATGATACTTTTTATTTATCATGATTTTGTTGAGATCATGATAATCATTGCAAAGGCACATTGAATTATCCTTCCTCTTGATGAAGAGTACTAGTGCACCCCATGGTGAAGCACTTAGGTGTATAAACCCTTTATCCAGATTATCTTATAGTTGTTTCTTCAGTTCCATAATATCTACAACAACCACTCTATATGGAGTCTTGGATATTGGAAATGTCCCAGGTATTCTGTTTATTGAGAATTCAACATCTCTTTTAGGGGGAAGACCCAATAATTCATCGGGAAAAACTTTAAAGAATTCCCTCACAATAGGCATGTCTTCAAGGTTGGTTTCTTCCTTAGAATCAATCATTTGAGCAAGATATGCATACTCATTAGGTAGTAATATCCATGCTTGAGATGATGGTTCTAAAGAATTTTCATCTTCCTCATTTCACTTGTATATAATCGGGGGTTGATTCCCCATATAGAGAGTGGTTTACCTCTCATGTCAATTTATATCAACTCAATATAAGGAAAGACTATCCATGTTGAAAATTGAATCAAATTCCACTAGAGGGAGTATGATGAGGTTCACTAGGATGTTCAATCCAAAAATTATGATAGGGGAGGAGTTATATTCATGGGATGCATTGATTTACTCATTTTCCATATTCACCAAAATCATTACTTCCATGATTTTTTTGTTGTGTTGGGATAGTTCTACTAACCTTTGGGGATATAAAATAATTTGTAGAACCCGAATGAAAAAATATTTTTGATATTTTTGAATGAATAACGAGAGTAACAATCACCACTTCATTGTCGTGGTTCACTACAGCAGTAGTGATGGAAAAATATCCCCTTGTTTCCTTGGAGGTTTTTGGTAGCCTCCAAAAACCCTTGGATTAGGGAACTAATTTTCAAGATGACATAGTTTTTTTAGTTGAAGCAATGAACAACACATTGAGGGTTGAACAGAGATTTCCACTCCCCTTTCATAGCCATGGGGTTTACTTGTCAGTATTTAACAGATATGTTCCCTTATCTTCCACACCTAAAACACTTCATATTCCCCTTAATGAAATTTATAGGGTGCTTATTTCCCCACCATTGGAAAGTTGGGTGACAGATTTTTTTAACACCATTGGATTTATCTATTGGACCCCTATAATTGAAGTCCACATTACAATTCTTATCCCAATTATACCCATATGATTCTCTGATTTCCATTTTGACGTTGAGGGAAAATTGGACACTTTCCTCATAGCTATCAAAGTCACGGGTCACTAGGGATTTCTGTAGGCAAGGTTTCAGCGCACCAAAGTATCGGTCAACCTTGCATTCTCGGGTAATGACAAAGCCAGAGGCATATCTTGCAATCCTTGTGAAGTTTTCTTCATATGCTCCCATGTATTCATCATCTTTTTTCCCATGGGAAAGGAAGTCTCTTTCCATCTTAAGATAGAGGGTGTGAGGAGTATATTGTGTGAAAATATTATCTTGAAATAATTCCATTCCAATGTATTTATCTCCTCCTTAGGAATCATATTCTTGATCAATGACAACCAGTGACCAGCTTCTCCCTCCATACGATAAGATTCCAAAAGTACCTTCTCATGTTTGGAAAATTTAAGTATGGAGAAGATATTTTTAGTGGAGTTGATACATTTTCAGTAGTTGAGGTATCAGATGACCCATTAAAAGTAGGAGGCCTTTTTATCACGAATATCTCGATTAGGACTCATTTTTTAAGGGGAGGGGGGGGGGGGTTGAACATTTTTTTGACTTGTGTTTTTATAAAAAACAATAGTTAACCGAGAGAGTATTAGAAAATAGTTACCGATTACCGCTCCCATTGGATTGGGAATCTTAATATAACAGTCATCACATTGATATTTACATCGATTGTTAGCCAGAGTCTTCCTATTACCATCCATTGCCTGGAATAAAAGGAAATTTAGGGATAACACATAATGATTAATCCATAGAAAAAATGGATAACTTATAAATTACTTTTATTTTTTAAAATTATGAATCTATAGGCTTCAATCTATGTTATCCATGATCTACATCAAAAAATATATTCTTAGGGGTATTTATTTATTCCCATAATAATGGTTCATACTAAGCGTGTGAATTTACCATAGAATATTCACCGATAGTGTCATAACCAAGAGTGAAAACAAGTCTCGTTGTATTGTTCTAGGGCACCCTGGGTTGAGCCTGATACTCCATGTCGAAGTTTTCACTCTTAGGTACATCTGTATCAAAGCCGCCTCTACCTACTCATATCCAGATAGAAATTTATTTTCTTGATATAACACTTAATAAACACTCACCAAAATATAGGGATGTTTTTATTATAATTAGACTTATCTTTGAAGATTTCACTAGGGTTTTTAAATACTAATCTGAAAAATAACTAAACATATCCTCTGATACAAACTATAACAACCCTGATCTTTATTATACACATTAACATGATTTGTTACATTAAACATTACTTAAGACAAATCTGATGATAAATAAGTATATTTTCTTGGTAAATTATAAACATTACATGACAACATTGGAAATAAAAACACAACATTGTTTTTGAAAACTTCCTTTACATGACCAATACATTCCCTCGTACTTAGCATTGCATGGGATAACTTGAGGAAATGCATAAGAAAAGGTCGAGCTATATAGCCCAAAAAGGGATTAAACAAGGAATAACATGAAGAACACAATACATGTTAGGAAATAGTCATATCAATGGATCATAAAAGAAACAATGAACACAAAGTCAAGATATATCACGATTATCAAAACATGGAAATGTGACAAGAACACTTAACAATGTATTAGCATGAGCCATGAATCACTGCACATGGAGAATGAGTAAAACCTCATTGCAGTTGAATTAGCAAGACTCAACCCTCATTCCACTTGACATATCATGATACTAATCATTACTCAATGCATTAGACTTTTATCAAGGTGAACCCTTCTTAAATATTTCATTTCATGTATATGTGTACACATAGATCATACAAAATGGATTCAATAAACATCATAATTTATTCCATGATAAAGGAATGTGGAATTAATACATGATACATTATAATATATAATTAAATCTTCAAAAATTTATATACCCTTGATAGATAAATGGGCATGATATTCACTTCAAAATGAATTTTTCTTGAGAACAATCACATTGCAAATTCGGCAGCATAACAGTGTGACATAAGAATTCATAAAAATGGTTGATGAGAGATAAATTGTTGTCTCATAATATGTACATGAAATGGACAGTAATGGAGTCTTATAAATACATGTCCC
Organism: Viscum album; assembly: GCA_963277665.1. Taxonomy (NCBI): domain Eukaryota; kingdom Viridiplantae; phylum Streptophyta; class Magnoliopsida; order Santalales; family Viscaceae; genus Viscum; species Viscum album. The sequence goes on along the minus strand of OY728166.1, from coordinate 422,327,899 downwards.
AATAAATGTAATGGAATTTATATTCATAATACAAAACAATTGCTTGAATGTGAATGTGAAGAGATAAATTCCATACGGAATTTTTTCTTGGTAACGGGTGTACATGGGTGGAATTAATGAGGGATAAAGAGATATAACAACATTTAAAACATAGGTAAGGGAATATAAGGTTGGTGAGAAATCTGACACAAACATTTTTAATTGAATTTAAAAGGGTATTACAAAAAAAGAAACTTGGAAAAAAAGAAAGGAATGAATCCCTTACAGAATTATAGCATGGTGACTCGTAAACATAGAGGGAATATATGAGAGATAAAGGGGTATATCATCATTAAAACATTAAGGGTAATGTATAAGTAAGGTTCAAAATCATATCCCAAAAATTAGAATTGAAAATAAAAGTTCCATACAATATTAAGAAACATGGATAAAATGAGAAAGGAATGAATCCCTTACTTTTAAGTGTGATCCCAAAGGCTTAGGAGGGGCTTGAGAGAGGTTTATTTGGAGCTTGGGGAACCTTGGAAGGATTATAGAGTAATGAGAAAATATTATAGTCGATATCCAAGGTTTTGGAGTGAAGAGGAAGTGGGATATTGGGTGGGTTTATGTAGGAAAAATAGAGAATTATTTATTATTTGGGTTTTGAATACCACACATTAAACTAATAAAAGCAAAAAATATTCCATGGTTTTTTCCCATGGGGTTTTCCATAGGGGAGCAGAAAAAATATATTTTCTAAACCCAATTTATTAACATATTAAAATATTAGACTTTCTTATGTAGAGGTGAGTCACACTCTCAAAGAAATCATTTTAAAAGGGTAAAATGTTTTATAAGTCTTCGAGGTTCTACTATGTATTTGTAAAATAAAAAAATAAATATAAAATTGCATTATTTTAATGGTAAAACATATATTAGCAGAACACCCCACTTATAGTATTTTATTACATCACTATTGGGTCATTATGATGTCCTAAAACACATTATATAATTTAAAAATATTTAATTTTTACCCAAAAGTCGATTTCCTCAAAAAATTATGAAAAATTCACCATTGGGTAATTTCAATGTCCTGATTCCCAAAATAATAATTATTTTATAGATATTTTTTTCTAAATTTTTGTGTTTTTACATTTAAAATATAATTCAAGGGTTTTGATAAAAATAGATTTCAAACCATAATAAAAAATACAATTATATTAATAAAAATTATACAATCATTTATATTTAATAAAAATTAATTTAGTAATAATATTTCATAAAAACATTATATAATTCAAAAATCCATTAATTAAACTAAATATAATTCTTAATTGAATATTAAATAAAAATACTATTTGTTCTTTAAAAACCCTTTACAAAGTAAAAATAATAAAATGAATGTATATTTTTTATTATATAAAAAATAATGCACATAATAATAGTGTTGTAGTCTTGTTACATAAACCCTTATAACACCCTCATATGAACTAAGGGTAAGGTGTGCGATGGTGACAAACTCTTGGGGTGGTTCAGATAACATTTCTCGGGAGGTTATCTCTATTAACTTCCACTTCTCTAGTAGGTGGCTCCATTCGATCTTAACATGTTGAAGCTTGGCTTGGGATTTGTCAAGATTGAATCTGAGGGACGCTACCTCATTTTCATGCTCCAGCAAATGGGCTTTGTATGGATCAATTTTATTGTGTGAGTCCATCACTTCATTTATTTGAGTAAATTGGATTTGTTGAAGCCCTATATTTATACTAATAACGTGATCACTTTTCAATAACTATATTATAAATGCTCACAATTCATAATGGTATTTTAAAATCCAAAACATAAAACCATGAAAGTGAATAAGTTTTACATAACCATTTTACATAATAAATCATTTAATTATATCAAGAGGAATTTTTATTGATAAATGTTTGGATCATTTCACATTGGATAATATATTTCTATTTGAAACAAAAGATAACTGAAATTATGAATGAATCATGATATTAATTTTCAAAGGGATATTATATGAAACATATCAAATTAAATTGGTTCATGACAACAAATAAGTCTCAGTGGAATGTAAATTGAGATGAAATCCCTTAACACTTGGTAACATTTAATTCAAATCATATTAGATTAAATAATTCAAATTAAAACATAGATTATATTAATTAATTAATTATTCATGAAATTAAATTTTAAAGGGGTATTATATAAACCATATAAAATAAAATATTTTATTAACATTACAATATGCCTCAACAAAATGAAATTGAGATGAAATTCCTTACATTATGAAATTTTTTGGTTTAACACTAGATTATATCTAGTATAGGTGTTTTAATAATTTTATTAACTTATAAAGGAACCATATATATATATATATATTTTCAAATATTTTTTATATATAATATATTATCACATATTTGTTAATAATCATTTAGTATTTTCACTGTTTAAGGTGTTAATTTCCTTGTTTTTTGAGTTTGTTTTGAGTTGTTATTTTTTATTCATCACACTTCTTTCTCTGTTTAATAATCTCTAGAATTTAAAAAATTATTTAATTATGATATATATTAATTATATATATATTTATAGTAATCCATAAAAATTGTATTAGGAAAATAAATACACTATTCATATTGACGGTAGGTCGTACATATGCATTAACATAGTTTTAATTTTTTTATTGTATTAAATAAAATAAAAGTAATATATATATATTAACATTAGATTATAATTATTATATTATATGTATGAAATATTTATATTAAAACCATAATTTATACTTCCCATATAAAGTGTCAATGAATCACATCGTTTGGTGAGGCTTTTGTCCACTATAAACAGTAATGATGTTATTGTATGCCCAAAAAATGGAAAGATTGATGGTATGTGTTATATAAAAATTAAAGAATAATAAATACATAATATATTTCATATATATCATATATAAATATTATATCTATAATTATTCCAAACCATGAAAGGTGGTAATGAAAAAAAGATGACATCAGTTCCCAGGGTGATAATCCTCCTTACACATGACCAATGATTTTGTAACCCACATGATGGATGCATGTGATTTTTTAGATTTTAACCATATCATAACAATATATAAGTATATTTAATATATAGAAGATATTATAAAATCATTAAATGAATATAATTGAAGGGGTTTGGGGAAGAAATAATACATAAATGTTTGTTTATGAATGTAACCTCCTCTTTTAGTATCTACATTTAATTTTCACCAATGGACTTACATGGTTGGATTTATCCCCAAATTAAGAAATATAATATTTTTGGAATGAAATTTGGAAGTAATTTTTTAGGTTTTTTTCAATAAAAATGTTTGGGGGTTGTGAATTAGTGTGGAGAGTGAATTCATTTTAATAATGGAAGAGGAGTGACATTCTTATAATTAAACAAAATTATTCACTATTGGGATGCATCCCTTACCTAATAAACCTTCAATATTTAAAAATGATAGTTTTAATATGAATTATGTTCAACACACACCTTCAAAACGCCAAAAGAAACACATTTATTTTATTTTTCTCCTTAAATTATATGTTTTCATATTTTATCATTGCAATTTTTCATTATGCAAACTGGTTTTCTAACAAAAGTATTTTATAAATAATTATTAAAAAAAATAATTAGTGACATATAATTCGGAAACACTGATTCTATATATTATATCTAATTTATAAAATAAAAATATTATATTTCTTGGAAATTAATTTTAACATAAGCGTATATAATGCACAAAAATCATGCTTAAACCATAAGCACACTAATAAAGTTTTTAAAATTTATAGGCCAATATGTACATTATAAAAGATAAATTGGTCCATTAATATAAGAAAATTGATATTTATCCTAATCTAGATATCACTTGGTAGTATATAAGATTTTTGGTAATTTTAATTCATTTTCTACAATATAATTTATAATAAAATAACATTAATGTCAATTTTAACATTATTTATTTAATTCGAAATAAAACATATTAATGAAATGATGAAATTAAAATATATTTGTTCTAGACTAGTTTATTGTAATTTTATCATATAAAAAATTTATATAAGATAATAATTCATTAAATTTAATTCCATTTTAATATTTTTTGTATCATTTATTTTAGTTAATAATTAACTAAAAAATTTCTGCATTAGTGTTTCTAAACCATTTAAAGTATTTAATTCATATCCAAAAAATTAAAATAAATTATAATTATTGAAAAAAATCATTTATCGTTCAAAAGGATAAACATAACCCAATTTAATGGCTACTAGATAATTTTAATGGTCCAAATATGTCCATAAAATGGGTGTTGAAGGAGTGGTATGTAATTTTACACCTTTTATTCTATGTTTAACCTTTAATTAAGCTTGTTTTAACTCAATCACTATAATAAATCTTAAATATTTTCACTAATAATTAGGGTATATTTTTTTTCCATTAAATACATAATAAATTTTTATGATTCTAAACATGGAATCCATTTTTAAAAATTCATTTCTTAGAATTTGAAAAAAATAAAGTAAAATTAATCCCACATATATGATGAGAAAACATGGATTTAAAGTGAAAATGTTTGAATGTTTACTATGTTTTTATATATATATTCAATATAAAAACAATTTAAATGACCAAAAATGGATTAATATATCTGTAATTTAAATAATTAAACTTTAAAAGTAGTTTAAAATATAATTTAACATTATAAATTATTTAAACAATTATTCATATTTCAATTAGATTTAAGTATTTTACATTATTCATCAAAAATTAAACTTCATAAAAAAATATAAAAACATCACCCTATAATAATTTTTAAATTTTTATTTTAAAAAATAAGTTTATTTATTCAAATAAAATTTATTAAAGTGGAACAATTTGGTTTTAAAACACGTTTACCATAAAAAAGTAAACAAATATCCTTTAGAAAAGTACATTTTTATGCATAAAATTGAGTTTGTTATTATCTCATGCACATCAAATCAATTTTATGGAATTAAAAACATTTTTTAAATATATAATATATAAATTTTATTTTCATCATCAAATATTAAAAATTTATTTAATTTATCTTGAAAAAATGGATTTCTGTTATTGAAACACTTGATATCTATTCTTTCATTGTTCAAATTTCATTCATTTTCATGTTGACCATCTTCTCCATATTTATAATAAATTCCAAATCCTTCCAAGAATTTCATATGGTGATTCTTTCCACAATTATCACATTTGGGGGAATCCTTTGTTGGGAAATTCCTTTATCTTTAATTTTCTATGACATCATATTCTTATCTTACTTCCTTTAAAATCCATAATACTTAGACAATTACTTCTCTATCTTGGTAGAATATAAATCAATTTCATCGTATAAAGAGAAATTTTTGACACTAGTGCACTTTAAAGACTTGGATTAAGACCTTCAAATAAGTGGTTAATCAAGAACTACCTATTTCATATGTAATTTTTGAATGCTTAGTTATCCTTATTAAGGTAGATTCATAATATACAATACTAAATTATTATTTTTTGTTTTATTCAATGGAACATTCTCTTTATCTCATTTTATTTCTCAGGTGGGAAATATTTTTCAATGAATTTCTCATTAAAATATTTTCCTTCGATAAGCTCTTATTATTTTTCTTACCTAGTATTCTTGATCAACAACGACCATTTATCAGCATAAAAATTTAGATAATACTCTACAAGTGTAACATTTTTTTTATGATTTCATAATTCTATAACTATCATCTCTAAAGACTTAATACATTACATAGCTATATTGGATAAATAGTCTCAACAAATTATGTGGAATTCTATCAGATAATGTGTTCCATCATATGACAATATCCCTATGGAATAGTTTTCTCCATCTAGGAACGATTAATTTTTATAACTTGAGTAATCTTCCCAAATATATCCATAAATTTATCATTTAAAATACCATCTATATTATATTTTTAAGTATATAAACGTCTATAATGAAAAAAATTATTTAAATCATTCATGATATCAGGTACCATATATAAGAAATTGTTTATACCCGATTACCTCATAGAATTATGAACTATGTATAATTTTAAATAGTGAATAACAAAAAATTTAAATTGAATTTTCTATTCCTAGATAATCTCATAATCATTATAATGGATTCTTTTTGGATATACTTACATTCAAATTCATCATGATTGTTTGTAAAGAAATCTTGAATTATCCTAAGCATATCCTTTGAGAGTTCCAATGTAGGTCAGTAATAAAGAATGCTTTCATGTACCAAGTTACACTGAATTCAAGATAGGCGGACCCTTTTTAGAGTTACTACCAATAGGTACATCTATGCTAGAACCCCATCCACTTGTAGTATCCAGTAAAATATTTATTTATAAGAAGTCCTACATAATATATACCTTACCAAAATTCTTGGATATTTTTCTATATTTATACTCAAATTCTATCGTAGTGTTATGTTCCCTAATCTATTATTTCTTAAATATAATTTCCAAGGATTCTGCTAAACTTTTTCTAATAAAATATTTTGAGAACCTATACAAGTAGTTTGGAGATGGTGACTTACTTTATTATATTGGTATAGATAAAATATTCAAAACCAAAAGTACCGAGAAGTTTAATAGTTTTCAAAATCAAATACATATATGAAACCCATTTTACATTGGGAATATAAAATTAAACATAATACCTAGAAATTTAAAATGCTCAACATCATTGAAAAACCATTCCAAGAATTCATCGTTATATTATGAGGAAAGAAAAAGAATTATGATGAGCTCAAATGCTTAGTATGTTTTATATAATGTGGAATATAACATAAATAAATGATGAATAATCATCATAGCAAGGGAAATGATAGAAATAGAATCTAATTAATCAATAACATGAGAATAATACAGATGTAATAAAAGATGACGAAATAATGGATAATAAATAATCACATGTGATTGGGACATGACCATGGATATAATAAATATTCTAATAATCACATATAATATAAATATCAATGGAATGAATAATCTTTTTAATTTGAAATATCAAGATATATCAGCAGGATAGTTACTGTAAAGATATATCTTTAGGAATGTTTATGTTTGTAGGTAGAAAGCTATCGGATTTGACCAACTAATTCGTACCATGAGACCATCGATACATTGAGAATATTATAAAAAATGGTCACCAAACCATGTACTAAATGCCCAAAACATTCCTCATATATAGAATAATCAATTTTGATCATAAAAAATGTTCCCTATCAAATATCCATATTGAGTAAAGGATATATATTTTTCAATATTTCCCGAATATGTTATATAACATTATAAGTTATTACCATATATAAATATGGTACATGGATTAGAAAATAATAATATACATCATAAAATAATATTTATTTTAAAAATAATTATATTTACCAATGAAAAATTATTATAATTAAGAGATTTTGTGAGATAAAGTTAACAATAAAAAAGGAATTGAGGTTATATGATAACTCTTTCAACTTGTTAATTTTCAATTAAAATACCCTTGGATGATATAACTCATTGTGAAGCTTACATTACCATGAATTATGATTGAATCATGATACTAAATTTCAATAGGGTTTTATATAAAACACAAAAAAGTGAATTGTCACATAATAATAAATAAGTGTCAGTGGAATGTAAATTGAGACAAAATGCCTTACCACTTGGTAACTTTTAAATAAAATCCCCGTAGATAAAATAAATAATATTGTGACTTAAAATTTCATTTTGTATGATGTATTTATTATGATACATGTCAACGGGGAATTATATACACTATATAAAAGAAATTAGGTTAATAACATTACAATATTCTTTAATGAAATAAAATTGAGATGCAATCCCTTACCTTACGATTCAATTTTGTTGATCATTATTTAACCTTCTATATAATGGTTTTAATATTTTTATTAATTTATAACAGAAACATATTAATATTTATAATATCATATATGATATATTTATAATACCTTATCACTTGTATGTTAATAATAAATAATTATTTTTATTGTTTCGGGTGTTAATATCCTTATTTTCTGAGAATGCTTTGACTTGTTACTTTTTTTTGTTCCTATTACATCGATAAGGATTTCATCATCAACATAATTTAAAAAATGATGTAAATATATTATATATTGATTATATATTTATTTAGATTAATCCATAAAATTTTGTGATAGGAAATTAAATTTAATATTTATTGAGACGGTAGGTCGTACGTAAGCATGAACGCTATTTCCATTTTATTATCAAATTGAAAGAAAATAAGTAAATGATATATATATATTTATAATATTTTTATAATATATTTTTTATGTAATATTTATATATCATATTTGTATTAAAACCATCATCAATTCATTTCATATAAATCACAAATGAATAACATCACTTCGTGATACGGTAGTCCGTCGTACACACGAACGACATTATCATATTACCAAAAAATAGAAATCATGATGGTATGTGTCATATAATAATTATTTAATAATACATACTTAATAAATATCATATATATAACATATAAATTTTATTTCTATCATTATTTATATCCTTGAATGCTGGAAATGAAAAAATTAATGACATTGGTTCATGATGTGGTAGTCCATTGTGAATACGAATAATGATTTCATAACCCATTTGATTTTTGTGTCTGATTTTTTAGGAGCTAACACTAATATAAATATATCTAATTAAATTTATGGCATTGAGGTTATCATATAATCTTGATATGAAAATATCTAAATGGGTTTGAGGTAGAAATAAAATAAAATCCACCATTGATGAACATCACCTCTTCTTCAGGTATCTCCATTTGGTTTGTACAAATGAGTCAATTGGTTGGATTTATTCACAAAAATATGGTGTATAGGATAAGGGGAGATATTTTGGTATATTATTATAGAAAGGTTTGGTTGATACAAATGGCTTGGGAGGGGTGGAGAAGTGGGAAGTGTTAATTCTCTTTTATAATGGAGGAAGTGTGCATTCTTGTAAATACCCAAAAGTATTCACTATTGATAGGTTTAAATTAGCTACTATTTAAATTAACTAATATTCCTACAAAATATAAAAATAATATATTTTAGGGGGATTATTTTTGATAAAAACCTATAACACACAAAAAGAGACACATTTGTATCATTTTGTCCCTTAACATCTAAGTTTGTTAATTTTATCATTTTGGATTTTAATTATGATAAATAGTTTTCTAAAATAAGTATTTTATACATTAAGGCTAAAATAAAATTATCGTTGTTCTATAATTTATACCCACTAATTATAAATATTATCTCTAATTTATAAAATAAAAATCTAATATGTGTTTGAAATTAATTTTAACATAAGTGCAAGTAATGCACAAAATCATTTCTTTAACCCTAATCATGATAACATCATTTTTACTATGTCGAGGTCAATATGTTTCATATAAAAGTTAAATTAGTCCATTTTGGAACACATTTTATATTTTCTAATATTTTAAAATACCTTGTTTTAATATTTTTTTTATAGTAATTTTAGGTCATTAATTAAAATATCATTTATAATAAAATAACATTAATGTAACTTTTGATAATATTAATTTAATATGAATTTAAAAATATCAATACAATGATGGAATGAAAATATATTTTCTCCAAACAAGCATAACATGATTTATTTATATAAAAAATTAATTCAATACAATAATTCATTCAATTTACATCTTTATTAATAGTTTATTATCTTTTATTTTAATTAATTATTAACAAAATGGTTACTACATTTTCATTTATTAATTATTTAAAGTAATTAATTTATTTATAAAAAATTAAAATAAAATATAAAGATATAAAATATCATTTATATTTCAAAATTATATACATAACCAAACATATTTTATATTTTATCCTATTACAAATATTAATTGAAATTAAAAGAAAGAAAAAAATCTTTGTTGTATTTTTTGTCCCTAAACTAATTATATGGGTCACATTCATGGATTATTATCCTTATAACTAATAAATGTAGTGTATAAGTTGGTATGGGTCTAAATATGTCTAAATAATGGATGTTGGGGATGTTGTTATCTCATTTTGCACCTTTTATTCTATGTTTAGCCAATAAGTAAACTAGTTTTTTACATTAATCAATATAATTAATTTTAAATATTTTCACTAATAATTATGTTAATAATATAATTATAACATAACAGAAATTATAAGTTATTATGATTCAAAATTTTAAATTCATTTTCCAAAATTAATTTCAAGTAATTAGAATAAATAAATTTAAAATAAATCACAAAGATGTGAGATAACATGTTTTTGAAGGGAAATTGTTCAAATGATTACTATGTTTTTATAACTAAAATCAATATAAAAATTATTAAAATCATATAAATTGGTTTAATAATGATATAAATGAACTAATTAAACTTTTAAAGCAATTTAGAATATAATTTAACATTTTAAAGTATTTAAACAAATATTTGGTTTTCAATTAAAATTAAAATTTTCACAATTCCTCAGAAATTGAATATTATCATAAACTGGATATTCTCAAAAAATAAAAAAAAATTAAACATAAGATAATTTTGAAATTAAAAACTAAAAAATTATGTTATATTTAATTTCTTTAATACTATCAAACATTGGTTTTAAAACATGTGTCCAATTAAATGGTGACAAATATGCCTTTTAAAAATTATAGCTATTTATTTGTACAATTGGATTCATTATTATATTATGGCTATAAAATATATTGGATGAATGTAAAATAATTTTATTAGATATATAAAATATAAATATCATTATGATAATCTTATAATAGTAATTAGTTTAACTTATTTTTTATAAAATTTCTTTGTCACATAAAAATAACGTCTTTATAAAAACATTTCCTTCATATTCAGTTGTATTTTATATTATTTTCAAATTTACTGGTAATAAATGAATTAATTAAAATATTTTCTTAATTATTTAATCCTATTTATAAACTCCAATTCACCTTCTAAGAGATAATATTCATTTTAAATAAAAATATTAATAATATTTAATAAAACTTAGTCTCACATGTAATGAAATCTATTGAGGTAAGTCATTATTACGTGTAATGAAAGCTAACTAAATCTTATATTCATTGAAATATATATAACATATTTAATTTATTTAAAATATTGAATATATTTTAATGTCTTGAGGTATTATATTCCCTTTCTATGCTTGGTGATGTGTGTCATACATGGTTTAGAATAAAATGTTATCATTTTTTAATTTTTGGGTGTAGCAACAAATATTTCCAAATGTCCACATATTTTATGGTTTTAAAGGAGGAGTTCTAAATATAGGAATCTGATAGGATTTATACATTTTTATTTAAAAAAATATACCTTATTCTTTGGTTTACCCACATTAATTCTAATTTTACCTTTATCAAGGTAACATTATTTTATTGTTATTTCAATTCATTATGACATTAAAATAAGTTGAAATTGTTATCTTATAATAATTTTTATGACTAAAAATACGGAATCTATTTTATTAAATGAAATTCTGAAATTTTTTAGAAATTATTTTAAAACGATACCTATGAAATATGATGAAAATTAGTTTTCTAGAAAAAACAATTCTTTGACTATAAATGGTTTTATAAAAAAAATAAAATAAAATATCTTTTACAGTTAAAATAATTAGATTGTTGATATAAAATGAACTAATTTTACCTTTCAAACCATTTTAATACAAAATTGATAATTTCAAATTCTTTAAAGGAAAATTGAATTTTCAATAACAATCATTATTTTTCACTATTTTACGAAAAATTAATAATTCTAAAAGACTCTAAAAAATTAACTCTAAAATAATTTTTAGAGTTTTAATAAAAATAAATTTATTTCATGAAATACATTTTAAAAAATCATACGAAATTAATTATATTATTTTGTCTCAGAAAGTAAGGAATCTTTTTGTTGTTTTTTTGGAGAATATAAATATATACTAAAATATTAAATTTATAGTTATTAATGTATTTTATTTATAAAAATCCATTATTCAAAATTTATGAAATGTGTTTCTTCTAATTATCTCAAATAATTTAATAGATAGTTTATAATGGTATACTATATTATGGTTAATTTATACTCGGATTGGAAGGAAACAAATGCTATTGAAGAATATAAAGTCATTTGAAGAGAAGTGTATCATAATATAACTGGGTGTTAAATTATTCCACCATTAAAATGAATTTCACCATTTTAATCTCATCACTATGATACATAAAATTATAATATCCCTATTTCATTACATCCTTAGGATCCCAAGTAGCATATTTGAATTTATAATTACTCCAAAAAACATTATACTTGGGTGTAGTCTTGTTTCGTATGAAATTATCTATGCAAAAATTATTCTTACTGGATTTTATTTATAGTAAAGGAAATTCTTCAGCCTAAGAACCTTTGATTTTAGTATATGTGACATATCTAGTATATAATTTCTCTATAGAGTGAAATGTAACACATCATGAACTTGATAGAGATTTAGTATATGTTCTAAGTGAATAGTCATTGTCCTTACTCAACCAGTAATTTGAAAGGGGCCAATCTAACTAAGGTACTTATTTCCATTATTTAGAAATATGATAATATTATTCTGTAGAGAAATTCATAGAAATACCGTCAAGTGATATCAAATTCAATATTTAACTACCTATATTCAATTTATATTTTCTATCATATTTATGATACCTCGATGTTCTACTACATTTTTATTAATTTCATTGAATTTTTTAACTAGCATAGGTCCCAGTAGATTTATGTCTCCAAATTCATCATATCACAATGGATTTGTCCAAAACTTTTCCCATAGTTCTTTATAAGGATACATCTGAATGCCCAACTTAATGATATTTTTGTAAGAAAACTCGACTAAAAGAAAAACATAATCCCAAAATTCATATAATCAATAGAATAAGTCCTTATATTAGCCTCTCATATGTGAATGGGAATCTTAGACTGGCCATATATCCGACGTTGATAGGTTTTACTAAAACAAGACTCAGAATCCAAAGCTTCCTGAAGCTTTATCCAGAAATTTGAAGAATACCTCTGATCTCATCTAGGTAAAATTGAATGTTGTACTCAATGGGACATTAAACTTACATAATATATATTCTAAGAATATTATCTGGTGATAAATATTCAAACATATAAATTAGGTTTTCTGACATTGTATGGTGATGAACCACAAAGAATATTTATTTAAGGCCTTTAGATGTTTTTGGTAGTCTAATGAATAAATCCAGGATTATTTTTCCAATTTGTTTCTACTGTAAGTAAATTTTTTTACATACCATTATAATTATATCTCTCAACATTATCCTGCTATCATACCAAGCACTTAGATAGGTAATATGAAATATATCCCAATATGTATTCCCATTATAAATACCCTTACATATATTTATTTTTATTTTTTACTTCTAGGATTAAAATTTAATGATGAACAACAAGATTCATCCAAAAATAATTATTCTAATATAGTATGAAAGAATCAAATTCATGTTTCTTAGACCTTGTCATTCCATCACAATCAATGTTTAACTCAGGAAAATTTCTCCACTTTTATTCCATCTCTAAATAATCCATATATGCCTATGTTGGACTCCTCATGTATTAATCATGTCTTAATGATCATAAATCTTATTCAGTCTATAAACCTTGTTAACTCTATGAAATCTACATCACATAAAATGCACCATTGCTTAGTAAAATCTATCCAACGCTCTTAATTGAAATACACTAGTTTTGGTTACTTTATACTATCTGTTGATCTACTTTATAATGACTTATATGAAAAATGTTTGAGTTTAATCCATTCCATAAATATCAATGCTTAAATCTGAATATAGATATTTGCCTAAGTCTAAGACACCGTGAACTAGACACCGTGGCATCCAGACACCATGACATCCAGGAACCGTGACATCCAGACACCATGAACAAGACATCTTGAACCAGACAATGTGAACAAGACAACGTGCACCAGAGACCGTGAACCAGACACCGTGAACAGGACACCGTGAACCCGACACCATGAACAAGACACTGTGAACCAGCCACCATGAACCAGACACTGTGAAGAAGACACTGTTAACCAGACATTGTGAACTAGAAACCCTAAACAAGACACCATGAAGAAGACACTATGAATAAGAAACTTTGAACCAGACACCGGGACCTAACCCCATGAACGAGACACTGTTTCCATGACATAGTGTGACACCATTTCATAATATGTTTTTTCGTCTTTTGATTTAACTTCTAACATTATTATTTAAAGATTTTAAATGCACCAACATAATTAATATTTCTTTATAGACATGTCATTTGACAGTATGAGGTATGAGGTACAAAAGACATGCAACCTATCGGCTCAAACACATGCACTCCAAGAGAAAAGAGTAATCCCCAGAAACAAAGAATGGAGGAATGATACTAAAAATAAAAACATAATAATGGGCGTGAGCATGAAAACATAATACACTCAGAGAATTCTTGATGAAATAATTGTCACATGAAACTCAACGCTACTGGAGAACACATGAAGATAAATTGAATCCTTGAATTTAGAACATCTTCACTCTGTCAAATATCACGAAGAACACAAGATAGATTTGTCTAACTTGTGACACTTGGTTTTCCATACGAGGACTTGATTTCTTCATCTATTTCATCTCATAAGTCTAGAACTACAAAGACTAACATTCAGAGAATTTCAAATCCAATTTCAATGTTTCTTCTCTACTGTGTATCTTTTTTCTATCTTTCGAGTAGTGTGTGTATATGTATAACAGCACACTCGGTCTCTTGCATTAAACTAAAGGATATATGTAGAGACCCAAAACTTTACGTACATATACATTACAATACATTTTAGGAATACTTAATACATAACAAAAACCAACACTCAAGGACCATAATAATTTAATGTCTTTGGATACTTGGAATATAAAATCTTAATCATGTTGAAAGATCTTAAAAATCTCCAATAACGATCTTCCCCTTCTTGTTTCCTTACATAAAACCTTTCCTTTAATCTTGGGGGAAAAGAAAACATAAAAATGGTGAGCTAAAATTATCAGTAAGGGTATGAATGGAGAAAATAAAACAAACCATATAAATTTGAACTAAAAAACATGAAAATAATTTTTATACATCAAGATCTTGAGCAATGACATAAAACATTGTAGTATGTAGGGGATAGATCATAATGGAACATCAATCATGATAAAATACAATGGGAATAAAACTTGTAATTGTGGAAAAACATTAAGCACATGATATGATTTCCATAGTATCCAAGGCATTGCTCCCAAGAGCATCTTAGTGGATGAAGTCCCTTACGGAACCGAGTTTACTTTCCATTCCAGCCCTGTATTACTGAACTGGATTTACATTCCATTTCAGTCTTATCTTTCTCATGAGATATAAATCTTTACCCAATGCATTAGAGGTATATATATTTCTCACCCATCTCATAATTAAATCATTCTTTCATGGGCCACAAAATCATAAATCACACATCATAGCATAACCCATGTAATAAAATGAGATTATTAAACATCATGCCATCATAACATAATACATATAAAAACATGGGTATCATTTCATCATAAGAAGAATCAAACCACGTAAATAATGGAGACGTTATACATGAAACAAAAACATATTAAATAATTTCATTTTTAGATGGAAAATAGTTTTGATAAAACACTTAAAATGAAATCTTGATGAAAATATCTTTTCTTCTTAAAATTCAATTTATTTTCACAAAATGACATGAAATATTAAAAGAAAATGTTTTTTTGGAAATAATAATGCAATATTGTAGTGGAAGATTCATGAAAATGAGGCGTTATGAAACCGTAAAAATCTGTTAACCCGTATAAGTTTAAAATAACATTCTCCTCGTACTTTTGTCGGAAAAGTCAAAAAGTTCCTCATGTGGTAAAGAAAGGTAAGATTCATTTCGTAACATGTGGTAAAATTCAAAAATGGGTACAAAGGCCATTAAACATACATGAAAACTTTTTTAGAAAACAGGGACATGGATGATAACAAAAACCCCAATAAATACTTACGAATAAACAATCTCGGATAAGAGTGAGATTGGAATAGTTATCCCTTACCTTAGGTCTGATATACTTCGTACGTATCCAAACATCCTGTATAATGATTTGAATATTATCATTTACTTCTTACAGAATCATATTCATTGTTAAGATATCATATATTGTTCACTTATGACTTTATATTATCCGTTCTTTTGTAAATCCATGTTAATGAAGTGTTTTGGGTAAAACCGTTTCATTTATCAAACATGTTTCGAATTTTTGTTCTTGATATTATTAATTATATCTTGATTTCATTAATTGCATAATTTGAAACATGATTTGTATATAATAAATATCTAGTATATACATATATATGATATATTGATAAATGGAATGAAATACACCATTCATGGAGACAGTAGGTCGTACGTACGCATGAACGTTGTTTTCGTTTCCTTATTTAATTGAATGGAATTAAATAAATGTCATAAATATATATATACATAAATAATTTAGCATTATTATGTCATATATTTCATTATTATTCATTATATATACTTTATTATCTTTCATGAATGGTTAACATGAAGAATGAATCTTATCGAGTCTGTAGAGACGGTAGTCCATACGTATGCACGAGCGATGATATCGTTCCCATGATCGTGGAATTGAATTTAAGTGTATGTATAATATTTCATTAACAATATAACTTTTAAATAATCACATATAGTTATTATTTACACCATTATACCCATCCAAGTAAGGTGGTGGTGGAAAACAGATTACCCCACGACGTGGAGACGGTATTCCGTACGTACGCACACGCGGTGACTTCATTTTCCGTAGGATGGATAAAACATGAAATAGGGTTGTTTCTCAATTATAATAACATATCAGTATATGAGTGATACTTATTTTATTACTTCATAATGAAACAACTAAATAAGAATAAGTAGAAGAAGAAATAAATTTGAAATAATTGGTAACAGATATTACCTCTTCTTCGATATGCCTCTTTGAAACCTCCATTTAGGGCACTAAGATTGGCCTTTGAAAAAGATCAGTACCTATAGGATGTTTCTAGGAAAGTATATAAGGTAAAGGGGCAGGGTTTGGACGATCTTGAAGGCTCAATGTTGTTTAAAGCGGAGAGGGAGGAAGTGCCCTTTTATAAGGGAGGAGAGGAGCACCTTTGGAATCCTCAAAAATATTAATTTAATATAAATTCAAAACCCACATAAAAACCTCCAAAAATGACTCAATTCGAATATTAGATGCGATGGGGTTGTAATCTCATCAAAAAATCAAATTTATACATGTTTTGATATTATTTTAAACCTTATCATTTGGATTTATATTTATTTAATCTATTTAATTTTATTTGTGGTAATAAAATTATAAATTATAAATGGTTAAAAATATTCACTTATGTGTTATTAATTTTCCATAATTGGATATTTTATAACATTGGAGAATATATAAATTTAAATTTATAATTTTTAAATATTTTTGTGATTTTTAAACAATTTAATAATATAGTATTTTTATAAAATAACAATAGTGTCAATTTTGACACTATTATTTATTAGAATTTAAATAAAATCCACACCGAGTATATATTCGAACTAAAATATTTACAAGGTTTATAACATGTCATATTCATCTATAAAATTAGTATATCTCATAAAATAGTTCATATAATATTTATGTTAAAATTTAATAAAAAAATTATTTGATACTTCTCTTAATAAAATAATTTTTTCAACATTTTTGTATAATTATTGAATATACTTATTTGTTTCATAAAAATTAAAAATAAAATACTAGGACGAAGATAAATTCTATATATTGCATAATGATACTTTTAGTCGGATTTAAATTCTAAAACACCCAACTTTTAAAATGTTATATTTATTCAATTATGAAGGTGACAACTTTGACATCATTTAAAATAAAATAATATACGTGTCATAATCTATTTTATAAGACTCAAAACAGTCATATATTCGGTAATTGGATGCTTATGGTGTATATATACACTACCAATAAGTTTTTTTTTCAGGTTTGTGAGTATTTTAATGGGTATTATTATTTCAATAAAAACTATATTACTTATTTTTCACTAAATAAATAATTTATGTATCATTAATGTATAAGATAGTAAGGTAATTAAATATCTCATAAAAATTATAAATAAATAACCATGATAAAGATAAACATTTTATCATTCAAATGAGTCTTTATAACAGAATTTATATTCTGTATAAAATTTTATTAAAAATACTTTAATTATTAAAGTTGAGTGATACATATTTCACTTTCTTTTAAATAAAATAAACTAAAGGTCTTAATCACCTCCAAGTGGGTTCCAATGGATTCCATTTAGACCCGAATATTCCTTAGGACAAAAGATAAGCATCCAAATATATTAAGACAAGTTTTATAGTAATTCTATAATATTATATTTACCCTTAATTGCCCGATTTACCTTTTACGATGGTAAATACAATTTACCGTATTTACTATTCATAATGGCCAAAAATAAAAAGTAGCCTATTAACATAATTTGGACCCACTTATTACAAATTTTGGAATCCATTTTTATAAATTAAATACACCAAATTTTCAGAAATTAATTTAAAATAAATCCCATTGTTAAGAAAATGATTTTTAAAAGTTAAAACATTGCAAAAGATTGAAATGATTTTACCAATGAATTCAAAGTAAAATAAATGATAATGACATAAATTTTATTAAATGGTAAAAATATATTCTATTTATACTTTAAAACCATTCAATATTATAATTTAATTATATAAACTATTATGATGAAAAAATTTGTTTTTAATTAAAATATAGCCTGTTTTTACTATTCATTAAAATATGAAAGTTATCAGAAAAATATAAAAACATTATCCAAGGTAAATTTTTATATACTGATTCAAAAATAGATGTTTAATTTGTACAATTTAACTTATAAACTTATCAAAAATTATATATCAAATGGGTGCGCCATCAAATGGCGACAAAACTGCATTTTTTGAAAAATAATTATTTTACACGAAACATTTATTTTGTTCTCATACCATGTTCTAGAAAATGTGTAAGATGAATAATAATGTTATAAAATTAAAAATTTAGTCAATACTATTCATAATGGCTAGTTTATAATAATATTATAACCATATATCATTGTTTAGGGAAACCCGATATTACATACAACACACGCTATTGAAGAAGGTCGTGATTGCGTGTAATGCAAGCCAAGTTAGAGTTGTGTGTAGTGCAAGACTCCTTTGTTATATCGTATAACATAATCCAACCATATTTCATTTATATATTGAATATATATATATATACACTCAATGTTGCATAGAATAACTACTATCAAACGAACTTGAAATTGTGTGTAACACGATCCAAGAATAGTGTTGCGTACACTGCAAGCTAATACAGTGTTGCGTGTGGTACAAGTTAGTTTTGGTGTAGCGTATAACACAAGATATCAATGAAATTAATATAATATTTCGCATAAAATCTCAGGGTGTTACATTTTACCCCGTTAAAATGATTTTTTGCCTCGAAATTCGTTGGGGTTATAAATGGTTTACTACTTGAAAGTTTCTTAAATAGAAACCCACATCGTAAAAAGGAATACCAAAACATATCTTTAAAAACTAAAGTATGAAATGTAATGGTTACCCAAATTAACTAATCACTAGGTTTCCACATAGGATAACATAGGTGGAAATATGGATATGAAAGATAAATATAACCATCATGTTTTGATGGAGAGTGGTAGAGAACATGGCTAAGAAAAAGCCAAAAATCACAATGCCAAAAATTTGTGATGATCTAAGGTACCATCAGATTAATCGAATATGAGGACACTAGGAAAACATTTTGGGTTTTCAAGATCATTTCCCTAAATTTGATGAATTAAAATAATTACTTACACAATTTTAGCACAATTTTACTGTTGTTCGTGCCTTGAACAATTTCCACTTCATCTCTTAAAGAAATGAAGTTGAATCTGTTATTCGTGAAGTGTTAGCAGATCATGCGATAGAATAATAGGTCATTACATCTATCTCAAACATAAGGTTAGCAAAGGTTATATACATAAGTCCATATTATGTTGAGTTTAACTATATACGGCTTAAAAAAATGGACTTATACTTTTTCTATCATACCAATTAATAAAATAAAACTAGTTTCTACTAATAGGGGACTTCCTATAGGAAATTGGTAGGCGATAAAGGCTTGTCGCACTTCAGTTGTTGGTTCGATTCCGACAGCCTGGTCCGACGTGAAGGGTTGTCTCCCATCCTACAAGATTTCCTTTTTCTAAAACTACATAATTATAACATTTCATCAATAATATCGAGAATAGTTATAGCCTTAAACAATAGTAACTTATGTCCAACATAATCCATTTCAAATCTTTAGGCTTATCTGAAATATTTTTGTCTAAGATCATAGAATAAAGAAAACAATTACTAGAAATGTCATCTACCAA
This sequence comes from Viscum album, assembly GCA_963277665.1. NCBI lineage: Eukaryota > Viridiplantae > Streptophyta > Magnoliopsida > Santalales > Viscaceae > Viscum > Viscum album. The sequence continues at coordinate 422,307,241 of OY728166.1, read as the reverse complement.
GCATGTGAATACAATCATTTATCCCTAATATATTTTGTTGGTCACATTCCAATCATGTGAATACCTTAATCATGTTTTCTCTTGAAACATAAATTATCATAGAACCGTAGTGAACTCATGAATGTTTTCAAAAGTTAACTCTTTCCACATACCAAAATCCAAAAATTTATATATACTCAAACCAAGATATCACTTTTTCCTTATATTAGTCATGAGCTCATGATTACTATTATACATATTAATTTCTACTTATCCCTTCATTATGTTCATTTCATCTGCTTTCCAAAAATATTTCAATCACTTTTCATGGTTACTGATGCCATATTCTTATGGAAAACCATAATGGACCAATACATAGATGTTCTAATATACCATAAAAGTACCTCAAAAAAATCATTCTTGAATACAAATATATAAACACTTCAATCCATCCTCTTTAATTATTGTCATGGAATAAGTCCTTCCTTGATTTAGAAGTAACTTCTTAGGTCAGGGCATTGAGATGGGTAATGCCCATATTCTCCATAGAGAAGACATTGGACTCCATAACAGTCTGTCACTCTATGACCCTTTTCTCCACATAGATAACATCTTCCCCTCCATTTGAGGTATTCCTCAAGGTTCTTCTTCCCTTCTTTATAAATCTCAATATTCCTTTGTCTACGCTCCTCACCATGCGAACATGCATAAAATTCCATCTTCCTCTTATTTTATGACTTTGGAATACAACTAAAGTTTACCTTGTTAATCATATATCGAGATGACTGATTCGAAATAATCACGATATCTTTCTCTTAAAATGTAACATAATTTCATATCATAGTCACCAATTTGTCCATTGGAATCAATGTTAATTGAATTCCTTCTTGTTCCCTCTGTTGACTAAGACTAGAAACCATAGTGTAAGAAACAGTTAAAATAACAAGGAACCACATAATCATAAAAAGTCACTAATGGGATTTCTAACTTATCAAAAATTCTTTAATCCATGACACCTTAGGTTCACCCTAGGTTATTCATGATCATAAACTTAATTCTAGGACTCTAACATATACGTATACTTAAACTTAGGGACATCCCTAGACATACGTTAGAAATATCTCTAGGGATTTCACTAAAGTTTTCGCATCCTAGTTTCCAATGGTTGACTAAACCATTCCTCTGATACCAACTGTAAAGACCCAAAACATGACGTACATGGACTTTAAAATACATTTACGGAATACTTAATACATAATAAAAACCAACACTCAAGGACCGTAATAGTTTAGTGTCTTTGGAAACTTGGAATATAAACTCTTAATCATGTTGAAATATCTTCAACAACTCCCATAACGATCTTCCCCTTTTTGTTTCCTTACCTAAAACCTTTCTTTTAATGCTGGTGGAAAAGAAAACATAAAAAGGGTGAGCTCAAATTATCAGTAAGGGTAATCATGGAGAAAATAAAACAAACCATATACATTTGAACTTAAAAACATGAACATAATGTTTAAACATCAAGATCTTGAGCAATGACATAAAAAATGACAGTACGTAAGGAATATATCATAATGTAACATCAATCATGATAAAATAGAATGGGAATAATACTTGTAATTATGGAAAAACATTAAGCACATGATATGATTTCCATAGTATCCAAGGTATTGCTTCCAAGACCATCTTAGTTGACAATGTCCCTTACTGAATCGGGTTTACTTGCCATTCCAACCCTATATTACTAAACCAGATTTCCATTACATTTCAGCCATGCCTATCTCATGAGATATAAATATTGACCCAATACATTTACGGGAGATATATGTCCCATGCATCTCTTAATGAAATCATTCTTTTGTGTGCCATAAAATCATAAATCATACATCATAGCAAAACCCATGTAATAGAATGGGATTCTTAAACAGCATTCCATCAAAACATAATCCATATAAAAAAATGGATATAATTTCATCATATGAAGAATCAAACCATTTAAATACTAGAAACATTATACTTGAAACATAAACATATTAAATAATGTCATTTTTAGATGGAAAATAGTTTTGATAAAACACTTGAAATGAATTCCCGAGGAAAATATCTTTTCTTCTTCAAAATAATTTTCTTTTCACAAAATTCCATGAAATATTAAAAGAAAAGGGATTTTTTGGAAATAATCATGCAATGTTATAGGGTAATATTCATGAAAATGAGGTTTTATGAAACTGTAAAAATCCGTTCACCCGTATAAGTAAAAAATAACATTCTCCGTGTACTTTTGTTAGATAAGTCAAAAAGATCCTCGCATGGTAAACAAAAGTTATATTCCTTTCATAACATGTGGTAAAATTAAAAAATGGGTAAAAATTACATTAAACATACATGAAAACATTTATATAAATAGGTACATGGATGGTAACAAAAACCCCAGTAAATACTTACAAATAAACAGTCTCGGATAAGAGCGAGATTGGAATAGTTATCCCTTACCTTAGGTCCGATATGCTTCGTATGTATCCGAAACTCCTGTATAATGATTTAAATAATGTCATTTACTTATTACAGAATCATATTTGTTGTTATGATACCAGATATGGTTCACTGATGACTTTATATTATCCGTTCTTTGGTAAATCCACGTTAAAGCAACATTTTGGGTAAAATTGTTTCATTTATTGTACGTGTTTTGACTTGTTGTTCCTGATATTATTACTTATATACTGATTTAATTAATTTAAGAATGTAAAAAATTATTTATATATAATAAATATACATCATATACATATATATGATAGATTGATAAATGGAATGAAATAAACGGTTCATGGAGACGGTAGGCCGTACGTATGCATGAACGTTGTTTTCATTACCTTATTGAATTGAATGGAATTAAATAGATGTAATAGATATATATATTTATATATACATAAATCAAGTAGAATTATTATGTCATATATTTCATTATTATTAATTATATAGACTTTATAATCATTCATGAATGGTTAATATGAAGAATGGATCTTATCACGTTCATGGAGACGGTAGTCCGTATGTAAGCACGAGCAATGACATCGTTCCCATGATCATGAATTATATTGAAGTTTATGTATACTATTTCATAATCAATATCACTTTACAATAATTCATATAGTTATTCTTTACACCATTATTCCCATCCAAGTAAGGTGGTGGTGGAAAACAGATTACACCACGGCGTGGAGACGGTATTCCGTACGTACGCACCCGTGGTGATTTCATTTTCCGTAGGATGGATAGAAGGTGAAATAGGGTTGTTTCATACTTATATTAACATATAAGTATATTATTGATACTTATGTAATTACTTCATAGTGAAACAACTAAATAAGAATAAGTAGAAGAAGAAATAAATTTTAAAGAATTGGTAACGGATATTACCTCTTCTTCGACACGCCTCTTTGAAACCTTCTCTTAGGGAACTAAGATTGGTATTTTAAGAAGACCAGGACCTCTAGGATGTTTCTAGGGAAGTTAATAAGGGAAATGGTCAGGTTTTGGCCGAGATTGAAGGCTCAAAGCTTTGTAAAGATGAGAGGGAGGAGGTGCCCTTTTATAAGGGAGGAGAGGGGCACCTTTGGAATCCTCAAAAATATTAATTTCATGTAAATTCAAACCCCAAATAAAAACCACCAAAAATGACTCAATTAGAATATAAGATGATATGGGGTTGTAATATAATCAAACAATAAAATTTAGACATGTTTGGATCTTATTTTAAACCTTATCATTTTGATTTATCCTTATTTAATCTATTTAATTTTATTTGTGGTAAGAAAATTCTAAATTTTAAATGGTTATAAATAATCACTTATGTGTTATTAATTTTCCATAATTTGATACTTTATGAATTTTTTGACTATATAAATTTATATTTATAATTTTTAAATATTTTTGTGATTTTTAAACAATTTAATAATATGTTATATTTATAAAATAACAATAGTGTCAATTTTGACACTATTAATTTATTTGAATTTAAATAAAATACAAATAGAAGATATATACGAACTAAAATATTTAATTGGTTTATAACATGTCATATTCATCTATAAGATTAGTGGAGAATAGAAAATAGTTAATATAATATTTTTTTTACTATTTATAAAACCATTTATTTGATACTTCTCTTAATAAAATAATTTCTACGACATTTTTTTATAAAAATTAAATATACTTATTTTTTGCATAAAAATTAAAAATAAAATACTTGGATGAAGATAAATCCTATATATTGCATTAGAATACTTTTTTCCTAATTTATATTCTAAAACACCCAACTATTAAAATGTTATATTTATTAAATTAGGAAGGTGATAACTTTGACATCATTTAAAATAAAATAATATAAGTGTCATAATCTCTTCTATAAGACTCAAAACAGTAATTCATTCGGTCAATGGATGCTTATGGTGTATATATACACTACCAGTAAGTTTTTTTCATGTTTTTGAGATTTTTAATGTGTATTACTATTTCAATAAAAACTATATTACTTATTTTTCACTAAATAAATAATTTCTTCATCATTAATGCATAAGATATTAAGGTAATTAAATGTCTCTTAAAAATTATAAATAAATTAACATGATAAAGAAAAACATTTTATCTTTAAAATGAGTCTTTATAACCTAATTTATATTCTGTATAAACTTATATTAACAATACTTTAATTATTATAGTTGAGTGAGACATATTTCACTTTCTTTTAAATGAAATAAACTAAAGGTCTTAATAATCTCCAAGTGGGTTCCAATGGATTATATTTCGACCCAAATATTCCTTATAACTAAATATAAGCATCAAATTATATTATGAAAAGTGTTAGAGTAATTTTATAATATTATATTTACCCTTAATTACCCGATTTACCTTTTACTATGCTAAATAAAATTTACTGTAGTTACTATTCATAATGCCCAAAAATAAAAAGTTGCCTATTAACATAATTTAGTCCCAATGATTCCAAATATGGAATCTATTTTTTATAAATTCAATTCACAGAAGCTGAAAAAATTAATTTAAAATTTATCCCGTTAAGGAAATGAGTTTTAAAAGTTAAAACATTAAAAAAGATTGAAATGATTTTACCTATGAATTCAATGTAAAATCAATTATAATTACATAAATTATATTAAATGGTATAAATATATTGTATTTATAATTTAAAACCATTCAATATTATAATTTAACCATATAAATTATTAATATGAGAAAATATGTTTTTAATTAAAATATATCGTGTTTTTACTATTCATTAAAATATGAAAGTTATCTAGAAAAATATCAAAACATTATCCAATATAAATTATTATATCCTGATTCAAAATAAGAAGTTTATTTTGTAAAATTTAACATATAAAATTGTCAAAAATTATATTTAAAATGGATGCGTCATCAAAAGGATGCAAAACTGCATTTTTGGAAAATATTTAATTTACCCGAAAAATTAATTTTGTTCTCATACCATGTTCTAGAAAATGAGTAAGATGAATAATAATGTTATAAAATTAAAAATTTAGTTAATAATATACATAACGGGTAGTTTATAATAATATTATAACCATATATCATTGTTTTGGGAGACCCGATATTGCGTACAACACACGCTATCGAAGAAGGTCACGATTGGGTGTAATGTAAGCGAAGTCCGGGTTGCATGTAGTGTAAGACTCCTTTGTTATATCGTATAACAAAATCCAACCATATTTCATTTATACATTGAATATATACATATATATATACACTCAATGTTGTGTACAATAACTACTATCTAACGAACTTGAAATAGTGTGTAACACGAACCAAGAATAGTGTTGCGTATACTGAAAGCAAATACAATGTTGCATATAGTACAAGTTAATTTTGGTGTAGCATATAACACAATACATCAATGAAAATAAAATAATATTTCTCATAAAATATCGGGGTGTTACAATACAAGATATACTTACTAAAACTTCTATTTATACTTGTGTATACCCACAAATAAGTGTGGAAGAGGTCCACATGTGGCTTGGTTGTTTGTACCCCCAAAGAACTGTGGAAGAGGTCCCTGTGTGACCTTGACAGTTCTGTGAACTATTTTTTACCCTTGATCCAAGGTGTGGATCATGTTTATTTATATAAACTTCTTGGTGGAAGGTGATCACCAAGTGGAGTGGATTAGGCCTATTCTTGAGACTTAACCACTTGTTTCATATCTGATGTGCTACTTAATTTATTCTTCTCTATTTTACTACTTTACTGTCTAATTTTGAAATCACTAAATTCACTTTGATATTTAATCTTGGAAAGATGTTATAATTTTTTTATCTTAGTATAATTGTGCGAAAAGTAAAATTAATAACTTATCATAATAATACTAAGAACAAATCAATATTTTAATAAATTATTCAAATAGTAAAACTACTATAACAGTATAACCTTGATTAACTAGGCTGTATTTAACCTTTTGGGGAAACCTCCTTAAGAATAATTTTTAAACAAAAAATTTTATATTTACTCAATTCACCCCTCCCCTCTTGAGTAAACTACTCTGACTAATATTTGGTATTATAGGTTGTTTATTAAGGCGTTGTTTAACCTTATTCAACTTTGTAGAAGAATATGTCCATGTAAAATATGATTAAACAAATCCACATGAGCTGAAAACCATTCTAGAGAACCTGGGGAATGATTTATCAAATTTGAACATTAATACAAAATCCATAGACCGTCCTGTGAAAGAATCTGTTAAAGCTACCTGTTCTGGAATTTATTTAGTCTCAAGTCACAATAATCCAGAACCTGTTTATGAACCTGAAGTCACCATTCTATCATTTTCTAGAGCTATTATAACTCTTAAGAACCATCCTTTAGATGATATTGTAGGATACCTAGACAAAGGAAATCAATGTAGAGCTTCTCTTTTAAATCAGGTTGCACATCATGCCTTCTTGTCACAACATGAGCCTAAAAACATTAATGATGCAATCAATGATGAATTTTGGGTTATGTCTATGCAAGAAGAACTTAATCAGTTTGAAAGGAACAACGTTTGGAAACTTGTTTAAAGGCCTAAGTACACATTCACCATAGGCACTAAATGGGTGTTTATAAATAAGGTAGATGAAGTTGGTAACATAGTTAGAAACAAGGATATATTGGTTGCAGAAGGCTATATTCATGAAGAAGTAATTGAATATGTGGAGACCTTTGCACCAGTAGCTAGACTTGAAGCCATCATAATTTCGATTTCTTATGCTAGACATCTGAATTTTAAACTATATGAAATGGATATTAAGAGTGAATTCATAAATGGTAATATAGCTGAGGATGTCTTTGTTTAACAACCCCCATGTTTTACAAAACCCCATTTTTCAAATCATAATTTTAAATTATAAAATTCTCTATATAGTTCGAGATGAGCTCCAAGAGCTTTGTATGATAGGTTGAGTACTTTTCTTACTTCCAAAGGTTTTACAAAAGGAATATCTGATCCTAAACTGTTTATAAAACGGATTTCTAATTATGTTTTATTTGTTCAAATCTATATAGATGACATTATCATTGGATCTTCAAGAAATTATTTATGTGTTGAATTTTCTAAAATGATTCCAAATTAATTTTAGATGACTTTAATGGGTGAACAAATACTCTTTCTCAGATTTCAAATCCTTCAAAATAATGATGGTATTATTTTAACTCAAAGTAAATATACTAGAGATCTTCTAAATTTTTTTATTGGATAGAACTAAAATTAGTTACACTTAAATTAGAATCAAATTTAAGTTTGATTTTTAACAAGATGGAAAATCTATTGAACAAACAACTTATAGAGGAATGATTGGAAGTTTACTCTACTTAACTGCTAGTTGACCTGACATTATGTTTAGTGTGTGTATGTCTGCACTTTTAGAAAAAAAATCCTAAGGAATATCATTTACATTCTCTAAAAATAATTTTCATATACCTAAAGAATACTCCCAACATAAAACTATTCTATCCTAGTGGACAATCATTTGAATTTGTTAGTTATTCTGATGCTGATTTTGGTGGCTGTAAGTTAGATAGAAAAAGTACCTCTAGAACATGTCACATTTTAGGCAAGTTAATAGAATCATGGTGTAGTAAGAAACAAAATTCTATTTCATTATCTACTACAAAATCTAAATATATAGCTTATGGCAGTTGTGGTGCACAAATCTAGTGGATGAAACCCACATTAATAGATTATAGATATAAATTCCGGCATGTACATATAAATTGTGACAACACAAGTGCTATTAACATCTCAAAAAATACTATTTCAGATTCTGGAAAAAATCATATTGATATAAGATATCAATTTTTGAGATATTATTATCAAAAATGTGATATCAATTTGGAATTCATTGGTACTCTGTATCAACTTGTCGATATATTTACCAAAACATTAAATTATGAAAGAATAGATTATATCATTCATTAATTAGGCCTAATAAATCTTATGTAAATGTATTACTATATTATATCTTACTATTTTATATCTCACTATTTCATGTTTAATGTCTCATAGATAGTATTTCATGATTACTATCTTACAATCATTGTCTGACCATAAGGTTCAGTCACTGTACCACTATAAGGCTCAGCCACGGTCTCACCGTAAGGTTTAGTCACTATATCACCGTAAAGACATAATATTGTCTCACAAAAAAAATATTTATGATTTTTATTTACAAAGTAAAAACCATATCACGTTAATTATTTATTCCACCTTTTTATTTTACCACACTTTTACGTTTTCAATCTCTGGTTTTCCTAAATGATAAAATAAAGGATGTGTCACTTGTTCTTCACTAGAGCTTTCTCCAAATCAGTCAATTTTTAACCCTTCCTCAACCATTCAGATCTTCTCTATCTCGAACCTTTGGTGAATGCCCAGTATGAAAAAACATTCATCGTTGACTCCTGTGAAACGTTGCTCAAAAAAGATTAATTTCACACCCAAGCTAGAAACCGAAGGTCCTATAAATCTATATTTGGTGAACTGAGTAGTGGTACCTGAGAAAAAGATATTACCTAAGTGTATTTTATTGATTAAGTCTATATTTTTAAGTGTTCTAAATTAGAAAGGCTGGTTAGAATAGTTTTTGATGGAAGATAAACCTATCTACCCTAATCTTGTGGCTTAATTTTATCAGTATGTCCAGTTCTCCTTTGACTATGAAAATGGTTATGCTATGAGAAGCTGGATAAATAGTCATAAAATCTCATTATCTTCGAGGATAAGAGATTCATGACTTAGGATACATTATGAAAGCATCTATGTGGAATATGAGAAAGGACCTCCTCATTATAGTGAATTATTTGTTTTGGAAGATTCATTGAAAATATTAACTGATAATGGAACCAAGAGGAGATACATTACTACTGAACTGGATAGAGAATATAGAATTCATTTTATGTTTATACAGAACCTTATTTTCCCTAGAAAAGTCGATTTTCTATACTAAAATATCAGGATGTGTTTTTGATTCATCTTATGAAAAATGGGAATATGATAAACCTTTGTAAGTATGTCATAAACCATATGTGTGAGCTGATCAAAACAACATCCAAGTCACCCTACATGTTTTATTCTCGGATTATCTTTGCCACGCTTCATGCCAAAGGTATGGTTGAACCTAATGTAGAAGTTATCATGGATTGTGAGTTCTGCCTTTCAAGATTCATTATCAAGAGGATGAAAATCAATTGGTATCCTTGGAAAAAGGCATGGGTGGAAGAAAATGATAGGATTTATGAAATGTTCAATCTAGTGGAACATACCTTAAGACAAAAATATATTTCTGATCCTGGTTTGGAACCAGATGAATTTTCTGAGTATTTTGAAGTAGAAGAAGAAGAAGAAGAAGAAGAAGAAGAAGAGGCTGTTGTGCCTCCCAAGGAAACTGTTTCTTATAAGTAAGATAGTACTCATGTCCCTCATGAGGTAAGTGAAGAGGAATTTCATTCTTCTGAAGATGTTGTTAATCTTGAAGATCAACCCAAAATTGTAACAAAATCTTTTGTTAATGAAACAGAACAGAATGCTATGGAAGATCTTATTGAAGATGAATTACCTATTATGCAAGAATCTGTTTTTAAGGATCTTCCAGTGGAAAAATCTATTTTTAATGTCATTCCTTCAACTGAGGAAATGTTGGATCTGGATTTTCAGCTGGCTAGACAAGAAATGAAATAGGAACTAAGAGATTAACTTGTAGAAATAGATCTAACCCGTAAGCCTCTCAGTCCTGAGATGGATGAAACTACTGAGGCGGAGCAAGCCCCAAATCTGGAAACTATTAAAGTACCAAACCTAATTGATCCAATCCCTATAGATACTAGGTATAAATTCCCCAGCTTTTATGATGTGGATAACTCCCAAGAAGTTTTAGTTAAAGGCCTTGACCTTTACAATATGTTCTAATTGAAATTGGTCTCTAAACTTACCCTTGAAAAAGAACCTAAGCCCATATTAGTCCCTATTTATGAACCTTCACAAGAACAACCATCCATGGTAAGTAAATATGACCTAAATTAATTTGGTGCTACCCTTTTGGCTAGATCAAAAAACTCCTGAATACCCAACCAGATTTTCTATCAAATCTATGTGAGTGCGATGCCTGAATGTTGTTGGAAAAACGTTTTTTTGGAATATTAAACCCATAATTATTCATGAGATTCATGAATTCAAAGTTGAAAACAGATTTTTTATTAAATAAGTGAAGACTCTAAGAGGTACGTTTGAAGACATGAAGAAAGTGATGAATTCAAAATCAAAGCTTTCTTCTCATCCTATGGGGCATGTTCTTCCTCAAACCCCACATAATGTTTTCTCTCAAATCATACCTCATTTATCATCCTTATATGATAAGGTCATATAATGAAACAAACAAATTATAAGAGAGATGAGAGATCTTGTTGTTAATCTCAACAAGATCACTAATGGGTATAAGAGGTGCCTTCAAGGTTCTAAATCAACTGAAATCTCTCACCTCAGTTGTCAATGCTTCTATGGTATCTGGACAATAATCTCAATATTCTTTTGACAAAGACCTAATCAGAATAGTGGTCAAATATGAACATTAGACTGTGATTAGGGGTTTCAATAAAGATTCTCTATATGAAGTTATCAAGAACAGTGACAGAGGTCTTGATCTGGTCCAAATACATTCAAAATATTCTAATGATGCTCAACAAGAAATTGCCAGTAAAGTGGATTTCTACTTCATCCAAATATTTTCTAATACACATATGACCAATCATTTGAAATATCTTGTAGAAAATCTGAGGATTCCTCCTGTTACTCAAGATTTCAAGACTCAAGTCCAAAATCTCACATAGTTCACTCATTTTTTGGATAAGTTTATGGAAAACAAGCATGACATTGAGAAATATATTCATTATGTTGGAGATATAATTACATATTTTATTAAGCTTCTGAGTCCCTATCTTCATGTACTGAGTACAACCATTGTATCTCTTGTGGCAACCCCTCTGAGACCTAGTCTGCCTACATTCACCTCTGCCCTAGCCTCCACTTCTTTGTCTGCAAATCAGGCACTGAGTCAGATCAGGCCTATGATCCTTGATCAAAAATTGAGTCGGTCTTCTGCTAACCCTAATCTGGATCCCTATGTCATTGATGTTCTTCCATAACATTTTTTATCAAACATCTCACTCCATTCTCCAACCTCAACCTATGATCCTATGGATTCCTCTTCCGCTGCTGCAACTAAGGGAAAAGAGATGACCAGCCAGTAATGATGGATAGTGATTATAATTTTTTTATTGTATTCTTGATACCTTTGATGTACTATTTTTTAATCCACTCTTTTTCTCTAATACATTATGCACTTTTATCATCTCTTTTATCACTCTTTTTCTTGCATCTTTTTTGATAATCCCAAAAAGGAGAGAAATATGGGAGAAATATAAGAGAAGCAAACACTCACTCTATATATGTTATATGAACATTCGAACTATGTTGTTAGAACAAATATACACTCTAAATTAACCTGATTTGTGATCATAAAGAAGGGGGAGATTGTTGGAATCTTCATTTATTAATCATGTTTTTATTATAACAAATACTATTCAGTCTATAATCTTTGTTAACTCTATGAAATCTATATCACATCAAATGCACAGTTTCTTATTAAAATCTATCCAAAGCTCTTAAGTTATATACACTATTTTTGGTTACTTTATACTAAATGTTGATCTACTTTATAATGAATTCTCTGACAAATGATTGAGTTTAATCCATTCCATAAATATCACTGCTTATGTCTGAATGCAGATATTTTCCTAAGTCTGAGACACAATTAACCAAACACCATGACATCCAGACATAGTGACATCCATACACCGTGATATCCAGTCACCATGACATCAAGAAATCGTGAAAAAGACACCAAAAACCAGACACCATTAACAAGACACCATGAACTAGACACCGTGAACTAGAAAATGTGAACAATACACCATGAACCAGACACTGTGAAAAAGACACCGTGAACCAGACACCGTGAACCAGACACCGTGAACAAGACACCGTGAACTAGACACTGTGAACCAGACACCATGAACAGGACACTGTGATCCAGACACCATGAACAAGACACTGTGAACCAGTCACCGTGAACCAAAACCGTGAACGAGCACCGTTTCCATGACATACTGTGACATCGTTTCTTAATATGTTTTGACATCTTTCAATTAAATTTATAATAGTAATATTTGAAGAATTTAAATGCACTGACATAATTAATATTTCTTTTTAGAGATTTCATCTAACAGTATGAGGTACGAGGTGCAGAGCACATTCAACATATCGGCTCAAACACATGCACTCTGATATAAAAGAGTAATGCCCATAAACACAGAATGGAGGAACGATACTAAAAAGTAAAACAAGATGATGGGCATGATCAGAAAAATAAAATACACTTAAAGAATTAATGAAGAATGAATTTTCTCAAGCAATTAAACGTTTCTAGAGAACACACGAAGCTAAATTGAATCCCCGAATTGAGAACATCTTCGCACTGCCAAACATCACGAAGAACACATGATGGATCTGTCTAACACGCGAAAATCTATTTTTCATATGAGGACTTAATTTATTCATATACTTCATCTCATATTTCCAGAGTTGCAAAGAATATCATTCAGTGAATTTATAATCCTATTTCATTATTTCTTCTCTGTTGTGTATCTTATTTACTATCTTTCAAGTAGTGTGTGTATCTGTATAACAACACACTCTATCTCCGGCATTAAACTGAAGGATACAAGATATCCTTACTCAAACATCTTTTTACACTTGTGTATACGTAACGCCCCAATCATAGTTACCCAACATCGGTGCATTATTATATAACAATGGCATGATCACAAAAGATCAAGCCTCTAAAGAATAATTAGTTTAGTATCCTTGGAAGTACTAGATACATTCATAAGGTTTATATTACATCATAAAATGGAAAAATACAACAACATTGTCTCCATGGACAACACTATGATCCCATAGACTATCTATACAGGTCAGTCATAATATACTTCTTCACATCCTTGGAACAATTTAACATAGAAAGGAGTGAGCTCAAATGATCAGTAAGGGTAACAATATAGCGGAAAATTTCATAAATAAGCATAAACATTTAAGGCAATGTCTAAAACTAAAAAACCTTTTCAACATAAACTTTATCATAATAAGGAAAAAATAAATCCAAATATTTTCATTTACTTACTCACATGGATATTCTACTAGTCGAATAATCACATGAAATATCAATAGCCACATTCATAATGTTGGAATGCATAATTTCAGACATTCATAACCACATATTCAAGGCCTTGTGCCAAGACTACAAATAAGATTTTGTCAAGGCCTTGTAGTAAGACACTAGTTTGCCTCATGAGACCTACCGATGCATCGAGGAGATATAGAGGGCTCCACCCGTCACTTACTACGTTTAATTCCTTCCTCATATGAAAAGGATTAAACATAACATCAACATTCATATTAGAAATAGCATAAAAAATGTCAATACTTTATCCATAAACCATGATTGGTGTAAAAATAACACATCCATAGTCAAACATATCACAAAACCTTCAATATAATATGGCAGTTTTTTAATTAAATAAATAAACTTCAGTCAATTTTAAAAACCACCAAACGAGGTTGACAGAGTTGAAAATGATTTGTAAAAATCTTTGAGCGAAATATCACTTTTCATGAAAACATTTAAAAATATCACATTTTAGAAAGGAAGATATTTAAAGACATTTTTTATATCAATGTTTCCCATACCACTTTGAAACTTTTGAATGGAATTAACATTTTCAAAACATTCATGTCCATATAGATAAATCCTTAAAAAACATTTTGAAAACATGGACATTAATGATAATGATTTAAAGGAATAAATATTTAAAACATTTAAAATGATGTTTTAGTTAAAAAAAGTACCTGAAAAGAATCCCTTTGAAAACTATTTCATGAAACATGGACTTGGATTATAGATATTTCCCAGAAGATACTTACGTAAAAACAACCTCAGATAATAAATAGATTGGGGAATTAACCCTTACCTTGCACTTTCCTTTGGTAGAGGGAACATTTACCCTCCTATATAATGACCATTTTATGTTATTAGATTATAATATAACCATATTCATATTTATTATATCATAAATGATTCATTTATGACTTTATACTACCCATTTAATAATAATTTTCATTTTAAATTAACATTTCGGGTAATAATATCTTTCTTTATCGTTTAAATTTTAACTTGTTATTCTTGATCGTATAATTTAGATCATGATTTAAATACATAAATAATATAGACATTTATTTATAAATCAAACATATTTAGAATATAAATATTTATAATAGATAGATATTTGAAATGGAAAACACTGTTTATGGAGACGATAGGTCGTACGTACGCATAAACGCTCTTTCTGTTTTCATATCTTATTGAACAGAAGAAGTGAATAAGATATATGTAAGTACATAAATAAAAACACACACACACACATATATCTCCATTAGCATTATTATTTCATATATTACATACTTATTAGTAATATATATTTTTATAATCGTCGATGAATTGTGATCTTGGAAATGAATCTCATCGCTTTGTGGAGATGGTAATCCATACGTACGCATGAGCGACAATATAATTTCATTAAAGATGTGAAATTGGGTGGTATATTAATTTTATAGATAAATTATCATGTTAGTTTTATTAATTATAAATATATAACTCATCATTATATCCATCCTAATAAGATAGTGTTGAATAACAAATTACACCATAACTTGGCGACGGTAAGCCGTACGTACGCACACATGGTGAAATTATCATTTATAGGATGGATAAAATAATGAACATGGTTGTTCCATATTTATAATAACATCACAGTATATAAAAGGTACTTGAAAAGTTTTGGTGAAATCATTACCTCTTTTTCGGGTTCTTTCTTTTGATTTGATCATAAGGGCTCCTTAGGATGGCTTTCTGATCAAACTAAGTACTCTAGGATGAAGTTAGGATAGTTGGGGTGATATTTGTGCAGGTGTTGGATGAGCCAAATGGCTTTGTATGTGTGAATTAGAGAGAAGGTGAGTGCCTTTATATAAGAGGGGAGGGGGGCACCTTAGGAAAATCTAGAAATATTGTATTATAATAAAATTATTTTCGGTTTCTAATGGCTCCAAAATGGATTATTTAAAGGATAAGGTGGTTATGGGTCTATAACCCCTCAAAAAAATGTTTTTATATAGGTTTGGGTCACTATATTAACCTTATCTTTTATATTTCACTCTTAGTTAAATAGTTTGACATTTATCATATCTCCTTGTATTTTTATATTACATGGTTAACAAACATACTATATACTTTCAAATGAACCCCGAGTGGTTCAATAATGATTCAACTATCATTAAATAAGACATTTTGAAGAACCTTATATTTTTATGAATAGAATATCAATTAATAATATAATATTTGTTTTAAAAAGTCTTTTATGTCAATTTTGACACTATTTGGTATTTGGTTTTTTTCTAAATTTATAAAAGCATTATTACTTCCAAAAAATTTATATAACCAACCCTAAAATGTCATATTAAATTATAAAATTATAGGAATTCATAAAAATTATCAAATTACATTTATTTAGATATTTAAAATTTTAATTATTTTAATATTTCATTAATTTGGTAATTACTGCATAATCATTGTGTCATAAATAAACTATAATATTTAATGTCAAAAAAATATAAATAAAATACCATAATGTAGGAAATATTTTTATCTATCATATTAATATTTATAGTCGAAAATATGACTTATATAATACCATGTAAATATTTATTTACTAAAAGATTTTTGTTTTTTTCATTTCTGCCTTTACTTTAAGTTAATTAAAATAAAGTGTCATTATTATTCATAAGTGGCTCCATGGGGTCCCAAAATCAACCCAATGATGACCATGGTCGTCCATGATCCATCCAATATGGTTTAGACAGGTGTTAAGGTAATTTTTATTATTATTATAATATTTGTTTTACCTTAAATTACCCTATTTACCTTTAACCGCGGTACATAAAAGTCTAAAGTTACTATTCACCATAAATTATTTTCATCTTATTGAACCACATTTTACTTACTGATATCAAATTCATCTCTCATATTTTTGAAATTCATTTCATAGAAGCGGTAAAATTATTTTGTTTTACGAATCTGCAAATGGTCCTAGGAGGTGGGTAAAAGACGATAAAAAGTTCGATTAAATTTTTATATATCTAAAATTATTATAAACTAACTCCAATGAATTAAATTTAAATTATATATATTTTATGTATACATTTTTACCTATAATAACTTTAAATAAATAAAATGTTTATTTAAATAAAAAGTCGGTTTTAAACAATAACTCAGGGTTTTTTACTATTCCTAAAAAATTTATGGTTTTCAGAAAAATACCAAAACTCCACCCTAAGATAATTTTGATATTATGAATTAAAAAATGAATTCTATTTTATCAATTTCAAAACATATAAGTTTCATTATTTATTTTAAAACTAATTCCCGTTGTCAAAACCAAAAAGCGTATTTTTAAGAAATAATAACTATCAAAAGATTGACACTTGTTTATATCCATTTTCAAAGTGAAATTACTTACAATGACCATAATAGGATTAAATGGTAAAAATACAATCTAATTATACTTCCAGACCATTAAAATGTATAATTATACACTATAAATTATTTTTATTAAAAAAATTACTTTTAAAATATAGTATTTTTCACTATTTACACAAATATGAAAGCTATCAGAAAAAACAAAAATATTTTGAAACTTAATTTTTTGTCTCGATTCTAAAGAAGAAGTTTATTTTGTCAAATTGAATATATATAAGTTTCAAATATTGTATTTAAAAATGGTTCTCCATTAAAAAGCGATAAAATTTCATTTTTTGAAAAATACTTCTTTTATTTGAAAAAATGAGTTTGTAAATATATTATGTCAAAGAAAGTCATAATATGTATTCTAAAATTATAGGGATTAAATAATGTTTAAAATTCATTTAATACTATTCATAAACACTTTTGAACGGCTAGTTTGGTAAGTCATGGTGCGCTTGAACTAAGTGTTGCGTGTAGTGCAAGTAATTGAATTACTTTGAAGAAATTACGTACTATGAAATCTTGGGGTGTTAAATTCTCCCCTCCTTTAATAAATTGTGTCCTCTCAATTAGAAATTTTTTTTCAAAAATAAATGGTTAAAAATAGAAAAGAAATACTTTTGTGGAAAAACCACATCGAAAATTGGTTTACTAAAATTTACTCTTAATAAGAGGGAAAGAGAAATGAAAAAGACACCACTAAATTATGATCTTTATTAGGAGAATGTCGGCTGAAATTAGATACACATAATTGGTGGGAAAACAGAAATATTTATAGGAAGTGATTGAGGTTTTAAATCACAATATATCATTTAAATATATTGACATAACAAATCCATCATTAAAACCATTTTCTGTACAAAAATATGTAAAAAGAGTATATTGTATTTATCTTCTTTTAAAAAAACATTTTGGCTTGTTAAATAATCCATATATCAAAGAAAACTCATGGCGGAAGAAATTTCATTGTCACCGTTTACTTAAAAAA
This sequence comes from Viscum album, assembly GCA_963277665.1. Lineage (NCBI taxonomy): Eukaryota > Viridiplantae > Streptophyta > Magnoliopsida > Santalales > Viscaceae > Viscum > Viscum album. The sequence continues at coordinate 422,289,013 of OY728166.1, read as the reverse complement.
ACATTCTTTTTTTCGTTTAGTACAACGCTTCATAGAAAAAGATTCCCCTTGAAATGAAAAGTAAAAGGTTTTTATACACCGTATAAAAGAAAGTCATTTATAAATCCAAGGATTCCTCAATGAAAGGAGATTGAGAAAATGTCCATTCACTAAATTTTAATAATTAATTTATTCATATATTTATAATGAAATATATATATATATATACTTGACAAGTAGAGTTACTCCCTTTAACAAATTCCTACCACAAACTCATCTTTCACTCTGAATGATTTCAAAAAAAATCTATTTATCCTAATTGTATAGGGATCAGAAAATAATTAATTTATAATTCACCTATCAAACCTTTCAAAAAGAATCTACATTTTACAATCTATGACATCATGTAGGCTAGTGGTGGGTGATGCACCCTCATCACCCTTCAGTTGCGGGTTCAAGTATCACGGCCTTGCCGGACGCGACTGGTTGTCGCCAGACCTCTAGGTTGTCCTTTTTATTAAAATACAAAAATAACCTTAACAATTGTATCCAATTTCAAACTTAATCTATTCCAACCTTTAGACTTATCCAAAATACTTCTATCCAAACTCACAGTCCAAAATCTATAAGAATTTTTAACACAATGAAGATCCTTTTTTCCATGTAATAACATGTGAACACCTTCATCATGTATTCTTTTAAAACATGGTAACACCCTGAATTACCATAAAACCTTATTGATTACATTCATGCTCTCTTATTCTTTATAGAATATTGGATATATTGCTTATATCAAAATTTTTTGAATATTCCAACAATTATGAAATAAAAAACCTATTAATCAGTTCCAAGGAAGTCAATAATGTCCAATATAATTTATCCAAATCAATCATGTATTATTCCAAAATCACTACATCATTATCTGGACTATATTAATGATTAGCATTCCTTCATCCATGTATTTTCTAAAAAGTGTATCTTACAATTAAGTCTCTTTTCATTGCACCATATAATCTCAAATCCTTAATAAAATAGTACTGCAGTACAATCCCTATTTATCTCCTTAATTCATATAACCAGTATACTTTTGATACAGCAGTAAAATAAAATAATTCTTTAATAAAAACATAAAAAAGTAGTCATTCCTCTTCATCTAAGGTATTATCATAACCTGATTATTATCCAATAAAATCATTTGCAGTATACTCTTATGAATGGGACTTTGATTTGTGTAGTGTCTCGATGCCTTGTAGATGAAGCATTTTATATTTGAAACCTTTTTCTTACCCTTGCAATCACATACATTGTGTCCTCAACTATAACAAACTCCCATTCCAATCACGCATTTACCAAGGTGATTATTTCCACATTTATCACATATGGGAAAATCCTTCTTTCCCCTCATCCCTTTATACATCTTTCTCTCTACCATCCTTTTATTCTCTTGACTCCCTTCAAATCCATAAGACTCAGAGAATTATTTACTTATCTTACTAACAAATGACATTATTTATTCATATTTTGAGAATACATGGGTGACTATTTCCCCTCTAAATGTTGTCTTAATACCATGAATGATATTATCCTTCTTAATCTTTGGATCATACGTATTGTTGGAGTTCACATTCCTTCTACTGGGAACCCTTTCTAAACAATGGCATACACTAGGTCCATTTATGAATTGAAATTCATAATTCCAAACATGTCAAATACCTAATGTAAATTGAACAGTTTATGGATATAATCCATAATCAATTTTTTTTCTTTGAGTAGGTATATACTGATAAACCCTTCATAGTGGTTTGTAATGAAAATGAGAATTATCCTAAGCATATCCCCAGGGGGTATCATAACAAAGTGTCCAGCAAGGCCCGTTTTTGTGCACCAGTTCCTGTTCGAGTCTAGATCAAAGTGGTGTTTTCGGGTTTTACCCCTAGGTACATCTGCGCCAGAGCCTCCTCTACCTGCTTGTATCCAGATAGAGATGTATTGCTTGGAAAACTCACAAAATCTCTATAGTAACAAAATTCGAGAAAGTTATTTTATACTAATCCTAAAAAATTTATCTTAATGTAATGTTCTCTAATCAGAGTTTAACAAAATCTATTTCCAAGGTTGTTGCTAAACTTCCTCTGATACCAACTATAACGGCCCGACCCCAGTTACCCAGAATCAGTGCATTATTACATAACATTGGCATGATCACAAAATATCATGTCTCGAATGACCGATTAGTTTAGTAGTATTGGAAGTACTAGATATATTTATAAGGTTTACAATACATCATAAAATGGAAAAATAAAACAACATTTTTTCCATGGAAAACTGAGATCCCATAGACTATCCCTATAGGTCAGTCATAATATACTTTCTTCGCATCCTGGGAAAAATAAAACATAGAAAGGGGTGAGCTCAAATGCTCAGTAAGGATAATAATACTGCAGAAATTTTCATAAATAAGCATAAACATTTAAGGAAATGTATAAAACTAAAACACAAGTCTTTTCAACATAAACTTTATCATAATATGGAAACGATAAATCAAAATAATTCCATTTACATACTCACATGGATATTCTACTAGTCGAATAATCAAATGCAATATCAATAGCCACATTCATAATGATGGAATGAATAATGCCACACATTCATAACCACATAGTCAAGGCCTTGTGCCAAGACTACAAATAAGATTTTTTCCAAGCCTTGTTCCAAGACTCGAGTTTGTATTACGAGACCTACCGATGCATCGAGGAGCTATAGCGGGCTCCACCTGTCACTTACTATGTGCAATGCATTCCTCATATGAAAAGGTTTAAGCATAACATAAACATTCATATTACAATTAGCATAAGAAATGTCAATACATTATCTATAAACCATGAATGGTGTAAAAATAACACATCCACAGTCAAACATATCTCAAAACCTTCAATACAATAAGGATGTTTTGTATTAAAATAAATCAACTTCAAACAATTTTATAATCCACCCAAAGATGTTGAAATAGATGATAATGATTTGTAAAACACTTTGAGAGAAATATCCCTTTTTCATGAAAACATTTAAATGTCTCACAATTTATAAAGGAAGAAATTTAAAGAAATTTTTTGAATCAAAGTGTCTTTTACGAATTTTAATCTTTTGAAAGGAATTAACATTTTAAAAACATTCATGTCCATATAGATAAATCCTTAAAACCATTTTGAAAACATGGATATTAATGAGAATGATTTAGAGGAATAAATATTTAAAACATTTAAAATGATGTTTTAGTAAAATAAGTCCCTTAAAATAATCCCTTTGAAAACTCTTTCATGAAACGTGGAGATGGATAATAATTATGGCCCAGTAGATACTTACGTAAAAACAACCTCACATAATAAAGAGATAGTAAAATTAACCCTTACCTTGCACTTTCCTTTGGTTGACGGTACATTTAACCTCCTTTAAAACGAGAATTTTATGTTATTAGATTATACTAGAACCATATTAATATTTAATATATCATACATGAATCATTTTTCACATTATAATACCCATTTAATAATGATTTTCAAGTTAAATTAACATTTTGGGTAATAATCTCTTTCTTTATCGTACATATTTTTACTAGTTATTCTTGATCATATCATTTAGATCATGCTTTAAATACTTCCAGAATATAATCCTTGATTTATAAATCATACATATTTATAATATAAATTTTTATAATAGATAGATATATGAAATGAAAAACACTATTTACGGAGATGGTAGGTCGTACGTACGCATAAACATTGTTTCGGTTTTCATATCGTATTGAGTGGAAGTAAGTGAATAAGATATATATAAGTATATGTATATATATATATCTCCAGTAGAATTATTATTTTATATATTACATACATATTATTAATATATATTTTTATAATTGTCGATGAATTGTGAACTTGGAAATGAATCTCATCGTGTCGTGGAGACGGTAATCCGTATGTACGCATGAGCGACAATATCATTTACTTAAAGGTGTGGAATTGGATGGTATATTAATTTTACAGAGAAATTAACATGTTATTTTCATTATTTATATACATATTACTCATCATTATATCCATCCAAAATAGATAGTGTTGAATAACTAATTATACAACGACGTAGAGACGGTAAGCCGTATGTACGCAAGCATGGTGACATTATCATTCATAGGATGGATAAAATAATGAATATGGTTGTGAAATATTTATAATAACATCAAAGTATATATAATGTACTTGATTTATTATTTTGGTAAGGTAATAACAGTGAAGGAGTAAGTGGAAGATGAAAAGAACTTGAAAGAGGGTGGTGAAATCATTACCTCTTCTTCGGGTTCCTCCTTTTGATTTGATCAAAAGGGATCTTTAGGTTGGTTTTGGGATAAAAATAAGTTCTATTGTATTAAGGTGGGATAGTTTGGAGGATATTTGGGTAGGGTTTGGATAAGACAAATGCCTTTGAATGTGTTAATTAGATAGAAGTGGGAGTGCCCTTTTATAAGAGAGGTTAGGGGAACCTTAGGAAAAGCTAGAAATATTATTTTATAATAAAATAATTTTTTGTTTATAATGGCTCAAAAATGTATTATTTAAATGATAAGGTGAGGATGAGTCGAAAAAAACTCAAACAATAGGTTTTAGATAGGTTTGGGTCACTATATTAACTTTATCTTTTAGATTTAACTCTTAGTTAAATAGTTTGACATTTACCATGTCCCTTTGTGTTTTTATATTATATGGTTAATAAAAATACTATATACTTCCAAACAAACCCCAAGTTGTTCATTAATGATACATATATCATTATATAAGTCTTATAGAAGAACATTATTTTTTTAGTAATAGAATATCAATTAATAATATAATATTTGGTTTAAAAACTCTTTTATGTCAATTTCGATACTATTTGTTATTTTGTTTTTTTCTAAATTTCTAACATCATTATTACTTTGAAAACAATTCAAATAACCAACCCTAACATGTCAAATTAACCTATAAAATTATTTGAATTCATAAAAAGCCTCAAATTACATTTATTTGGATATTTATAATATCAATTATTTTAATATTTCATTAATTAGGTAATTACTGCATCATCATTGTGTCATAACTAAATTATATTATTTAATGTCATAAAAATATAAAACAAATACCATTATGTATGAAATAGTTTTATCTTTATAATGAATATTTATTGGTTAAAATATGACTTATATAAACCCATGTAAAAATTGATTTACTAAAAGATATTTGTTTATGTCATTTTTTCCTTTACTTGAAGTTAATTAAAATAAAGTGCCATTATCATTCATAAGTGGATCCATGGGGTCCCAAAATCTATACAAGGATTACCATGGTCTGACATGACTCATCCAATAAGGTTAGAGAATGTGTTAAGGTAATTTTTTATTATTATAATATTCTTTTTACCTTGAATTACACTATTTACATTAAACCGTGGTAAATTAAATATAAAAATTGCCATTAATCAAATATTATTTTCATCTTATTGAACCACATTTTACATTCTGATATCAACTATGTCACTCGGATTTTTGAAATTCAATTTATAGAAGTGGTAAAATTATGTTTTTTTTTAAATTTGCAAGTGCTCCTAGGAGGTGGGTAGAAGATCGTAAAATGTTCGATAAAATTATTATATATCTAAAATTATTATAAACAGACTCAAATGAATTACATTTAACATATATAGGTATTATGTATCTATTTTTACCAAAAATAAATTTAAATAAAATAACTAGTTATTTGAATAAAAAGTCAGTTTTAAATAAGAACTTAGTGTTTTGCACTATTCATCAAAAATTGAAAGTTTTCAGAAAAATAGAAAAAATTCCCCTTGGGATAATTTTGATATTATGAATTAAAAAATGAATTATATTTTACCAATTTCAAAACATATAATTTTCATTAATTAATTTTAAATTTATTCCCGTTGTCAAAACCAAAAACCTTATTTTTATGAAATAATAACTATGAAAAGATTGACACTTGTTTATATCCATTTTTAATGTAAAATTACTTACAATGACCATCATTGGATTAAATAGTAAAAATATAACCTAATTAAACTTCCAAACCATTAAAATTTTTAAATCCACACTATAAATTATTTTGATTAAAAATGTTGTTTTTAGTTAAAATATATTATTCTTCACTATTCACCCAAATATGAATGTTATCAGAAAAACAAAAAAATATTTATTGAAACTAAATTCATATGTCCCAATTCTAATGAATAAGTTTATTTCATCAAATTTAAAATATAAATGTTCCAAATATTATATTTAAAATGGGTTCGCCATTAAAAGGCGGTAAAATTTCATTTTTTTAAAAATACTTCTTTTATCTGAAAAAATGAATTTGTCGTTACATTATGTCCACGAAACTCATAATATGTGTTCGAAAATTATAATTATTATATAAAGTTCAAAATTATATTAATACTATTCATATCCACTTTTTAACGTCTAGTTTGGTAAGTCGTGGTGTGCTTGAACTCAAGGTTGCGTGTAGTGAAATTTATTGAATTACATTGAAGTATTAACGTACTATGAAATCTTGGGGTGTTGAAGTATACCCACAGAGAAGTGTGTTAGAGGTCCCTGTGTGTCCTGGTTTTTTTTACCAACAAAGAACTGTGGAAGAGGTCCCTGCATGACCTGGAAAGTCCTATGTACTATTGTTTATCCTCGATCGAGGGTGTGGATCATGTTTATTTATATAAACTACTTGGTGATAAGTGATCAACAAGTGGAGTGGATTAGGTCTTGGCATGAGACTGAACCACTTGGTTTATATCCACTGTGCAGCTTAATTTAGCTTTCTCTATTTTAGTACATTACTATAAAATTCAAAAATCACTAAATTCACTTTGAAAGTTAATCTTGGAACGAAATTATAATTGTACAGTCTTAGTAGAATTGCTTCAAAAGTAATATTAATAACTGATCTTAAGAAAACTGATAACTAATCAGTCTTATAAGATGTTATTGAAATAGTCAAACTCTTATAACAATATAACCTTGATTAACTGGGCTATATTTAACCTTTTTAGAAACCCTTTTAAGAATACCTTTTAACCAGAAATTTCTATAGTTACTCAATTCACCCCTCTCCTCTTGAGAAATCTAATCTAACCAACATCCTCATTAATCATAACATGGAATTATTACTGAACACTCATTTGGTCTTGTAATGAATTCTACCCGTATTGAATGATTCCAAACACTATAAGTTCAAAATTCATAAATATTGGACCTTTGTTGATCCTTATAATAGATTGTCTTTCAAGATCCTTCCTACTAAGAGAATATTCTACCTCGTTCGGAAACCTAGGGTAGTAATGTATTAAGGATTAATAATATTTAATCAACTCCAACCTTCATTTAATTTTCAGATCATCAATGTAATATTCAACATATAATATATTATGTTATGATCAATATATATATATATATATATCGAAAATTTCACCCTAATGTTATTACATCTATATATTTAATGAAAAAGTAACATCATCTAGCTCCAAATAATGAGTCGGGAAATTTTTCTCATGAAAATGTTTTTATAATGAAGAAAAATCCATAACCATATCATTACTCATGATTATTAATCCGCATACCCTCTTTGACGAATTACTAATGATCACAAACAGTTATCTACTATACCATAATATAAGAACACATGTCCTGACTAATATTTTATTTATTTCCTTGAAATTTTAATCATGTTAACCAATAAATATGAAATTGGTTCCCATCTGAGTAGACATGGTAAATATATTTGGCAACCCTAAGACATATTCCAAAATTAACCTATAATAACAAGCCCAACCATGAAAACAATGGATATAATTCATAGTGCTTGATCTGTTCAATCAATCAATATCCTTTTTCTTTTATGGATACATAGATATATCTTCTCTGGATACTATATGCCCCAAAAAATGAAACAATTTATTTCCAAAATTCACAAATAAAAAATATACAATATATACTCTCCATTATGAAGGTATTACATATGGTCCCTAAATGATCTTCATACACATATTTACTCTTTGAATACATAAAAATATCATCTATAAATAATACAAAAAATGATAATATAAATTTATAAATACTATACTCATTAATTCCATGATGATTGAGATGGAATTAGTAAGAAAAAATAACATAAATAAAAATTCATAGTGTTCAGAACTAAATTAGAAGGATTTCTTGTGTATATTATCAGTTTTAACCCTAAACTAATATTTTCTAGATATAAGTTAAATATTTGTAAAATATTGAGGTCCTCATAGTTGATAAAGAAAATCATAAATATTAGGTTGTGGATACTTATTCTCTATTGTGATAACTTTCAATTATTTATATTCAATACAAGGTCTCATTGATCAATTTTATTCATAATAAAAATATTAGGGTCATCTCAAGGTGACACCACTGACTGAATGACTACCAAATAAATATTCTCATAGTGATTATTATTTAATTCTGAAAACTATATTTTGGCTATTATAAATGGAACCCTTATAATTGGAGGATCACTATGTAAGAGTTATATTGAAAAATAATCACCATTATTTAGAGTTATACTTGTAAAATATTTAGGGAAAATATCAACAGTTTCTTAAACAATTGGAATATATTTAATGTGGTGTTTCTCCATAACCAAATGAGATAAAAACCTCTATCAGATAGTATTCATGACCCATACAATGATTCTAATTCCTATAATATGTTCATATGTAACATCACATTGATAGATGAACATATAATGGTTTGTAATACATATTTTTTACTTCCCTTCCTTGGAAGTTGATATGGATTTATAAAAAGAATTTTAATCCACACACTAAATGACATCATATTAAACTAGAGGTAGTATAAATATATTTTCAATAATAAAATTCATAGCAACTTCAACCTAAAAATACTCTTATACATGAGATCAAAACATGATAACATTATGAGTTTTCACTTTTAATTAAACCTCTAATCACAGAGAATGATAAATAACATTCCTAATAGATTTTCATGATATAAATGAGTTGTTATTACTATAATTAAATAAGTTAATTTAATACTTTTGGGTTCACCACACCACATAGAATTTATTTTTCTATATTAAATCCTTTAAAAAAACCGAAATAGTTCACATGACTGTTAAACATTGTCAATTAGACTGATAATTCATATAATTTTGAAATTAAGTTAGAGGATGTCTAAATCATAACATATTATTTTCAATATATGAAAACCTAAGGTAAAAATAGGTCATTCATGGTCATTATCTTTTCATATCCTTTAAAATAGTCTTTAATGAAAATGCGATTTAACCTAAGAAAATTCCGAAGGAGTGTCCTGATAGGTTTGCATTAAGGGAACAATCACTGTGAGAAATAATGATGATCAAGATACACATAGAGAACTCTTTTTAGAGATACTCCCTCATGAAATAGCTATGAAAAAACCACATCCACTTGTATTATCTAGAAAATGATTTATTTTTTGGAAACAAAAAAATATTTTCGTGACCAAAACATTAAGAGGTTATCATATGATTATAATTATCCATAGGGGGTTTAAAGAACCCATAAATCCGAATATCTAATTTTTAACTAAACTCCACTTTAATAAAAAAAAATATATAAATCCATATTTTTAATATAAATATATATCATATAATTATAGTGATATTAATTACAGTATATTATGAACCATTCTAGAACCAAAATTGTTTATTTTCATTTCATATTCGAAAAAATATATTCTTATTTCATGAAATATGTTCAACATATCCCACAAAGATCTTCCCTCATAATAATCTTTATAGAAAAATCCTACTAAAATCTATTCTTTATATCCCAGGGAAAATCATCATAAGAAAGGGTGAGATTAGATACTCAGTAAGGGTAAAAAACAAAGATATCTATCTTCACTGGAGAATTATATAGGAACAAGGGCCTGAGAACATGAGAATATCTTTTTTAAAACCATACACAATGTATCATTGACCATAGTCATGATTTATGTAACAAATCATGGTATTTCTTATGACATTAATCATAACGGAATCAATGAATATTATCCATTATATCATAATATTTTCATAAGACATAATATTGTGGCAGACACATAACAATAGAAAATAATTTCATTTGTAATGGATCAAAATAAATATTATAATATTTCATCAGGTTAACAAACAATTATATCATATCCTTTTTAAATTTTACCTTGCAAGATAATTATAGTAGAATGATTCCTTTAATGAAGTTGGTTGATTTCCCTTTCATGTCATGATTATATCACAAGCTATCCAACTTCACCTAATGAATTGAAGGGACACATAATTTTGGGAAAACCCATCAGATATTTATATTTCATTCATATGTTGTTCATGTGATCATAAAACATTCATCATATATCATAACCCTTGGAAAATAATGTGTTTCGTAAAATCATCAAAAATTCATCATAGCATATTATATTAAAGATAAATGGGTTTCATAAAAATCTTTTAAGGACCCAAAATTTTATCAATGTAAACTCTCTTTTTATAATTATGAATCATATTGTAAATCACATAAAATAATATGGAATACATAATACAAACTTTAGAAATGATAAATGAATGAAATAAGAGGTATTTTTAAATGTGAAGAAACTAATATCGATGATATTTCAACTTGATCCTTGGAATAATAACCTGAAAAAAAGGAATAGTAATAAATGGGTGTTCAAAACCCATGGGGCACAGGTTATTGTAGTAGTACTGTAGTGGTACTGTAGTAGTGGTGGCACTGTTCATCAGTGGGTACTGTAGCAGCGACAGGGCACTGTAGCGGCGGTGATACTGTGAGGTACTGTAGCAGTAGGTTACTATTCATAGAATGTGAATTGGCCTTAGAATTTGGGCCTACGGGCTATGTAATTGGCTATAAGCCCACTGGGCCTTCGGTCTATGTAATGGGTTTCCCTCTACCTAGTTAAAAGAGGTCTTTGCTTTGATTTAATAATAAAAATGAGGCTTCAGCCCCAACATTTTAAAAAAACATGACAAAAAGGAATAGTAATAAATCCAAATGAATAGTAACCTCACCTATGTGTATATGAATAATATTTAGGCATCTTATAAAGAAAAATATGATATAATTACATCAAAATATATGTAAATAAATGTTTTAAAAATGATAAATTATGTTTTTGTATTTTTGTAATTCATAAATAAGTAATTGTAATTTTCTAATTAATATAATGATTTAAATGAAAATGTACTTTCATAATATGTATTCATAAATTAATATTTTTTTGTCTCAATACTATAATATATTTTTATGAGACCTTAATTAAAATTTTAAAGTTTCATAAAATAAGTTATAATTTTTATATCGGTATTTTTTGAATAAATAATGATTTTAATTAAAAATTAAATTTATCATATATAGATTTTTTATAGAATAGAGTTCATTTTTTAACTCTACACATTAAATAATTGTTTCAGTTATTTTTTGGGATTTTTCTAAAATAGTTGACATTTTTTGTGAAGAGTGAAATATGATATTTTACGATATTTGCTAAATACATGAATTATTGAGTCATAGATGATGTATGGATAATTTAAGCCCATAATCTCAAACTAAACATAATTATTTTAATATAATTAGTTATAATATTTGCACAATTTTTATTATTTATCCAAAATAATAAAATATTGAATAAAATAATGAAAACAAATCCCTCTCCCCCTATGAACACCACCAAAAACCGCCTCTTCTACTCACACCTTATAAGCCTTGAGGGTTGTCCAATTTACTTAAATTCTTATTCCAAAGCACCTCACCCACATCTCAGAGTGTTTTGTCTCGATTAATGACCAACAAAAATTTCTTTAAGGAGGTTCTCAATGAGAAACATTCTAGAGGTAAAATCTTCTTTCTTTTTTCTTTTAATTTATTTTAACATATTTTCTTATTATCTCCTAAAATACCATCATCCAAGTTTCATGATAACAATATTTTCTAATATATACTATAATTTTATTATGTTAATGGAATAATCCATCATCAACATTGTTATCCTCTCCCATTTATTCTAAAAATGAAAACGTCATATGAGAGGTGATGATTTATCACCTTCGAGGATGACATGTTTCCATTTTAATTTTATGAATTCAAGGATAGCCTTAAAATCATCATAATGGTTAAAAGATATTGTAAAATTTATGTTATAACCTTTTTTATGTTTTGTAACTATCATATATAAAAAATACTAAATAAAAAATCCAAACTAGTTCATTGTGATCGAAAACCACAAAGATTAATCTAAACGATTATCATTAGCATGTTAGTTAATGAATTATCATCATATCTGAAAAATAATATATAATATGAATTAGAATTATTTATTTTAACTAATAATATATTATTTTAATCCTGAATATTTATTAACATATTACATGAACTTATATACCAGTATACAAGAAAACTGATCATGAAAACCATGAAATGAAAAACCTCAAACGATGAAATTGAACTATATAACTCATATTAATTTCCATAAATAAGGACAATAAAATTATAATAAATCAAATAAGTTTATAATAATTTCAATATTTATTAACTAATGAACCTAATTTTATTATCTAGGATATTAAAGTGACGAACTCATCCAAACATAAGGTAAATGGATTCTCAAACCCAACATTCTTTCGTTGGGTTATCACTCTTTCATTCCAAACTTTTGTATGGATATTTTATTTAATGTTATCTAAATATAATATTATTATTCTTCCATTTAAATTTTTGGGATATAAATTCTTCCAATATGATTTTATAAAAAAGGAAAATGTTTTCCAAAACAACTCTTCTTTCTAAAAACACATGTTTTACGTCTCTTGATATTGTTTATTCTTCACTAAAGATTGACAATCCTTTTTCAAATAATTTTATTCATTTTTTATTTTGGGTACCCCAATGGTTATAAATCAATGTATTCTTTATTAAATTCTCATGAAACCCATTTTTGTCATGAGTTATTTTTTGTCTAGTATTGATATACATTCTATGTCACATGCATGATTATGTAAATTCAATGATGTGATGAGTGAACCCATAACTAAAAAGAGCTTCAATGAATTTGGTATTGCTATGTATCATAGGAGATAAGGTGAAATATTTTTCAACATGATTATATACTTTTTTATAATATTGAAATTATGATAATTAAAATATGGTATGCATGAACATGATGATAGCTTTGTTAACAACTATGTTTTGTATTTGACCACTAACATATGATGTTTCATTTTTAGGAATTGAAACATTCCAAGTCCATTTCTAATGCTTCTTATCATGATTAGGATGATGATACCATACTTATGTTATGATTATGATTATTATTCTCACCCATGTTATATTTATTTATGTTCTAATTTATCCTCTTACTATTATTTTAGCCAGCCTTTTTATTTTATATATATAATAAAGGGATTATATATACTAAGGTGTACATTAGGGACACTAAGAATCTTGATCAGAAGTAATTAAATATTTTTTATTTTTTATTAGGTAAATGTTATGTTTGGTCATAATTTTTCTAAGGTACTAAACCTTTGGATCCTAGTTTTGTAATGCTATTATGTTATTTATCATTAAATTGATGTAATAATAATGCAAAAAAGTTGGGTTTCTATAGTTGGAATCAGAGAATGGATTATTTAATTTGGTAATTATGATTAGATTAGATTAGTGAAACCCTTAGTATGATATTAAATATATATAAACAAGGAATTTTTTTTTAAAAAATGATAAACATAGGGATCCCAGAAGATATGCCTCTAGGGTTAATTTCAAAAAGGAATAAATCCTTTATTCATGAATTGTTGAATTATGTTTTGTTCAAACGTTTTATATTTTATAAAAGGTTTGGATATAGGATTATTGGGGTCAATAAACCATGTTAGGTACAATGAAACGAATCCACAAATGACATCCCATGTTCCTTGGGAGATGGATTTCCAAATTTCATAGTGATACTAACCAAACAATATCAGGCTATGAATAATAACAGGAATACTATGGAAGGTCCTACATAACATTGAGGGACTATCTCTATATCAATTCCTTTATGCAGTAATGAAATCAAAATTTAGTGGATCTTTTGATCCACTAGTCGCGGAATATTGGATTAACTAAACATACATGATCCTTTCTCTGCTTTACTATTCTGAAATGGAGAAGGTGGCCCTGGAAATTTATTGTTTAGATGGAGTTATTGATCAGTCAGGGGAGTTAATTAAGAACACTATGAAAAAGGAATAAAATTAAGGGATGGAGTGGGAAGACATTATGAAAATATTTATTAAGTTATATTTCCTTGGAAATATTCATACAAAGATAGAGAGGGAATTCCTAGAGTTAATGAAAAAGGAAGGTGAATCTTTCAAGGAGTACGAAGAAATTTTAAAAAGGATTTCAATGTACATTTCATATTTTTTTACCATTAATGATAGATAAATAAGTAAATTCATTAGTGTTGTTAAACCACACCATTCAATGTCTCTAGAAATTATATTCTTTTTGAGTTATAAAGTAGTTTTTTAATGTGCTCTTAAAGAGGAGATATAGTTTGGATAGTGGTCCCACAACTATGTTGACACAAAATGAAGTATGGATTTTCAATATGGAGGACCTAGTAACAAAGGTGGGAAGAAAACTCAACCATTCACATAAAAAAATGTGGGAAGAATCTTCTTGGGGATTTCCTCAAAGAAATGGTTAAATTCATCCAGCATGGGAGACAAAGACCCAACACTCATGAATGTTGAAGATACCTGAAGAGGCAGGAAAATGTGGTTGAAGAATATAGAGAACCACCTATTGTTTAATGCTTCAATTAATTGGAGAAATGGAACTATGTAAGCCAATTCACTAAACCTCATGTTCCTATAGGGTAATTAGTGTCAACAGCCACAAAATACAAAGGGGAAAAGGGAAATATAATTCCATATATACTAATGAGAAGGATCATGACAATGATGTGGTGACATTTATTTTGGTTATTCATTCAATAAAAGAAAATTCACTATATTATTCCAGTTCTACACGTTCTTTCATATCTTGAATGTTTAGAATAACTATTAAAACACCACCTCAAAATATGGAGATTGAATTATGTGTGAGAATATAAAATGGTGAAATTATTTTATCAAAATTATATAACACATATCTGTTTAATTTTTGTGGACTGATCCTCCTTGAAAATTTGGTCTTGCTTTCTTTGGTAGAGTTTGATTCGATATTGGGCATGGATTGACTCTTGTTATACAAATCCAACATAAACGGTCAAGAAAGGGATATCAATATTATATTCATGAGGAATCATCAAATTATGTACATGTTTAAGGATGAGTATAAATATCTTATAGATTACTCATCCCATGTGTGGATATTATTTCCTTATGATCAATAATATCTAGCTAAACTGATTGAGACATACAAGAGAATTGTGAACAAATACGTTCCCATTGTGAGGGACTACATTGACATGTTCTCTGATGAATTTTCTAATCTTCCAATTGATTCAGAGTTGGAGTTATAAATTTAACATACTCATGAATCTATTACTATATCAAAGACACATTATAAAATCTCCTCCATTGAGTTTGAAAAACCGAATAAGTAGTTATAAGATAATTTGGATAAGGGTTTTATACACCCGACTGCTACATCATGGGGTTCAACATTCCAATTTATAATGAAGAATGATTGATCAATAATCTTATGTATTAATTAAATTGAGATCAAAATAAATCACGATAAAGAAAATTTATCCCTCACCAAAGATATATGACTTGTTCGATCTACTACATGGGGACTTGTATTTCTCTATGTTGGACCTTCGGTCAGGATATCACCAATTAATGGTTTGGATGGAAGATATAGCTAGAATAAATTTTGAATGAGTAATGGACACTATGAGGACATAATTATTCCATTTAGAGTCACTAATGATCCATAAATAATGATGGAATTAATGAATATAGAATTTATAGATAACATAAAAAAGGTTTTGGTAGTATTTATTAATGTTATTATGATATTCCCCAAGAACAAGGAGAACATGAGGAGAATTTTAATACTGTGATGAATACATTACGAAGTGGGGATGATTTTTAAATTTATATTAAATGTGAGTTTTGGATAGAGTAACTATAATTCTTGGGGTATGTTATCACTTTAAAAAGAATATATATGGGCCCTTACAAGACAAAAGCAATCTAAGAGTGGCCTAGTCCAACATCTATTATAGAGATATGTAATTTCCTTGTTATTGTAGGGTATTAATGGAAATTTGTGATTAACTTATCATGATTTTTAAACCCAATAACCAAACTAACTCAAAAAGGAAATTTTTTTGTCTAGACAATTGACTATGAAGACTGTATCAAAGTGTTAAAGAAAATGATTATTACACTTACAGTACTCAGATTTCTGGCAAGTGGGGAAGTATTTCTTGTATACAATGATGCTCCAAATAAGTTATTATTCTATGTACTAATGAAAAAAATAATGAGATAGTCTAAAACACAAGTTATATGAAAATATATGAGAAAAACTATGCCACACATGATCTAGAGTTGGCAACTGTGATCTTTGTGTTGAAAATATAGAATCATTTTTTCTATGGGGAGAAGACTAAAATATATATTTATCATAATAGAATAAAATATATATCCAAAAATAATGAGAGTAATATGTGTAGTGATTATGGTAAGATATCATAAAGGGGTATAACTAGTCAATCAACTATCATCCTGGAAAAGGGAATACATTAGATGAGACTATACGTACTACATATCCTACAACATTATCAATTATGAGAATTGGGAAAGATCCAATATTCATAGATTTTAAAAGGATGGAAATGAGAATAATTAATATAGGAAAATCACCCATACATTTATCCGATGATTTCTTAACTACCCTCATAGAGAAAATAAACGATTCTCAAATAAATGAAATGGAAATTCAGAAGAAGGAGGAATCAATGAAAAATGGGATATAGTCAAAGTTTAAAATTTATGAGGAATGTGTTTTTATAATTAGGTCATGAATATGTGTACCATCCAATCTATAAATAAAAAATTTGATTCTAAATTATTCTCATTGATCATCATTATATATTATTCCTGGGATGACAATGATGTATTGATATCTCTATGAAAACTATTGATGGGACAATATGAAGAAGGATATCAATTAATATTCATCAAAGTGCATAAAATGTTATAAAGTTAAGGATAAAATGAAAAAGTCCAAGGGGATGATGAAACCATTACCTATAAATTTTTTTGAAAAGTGAAGAAATCACCCTATATTTTATCACCAAACAACTGAAAGATTCCAATGGATACAGTTCAATATGTGTTATCGTGGGTCATCCCACAAAAACCCTCATTATTTTAATTTGAGAGGAATTATCAGTATATTAACATGAGTGAAAATAAATAAAATAAGTGATAAGATTCATGAATTACCACTATCGATTGTATCTTATTGAGATCTAATATTCACCTCCATGTTCTATACTAGTATCCAACATGATAAAAACACTACACTGAACATCAGTACAACTTATCATCCTAAAAAAGATGGCCAATATGAGAATAATATTTTGACACTAGAAGAAATGTTGAGAGAATGTTCAATGGAATTCAATGGTGGATGTGACCAGAATATGACTTTAGTTAATTTCTTTGAAAATAATAGTTTATAATCAAGCATCCAAATGAATCAAAATTAAGTCTGTTTTGAGAATTTATGTAAAAAAATATCATATTGAGATGAAGTTAGTGAGCGTAAGCTTCTAGAACCTTAAATGGCTGATGAAATGGTATAAAATGTAAAAACCATTCAATAAGGAATCTAGGAATCCCGAATTCAATAGAAGTTCTTTACATAGAATCATTAATGAGGCCAATAGTTTAAGGCTGTATAAAATTTATTCCTCCACATATCTCAATGTAAGAGTATCATATATTTTGGAAGAATGTAAATATGAGACCCAGGTACATTGGATCTTTTGAGATTCTTGATCGAGTTAGAGTTGTGGCATATCGACTGGAACTTCCACCTACCACGACTATAGTACATAATGTATTAAATGTATCCCTTTTGAGAATGTTTGTACCAGATCCCTCACATGAACTAAATCTATAGGTGGCATAGCTGGAAATTGATATCTCTTATGAGGAGTAACATATGAAGATATTGGAATGTTGAGATAATGATATTTGCTAGAAGAATACTTTTCTAGAAAATGTAATGTGTCAGAACCATATGTAAAAAGAGTCAACATTAGAACTAGAGAAATAAAAAATGGATAAGTACCATCACATTTTTTCACTATATTATGTAAAACAAAATTTTAAGGGAGAAATTACATAAGGGGGAATAATTTAATGCCCCAACATTTTAAAAGTGGAAACATCTATCTTATTATTATTAAATATAGTATAAATAAAATAAAATCACATTTAGAACCTAATAAAAAATTATAAATGAATAATGAATTAAATAAGAGGTATTTCTTGATGTTAATGAACCAATACCGATGAAATACTAACTTGACCCTTTGAATAGTTACACGACCATTAGGAATAATAATCCTACCAAATGAATAGAAACATCACATATTAAATCATAAATTGATTTTAGGAAACATATAAAGTAAAATATGATATAATTTTATCATATTCTAGGTAAATAAATGTTATAGAAATGGAAAATTAGGTATTGATATTTTTATAAGGTATAAAGTTTAAAATAAAATATTATATTTATTATAATGATTTAACAATGAATTTGATCTCATAAAATTTATTCAAAAAATAATATTTTTATGTATTATGATTATTATATAATTAAATAATGCCTTAATTAATTATTTAAAGTATCATAAAAGAAGTTATAATTTTATAATTTTTTTTTAATGATGTGATGATTTTAATAAAAAATTAAATGTCACATATTTGGAAATTTATTTTCTTAATATGAAGTTCATTTCTTAATTCAACACATCGTAACATTGTTAGGTTAAAATTTAGGTATTTTTTAAAATAGTTAAAATGTTGATGAATAATAAAATAAGATAGTTTAGGATACAAGATAAATACATGAATTATTAAGTCATAGAAGTTGCATGGATGATTTAAGCCCATAATATGGAACTATCATTCATTATTTTAATATATTTTGTGATAAAATTCAAATTAATTATAGTCTTCAGTAAAAAAATAAAATAATGAAAAAAATAATGAAAAACACCCCTCCCCTCCCATATAAATACCGCACTTACAAAATCTTATCCTCAAACATTACAAGCCTTAAATATTATCCAATTTCAAAAAAATACTCTTCTAAACACCCTCCGCCACATCTTTGATCCTTTGGTGTCTGAAAAAACCCAAAACAATTTCTCTAAGGAGGTTCTCAATGATAAAAATTCAAGAGGTAAAATATTCATTCATTTTCTATTAATTTTTTCATTTTATTTTATTTTATATATTTATTTTCTCCTAACCTCACCTCATAAAAGTGTAATTATAACTCCAGTATCATATATTTAATGAACTTCTATAGTTTTAATTTAATAATACACCATCCACCAACTTATCCTATCCATTTTATTCTAAAAATGAGAAATTCATCTCAGACGTGTTAATTTACCACCTTCAAGGATGACATGTTTTTATTTCCCTTTTATACCTTAATGTCTGGTCTTAAAACCATCAAAATGGTTGAATTTTTTTAAAAAATTATTACTTTTTTAATTTTTGGAACTAAAATATATGAATAATATTACATAATAAATATAATATGAGTTCATTGGGATCAAAAACCTCAAATCTAATATAAATGAATGTCATTAAATGATTTCCACTAAATCATCCCCATATCTAGAAAAAAATAAAATATAAGAGAAAATAGACTTTATTAATTTCACTAATAACAAAAAATTTCAACCATTGATAATTATTATCATCTTAGATGAACTTCTTACTTGTATACAAGAAAATGGATCCAGAAAACAAAGAAAAAAACACATTGAAACAATGAAATTATAATCTATTACTCATCATAATATCCATAAATGAAAATAAAAAAATATGTTAAAAAAATACATGAATAAAAAGTAAATTAGTTTTTTTTAATTAATTATATTATCCATAATATTTTTGAGAAGAATTCATTCAGACATAA
Source organism: Viscum album (assembly GCA_963277665.1). NCBI lineage: Eukaryota > Viridiplantae > Streptophyta > Magnoliopsida > Santalales > Viscaceae > Viscum > Viscum album. Next base: position 422,268,730 of record OY728166.1, on the reverse strand, counting down.
GGTAAGGGGATTCTCAAACCCAACGCCCTTTTATTGGGTTATAACTTTTTCATTCCAAATTTCTCTATGAAATTTTTCATAAATGTTACATAAATATTATTTACTCACCCACCAAATTTATTTTTTATGATATGCATGATTCTAATATAATTTTATAACAAAATAAATGGTTTTTCCAAAATAACTCTTGTTTTTAAAAATACATGTTTTTCTTATCTTGTAATTGTTTCTTCCTCAGTGATGATTGATGATGGTTATGCCAAGTATGTAATTACATTTTCTATTCATGTATGATAGATATACATTATACATGAAATGTATGATTATGTAAATGGTATGGTTTGACAAGTGCCCCCATAACAATATAAAGATCCAATGCATTGGTTAATGTAATGTATCTTCTCAGATATAGTGAAATATTTGCGAACATGATTATAGATTTGTTAAAAATGTTGATGTTTTTATATTTCACATATGATATGTGTGAACATGATGCTAGATTTGTTCACAACTTTGTGTGGTATTTGACCACTAACACATGATGTTTCATTTTTATACATTTCCTCATTCCATGACCTTTTCTAATGCTTCCTCTCATGATTATAATGATGATATCATACTTATTTTATGATGATGATAATGATTCTCACCCATTTTATACTAATTCAATTTCACAATTAACTTCCTACTGGGCTTTTAGCTTACCCATATCATTGATTTATATCTTCTGGTGATTACTTATAATAAAGAGTAAACAAGGGCCACTAATATGATAGAGAATAAGTCATCACATAATGTTTATATTTTAATATGGCGATGTTATGTTTGATTATATTTTTTTAAAGACAATAAACCATTGGAACCTAGTTTGGTAACGCTATTATGTATTTTATCATTAAAAATATGTAATAGTATTGTAAGATAAAGTTGGGTAATTATACATTTCATCACCAAAATCCTAAACCATATAAAGAAATAATAATAATGGTATGATTATATTATATCCCTAATAAATCATATGTATCATCAAATGATGTTATTTAAATGAAAATTCTATATAAAGATAACTTTTAATATTTCATGATGAAAATTACCTTTTCAAATAGGAATAAAAAATTTATTATATAAAAATATAAAAAATTATTATATAAGATACTTTATTTTAAAAAATCCACATAAAAAAATTATTTTATTATTTAAATATTTGTGCAGTCATGATGATGGGAAATTTTATCCATGTCCTGTATGATAAAATAATGATTATATTCACATTTTAAAAAAAAAAGAAAATTACCTCATTTGGAGAATGTAAATAATATTAAATTGAAACCATATTTTACCAAACCCAAACATTATTTAAAAAATTTATAAAATTTTAGGGGAATATTAAAATCATTCTTGAATATATTTTTATGAATATAGAGACATGGAAATTATATTTTCATGACCAAATATAAAAATAAATCTTTTTCTATTAAAAACATTTTTTCAATAATTTTATGTAATAAAGAAAGAAAAATCGTATTATTTCATAAAAATTACATGAAAAACAAAATGTGAAGAATAATGATGATATTTCATAGAGTTATATTATAGAATTTAAACATCATACATTTAATTTTAAATAATCTATATAAATAATTAGATTTAATCATAAACCCATTACATAAAGTTATACTTGCTTCGAAATAAATGTAACATATTGTATAATAAATTCATATATATTAAAATTATATAATGGAATAATTTATATTGTTATAATAACATATATTTCTAAAAAATGAAATTTATACACCATTTTCTAATCATCATCATCATAATCAGATTTTTTATTCAATGTGAAGAAAGGATATACAAGGGCTCCAAAAGAGGCCATGGAAAAACCAAATTACGGAGGTCTAAAATAGTGAATTCCGAGAGAATCCCTCCTAATAATGTTAATCCCCATTGGTTTCAGACTTTGAAGAGTGTAACAATCAAGGCCCTCTGATTCAGAAAAAACTAGCGAAGCAAGGTAGTCTACCATTTTGTTGCCTTCCCTCCATGTATGCGATACAGTAATGTCAGAGTTAAGAAAGCCACGATACATACGAATCACATACTCAATAGACCAGAGGGTAGATCTAATACCTTGAATAGAATTAGAAAAAATCTTTGAATCGGTTTCAACCTCCACTAAATCTAACCCCCTCTTCCTACACACAAAGAGACCAGCCAGCTTGGACTTCGCCTCTACAAGAAGAGAAGTGTCGGGTCCTGGGCCAATAGAGAAGGCCAGGGTAACTTATCCATTGTTTTCACGAACAATACCTCCCACGCGCATACTACCCGTAACACATGAGCCATCGGTGTTGAGTTTAAATCCCACAAAAGGAGGATTCCATTGAACCCAATTGCTACGAACAGAACTGGACGCAAGGGCTGGATTAAGCAGGATAGGAAGAAGCTGTTGCAGAGTGGGGGCCTCCCTCCAAGAGAAGATGGCCTGAGCCATATCCAGGATGAGACTCTTGGTTCTGATAGAAATCCCTCGAGCAGAGGAGAAAACCCCATCATAGAGATAGCCATTCTGAGCCTGCCACAAGCACTAGCATCCAACATGCAACACCATAGTACGCACTCGATTTTCCGGTCCCTCGCCGCCCATGCCATGGAACCAGTGGATAAGGAAGGGATGGTCCACCATGGATGGAAGGGAAAGTCCAGTAAAGTCACTAAAATATTTTCAAACCTCATGCGCCCAGTCACTATCAAAGAAAAAATGATCTGAGGATTCCTCCTTATGCCTCTTACCACACACGCATTACCGGGTTCACCCCGCACCTCTTGATGTACTCATCCGTGGGTAATGCTCTGTTACAGATTCTCTATGTAATAAAGTTTAATTTTGTGGGTATATCTTTATCCCACAAAGCCTCATATCAGACATACACCCCTTCTTGCGAGACTGATAGTCGAAAATAATATTTAGAGGTGAAACAACCTAAGGAAGATAAGGTGAACAAACAACGATCCGATTCCGTGGAGAGTGCCACCAGGTTGAACAGATCCATCTTGTTCCTACCAAGGATAGAATTGATGAAAGGTAAGAACATACTGGCCTCCTGAAAATAAATTTTAGTGATAGGACAACCTAGATAACCGATCACCTAACCACACCATTTATCATTCCAGAATGAAACGTCCCATGTGCTGATGATCTAGCGGACATGTGGATGGCGATAGTTCACCAAAGGATCGATCACTCGCCAGAGGGGGGAAGCATGTCCTTCCAGAACCTCCCCGATACCACCATAACATGAATACATGGTCCAACCCCACAACGTTCGTCTCTCCAGAACTTCCCATGCCATTTTTTCATGCAATCAGGTGAGGACATCCCCTAGATTATGAACGTTGATACCGCACTCACATGTGGGCCTCGCCAACTTCTGCCAAGAATCCCAATTCCTACATCCCTCATTCATAGGGTCCCAAATAAAACCAGAAAAAATCCTATACAATTTTATGATAACTCCTTTAGGATCCTTAACATCCAATAAATCATGAATCGGGGTGTCCATGAGGACACTATTAACCAAGGCGATTCTACCACCAAAAGACAAAAAGTGACTCTTCCAGTTTAGAACTATCTCGGATATTCGATGAACAATGGAATCAAAGTCGAGGATATGAAGAGCCTCTAATGAGATGGGGGATCCCAGATACAACATGGGAAGGTTTCATATTTGCATTCCCAAAAAAGACTCACGTTGAAGATGTGCCTATCCGAGAAAGAATTAGATATATAAAAATTACCCTTGCTTTTATTGATGAGCTGAGCACTCCAAAAGCAGTTGTCCTCCAGGGTGTTAATGAGGACACACATAGATCTGCTGGACGCATTGGTAAAAATCATGGAGTCATCAACGAACATAAGGTGAGATACCGAGGGGAAGAACATCCTTCTGCGATATGGAAGGATCTCACCTGACACCATTTTGTGATAAAGGAGGAAGCAGAGAACTTATTGAGTAATAATGAAGATTCTTAGTGAGACTGGATCGCCTTGGCAAAGACCCCGAGTTTCTTTGAAGAAAATGAAGGTATTTCCCAAAAAAAATCACTATCCAAGCAAAGATAAATCAGTGGAAGATAATATCAATATTCCAGGGAGATAAAACCATACCTGAAAGCATTTTTTTGATGATGCTCCAATCCACATGGTCATAATCTTTTCTCATATATAGTTTAATAGCCATATTAGGGCCTTGGGTTTTAAGGTTGAGATTCCAAGGCATTTACTGTGCCCAAACAATCACCCCCTGGATGGAGCATCCTTTGACGAAGTCGTGCTGTTCAGGAGAAATGCATTTGGGAAGATGGGTGGACAATTGAACATTAACGATACTTGAAAGGATATTATATTGAGTGTTACCCATGCTAATTGGCTAGAAATGCTCAATTGATGTTGGGGATTTAGACTTTGGAATAAGAACAACTGTGGTTACACAAGCCACTCTGGGAAAAGGTCCACCTATGAAGAAATCATGAATAGCCACGATTAACTCAGTCTTCACAAAGTCCCATCCATCTCTGTAAAATCGACAGGGAAAACCATCAGGTCCTGCTGTGCTATCCGGATCCAAATGAAGAACAACCTCATGAATCTCACTCTCCTAGGGAATACCACACAGGGTCTCATTATCATGAGAAGTGAAGGTAGGATGAAGGTTATCAAGAATCCGCATGTCCCCCCAGGATACCGATTTGGAAAACTGGTATTGGGTCCAGCAAGAAGGCTATGAAAATGGGAACTGGCAAGGCCTCCTATCACCTCCCTGTCATCTACGAAGGTACCACCCCCCATAGAAATATTTGGATCAATCCACCTTTTATTTTATTTAATTCATGCATGGAAAAAAGCTTAATTTTCATCACCCTCTTTGAGCCAACTAATTCTACCTTCCTCCCTAGCCTGGCGCTCTTGCCTCAGAATCATATCCAAGAGAAGCTCCTTTTTATTAGAAACCTCCTCGAAGGAACGATTGCTCCAGTATTCATCAAGGCGTCGTTTCAGCTGATCCACATCCAACATAACCACTTACAGGTCTTTGTTTGAAGATGTGAAATCCTTCGACCAAATTATAAGCTTTTTCTTAAGACGTTACAGCTTTCTACGGAGGACAGTCCACATATTACCTTGAGTGGGGGCAGACCAAGAATCCTGAACCAGGTCCGTGTATCCTGGTTTGCTTGTCCAATGGAGATAAAACTAGAAGGGAGTGATATGGTCAAGGATAGTAGAAACAAATATGAGGAGGAGAGAATGATCCAATATGCCCCACACCAAATGGGTCACCTTAGTATTAGGATAAGCAGATTGCTTATTCATGTTCACGAGGCAATAATCCAAGTAGGTCCATGACCTTCGGGATCCCCGTTGATTGTTACACCATGTGAAATGGTCACCTGAGAAACCAAGGTCCATTAGACCTTTACCTGACATGAAATGGGAGAAGGCAAGACTGGCCTTCCTATTAAACGGACCCTTGCCCAGCCTTTCCTCCGTCTTAGCCACAACATTGAAATCCCCCCACGTACCAAGGTACAGTGCCAGGATCGAAGGAGTTATTCTCACTCCACAACATCTCCCGCAGGGTCAAGTCACAACTCCCATAGACAAAGGAAAAGAAGAAGCAAAAGGAGTCTTGGGAATCTTTGACAGTGATGAACTGATCCCCCGCCCAGGTCATTGCCACCGAGAAACTACATCGCCAGAAAATCCAAATATGATTATTAGTAGGCTCCTCATGCATGAAGCCATGCAGTTTTAGTTTTTTGGAGGACTCTATAATCCTGATAGAATGATGCTTATACTCAAGAATGGCCACCCCTGAAACCTTGTGCTTGGATAGTTCTAAATTTAGGAAGTCCCTTTTAATATGGTCAACGATAAGCCTTACATATGCCTGAATTTTGATTTCATTCTATAATTAGAAGAAGTAAATAGAGATATATAAAAAAATTCAATAAATAACCATATTTCTATCCTAAATAATATTAATTTATACATTAAATATAAAATTATTACTATCCATGAAAAATGAATTTGAAAAAATGGATCATTTCATTTTGTGGTGGTGGTAGTCCACATATATACATGAAAAATGTTATCCCCTTCCAAGAGATTGGAAAGAAATAAAGTTGATATTATATTATAATTAAAAATAACAATTATTTAATAAATATCCTTATTAAAAATTAAAACCTTCATAATCACCATTCATGAAAATTTGGGAGGGAAAATAAATTTCATCACTACATGGAGGTGGTAGTCCATATATAAGAACGAGCAATAATTAAAATTCCTGTTGGATAAAAAGGGCGATAATAATAAATGTTCAATAATAATAATAATAAACTTTATTTATTTTTGGGATATTGAATTTTTTATTTTAGGCTGAATAATATATTTTTTGAGTTGGTATACAATTAAATAATTTGAATGACGTAGGTTTTGATGATTAACTCTTCTTTGGTAGGTCCCCTTTATATCACTTCTTAAGGAGACCTGTAATTGTTTATTCATGAATTTCATCACATATAATTAGTGTACATGGATATTTAGAATATAATTGGGTTTTTTTCTCAATATAAATTCTCAAATTATTGTAGGTAAGATAAATGAGGGGTGTCCTTTTATGAGTGGTTGAGAGGACACATAAAAAAATTTATTGATTAGAATATAATAATGTCCAAATAAATAAAAATAACTAAAAATGTATCGACATTTTTTGGTTTGATATTATAGGATTTAAATATTTCCATCCAATAGGATTTAGACAAAGGATAATGGTAAATCATATCTTAATATATTTTTTAACCCCTAAGAACCCCGTTTTAAAGATAATCATTATAACATGTTTCAACTATTTTTACTACTGATTAGGTAAAAAAAATTGTTGATATTATTAAATAATATTTTTAATTAAAAGTAAATTTATTTTATTAAATTATTTTCACAAAAGTGGAATAATTAAATTTAAAATGAATCTTATAAAATGTGATGAAAATTTTTTTTTGTAGAAATTTGACTTCTTAAGTGTAAGTTGTTTTTATAAAAAAAGACAATATAGAATTAAATATAGTGGAAATAATTTTATTTTTAATAATAAAAATGAAAAAAATTACTTTTAAAACAATTTTAATAAAAACTAAATCATTATAAATGTTCAAAATGAAAATAATGTTTTCAATAAAAATAAACATTTTTATTATCCAACAGAAAATAAATCTTTTTAGAATATTATAAAATATTCACTGTATGATAGTGTTGAAAATATTATTTATAAAATCATGTTAATTTTTTAATATAAATTTAATAAATATGGAAGAAAATAGTTTTACAATTTTCTCACCCAAATCAGTAAAAACCATTATTAATGGAAAATGTATTTTTGAAGAAAAAAATGACTTTAATTAGAAATTATATATATTTAATTAAACCTAAAAAATTGAAAATAATATTAAAAATTTCATTATTATAATTTACTCAACTAATTAAATAACTTGGTAAAAATGGTATAAAAAATTATTACTCATATAGAGTTTAGATTATGGGTATCACAAGCTATTAAAGAAACTAAATTTATTTAATGGGAAATATATTAAAACATCCCATGGTGTTATAGGTATTCCACAGAAATAATAAAATATTAGTAACATAGTGATATTAATTTCATTAATTTAGGATGATTATAGAATACCAGGATGTATTTCATTAAGAATTAAACTTATAATAACTTCAATTAAACGATTCCCTATTTATTGAATGTCCTTCATTAGGTGACATATTAAGCCTTCATTGAATAGATTTTTTTTGGAAAATAACCCAAATGATATGGAAATGAGGGTTTAGATGATATTTTCACGATGTTAGTATAAGGACCCGACCATAAACATTACATAATATTGAATTAAATTAATAATTCACATTGAGGATCTTTTCAGGTTTAGAGTTTTAGGGAATTAGGAAATAACTATTACATCTTAAAATATTAAAAAGTAGGCACTTCTCCCCAGAATCCACTTTTTTTTCATAAAAAAAAACTCTTGAAAAAAAATTCATGTCTAATTTCATGTTAAAGAGAGCATGGCTTTTCCTTGATCCCATCCTTGACCCGGTTCTTCTTTAAGTCCTGTGAAAAACATTTCAAAACATAGGATGAGCATTAAAGGCTCAGTAAGGGTTATAAAATAGTGAATGAAAAAATTTGTTCATAAATACATACCAAACATGAACTCTTTTTACTTACCTCATGAAATCAAAAGATTTATGAAAGTCACATAGAAATCATAAATCAAAAAAGTAACTTGTGGCATCCATATCATACTTACATTGTAGCTATCACAGCTACATAGGGAGTTAATTTGGAATACCCATCACAGTTTATTCCCTTAGTCTCTTAGGAGTAACATTCATGTTTACCTCCGTCACATTACCCAATGCATTGGAGAGCTATCTCGGGCTCACCTGCCCTAGGTTTATCATGGAACTACCCGTATACACAAATAATTCCCATGAACCGTAACCTAATCTTAACAAAAAACATAAGCATAAAAGAAAGATAACATTTCCAAATAAAATATCACTTCATGATATTGAAATAATAAATCTATTCTCAAAATCATTTTCAATACCAAAATACATAAAAAGAGTATTTCGTATTTATTTTTCCTTTTAAAAACATTCCGGTTTGTTAAGGAAGCCAAAGATCAAATAATACTCGTGGCGGCAGAAAGGAAGTTGTCACCACTTACGTTAAAGAAACATTCCTTTTTGTCATTCAGTAAAACAATTCATAGAAAAAATATTCCTTTTGAATATAAGTAAATGTAAAAGGGTTTTATACATCATATAAATGAAAGTCATGTATAAAACTAAAAATGCCTCAATGAAAGGAGACTGAGACGAAGTCTCTTACCTTGTGTCTGACTTGACCCGTTCATTATTTAATCTCCGGAATAATAAACTGAAGTTAATTTCTACTTGATTAAGAACCTTTTTCATGTTTATTATCCCTTTTGTATCACTTATTTCCATGTTATTATAATTATGTAATCAACTAAGTTAATAACGTTCATTTTGTCGATATTTAGTACTTGAGTCAAAAATGGACTTCTTATAATTACATGTTGTTCATGTGGTAAAAGGTTCATTATAGACATAATGATATTAATGATTTGGGTATCATATATATCATATATATCCAGCATGTTCATGTATTTATAATAGTACATAACATTTGGACGTACAAAATGAAATGCACCGTTCATGGAGACGGTAAGTCGTACGTACGTATAAATGCTACTTTCATTTATATTTCTCATTTTAGTGGAATTAAAGCATAATGATACATAGTTATATTATAATTTATGTATAATATCATATATAATATCATTAACTCTATTCGTTATACATCCCACATAGGGCATTAATGAGTCACATCACTTTGAGGGAGTGGTCGTCCACACTTCCTCAAATGAGATTATCGTATTTACCCACCATGGAAACCATAAAGGTTTGATATAATTGGGAAGTACATAAGAATAAAGAAATAATAAACATAATATATATCATATATAAATATAGCTCTATAATAATGGACACCATGAGAGGCAATAAGATGTAATTGAACAATCATCGTTTCGTGAGGTGTTAGTTTTCCATCCACAGAAACATAATGTTCTTCAACCATTAGATGGAGGTGTGTGTAAGTGTAGTACAAATACTTAGCATAAAAACATCCTAGTATATTGAGGATACTGGTGTTGTTTCAAAATAAAGGAAATAAAAATATTTTAGTGGTTGGAGAATCAAAATAAAAGAAAACAATTTAAAAGAAACTGTTACCCTTAATTTGAGTAGCTCACTTTGGTTTGAACCAAAGGACTTCTTGAAGTGACTTCTTCCTACGTTAGGGATTCTAGGTGGAGGATAGTGATGCATGGAGCTTAATTGGGTAGATTTTGGACGAGCCAAATGGCCTGAGAGGTGTGAGGAATTGCATATAAGTGGTCTATTTTTATAAGGGAGAGGAGGGGCTCTTTAGGAAAGAGTGAAAATATTATTTTATAATACAATGATATTCGGTTTCTAATGGTCCAAAAATCATTATGGTCAAAGATAAGATGACTCATAATCTAAATATAATTATTTAATCAGAATTGGACATGTTTTGGATTATATTTTAATCATTTTAATCTTATTTAATTAAATCATTTATTAAGGAGGTAAATACTGCATCATGATTGTGTCATAAATAATTTAATTTATTTGATGTCTAAAAATTATAAAAAAAATACCATGATGTATGAAATATTTTTATATTTCCAATTTATATTTATAGTTGAAAATATAACTTGTATAACCCCACTTAAAAATTAATTTACTAAAATATATTTGTTTGTTTCATTTTGGCCTTTAATTTAAGTTAATTAAAACAAAGTGTCATAATAACTTTTAAGTGGCTCCATGGGGTCCCCAAATCTACCCAAGGATGCCCATGGTCGGATATGACTCAACCAATAGAATTAGGACACCTTTTTGGGTAAATAAATATTATTTGTTTACCCTGATTTACCTGATTTACCCTTTAACCATGGTAAATAAAATATTTACTGAGGTTAATATTTAAAATGCCTTAAAATAAAAGTTAACTATTTACACAATTTTAAACTCATGATTCTCAATATAGAATCCATTTATCCAAATTCAAAACACAGAAGTGATAGAAATTAATGTAAAATTTATTCCCACTGTCAAAATAAAAGGCGTGTTTTTATAAAATATTAACTATCAAAAGATTGACAGTTGACTATATACAATTCAAATGTGAAATTGCTTCTAATGGACAACATTAGATTAAGTGGTAAAAATATTATCTATTTACACTTTAAAACCAATTTATAGGATAATCTAACCATATAAATAAATTAGATTAAAACATAGTTTTGAATTAAAATACAATATTTTCACTATTCCTTAAAAAAATAAACATTTTCAAAAAAATACCAAAAAATTACCCAATGTAAATTATGGTGTCCTCATTATAAAGAAGGATTTTATTTGGTCATATAGAATGTATTAAAGTGACCAAAACTAGATTTAAAAAGGGTTCACCATTAAAAGGTGATAAATCAGCCTTTTAAAGAAAATTAAGCTTAAAATTAGATTCATTCACTTTTTAATCCTCTAACTTTAATTTGAAAAATGTAAATATATTTAAAAACATGTATACTCATATTTTAGTTAGTTTTGTTCATTTCTTCTAGCACAACGGCAAGGAGTTAACTACCATTTAAAATAATAATAATATATTATTAGTGTGCAACATAAGATTTCAAAGAAAACTGCTGTTGCGTATCGGGTACGCTATCGAACATAGAAACCTCTTTAAAGCTAAAATTAATATTTAATTCACAAAAAATAATAAATATGAAAATATATTATTCTTCATTTACCTGGGATGTTACATCCTTCCCCCCTTTTTGAAATTGCGTCCTCGAAATTTTTATCCACTTATCAAAATAAGTGGGGGTATTTATCACTCATAGCATTTTCAGATTCCCACATTTCCTCATCAAACATATGGTTTTTACACAAACCCTTTACCTAGTGAATTGGCTTATTCCGCAACACCATCTCTCTACGGTCCAAAATCTGGATTGGTTATTCTTTAAAAGATAGATTCTCTTCCAACTAAACTATCTCTGGGCTCAAAACATGAGATGGATCTGGCATATACTTTCTCAACATCGAAACATGAAAAACATTGTGTACCTGGGATAAACATGGAGGTAAAGCTACTCTGTACACAACTGATCCAACTTTATCCTGAATTTTATAAGGTCCAATGAACCTCGGACACAACATTCCCATCCTACCAAAACGCATCAAACCTTTCCAAGGAGATACTTTGAGAAAGACATGATCACCTACCTAAAAAGAATGATCCTTCCTCCGGTTATCCACATAACTTTTCTATCTACTCTGAGCTGTTCTCATGTGCTTCTGAATCAACTAAACATTCTCTGAAATATCTTCTACCAATTTTGGTCCCATCATCTTTCTTTCACCTACTTCATCCCAAAAAGCTGGAGTTCAACAACGCTTTCCATTCAATGCCTCAAATGGAGCCATCTGCATACTAGAATGAAAACTGTTATTATACTAAAATTTGACCAAATAATGATGTTGGTCCCAACTTCCCTAGTAGTCCATCGATAAAGCACGTAACATATCCTCCAAGGTCTGAATTGTTCATTCTGACATCCCATCTTATTGAGGATGAAAATGTTTACTAAAGTTTAATTCAGTACCCAATGACTTCTGAAGGCCTTTCCAAAAGTTAGAAGTGAACTTGGGATCACGATCAGATACAATGAAGAGAGAAACTCCATGCAACCTTAATATCTCTTTAACATACAATCGAGAAAGTTGATCTAGAGACAAAGTATCTCTAATAGGAAGGAAATGAGCAGATTTAGTCAATCGGTCAACTATAACCCAGATTGCATTATTACCTCAAGATGTCTTTGTTAATCCCACAACGAAGTATATGGATATATTTTCCCATTTCCACTCTGGAACCGATAAAGGCTGAAGTATTCCTTTCAGTAACTATCGCTCTGCTTTAACCTGCTGACAAGTCAAACACTTCAAAGTAAAATCAGAAATATCTCTTTTCATTCCATCCCACTAGTAATACTCCCAAAGATCTCTAAACATCTTAGTACTCCCAAGATGAACTGAAAGCGGAGAACTATGAGCTTCACATAACAACTCATTCTTCAACTGTGAATCAAAAGGCACACATAATATCTTTCCAAACCTCAAAATACAATCATTATCAATGTTAAATTCAAGAAACTTACCCTTATAAACTAGCTCTACCTTTGTCTACAACTCACTATCTTCCTTCTGCGCTTTCTATATTATGTCTGATAGAGGTGATCTCACTGACACTTGAAACAAAACCAAATAATTTCCTGCACCAACAACTTCTTTGCCAAATTTCATCAAATAAAAATCCAAAGGATCTTGTTCCAAACTTAGCATGGCTAATGAGACATTACTTTTACGACTCAAAGCATCGGCCACTTTATTTTCTTTTCCCTAATGGTAATGGATTGTGAAATCATAATCCCTGATTATATCCAACAATCTCCTCAATCTCATGTTCAATTAATTTTGAGTGAATATATACTTCACACTTTTGTGATCAGTATATATTTCACACTTCACTCCATACAAATTATGTCTCCAAATTTTTAAAACAAAAAGAACATCAGCTAATTCCAAATCATGTGTAGGGTAATTTAACTCATGTGGTTTCAACTGATGTGAAGCAAAAGCAATTACTCGATCATTTTTCATTAAGACGCAACCCAGTCATTTCAACGAAGCATCACTGTAGATAACAAACTCACCATTTCTGGAAGGTAGTGCCAAAACTGGAGCATTCACCAATCTCTTTTTCAACTCCAAAAAACAATCATCACAATCTTTTTCCCAGATGAACTTAACACCTTTTCGAGTTAACTTAGTCATTGGACTATATAACTGTGCAAAGTTTTCAACAAACCTCTGGTAATAACCTAACAAACCAAGAAAACTATGAATCTCGGTTATATTTGTGGGTCTTGGCCATTATTCATCAACTTTTGTTTTTGTAGGATCAATAGTTATGCCATTTTTTGAAACAATGTGACCAAGGAAAGAAATTTTTTGTACCCATAACTCACACATGCTGAATTTTTCATAAAGTTTCATTTCGTTTAAGGTTTTCGAGACAGCCCTTAAATGACTTTCATGTTCCTCTTTACTTTTTGAATAAACCAAAATATCATCAATGAACACAAATACAAACATATCCAAGAACTCAAGGAAAATTATATTCATAAGATCCATGAATATAGCAGGTGCATTGGTTAAACGAAAAGGCATAACTACAAATTCATAATGGCCATATGTAGTACGAAAAGTGATCTTCTGAACATCAGCTTCTTTTACTTTCAACTAATGGTACCTCGACCTCAAGTCAATCTTCGAAAAATACTGAGCTCCCTAGAGCTGATCAGACAAATAATCGATATGAGGCAAAGGATTCTTATTCTTAATAGTGATGTTATTCAATGCTCTATAATCAATGAAAAGTATCATCGAACAATCTTTCTTTTTAACAAACAAGACATGAGAATTCCAGGGTGTTGTGCTAGGTCGAAGGAAACCTTTATCTAATAACACCTGAAATTGCTTCATTAACTCTAAAAGTTAAATTTGATCCATTTGATAAGGGGGTTTTGACATTGGTTTAGCATTAGGAACTAACTCAACAGTAAATTCAACTTCCCAGTTAGGTATAATAACATGAAACTCCTCAGAAAAAACATCAAGGTACTCATTTACCACTACCACATAATTAATCTGAATAGTTAATTTGTTATCAAGAATATGTGCAAGGTAACATTGATTTCCATCTTTTACCAGTTTTTCAACTTCCTGATATGTTATCAAAAGAAAGGGTTCATTCTTGTACACAAAATGAAAATCATTCTGAAAAGAAACCTCTTTAGCTCTGAATTCAAATTTATAATGATAAACAGAAATCCAATCCATGCCCAATATAACATCATACTCTACTAGAGGCAAAAAAATAAGGTTTTTAGGTAGATTATTTCCGCACAAAGGAAATGAATGTTCTTATGTTTTCTTTTTGTCTCAAAATTTCTTCCAGGTGTTTTTATTTTAAGTTAAGTATTCATATCATGAGATGGAATTCTCAATTTACTAGAAAACATTTCAGAAATGAATGAATGTGGAGACCCTAAATCAAACAACACATTGGCATAATCTGAACAAACAATCAATGTACCTGATACTACTTCATTTGATGGCCCAACATCTGCTGAAGTAGTTGCAAAGAATTTCACCACCCCTTTCTGCTTGTAGTATGACTGCTTCCCATCACTCGAGCTCTTTGTCGGACACTCATTTTCATAATGACTCATTTAATTGTACTTAAATTTTTTTTACTGATTGCAAATCAGATTTTGTCTTACCATTACCACGATCTTTTTCATTTCAATTAGGAGCCTTATACCCCATTTTACCACATCAGTTGCACATACCATAATTCAAAAGACATTCCACATCATGCTTTTTACCACAAATTTCACAAACTGTAAAATTAATCTTTTTTCCATCAGACATTTTTTAAGAGTTATTTCTTTTTTTCCTGCCACCTCGACCTCTTATTTTTTTGTTTGTCAAAGAATAGTTGATCATCGGAAAACTCCATTTCCACCTTCTCCGCACAATGAAAAAGTTATTCATAACTTTTGAACTCACGAGAAGCTAAATCCCTTCAATACTTTGGATTTAATCCTGATTAAAAATTGTTGATTTTACTATCAAGATCTCGTATGAAGTTTGGAGCATGCCTTGCTAGTCGAGTGAATTTTTCATCATAAGTACCACTGATTCATCCTCCTGCCTCAATTCCAGGAATTGTTTTTCCATCCTAAGACGAACCACCTTAGGAAAATATTTCTCCAGAAACATACCTTTGAATTCATCCCAATCAAGAGCATCAATCTCCTCACTATCCCTGATATTTTTCTCCATCGACCACCACTGATTAGCTTCACCTTCAAAACAGTAAACTGAGAGACTATCCTTTTTATGTTCTGAACAACCCATTACATTAAAAATATTCTCTAGTTCTTTAATCCACCCTCCAGCTAGCACCAGATCAGATGATCCTCCGAATGATGGGGGGTTTTGCCTCATGAAATGCTTCACTACTAAAATGTTCTTCTTTGGTTGATCTGGCTGATCTCGTACATGGATACCACCACCATTTATATCCTGAGTCAACTATAACATCACTGCATCAAACTGTTCAGTTCCGATTCTATCCATCTCAGGTTGCTGATTTGGAAGGTTTTCTTCCTCCTGATGTCGTCCCAACATAGGTTCCCTATTTCCTCTGCTGAAAACCATTCTAAACAAATAAATATCTTAGGGGAAGCAACATGGTAATCGGGAAATTCTATATGATGTCAATATTAACATAAATTACTTTATGGATATTAATTTAACAATACCCTAACTCCTAAAGTTATCTAAACCAACCTCTGATACCAACTATAAGGACCCAGCCTTAAACATTACATAATATTTAATTAAATGAATAATTCACATTGAGGATCTTTTCAGGTTTAGAGTTTTAGGGAATTAGGACATAACTATTACATCTCAAAATATTACAAAGTAGACACTTCTACCCAGAATCCACTTTTTTCATAAAATAAAATCTTTTGAAAAAAAGTCATATCTACTTCCATGATAAAGAGAGCATGGATTTTCCTTGATCCCATCTGTGACCCTATTCATCTTTAAGTCCTTTGAAAAACATTTCAAAACATTGGATGAGCATTAAAGGCTCAGTAAGGGTTATAAAACAGTGAATGAAAACATTTGTTTATAAATACATACAAAACATGAACTCTTTTACTTACATCATGAAATCATAATATTTATGAAAGACACAAAGAAATAATAAATCAAAAGGGTAACTTGTGGCATCCATATCATACTTACATTGTTGCTATCACAGCTATATAGGGAGTTACTTTGGAATACCCATCACAGTATATTCCCTTAATCTCTTATGAGTGACATTCACGTTTACCTCTGTCACGTTACCCAATGCATTGGAGAGCTATCTCGGGCTCACCTTCCCTTGGTTTATCATCGAACCACCTGTATACGTAAATAATTCCCAAGAACCATAACATGATCTTAACAAATAACATAAGAATAAAGGAAAGATAACATTTCCACATAAAATATCATTTCAAGATATTGAAATAATAAATCCATTCTCAAAATCATTTTCAATACCAAAATATGTATAAAGTGTATTTGGTATTTATTTTTCCTTTTAAAAACATTCTGACTTGTTAAGGAATCGAATGATCAAATAATACTCATGGTGCTAGAAAGGTCATTGTCACCGCTTAATTTTAAGAAACATTCCTTTTTGTCATTTCATAAAACACTTAGTAGGGAAAATATTCCTTTTGAATAGAAGTAAAAGTAAAAGGGTTTTATAGATCATATAAAATAAAGTCATGTATAAAACTAAAAATGCCTCAATGAAAGGAGATTGAGACGAAGTCTCTTACCTCGTGTCAAACTTGACGAGTTCATTCTTTAATATCGTGAATAATAACCTAAAGTTAATTTCTACTTTCTTAAGATCCTTTTTCAAGTTTACGAACCCATTCATATCACTTAGTACCATGTTATAATCATTATGTAATCATTTAAGTTAATAACATTCATTTTGTCAATATT
Source organism: Viscum album (assembly GCA_963277665.1). NCBI lineage: Eukaryota > Viridiplantae > Streptophyta > Magnoliopsida > Santalales > Viscaceae > Viscum > Viscum album. Next base: position 422,251,323 of record OY728166.1, on the reverse strand, counting down.
TGGTATTTGAGTCAAAAATGGACTTGTTATAATTACATGTTGATCATGTAGTAAAAGGTTCATTATATCCAGAATGATATTCATGATTTTGGTATCATATATGTCATATATATCAAGTATGTACATGTATTTATAACAGTACTTAACATTTGGAGGTACGAAATGAAATGCACTGTTCATGAAGACCGTAAGCCGTACATACGCATGAACTCTACTTTCATTTCTATTTCTCATTTTAATGGAATTAAAACATAACTATACATAGGTATATTATAATTTCAGTATAATATCATATATAATATCATTAACTCTATCCTTTATACATCCCACATAGGGCATTAACGAGTCACATCACTTTGAGGTGGCGGTAGTCCGCACTTCCTCAAATGAGATTATCATATTTACCCACCATGGAAACCATAACGGTTTGATATAATTGGAAAGTACCGAAGAATAAAGAAATAATAAACATAATATATATCATATATAAATATAGTTCCATCATAATGGCCACCATGAGAGGCGATAATATGTAATTGAACAATCATCATTTTGTGAGGCGTTAGTTTTCCATCTACAGAAACATTATGTTCTTAATCCATTAGATAGAGGTGTGTGTAAGTTTAGTATGAATCCTTATCATAAAAACATACTAGTATATTGAGGATACTGCTATTGTTTCAAAAGAAAGTACATAAAAATATTTTAGGGGTTGGAGAAGCAAAATAAAAGAAAACAATTTAAGAGAAACTGTTACCTTTAATTTGGGTAGCTCACTTTGGATTGAACCAAAGGACTTCTTTAAGTGCTTTCATCCTAAGGTAAGGCTTCTAGGAGGAGGAGAGGGATGTAGGGAGATTAATTGGGAAGATTTGGGACGAGAAAAAGGGCTTGAGATGTGTGAGGAATTGCATAGAATTGGTCTCTTTTTATAAGTGAGAGGAGGGGCTCTTTATGAAAGACTGAAAATATTATTTTATAATATAATGATATTCGGTTTCTAATGGTCTAAAAATCATTCTGGTCGAATATAAGTTGACTAATAATCGAAATAAAATCATTCAATCAGAATCGGACATGTTTTGAATAATAGTTTAATCATTATAATATTATTTAATTAAATCATTTATTAATGAGGTAAATACTGCATCATGATTGTGTCATAAATAATTTAATTTATTTGATGTCTAAAAAATATATAGAAACTACCATGATGTAAGAAATATGTTTACCTTTCCAATGAATATTTATAGTCGAAAATAAAACTTGTATAACACCATTTAAAAATTTATTTACTAAAATATATTTTTTTATTTCATTTTGGCCTTTACTTTATGTTAATTAAAATAAAGTGTCATAATCACTTTTAAGTGTCTCCATGGGGTCCCCAAATCGACCCAAGGATGAACATGGTCGGATATACTCAACCAATAGGATTAGGACACCTGTTACGGTAAATTAATATTATTTTTTACTTTTATTTACCTGATTTACCCTTTAACCATGGTAAATAAAATATTTACTGAGGTAAATATTTAAAATTCCTAAAAATAAAAGTTACCTATTCACACAATTTGAACCTCCTGATTCCAAATATGGAATCCATTTCTACAAATTCAAAACAAAGAAGTGGCAGAAATTAATTTAAAATTTATTCCTGCTGTCAAAACAAAAGGCTTATTTTTAAGAAATATTAACTATCAAAAGATTAATAGTTGATTATATACAATTTAAATGTGAAATTTCTTCTAATGACCAACATTAGATTAAATGGTTAAAATATAATCTATTTAAACTTTAAAATAAATTTAAAGGATAATCTATCCATATTAATAAATTAGATTAAAACATAGTTTTGAATTAAAATACAATATTTTCACTATTCCTTTAAAAAATGAACTTTACCAGACAAATACCAAAAAATCACCCAAAGTAAATTATGGTATCGTAATTCTAAATAAGGATTTTATTTGGTCATAAATAATGTATTAAATTGACCAAAACTAGATTTAAAAAGGTTTCACCATTAAAATTTGATAAATCCGCATTTTAATGAAAATTATGTTTAAAATTAGATTCATTCACTTTTTAAGCCTCTAAATATTATTTGATAATATTAAATATATTTAACAAACATGTATAATCATATTTTAGTTAGTTTTGTTCATTCCCACCAGTACAATGGCTAGGAGTTAACTACCATTTAAAATAATAATATTATATTATTAGTGTGCAACATAAGATTCCAAAGAAACCTGCAGTTGCGTATCGGGTACGCTATCGAACATAGAAACCCCTTTAAAGCTAAAATTAATATTTAATTCACAAATATTAATAAATATGAAAATCTCTTATTTTTCATTTACTTGTGATGTTACAGTTAGATCGTTATGGGAAGTCAAAGGTGTGACACTGTGTGAAGTGGTGAAGGGATCCTACTATTACTTGGAGGAGTTACATTATAGTATATACCTGTATTGTTAACTTTTAATAATATATATATGAAAATCATGTGTAAACAAACATCCACTAATTCTATGATAGTATAATGAAGGATTATAATACATTAATCCAATAAAAAGGATATGGTATTTAGTGATATTTTTCGGATTATCTCTTTTTATAACCACCCATTTAATGTTTCTTACCATTATCATGGTGAAAATATTTACCATCATAACTATTTTATATGATTAAAAATGAAAATTTCAAAATTTAAGAATTTTAATATGTAATTGACTATTTTTAAAACAAATTAATAAATCAATTTAGGGATGTGATAAAAATTTAAAAATAATGTTAGTTATCTAATCATAAAATAGTATATTATTAGAAAAAGAACCATTTAATAATAAAAATGAATTTACACAAAACTATGTATAGTAGTGATTCCCATGAAATGTATTGGTTTATTATTGTATAAATTCTATTTATGAGAAATTAAATGAAATAAAAAATGTAATCGATCAATATCAATACATAATTAAAGGAAAATGACCAAAATTGGTGTTTTATAGGAGTACAACATTACCATGGTATCAAACATTTTGGAAAGGGTTCCATAATTTTAAGAAATAATAATTAATAAATTATTTTACTCCAAAAAGTAATTTTTTCATGAAAAAAATATTATAAAGTTTTTATTTATTCTTATAATTGGAAGTTTTCCTAAATGTTATTTTATATATTAAATTTTTTTTTCTATATTAAAATAATTCAACCAATTTATAAAACCCCAAAAATAACCCTTAATGTATTTTTTACATGATAAATCCAAAAAAATATTTTTATATTTAGAAATTCAATTTATAAAATTTTAGAAATTTATTTTTATTTAAAAACTAAAATATAATGAAATACGTTTTTCTATGAAGTTGAGTATTTAATTATTAATTTTGATGAGAATATTTCATATCAATTACTAGTTAAATAAGAGTTAATCCCCTTTTTTACATTGTAATATTATATTATAATTTTTATGTAATATTTTGAATAAAAGTACACAATATAGTTATTTTTTTTGAAAAATATTCTTTTGGTAATATTAAATGTTTTAAACTAAATCCCATAATTTATTTTTCTCATAAACATGAAGTATTTATCAATTCATTTCATTTAGAAAACATCACATCATTCATCAAAAATATCTATATTAATAATTTGTTAAAATTAAAATAATTTATTTTATAATAGATCATATTATTATTATTATTTATTTACTTTACGTTTTACTCTTATTTTAATTTTTAGAATAATTCTTTAAATTTTATTTTCAAATCGTATTAATCATTACCTTGATTGAAAATTAAATAATTTACCATTAATTTTTGTTTTGTGTTTAATGTGATATAAGTTGTTCAACGATGAGTTTATTTAAATCAATATATTCTAAATTCACAATTCCATTCATTATACCCCAAAAAATAAATTATGTCCAAAAATTTTGTATTTATATTATAGAAGAAATTATATTATATAACTATCAATAAATTCATTTATCCTTATACATGACCTAATATTTTATATATACATAACATTACAAGATTCATGTTTATGATTTTTTCCACCTAAATACAAAATTAATTTTTTAGAATCAATTGATTTAAATGTCTATTGAAAAAATTAGAACTAAAGATACTCTACCAGAATATAGTCTTCTTTGGATCACAACCAAATGGATTTTTCCTCAACATGTCTCACCACCTACTAGGGGGGATCACTGCAAACTCCAATCTTTGATAATTCATTATAATGGGGAGGTTAACAGTTTTAAAGTATATAACACACATAAGACTACTCGACAGCTAATGTGGGCCTCAAATCAAAGTCATCATACCATGATGCCTATATTTCACATTGTGACAGCATGTAGCCATCATCCCTTCACTTATTATAAATATAAATCATTCTAATTTGGTCTCTTACAATGTTAATAAGCAAAATAAATCATATTAATTATTATCCCATGACCCAATCGTTTCTATTTTAGATAAACTCACATTTCCATATGTTTATTCCTATTAACATAAAAAACAAAGTCAATTAAAATGAATATTCAAAAACTATCATGATCATTCATACAAAATTATAAGACCTATAATTCCAGAAACCAATTAGCCCAAAATTCAACATAAAAATTATCCCCAAAAACATTACTCACATTCCAATCAATATATTCTTTAATCATAAATAACTCCAAATATATATTAATATTTCCCAAAAAATAACGTCAATTTTCATTGTTACCAAATCAATTTGGATCCCACAAAAGTTTCTCTACTCATTAACATATATTAAGTAAATAAATCAACAAAATGTTCCATTTTATAATATTTTCCTTAAAATAAAATCTCATATGAACCCATAAGTATATATAAACCTTGAAACAATGTTCTTCCTGAAAACCAATAATTATCTTTCAAAATATCATTTATCACATTTGAATCTAATCCAATAAAACCTCAAAATGTTTCCCTGACATTGAACATAAAAAAACATCAAATTATTAAACCATATTGGAATAATGATATTTTAAATTATCCTATAAAATTATATCTTAACCTCTAAATTTTCTATATTTTGCTTTAGTATCAATAGAGATTCCATATACCCATACACCCTGATCTAGTGAAAAAAGAATAGTCCTTACATACTAGGTTTGATACCAACTAGATAAACCCAATTTCAAACATCCATAATTTCATTTTCAATATAAAACATTTAGTCACATACATGCATAAGAACTTTTAATATTATAGTATCAGAGAATTAAAAAAAACATAAACTTAATAAAGCTTATATCTTTCTCATAAAACTGAAATTTACCACCAATAAATGAAGGATTCTTTATTTTCTGTTAAATAATCAAAGTTTCTCATGAATAAGACAATATTTGATATTTATTTAGATATATATGAAATTAAATAATTGTTAAAAACCTGGGGAAGTGTAATAAAATGAAGTTTGATCCCAATATTTAAGTAAATGAAATCATTAGTATTTTAAATAAAATATCATAAGTGGGCACTTGATTTTCATATGAATATCATAATTTAATCATATTACATGTTCATAACATATGGAAAACATACGCCACATTTCATAGATCCTAAATCACGATTTATGGAATATGGAATTTGTATAACATAATAACAGAGTCAATTGTTCGTATAAATATGAGTCAAAATTCAATAATCTTGATCAATAAAAGAATAACATTAACATAAGAAAATGTGATAATTTTTTTAACATATGTAAGAATATAAAATCATTTCATTTTTACGGAGTGTTGTTATGACGATAATAGAATTACCTAGATTGATAATTCCAAACAAAATCTTGATCGAATCACTTTACCAAATAATTCTAAGATAGTATCCAATGGAATCACTGAAAAAACAATTTAAAAAACATCTCTCATTAAAATTGTGAATTAAAAAATTCATTAAAGGCATATAGTAGACAAAACCATATCATAATGAAAATCCATACAATTTTTTTCCATAATAACATAAGAACACTAAAAATTCATTTATTAATTGATTAACTTATGGAAAAGAAAAAGGAGTCCAAACAATTTTCTTTAAACACTATCATTATCCATATATTGAATAATGTGGATTGTATCATTATAGATTATCCATAAACAGTAATAAAAATCATTCACCAATGTTACTTTTTTCTTCAAGAAATTACACATTGGGGAAAACTGAAAAACCACACTAGATCAAAATAGCACTCTAGCATAACACAACCAAAAAATGAAAACAAAACTATACCTCATAGGAAAAGATTCCGAATGAGATCGACATAGTACTTCTAATATAAGTCTCTAATATATGTGTGTAGGTGAGAGGTTAAGCAAAATAATCCTAAAAATATTTTTATATAGATGAAAAATACATATATATAATGATTATAAATATTATTTTAAAATAAATATCCATATAATTTTGGAAATTAGTTAAAATATTGAAGATTCATTTAATAATTGTAATTCATTTTTATTTAAAATAGAATATAAAATTATAAAGGATTACTGATAAAGAACAATGAACAAAATAATATGAAAAGGTGATTAAGGAGTTAATTTTTAAAATAAAACTTTTAAATCCATTTTATGTAAAGTAAATAATAACCTGTAAATAAAACAATAAAATTATTATTTTGAAAACTAATTTAGATAAATTAAACCAAAGTTTAAAATTACTATAAAAAACTTTTTATTATAGAGTATAATATTCTTGGAAATAATTTACTTTGATAAGGAAAATTTCTAAGGCCATAAGGGAATAAAATAATAAGATAATTCCAACATCATATCCTATGGGAATCAGAAAATCAGATAATTCTAACATTATATCACAATTGAATTACATAACTATATATTTCTGAAATAATATATTTTAATAGTTAAAAATTACCCATTGAATTTGAGAGAAAAAATCAACACCCTAATCCCAAATTGATTAAAGTGAAATCGAAAAGAATATATGGGCATTCATGATTCCATCATAGATTAGTTATCCCATGGAAATGAAATGATTTTGATGAAAAGTTCCTTCAAACATCATCATAATCCATTCATAGAAAGAAGTTTTATAGTATCATTAGATAATATCACCATTAAAGATAAATAAACAAGAAAATATTATGAAATATAAGATCAATTATTTTAAAAAAACAAATGAAATATTCATTGAAAAAATAAATGGAATATAAATTTAATCTAGGAATGTTTATAAAAATCGGATTTTTTGATTAATTTTAATATTATTTTTATTGAACATCCATGGAAAGATATAAATTAATATTGATAATGAATATTTGGCCTAACTTTGGGAAAAAGAAATAAAATTATAAATGATAGAAAAATAGTCTTTTTATTACATTTTAACAAAATTTAAAAATTTATTCAAACAAAAAACAATAAAATTATTCCTTTTAATAACTTTATAAAGGGACATAAAGATGATTTAAAATGAAGTCACAAAATAATTTATATGTATACATATGAACATTTTTGTAGTAGTATAATGAATATTTTTACTTTGGAAAAATATTTTGGTTAAGGAATTCGAAATGATTAATGAATTGATTCAGAAATAATTCCCCTTATGACTTTTATAATAAAAATTCTTTTCACATAAATAAAATGATAAGGAAGATAACATATGATGTGTAAAATGATATTCATGATATAATATGTCATAGTGGTAGTAAAATATCCATATAAATGAAAATATCTTCAGAATATGAAACATGCCTTAGTAAAATGAAATTGAGAAGACAAACCCTTAATTTTTTGGTGATCTTTGAATAAAAATCTCATTAAAAGAGAGAACAAGAAATAAAATGAAATGGAATTGAAAATGACTCTAACACTTTCCCTAATATTTTTATGGGTAATTTTCATCAATATTAACTGTAGGTTTGGATATATGAATTTTTTACCATTAATAAGTGATAATAAACCCTATAATGTTTTATTCAATGAAAGGTCAATGATGTCATATTCTGGATTTTAATAAAAATAATCAATTTAATATGGGTTTATTGATAGGTTATCATTGTGTATAAATAATAAATATAATGTTAAAATATTTATATTTATTATGTTAATTCATTTTTAATTTTCTTTGAAGAAAAAATTAAGTTAAAATCATTTATAATGCTACCGAAATAATAATTTAATTAATAATAAAATAAAATAAATGATAATAAAAATATAAAAATAAATATCATTTGAAAAATCTAATATGATTAAAGAATTGTATAAACTACCTTGAATTATTATGGGTGTTATAAAATAGTGGGTTTTAATTATAAGTTGAATATTAATATAGTTAATTTCAAAGTAACGAATATTTTGTAAAATTGATTTTATTAATATATTATAGAAAATAATATTTTATTAAATGATTTAGAATTAAAAATATATTAAATTCATCGAAATGATTTAGGTATTGTATAAAATGTCCAGAATAATACATTTATGAGTTTTTTTTAATTTTTAATAAGTATATTAACCCTAAAATAGTAAAAATCAATGTTGATAAAGTAAGAGGTAAAGTGTTTAAATAAGGGATAAAACTAAAACATAAAGGTAAAAATTTGGTCAAAACATATGTAAATTTTAATTTATGAGGTTAATTTGATGTGTAATCATCTATTATTAATAATTAACTAGTTTAGATCCATTTATAATTGTAAATTAATTTTTATAAAATTAATATTTTAATAAAATTCTAATGTTCCCCTCACCTCAATTATAAAAGGGAACTCCTTACATCACAAAATACACCACTTTTTGCCTTATAAATTGAATAAATACTAATCATTGATTTTTTAAACTTCATTTTACATGTTTTATAGGTTCATGTATATTCAAATGAAAAACACTAATTATCTTAAAATGATATAAAATTAATGTTTACTAAATAAGAGGTAATCATTTTTATCAACTATTTTAATTTTATTTAATACTGTACTTAGTCTTCAAGTGTTTTTAATTTCTTAAAATAATAACTAAATTATAATATTTATATTGATATTTTATTATATTTATGAACCCACCATATTATACTTTTTATCTATCCTATTAAAAATTGAATCACCACACATGAATATGTATGACTTACCATCTCTACGTAGTAGTGTAATTTTTCATTTATCAGCACTTTACCAGAATGATTATAATTATGGAAATAGAAGATATATATGGTACTTTTGTAATTTTATTTATTTGTTTAAAGTAATATACCTCCCATTTCCATATAATTTAACCCATTGATGGAATGTTATCATTATTTATGTGCACATACAATCTGCTACCTCCATGATGAGATGTGATTAATTTTCCATTTTCAACATTCAATATTGTTTTTAAAATATATATTTAATGGGTAAATATGAAATATTTTAAAATAATATTATTATAGTGATTTTTTAAAATTTACCCAGTAAAAAATAACCGGGGACATACTAGAAAACACTTGCAAAGGAGAATAAGCCAATTAACACCCAAAATATAGTTAACAAAAAAATAATTTTAACAAACTAGTGATATGATGATAGAATAAGATCATATATGATATCCAAAATATTATTATGATAATGGTATAAATTAATAATATAATTTAAACCATTATATTGGTGGTTAAACCATGATCAATTAATGACATTCAATATGTATGAGATTTTTTTACTCAATATCTATCCATTGGGTGAAACATAAAACATGTTAATTATTTAATGATAGGATTGTGTGTAAAATGAAATTTTATTTTCTTATATTTTATTTACACTTTTTTTACATGGATATACTATGTTTTCACATTATATATTCATTTCACTAATTATCACATCAATTATAGCATCATTGTTAGGGACTTCATTTCAATTTTCATTCGTTAAGGCATATTTTGATATTATGAACATATATTATGTTATGTGGTTTATATCATTCCCATTTGTAAATATATGTCATGAATTTATTTATTTTCATGATATTTAATGTTATATTAAATATCATTAATTTATTGGGCATACAGTTCAATTGATTACAATGTTGTATGTGTTTATTTTACAATGTCATCACTATTAGAAAATGTTTAAGTTTATGATTCTATTAGGAAATATTAATCTTCCATGTCCATGATTACTAAAAATATTTTAATTTTTTATTATATTACCAAATTATATATTAAAATATTTTCCCCCTTTTTTACTTTTTATAAAATATTTTAAAAAGGAATGTTTTATTCTTTTTCAGAACAAGTATATTTCTGACTTTTCTTATGAAATTGTGGTAAGAATTATATTAACTTACACTTCATGAATGAAATTTAACTTCATAATATCTGAAAAGTAATTTTAATCTCCCTTTACATGTTTAAAAATATATATTAAAATAAAATGATTTCTTTATTACATACATAACATTCATATTTTAAAAATTAATATCAAAATAAAGTGTGTTCTCTATTTTTGAAATATTTTAATAATATTTGTAAAGTATTCTTACCTATGTAATCATAAATTATTAAATCGTATGTAGATGATGTGATCTAATGATACAATTCATTAAATTTATTTGTATGGATTATGATTAGTTTAACTAGGGAAGTATTAAGACTCTGCATGAATTGTTCTTTCAATATGAACAATTATTTAATTCCTTAAGACAACTTGATTGTATTTTATTATTTAACATTATGAGGAATGTAACAGATTTAGTAAGTTATGAGAGATAATTTTATTGGACCTCAATGCATTGGTAGGCCTAATGATACAAATTAGTTTGTGTATTGGATAATTTATTAACCATTTACAAAAGATGTGATGGGAGAATCCTCGATTGTATGATTATGATGTCCTTCATTTTCCATTCCATAATTATAAATTTAGGTTAAAAATATTCCATGTGATTATTCAAATAGAATAATATCCATGGTTAAGTTTCATTATCAGTTAATTATATATAGTGTATTATTTTATTATAATTTATTTCTTCCTTATCATTTTATTACCATTGATTGAATGGATTTTTTTTTCATTTATTTACATTGACATATTATTTATGTCTTATTTATTCATGTAATTTACTAGAAGATTACCCTTACCGAGGAACTGAGGTTAACCCTTTCATATGTCCAATTTTTACATCAGATATTATGATTTGTTTTGTGATTGATATGTAGGGATAAATTAAGGGAAAAAATTACTTTCTCAATGTAATTGTTTATTTATTTTAGGTTTTAAAATGTAATGTAAATTTAATGTCTATCCCTAGTTTACCAATACAACTAAACTATTCTGTCTTTTGATATGTGATTCCTTTTATATTATACCATTATAATAAAGTTACCATCGACTTAGGACAGTGGGTTTAGGTTTGTTACAGTTCAAATTAGATTAATCTTAGTAGAATCCATAGGAACTAGATTTAGGAAAACATATATTATAGAAATAAACCCTATTAATGAATTTTAAAATATATCTATAAAAACTAGGATTATTTTTTAATGATTAGTTATATAAGGCCCCAGCCTTAAACCTTACTTAATCTTGAGTTATTACATGATTACACATTAAGGATCTTTTCGGGTTTAGTGTTTTGGAGAATTAGATCATAGAACTTGCATTACATTCCACATATAAACAAAGTGGTTACATAAAGATAGTATTCTTTTTTCCCATCAATGGAAACATATTTAAAATAAAACATGGATTCTTTCTTGACACTTCCTTGACACTATCATCATATCATGTACCTTTCCCTTGACCTGTGAAAAACATTTCAAAAAAATTGGGATGAGCATAAAAAGCTCAGTAAGGGATATAAAAATATATGGAAATGAAACATGGGTACATATATACGTAAGAATGAAATCATACTTTACCCATAAAACATAATAACTTTAACATACCTAATCAAATCATGAATAAATCATAGAAATCATATGACCTAAAGGTAACTTGAGGCATTCTTGACATTCTTACGTAGGGAGTAACCCTCTTGGTTACGTTTGGAATACCCATCACAATATATTCCCTAAATCTCTTTGGAGAAACCTTAACGTCTCACTCCTTCGCGTTACCCCATGCATTGGAGAGCTATATCGGGCTCACCCGCCCTTAGTTTATCACGGAACCACCCGTCTTCATAATAATTCCCAAGAACCTCAACATAATCGTATCACATAAAACATGCATAAAGGAAACATGACATTTCCACCATTCAATCACAAGATATCAATACAACACATTGATATAAAAACATTATGAAAACCATTTTCAATACCAAAATAAAAGAAAAGTAAAACATGGTATTTATTTTTCTTTTAAAAAGAAGGTATGTCTTGTAGAGGAAGTCGAAACTCAAATAATGGTCACGGTGGCGGAGAAGTCACTGTTTCCGCATACGCATGACAAAAACATTCCCTTTTTTTGTTTAGTAAATGCTTCGTATAAAAAATATTCCTTTTGAATAAATGTAAAAGTCAAAGGGGTTTATACACCATATAAAAGAATGTTGTGTAAAAAACAAAATATGCCTCAATGAAAGGAGATTGAGATGACGTCTCATACCTCGGGTCTGACATGACTCGGTCGTTAATTAATGTCCTGAATAATAAACTTGAGTAAATTTATACTTTATTAAGAACCTTTTTCAAGTTCATTGTTCCTTTTATATCACTTACTTCCATTTCATGAACACTATGTAATTATTTAAGTTAATAACGGTCACTTTAACGATCATTGGTACTTGAGTAAAAAATAAACCATTTATAATTACAAGTTGTTCATGTATCCATTATATAAAAAATTATAATAATGATTTATATATCATATATATCCATTATATACATGCATTTATAATATTACGTAATCATTTAGAGGTATGAAATGAAATGCACCATTCATGGAGACGGTAAGCCGTACGTACGCATGAACGCTACATTCATTTCTATTTCGTATTTTATAGAATGGAATCATAATGATATAAAAGAATATTATAATTACAGTATAATATCATATATAATATCATATTTCCATCCTTCTTACATCCCACATATAGTATTTAACGAATCAAATCAGTTTGAGGGGGCGGTAGTCCGCACTTCCTTAAATGAAGATATCGCGTTTACCTATAATAGAAACCATAATGGTATGACCAAAATGAAAAATGCATAAGTTTAAGGAAAACATAAACATATTATATATCATATATAAATATAGTGACATCTTAATGGCCACCTTTGAAGGTGTTAATAGAATGTTGAACAATCATCGTTTCAAGAGGAAAAAATTCACCATCCACGGAAACAGTATGTCCTTTATCCATTAGATGTAGGTGTGTGTAAGTGTAGCTCGAATACTTCGTATAAAAACATCCTAGTATATTTAAGATACTGGATTTGTTACAAAAGAAATCAATAAAAAGAGTTTAGGGGGTTGGAGAAGAAAAATAAAACAAAAGGACTCAAGTGAAGACATTACCTTAAAATCGGGTAACTCCCTTTGGTTTGAGCTCAAAGGCTTCCTTGGGAAGACTTCTGCCGAAAGTGAGGCTTCAAGTAGTAAAAGAGGGATGTGGACAGACAAAATGGGCAGGGTTTTTCCAAGACAAAGGCATTGGGAGTGTGGGTAAGGAGGTAGAGGTGGGGGCCTTTTATAAGAGGAGAGGAGGGGCACTCTTGGAAAGTAATGAAACGTTTCATTATTTGAAAATGATTTTCGGATTCAAAAGGTCCCACATTGATATAATTAGAGGATAAGGTGATACGGGTTCGAAATATACCCACCCAATAGGTTTTGGACATGTGTAGGTCTTATATTTTACATTATCTTTCCATTTTATTTAAATCGTCAAATAATGATGTCATCGCTGCATCATTATGATGTCATAAATAATTTAATTTATTTAATGTCTAAAAATTATAAAAAAATACTATGATGTAGAAAATATTTTTATATTTTCAATGACTATTTATATTCCAATTATCATTTATGTAGACAAAATTAAAAAATATTTTACTTAGGTGATACATTCTTTGTTACATTTAACATTCTTTAAAAAATAAAAAGATAAAAAGTCACTTTCTCACAAAAGTGATTTCATGGGGCCCCCAATTTTGTCACATGGCATCACATGGTCTTCCATGAGACAAACAGTATCGTTAGGACACATTTTGGTTCCATTTTTTATTATTATGATATTATTTTATTATCCTTAACTACTCGATTACTCATTAATCATGATAATTAAAGATAATTATCGTCGTTACTATTCATAATGTCCAAAAACAAAAGAGTCATAATTACATAATTTGGACCTTCTGATTCCAAATATGTAATCCATTTTACCAAATTACAAAACAAATAAATTTCAATAATTTATTTAAAAATAATTCCCGTTGTCAAAACAAATAGCGGGTTTTTTTGAAACAATATCTATGAAACGTTTGGCATTAGTTTATGCCCAATTCCAAACTGAAATTAATCCTAATGACCACCACTGGATTAAATGGTAAAAATATATTCAGATTACACTTTAAGACCAATTAAAAATATAATCTAACCATATAAATAAATTAAATTAAAAAGCTGTTTTGATGTAAAATGCAGTATTTTTCACTATTCATTAAAAAATGAACATTGTCAGAAAAATACCAAAAATTTATCCAATATAAATTTCAATGGCCCAATCATAATGAATATGTTTAATTTGAAAAATAAAGATTACAAAATTGTCAAAAGTTTGATTTAAAAAGGGTTTTCCATCAAAAGGCAGTAAAACAATCTTTTAAGAATATTAGTGTATTCCATGCTTAAGATTAGATTTATTTTAATTTTAAGCCTCTAAAACACTATCTAATTCATTAATAGACATAGATAAAAAAAAATATATTATTAATTACTTACATGGGATGTTACATCCTTACCCCCTTTAGAAAATTGCGTCCCCGCAATTTATTTACTTATCAAATAAATGGGGGTACTTATCCCTCATTGCATTTTCAGATTCCCATGTTGCCTCTTCCATCATGTGGTTTTTCCACAAAACCGTTACCTGATTAATTACCTTATTCCGTAACACTTGGTCCCTATGGTCAAGAATCTAGACCGGTTGTTCCTCATAAGATAGGTTCTCTTCCAGCTGAACTACCTCTGGACTCAAAACATGAGATGGATCTGGCATTTACTTTCTCAACATCGAAACGTGAAAAACATTGTGTACCTGAGATAAACTCGGAGGTAAAGCCACTTGGTAAGAAACTGATCCAACTCTCTCTAGAATTTCATAAGGTCCAGCGAACCTTGAACTCAGCTTTCCTTTCTTACCAAATTGCATCACACTTTTCCATGGTGATACTTTGAGAAAAACATGATCACCTACCTCAAAAGAAAGATCCTTCCTCCTGTTGTCTGCATAACTCTTCTGCATACTCTGAGCTGTTCTCATGTGTTTCTGTATTAGCTGAAATTTTTCTGCCATCTCTTCTACCAATTCTGGTCCCATCAACTTCTTTTCACCCACTTCATCCCAGAAAGCTAGAGTTCGACACCACTTCCCATATAATGCCTGAAATGGTGCCATCTGTATACTAGAATGAAAACTGTTATTATATGAAAATTCAACAAAAGAAAGATGTTGATCCCAACTTCCCTGATAATCCATCGAACAAGATCATAGCATATCCTCCAAGGTCTGAATTGTTCGTTCTGACTGCCCATCTGATTGAGGATGAAAAGCTATACTAAAATTTAATTAAGTACCCAACGACTTCTGAAGGCCTTTCAAAAAGTTATAAGTGAACCTGGGATCACGGTAAAATACAATGGAGAGAGGAACTCCATGTAACCTGACTATCTCTTTAAGATACAAACGGGAAAGTTGATCTAGGGAAAAATTATCTCGTATAGCAAGGAAATGAGCAGATTTGGTCAAGTGATCAACAATCACCCAGATTGCATTATTACCTCAAGATGTATTAGGTAATCCCACAACAAAGTCCATGGATTTATTCTCCAATCTCCACTCTGGAACTGGTAAAGGCTGAAGCATCCCTTTCGGTAACTTCCACTCTGCTTTAACCTGCTGACAAGTCAGACACTTCATAGTAAAATCATCAATATCTCTTGTCATTCCATCCCACTAGTAATACTCCCAATGATCTCTATACATCTTAGTACTGCCTGGATGAACTAAAAACGGAGAACTATGAGCTTCATATAACAACTCTCTTCAACTGTGAATCACAAGGCACATACAATCTCTTCCCAAATCTGAAAATGCAATCATTATCAATGTTGAATTCAGGAAACTTACCTTTCTGAACCAGCTCTACCTTTTTCTGCAACTCACTGTCTTGCTTCTGTGCTTGCTTGATTCTATCTGATAGAGATGATCTCACTGATACTTGAAACAAAATAGAATAAATTCCTGCACCAATAACTTCTATGCCAAATTTCATCAAATACTTAACCAAAGGATCACGTTCCAAACGCAACATTGCTAATGAAGCATTACTTTTTCGACTCAAAGATCAGCCACTTTATTTTCTTTTCTCGGATGGTAATGAATTGTACAATCATAATCCTTGATTAATACCAGCCATCTCCTCTGTCTCAAGTTTAACTCTTTCTGAGTGAATTTATACTTTAAACTTTTCTGATCAGTATATATTTCACACATTACTCCATACAAATGATGCCTCCAATTTTTTAAAATGAAAACAACAGCAGCTAATTCCAAATCATGTGTAGGGTAATTTACCTCATGAGTTTTCAACTGTCGTGAAGCATAAGAAATTTCCTGATCATTCTGCATTAGGACGCAACCAAGTCCTTTCAATGAAGCATCACTGTATATAACAAACTCACCATTCCTGGAAGGTAGTGCCAAAACTAGAGCATTAACCAATCTTCTTTTCAATTCTTGAAAACAATAATCACATTCTTTTGTCTAGATAAACTTAACACCCTTCCAAGTTAGCTTAGTCATTGGACTAGATAACCGTGAAAAATTTCTAAAAAACCTTCTGTAATAGCCATCCAAACCAAGGAAGCTACGAATCTCAGTTACATTTGTGGGTCTTGGCCAGTCTTCCACAACTTTTGATTTTGCAGGATCAACAGTTATCCCATCTTTAAAAACAATGTGACCAAGGAAAGAAATTTGTTGCAACCAAAACTCGCACTTGCTGAATTTTCCATAAAGTTTCCTTTCATTTAAGGTTTTCAAGATAACCCTTAAATGTCTTTCATGCTCCTCTTTAATTTTAGAAAACACCAAAATATCATCAATGAAAACCACCACAAACTTATCCAAGAACTCATGGAAAATTCTATTCATTAAGTCCATGAATATAGCAGGTGCATTGGTTAGCCCAAAAGGCATTACTACAAATTCATAATGGCCTTATCTTGTACGAAATGTAGTCTTTGGAACATCTGCTTCCTTTACCTTCAGCTGATGGTACCCCGATCTCAAGTCAATCATTGAAAAATACTGAGCTCCCTGGAGTGGATACAACTTCATTTGATGGCCCGACATCTACTGAAGTAATTGCAAAGGATTTCACCACCCCTTTCTGCTTGTAGTCTAACTGCTTCCCATCACTCAAGCTATTTGTCAGACACTCGTTTGTATAGTGACCCATCTCATTGCACTTAAAACATTTCACTTACTGTAAATCAAATTTGGTCTTACCTTCACCTTGATCTTTTTCAGTGCAATCACGAGCCTTATGTCCCATCTTACCACATCGGTAGCACTTTCCAGAATTCAAAAGACATTCCCCAGTATGCCTTTTTCCACATTTATCAAAAACTGGAAACTTATTTTTCTTACCATCAGATTTTTTGAAGAATTCTCACCTTTCTCCTGCCACCTTGGTCTCTTCTTCTGTTGGTTGTTATAGAACACTTGATCATTGGAAAACTCCATTTCCACCTTCTCAAAACATCGAACAAGATTTTCATAACTTTTAAACTCATGAGAAGCTAATTCCCTTCGATATTTTGGCTTTAATACTGAGTAAAAATGATTGATTTTACTATTAAGGTCTCAGATAAAATTTGGAGCATACCTTGACAATCGAGTGAACCTTTCTTCATAGGCAGCCACTGAGTCTTCCTCTTTCCTCAATTCCAAGAATTTTTTTTCCATCCTAAGTCGAACAGCCTTAGGAAAATATTTCTCAAGAAACATACCTTTGAATTCATCCTAGTCAAGAGCATCAATCTCATCGACATCCCTAATATTTTTAACCATATACCACCACTGATCTACCTCACCTTCCATACGGTAAATAGCAAGACAAACCTTTTGATTGTCTGAACACCCCATGACATCGAAAATCTTCTCCAGTTCTTTAATCCACCCTTCAGCTAACACAGGGTCAGATGATCCTCTAAATGATGGGGGATGTTGCCTCATGAATTGTTCCACCACTGACATGTTCCTCTACGGTTGATCTGGCTGATCTCGTGCATGGATACCACCACCATTTATCGCTTGAGTCAACTGCGCCATTACTACAACAAACTGTTCAGTTCCAATTCTGACCATCTCAGGATGCTGATTCGGAAGGTTATTTCCTTTTGTATTCCTTCCTAGCACTGCTTCCCTATTCCCTCTGCGGAAAACCATTCTGAACAAACATGTCTTAGATGAAGCAACATGGTAATCTTCAAATACTATATCACTTCAATTTGACCATAAATTTTTTTTGGATAATCATTTAATAGAATTCTAACTCCTAAAGTTATCTAAACCGACCTCTGATACCAACTATAAGGCCCTAGCCTTAAACCTTACTTAATGTTGAGTTATTACAAGATTACACATTGAGGATCTTTTCGGGTTTAGAGTTTTAGAGAATTAGATCATAGAACTTGCATTACATTCCACATATAAACAATGTGGTTACATAAAGATAGTATTATTCTTTCCCATCAATGGAAACATATTTAAAATAAAACATGAATTCTTTCTTGGCACTTCCTTGACACTATCATCATATCATGTACCTTTCCCTTGACATGTGAAAAACATTTCAAAAAAACGTGGGATGAGCAAAAAAAGCTCAGTATGGGATATAAAAATATATGGAAAGGAAACATGGGTACATATATACCTAAGAATGAAATCATACTTTACCCATAAAACAAAAGAACTTTATCATACCTCATCAAATCATGAATAAATCATAGAAATCAAAAGACATAAAGGTAACTTGAGGCATTTTTAACATTATTACGTTGGGAGTAACACTCTTGGTTATGTTTGGAATACCCATCACAGTATATTCCCTAAATCTCTCCAGAAGAAACCTTAAAATTTCACTCCTTCGCGTTACCCAATGCATTGGAGAGCTATATCGGGCTCACCCACCCTTAGTTTATCACAAAACCACCCGTCTTCATAATAAATCCCAAGAACCTCAACATAATCGTATCACATACAACTTGCATAATGGAAACATAACATTTCCACCTTTCAATCACAAGATATCAATAAAACACATTGATATAAAAACATTATGAAAACCATTTTCAATACCAAAATAAAATGAAAGTAAAACATGGAATTTATTTTTCTTTTAAAAAAAAGTATGGCATGTAGAGGAAGCCGAAACTCAAATAATGGTCACAACGGCGGAGAAGTCGTTGTCGCCGCATATGTACGACAAAAACATTCCCTTTTGTCATTTATTAAATGCTTTGTATAAAAAATATTCTTTTGAATAAACTTAAAATTCAAAGGGGTTTATACACCATATAAAAGAATGTTGTGTAAAAAACAAAATATGCCTCAATGAAAGGAGATTGAGACGAAGTCCCATACCTCGGGTCCGACTTGACTCGGTCGTTCTTTAATGTCCTGACTAATAAACATGAGTTAATTTCTACTTTTTTAAGAACCTTTTTCAAGTTCATTATTCCTTTTATATCACTTACATCCATTTCATGAACACTATGTAATTATTTAAGTTAATAACGGTCGTTTTAAAGATCATTGGTACTTGAGTCAAAAATATACCCTTTATAATTACAAGTTGTTCATGTATCCATTATATCCATAATTATAATCATGATGTATATATCATATATATCCATTATATACATGCATTTAGAATATTGCACAATCATTTAGAGGTAAGAAATGAAATGCACCATTCATGGAGATGGTAAGCCGTACGTACGCATTAACGCTACTTTCATTTCTATTTCGTATTTTATAGAATGGAATCATAATGATATAAAGGTATATTATAATTCCAGTATAATATCATATATAATATCATAGTTCCATCCTTTATACGTCCCACATATGGTATTTAACGAATCAAATCACTTTGAGGGGGCGGTAGTCCACACTTCCTTAAATGAAGATATCACATTTACCTATAATGGAAACCATAAAGGTATGCCCAAAATGAAAAATACAGAATCTTACGGAAAACATAAACATATTATATATCATATATAAATATAGTTACATCTTAATGGCCACCTTTGAAGGTGTTAAAAGAATGTTGAACAATCATCGTTTCAGGAGGCATAAATTCACCATCCACGGAAACAGTATGTCCTTTAACCATTATATGTAGGTGTGTGTAAGTGTAGATCGAATCCTTCTTATAACAACATACTAGTATATTTAAGATACTGTATTTGTTACAAAAGAAATGAATAAAAAGAGTTTAGGGGATTGGAGAAGCAAAATAAAACAAAAGGACTCAAGTGAAGGCATTACCTTAAAATCGGGTAACTCCCTTTGGTTTGAGCTCAAAGGCTTCCATGGGAATACTTATGCCCAAAGTGAGGCTTCAAGGAGTAAGAGAAGGATTTCGAGAGACAAAATGGGTAGGGTTTGGCCGAGCCAAAGGCTTTGGGAGTGTGGGTAAGTAGGTAGAGGTGGGGGCCTTTTATAAGAGAAGAGGAGGGGCACTCTGGGAAAGTAAAAAAATGTTACTTTATTTGAAAATGATTTTCCGATTCAAAAGGTCCCACATTGATATAATTCTAGGATAAGGTGATAAGGGTTCAAAATATACAATCCCAATAGGTTTTGGACATGTTTATGTCTTATATTTTACATTATCTTTCCATTTTATTTAAATAATCGAATAATGAGGTCATCGCTGCATCATTATGATGTCATAAATAATTTAATTTATTTAATGTTTAACAATTATAAAAAAATACTATGATGTAGAAAATAGATTTATCTATACAATTACTATTTATAGTCCAAAATATCATTTATGTAGACAATATTAAAAAATATTTTACTTAGGTGATACATTCTTTGTTACATTTAACATTCTTTAAAAAATAAAAAGATAAAAAGTCACTTTCTCACAAAAGTGATTTCATGGGGCCCCCAAGTTTGGAACAAGGCCTCCCATGGTCTGAAATGAGACAACCAGTAGCCTTAGGACACATTTTGGTGTCATTTTTTATTATTATGATATTATTTTATTATCCTTAACTACCCGATTGCTCATTAATCAAGATAATTAAAGATAATTACCGTCATTACTATTCATAACGTCCAAAAACAAGAGAGTATTAATTAAATAATTCAAACCTTATGATTACAAATATGTAATACATTTTACCAAATTACAAACACATAAATTGCAATAATTGATTTAAAAATAATTCCCGTTGTCAAAACAAATAGCGGGTTTTTTTGAAACAATATATATGAAAGGTTTGGCGTTAGTTTTTGCCCAATTACAAAGTGAAATTAATCCTAATGACCACCATTGGATTAAATGGTAAAAATATATTCATATTACACATTAATACCAATTAAAAATATAATCTAACCATATAATTAAATTAAATGAAAAAGCAGTTATGATGTAAAATGCAGTATTTTTCACTATTCATTAAAAAAAATGAACATTGTCAGAAAAATACCACAAATTTATCCAATGTAAATTTAAATGTCCCAATAATAATTAATATGTTTACTTTGACAAATATATATTATAAAATTGTCAATGTTTTGATTTAAAAAGGGTTTTCCATCAAAAGGAAGTAAAACAATCTTTTAAGAATATTAGTGTATTCCATGCTTAATATTGGATTTATTTTCATTTTAAGCCTATATAACACTATCTAATTCATTAATAGACATAGATAAAAAATATCTATTATTCATTAATTAATTGGGATGTTACAAGTTATACCTATATTTTCAATTTATGGTAACTATATAACTAGTTTTGAGGTTATACATTACGTTTCACAATGTTTTGAGCTGTTTTATGCCATTTTTTAAATGTGGTGCCTCAAAGAAGGAATTGAAACCATGTCAAAATACATAATTAAAAGAGTAATAATGATCAATTTTTTGATTGGTTTAATCCAATGTTTTGAGAGAAACTAGTATCCAAAACGTTCTCATCATATGAGTACATAATACTAGGTGCAAACAAGATAGAAAAATAATTATCCATGTTATATGAATTTATACGGAAAAAAAGAGAAGATATTGTTTATATATAATAGGATTTATGAAAGGGAGAATGAAAATAAATATTTTATGACATTTGATACTTGTGGATGAAAAATAATTGGTATATGCTTAATAAGAAAAGGAAGTTTATTTCATGTGTAGGGAAAGAAGCAACCATAATTGTAGTTACAATTGTAAGAAAGAATTTAACAATGTGCATGGATTACATCAGAAGGTTTTCCTGAACTAAACAAATAAATACCCCCATATTCAAGGGAATATTCCTTAGAAGAAGCAATGGGATCAAGGTGAGGAGTATGTTATTGATATAGCTATAGTGAAATAATTATTATCTTTCTTTATATGCATCCAAGAAATATGTTATAAAAGTTGTTTTGAAATTATTTTAATAATAATAAATTAATTTATAATAAGTGTAATGTCATACGATTTCATTAAGGATTTGGAGAAATGTGATTAATAAAATCGGTAAGTAAGAGAAGTGTTTTTTGGGAAATATTACCATTAAAAAAACCCGACTTGGAGAAGATAACATTAAAATCTTCTTGATGTTAAGATAATAATGATAAATAGATTCTTATGGGATTGTACTGTTGACTATGGAGGTGGCCAGTGACTTGATGGTTTATGTTTTCTTTTATATGATTATTTGATGTTTGGATATAATAATTTTTTTAAAAAATTAGTTATTTTATTTTTGGATGCATTCATGATTCCATTATAGTTTAATAGTGTTCAATGTATTTATATATTTGGTATATGATAATAATATCTATGTTATGTTTTTAGATGAAATATGATGTTATGTTTAATTAGTAAATTTAGCGACCTTACTTATACATTTTTTGAACTTTGGATACAAAAAAATATATTTTGGATGAGTCTTAGAATTAACTAATTAAGGAATGGAATATGTTGAACATTGGAATTTTTTTTTGATAACATGTGTTAACCATTTTATATTTTATAAAATTTAAATAGAGAAGGTGTTACTTATGGATCTTCTCATTCATTAATGTTTTTTAGGAATTACAAATTCATATTGAACATATACTTGATTACGTAAGAGATGATGTGATATTATATTGACTTACAACCGAAGGAAGAAATTGTGATTATGATGTAGAATGAAATAATATAAGATTATTTTCACATGTAACTATCATAATATTAAAATAATCCCTCAACTATTGGAAAATGATTTTGGAACAAAAAATTTATCTATTTAATTATCCTACAGATAATTTAATGGTCTTTCAGCACATAAAACATTTATGGTTTTGTGATGGTTATCTTTCCAATGTCCGTGATCTATATCACTCTCTATCAAAACATGACAGTAATATTTTCCTTCCATGTCCATAATTTCACATGTCTCTAATGTTATCCAATTCAAAAATCTAATTTTTTGATTACCTTTGAATTTCCCTTTCCTTCTTATTAAAAGGTTGTTTTATTAACCCTTTATTTGATGTGGGTTTCCCACAAAATAAATTTCATGTAAAAATATTTTTGTGTTGTACTATTTCAAATTTGGAGTATTTAATTTATTAAATTATTGGAAAACATAACACCCTAATATTTTTCGGTATGTCACTTTTTAATTTTAAATTCTTCGTTTTCTTATGTTGTACACAACACCCATCTTATAAGAACAACAAAATATTAATTTGTGATCATTATAACCAAGCCATTAAATTGTGGGGGGGGGGTTGAATATTATTTACCACGTTTTGAAATATATTTATTTTTCTAATTCATTGTTAATGGATTAATTAATTATATGTGAATATGAACATAATCTTTAGGTAAATCAATTTATTCATAAAAAATTATGTTTTCCTCATAAATTGATTTCTCTCATTTTAAAAGAAAAATTTATAATTAATTTATCAAGAATCTATAAATTATATTTTAAAAAATAATATCATTTTTTAATCAAAATAATAAAATTAATGTATGTTTAATGTCTTGGAATTTTTGAGAATGTTGATCTTTTAGTGAATAATAAAATATACGAATCTTTATAAACAAGTCCATTTCCATATATTAAACGTATCTCTATCAACATAATTTTACCTCAGTGTAAATTCAGTTATATTTAGTTATAAATTATTTTATTTATTAAATTTAATAATTATTATACATGTTTTTTGTATATGCAAATTTCGGGCTTAAAAATAATTTTCCCAGAAACAATTTTTCTTTCCACTCTAATGTATTTATTTTAAACAAATTTTTAAAATTTTGTATTTTGAATATTGAAAAATGGTTATTGTAATTATATTGGTATGTTAAAAATTTTAAAAATATTTATATTTTATTTTTGACCAATATGAATATTGTCATTGGTAATTTTTGTTACCCCCATAAAGGGTAAAATGGGTAATATACGTAAAAAATAAAATGATAAGGTCTAGAAAACTAACTAGAAAATCGACCCTAATATTATTAGATGATAAAATATTCATCCAAAATCATTAACGATTCATATATAGTAATATTTTTTACATTAAGAAGTGATTATGACCCTTGTAATAGTTTATTTAATTAAAAGTCAAAGATGTGAGATTCCATATTTTGATAACTATTAGATTTTTAATATGAAATTAAAAAGAAGCTATAATAGAAAATAAATATTCATTTGAATGGAGAGATATTTATATTCATTATCTTATTTTAATAATATCTTTAAAAGCTTTCACAACGTTAGTGCAACAATTATTTAATTCGTGAATAATAAAATAAATATGACTAAAATATTAAAAGCAATATAATTTTGGATAATTAATGCGATGAATGAATTTTTTGTATTAATATGAAATGTTAGGGATGTAATAAAATAGTTTATTCGAATTATAATTTTTATATTTATATTATCTATGTCAATGTAATTTATAGTTCTTAAAATTCACATTATGAATATTTTATAGTAAATAATATATTATTAAATGATATAATATTACTAAAAATAAAACAATTCTCCACTAGATTGGGATAAAGTTAAAAATGTAATTGACGATATGTTTATTGGGTTTTTATCTTTTTTTAGTCATTATGGTAACCATAAAATAGTGAAAATCCATGTTGTCTCGATAAAAGTTAAAGAGGTTAAATAAGGGTTTAAACCAAAAGATAAGCGTTGAGATTTTCTAAAAAATTATCTAAATATCATTGAATGAGTAAATTTAGAACCTTAATAATATTATATTCTAAATTTACTATTTTTTACATTTTTAAATTGAAATTTAATTTTTAGTTTATTAATATTTTATGAAATTCATAAAGTTTCCCTCACCACAAATATTAAAGGCACTTCATCCTTTACTTCATACACCAAATTCAGAAATCTATCTCGACCAATTACTGATCATTAATTTTATAAAAAAAATTAATCCATTTTATAGAGGTTCTAATATCCTAAAAATACTAACCCTATGTCCCATAAGAAGATATATAAAGGAAGTCCACTAAAAATTGGTAATCATATTTATCAACTCGTTATTGTTTATTTCTTATTGTACATTATCTTAATGTGATGTTTATATCATAAAATATTAAGTATTGTATAAAATATATATAGATATGTTATTATTATTTTGAAAAAATAATAATCTATCTTTTATCTACCTTATAAAAATCAAAAGCACCACATGTGCATATGTATGGTCTATAATATCCATGTAGTAGTTCGTACGTACGACCTACCACGTCCATGAAGTGATGTGATTCATTTTCCATGCTTAACATTCATGATTGATTATAAAATATATATATATGATGAATTAATATGATATATATGACCATAATATAAATTTTTAGATGATGTAACTTTATCATATTCAAAATATTCTAGAATTATATTACAAAAATGCATAGTAATATGAAGTAGTTGATAACCAAAATAATGGTAATAATAAAATATTATGAATAAATGGGTGATAAGATGACATAAGATGTTAATATATGATATCATAAAAAGGAAATTTTTCCTAGTATTAATTAATAAATTTTGTTAAATGACTATTCACGAGGTTAAAGCATGTTCAATTAATGTAAATCTCAAGGAAATCTTTTTCTTGACTCAATTTCCATCCATTGGGTTAAACCTAAGCATGATTGGTTATATAATGATAATACTGTATGTAAAATTACTTTTTTTAATTATTTAGTCTTAAAACATGTTTAATTAGTATTAAACAAGGATATATATAATATTTTCATTCTTTTAACGCTCACTTCAATGATATGATCATTTTATGGGAATTTGTCTCAATTTTCATCCTTTGTGACATATTTTGATGCTAGGAACCTATATTATTTTATGAGATGCATATAATGCCTCATTAAAATGATATATAATTAATTAATTAATTATAATTAAATTTAACGTGTTGTTAAATGTTAATCATTTATGTGGCATAAAATTTAACAGATTAAAAATTTATAGGTGTTTATTCCACAATCACATAATTATTAACAATATTATAATTATAAGTAAATAATATGGAATATTTCTCTTACCTAAACATGTTTTATTTAAAAAATCTAAAATTATTTTAAAATTCTAATATTATTTTTAAAATTAATTCATTCCATTTTATACTTTTAAGAAATTGTTTCAAAAAAGAATCATTCCATCGTATTCCAAAGAAGGTAACTTAGTAATTTTCTTATAAAATTGTAAAAAGAATGTATTCTTAAATGATATAGAATGAAAATAATAAACGAACATCATGTATCCTTTATTATTTGATGTATTTTTATAATAAATAATTATTTCTTTATTATATACATAATTTTATATTTCAAAAAATATTTTCAAAATAAAATTAATATTTTTATGAAAATATTACATTAATATATTTAAAGTATTTTCAAATATTTATACATCCTTTTTGGAATATTATATGGTGGATTTACTCTAATGATACAATTTATCATTTTTATTTGGATTGTTTATAATCAGTTTGATTGATGATTTATTCAAATTCTATATGAATAATTCCTCTAATTCGGATAGTTACTAATTTTGTTTATTCATGTTGATTAAATTTTATTATTCAACCATATAAAGAAATAATTATATTAATTTTGTGACCTGTGAGGCATGATATAACTCTTATATCCATCATTTGGCCTAATGAGAAAAACTAGTTTTAGTATTGGATGATTTCTAACCCGTTTATGTATGGTGTCTTGGTCGAATCAGTGATTTTATGTTTATGATGTCCCTTATTATGAATTCCATCATTATGAATTTATTTTTGGATATTACACATGATTAATAAACTAGTAGAATTTAAATAGTTACATTTCAGTACTGTGAGATTATTCATATGAAAATATTTTATCACCTATTATTCCTTCCATATTATACTCTTGTTATTGATTAAATGTAATGAGTTTCATTTATTTATCTTTACTTATTTTATATGTCTTATTTTTTCATAACTTCTTCTATACGCTTACCCTTACTAAGTATTTCAACACAAACCTTATAATATTTCATTTTCATTATGATATGATGATTTTTTGGTGATTTCTAGGTATGTATACACTAAGAAAAATAATGGATTTCAAAAAAAAATTTATTTTTTGTTTTGAAATACAATATGTATTTCTAGAATATATCATTATTATAATGACTAATAAATTATTCTCTCATTTGGAACATGATTCCTTGTATCTTATGCTAAAATAATAGTGTAACCACCAACTCCATAATACTAGTGTTGGGGTCATTACTTTAAATAAAAATGATATAAACAACAATATATGTCTCAAGAAATTTATATTTAATAATAGAAACCCATATAACATTTATAAAACTTTAATAAAAATAAATTTAATGGATGATCATTATTATGATATTTAATATAAGGAACCATCATTACAAATCACGTATTCTAGTGTATTTAGCCCAAAATTATATTTCTTTCTTTCAAAAAGATAATTTACGATTCATGTATTGGATAATTGTTTCATAACTCATATATATATAACCATATCTTACAAAGTAAAATTTATGAACAGTAACCATTTTTTGAAATATAAATAATATAAAACATGTTCTCTTTTCAGGAAAAATCATCACGACTTTTATCATGAATTCTTAGTCTAATTATACTTCCTTAATCCCTAATAAAAACATTTTAAATTTTCTTTTGTGAACAAAAATCACAGAAATGGACATTAAAAAAAATAAAGATACCAAATATCCAAGGAATACATATTAAAATTGTCCATTTCAATGTATTTTTTGGGATTTAAGTAAATATTTTATTTCCTAATAAATTATATTTTCTTCCCAAATATTTTCATTAAAGTTTTTACAAAAAAAAATTGTGGAAAATTAAAACCTATAATGGTATCATTGAAAACATGATAAACTAATTATTTTTTCACAAAATATTACATTTTAGACATATTTAGTTTTAAAACATTATTTTGAAAAAAAAAATCCTTGATTTTATTCTTTGAAATCATTATACTTCCCTAAAAACTCATACAAAATATAGATTAAAAATATTATTATCTTGGGATATCACTATTTTTTACATTATTACAAATGGAATAATTATATAGATGAAATCAATTACCAATGAATTAGAGGGCTATAAGTGAACCAACAGTCCTTAGATGAAAATGTAACCACAAGTCATTATATTATAACATAACCTACTTACTATGGTTAATATATAATAACCCTTCATTGATTTATAATGGATGCACCCATATATATAAATAATCTCCAGTAAAAAATACATAATCATAACATATAAAGGTGGGAATTGTTTTTACATTAATCCCAATAAATGTTCTTCTCAACAATAAGAAAACATTTTATGATATTAAAATATCAATCCCATTTAAAAACCCATTTTCAATATGGAAATAACAAGAAAAATGAAAATATGGGTTTTCATTCTTAAAATATTGAAACAATTTAAGGGAATCTGAAAATAATTCCATGGTTACTACAATGAAAAAATGCATTGTAACACTACAAGTAAAAATATAGCATTATTTTACATTTATATCAGAAAACGTTCTAAAAAACGTGTAAAAATGATTCCTTTTTATTTTTTAAAGAATTTATATAAAGATATAAAATATAATTTATCATTATTCAATATCCATGTTAATAATTCCAAAAAATTATTTTTTTAATGTGCGTAAGGAATAACATTATTTTGAATTGAAATATTTATAAAATTTAAAATAATGGTTTTAATGTAATGTATCCCTTACATAAAAAAATTATTTTTTTGACATTTAATAGAATTTTCAATATATAAAAATCTTACTTTAGTCATCTAGTGATATATTAGTAATAATATTATGGAAGAATTTATAAAGAAAATTGTATTATAATAGTTAAAAATTAGATATTTAATAAAATTTAATATGTGGTATTAAGTAAAAGGAATCCCTTATCTCGAGTTAGAATCATCCAATTAATTATTTTGAATAAAAATAGTAAAAATTGGGTAAAAATATAGTTCTTTAGGAACATTTTTTTACAATTCATTCTAATTTATCTCATTCCAAACTATAAATTTTTAGTAAATCATGTAAGTTCTCTTGTGAATTTTTGAAAGTATTCGACTTATATATTAAAAATTAATTTCATAGGCTGAATCTAGTAAATAAGATCATTATTTAAACATATGTTGAATAATAATTTGGAATTATTTATTATTTTTATATGCAAAATAATATTTTATAACAACTCATTAATGTTTTTTATTAAAAATAAACTATGTTGCAATTATGGAAAAGGTTGGATGTTCTTTCACATAAGTAAAAAAATCTATTTCAATGATCGTTATAAAAAACGGTAAATATAAAATATATTTGTCTAATTAATATCATATCATAAATATAATATTGTATCGTTATATATAAATTCATATATAATCCATGTAATTTGGGGATGAAAAAGTATCACATTGGTTTATGGTGGTAGTAGTGGACACATAAGCATCATATAAATTATTATTTTTCATTGAGTGAAATTATAAAAAATAACATGATAAATTTACATTTATGAATGATAAATATTTCATTAATATCATAATTTTTCTATATATATCAAATATATTAATTAAATTTCCTTATTTCCATCCATGTAAAGTGTTAGTGATAAATAAAGGACATCACTTCATTAGACAATAGTCCATTTTACACATGAGTGATATTTTTATATCTCCCATAGAATAGAAAGAAATTAGGTAGTAGTGAAAGAATACATAAATATTTAATATTATGTTATAAAAATTATATATATACATTAAATCCATCATTATAACAATTCATGGGAGGCATTGATGAAAAATGAATTACACGCGTTTGTAATGTTGTATTCCACCATATAGATGAAAAATGATTCTGATTCCCATTTTGTGGAAGACGAGATAAATATTTATTATCCAATTAACATATTTACATAATAGTATATGGGATGTAAAAGTTTTATCATGTCTGTACAATCTAATATTTTTTTAGTATGTGTAATAAGAAATATTATATGAATGCACCGTTAAGATTGACACCTATTCTTCAGAAAACATCCTTTAGTTAGAACAAAAAGAATTATTAGGATGTCTTCATAATCTACCTAGAGAATCTAGTTCATGAAAAATTATTTATGTAATGTATTTAGTATGGTATTTTCTAATTAAAATGGATTTTATGGTGTGAAGAGGAGTGAATATGGGGTGACATTTTATAAGCTAGGTGAGTGGAAAACCTGCAAAATTTTATATTCTTTCTATAATACCATATCAAATTCACTTCTAGATGGATCATAAATGGAAAATT
The DNA here is from genome assembly GCA_963277665.1 of Viscum album. NCBI lineage: Eukaryota > Viridiplantae > Streptophyta > Magnoliopsida > Santalales > Viscaceae > Viscum > Viscum album. The sequence continues at coordinate 422,219,990 of OY728166.1, read as the reverse complement.
TTAGATCCTTATTTTAGATATGGTAAAAATATTTCCCTCCAATATAATTTATACATGTTTTCAGGTAATTATAACCCTTATATTTTAAGTTCAACCCTCAATTAACCCATATCACCTTAATGTTGGTAAAATATTTTTAATATTTTTACTAATAATTTTTATAGAAAAATATGTTGAAAATATTATATAATTTAAATTATTTTTATTAAAAATATGGAATCCATTTTACAAAAATAAAATCACATTATTTTAAGAATTTAATTAAAAAATAAATATGCAAACGTGACGAAATAGAGGTGTTTCAAAAAAATAATGATTTTATATTTTTTATAAATTTATAAATAATTATTATAGGAATTTAAATTCATATATATATATAATCTAAAAACTTCATTAAATTATTCCTCAATAGGGATTAATTTAACAAAATAATGTTGATAAATATTAATCACGTTAATGTAGTTTAAAAATCCATTTTAAACAAACAAAATTATAGTAAAATGAAATATAAAGAGAAGTAAATTGTAATTAGTTGGATTAAATATTACTAAATAATATTTATTATAGTTAAAATAAAATAAATTGATCATTATGGTTTATTTTCTTTTAATTAAGGAAATTTTTTACAAAAATGTGTATTTTTTTCTATTTACTATAAATTCAATATTTTCTAGGGAATACATTAAATTTAACCCTATGATAATTTATATATGGTGATTTAAAAAATGTTCATTTTTTTAAAATAAATTTTCATAAATTTCTATAAAATAATTATAATGTTTAAAAATAGAAATAAATACAAATCATTCTTGAAAAACACTAATTGTTTATGAATAAAATCAATTTACTATAAAATAATTTATTATTTACTATTAATTTATCAATAAATACATATTGAGTAGGAAATTTATGTTATAATTTTATAAATTAGGTAATAAAATACATTCCAGTCAATTTAATGGGTAGATTATAATAGTCATATATAAAATAATACAATATTATGTTTCTTTTCAGCTTGGAGTTGTGTGTCTTATACCATATTGATCATAATTTTTTTAAATATCAAGTTGTTACATTTCCCCCACCCTTTAATAAACTATGTCCTAACAATTTTAGCATTATCAATGTTGTAAATGTTTTGGAAATTGAAAATACCTTTGTCTAAAACCCATATCACAACATGGGTTAATAGAACATCCTCTTGATAATAGATAAAATGATGTTTGAAGGTCATCTAGAATAACATATAATGGGTTTAAAAATAAGAGAACATTAGGGGGATCTGAAGACTTAGACATGTATGGAAAGATTAATTCACAAAACAATTATAGATAGTTACACATATCATTGAGCACAAGAAAGCTAACGATAATCACAATGTAAACATCCAAAAAACCATAATCCAATGTGCTTTGAAAAAAACTATCATTTCATTGAATGTGAGTGTAATATGATAACAATAGTTATCTCAGGATATCTTTTAAGTTATTTGGGTATCCTATTATCATCTATACTAAGAACATATAGAAATATAATTTCATCAATAGTACAATTTAATCCATTAAACAATTTTCCCAAAAATATCATATTTTGAACCAGATATTGAGTAATCAAGAATAATTTATCATTATTGGAGAAATAAAATCAACTTCTAATGGATCATGTTATACCTAAAAGGATAACAAGATATTACTACTATATTTTGACATTAATCCCAATCAAAATGGTTCACATATAGTAAGATGTTTCCCAAAACGAATAAACCTTCATACGAAAAACATTAAATCTACAAATTTAAATATTAATACTCAATTTTAAAACTACATCATTCTATTAATAACAATCCCTGAAATTAACCAAAATATTACAATTCAATATTGAAACCCAAAAATTAGCATGATTTTCTCATAGATTCTTCCAAGATAAGTTTTACAGTATCTCCAAATAATATCAATGACCCTTAAAGTATCAATCAAATAATACTATATTCCCTAATCATATAATCTCACAAATATTCTAATTATTTACAAAAATAACATTAATAGTGATAAAAAAATTGTAAATTTATATATTTTTCCAAAATATGATTCCACCATTCTTCCAGAAATAAAAAACATAATTTTTTGTCTTCTATAATCGAATAAAGATCCATGAATCATAAAATTATTCATAAATATCATTAATCATATAAACTCATTATTAATTTTCAACCCATTTTTATGTCTATGATAAAACATTTGATCCCAAAATAAACTCAATCATTATATTCCAATATATTTGTGTATAAAATTGATGTTGTACTGACCATGATTCAAATAGGATAGTTATTGGTGTAATAGTCTTGTCACCCTTTGGTTTTGAGTTTAATCCCATATTCATTATCAGATGTGAAATGATTTTATTTTTCAAAATATTTACAAAAATAATAGTTATTAAACTCTAAAAAATATGATGAACAACCTAAAAAGTAAAAATAATCATTAATGATAAGATAAAGGCTAATTGTCTTAATACATTTTAACTTGTGTCCTAAAAATGAAAAGAGTATATCCCCTCATATAATTATTCCACATGGTAAACATTAGGTTACATATACCTTAGAAACATATCAAAACAGAATAATTGTCTCAAAAATTACTCCCATCACATAAGAAATCAAATTAATATTAATGAATTTAAACTTGTGAACTTCCATAAATCTATCAACATATAATAACTCTTAAATCCATTCATGTAAACAACATAATCACTAAATGTTATTCCTAATAAATTAACCATGTTTTTCCATATTTATTCCTTAATAAATCATTCCAAAAAAAATCAATCATGTTATGTGATTCAATAATTTCAAAACATATGAAAAGATATAATATATACCTCTCATATGTCATATTCAGTTTCTTCATATTCAAATATAATGGAATTAGTAATTTGTAGGAAGTTATCTATGATATAATAATGATCACATTCAAGGTCAACCCCTTGGAAATCTATTTTTATATTTACGAAACAACCCATATTTGAACCATTCAATTGATACATTGGGATGAGCTTTATTCTCATTCATGACATTAACTTAACACTTCATTTTTTCTATATTTTATTATTTCATTTTCCCCCATTACCACTTACAAAACATCTTCAAGTTCACTTTGGATGTTTTCTAGAGTTATTTTTCCCACATTATTTTCAGGTAGGTCATTTAATCATTTTAAATTTATTTTCATTATCCCCAAAAATTATATAGAAGTGAATTTTTATCTTTTTCGGTGTATTAGGAGACTCACCCAGGTTCAAGGAATCATTCATAAATCACGATATCTAATTAAGAATAAAAATGAAAAGTTATATTACTACTTCCATTCCATTCCATTTCTTGTTCAGACAAACACCACAGTTTTCTTCACATCCATTATTAATTCGGTGCCTACAAGATCCATTAATTTACAAAAAATATGTTAGTATGAGTATAAAAAATAAAAGATAATAATCCATATTTTAGAGGGTAAAAATACAATGATATCAATAACTATTACCTTCTCAATTACACTCTTTCTATTTATCAAAAATAATCATTTTTTATTAATATATGATATTTATGGTTGTGTAGTATTTTCACCTATGATCAAATTATATCCAAACCCTGATGTTTATCTACAAAAATTCTCTAACACCTACTATATGGAACCATCATTTAGCCTTACATATTCTAGCATATTTAGATTAGAATTAACATTCTTTCAATCCTATAGATCAATATGTGTTATAGTTTTAGATAATTAGTTCAAAATTTATATATAACAATACTATATATTACAATGTGGACACTTATGATCTGTATCAATTTTTTTCAAAATATATACCTTTTAAAAAACATATTTTCATTTCATGAAAAACATTCTTTACATTCAAAATTAATTCTTCTTTTTATTACCTATCCATAAACCCAATGAAAAACATTTAAAAACATGATATGAAAGAAAAAATACCATTAAGTGATATAAAAGAAAATAATAAAACTAGCTAGTCTAAGAATAATTATAAACATTTTCTTTTTCAAAGTATGTTATGTGAAATAAATAAAAAAATTTATACCCAATATATCATATTCATTAAAAAATTATTAAAATAAAATTCTTAACAAGAATTCATTATAGAAAAAAAAACCCATACATAATTCTTTGATATCCTGATAAAAACGTCAAGACATTTTCAAAAAGTTTTAATTTTCACCATCAATAATTAGTAATAAATTATTTTGAAAAATAAGATCAATGATTGAATTTTTTGAAGTAATTGGACTACAATAAAAATATATATGAATAATAGATAAAATATATTGGTATATTGGAACATCAACTTCCAAATCAATCTTACAAATAAAATAACCATGCAGTCGACTTCCATACACAATGCATTGGAGGGATATCACTAACCCACCTGTCATTGTTTTATAACGTAACCACATATCTTTGGATTATAATGTTGCCAATAATCCATGTTAAATAATGTAACCACCCATAATTGGTTTATAATACAACCACCTGTCATCATATATAATTTTCAGTAACCATAACATACTTATAACACATAAATTCCTTTAATTTTCAATTTTCATGGATGAAATATTATTTTCACAAATATGTATAAATTTAAAAATAATAAAATATGCATGCCAATAAAACCTCCCTTTAAAATACCAAAAATACCAATAGTATGGAATATTGTTTTTTATTAATAATAATGGAATCTTATAAATGAAGAATGGAATATATAATTATTACGGAATGAAAAATGTTGTCTTCACCATATACATTAAAATAAAACATTCATTTTTCCTTTATGTAAAAATGTTCCATAAAAAACACATCAATAAATTACTTTTGAAACCAATGAATTAAATTAAAAATAGATATAAATTTTACTTAATAATTATTTTATGTCTATATAAGTAGAACCATAATATAATTTCCAGAATATGTATATAGAAGAAAAAGTATCAGAAATTAAATATTTCAATCATTTTAAAACAAGTTTTTAAATGTATAGATTATTGGATCTTGAATATATAGATTATACACAAGAGGGGGGTGAATTGTGTCTTTTAGATTTTTCGTTATCTCTTAGATTGAATGAGTTCTGTCCTCTATCCTTTATTAGATTTAATCATGTAGTGGAATAAGAAAAATCTTGGACACATAGATGTATAGTGGTTCGGGGAACATAATGCCCCTATTCCACTCCACCAACGCTCAACTCCACGAGCTTGATGATTTTCACTATCGTGTCCTCTTTTCAACCAAACATCCAACAACTGAAAAATAGGCAGTTGAAACCTTTTCAACTTTCAGGATAACAAAGCCTTCTTGTTCAAACACAAACCTACTCAGCTTAGTACAAGATGCTGGTTACTCAAGATAAAAAGAATTTTAGAATGAACTTTTTCAGTTCATCTTCACAATTACAACAGAATGCAATTGAGAGAAGATGGATCTTCATCTCTTGAAATATTGATTTTCAAGTCGATGTAGTTCTGAGTCAATCCAGTTCCAGTAGATATAGAGATATAATTTACAACTTTAGTAGTATTAGATCCACAATATATATTTGATGTAGAGTAAGTGAAACTTCTATCGAGTTCCTTCTTCTTAAATAAACAGATCTTTGGCCCTCCTTTTGAATCAGCAGAACTGATTGCTTTAAGCAGTCTCTGTTTTCCACCTTTTTAAAATATAGATTGATTACCACACTCTTGTGCCTGATGTATTAGAGAAAACGTATATAATAACGTTGAGAATATCCCTTGCACATTTAGATCCATAAAAGTCGCCTTTTGAATCACGATATTCAAAAATTTGAATTTACAGATTAGTGGTAACTTCCATGAAGACTCGACATAAAAAGCTCCTTTTAATTCAACATTTAATCCATTGATAAAATGGGTTTGAATTGGTCAGAGTCGTATTTTAAAATCAACTTTAAATACGACCTGAAATCTGCCTAAAAATCTGCTTGCTGACCATTGCATAAAAATATCATCTTTCAAAAATTCCAACGCCAAACATAATGTTGATTATGTAGACTCCAAAAGTAGGGTTGACAACATAAGTTTGAACATAAATGTCTGGTACATGTTACTTTCTTCAAATGTAAGGTTGATCATAAATGTAGTATTGATCATCTATACGTTTTCTTCAACTCTCAGACAGAAGATAATGATCCATTCCAAGAATGTATGGTTGTTTACAAAAGTAAGGCTGATAAACCATAATTTTTAGAAACAAACGTAACGTTTAGTACTTACGTACGGTTCATCTTCCATACTTTTGTTGATAACCCAAACGAGAGGTTCATTCCTAACGTAAGGTTCATCTTCCATACTTTTCTGATAACGTATGGTTGATTAACCATACTTTTCTCTTATCTCAAAAAATATACATGCTTTTTATCCTTATGCTACGTTTATCCATGTAGGGTATGAACAATGATTCCATGAAACGCTAAAGAAAATCCTGAATAAGTAAGGTATGAACAGTGTTCCCAGAACGTGCTAAAACAGTTCCCGAATAAGTAATAAATTCTTGTTATTTTAAGAGTAAAATAAATTAATAAATTCCAGAAAAATACTAAATAAAATAATTAGAAAAAATTAAGGGTATTTGTGATCGTAAAAATTATCATAAATAGATATAGTATTATTTTCAATAATCTCCCCCTTTAAATAAAATTATTATGTATTGTTGAAATAAATAATTTTCTCAACATATATCCCATTATTTAAAACCATAATAATATAAATTTTTCAAAAAATCATTAATATATTGTAATATATGGTAAACAATGAAATTTATCATCCATTAAAACATAAATAATATTTGTGTAGCGACTCGTCCCTAGAAGCCCGAATCTATTTCTTTAAATAATTAAATTGGTATAAATACAATATTCAAATCCAAAATGAAATTTTAAGAGGTTTTGTAAACCATATACGTACATGATAACTATTTTATAATGGGAATAAAAGATTAATCGTGACACATAAAAAATTAAAATTCTTAGAAATCGTGAAAACTTATTCCAAGAATTCTACATTATATCACAGGGAAATGAAAAAAATAAGGGACTGATAAAATGATTAGTAGGGGTAAAGTAAAATGGAATATATCATGACTAAATAAAGAATAATTATAATGGTATGGTAAATTACTCAGACACGTGACAATTAATCTATAACGTGGGAATAATATGCTAGGAATAAAATTTCCTCAAATAATGCCATATATATAATATAATGAGATTAAAACATGGCAGGGATATTATATAATATTGAATAATCACATGAAATATCGATAATAATTGAATAAATAATGTTGGTATACTTATCTATCACAATATTTCCTCAATATAGTTACTATAAAGTTATATCCTTATGATAGTTTTATTATGTGGGTAGAAACATGTCTGATTTGGCGAACTGATTCTTCCCATGAGGCTGTTGATGCATCAAGGGGCATATATTAACCAGTCCCCAAACCATGAATTTCTTTTCCAAAACATTCCTCATATATATAATAATCAATTTTAATTAGAAAAAATGAGCCTTATCAAATAACTACATTGATTAAAGGATACATATGTAAAAATATTTCCATAAAAACTCATATAACATTCAATGTAAACACCTTTTCTAAAAATATAATAATGTTTATGAAAAAAATAAATTCCATCATAACATAATTGGTATATTATAATTATATATAATTTCTAAATAAAAATTATAACATTAAATTGATTATTTTGAGTGAATTCTAACAAACACAAAATTAATTGCGATTGTACATTTACTTTCACCACTAAGTAATCTTCAAGTGAAATTAAATTAAATGATATAATTAAAAATGGAACATAATATACCTTGAAATATGAATTAATCCTGACATTATATTTTTGTGGGTCTATATATACACAATATAAAATATATTGTTTTCAGAAAAACAATCTAGTCTTAATGGAATGAAAATTGAGACAAAATTGTTTACCTTACACTTCCTTTTAGTTGAACAATCCATAAATGAAATTATAATGGTTTTAATAATGTTATTAACATATACTATAAACATATTAATATTTATAATATCATATATTATCATTATATAAAATTATATCATCTATTTCTTAATAATATTTCATCATTTTCATTCTTCTCGAGTTAATTTTCTTATTTATTGAGTATTTATTAAAATTTTATTTTTTTATTACTTATACATATATAATTATTAAATAACAATCATAATGAATAACATGATATAAATATCATATATATTCATTATATATTTATTTAGAGTAATCCATAAATGTTAGTGATAGGAAATGAAATACAACTTTCATGGAGAATGTAGTCTGTACATACGCATGAATATTGTTTCCATTTTCTTCTCATATTGAAATAAACGAAATAAAATTATATTTATATATTATCATTAAATTAGTATTATTATTTCATATATATCACAATGTTTTATTAAAATATTCCATAATACATTCCATGTAAAGCTTGAATGAATTGCATCCCTTCCCGATGAGGTAGTCATGTGTATAGATGAACAACATTATCAAATTCCAAAAAAAAGGAACGAATGAAGTTATGTGTTATATATTAATTAGAAAAGAATAAATAAATCATAAATATCATATATTGTCAATATAAATAATATTTTTTTCATTATTCCCAACATTGGGTGGTGGTAATGAAAAAGTGAACGACAGTGGTTCACGAGACTGTTGTTCACCGTACACATGAATACTGATTTTATATCCCATTTTATGGAAGTATCTGAAGATTAAAGTCATAAAAATTTCATAATATTTTTTATTATTTTTAATATATTGGATTTATTATATAATAATGATATGAAAATAATTTACGATGTTTAAGGAAGAAATAAAACCAAAACATTCATTGATGAATGTTACCTGTTGTCCAGCTACCTTCTATTTTTTGCTCTAAAGGACTTACATGGTTAGATTTACTACCAAATTATAGATTATAGGTTTAGGGTAGATAATTTTTTAAGGTATTGTGGTTGGTTTTGGTCAATCCAAATGGATTGGAATATGTAAATAAGTGTATAGAGTGAAAGCCCATATATAATGTAAGAGGATTGACATTATTATAAATACTAAAAAAGTATTCACTATTTGGTGGTATAACTTACCTCATGTTCCTCCAATATCATTAAATAATGTATTTTAGGGTAATTATTATTTATAAACACCTTAAACACATAAAAATAAATAAATTTATTTCATTTTGATCATTAGTTCTTTGTTTCCTAATTTGATAATTTTGGTTTTTCATTATGGTAACTAGTTTTATAACCAATGCATTTTATACATTAAGAAGATACCAAATCATACTAGCTATATAATTTGTACCCACTTATTCTAAATTATATATCTAATTAAAAAAAATTATATGTTTTTTGGAAGTAAATTTTAACACAAGTGCATGTAATGCGCAAAAAGGATCCTTTAACCCTAAACATGATAACAAATTATTTTTACTATTTAACGGTCAATATGTTTATTATAAAGGGTAAATTGGTAAATTAATCAAAAAAAATTGACATTTATGAATATTTTAAAATATATTTTGATAATATAATATATTTAGTAATTTTTAATTGATTAACTAAATATCCTTTATATTAAAATAACATTAAAATCAATTTTGACATTATATATTAAAATTGAATTTAAAAATATCAATTCAATGATGGAATTAAAATATATTGTTTAAAAATAAGTGTAAAATGATTTAGTCAACTATAAAATTATTGGAAAATAATAATTCAATCTATTTAATCCACTTTTAATATTTTCTATATCATTTACTTAATTTAATTATTAACTAAATAATTACTACATTGGCATTTCATGAGAATATAAAGTAATTAACTATATCAAAAAAATTAAAATAAATTTTAATTATATAAAAAATAATTTATTTTTTAAAAGGGTATACATTACCAAACATATGTTATATTTTCCCCTATCCCAAAGAAATATAGAATTTAAGAGTCGGAAAATAATATTTTTTCTTTTTCGTTAAATAACTTATTATATCAGTCCAATTTGTGGAATAGTGTCCCGAAAAATCAATAAAATAGTTTCTAATGTATAATGTGAAAAAATAGGTCTAGAAAATGGGGGTTTTACAATTTTCTAGGTCATTGAACACCTTTTTTTCTATGTTTAACCATTATGTAAATTAGTTTTTCATTAATCACTGTAATTAAGTAAAACTCCTTTGACTAATAATAATGTTAAAAATGTATTTTTAACAAAAAATAAATTATAATTTATTACTATTAAAAACTGGGAATCCTTTTTAATAAAATAAATTCAAATATGTGGCTAAAATAGATTTTTAATTAATCTCATAAATGTGATGATGAAATTGGTTTTTAAAGTGAATTTTTTTAAAATTTAACTATTTTAATATTTGTAAATTAAATATAAAAATGATTAAAATGACCTAAATTAAATTCATAGAGGTATAATTTAACTAATTAAAGTAAGTAAAATAAAATATATTTTATCATTTTAAGTTATTTGAATGAATATTTATTTTTCAATTAAAATTTAATATTTTTCAATATTCATAAAAAAATTAAGCTTCTCAAAAAAATACCAAAAAGTCACCCCATGATATTTTTTATATTTATATTTATAAAATTATGTTTATTTTCCCAAATTAATTTTGTTAATTTTTAATTTTTTTAAAACAAGGGCTCGTAAAAATTCGAAAGAAATACTTTTTGAAATGGATATGTTTTTATTTGTAAAATTGTATTTGTTATTATGTTATACATATCTAATCTATTAGATGAATGTAATTTTTTATTTTAAATATAATATTTAAATTTAATTATGATTATCTTTTAATAGTAATTAAATTAATTTACTATGATAAAAATCATTTTCCCATTAATTTTTTTAGAAAAACTATTAATTTATTTTAAATTAACTCTTTTATTTATTTATAATTAATTAGTAATCAATTAATTCAAGCATATATATTTATATGGTAGTTAATTATATTTATAATATCCAATTTAACAATTTAGAGATAATTTTCATTTTAAATATTAATATTATTAGTATTTGGTAAAACTCTGTCTTGAATGTGATGCATGCTAACTCAATATTGAACTCATTGTAATCTATAGAATATATTAAATTTATTTTAAATAGTAAATATATTTTTAATTATCATGATATTATATTATCTTAGATTCTTGGTGTTTTATTTCCTACATTTTTTTAATAAAATTCTATTCTTTGAGAAATAATAGGTGTTACATTCTACCCACCCCAAATAAATCATATCATTTAAATTTAATCTTCATCTCAGAAATGAATGGTTATAAATTTGTAAATATCATTCTTTAAAATAGAGATCCTAAAAGGGTTAACAAAATATCAACTTCATAATATAAAATTTTATTTACAAAGTTCCCAAGGAATAACATATTACTAAGTTTTTAAGAAGGATAACAATTGTGGAAAATGAAGACATTTACATAGTTGAAAATATTAAATCCTTATAGGAAGTGATTGAGGTCATTGATCATAGGAAAGTTAATGATCAATGGAATGTTGAGGGCCTCAAAATCTTAAATTTGTGATTGCTTAAAGAACCATTTCATTCATCAGATATGAATGTAATAGGATAATGTTTTTGTTTCAAGATCCATTTACTATAGATGGGGAATTATTTTACTCTCTAAAAATATAAGGAAACATACTTTATTGATACATTTATACTTTATATGAAAAATTTCATCCTTTGTTTATTTCGTGAACTATTTATACTTCATCTCTTATCACATTTTACATCATATGGTGAATGAATAAATTGATCTCTAAAATATCATGAATCGTTAAAACAGAAACCATTTCCTAAATTGTTAACCCTTACAAAGGATTATGATCCATCACATTAGAATAATTTCCATGGTAGGTAGTATTATCCAATTTACATTATCCATATTAGTCATCTTCACAATTTCAGCATCTGGAACATATTAAGGCTTATATTTCCCCCAATCGTGTTTTTTTCAAGTATTTCAACTTCTCCTTGAATTATTTTCTTATTCATTAATACCAATCAACATAAACTTTCTAATCCATTATGAAATAGTACTATAGTAATATATTTATATTTTTCATAATTTTTATGATATTAATATCATAAATAAAAAAATTCAATATTTTTCATGGATGAAAATACATAACAACATTAGTCATTCTACTTCGATAGTATAAATTGAATAATATTGACCTTAATCCATTAGAATATTCCAAGGTATCTTCCCTTTATTCTTGGGGCATTTATATTCATAGTTATTCATTTTACTATAGTTTAAATAGTTAATAATATTATTTTCTTTCTACCCTATGCATTCTTTTTTTTGGTGGCCCTTTTCTCCAAATATATAACAAAATACCAATCCTTTCATGCATTTAATAAAGTGAATATTTTCATATTTATATCATGTGAAAAATAATTCTTTTCCATTTTTCATTTTATTTATTATTTTCTATGCCATCCTCTTTGTAACTTTCTACCCTTTGGGGCCATAATACTTAGATAATTATTTATATTTCTTGATAGCACATAAAAATATTTCATTATAGGAATAAAAATTTTGAGGAACCATCACCCTTTAGAGACTAGGGTTAAGCACTTCAAATAAGTGGTAAATATTTCACTATATATTATGTCTATAATCTTAGCATACCTATATAAACATGTATAGGTAGCTTCATAATCCAAAACAAATTATTATTTGTTTTATTTTAAGATATGGAACATTCTCTTCATCTGAGTTTGTGGATCATGAGGGAATTATTTGATAATTAATGTATCCTTAAAATATTTTTGCTCTATGAGTTCTATTTTCTCTACCTCCCTAGTATTATGGATTAATGACAACCATTAATTAGCATCATCATTTAAATTAAACAATTAATATGCCTCCTATCCCATTTCACCACATCCCAATTCCATAAATAACATCTCCAAAGAATTAATCGATTTCTCGGATTCCATTGGATCAGTAGTCCCACATAGTGGATGGGGATTATATCATAGAATGCAACTAATAATATTATAATCTCTATGTGGAATAGGTTTCTCTATCAGAAAAATGGTTTTTCATAACATGATTATGGTTCCATAATATATTCTTAACATTATTAGTTCAAATACGTGATATATCGGATTTCTCAGTTGGGAAACCTCTAAATTGCCCACAAGTATTGATACATTTCATTATTTTAGGTTCCATCTCTAAATAATATCATATAATTGATTATCTAATATAATTATGAACATTGTATAACTCTAAATATGGAGTAACACCTAACATAAATTTGAAAATTTTTGCATAGCTCAAATCCTAATCAAAATCATTGTTTCATTAGGGATATCTATATATTCAAACCCATCAGAATGAGTTTTAATGAAATTGTGATTTATCATAAGAATATAAACCTGGGGTGTCAAAATAGGTTTATATTAAGGCATGTTTCCTATACCAATTAATTATAAAATCATGGTTGACACACATTTTCTAGAGTTATTTCCCCAAGGTACATATGTGCATGAACCACATCCAGTTGTAATATCTATTAATGGATTTATTTCTTGGAAAACGATCATAATTTATTGTCTTATATTTTCATTATATTTTTTTGGATATTATATAGGTAATTTTAGAGAATAGGCACTGGGAAAACATTCGATTTTGAGACCTGGTGTTCCTGGAATAAATGTTTGAAATATATTAAATATATTAAATATCATTGATGCATAGTTTTCTTGGAAAATATTAATAACATATAAATATTGTACAAGATAAAAAACTATGCGGGAACTGCCATGTTTTGAATTTGAGTTTTACCCTAGTTTCAACTTAACATTAGTCGGTGTGGGTCATTTGTAGAAAAATCAATTTATACATTGAAATGAATCAAATAATTAAATATAATCACAATAATTCATTTTGTAGAAACATCGTTTAGAAAATATTTCAATAGATAATTATTTCATAATTATAGAGTTAGCCGTATAACCCTAGAGGCATTGAAGAACCCTTGGGGAGACCGTTGGAGAATTACCTATGGCGAACAATAAAGAGATAGGGGATCAATGATCGATGCAGACAAGATTCGAAGGATATCTCCAACGAATTTGAAACAACATCATTATTTTACAGTTATTGATTCCTATAAATTTAGGGAATGTGTTTTTATATTTTTATTCCCCAATCATGATTTATATGATGAAATTGAATATACCAATGAAGAGATTAGTCCACAGTTCAATCATTTTGCATTATTGGATTATTTATAGTTATTTTATGGGAGATTAATATTTTTTATCTGATTATTTTTTTTACGAATATAACAATTATAGATCAATATTGACAAAAACATCAACTAAGGGTTTTCCTTCAATCTTTTCTTGTTCATTTCTCCCCCTCGTTCATCATTTTTCACAGTCATTCTTTGTTTGGACCATGGATCAAAAAGATAGAAATCAATCAAAAATTTCAAAAATGATTCTTGGAGGAATAATCCAACATCATAGATTCTAGATCATAATGACACGAAGGTGGTGTGAAAGTGGAAGAGGTGGAGAATCAGAAGATGGTGGATACCTAATTTCTTAATTTTTGAACTTTGTTAGCGTGAAAGGAAGAATGAAACATAGATCATTTTTTCAAGTGGATTTGAAGGTCATAACATATAAATTGTCAATAGAAAGACTCTTACAAATAATTCCATCAATGTTTCTTACATGGCAAGACCGGATCGGAGGCCGAAGTGATGAAGTAGCCTAATGGAGTGCAAATCTACGATTATGGAAAATCCAACATAACACGACATGTATGCTAGATCTACATATCGTGTGTCCCCCATAAGTAGAGGATAATGATTTAGGTTGGATATTAGTATAACATGGTGTGTATATTGACCTAAAATGTTTGTGACCTCTCCTCGAAGACTCATCATATACTTCAATGGGTACAGAGACATGGGGTGGGGTACATGAGATGCCTACCTTGAATATACTACATCACATGGACATAAATTGGACCATGTACATAGTCTAAGACCTATATTAGTACACGAACCTGGGTACATAAGATGCATTCATGTACTGTCACATGGGCAGACTACAGGATCAGCCTACACGTCATGTAAATGTAAACTGAGACGGCATGATGACATGGTCCATTTACATCAGAAGGAACTAAGGTTAAGGGATATTGTGTGTAACCCCTATTATGTGTCATGAAATCTTTTACACATTGATTCGATATCTTGTCATCTATATCATGGAAATGTTTCATTAGGTTTTAGTCCCCTTATCCATTCCTTAAATGTCAGTATACAATCATTTCCTACCATTATAACTATGATCCCTTTAGTAGGACTTCTTAAATAGAGTCTTTGGGATCCATCCAAGAGACCCAGAGTGAGATCCCCTATTAATATTCATGACCTATGTGGAGTTTATTGTATCTTCATGACCAACACTATGTGGTTTTTGATCATCTACATAGAAACTTACTCCATATTGAGTTTTTGGTATCACCCCATGGCCTTATCATGGACCCTAATCCGTGTATCGTATTATCTTCGGTCTATCACCAGGTTCATTATCATGATGAGACCCAATGAGTAGTATCTCTTAGATGGAAATCATTATTGATATTATACATAAGAGTGTGTTCTACCAGATGAGTTATATTGGAATCATCGTGCTTGCATACCAGGGTTGGGATACTATGGTGTTGGATTATCTCTAGACTCTCTGTCTTTTTTGAGTGTGTCAGGATATTATTTTTATATTTACAATAGATATATACCTATGCAGATATGACTATATTTGTATTATTGTATGATCTGTGGTTTCAAGGTGTCTTACATAGTATTTTTATACGGACCCCTACACATGATTTTCCGACATGTTTTATTTATTGTGTAAAATATAAGCCTTTTGATAGAGTCCTATGAAGACCAGGACCAAATGGTTCTTAGTTTAACCAAATAGACTGGGGTGTATTTCTGTGAATTTTTGAAATTAGTCCCAATAATTAATATCATGTTATACTTGTGTTATTTACGCTTTTTTGTGGGATTTTATTTTTCCATGTTTACTCTCATTTAATTCCTTTCATTCTCTGGTTATGAGATTAGATATATGCATGCATGTTGGCTTAGTTTTTTTTAGTTTCATAATTTTATTGGCATGTAGATGTGTATGTGTGTGTACATTTAATTGTATAAGGCCTCCCATGGTAGTGATATTACTTATAAGAACTAGTCAACATCCCCTATCGTATTGGAGGAAATCATGGGGAGTTGCAACTTGGTCCCTTATGGGAAGGGTATGTACAAAGTGGTATCAGAGGTGGTCAGTTATATTTTATAATCGGTATTCTTTAAGATTGGTTTGGGGAAATGGTGTAAAGTGTTTTGAGTTTTGAATTTAGGATATGGACTCTAGTTTTGGTCCAATGGCTAACATATCTATACAATAGTACTCTAGTCACCTTCTTTTCAACTCGGTACATGAGAACATTGTTTGTAGGGAAAAAATGGTACAAGCATCATATAATAATGGGTTGTGGTTTCCATGTCCTTCTTGAGTCATCTCTCAAGATATACTCATCAATTGTGGTACATCTTGTTTATTTTAGGATTCCTCTAAAACAAATTCTATCAATGATGTAACATGATCGTGGGGATGATCTTCTCAGTTATGTGGATTTGATTGAGGGACCAGTTCTCGAGATGTTACCTACAGGTGGTGCACCATACATAAAAACACCTGTAGAGAAGTATATGGTTCCCATAAAACCAATGGATGATGTGAATAAGTCGAGCACACTTCATGAGTTTATGTGACAGAGAACCATTGGTTTTTGAAGCGATTCCATCCCACAGGGAGGTGAATACTATGTTGAGGTGGTGACCCAAAATTTCCATTTAGTCATGACACCAATACATCATATGGTGGTCTTGGTAGTGAGCTTTCTCCATCACTCAATAGGGAAATGCTGAGGTTTTGTTACCTAGACTTACGATGAAGAAATTATTTCATGGAACGAGTTTGAGTTCCTTTTTAGGGAATAATTATCTCCAGAGACACTAGGGGTTATATATATCCATGATCTTCTACAGAACCAATAGGGTAACATGAGAGTAATAGAGTATTCATCGCGGATTTGTAACCTCTCTAGGTACTCGGGGGATATGGTTAATGATTTGTTATTTATGGATTAGAAAATAAATCAATGTTGGAGATAAGACATCTGAGCAAGCTATATCCAAGTACGTATTCCAATATATATTGGGGTGCTAGAGTGGGATTTGGTGGTTAACAGTTTCTTTCTTGGTTAGATAAACCTCGTGGATTTTAGTAGTGGGAATGCAGGAGCAAAGACCACAACAACATGGTGCTGATGGCAGTCTTAGGGACTTGGGAATGTGGGATGTTTCAGGAGGAGGTCCATATATATAGGATCTATAGTTCAGGGATCATAGGGTTAGTCTAGTCACCCAAGAGAGAAGCGGTTCTACCCATGTGATTTTAAGGGACATGCCACCCAGGATTTTCCAACCCACCAAACATCTATCAAAGATACCATTGGCCTGCTATCGAGGTAGAAAAAATAGTAAGAGTAGGTAGGTTTTCATGGAAGAAGTCATGGAAGAGGAGCGGGAAGAGAATGGGCTGGGGGGTCTATGCTTTGACATGTTACCACCACCACGACTCCAAGGTGGGCCACACCAGGGTCAGGGAGTTAGAGGATAGATGTAGGGATTATTTTAGGTAGTCAAATAATATGACCTAGAGGCTTTGAGAATGATTCAAGGTACGATATGGGTCTTTTAAACCGTATCTATATTACTAATAGTCTCATGAGATTGTCATTTCTTTTTTTCCTTATACCTTGTGCGAGACTTAGAGATTCTGGTTGAACATTTGGCTTTACCATTATACTTGGATACTTATAATGGAGATGAATCAGTGATCACACACTTATGCCCAATGAATGAAATGAATCTTGGAGGTTAAATTTTATATTAGAATATATTTTTATGAGTATCGAGGTCATAAAACATCAATCTTGTATTAGATTTGTTATCTACAGTTCATTCACAGATTGAATGTTTTAGGTTAAGAGTGCATTGTGTCCATATTTATGTAACCATGTAATCTTTTTTTAGTGAAAGGTAATCCAGATAGAATAGGATGGACTTATGCAAATGAGTGTGCAACATATTACTCAAATTTTCACTAGCTTAATCCTTAGTGCATTGGATGTTGTGAGTTCATGGTTTCTTGTAGTGGTAGAATAGTTTGAGGACATATTCCCTAAAGATGTTCTAGGTTTATCACCCCAATGAGAGATATAATTTAACATTTATATACACCCAGGTATGACACCAATATCTTCACCAGCATATTGGATAGCTCTCACAGATCTTTGTAAGATAAGGATGTTTTTGGGGGACTTTCAAAAGAAGGGTTTGTAAGACCAATTTTTCACCCAGGGAAACCCCTGTTTTTTCGATGATGGTAGACGAGAGGTTAAGGTTGTGTGTGGAATACCATACCTTGAACCAAGTGATATTGAAGAAAAAGTATCCACCACTGTGGATTGATGACATCTTTTATCATATGAGATGGACACACTGACTCATGAAGGTTGAACTTTGGTCAGGATATCACCATCTTCAAGTCCCGGATGGAGATATACCAAAGACAACATTAAGATGTTTCTATAGTCACTATGATTAATTATTGACACCATTTTGGGTGAATAATTTCCCTGCAGTGATCATGGGACTCCTGAACCAGATCTTTCAACCTCACATAGACCGGTTCGTGGTATTCTTCCCCAACAATATCCTTTTCTACTCATCATCCAAGGATGAGAACACAAGAAACTTAAGGATAGTTCTGGACGTACTATGACATCTTCATCATTACATAAAACTCTCTAAGAACCATTTCTGTATTTAGACAATCCAATTTTTGGGACATGATATCTCGGTATTGGGGGTGGCAGTGGACCAGGCCATGGTGGAGGAAGTGTTAGCTTGAGAGGCACTTAAGAGGGTGACCATGGTGTAGAGATTCTTTATGTTGGAAGGATATTACTAGAGTTTCATACCTTCTTTCCACATGATATAAACACCCATGGAATATTTGAATCAATCTGGGAAGCCTTTTGTGTGCACATAGAAGTTCTACATGGGTTATCAGAAGTTGTGATAGAGGATGACAAATGCTCCCATCTTCAAATTGTTGGAGGAGGTAGTCCACTACATGGTGTTTTTCAATGCATTAGGAACTAGGTTTGGTTGTGTTCTGATGAAGAGGAAAGTAGTGACCTCCTAATATTCATGAAATTTGCTTACACAAGAGCATGACTACATGACCCAAAATCTTGAGATAATATCATTATTCTTCACATTGAAGATGTGGCAATACCTCATGGGCGTTTTATTTATCATTTAATGAAATTACAAGACTCCGAAGTATATATTTTCTCAGAAAGATATTATCTTGACGTATAGGTGATGGAAAGTGTTACTCCATGAATATGAATTTAAAATTTTCAATACTCAAGGGAAGGAGAACATTGTAAAAGATTCTCTCAGTAAGAGATCTAGTTCAGAATTGCGGAATGACGAATCCGAACAGTTAGCCTCATTGTAGTTATCATTTGTGTGTGGATATAGAGTAGCTTACATATAGTCGATGGTTTTTAACAATCCTCTCTTGCATTGATTCAAGGAGTCACAACTTAAGGATACTGACATTGATACCATACATAGTCATATATCCACATGGTATGCTCCTGATATATTTTACAAAGGTGGGGAGAACACCATCCTTTTCAGAGGAAGAACAATGGTACTTTTGATGTTTGTAGATGGAGGTTATGAGAGAGTATAATACATCTCCTTTGGAGGTATATATAGGTGCGGAAAATATATAGTAGGACCTCTGACGCCAGTTTTGGTGGGGAGAGATAAAGAATGGATTTCCCAAATTTATATCCAAATGCCTCACATGTTAGTAAGTGAAGTATGAGCACCTTTTTCCTGCGATTTCAGCTCAACCCCTTTAGGTGATTGAGTAAAAGTGGGATGGGATATCTATGGCCATAGTTAATCGATTAATATGTTCTCCTAGGGGACACAATTCTTTCTAAGTGACTGTATACCAACATACCTAGTTTTCCCACTTCCTAGATATATGAGACAAAAGTTTAGTAGAGATATTGGGACACCTCTACATGAAAGAGATATTCTGACTCCAAGAAGTTCCAACGATGATCATTGATTATCGTGATGCTCACTGAAAATACCGATTTTCGAAGGGATTTCATGATGTGTTTGGGACTCAGTTATGCTTATGAATAGTGTTTCACCACCAAAATGATGACATAATTTGGTGGACCATTCAGGTTCTATAGGCCATCCTATGATCTTTCACATTGGACATTGGTCATAGTTGGGAGGATCACCTACTAATGGTCGAGTTTACATAAAATAATAACTACCATTCCACCATTGGTATCTCACCATTAGAGGCTTTTTCAAGGTGTAGACACTTCTTAGGGAGACCAAAAGATTATGAATAAGTCCTTCAGATATTTCAAAGTATTAAGAAGAAGCTAAAGGTAGTAAAAGATATAAAGTGAAAGGGACCTAACTGGAGGATCTATGATGAAAAACAATATAGCATACCTCGACATAAAAAAAAGACATGTGATACTCATACAGTCTAGTGAACATCCCCAATGTGACATATCCATATGAAGGATCTACACTATAGAACTAGGCAGAAATTTGATTTCTATACCCTGACACAGAGGAGCTATGCTGAAGAGCTATGTGGTCGAACTACACTGAAAAACTCTATTAGATCATCCCCCATCCTTTCTTCTAAAATGGACTCTTAGGCTCCCCATTTCAGGAATGAAAAATGTTGGAAGAACTCTTAAATCTCCCATTGTGGAGCTCTTTCACCCAGGTCCCCCAAATTTTCTCAGGTAGCTCTCTAAAACACGAGGGAAAAGAGAATTAGACTGGATAAAAAAGTTTGAAGTCGATGAAGAGTTTGAAACACAAATCATATGATTGAGGACACTTCTTCGAAAAAAAAGATACATACCCAAGGTCTATTCCTTAAGGACCTATAGAGAGGTCTTCCAATGACATCAATGGAGACCCGTGGTGTTTTGATTTAAGTCTCACACAATAGGTTTCTTCTTGGAAGTCCTATTTTTTCTTGAATTGGCATAATAATCCAATGTTTATCATTTTCTTGTAATTTATAGGACCTGCGCGACACACCTACATGGCACACCAACGCGATATTCCTACGTCGTAGAACTATACTGCATAGTTGTGCCCAGGACCAATGCAAAACACATTGTAAACCCTCTTCAAATCCACTCATGTCGGGGTATCTCCATCCCTATTCCCTTATCTAAAAGGGTATAATTTGAAACCTCTACCAAAGCCTAATAAAATTTTAAACCTTTGGGAATGGAACATCATCATGTCTCCCATTTGGGTCTGTATATCTATAATCAGAGGTTTCCCACATTTTTCTTCTAAGAGAGTCATGATCCTTAGTATTTTTGTAGTTTTATATATCTACAATGACATGGATTATTACCCACATGATAGTGTTGGTAAGTTATCAGTCTTAGAGTCCAGGGATGTGACTACATCCTTTGATTTTGGTCTCTAAGACTCACAGCCTCTGATTCCTAATAGGGAGGGTGAGGGTCACATTTTCTTTTCTATTCAATAAAGGAAAAGTCTCCCTCCTCTCTCGGTATCCCCTAAGGTAATTCCTCCTAGAGTAATCCATTAGTATTTCGGGACGAACCCAATAAAATTCATTTTATTTTACATTGGAGGGTTCATTACTTTGGTCCCTCACCCACTGTTGCCTCAGATTCACTCACCATAGGCCTTCCATCTTCCATCAGTAGAAGATAAAGTGTGTATTTTGTTTATTTTTTCACATTATCTTGTTTCTCACACCGAGAATGACATGTTTTGAATTAGAGATTCTTGATGATCATAATATTTATAGAATCCAACACTTCTTTGAAATACAATAACTATGATTCTGATCATAATTGGGATACGTAGGAAACCTTATAACCATCCCTAAGATCACTCGATATCCTCTTAATAAATACAATACCAACTCCCTTAATTATTGAATCCACCTTAGGAGTAACCCCTAAATTAATCCCCCTAAATCTCTATGAGTTATGAAATTTCTCGTGAACCTTGTAACAAGGTCATCCTCTATAAGAGTAAGTCCCAAAAAATTTCAATCAATTGGTCATACCTCTCTACGTGACTTACCAAACTACATGGGATTTGATTCCCATCCTAGTGGGATACATAAGAAGCCTCTCCCTAAGGTTCAAATCCAACATTCCAAATCATCCTTGTTCTCCCTAGGCCATATTCCCAACATGGTATAATCTTATTTGGTATCTCAAATCTTTTCTAGGTTCCTTAGGTTGCATAGACATAAGTCCCACAATAAGGATAGACTAAGCCCCTTCTACATAGATGTCTTTACCACATGGAATTAACTTGTATAGTGAGGTCCTTATAACAGGGCCTTAAAACGTATGATGAATCGAATTAAGATGCCCCGAACAATGCGGATTTTTATTCCTTTCCCAAGGATACACAGCTAGCCCATTTATGGGTATAGTCCCAACAACAAAAACAAATCTCGTATTCTTGGATGACAATAAATTCCAGAGTTCCACATTGAGTGGCATAAAAAATAGTATTACCCTAACTACAACTAAAAGAATCTATAAATAGTATACAAGAAGTAACCATTGATGGAGAACCTCAAATACAAATGAATGATTCTAAATTTTACACATGCAAATTATTCCTTGAAAATTACATGGGAGAAATATGTTATGCTTTGGTAATTTATAAAGGATTCATAAAAATATCTAAAATTCATCATAGAGTCCGAGTGTAGGAAATAATTCCCCCCAAAATGGTGTGATGAAACCTACCTCCCATAATCTCAACAAATGTATGTTCTTAAGTATTATAGGTCCAAACCTATCAAACATCTAACTTTAGAAAGATGGTACCTTGGGATACAAACTTGTTGGTTGTTTTTGGTTCCAAACACAAATCTATTTGAAACCATCCAAAAATACTGAATTATATTATACCTTATTTTTGAGAGAAAGAAAACAAAGTGAACCCGACATGAATCCTTAACCTAGTTGATAATGTTACCCATATTTTAGGCCGATGTCAATTGATAAACGCGGTACATGAATGTAAATCAATCATGTATGTTCCCATCATAATAATGTTTCTTTAATTTAGTTCATTTTTTGTATTTGTCAAATTTTATTAGAACTCCTATGATTCAAAATGGCCTCCTTCAAGATTAAACCTTTTAATTACACATATTCTACACAAGCTGGATCCTCATCCACTGGAATGAAGTCATTGCAAACTTATACTCTTCAATTCTGGGACTCAAATTTATTTTTTCGGGAATACCATAAACATGGTATTATCACAACCCTAGAGGCCCCCCCACTTGCTCTCCAAGATAACAACAACCCCCGATCGTCTGGTCCACGATGACCGGTGGACAAGAAGGAGACGGTGAAAAGCCCCATCATCAACCATTTATGGTCATTATACTCATAACACAATAACCATTCCCTTACATAATACAAGTTGGTGGATCTAGAGGTCACTCATGGATGAAAATATAATACACATGGGTTATTACTGAGGGATCCCACAAACAATCACCGCCAATAGAATTTTGTGGTTGTGAATCCCCAACATGATGGACGTGTTGCCTTTTTTTGTTTGGTCCATGTACCACAGAACCATCTAATCAAGATGAAACATTGGGTATAACATTCAGCAAATAGGGAGTAGGTTCTTACCTCTCCCCTCTAGAAGAATTCCATTAACTTAACTAGGTGGAAATCAACTAATGAGAACATATGCCCATTCACCTTAATTTTTCTTGTATGCGGACTCATCTTGAAGAACCCAACCAATATCACCATTCAAATTCAGTGAATTACAAGGAGAAGGCACACACAAACCTGGTTACAGAATAACTGCCAGTCATCAGACTTATCTGAATTCTTTCAAGGAATCCCACAAATCAAATAAGGTAGAAACATGTAATCAGGAAAAGACACCTTCCTACACTCACCAATCCTAACAGTAGTATCATCTGTCAGCATTGAAATATGTCCATCGACCATTCTTGGTATAAAAAATCCATCATATACATACACCTTCTAGTATCCATCAAGCCTACCAACAATATCATTTGGCAGCACCTAGAGAAGGCATTCAGAAATATCTGATGACAAACTAGGAGAAGAATCAATTCTCTGATCCCACACAAGAGCACTGTTAGTATCCACTAAAAAATGAGTACATGAGCAGGTACATGCACCTACTCCAGATACAGAATGGTCCTATATTCCCATTCCAGCTACTAAAGTCACCAAACCCATTTTAACAATGGTGAAAGGGTAAAAAGAAATTTGTCCCCATATTTTTAAAGCCTTCAGGAATATAATAATGGAATCTTAAAAAGTACCATAGGAACACACACAAAATTGAATCCCTGCACTTGGGATGACTTGTCAGCATGCCATCCTAGAGTAGATACATACCTATATTATAGACCTGAAGTGTTATGGGACTTACTCCACCATATCATACCAACAACCATATAGGGAACATACACCCTTTTTAATTGGATACAATCAGCCTATTATAATGACCACTCCATGGAAGGAACATACACATTCCCATGTAAACAACTTCTCCCAATAATTGTCCCCAATGATGTGTAAGAGAATATCTAATATGGTTTTCCCAAAAATGCTGGAAAATCAAGAGTCAATATGAGATCTAGCACTTTTAATGTTGAAGTTCATGAATCCCATAGAAATTATTCTATTTCAACTCAAGATCCTACCCTACCATTACCAAATTATGGGATTAATAGAAGTAAATCTGATGTTCCCCATCAAACACATCATCATGCAGTCTTGATTCATGAAAATTATGTAAATCTAGAGAACCTATATCTGGATGAGAGATGCGGAAACCCTCTATGTGGCAAGATGAACAAGGAGAAAAAGGATTTATCCCTTGTTGTAATCCACCATGGTGGTCATCCCCATGAGGGTATTCACTACAAAATTTCTCTCCCTAAAAGTGTTTTACATTTTCAATATTATAGTCCAATTTAAAACGTAGTGATGAGAAACCCCACTAATCTTGAGCCCATGGAAATCATAAGTCCTGTCATGTCTGATGTCTTGTTACTAACTAGTGAAATAATTTCTCAACATGAAGACAACACAAGGCGATGATCATTCTATGAACCTACCTTGGGTCATTTTCCTTATAATATAGAAGAGGAAAAAACCATTGATTCTATTATTTATAATAAAAAAATTGACAATGTTTCACTCTTGTCAGACCAAGTTGATAAAACTATAGAAAAGTATGAGGAAAATATGATTAATTTGAGAAAAAATGACAAAGGGGGAAATTACAATCATGTTTGTGCCTTTGAAAACTTCTCAATACAACATTATAGAATTGACGGTAGAAGATTGCATTCATAATATTTTCCCCAACATATGAAAGACACCTTGTCATCTAAAATTCAACATATTACCATATGATGAAAATCAACATCATGATAAAGTAATATAAGGTATAAAATGCCAAATTTAATTGGCATCTCTCTATATTTCCCAATATCCAATGGTCGAGAGGCTACTAGTAGCTCTTCAATCTGCATGATGTAATGCATTAAAGATGTTGTGAAAAATAATTATGGAAACCCCATACAGTGTTTATATAATTGGATGAGGAGAACATGGAGTATTTATTTTCACTACACTCTAAAATAAAAAATGCCTTCCAAAAGTGGTTTCATGCAATGTTATTTCCCCAGGCCAGCTACAACAAAGAAATTTGGTTTGTAACTGAGGAGATTATTTACAAGAACATGGCTTGATCAATTTTTACAAATTTCAAGGACAAAATAGTGAAAGAAATTTGGATAAATTTTCATAAAGAATATGATAACATTAAACATGCCTCCCACATAGAGAATTTTAGCCACCAGATCGTGAAAATATCTGAAATATCACAATGTTATTCTAAAATGAGAAATTTAAGTGGTTTCAAGATAATGCACCCAACCAATGTTCATACCTGAATTCGTAAAATTAGTAGAGCATCTCTTCTAATATCAACCATAACAGTTCAAGATCCACCCCATCTTATTTTCTTGGGGGTATTTTATCCAAAACATATAATTTAACAAATAGTGTTAGAAGGTTTGAAGAAAAAAAGGAACATCTCCAGCCTTTTGCGCCAGGGGATTTTTCACATCCACAATCCCCTCCTTAGAATAAGTTAGTTTTCTCCTGATTTGGGAAAACGACAAAAATTTAATATACAAATGAACTATCCAAGGATTCCCTTTAGGTTAATTTTTGTAAAACAGTTCATAGGAAATATGCATATATGAGAACAATTATTCATGAGGGGAACATATGTATAAGAACCCGGACCTTCTTTTCAGGTATGTTTTTTCTTTCAAGTTATTTTTGGAGAAAAGAGAAATTTTTGGAAATTTACTAAGTACACGGCGTGAAATTTATAAGTACACGCTTTTTACATCCTTTCCGTAGTAGGCCGTGTATTTTCCACACACACGACCGTGTGGGAGTGACTTGGAGGCTTCCTAATGCAGAGTACTGAAAGGGAAAGTACACACCTTGTATTTTTTGCATTAAATGCACTTGGGTCAGGTCTAATCACCAGAACGTGCTTCGTTTAGGTCTTGTTCGACCGAGATCTCCGTACAGCCGCAGATCTTCAATGAACCCCTGATCCTATATCCATCTATTGATTCAAACACCATTGATTGTGTTGGAATCACATCGGTGAGTTCTCTATTTTTTGTGATCGTTGTTTTCCAATTCCTCTTCTTTTCCATGTTATTTGGGTTGAACTTTTTGGACATTTTCTTAGATGTAGGACGTTCCATGGAAATTCAATATTCAAGGATCAATTATATTGATCTATTAACCCCGAGGTTGGTGGTTTGTGCATTTTCGTTTGTAGTCTTTGAGTATTATGAGAAAAGTCTACCAATATCCTTGAACATGGTATTTCATGTTTACCGTTTTACCCCTGATGTTTGCCTGCCATGCTTGTATGCTTGTGTAGAAGTATTTTGAATAGTAATTGGGTTGATTTCAATACATTGGATGTTTTTCCCTTGCATATTATGTTTATATCCAGTTGTTAATGTTTAGCCTTTGGCTTCTTTTCCTATTTTCCATGCATGTTCTTGTATGATGGAGAGTTTGTATTCTAACATGCATGATATGATGTAGACTGTTTAGCCAAGTAATTCTGTAGGTTTTCATTGGCCTTATTACACTTCTATTCTCATTTACCTACACAGGTCTGTGAGAAACTAGTGTACTAGACTATAAGTGGAATTGACCAGGTGAGATTCCTCAGCGATTCTTTGATTAAATTAGGCTATAAGGGGGGATTGACTGAGTGAGAATCCTAAGAGAGCCTAGAACCACTTGGGGATATAAGGGGAATTGACCGAGTGATCTTCCTCAGAGAGTCCTTGATTGCTTTAGACTACAATGGGATTGACCACGTGAGCTTCCTCAGAGAGTCTTAGTTTTAATTGAATGACCTGGGCTAAAAGGGGAATTAACCGAGTGAGCTTCCTCAGAGAGTCCTAGACTTTGGGGCTATAAGGAAAATTGATGCGTGAGCTATCCTGGAGGGTCCTTGAGTACCCTAGAATATGTAGGGAATGAACAGTGTGAGCTTCCTCAGAGAGTCTTTCTTTACTCTAGAGTATATAGGGAATGGACTATGTGAACTTCCTTAGAGATTTTTGCTTTACCTTTGACTATAATGGAATATACTGTGATCGCTTCCTTAGAGAGTCTTATTAAATTCCTATGATAGAAAAAGAGGGATTATACTGTGTGTAATACCCATATGGTTGTCTTTACTTCTTAGGTATGACCATATGGGATGGTTGTGAGTACTTACCAAAGGGTTACCTGTTTGTGATTTAGCTATTTGTTTCACTGCAGCTTGATATTGAACTATGGATTGTTTACTACTGAGTACATTCATGTTTAATGTTTACTTCTTAATGTACTTTTACCTGCCATATATTCACTGACTGTTAGGCATAGATCATAGGGTTGTTGCTTACTAGGATTTAGTCTCACACCCTATTTGGGTCCTGCTTTTGGGCCGAAACAGATTATGTTGTTGCAGGTATAGATAAGGGCAATCACGCTTCTACTTCAGGTACATGACTTGCTGTGCAGCTGGAGATCATGGGACAAAGCTATTGTTTGTGATGCTATGGATTTTATCTGTTTGTCTTTATTTTTGTACATTGGTTTAGCACTCTTTTTATTTACATCATTGTGACTTTTTTGGCTGCTTTCTTAGACATATTTATTGGGAATCATTTCATATATATATGTGCTCTAGTTGTTTATTATTCCAGACCTCCGTTGTTCACTATTGTTGGATGTTTACTGCTTCCTCTATTGTATGTATTGTTTACTTCTGCTATGTACTCTGCAAATGAGGGCATATTTTCCCCACTATCACACCCAAGACCCTCGCTGCTAGTCGGTATCCTCTGGATTTTGGGGAAATACGCTTGAGGCCATGTGACCAAACATGTACGGGGTGCCAATGGGTGGATTCTGGAATAGGGACATTACATTTTTTGAGTAGCATCCTATCCGGATTATGGGTCATAGTACAAAGGTTCTCCTTGGCCAGTCAGTTCCTCTGGTACGAGTGATATGGAAGTATGAGCGAGTACAGGACGAGACTTGGGAGAGGGAGGCTGATGTACGAGTACAGTGGCTGGAACTGCTTGAGGGTTCTTCTTCTATGCCATGCTAGGAAAATTCCAGGACTAATTTCTTTAATGGGGAAGTTTGTAAGAACCCGGATCTTCTTTTGTGGTATGTTTTTCCTTTCTGGCCATTTTTTGAGAAAAGAAGAATTTCTTGAAATTTTCAAAGTACACACCGTGTACTTCCTTTCTGCAGCAGGTCGTGTACCGGCCATGTAGTAGCCACCCACATGACCACGTGGGAGTGACTTGGAGGCCATCTAATTCGGAGTATGGAAAAGGCATGTACACACCGTGTATTGTTTTTTCATGAAACGCACCGGGGTCGCGTCTAATCGCCAGAACATGGTTCTTTTAGGTATCGTTTGACTGAGAGCTCCACACAGCCATAGATCTTCGACAAACCCACAATCCACAGTCTGTCCTCTGATTTGAAAACTGTTGATTGAGTTGGAATCACATCAGTGAGTTTTCTCTTATTCTTGAGCCTTGATTTCCAATTCCTCTTCTTTTCTATGTTCTCGTGGGTTGAACATTTTGGACGTTTTATTAGATATATGACGTTCCAAGGAGATTCAAGATTCAAGGTTAAAGTATATTGATCTCTTAATCCTGAATTAGGTGGTTGGTCCCTTTCCATCCATAGTATTTGAGTATTTTTTGCAAACTCCACCAATACCCTTGAATGGGGTATTGCGTGTTTACAGTTTTACCCCTTCTATTTTCCTTCCATGCTTGTATTCTTATGTAGAGGTATTATGGATATGAAATGGGTTTATTGTTATGATTTGGATGTTTTGACCTCACATATTCTTTTTAATATCGGTTGGTCCAATTTATCCTTTGGCTGCATTGCCTGTTTTCCATGCTTGTTGTTATAGGATGGAGAGTTTGTATTCTAACATGCTTGATATGCTTTAGACTGTTTTTCCAAGAAATTCTGTAAGTTTACTTTGTCCTTATTAAACTACTATGATCATTGACCATCATAGGGTTTCAAGAACATGGTGTGGTAGAATACAAGGGGAATTGACCGAGTGAGCTTCTTTAGAGAGGTTTTGATTACTTTAGGTTACTAGTCGGGATTGACCGAGTGAGAATCCTTAGAGAGCCTAGAACCACTTGGGGCTATAAGGTGAATTGACCGAGTGAGCATCCTTAATGAGTCCTCGATTGCTTTAGACTATAAGGGGATTGACCGTGTGAGCTTCCTCAAAGATTTTTTGTTGGAATTGAATGACCTAGGATATAAGGGGAATTGACCGAGTGAGCTTCCATATAGAGTCCTAGACCTTGGGGATGTTAGGGAAATTGAGGTGTCAGCTTTCGCAAAGAGTCCTTGACTACCCTAGACTATATGGGGAATCAACTATGTGAGCTTCCTGTTGGATCGAATATGTAGATGTATATGTATATTAGATGGAACAATACAAGAGGGGGTGAATTTCAGGTTTAAAACTTTGTGTTTTAAAAATTTTAGAAATTAGTTTAAATGATCTTAAACTAATAAAATAACAAACAACCACAATTGTACTGGATGTAAGGGTATGATATGATGTGATACTATAATAAATGTAATGCAATTGTATTCACAAGGAATACAATAATCGCAGTAATATAATAGTGATGGATTCTATCATAAATCGTATAGAATCAATTGATACAAAAAGTAACTGTATGATTGTAATTGAAACAATTAAAAATGAATATGGAATAAAGAACTGAAAACAATAAAATTACCTTTCTTAAAATAAATAGCAGTGAACATCTAAAAGTATTACAATTCATTTGACCCAAAGAGAAGGGTTATCCTTTCACCTAGGGTAAGAGGTCTTTCTTACCACCACCTTAGTAAGCCCTCGATACGATGATCGGTACTTCTGTCTTTCTATACCCAAAAGCCCTCGATATGATGATCAGTTCTTCTTCCTTGTTATCCACACAAGCCCTCAATTTTGTAGGTAATTGGCACCTCTATCTTTCAATCACAAGAAAGCCCTCAATACGGTGATCGGTAGCACCATCTACCTATCCCCGGCATCCCTCAATCTTTATTACCTGATTGGATGCACAAATCAAAACAAAGTACTTATAGAAATACAAAATATAAGAACAAGTCGTTCATGTTTTTTAATCTCAAGGATTTTGCATGAAGCAAGAGAGAATTCATAGTATCTCTTTCTAGAACTTGATATAATCAAAGTCTCACATGTCTATAGTCTTGTCTTAAAATAACCTCTTATTTATATTCCTCAGGTTCCAATGGTCACATTTCCTCCAACGGTCATATTTCTCCGGAAAAAGCAGAGGGACATGGACACCTGAAATTATAACGGTCATATTGAAACCGAAAACATGACATCGTTTTGATTAGTTTATAACTAACTCCATGAAATCATTTTGGTTAAACAAAAGATATATGAAGATTATAAACATGGGTACAATTGAAACATGTTGACAAAGAATAAAAACAAGAAAGTGGATATGATAAGCATTGTCAATACGATCAATATGGTCAGTACGATCAGCATGGTTAGAATGATCAACATGGCCAGTACGATAAGTATAGTCAATACGATTTATATGATCAGTATGATCAACAGGGTAAGTACGATCAGCATGGTCAGTATGATCAGCTTGGTTAGTACGATTAGTATGGTCAGTACGATCAGCATGGTAAAATACATTTGTGACTTCCAAAACAAGATATAAAAGTCAAAAAGAACTTTTGACTCAACAATCCCCCCCTTTTTGGAAAGCACAAAATATAAAGTAAAAAAAAGAAAAACTTATCTCCCCCTGAGTTATTAGAAACTCATATGAATAAGAAATTAAATACAACTAACTCCCCCTTAGGTATGTATTTTTCTAAGGATTGTATTCGTAGATATTCCTTTATTTATAAGTGTTTACTTTTAAAAAATTCTCCCCATTTGAAAAACATTCTCACCCTTTGTAAACAATTCTCCCCCTTTGTGATTTACAAAAATATTGGGGTAATATTTAGTTTCCAGAAAGAGTTAGAGAAAATAAAAGAAGGACAAAGGAAAGGATAACAAAAATCTCATTACGATAACAAAAGTTTATAGAGTTCATGAAAAGAAAACAAATACAACAGTCATTTTTTTTCTCTTTCCTTTTCCTTCTTTATGAACTCATAAAGAACGTATTTCATCTTTTTAATTTTCTTCTTGCCTTTAGATATAGAATCACCCTGAGATCTAAGAAGCTCTTGTTGGTCGTCAAAAATATGATCCTGATTCTTGATGGTCTCCTCATGGACTCTGATTACTTCTTCAAGAGTATCAATTCTGTTTTGTAAATTCTTGTTATCTTTAGATAACACAGAATTCTGTTTCTTCAATAAGACTAATTCATCATTAAAAGATGAAACCTTTGAAAACACAGATTGAAAATCATTCATTCACTCTTTTAGCTCTTTTACTGAAGGAATATCAGCTCCATGGGTATTTGACAATTGATTCATCCTTTCAAAAACTTCTTTTTCATGCTTATTGAAAGAAATTGGGAGATTATTTGAAATCCTCCTTATGTCTTTAATTGACACTTCATGATCATTCACTGAGCTCTCTATTTTGTGTGACCACTTTGTCATTCTGTTGAAAGCCTTCTTATGATTTACCAAACTTTCAGATAGAACTTTCAAATCAGCTTCAACTGAAAAAACTATCATTCTCAATTCTCTTAGAGAACCAAAATTCTTTTTATGATTGTCAGTAATGAAATAAATTTTTCTCTCAAGTCTGGGAAAGTATGGAATGGTCTTCTCAATTCTCCTTAAAACATGAACAATGTAATCAATTTTCTTAAGAGAAATTGTCTGTACTAAATTGGTATCCTCATCATACGAATCCAGTTCATTTAATCAGCTTTAGTCTACAACTTGCAGTTTTCCTTTTGCTTTTTTAATCCCCTTTCTTTCTTCTTCCACTTTATCACTGATAATGATTTTTTTCCATATGAAAATATTGAGGATGCGGATTCCCTTGGGAAATAATTCTTTCTAGAGTTTCAAAAGATTCAGCCGGTTCTTGATCGGTATGAGGAGCTTGTTGAATCCCGTCACATTTTCTTTGGAACAATTCTTCTCTACTCTTTTTTGAGATCTAAAGGAATTCCAAAAGGAAATCTCATTCCTCTTCTTCAACTTCCTGAATTTCTTCTAGAATTTGTTTCCCTTTCTTTTTCCATGGAAGACTCTTTATGATGGGTTCTTGATATAATTCTTCAGTTACTTGAGTACCAGAATCCTCAACCATTTTCAGGACTTTTGAATCATCAAATTCTTGAGCTTTTATTTTTAAAAGAGTCTTCTTTTTCTTTTTATCCTTAAGGGTATCCTCAACCCTTATCCTTTTAGTAAAGGCTTCAGCTGGGTAAAGGCCAAACATTGGATCACTTTCCTTTCTCTATTCTCTTTCTTTTCTCCACCTTACCACAACCTCTTTAAAGTACTTAGGTTTATTCTTTGGCATTGAACTGGTTTGCGGATATGTCTTTTGAGGAGCACCCGCATATGGATTGTCTTTGACTGGCATAGGTTCCAATTGATTCTGTGCCGATTCGGATTCTAAATCCTTAACAAAGATCTTTGAATTCTGTTAAAAACATACATTCAACTTTTTTCAATGTACTCTTACTTATCCAGGAAGGCTTAAGTACTTCCAAATTTCCTTTCAAAAGAATATTACAAAACAACATCCTCTCAAGAATGAACTTTGTAAGAATATATGGATACATGATCAAATGGGATTTAATTTCTCCTGACATAACATTCTTTATTGTTTCAAAAATGTATCCCATGAGATTTACTTTTCTAATGTTGACATGATATTCAAGCATAAAGACATCAGAAACTGTTAGAGTTTCTCAATCCCCTTTCCTTGGGATAAGAAAACCTTGCATCCAAAGTACCACAAATCTATTATCTGGAGAAAGATGAGCCACTTTCCTCTTTTCTTCATTTATAAGAAACAAATAATTTTCAGCACTTTCTTTGTTAAATGTATCAACTTCCTCTGGTAGTTTATGAGATGGACAATAAGAATCAACATCTGTTGGGGCACTTATAAAGCGGTCTTCTTGTTTCACGGACATTGATATCATTCTATCGTACACAACAATATTTATAGTCATGTTTTTTTTCAAAAGACACATTTTTGTAGAACTGACTGACTTCATCAATATGAACCAGATCTTGAGACACTATTTTTTCAATAAACAAATTCTCCCATCCTTGAAACAAAATAATTCTTTTTATTGTAGAATCATACGAATGAAATAAATCCCGAGAAACTAGCCTTTCATAGAAAAAGAATTTTTCTGAAATTATTGGAAGACATTTCTTCATGAGTGTTAGCAGAGGACTGAGACATATAGGTGAATCTGATGGAAGATCGTACGGAGTTTTAAAACTGGGAGGCCAAGCTTCGCCAAAAAATATTGAAAAACTGGTGTGGGTTTGGGGAGGGGGTCTATTTATAGGCAACAAAATAATGACCATTGGTCTTTTATGGTTGAGATTAGACGAAAAGAAATCAGCGGATAGGATTAAAACAAAAAATGTTTTAAAAAATAGGAAAGTATGTACCTGCCATAGATCGTAAGGTAATTGTTGGTTTAAATAGTATTAACAGTGAAAGAAAACACAAGCATATGAAGAGATAGAATACGATCAATTTTCATACCGATGGAAAACAAAGTCATTTAAATTGAATGATGTGTCGATGGAAAACAAAGTCATTACCATGGACTGACATGCTGATGGAAAACAAAGTCGTTACCATGGACTGACATGCTGATGGAAAACAAAGTCGTTACCATGAACTGATGTGCCAATGGAAAACAAACTTGTTACCATGAACTGACGTGCCTATGGAAAACAAACATGTTACCATGAACTGAAATGCCGATGGAAAACAAAGTCGTTACCATGGACTGACATGCTGATAGAAAACAAAGTCGTTACCATTCCCTAACCTGACGATGGTATACAAAGTCGTTAACATGAACTGATGTGCCGATGGAAAACAAACTTGTTACGATGAACCGACTTTCCGATGAAAAACAAACTTGTTACGGTAATCTGGCAGTCAAAACGCAAATAGAAGATAAACTGTAACAAATCAATCAATACGATAAAAAGAAAGGTAAATAAAGATAAGTAAATAGTCAATACGATAAACAGAAAGACATAAACACAAAACAGGAAAATAAATAGATAAAAATAATATCATGTAAAAAAAATGTTCTCCCCATTTTTAAGAAGAAGTTTTTAATATAAGGAGAGGTAGAAAACATGAAGTAGACATGAATGATTACTTTAATGTAACCATTCCTAGCTTTTGTTTTATAAACTAAAATCTATCGGAAGGTAATGGTTTTGTAAAAATTTCTGCAAGTTGTTCTTATGTTCTGATGAATTTTCAAATAATATATCCTTTGTGTGTGTGATCCCTAAGAAAGTGATTCCTAATATCTAAATATTTCACACAAGATTGATGTGATGGGTTTTAAATAAGAGCTATGGAACTAGTATTATCACATAGAATTTGAGTTTTGGAAAAACTCAATCCATAGTCAGTGACTGTGTGTTGCATCCACAACACTTAAGCACAAAAACTTCTAGATGATACATATTCAGCATCAGTAGTGGAAAGTGCTACTGAGTGTTGTTTATTATTGGACCAAGATACTAGGGAATCTCTTATGGAATGACATGTTTCAGATGTAAGTTTTCTATCCATTCTACAACCACCAAAGTCAGCATCAGAATTTTTTTTAAGACAAAATCATTTCCAGAAGAGTAAAATAGTCCTAAATCCATATTTCCTTTTAGATAATGAAATATTATCTTCACCAATTTTAAATGAGACTCTTTTGGATTATATTGATATCTTGCACATAAGATTATGGAAAATATTAAGCCTGGTCGACTAGCTGTCAAGTATAACAAACATTCTATCATAGCTGTAAAAATTGTTTGATCTACTGGTTTCCCAGTTTCATCAAGATCAAGTGTCTTTGAGGTACCAATTAGAGTGCTAATATTTTTAGTTTTTTCATAACCATAATTTTTGATTAAATATTTTATATACTTATGTTGAGATATATATGTTCCTTCTGGTGTTTGTGAAATTTGAAAACCTAGAAAGAATGTTAACTCACCCATCATACTCATTTCAAACTCAGATTTCATTATGTTGGAAAAAGAATCAGTTAGGGATTGCTGAGTTGATCTTAATATGATGTCATCAACATAAATTTAAACAATTAAAACATTTTTATTATCAATTTTTATAAAAAGGGTTGGATCTGGTATACCTTTTGCGTAATTGTTTTGTAAAAGAAATCTTGTATGTCTATCATTCCATGCCTTAGTGTCTTGTTTAAGGCCATATAGTGCCTTGGTAAGTTAAAAAACATGATTAGGATGTTTTGGGTCTAGAAAATCAGGAGGTTGTTTAAATTTTGTTTCTTGAACACAACAATTTAGAAAAGCACATTTAACATCCATTTGAAATAGTTTGAAATTAAAGTATGATGCAAAGGCTAATAGAATACGAATACATTCATGTCTAGATACCGAAGTATATGTTTCTTCGTAGTCTATTCCCTCTTGTTGATTATATCCCTTATTAACAAGCCTTGCTTCATTTCTTACAATGATTCCATTTTCATCACATGTGTTTCTGATAACCCATTTTACACAAATTAAAGTCGTTCATTTAGTCCTTTCAACTAAAATCCAGATTTGATTCCTCTCAAATTCATTTAGTTCATCTTGCATTGCTTTAATCCAATATTCAACACCTAAGTCCTCAAATTGATTGTTAGGTTCAAATTTGGAAAGAAAAGAAAGATGTTCTATTTCACTTCTTAAAGAATTTCTGGTCCTTAAAGTTTGATTGACATCACCAATGATATTATCACTAGTATGATTCTTAAGAAACAATTGATTTGGGTTTTGTAAAACCTATTCATCAACATAGGGTAGAAATTCTTCTAGGGTAAAAGATTCTGGAATACTTTCTTGAACATTTTCTTTATCAAAAGAATCTTCTAATAATGGTTGATAAACATTTTTACAAAACACATCCGAACATGTAGGTTGGGTTTGGTTAAAAACAAAATGATTAGGTACATCAATATTAACATGTACTATTTCTTCAATATTACTGTTGTTTTTATTGAAAACTCTATAAGCTGTAGAAGTTGTAGAATAGCCTAGAAATATTCCTTCATCAAATTTAGGTTCGAATTTTTGTATATTATCTTTAGTATTCAGAATGAATACTTTTCACCCAAAAACATTGAAGTATGAAACTTTAGGTTTTCAGCCAGTCCATAATTCATAAGGAGTTTTATTAAGGGTCTTGTTAAAACAAGATTTATAGTATAACAAGCAGTACTCATAGCTTCAGCCCAAAAGTGCTTAGCAATTGAGTATTCAATCAACAAGGTTCTTTGTCATTTCCAGAAGAATAAGTTTTTTTCACTCAACAATGCTATTTTGGAGAGGAGTTCTTGGAGCTGAGAAATTGTGAGTAATAACTTTCTTACTAAAAAAAGTTTCAAAATCTTAATTTTGAAATTCACCACCCTGAACACTATAAATAGTTATTAATGGTCGGTTTTTCTCATTTTTAACTTAGGCTCTAAAAGTTTTGAAATAGGAAATGGCTTCAGATTTATTTGTTAGAAAATAAACCCATGTAAATCTAGTAAAGTCATTAACTAAAACAAATACATAGTATTTTCCTCCAATGCTTCTAGTTTGTGAAGGACCAAAAAGATCCATATGCACTAGCTGTAATTCATTAGATATTGACACTTCATTAATCGATTTAAATCTAGTTTTATATTGCTTACCAAATTGACAAGGATCATTGACTTTTGAAGAATCATATCTAAGATCTGGTAGTCCCTTCACAAGTCATTTCATTGAAAGTTTACAAAGGTTTCTCAAGTTTTAGTTTCCTAGTCTTCTATGCCATAACCATGATTGGTCTTCTATTGCACTTAAGAAAGGTAAATTTTGACTCCTAACGTCTTCTACGTTAATAGTGTATACATTATTTTGCCTATGGGAAGATAAAATGAACTCATCCTTGGAATTGTGAACTAGACATTTATCATTTCTAAAATTTAATTGGTAACCTTCCTCACATAATTGACTTATGCTGATGAGATTGTGCTTAAGACTTTTAACAAACAAAATATTTGGAATAAGCATATTTCCAAGAAAAACAATATTACCAATTCCAAAAAAATTTCCAAGAGCATTATCTCCAAAGGTAACCTTTCCACATTTTGTTTCGATGATATTTTCAAAGAAATTTTTTTCCCCATCATGTGTCAAGAATAACCACTATAATTTTTCCAAATATTCTTGTAGGTACACTTCTTATTTTCCTGAAAAAGAAATAATTAGTTTTTCGGAATCCAAACTTGTTTGGATCGAGAATTTTTAGATAAAATAATTTTAGGAATCCACATTTGTTTTAAAAAATGTCCACTATGAAATACTAAAGACTGCTTTCTATTAAGGGAACAATCTCTTTTCCTGTGTCCACCGCATTGACAATTAGTACAAAAAGGCTTATTTTGAGGAATAAAATAGTTATTACTAAACACCGGTTTAGAATGAGTATAACCAAGTCCAGAATGATATCTCAAAGGTCAAATTTGTGAATACATTTTTTCCATGTTTTCCTTGCCATGAGTATTGTTTGAAAAGCATTTTTTCAAGGGAAAAATTTATGATTTTAGTTTTAAAAATAAGTTTCTATCCCCCAAAACATTTGATTTTGAACTAGGGTTAGGATCGAAAACATTTTTCTTAGAAATTTAATTTTTTAGATCCTTAGAATGTTTATCCTTATCAGATCTGACATTCTCAAGGGTTTTTAAAACACTTTCAAAATCAGAACTTTTCGTAACAAGATCATTAGAAAGTTCTAATACTTCTTTAGTTAAAATCTAAATTCTAGAATTTTCTTTTTCAAGATTTTTCTTGTGTGTAGAATTATCAATATCAAGTAATTTAGAAAACCTAGATACTTCTTCAATATAATGTATTGTATTATCTTCTGATGATAAATATTCATCTAAAGAGTCATAATACGTATTATCAGTATAATTCACATTCAACGAAACATTTGTAATGGCTTCATTATTGTGTACCTTAGCCATAAGACAATGATCTTCCATTGGTAGTCTGGATATATGTCCAATATTACTTTGTCCAGAGGAATCATATTCTGATGAATTATCTGATGAATCACTATCACTATCACTCCAACTATCATTTTCTTTCATGAATTTCTTTGTCCTATAATACCTATTATTATTTATTTCAGAATGTTTTTCTGTTCTGTCTTTTCTCTTTAGTAAAGGAAAATCAGTTCTTATATGACCTACTTTCTTAAATTCATAACAAGTTACCTATAAATATTTCTTATCCTTCTTATATTTCTTTTTGAATCTGTATTGGAAGTCTTTCTTTCAAACAATTTTTTTCATCCTTCAAGCAATATTTTCTCACTCATTATCTGAATGATCACAATCACATGAATCAAACAAAAAAACTTTCTTGGCTTTGGATCTTGTTATCCTTTCAGGTGTTTTAGATTTAGATATAGTAGTTAAAGCTACACTTCCATTTCCATTTTTCTTCGTGTTGAAATTAGCATCTCTCTTCATTCTTGTCTCGTTCTGTAGAAGAGTTCCAAAGAGTTCATCAAGAGTAATCTATGAAACTTTTCTATTTTCATCAATAGATGTCCTTTTTGACTCCCATTCGTTCGACATTATATCAATAATTTTTTCAACAAGAGCTTTATAATCAAGGTCTTCTTCTCCCATACATTGTAAGCTATTGACTATTTTTATAAATATTTGTTGCACTTTACATACTGGATCTCAATAAGGAAAATGAAATCCATGATACTCTGCTTGAATCATTTCTCTTCTTGTTTCTATAACCTTGGATGTACCAAAATGTGTGACTTCCAATTTCTTCCAAATACAGTTGACTACTTCATAAGAAGATATCTGGATGTATATATTCCTGGTCATAGAACATAGAAAAGTATTATGTACCTTGTAATTCAGTTGATATTCTGGCTTCTCTTGATTAGTGAATGTAATGATTTTTTTTAGGAATTGTTTATCCTCTAGTAAGCATAATAAATTTGTCTACAACAGTATTGATAACAAATGTCTTTATTCAATATCTCTAGTAATCATAATCATTCCCAACAAAGATACGAGATCTAGAAGGATTTAGATTTTCAATTGACCCAATATTTATTCCTTCCATCTAATAAAATAAAATCTTTCCACCTCACACGTTAGTGTAGTAAATAGTTGAAATGAAAATTTGAAAGAAATAGACCAAGTAATACAAATCAGTGGAAACATCCTTTGATAACAATTGTTGGCTCAAATATATAGATGTATATGTATATTATATGGAACAATACAAGAGGGGGGTGAATTGTAGGTTTAAAACTTTTTTGTTTTAAACACTTAAGAAATTAGTTTAAATGATATTAAACTAATACAATAACAAACAACCACAATTGTATTGGATGTAAGGGTATGATATGATGTGACACTATATGAAATGTATTTCAATTTTATTCATAATGAATACAATAATTAGTGTAATATAATAGATAAGGATTATATCATAATGTGTATAGAATCAATTGATACAAAAAGTAACCGTATGATTGTAATTGAAACAATTAAAAATTCATATGGAATGAAGAAAGGAAAACAACACAATTCCATTTCTTAAAATAAACAGCAGAGGAAATCTAAACGTATTACAATTTTTTTGACCCAAATAGAAGGGTTATCCTTTCACCTAGGATAAGAGGTCTGCCTCACCACCACCTTGGTAAGCCCTCGATACGATGATCGACACATCTGTCTTACTATCCCCGTAAGCCCTCAAAACGATGATCAGTTCATCTGTCTTATTATCCCTGAAAGCCCTCTATTTTTTAGGTAATTGGAACCTCTGTCTTTCAATCACTTGAAATCCCTCAATACGATGATCGGTAGCACCGTATGCCTATCCCCGATATCCCTCGATCTTTATAACCTGATCGGACGCACAAAGAAAAAAAATCACTTATAAAAATACAAAAGCTAAGAACAAGTCGTTCACATTTTGTAATCTCGAGGAATTCATAGGATGCAAGAGACAAGTCACAATATCTCTCTCTAGAACATGATATAAGAAATGTCTCACATGTCTATATTCTTAACTTCAAATGACCTCTTATTTATGGGCCTCAGGTTCCAACGGTCACATTTCCACGAACATTCATATTTCTCCAGAAAACTCGGAGGGGCTTGGACACCTGGAATTATAACAGTCATATTGAAACAGAAAACACCACATCGTTCTGATTAGTTTATAACTAACTCAACCACATCGCTTTGGTTAAAACAAAAGATATAAGAAGATGATAAACATGGGTACGATTGGAATATGTTGACAAAGAATAAAAACAAGAGAGTATGATAAGCATTGTCAGTACGATCGGCATGGTCAGTACAATCAGCACGGTCAGTACGATCAACATGGTCAGTTTGATAAGTATAGTCAGTACGATCAATATGATCAGTACGATCAACATGGTTAGAATGATCATCATGGACCATACTATCAGCATGGTCAGTACGATCAGTATGTTCAGTATGATCAGCATGTTAAAAGAAATCTGTGATTTCAAAAACAAGATATAAAAGTCGAAAATAACTTTTGACACAACACTTCCATAGAGTGTCATGATTTACATAAGACTATATGGGGAATGGACTATATGAAGTTACTCACGGAGTCTTGCTTTACGTTTGACTATAATGGGATGGACTGTGAGCGCTTCCTCAAAGAGTCTTATTAAAATCTTATGACAGAACTAGATAGGATATGATGTGTGTAATTCCCATACGGTTGTCTGTACATCTTAGGTAGGACTAGAGGGGATGTATGCGAGTACTTCCCAGAGGGTTACCTATTTGTGATTTAGCTGTTTGTTTCACTCCTGCTTAATATTGAACTGTGGATTTTTTACAGCTGAGTACTTTCATATTTACTGTATACTGCTTACTGTACTTTTACCTTCCATATATTCACTGACTGTTAGGCATAGATCTTCGGGTGGTTCCCTACTAGGATTTAGTCTCACACCCTATTTGTGTCTTGCTTTTTGGCCCAAAAAGATTATGTTGTTGTAGGTATTGATAAGTGCAAGAACCCTTCTACTTTAGGTACTTGACTTGCTGTGGAGCTGGAGAGAATGGGACCAAGCTATGGCTTGTGATGTTGAGGAGTTTATCTATTTATCTTTCTTTTTGTACTTTGGTTTAGCACTGTTTGTATTTCCAGCATTGTGACTTCATTGGCTACCTTCCTAGACATATGTATCATGAATCATTTCATATATATATGTGCTCATGTGGTTTATTATTGCAATCTTCTAATGTTCACTATTGTTGGATTTTTACTACTCCTTCTATAGCATGTGTTGTTTACTTCTGCTTTTTACTCTACCAATGATGACAAAGTTTCCCCAATATCACACCTAATACCCTAGCTTCTAGTCGGCAGCCTCTGGCATTCGCGGAAATGTGCTTGAGGCCATGTGATCAACCAGGTACGGGGAACCTCTGGGTGGCTTCTTGAACCAGGATGTTACAATAAGGGGGTAATCTTACAAAGATACTTATAGAATTCCCTCAATTCACTAGTCATCAGTGAACAACATTAATACCATTAAGCAAGATCCCCTAGAAATGAGTACAGTTTAGGGGGGTTATAAGATAAATTTTGTATTCATAATACGATACACACTGAAGAAAATGACAAAGGTGTGCATACCCGAAATCCGTGGCTTACCTAGAATCTAGTTATTCCCTTAAGTAATCAACTACCACTGATTCAAAAGGTAGCTAATACAGGGAAAGTTAAAGGTTAGATCATGACTCAATTTTGACTCTCTCACTGGAGAAGGTAAATATAATTCTATTGAAGAAATATTTTCCCCGCAAGAGAAGGAAATGAAGGAGTTGAAATGAAAAATTGTAGAGTTTCTCCAAAGCAACATTTATACCAAACATGATCCATAAGAAGATCTTCATCTTTCAAATCAAGTAAGAGATTATCAGAAAATAGGGTTTGTTTCAACTACATATTTGGATAATGATTTCCCTATATTAGGTACATTACATGAATACAATCAAATATATCCTTATAGGTATGTATCCATGGG
This sequence comes from Viscum album, assembly GCA_963277665.1. Lineage (NCBI taxonomy): Eukaryota > Viridiplantae > Streptophyta > Magnoliopsida > Santalales > Viscaceae > Viscum > Viscum album. The sequence continues at coordinate 422,176,568 of OY728166.1, read as the reverse complement.
TTATTAATGAAAAATACTAGTATCCCCATAACCTGTGGGTTATCCAGTTGTCACGCCAGTTTAATCTCCAACTATTGTACCTGTTAAAGTCCCAGCTCATCTAGATATTCCCCAAATTATTATTAATACAACTGAACCATTAAAAAATCGTTTGGAAGCCATGTAAGAATAGCGTTCACTAGTACAACTAGAAAAGAATGATTACCCTGAATTGGTAGATCTGATCCCTCCCACACCAAACTTTGTGAATACCAAATTTATAATCTTTAATGGTTCAGGAGATTTGGAGAAACACTTAACACATTTTTTTTCTCATATTGAACCCATAATGGGGACCCCTCAACAACAAGAAGATGTAATGATTAGATGTTTTAAAAAATCATTACTGGGGCTAGCCTTTGCCTAGTATACAAGTTTGTAGTCTCGATCAATTAATGGATGTGAAGACCTACGTCAGAAATTCCTTTTCAAATTAAGATCAACGTTGTTGAAGATAATATTTTTTATCATATAAATTGAAAGCAAATGGAGAATGAAAGATTTTCATATTTCATTACTCGATGGAAAGGATTAACATACTCATTAAATCAAATACTCCCTCAAGAATATTTTCTTCCAATATGTGGGGAAAATTTTCATGATGAGTTATACACACCACTAATCCCAATGAAATACAAAAAATGGTTTGGGAACCTTTCTTACATTTCCCAACAAGTGGATAATTCAATTATGGAAACCAAAGATAAGTCTCATGTTATCCCATTAGTTTAGGGACAGAGAAAAGGGAATGCATAGGCAGTTATAGTTACACTCAAACATGCACATATACTTGCTTCTACTTCAAAACCTTCATCATACCATTAATCTCCACCTCCTAATCCTCAGTATCAATGAATTCCTCATCAAGATGATAAAAAAGTTCAAAGGTGGAGATAGTTTGAGTAATTGAAGAACAAATTCTATTCTTTTTGTAATGACCATGTTCCCAGTTACTTCATTTTAGCTTTGGAAAACAATTTAATTTAGTTGACAAGGATGAAGAAGAAAAATAATGATATATACAAATATCTCCCAAATTATTTAACTTTCATCAAATGTTGGTGAATCCCATTCATGAGTGTTTTGTTGTCAATGATCTCCAGAAAAATTTATAGATTATGGAAAAGTGAAACTAAAATATTCATCATCCAAAGTAGAATACGTTATTACTACAGATCCAGAGGAAGATGTTTGATGTCAGAAAGTCAAAACAAAAAATACGCAGAAGTATGATGATTGGATGGTCTAGAAAAAAATAAAAATAATTCATGGAATTCTATGTACACAGTTGAAATTTCCAACTGTGCCTCTTACTATTTTACTATAGAAAATTCACCTCCATTAAATGATTAGTCCCCCCAATGGTAAATCCCAAAGGAAGAGACATGATCAGAAATATAAATAGTAGTTAGAAGTAGATGATCTCATGTAAAAGACAATGTTATCTTTGAATTTGGTAGATTTCATTCCAAATGTCTCAAAATAATGGGCACTTCACTTCCAAATGACACAAAATGAACTGACCTTTCAAGGAGAACATTCATCAGATGATGAATTTTAGGATTTTATCTTTTGGTCTATTAACGTTATCCACTTAATGGACCCCTATGAAAATGATGATTCTAGTTACGAACCTATATACACTATACCTAATTGGAGAATCATGGGAATAATTCAAGGTCGTGGATCCAAGGGGAGATTTGGATATGCATGAAATCACAATTTTAAATATACCCATGCTCGATCTATTTATACTATAGAAACTCATGAGAGAGCCTATTAGTGGGGTCAACATGAACTAGAGAACTATCCCACCCATGACAAGATCATCCCAGATATGATCATCATGTAAGACCTATTAAAGGATATAACACCACTCTCTTAGTAGTTAGATTGACTTAGTCAGTATAATTTACCAAGAAAAGAAGCACTTCTCACTTCTACCCCGATATATAGTACATCAACATCCGAAGAATCCACTTCTAAGGCACCTGCAAAATAACATCTCCTTAATAGAAAACACAAGCATTTAGACCAAAAGTATAATGTTTTGAAACAACTATAAAATGTAACAACCTTGTTATCAATTCTAGATTCATTGAATTTATCAAAGGATCTTTGATAAGCACTTATTGAGGCTTTGTCAAGTTCTCAAAAGGTTGAAACTGAGGTCTCTGTTACTATGGTTTATTGTATTGATAATGATTCTATAGAATTTCAGATTTTTATATCATTAATGTATCAAGATGAGTATGGTTTTTTACATGGACATATAAGGCCCTTGTATTTATCGGGAATGTTTAATGTTACAGATATCTTATGAGATTTCATTGATAATGGCTCTGTAATCAACCTCATTCCCATCCGTACACTTTGTCGATTGGGTCTCATTGAATCTGTCTTATCCCCATCCACATTGATGTTTCATGGTTATGATAAGAATGAACAATAACCTATATGAGATCTTCAACTCAGAACTCAATTTGAGGATCTTTTATCTAATTCAGATATCATGGTTTTTCCATAGGACACATCTTTTTACATTCTACATAGAAGGCCCTAGCTACCTGAACATGAGACCATTCCTTCATCATACCACCAATGTCCCATGTATTGCATCAATGGTCAAATTGGGACATTTCATGGTGACAAGGCCTCATTAAAAACATTTTAATATTCATATATTGAGGTAGAGTTCTATCACACAAAGGGAACACAGACCATAGAAAAATATAGAATAATAATCAATACTCTTAATGTTTTGGAAAATATCCCAGATAACCCATTCAAACATTTGAGTGTATATTATGTGTTACCTATCAATCAAATTAATCGGGAAAACCCAAATCCAAGAACTTGTATAGTGACTTCCATATTGTGAGTTGTTGAAATTGATCCTAACATCATTGGAGAAATTGTTGATCTACCAAGTAGTAGTGAAAGCTTAAATGTAGATGTCTTCATTTAATCCACAAAACTTAAACAAGTATTTGTTTCATCAATCAGGATAGAAGAAGTTGTCACATTATTAGGGTAAAAGAATATTGATTCCCAACTGATCATTTTCCCTTCAATACTGTAGAAATACCCTTCCTCATTAGTATAGTCATAAATGGTTTCTTCTTCTTTAAGATGTCCAAATACTTACTCCTCCCATTTCCCTGAAAATCATGCTTCATCATACACCCATCAAGATGAAAAATAATAAGTAACATGTGAGGAAGGAGATAATGAATATCTTAAGGATTCTCATATAGTATTTGAGGATGGCATCTCCACCACTGTGGAAGAGCTCGGGGTAATAAATCTGGGTATAAAAGAAAATCTACACCCCACTCGGATTAGTACAACCATGACCTCTGAAGAGAAAGAAGTTTACACGTCATTTTTATAGAGACACCGAGATGCGTTTTCCTGGAACTATATATAAATTACAGGCCATAACCACAATTTAGCTACCCATCATTTCGGTTGACCAGAAGAGCACTAAGGATTTAAGAAGGCAATAAAAAGAACACACCCAGCTCACACCTCTAAAATTGAATCTAAAGTAAACAAGATTATAAAAGATAACACTGTTATGGAGGTGCAGTAACCCAAATGGATGGAAAAAATAGTCCCATTGAAAAAGAAGAATCAGAAAATCAGATTTTACATTGATTTCAGAGATCTTTAACGGCATTGACCATTGGATTAATTTCCAGTTCCAATCACAAAACTTTTGATTAATGCAACAGCTAGCTAAGAATATATATCCTTCATGGATGGATACTCTAGTTACAACCATATTATAATGGCCCTAGAATTTGAGTAATATAAATACTTTATATCCCCTCAAGGAATATTTTTCTATTGGGTAATTCACATTGACTAAATTAATGTTGGTGCAACTTATCTATGTTCCATGCACCATATCTTTAAACCCTTCTTGGGAAAATTTTTCAAAGGTTATGTGGATGATTTTGCGGTTAAATATAATCAACGTTCTGATCACCTAACTAATATAGGGACAATTTTCACCAATATTCAGAAACATAAATTGTATATGAACAACTTAAAATGTGCTTTTGGGGTTACCTCAACAAAATTACTTTGTTTTTTTGTACATCGTCACATAATCAAGGTTGATCCTGAAAATACACCAAAAATACATGGAATGTTTCGTCCAAAAATTTTGATGGAAGTAAGAGGAAATAAAGGATACATAGCCTATATTTGATGTTTTATCAATAATTTGGCAGGTAGGTTTTTTCCCTTCAATAGATTAATGGGGAATGAAGTCACTTATCACTGGACCGAAGACTTTTAAGAGTCATTTGATACCCTCAAGAGATATATATTGAGACCACCAGTATTAATGACACCTTTGGATGGAAAGAAACTCATTCTCTATGTGACATCTTTAGAGAGATCAATGGGTGGATTCCTTGAACAAAATATTGATTCTAAAAATGAAAAAAACCTATATTTTCTTATTCAAATAATGGTTGATGCTGATGCTTGATATTAAAGTATCGAGAAGTGATGCTTGGCCTGAATCTTTGCAGTACAAATGCTATGTCACTACATGTAGCATCAGAAGTTCCATTTGATATCCCATAATAACCCGCCTAGATTTATCCACAATAGTCCCAGGATTATAGGATATTTGGCATGATGGGTAGTTATTTTTCAATAGTTTGTTATCCAGTTTTTGTCTTAAAAATAAATAAAAGGCCAAGACATGATAGAATTCTTTACTGAACACCCATATGTTGAAGATAAATATTTGAATATAGAATGTCCCGATGAAAAAATATTATCTATTCAGGATAATCCCCAAACATGGGAAATGTAAATTGATGGTGATTTTAGAAGTCAAATGGGGAATATAATTGAAAAACATAAACTCAAAAAAGTTTCGGTTGGAATTTTTATTATCTCCCTAGAAAAGACCATGTTTTTCTATTATCTTCTATTATCAGAAGGTGTTACCAATAATGAACAAGAATGTAAAGATATAATTGGAGACCTGGAATTGGAACTCCAAGAACAATTTAACCACTTGAGAGTGAAAGGTGCTTTAGAAAAAATAATAAAATAGATAAATGGGGATTATGCTATCAAAGAAAAATAATTAATCCCTCAGTGCACTTATGTTCAGGGATTAATGGGGGAATTTACCTCATAACTGAAATTTTTTAATGTTCGGCGATCAAAAAATTCTTATTTTGATGCATTGGATAATGCATAAATTACCATAGAAGATAAAAATTGGTATGATACAATCATTATTATTTCCCATAATCATGTGGTTTTACCTTTTGTTCAAAGTAGAGTGGAGGAAATTAATGGAATCAATCATATTTCAGAGCCATATGGTATTAACATGGGATAGATGACACATATCATGGAATATCTTCAAAATAGAGTACTTCGACCATTAAGAGATGGAAAAGAAGATGTCCAGATACAAGTTTCCAATTTTAATCTTTATGATAGATGAGATCTCCATAAGATCCTCTACAAATGAGGATTTTATGGAGTCCTCTTCAAGTGCATTGATGGAGAAGAAACTAAAATTGTATTGAAATAATTACATGCAGGAACATGCAATGCTCACTAGTTTGGGCATATGTTTTTGGATCAAATTCAAAGGCTTGGGTACTTATGGCCTTCAATAACATTGGATTGCACATATTTCACCAAGAAGTGTCACCCTAGTAAAGTTCATGCTAGCATCATTCATAACCCCTTAGAGTTTCTTTATAAAGATATATACTCCTGACTAATTTCTACACGAGTAATGGATACAGTAGGAAATTATCCTCCAACTACAGGTAAGCAGTTCAAGTATATTATTACTGCTACTGATTTCTTCTTCGAATGGGATGAGGCAACACCTATGAAAGAAGTTGGGGCGAAAGGCATTTTTTTGTTTTTCCAAATCCAATATAATTACTATATTTGGTGTTCCTCATTCCATATTGATGGACAACAACAACAATTTAACTTTTGTTAAGGTAAATGAGTTATATTAGGATCACAAAATCAATTCTGACTATTCATCTCTCTATTATGCAGTGGCCAACGGACAAATAAATTCTTTAAATATGATCCTATAAAATATACTCTCAAATATGGTTGATAAAGATACTAAATCTAGGTCTAATAAAATTTTTAATGATTTATGGTCTTATCAGACTACTACCCATAATGCCACTTGGGCAGCTCCATACTCATTTCTGTTTCGAAAACAAGTAGTTTTTCTTATAGAAATTCAATTTCTTTCACTACGAGTTTCCATATATAATAATTTCTCTATAGATGAGAAGTCTTAAAAGAGATTTTATGAGATAAAATGATTTGATGAAAAGAGATTTCATACCTTTCATCATTTGGAAGTCTATTAGAATAGAATGGCATGATAATTTAACAGGAAAGTTCACCTCCGTTCATTTATTCAAGGATAATTGGTAATCATCATCAAGGCATTGATGATACCAGAAAAGAAGCCTCCAAAGTAAGAGCCCATGTATGAAGGAACTTATTCCATATATAATCTGTACTCAAATGAATATTAATATCTAATGTTAATGTATAGAGAAGTTGTTACAACTCCAATAAATGCACTATTTTTGAAGTAGTTCATTGTGTAATAACAACAATGTAATTTCATCAATACATGACTCTAAACCACACTACATAATGTCCTCACTACATGACTCTAAACTGCACAACATAATGTATATGTTTCAAGACATTAAATATCATAACAACAGTAAATGTCTATGGTAAATGTTGATATAATGTGAAACATATTTTTCCTTGTCACATGACATTAAACAATAAAACATCTTCTTTCCTCATTACATGACATTAAACTGTATGATTAATGACTTCTTAATTTGACATTAAGAAATCCCCTAGGATAATGAAAATTGGAAATCCTTTTGGTCAGTTAAAAAATTGAGTTGCTTCCATGAGAAAGAATTACTCACATCATTGCTACTCCTAAGTGGAAACTGAGATCCATTTATCTATATGTTGGAATCCCATTTACATAGAAACCTCATTTCAAGAACTCCGTCTAGATTGATTATTATTCCATGGGATATATAGAGATGCCTAGATATACAATATTGGGACCACCTACAACCATAAATAAAATAATTTCCTTTTTTCCTCCTATATACAAACTAAAAATATATTCAAAGTACTCTTCCATGATACATGGTTTGATCTTCATACCATTTTGTTTTTTAACATTGACCATTATTCTATAATTTGTTTAAATACCCTATATATCACATCAAAATCAATATGTATGGGGAATGATTTTCTTCAAAAGCTATGTTTGGCATGATTCAAATTTTATTGGGATATGTAGAGACTCTTAGATCTACAATGACGGGCCCAACCACGAAAAACAAATCCCTATTCCCCACATAAAAAAGTGATTGATATGAGGAAAAACCTCAAGAACTATGTTTTCCATGATTCCTGCTTCAACAAGATACATAGTGACACTTGGTTCCTATTCTCTAGTCTAGATTCAGTATCCCTTTTCACGTCAGAATCACTTCTTGTCCTTGATTCATGACTCTAATGTACATAGCATAATGTCTTTACTGCATAACATTAAACTAAAATGATCCAAAATCACTATGTAAGGATTTATTCTCATCCTATTGAGATATGTAGTAAAGACTAATACATAGATCTTGGTCCCAACCATGGGATAAAAATAATTTACCCCTCTCTTACACATTATAAGGTCCCAACCTTAAATATTACTTAATATTGAGCTAAGTCAACAATTCACCTAAATTAACTCTTAGGATATTTTCTGGTTTATATTTTTAGAGAATTAGAACATGACTATTGCTTAACACAAAAAATATTATAATGTAGACACTTTTTTTCAATATCTTTTTTTTTGTAAAACAAATAAATATTTAAAAAGAATCATGGAATCATTTCATATTTTAAGAGCATAACTTTTCCTTGATCCATCATATACTCTGTTCTTCTTTAAGTCCACTGGAAAATATATTAAAACTTGGGATGAGCATAAAAATCTCAGTAAGGGATACATAATTAATTAAAACTATTAGTCATGTGAAAACATGTAAACAATGAAAAACTTATCATAATGTAATAGTTTTAATCTTTAGTAAGTAGTAAATTTACTTCATAGAATATAAGTTAATTACATACCATTTTTTGTAAAAAAAGATTTCCATAAATCCCATATAAAGAGATATAAAACATATAATGGTTACATTGGGCATATAAATACATATATCGAATAATCATGCAATTGACTTCCACACATATCATAAAATGGAATAGTCTTACAACCAAATTGCATAAACAATGCATTAGAGGTTATAACGTTACCACTCATCCATGTTTTATCATGGAACCACCCATCATTAGTTTATCATGTAATTACCCACCCTTGGTTTATCATGTAACCCACAATAAAATTTCCAAGTACCATTATAAAATCATGACACATAAAACAAACATAAAGGAAAAATAACATTTCCACACTACAACCGAAAGAGATCATTTTAAGATATAGAAATATTCAACCCACTTCTAAAACCATTTAAAACTTTTAATCAATTGAATTTTGAATCAAAGTGTCTCATACCACTATAATAATATTGAAATAAATTATCATTTTAAAACAATAATTTCTATATAAGAAATTTCTTAAAAACCATTTTAAAAACATATACATTAAATAGTTGGTTTTAAATGAATAAATCACTAAAATATATAAAATTATATTTTCTTTAAAGAGTCCCTTACCACATTAGAAACAAATGAATAAAAATAATTAAGGAATAAAACTAAAAAAAATGTATAATATCATGAGAATAAGAATATTCCTAATATAATATGTCAATGGGTAGTATATGCACCATATAAAAGTGAATTGGTGTATAACAAAAAATAATTCTAAATGGAATGCGAATTGGGATTAAATCTCCTAAAATGATCATATCCTTAGATTAAAGATAAATCAATGAGATAGTTACGTTTGAAAAAAATAAATACACCCAATATAAGTAGATTTTTAGTGTAAAATAGTCAGAAATCATTAACACATATTCTTGAAAAAATAAAACCAATGACATGGATATTTAACTATGTGAACGGAAATGGAGTTAATATTTCCCTTAAAAAGTTCATATAAATAATGTGAGAATTTATAAATTGTGTAATTATTTGTAGAAATTATATATCCACAAAATTGAAGTTAAATTACAATATAACTATATAAATAGTGAGTCAAAAAATAGTCCTGACATAATATAACCAACGAAGTATTCATTAAACCCAATGAGTGGAAATTGAGTTTATAAATTCCCTTACAAAGATTAGTTTTTAATAAAATAGACTGATGATGTGTATTAACAATAAATCCTAATAAATAAATAATAAATACCAGATAATATACCAAAATTCACTTCTCACACAATCATTGAAAGACATAACCCATAAGTAGAGGATCAACCCAAAGAATACAAATTGGGTTAAGAAGTTCCTTTACATCGAGTCCGGCTTGACTTGTTTTTTCTTTTTATTCAAAAATAATAAACATAAGTTAATTTATTCTTTATTCTAAACATTTATCATTTTTATTATTTGTTTATATCAATTATTACCATGTCATTAAAATCACATAATTATTTAACTTCATATTGGTCATTTTGTCAATATTCAGTACTTGAGTCGAAAATGACCTTGTGTGATTTAAATTGTCCATGTCATCCAAAGTCCATCATCTCCCGAATATTATTCATGAATAAAATAGAATATATATCTAGTATATATGTATTTATAATAGTCCATAACAGTTTGACATAAGAAAGGAAATGCACCGTTCATCGAGACGGTAGGCCACACATACGCATGAACGCAACTTTCATGTCTTTTTCTTATTAAATGAATGAAAAATAAATGATAAATTGGTATATTATAATTATTTTATAATATATATGTTATATAATCTACATAAGTTCATTAAAACTATCCTTTATATTTTCTATGTATGGCATGAATGAGTCATATCATTTTGAGAGGGCGGTAGTCCACACTTCCTCAAAATGAAATTATCATATTTACACATTATGAAAACCATATAATTATGATGTAAATAAGAATGATAGAATCATAAAGAAAATATAAGAAAATATATATCATATATAAATAATTTTCCATCATATTGTCTACCATAAGTGGTGGTAGTAGAAAATGGAGCAATAATCGTTTCGTGAGGTAGTTGTTCATTATACAGAAAAATGATATGTTCATATCCATTAGAGAGAGAGAGAGGTGTGAGTAAGTATAGTTTGAAAAAATATCATAATAAAATCCTAGTATATATAGGATACTTGTGTTTTTATTTAATAAATGAATAATAAGATCATAGGGAGTCGAGAAATAAAATAAAGAAAAGGAAATTGAGAAAAGGCATTACCTCTAAATTAGGCAACTTCATTTGATTTGAGCCAAAAGGATTTATTTAATTGAATTATATCCAAATTAAGGCTACTGAGAGTAAGGGAGGGATATTGGAAGCTTACATGAGCAGAATTTTGAAAATCCAAGGGGATTTATAGGTGTGTGTAAGTGGGTTGAGGTGGTGGCACTTTATAAGAGGGAGGAGGGGAACTTTAGGAAAGTCTTGAAATATTTTTTTATTATAAAATTATATTCGAATTATAATAGTTAAAAATTGATATAGTTCAAGGAAAAGATGATGATGTGTCGAAATCCTCTCAAACAATAGGTTTTATGAATGTTTAGGTAATAAAATAAACCTTATCTTTTAGCATTATCCCTTAGTTAAAAACATTAACTCTTACCATGTCTTCTTTTATTTTCATAATATATGGTTGTTATAGTTACTATAAAATGCCAATAGACACAAAGGTGGAAAATTTATTAATGTTTCAAAATTTTATATGTATTTTCTATGAATATTATATTTTTTATTAATTTTATATCATTTAATAAAATAGTATTTGTTTTAAAAACTCATTTATGTCTATTTTGACCCTATTTAGTTATGGATTTTTGTTAGAGTAATAAAAACATGATTCCTTAAAAAAATGAATTATATAAAATATAACATGTCATAATAATACATGAAAATATTTTTCAGAATTAAAATATTAAAATGAAATTTATTTTATAGTCTATAAATTCATTTATTGGAATCTTTCATTAATAAGTCAATGACTGCATCATCATTCTGTTATTAATGAAATTATTTATTTAATGTCTAAAAATTATAAATAAAATACCATGATGTAGGAAATATTTTTATGTTTTTAATTACTATTTATAGTAATATAAATCAGTAATATTACCCTATATTAAAAATTATATAGTAAAAGATATATGTTTACATTATATTTCTTTTTTCATTAAATTAAATATTATAAAATATCATTTTCACATCCAGGTAGCACAAAAATTCCAAATGTTTGGCCTAAGGATACTCATGGTTAGAAATATCTAATCCAATCGGATGAAGATTCATTTTAGGGTAGTTTAATATTATTATAATATTATTTTTTACCTATATTAACCTAATTTTTCCTTCAACCATGGTAAATAAAAAAATAATTGCTGAAGTTACTATTAATAATGTCAAAAATAAAAGGTAACTATTTATAAAATTTAGACCATATTATTCAAAATATGTCAATCAAATTTCCCTATTCAAAACACAGAAATTGTTGTAATTAATTTAAAATTAAGCCCCATTTTCAAAACCAGAAAACAAGTTTTTTACAAACTAAAATCTAACGAAAGATTGACATGTGTTTATATCCAATTTAAATGTGAAGTTACTTAAAATTTCAAAAATTGGATTAAATTATAAAATATATTCCATTTATTAATTAAAACCATTAAATAATATTATTTTACCATATAAATAATCTCGATGGAAAAAAGTTGTTTCTAATTAATATTTAGTATGTTTTATCTATTAATCAAAATATGATATTTGTCAAAAAAATAAAAAATTCATCAAAATTAAATTTTTATATCTCTTTTATAAAAAATAAGTTTATTTTGTTTAATATAAAATATATAGGTGTTAAAAACTAAATTTAAAAAGTATTCTCCATCAAAAAGTGGTAAAATTGTATTTTTAGAAAAATACTTATTTTATTCAAAAAAATTATGTTGTTATTATATCATATCTAGAAAACATATAAGATGAATTTAAAACATTAACATTTAATAAATAACATATATTTTTCATTAAATAAAAATCAATAAAGGTTGATATGTTTTTATAAACACAATTACTTTATTTTTAAATACATTTTCATAAAAAAACATATTTTATATTCCATTGATTTTTATTAAGATCTATAATAAATTTGGTTACCAATGAATCATTATTTAAACATTTCTAAACCATATTTTCATAATTCAGTTAATACTATTCATTCCCACCATTCCAACAGCTTGGTTAAAATGATAACGTTTAAATAATAATATTTGTTTGTTTGTTTAAACTCGATGTAGTGTATCATGTACGATAATGGACATAATTTATATTTCATAAAACTTGGTATATTACATAATTCTACCATTTTAGAAATTTCAACTTTAAAATTTTAAAATTTGGCTTGGAAATTTCATTAAAAATACCACATCAGAAAAGGTGTCAATTAATATATCACTTCAAAAGTAAGAAATAGAAGTACAAAGGTGACCTGAGATAACACAAAATAAGATTCCATGTATGAAACCATGAGTATTGACGAGAAACTAACCATCTTGTTCTGATGGATAGGTATATTAAATATGATTAGGAGAAAGTTAACAGCCAAAAAAACATAAACTTGTGATGGGTTAAGCGATCCGTGATTTCCTAGTAGGAATAGTAAATGAAAAATGTTTTTTATACCATTTCATAATGTTAAGGAATTTATTAATGATATTGACTAAGAAGATGATAAAACATACTTATATTTCTACTATAGTTTAATAATTTAATAAATATCTACTCCAAAATAATATTTTCCTTTAGAAATGAGTACTCAAGATGACTTGGTCACACCTGATGTTATGAAATCAACTTCTAGAGAATCACATAATCCAGAAAAGGTAAACTCTATATTTACGATATCTTTTTGACATGAATCAAAACCAAAATTCTTAGTATAATATCATAAAATCTCCAAAAATAAAAATCTTTTATAAAAACATATACTACTCTTAATCTCTAAAATTCAACAAACAATACCCAAGTTCAGCAAAGACCATTCAATAAACAATTTTCCATAAAATACTTCAAAATAATCTAGACTATTATTGAAACCAAAAATTTTGAAGTGTTCGATCGCATAGTCTTCCATGATAAATCTTAATAGTTATATTCAAATAACATTTAACACTCATAAAGTCTCATACATAAAAGTAATTAACCAAATCATAGGTTTTCGATGATAGGTTTATCATTTCCATAAATAAAACAAAATTCCATATGTCCACAATAAAGACATAGATTCATAAAAAATAAAGTTCAACAATTACTCCTCAAATTAAATCCCATAGTATTCTATTTTCCTTAGAAATGTAGTTTTCCAAAAAAACCATTGTTTTCCAAAATAAAAGTAATCATTTTATCAACAATTCATTTTCCAACAATAATGATATCTATTGGATAAAATTTAATTTCCCCAAATCAACTTATTATTGATCCATAAAATCATATAACTAATAATAATATATAATAATAACCAGGTAAATCATGTAGGCTAGTGGTAAGCGATAAATCCCAGTTTCACATCAATTATTGGTTTGATTCCTATAGCATTTTCCGACATGACGTGTTGTCACATGGTATATGTGTTGTATTTTTTAAAAAATCCATTTAATTATAATAATTATAATAAAATGAGATAAAATATTAAATAATATATATAACATGTTTGAACCCAAAAATTAATTTCACACCTCAGATTTTGTATCCCAAAATCCAATGACCCATAATTTCCGGAAAGGTGAATGTCTCCAAAAACATCATTAATCACATTAAAATAAGATAATCCTCAAAAAGGGTTTCTATTTCATTGAAATTATATTATTAATTAGAATTATAAATCCTTGATGATATCCTTAACCCTTAATAAAACATCATTATCTCCAAATTTGTCTAAATCATCATTTGATACCAACTATAAGGCCCCAATGATAAATATTATTTAATATTGAGAAAAGTCAACAATTGAACATAATTCAATTCATTGATCTTTTATGTTTTAGTGTATTAGTGATGAAGGCCATAACTACTATATAAAATCTCAAATATTACAAAGTATACACCTCTACTCACTATCCATTTTTTTCATAAAACAAAAAATATTTAAAAAGAAATATGGTATTGTTTAATGTTTAAACATAATAAATTTTTTATTGCACCATCCTTGACTCTATTATTTTTTAAGTCCAGTGAAAACCCACTTCAAAACATAGGATGAGCCTAAAAACCATAGTAATGAATACATAAATAATGAAAACTTTTAGTCTTGTGAAAACATGTAAACCATGAATACTTTATGATAATATAATACATTTCACCTTTAAGAAGTAGTAAGTAATCTTTACTTATTTTAAGCTCATTTCTCTATTGTTGGTAACCAAAAGATTACCATAAATCCCATATAAATAAACGTATAACATATAAAAGTAACTTGGGAGAAAAAAAATACATTAATGAAATAACTATACGTTAGACTACAACACATTTCACTAAATGGAACAACCATATGACCACCATCCATACCCTATGCATTTGAGGTTATAATGTAACCTTCCATCATTGGTTTATCATGGAACCAACCATCATTGGTTTATCATGTAACCATAAATCGTTGGTTTATCATGTAACCACCCATCAAATTCCACAATAACAATATAAAATCATAACACATAACACAATCATAATGATAAAATAACATTTCCACACTCCAACCAAAAGAGATCATTTTAAGATATATAAATATTCATTCCATTTCCAGGACCATTTACCAATAACGCATTAAAAATTTTGAAATAAATTATCATTCTAAAGCAATCATGTACATATTAATATATTCTTAAAAATAATTTTGAAAACATGGATATAAAATAAATGGTATTAAATGAATAAATATTTAAAACATTTAAAACTTTGTTATAATTAAAGAGTCCCTTATCACTTGGTAAACACTTGATCCAAAATAATTAAGTAATAACATTAAAAAACATATAATATCCCGATAATGAAAAGCTTCATGATATAATATGTTAATGGGTAATATATACACCAAATAAAAGTAAACTGGTGCATAAAAAAATAAGTATAAATGGAATGTAAATTGAGAGAAAATCCCTTAAAAAGAGATTATACTTAGATTAATGATAAATAAATGACATAATTATACACAACAAAAATAAATATACCCAATATTATTTTATATTCAGTGTAAAACAATATGAGGTCATTCACACATATTATTTTCAAAACAAAACCAATGACATGTACATTTAACTCAACAAATGGAAATTTAGTTAATATTTCCCCTAAAATGCACATATTAATGATGTAATAATTTATCAATGTAGTTATTATGTGTAGAAACAACATATACACACAGTGGGATGTTTAAATTTAATAAAAAATGAATAAAAAGTTTTTCCTCATATAATATTGTCATAATATAATAAAGGAATTATGTGTAAAACCCAATGAGTTGAAATTGAGTTTAGAAATTCCCTTACAAAGATAATTCTTTTATTAAAAATGATTGATTATGTTTATTCAAAATAAATCCACATAAATCAAGTATAAATACTTTATAAGATACCAAAATTTAATTGCTCACATATGATAACCCTGCTCTTTATTACAACTTAAACATTATTTATTACATAAAACATCACTTGATACAACAAAGAAGATTAAGAGGTTTAGTGTCTTTGGGAATTAGTAACATTACATAAAAACATAAAACATGAAATAAAACATATTTATTGAAAACATCCTTTACATAACCACTACATTCCCTCGTACTTAGCATTGCATGGGATAACCTGAGAACTTGCATAGGAAAAGGGTGAACTATAAAGCCCAGTAAGGGAGTACATATAGAAAAAAATGAGGAGTAAAATACATGTTATACAATAGGCATATAAATAGAGCATAAAATAAACATGAACATAAAGGCATGATAAAGCATGATAATCATAACATGGAAATGTGGCAACAACACTTAACATGGAATTAGCATGAGCCAAGGCTCATTGCACATAGAGCATGAGTAAATCCTTATAGCACATGAATCATGATTAAAACCTTGTTGCACTTGAATTATCATGAGTAAACACTCATTTCACATGACGTATGATGATACTATACTTTACCCAATGAATTGGAGGGCTATAAGGGTGCACCCTTCTTAAACATTTCATTTCATGCATAAGTGTGCCACATGGATCATAAAACATCGATTCATATAACATAATCATTTATTCCACGATAAAAGAATGTGGAATTAATACATGAAACTTTAAAATCAATATGTAAATGTGAATAATGGTGAAAACCATTGATGGAGAAATGGGCATGGTATTCACTACACAATGACATTGGCTTAGAAAATCGGGGCGATTTCGGCAGCGTAACGACGTTACAAAAAAATTCATAAAAATGGTTGATGAGAGAGAAATGGGTTCCTCATAATATTTACATGTAATTGAAATTAAGGAGGTTATATAGATACATGTCCCAACAATTGTAATGGAATTTAGATTCATGATACAAAAGTATTGCTTGAATGTAAAAGAGGAGAGAGAAGTTCATTTCGGAATTTCGGCATAGTAACGGGTGTACATGGGAGGCATTTAATGACAGTGAAAGGGTCTCCCACCATTAAAACATAAACAGGGAAGCATTTGGGAGGTGATTAACTATACCCCAACATTCATAATTGAAATTAAAAGGCAAAACAACTTAAAGAAAATTGGACAAAAAATGAGAAAGGAAAATAAAATCCTTACTTGGAAGTGTGCTTCCAAAGGCTAGAGAGAGGCTTGTGAGAGGATTCGTGGGAGCTTGGGGCAACTTGGGAGGATTATAGAGAGAGTAGGGTAGAGTTTGGAATAACTATAAGGGATTTGAGTGAGGAGGAAGTGGTAGCTTGGGTGGATTTATATTGGAAAGGTGAGGGAATTCTTTATTATTTAGGTTTGGGACCCCTTATATTAAATTAATCCAAACCACAAACCATACCATGGTTTTTGCCCATGGTTTTTGTAAAAGATAAGAGTAAAACAATATTTTATATGGCAAAAGTCTGAAATTCTTAAAATAATAAGGTTTCTTATGTGGAGGTGAGTCACACTCCCATAGAAATTAATTTAAAAAGGAAAAGTGTTGAATAAGTCTTGAGGGGTCCATTAATACTTTGAAAAGTAAGTCAAACAAACCCAAAATCACATTATTTTATTGTTAAAACATATATTGGCCGAAAATAAAGATTAAATTATTTTATTAAATTACTATTGGGTCATTATGATGTCATAAAACACATTATATATTTAAACGATATTTAATTTTTACCCAAAAATTTGACTGTCTCAGAAAATTATGAAAAATTCAACGTTGGATAATTTCAACATCCGAATTCCAAAAATAACATTTATTTTATCTAAATAATTTTCTAAATATGTTAATTTTCACTTTTAATATAAAAACCGACATTTATCGAAAATTCACGTGTTTTGACAAAAATGGCTTTCAAACCATAATAAAAATTTTAACTGCATTCATAAAATTATAAGATCATTTATATTTCATAAAAATTAATTTAATAATAATAATATTATTTTATGAAAATATTATTTAATTCAAAAATACCTTAATTTAATAAAATAGGTTTCTTAATTAAATAATAACTAAAAACACCATTTCTAATTTAAAAAATATTTACAATGTATCAAAAATGACGAGAAATTATGATCATTATTGTATACAAAAAATAATGTACATTAACATAGTACTACTTATTTGTTACATAACCCCTTAAAACAACCGCATAAGACCTAAGGGTAAGTTGTGCGATGGTGACAAACTCTTGGGGTGGCTCGGATAACATCGATCAAGTGGTAATTTCAATCAACTTCAACTTTTCCCGTAGATGGTCACATTCGAGCTTGACATGATGAAGCTCAACTTGGGATTGGTCAAGGGAGATGCCCAAAGATTCCACCTCTTTTTCGAGCTCTAAAAAATGGTCTTCGTATGGGGCAATTCTGCTGGATGAGGCCATCGCTTCCTTTTGATGAGTAAAAATGGATGTGTTAAAGCCCTATATTTATACTAATCATGTGATCACAATTCAACAGTTCTAAAAGTAACGGTCAAAATTCTTATCATAAAACCAATGAAGATGAAATTTTGTAAAAAATTTTTATATAAAGAGACATTTAATAAGATCAAGAGGGATTTTCCATTAATGAATCTTTGGGTCATTACAATATTCCCCCTTAAGAAATTTCACCCTCAAAATTTTCCTTTTCCCACACAAAAAAAGTTGTGGGTCACTCAGCTTCATCACTTCCTCTGATTCCTAAAATGCTTCTCCACACTTTTGGTTTCTCCACAACACCTTGAAGAGGGGCATTGTCTTATTTCTTAGAACTTTTTCTCTAGGATCTATGATCTTCACTGGTTTCTCCTCATAAGAAAAGACAGTATTCCAATTGTACCACCTCAGAAGAGAGTACACGTGAAGGGTCCAGTATGTGCTTCCTTATTAAGGATATATTAAAGACATCATGCACTTTGGACATGGTAGGTGGAAGTTCTAGTTGATAGGATATAGCCCCAACACGATCAAGAATATCTAAGGGCCGGATGTACCATGGACTTAACTTCCTTTTCATTCCAAACCTCATGACCTTTTTCCACAGAGATATGCATAGAAACACCATGTCTCCAAATTTAAACTCAAGGTCTTGTCGACGATTATTTTCATAACTCTTCTGTCGACTCTAGGCTACCTTGATATGCTACTTAATGGTTTTCACCTTCTCTACCATTTCTTCGACCATTTCTGGTCCAAGAAGCTTACGTTCACCGACCTCATCCCAACATGCCGGTGTTCTAAACCATTTCTCATACAGGGATTTATATGGTGCCATTTGGATGCTCGAGTGGAAAATGTTATTATAAGAGAAGTCAACCAGAGGAAGATGTTGATCCCATCCTCCTTTAAAGTCCATTGAGAACGCTCTCAACATATTCTCAGGTGTTTGGATAGTCCACTCAGATTGGCCATCAGTTTGAGGATGACAGTCTGTACTAATGTTCAGTTCAGTATTCAGAGCATGTTGAAGACTCTTCCAAATCTTAGAGGTGAATCTTGGATCTCAGTCAGACACAATAGATAGTGTTACTCCATGAAACCTTACCACTTCCCTGATATAAATCTATGCCAGTTGATCTAATGAGAAATCCTCCCGAATAGAAATGAAGTGTCCAGTCTTTGTAAGAAGATCCACAACAACCCAGATTGCATTGTTGTCTTTGGATTTCCTTGGAATTCTGGTGACAAATTCCATGGTGACGTTCTACCATTTTTATTCTGGTATGGCCAATGGTTGCATCATCCCCTTAGACTCCTGCCTCTCTTCCTTCACTTGCTAACACACCAAGCACTTTGATGTATATTCAGCGATCTCCTTCGTCATATTATCCCACCAAAAGTTTTCTCATAGATCTCAATACATCTTTGTGCTCCCTGGGTGAATAGAGAAATTTGAACTATGTGCATCATCTAAATGTTCCTTCTTCAGCTCCGAACATTATGGAACACATAGTCTTTTCCCGGCCCACACAATTCCTTCTTCATTAACATTAAACTTCGAGGATTTCCCCTTTTTGATAGCTTCCACTTTTTCTTGAATTCCCACATCATCCTTTTGAGCATCCATTAACCTTTCCAAAAAAGATGGTTGAGAAATCATTTGTGAATGGATTGATGATGTTCCCTTCTTTATGATTCCCACATCCATATTTATCATGTTTAAGAAGATGGTATCCTTCTCAATTCTAATCATTGATAGAATTGTTGGGTCCTTTCTACTTAGGCATCGTCCACCTTGTTCTCTTTTCCAGGGTGGTAATGTATTGAACAGTCATAATCCTTGACGATCTCTATCCATCTTCTCTAGTGAATATTAAGCTCTTTCTGTGTGAATATATATTTAAGACACTTGTGTTCAGTATATATCTCACATTTCCCTCCATAGAGATAATGTCGCCCGATTTTCAAGGAAAAGATCACCGCCGCCAACTCCAGATCATTCATTGGATAGTTTCGCTCATGGATTTTCAACTTCCTTGAGGCATAGAATATAAATTTATCATTCTACATCAGCACACAACCTAAGCCCTTCTTTGAAGCATCACTGAATACCACAAAAATTTCCCCACTTGTGGGTAAAGTGAGAACGAGTGTAGTGATAAACCCACTTTTCAACTCCTTGAAGCATACTTCGCATTATTCACTCCAAGCAAACCATACACACTTTCGAGTTAGCTTGGTAAGAGGGTTGGACAATCGTGTGACATTTCTCACAAATCGTCGATAATATCCCGCTAACCCCAAGAAGCT
The DNA here is from genome assembly GCA_963277665.1 of Viscum album. Lineage (NCBI taxonomy): Eukaryota > Viridiplantae > Streptophyta > Magnoliopsida > Santalales > Viscaceae > Viscum > Viscum album. Next base: position 422,155,842 of record OY728166.1, on the reverse strand, counting down.
ACGGATATCTGTTATCGATGTTGGCCTCAGCCATCCCTCAATTGCATCTGTTTTGGAGGGGTCCACAAATATCCCATGTCTTGTGATGATATGGACCAACAATGAGACCTCCTTCAACCAGAACTCACACTTGCTGGGCTTGGCATAGAGCTTGTCCTTGTGCAAAGTCTCTAGTACAGTTTTTAAATGATCATAATGATCCTTCTTGGTTTTGGAGTATATTAGAATATCATCAATAAAGACTACCAAAAATTTGTCAAGGTAATCTCTAAAGACTCTATTCATCAATTCCATGAATATATATAGAGAATTGGTGAGTCCAAAAGGCATTATTGAGAATTCATAGTGCCCGTATCTTGTACAAAAAGCAGTCTTGGGGACATCTTCCTTCTTCACCCTTACTTGATAATATCCCGATCACAAATCCACCTTGGAAAAGTATTGTGCTCCACACAGCTGATCAAAAAAGTATTCAATTCTTGGGAGAGGATACTTGTTCTTTATCGTGATTTTGTTACGTTCACGATAATCGATGCAAAGCCGCATTGACCCATCCTTCTTCTTGACGAAGAGGACTGGTGCACCCCATGGGGAAGCACTTTGGGGTATAAACCCTTTATCCAGATTCTCCTGTAGTTGTTTTGTCATCTCTTCAAGCTCTACAACATCCATTCTATATGGAGTCTTGGATATTGGTAGTTCCCCAGGTATAAGTTCAATTGATAACTCAACATCTTTTCTAGGAGGAAGACCAGGGAGTTCCTTGAGAAACACTTCAGCGAATTCCCTCACAATAGGCATTTCTTCAAGGATGATTTCTTCCTTGGACTCAATCATCTGACCTAGATACACATGCTCATAAGGCAATAATATCCATTCTTGAGATAGTGGAGATAAAGGAGATTCATCTTCCTCCTAACACTTGTAAGGAATCGGGGGTCGATTCTCCATAAGGAGTGTGATTTCCCTCTCCCAACAATTTATATTGGCTCTATATAAGGAAAGCCAATCCATGCCAAGAATTTCATCAAATTCCACCAGAGGGAGTATGATGAAATTCTCTGGGAAATTCAATCCATAGATTATAATAGGGGATGCCTTATATTCATGGGATGCATTGATTTCCCCATTTGCCGTACTCACTAACATCTTTACTTCCATGATTTGTGGTGCTGCTGGGATTGTTCTACTAAAATTTCGAGAAATAAAAGAATATGTAGAACCTAAATCAAAAAGTACATTCCCTATTCTTGAATGAATAACTAGAGTTCCTGTCACCACTTCATTGTCGGGGTTCACTTTGGCAGAAGTGATGGAAAATGCTCTTCCTTGCTATATTGGAGGTTGTTGGTTTCCTCCGAAAACCCTTGGATTAGGGAACTGATTTTAAAAATGACCCGGTTCATTGAATTTGTACCATTGAACAATGCGTTGAGGTTCGAACGAATCATTCCTCTCCTCTGTCTCAGCCACGGGTTCTTCTGCCGACAGTTAATAGCTAGGTTCCCTTCTCTTCCACAGCTGATGCATTTTCTCGTCCCCTTAAGGCAATTTCCAAGGTGCTTCTTTCAGCACTTTTGGTAAGTGGGGTGCTGGATCTTCATAGCACCGTTGGATTTAACCATAGGACCACCAGTATTGAAGTCCAAATTACGCTTCTTGTCCCCATGATACCCATGTGATTCCCCGATCTCCATTTAGACCTTGAGGGCACAACGGACAATTTCCTCATAGCTATCAAAGTCACAGATTGCTAATGCTTTCCACAAGCTTGGCTTCTGCCCACCAAAGAAGCCATCAACCATGCATTTTAGGGTAACGACAAAGTCAGAAGCGTATCGTGCAAGCCTTGTGAAGTTTTCCTCGTATGCTCCAACAGATTCTTCATCTTTTTGCTTGAGGGAAAGGAAGTCTCTTTCGATCTTAAGCTGGAGGGTGCGCGGAAAATATTTATCGAAAAACATCATCTAGAAATCCTTCCATTCCAACACATCGATCTACTCCTCAGGCTTCATATTCTTGATCAACGTCCACCATTGATCAGCTTCACCCTCCATACAATAAGCTTCTAGGATAACCTTCTCTTTTTCAAAACATTGGAGGATGGAGAATATCTTTTCAATAGATTTGATCCATTATTCAGCGATCATGGGATCGGATGATCCACTAAAATTAGGAGGCCTTTGTCTCATGAAGCTCTTGATAGCAACTTATTCTTTATTAAGGGGGGGGGGGTTAAACATTATTCTTGACCCGTGTTTCTATTCAAAACTTGAGTTAGCTAAGTGAGAAGCGTGACAAAGTTCACGATTCCTGCTCCCATTGGATTTGGAATCTCATTAGTACAATCATCACACTGATCTTCACAATGGTTGATAGCCTGAGTCCTCCTATTACCGGCCATTGGCTGGAATAAAAAGGAAAGTTAGGGGTAACACATAAAGGGTAATCCAAAGACAAAAGTTGATGACTTATAAATAATCTTTAATTTCCTTACTCAAGAGTCTATATGCTTCAATCTAGGCTGTTCATGATCTACTTTCTAACATATATTCATAGGGGAATTTTTTAATTCCATTAATAAGGGTTCACACTAAGCTTTAGAATTTATCAAAACATATCCCCCATGAGTGTTGTAACCAAGAGTGCATCAAGGCCTGTTGTCGTGCACTAGTTCCCGTTCGAGTATAGCTCAAAGCGGTGTTTTTGGGTTTTACCCCTAGGATACATCTGTGCCAGAGCCGCCTCTACCTGCTCGTATCCAGACAGGGATGTATTTATTTGATAAACCACTTAATCAGTACTTACCAAAATGTAGGGATTTTTTTATTATACTTAGTCTTGTATCTAAGGCTTTACTAGGGTTTCCTAATCCCAAAAATAACTAAACCTATCCCTTAATACCAACTATGATAACCCTGCTTTTTATTACAACTTAAACATGATTTGTTACATAAAACATCACTTGATACAACAAAGAAGATAGAGAGGTTTTGTGTCTTTGGGAATTAGGAAAATTACATAAAAAATTAAAACATGAAATACAACATCTTTATTGAAAACATCCTTTACATGACCACTACATTCCCCCGTACTTAGCATTGCATGGGATAACCTGAGGACATGCATAAGAAAAGGGTGAGCTATAAAGCCCAGTAAGGGAGTACATATGGAACAACATGAGGAGTAAAATTCATGTAATACAATAGGCATATCAATATAGGATAAAGGAAACATGAACAAAAATGCATGATAAATCTTGATAATCATAACATGGAAATTTGGAAACAACACTTAACATGGAATTAGCATGAGCCAAGTTTCATTGCACATAGAGCATGAGTAAATCCTCATTGCACATGAAGCACGAGTAAGCCATCGTTTCACTTGAATTAGCATGAGTGAACACTCATTGCACATGACGTATCATGATAATATACTTTACCCAATGCATTGGAGCGCTATAAGGGCACACCCTTCTTAAACATTTCATTTCATGCCTAAGTGTGCCACATGGATCATAAAACATGGATTCATAAAACATAATAATTTATTCCACGATAATGGAATGTGGAATTCATAAATGAAACATTACAATGAATAAGTAAATGTGCATAATGTTGAATACCCTTGATGGATAAATGGGAATGGTATTCACTACACAATGACATTGGCTTAGAAACTCGGTGCGATTTCGGCAGCGTAATGGCGTGACACAAGAATTCATAAAAATGGTTGATGAGAGAGAAAGGGGTTCCACATCATATTTACATGTAATTTACAGTAAGGAGGTCATATATATACATTTCCGAACAATTTTAATGGAATTTAGATTCATGATACAAAAGTATTGCTTGAATGTAAAAGAGGAGAGAGAAGTTCCTTTCGGAATTTCTACATAGTAACATGTGTTCATGGGAGGAATTTAATGAGAGAGAAAGGGTCTCCAATCATTCAAACATAATGAGGGAAGTATGAGGGAGGTGAGAAACCATACCCCAACTTTAATAATTGAAATTAAAAGGCAAAACAACTTAAAGAAAATTGGACAAAAAAATGAGAATGGAAGAAAAAACCCTTACATGGAAGTGTGCTTCCAAAGGCTAAAGAGAGGCTTGTGAGAGGATTATTGGGAGCTTGGGGAACCTTGGGAGGATTCTAGAGAGAGTAGGGAAGATCATGGACGAACTATAATGGCTTTTAGTGAGTAAGAAGTGGGAGTTTGTGTGGGTTTATATAGGAAAGGTGAGGGAATTCTTTATTATTTAGGTTTGGGACCCCTTATATTAAATTAATCCAAACCACAAACCATCCCATGGTTTTTGCACATGGTTTTTGGAAAAGGGAAGAGGAAAAAAATATTTTATAAGGCCAAAGTCCGAACTTCTTAAAATAATAAGGTTGATTATGTGGAGGTGAGTCACACTCCCATGAAAATTAATTTAAAAAGGCAAAGTGTTTAATAAGTCTTGAGGGGTCCATTAATACTTTTAAAAGTAAGTCAAAAAAACCCAAAATCAAATTATTTTAATTTTAAAACATATATTGGCCGATCATAAAGATTATAGTATTTTATTACATCACTATTGGGTCATTATGATGTCATAAAAACACATTATATATTTAAACGATATTTAATTTTTACCCAAAAAATTGATTGTCTCAGAAAATTATGAAAAATTCACCGTTGGATAATTTCGACATCCTGATTCCAAAAATAACATTTATTTTATCTAAATAATTTTATAAATATGTGAAATTTAACTTTTAAAATAAAAACTGACATTTTTCAAAAATTCCCAGGTTTTGACAGAAATGGCATTCAAACCTTAATAAATATTTTAATTGCATTCATAAAATTATAAGATCAGTTATATTTAATAAAAATTAATTTAATAATAATATTATTATTTTATTAAAATATTATTTTATTAAAAAATCCGATAATTTAATAAAATAGATTTCTTAATTACATAATAACTAAAAACACCATTTTTACTTTAAAAAATATTTACAATGTATCAAAAATCACTAGAAATTATATTCATTATTATTTATAAAAAATAATTTACATGAACATAGTACTACTTATTTGTTAAATAAACCCTTAAAATAACCACATAAGACCTAAGGGTAAGGTGTGTGATGGTGACCGACTCTTGGGGTGGCTCAGATAAAATCACTCGAGTGGTAATTTCAATCAACTTCTAATTTTCCCGTAGACGGTCACGTTTGAGCTTGACATGATGAAGCTCATCTTGGGCTTTGTCAAGGGAGAATCTCAAAGATGCCACCTCTTTTACGAGCTCTGACAAATGGGCTTTGTATGGGGAAATTATACTGGATGAGGCCATCACTTCCTTTGTCTGAGTAAAAGTGGATGTGTTAAAGCCCTATTTTTATACTAATCATGTGGTCGTTGTTCAACGGTTATAAAAGTAACAGTCACAATTCTTATCATAAATCCAATGAAGTTGACATTTTATAAAAAAAAATTGTATAATGATACATTTAATAAGATCAAGAGGGATTTTCCACTAATGAAACATTGGGTCATTACATCACATAATCAAATAACCATATAATCAAGAAGGAGAAGATAAACCCAAATAATAGAAATTTGGTTGAGAAGTTCCCTTACCATTGTATGAATTGTCCCATTCATTATTTATATTACAAAGTAATAAAATTAGGTTATTTAATAATTTATTCCAAACCGTTTTCATGTTTATTATTCCATTTATATCGGTTATTACTATGTAATAAAAATTACATAGTTATTTATGTTCCTATTTGTTGTTTTGTCAATATTCGATAGTTGAGTCAAAAAAGAAATTTTTTTATGTAAACTGTCCATGTGGTCAAAATTTCATCAGCTTAAGAATATTATTCATGATTTAAATGTTATATATATCTAATAAATATGTATTTATAATATTCCATAACATTTCTATATAAGAAATGAAATTCAAGGTACATGGAGATGGTAGGACATACATACGCATGAATGTTACTTTCATTTGTTGGTTATATTAAATTAATGAAAAATAAATGATAAATATGTATATTTTAACTCCATTATAATATATATTTCATATATTTTACATAATTTCATTAACTCTATCCTTTATACATTCCATTAATGTCATGAACGAGTCATATCACTTTGAGGGGGCAGTAGTCCACACTTCCTCTAATGAAATTATCGTATTTAAACATTATAAAAATCATAATGTTAAGTTGTAAATAAAAATTAATGAAGAATAAAGACAATATTAATATAATATATATCATATCTAAATATATTTCCCACATAATGGACACCATAAGAGGTGGTTGGAGAAAATTGAACAATCATCGTTTCGTGAGGCGGTAGTTCGTCGTACACAAGAAGAGTATGTTTGTATCCATTAGATGGAGGTGTGAATAAGTGTAGTTAAAATAATTCTTATAAAAACATAATTTTATATTTAGGATACTGTTTTTGTTATGTAATAAATTAATAATAAGAACCTAGGGAGTGGATAAAGAAAAAAAAGGAAAGGAATGTGGGAGAAGATGGTACCCCTAAATTAGGTAACTTCTTTTCATTTGAGAAAAAATATTTATTTAATTGAATTATTCCCTAGTTAATGATTATAGAAGTAATTTAGGGATTTGGGGATATTATTTTTGCTAAATTTGGATGATCTAAGTGGCTCAAGAGTTATGTGTATGTGGGTAGAGGTGGTGACCTTTTATAAGAGGGATGGGGGGTACTTTAGGTATTTTATTATAAATTGATTTTATAATTATAATAGTTAAAAAGTGATATATATATATATATATAAAGGATAAGAAAATTATTGGTATAAATCCTCTAAATATCTAGGATAGACATGTTTAGGTCATACAATTAACCTTATCTTTTGGCTTTAACCCTGAGTTAAAAACATTAACTCTTACCACATCTTCTTGTATTTTCATAATATGTTGCAACAGTATTTAAAGTAAAATAACAATTGAAAATAAAGAGGATCATTAAAAAAAATTTAAACAAGATATTATTCATCTGTTTGATTCCTATATTTTTAGGACTATTATATCATTTCGGAAAATAGTGATTTTTTTAAAAAACCACATTTATTTCAATTTTGACACTATTTAATAATTGATTTTTTTAAAGTCATAACAACCTAATTCCTTCCAAAAAAATTCATTAACTCAAAGATTATATGTAATAATCATCCAAAAAATTTGTGCATGTAATCAAAATATTCAAATTAAATTTATTTTAATATTTAAAAATTCATTTATTTGAATCATTCATTAATAGGGTAATCTGTCTATCATCATTGAGTCATAAATAAAATTACTTATTTGATGTATAAAAATTATAAATCAAATACCATTATTAAGAAATATTTTTACCATTATAATTACTATTTATAGTCACAGATATTAGTTATATAACCCTATATAAAAATTGGTTTATTAAAGTTACATATTTTTGTTATATTACCCTTTAATTTAAATTAAATATTATAAAATGTGATTTTTACACCCATGTAGATCCCAAATGGAAAACGTTCAGCCTATGGATGGTAATGGTTGGAAATATCTCATACAATAGGGTTAATAGATGTTTTAGGGCAGTTCTGTACTATTATAGTATTATTATTTTCACATTATTTATCAGATTTACACAATTTGGATCCTCTAATTCCAAAATTTTTATTAATTCTTAGAAATTGAAAACAAATAAATTTTAGTAAAATTAATTCTCATTGTCAATACCAAAAAATGAGTTTTTAAGAAGTAAAAATAATCAAAATATTGACATCTGTTTATGTCCAATGAAAATGTGAAATTACATCCAATAAAAAAATTTAATTAAATGATAAAAATATATTCCATTTATAATTTAAAATAAATAAATAATATTGTTTAACCATATAAATTATATCCATGAAAAAAGTTGTTTTCAATTAAAATTTATCATTTTTCTACTATTTAAAAAAACATGACAGTTATCAAAAAAATATAAAAAAATCATAAAAAGTAAATTTTGATATATTTATTCTAAAAATATGTTTATTTTAAAAATATAAAATATAATTGTGTCAAAAACTAAATCGAAAAATTTCTCACCATTAAAATGTGGTAAAAAATCATTTTTAGAAAAAAAAACTTCTTATATATGAAAAGTTGAATCTGTTGTAATATCATTTTTAGAAAATATATAAGATTAAATTGAAACATTACATTGAATATATAACATATATTTTTCATTAAATAAAAATACATAAAGGATGATATTATTTTATAAACACAATTATTCTTTTTTTAAATAGGTTTTCATAAAAACACATCCATTATATAAAATTGGTTTTTATTTCTATTTCAAATAAATTTACTAAACTATGAATTATTATTTAAAAATGAAGAAACCATATTTTTGTAATTTAGTTGATTTTATTCATTCCCTATATCTAAATGACTAGGTTATATTAGTGACATTTAAATCCTAATATTTATGTGTTCGTTTAAGATCAATGTAGTGTATCATGTAAGATATTGAATAAAGTGTTTAATTATTAAAACATGGGATGTTACAGACATATAATTAATAATCAATGTGGGATTATTCATTTTTGTGTCCTCTCCATAGATATCCCAATAAGGATACAAGAAATGTCCCCATTTTACATATGAGTCAGATCTATGTAGGGGAATAAAAAAATCTTTGAAAATGTTGATACAAATAAATTTCCTATGTATTGAACATTTCACCTTTGAAATTTTACACTCTTAATCATGAATACCTTTCAATCATTATAATCATTATTAGAGTTCTGGTGGCATTATTTATGACACTAGAGAACTCTTTTTCCTGACTATGCAGTATGTTCCCCTTGGTGGCGTTGCATAAGTCACTTACATAACAGGTTTTTTAGTCAAAATATTAAACTATTTGGCTATGCACAACATTCCCTAGTAGGGCCTTCATAAAACAACCTCCATAACATGTTTTTACAAAAAATACTAACTTCTTTCTTGATAAAATCATCCTCTGTTCCCTTCACACATTAATACCAATATACTAGGATCTGTATCTTGAAGCAGTCATCCGTTGTATATTGATCCAATTACCATTATCTTGATCTAAAAGTCTCCAAGAACATGGATATCAAATTTTACCTCTTCATGGGTTCAATGTATATTGAAATAACCTTGGATCATTTGACCACATATCATCCATTATTTCCATAATATTCTGGTCCTAATTGTATGACCTAAAACTACAAACACCATACTACCTACATTTTGGTCACACCATTATATAAATTCTACTTCTCAAATTCTTTAAAAATCATGATTTGAAATACTCCTTCAATATTCAGGTACCTTTCTCCATAAACCAAACATCGTGCTGTGGAAAATCTGAATGTCCATAAAATTTCTTCGGTTTCTAGAAATATAATGTCTGATACACCAGAGATATTTTTCTTGATTATGTAGTACATCCCACTAGGAATCCTTTCATCAATCGCCCACATAATAGACATGTTATTCAAAATATTCCACTATTATTCTATGCAAAGAACTCCCCATTTTTTCCTTCATAATACAACCCCATAACAGGTTTTTCAAATAATAGTTACTTTATTGTGGGAAAATACATACTCTAATGCCATTATCCCTTTTCCGATGCCATTGTTGGGATCTAAATATTCTAAAATCATAGTTTATTATTATTCCATTCTATATCAGAACATGGTAGTATGTTTCCAAACATATTATCAAGAAATTGCAGACTCATAAACCTTTAGTCAAAGCTAAAGTCATTAAATCAAATCCCTCCAATTTCCTTACAACATGAGTTTAAATAGCACAACATAATGTTCTTACACCATGAATGTAAACTACACAACACAGATTCATAAATCCCATATTATAAACTATTTTGATCATTCGTTAAATATATAAATCACATATAGGAATGATTTCCCCCATTCATAGATTATGTTTTCATATATGGCCCCTTCATTTTTATTTATTGTTCCTTGATTAAGCCATCCACTATGGACTTGAGACATCGAAATCCTAAATCCCTTTATTTATTAGAAATAGAATATCAGAATTCTTAAGAGAGCTTTTAACTGCTTATGCTGGATATTCCGCAGTTTGCCTTGCATAAAATATCCTATATAATGGTCCCTTCAGTCAAAGTATAAAATTGTGTGACTCTGAAACACTTTCCTCAATTGGCCCTACATAATACATCTCCCATAATGGGTTTTTTATGAAATGATAATTTTGTTCTTGGAAGATACCTAATCTACTTTTATAGTTGAAATTGTAGATTTGGTGAACATAAAAATCATGACATAAGTTTCCTTTTAGAAGAATCCTAAAAATATCAGGACCATCCGAACAACCAATACAGCCTTGTTTTAGTTCTAATATTAAAATTCATGTTCAATTCTATTCAACCAAGAAAACACTAGAATTATTAGACAAACATGCATGACAATAAACTACTCATAAAAAAAGACATATTACTCACTCGGTTGAAAACCCTCAAAGTGAGGCTTGGGAAAAAGTCAAGTCTCATCACAATAAACATGTATTTATTATTTTTTATGAAATATTGTGAAATAAAAATTAAAATGATTAAATTTTTGTGGGGTTGTCTATATAACCCTATTAAAAATCAATCTATGCTCACTAGTCCCATTAGCTAAGGTAAAATTTTGAGCAGCACCATTTCTGTTATAGTAATTATGATTATCTGAAATAAAATTTTGATGTTATAACAAATCACCTTTGATATTTCATTTATAGAAAAAAGGGAATATTGAATATATATATATATATATATATATGATTGGACACAAAATTATTTTCATTCATATGGTAAAATTTGTGGAACATCCATAGAGTGGAGCCTCTATGCCTTGCATTAAAAGAAACTCTCAGCATGACTTTTCATCTGTTGAATGGCTTTATGTGATTTATCACCTGCTTGATGAAGCTGAGAATGTTGAGAAACTTCAGCCTCCACATCTCAACGAAGTTCTTCTTTGAAAGTTGAAATAGAAGTTATGCCTTCTAACTATGTTTCTTCCTATTTTTGGTTCAACTTCTCATGATTTTTGTGAACAAAATCCATTTACTGTTGAAGACGTATCATATCCTTCATCATCTCTTAAATTTTTTGGAAAATATATGTCGACATCTTGTTAGGGTAGGACTCTACATCAAAAACTGAATCTTGGAAACTCTAAACATTAATGAGTAGCCTATCCTTTTCAAGATCTTTTTGTATCTTATGTTCTTCCTCTCATCATATAATGGTCTCTTTTATTCCATTGTAAATTTTGCGGTAATAAAATCCACCAAATCCCAATATAGAGAACAATGCTAGGATATTTCAAAGATGAGGGGAAACTCATCCAAAGAATTATCGATAATTATCTTCCAAATTTACTGCCATGTATTTTTATGTGTCATAATAAGAAAAAAATGTATTTCTAAATATGAATATGAGTCCCAACCATGGGTATGAATGTACTTATAAATAAAATCACTTAGAGAGTTTCCTTTCTCTACTTCTTCCATGAAATTAGATACTTTAGCTTTCATTGATGTTTGATCAAATGTAGAGGTTTCACCTTCAGATCTAGCTATGGGAGCCAATATACATAAATGTTGAAATAGAATCACTATTAGTTTCAATGGAATGACAGAAATGATTCATGATAATGAAAATCAAAAACATTTACTGTCACGACCTGGGCCCATGTCCTGACTACCCCAAGCCCACCTTCCATAGACCAGGGGCTGGCGACTAGCACCAAAGGCATAATCCCCTAAATCTGGGAAGGAAATGACTTTATAACCTGTAAATGCACATAATGGAGCACACAGATGGATACAAAACATAAAGTAAACTATTTAAAAAAAGAGTGCTGAAAAGAAAAATTGGACAGAAATACAAGACGAACTATAAAGTACAAGGAACTATAAGTACAAGTATGACTAAAGAATGAAAAAATAGTTGTTGGGTCATCCTCTGGGATTCTTATTTGATGTGTAAAAATAGATAGCCTCCTCAGCACTCCACACCCGCAAGTCTTCTCCGTGTACCAACTCGTCGTACGGTCCTCCTCCGGATACCGTCCAGTCCTGATACTCCCAGCCTCAGTCAGCATTGTCTGTCGTCTGTATCTAACACAACAAGGTGCGGACATATCCCGTGTAGGGGTGAGTATAATGATATTCAGTAGGGACCCCGAGACCCTAAAGGTCTCACAAATCCACCAAGGATAAACCACAAGGTAAGGAATCAATAGATAAACCCTACTTAGGTATATGCCCATACTTATAACTAAGTTATTATGTAATCTGTCTCAATCATGAGGAAACACACAAAAGTATTGACTCAGATCAAACCAGGACTTTATACACATTATCAAAACCTCAACTACTGGATAACTCATGCTCAATCGAGTATAGTGGGACTACCTCGATACCAAGAAAGCTTCCCACTAACATTGGAATGTTTTTGTACTCCTCCTATCGAGTATCGTGGTTCTAGTGTGTCAATTAGAGGTGCTCCCCACTGTGGGTCTGTTGCCATACTCAGGCGCTCCACCTCGTAGCCTGCTTAGGTACTCCTCCTGTCGAGTACCATGGGTCTACTACCACAACCAAGCGCTCCTCCACCGTTGGTCTACTTCCACAACCAGCGCTCCCCACTAGGATAGTAAAATCACTTTGAGTTAAACGTAAGCAGTCATCAGGTCTCATCCAGCTATTAAGTCTCTGCACTCTGCTAGCTTGTCACTAGAAGGATCTTCTCTATGAGCTTCTGGTCTATACTCCAACTATCATGATGTCCAATTAAAAAGTATCTCAAAGGTCCGCCATGTCATAGGGGTCTCAATGCAACAGACGACGTGTCAATCAGACGCCCGATCTGTGAGTTATTAGCCTTTTTGTTCCAGGGGCCTGGTTAGATTTGTCTACTATCCTACCAGGTCGTATCCCAAATATAACCCAATCATCAGTGGGGTATACTCAAAGGGACTGTAATTCTCCACGATTACCAGCTCCACTGACGGTTCATCAAACGGATGTCCGGTGCCAAAGACATGGGAAAAAGATAGTAAAGGGTCGTAGTGGGCCCGAGTCTGGTCAAACCCGGTGGGACTGACCCGACCCAATATAGGCGGACCCGATTCATGTTCGTTTTATGAACCATCAGTTTCTCTAGAATCTGTGGATCGAGGCAGTACTTTTGGTATACCCCACTTAAGTTTTTGATATATTTGTGGTACGAATGTGTTGGATCGGACACAAATCCAACAAGGCCCTTGGGAATAAAAGGCCAATAACTTACAGACCGAGCATCTGATTGATGCATCGTCTATTTCTTTTAGACACCCATGATGTGGAATACCTTTAAGATACTTCTTCATGGGACTTCGTGACAGTTGGAGTATTGACTAGCAGCTAGTGGAGAGGATCCTTCCAACGACAACTGAGTAGAGTGCTGAGACCTAGTAGCTAGATATGACCTAATGACTACTGACTGTTTGGCTCAGATTGATTATACTATCCCAATGGGGAGATCCTGGTAGTGGTGGAAGAGTCACGGTGGTGGTGCGCCTGGTTGTGGTGGCAGACCCACAGTACTCGACAGGAGGAGTACCTCGGCAGGCCACGAGGGGGAGCACCTAGGTGTGGCGGCAGACCAATGGTGGGGAGTGCCTCTGTGTGATGAAGCAAACCCATGGTACTCAATAAGAGTACCTCAGCTATCTAAGGTTAGTGGGAAGTTCTCATGGTGTCTCGGCAGGCCCACTGTACTCGATTGAGCAGGAGGTCTCCAGCAGCTGAGGTTTCGATATAGTGAATAAAATCCAAGTTTGAGCTGAGTGAGTACTTTTTTGTTTTTCCTCATGATTGAGACAGATTACTTAATAACATAGGTATATGTATGGGCATATAGCTATGTAGGGTTATCTATTGATTCCTTACCTTGTGGTTTATTCTTAGTGGATTTGTGAGACCGTGAGGGTCTTAGGGTCCCTACTAAGTATTGTTATACTCACCCCTGCATAGGCTATGCCCTCACCTTGTTGCGTTTGATGCAGATGATGAATAATGTTGACTGAGGATGAGAGTACCAGAATAGGACGGTAACCAGAGGAGGACCATATGATGAGTCGGTACACGGAGGATGCTGATAGACGTGGAGTGCTGAGGAGGCTATCTCGACCTACCCTTCAGGTAGCAGTCATAGAGGATGACCCAAGTGCTTTTTTTCCTTTATTTACTTGTACATGCACTTATATTTCCATATACATTATAGTTGGGCTTGTATTTCTGACCCCTTTTACTTTTTAGCACTCTTTTTTTATACAATTGACAGAGTATTTTGTATCAAGCTGTGTGCTCTGTTGTGTGCGTTTACAGGTTATAAAGGCAATACCTTCCCAGATTTAGGTGATTACACCTTTGGTGATAGTCGCCATCCACTGGCCTATGGAAGGCGTGCTAGGGGTAGTCACAGCACGGACCCCGAAGGATGGGTGAGCTGACCTGGTGCCCCGAGGCCCATGTCGTGACTACCATAAGTACACCTTCCATAGGCCAACGGCTGGAGACTAGCAACAATGTCGTAATTCCCAAAAATTGGGATGGCATTGTCTTTATATCCTATAAAGACACACAATAGAGCAAATAACTGGATACAAATCGTTACGTAAAATAAATAACAAAATAGTGATGAAATGTAAAAGGGGTCAAAAATACAAACCCAACTCTAAAGTAAATGAATGTGAATGTACAAATACAACTGAAGAAAATAAAAATAGGTGTTGGGTCATCCTTTTGAATTCCAACCTAAAGGGTAGGTACAGATAGCCTCCATAGCACTCCACGTATGTCAGTCTCCTATGTGTACTGACTCGTCATATGCTCTACCTCCAGGTACCGTCTAGTCCTGGTACTCTCAACCTCAATCAACGATGTCCGTCTTCTGCATCCAACACAACAAGGTATGGGCATAGCCCGTGCAGGGGTGAGTATAACGATACTTATTAGGGACCTCGAGACCCTCAAGGTCTCACAAATCATCCAAGGATAATCCAAAAATTAAGGAATCAATATATAACCCTACTTAGGTATATTCCCATACATATACGTATGTTATTAAGTAATCCGTCCCAATCATGAGGAAAACACAGAATTACTGACTCAGCTCAAACTAGGAATTTATTCACATTATCAAAACCTCAGATGCTGGAGATATCCTTCTCAATTGAGTATAGTGGGCCTTCTGCGACACAAAGAATTCTTCCCACTAACCTTGGACTGTTGAGGTACTTCTCATGTCGATTACTATGGGTCTGCTACATCACACAGAGGAGCTCCCCACCATGGGTCTGCCACCACACCCTGGTTCTCCCCCTCGTAACTAGCTGAGCTACTTTTTTGTTGAGTACCGTGTGTATGCCGCCTCAACCAGGCACTCCCCACTGAGATATTAGAATCACTCTGAGTCAAACGGTCAGCAGTCATTAGGTCTTAGCCAACTACTAGGTCTCAATACTCCTCTCTCTTTTCATTGGAAGGATTTTCTCCATGAGTTGTAGGTAAATACTTCAAATATCACGAAGTCCCACGAAGAAGTATCTCAAAGGTCTCCCATGTCATAGGGGTCTCAATGCAAAAGACAACGCGTCAATCGGACGCCCAGTTTGTGAGTAATTATTTTTTGGCCCCAGGGGAACATCTGGATTCATGCTTGATCCAACCTGACTATAACTCAACTATACCCCATACTCTAGTGGTGTATACTCAAAGGTACTATCACGCTCCATGATTTCCAACACCACTGATGGTTCGACAAACGGACGTCTCATGCCAAAGATATGGCCAATGGAGCATAAATGGGTCGTAGTGGGCCCGAGTCCTGTCCGACCCGGTCGAACCGACCTGATCCGACACAGTCTGGGCCAACCCGGTCTGGTTGAATCGACCTAACCAGTTGGGTCTGGCTCCGGTCGTTTGGTTTGGCCCAGCCCCCTGGGCCCCACCCAGCCGGCCGCGAGGGGCCATGGAGGGTCGTGAGGGCACGGACTGATTGCGAGGGCAAGGACCGGCCGTGAGTCAGCACGAGGGCGGTTCACCCCGAAGGTTGCCATGTGGGCGGCTCATCCTAAAGGGTGCAGCAATGGCAGCTCATCCTTGGGAGCGGGGCCAGTTTGACCTGGGCGGTGAGAGGGTGCGGGTGGCTCGGCCGGGGCATCGCGAGGGGCAGGCAGGCCTGCGCGACCGGGGCTGGTTGGGAGGCAGACGAGCCGGTTCGGACAGCGGTGGTGTGGGTCACACCAACGATGGAGACTTGGGAAGGGCGGTGCACGTGGGGTGCTTGGAGTACGCAGACGGCGGAGCTGTGGGGAGCACATGGAGCGCGAAGGCCATGGGTGGCCCGGCTGGGGGCTGCCGCAATGGTGCGGGTGGCTCGGTCGGGGTTTCTGCAATAGCATTGCGGGGTGGCGGTGCTGCGGAGGGGTTTCGTGCGAAGATTCCTTCGTCTCGGCAATCGGGGGCAATGACCACCATTCTAGTGCTCCTCCTCATCGGTTTCCATCCTCTATCGCAAAGAACACCAAAGGAGATCGATGGAGGGGTCAGGCCATGGTAGTTTGGCCCGCACACTCCTCATTTAGTGTTATAACAAGTAGCTCTACATTAATCATGAATTAGGAACAAAGATAATAATAAAAAAGATTCTAGACTTCGATAATAACCCTCTACCTTGTTAGTTGTTTGTTGACGGTGCCACGGGGAAGAAGACTGGTCATTGGGAAAATATGGACGAAGTTGTCATCGGCATTTTCCTTGATCGTCAGTTTGTGTGCCAGCTCGTCATAGCCGAAGACTTCCTACGACGGAGGAAGTCCCTTGGAAGAAGGTCGAAGTCGGGTTCAACGTTGATCATTGATGTAGCACATTATTCGTTGGATAATCCTTCTCCCACAAGCCCCTCCCAATTCTCTAATGCCAAACAATTCCATAATTCCACCGCGAAGGAAAATAAATAGCCTACATAAAAAACAAATGATAGGATTTAATTTTATGTTGAGGCATAAAATTAATTGATAGATTCTAATTTTATGATGACACATAAAATTTATTGATATTATTTAATTTTATGTTGAAACATAAAATCAAATTGAAAGAATTTAATTTTATGTTGACACATAAAATTAAATTGAAAGCATTTAGTTTTACATTAAGTCATAAAATTCATTTAAAAGATTGTAATTATACGTTGACACCTAAAATTAAATTGAATGTATTTAATTTTACATTGATACATAAAATTAAATTGAACTCCTTTAATTTTATGTCGACACATAAAATTAATTGAGGGAGTTGATAGGTCTTCTCTCCTCCCCCCATTATGAGGGATAAATATCAGGTGGTCCCCACCACCATAACTCATGGAAGGTTAATGTGCGGTGGTCCTCACCACCATAACCTCTCATGGGAGATTAAGGTGTGGTGGTCCACACTTCTAACTTCCACATGGCAGGTTACAATAGATAAAAAATAAAAAATGTGTTTATTTTACTTTATTGTTTCCACGAAAAACCCAAAAACTAACTCTCATCCTCGACCAACTGTCGTTGAGGTGAAAGTCTCTTTAAGCGAAAACCAGCTCTATGAGTTTAACAGTGCCCTTAGATTTAAATTCAGAGAACTGGTTCAAATGTTAGTAAAAAACACTCGTTTGTTTACTGAACGTACCCGAACAAAACTTCATAAATTGATTCTGGGCACAACGGGCCTCATAATCATGTGCCGTCAATTTTTGCAGACTCGTAGAATTCCCATTTATTTAAACAAATACATGGAAATTCCAAGTCTTTACATTCTCCCCACCTCATTCTTTACATCCCCATAAGCCACATATCAAACTAAGGTAACAAGTGGGGGTACTGAGCACGCAACTATATCTCCCGATCCCATTTTATTTCTTGGAGGTTCTCGTCCTGCCAATGAACGCGCACTAGAGGTATCAACCATCCATGAATGACCCGCTCCTCTCGATCCTCAATCTCTACTAGAATTTCCGTAAAAGTCTCCCCATTGTCGACATCCATATCACCAGGGTAGATGATGTAAGAAGGTTCATGCATGTATCTCCTCAGCTAGGATACATGGAAGCCGTCTTGCACCCGGTGCAATTGAAGAGGAAGAGATAAGCAATATGACACCTCGACAACTTTTCTAAGGACCTGAAAAGGTCCGATTAATCTCAGAGATAACCTGTCTCCTCGGCCAAATCTCCGTAGGCCTTGTTGGGGTGAGACCTGTAGAAAGATGTTTCCTCCATCTTCGAACTCCAGAGGTCCCCGTCTCCTATCAGTATATGACATCTGTCTGCTCTGTGTATTCTTCATCTGCACCTTGAGGATCTACAACTTCTTTGTGGACGCCGGTACTATCTTTGGTCCCACTAGTGCTGACTCCCCTAGGTTAGTCCATCACAAAGGTGATCTACAGGGTCACATGTACAATTCCTCAAAAGGTGTCATCCCAATAGTGGTGTGATAGTTGTTGTTGTATGAAAAATCCACCAATGGTTAGTGATCCTCCCTGCTGCAACCAAAGTCGAGGACATAAGCATGTAGCATGTCCTTGAGGGTGTGAATATTCTACTCAGTTTGATCATACGTATGAGGATGGAAGGCAGTTATCAAACGAAGCTGCATCCCGAAAGCCTCTTACAACAACTTCCATAGCTGGGAAGTGAAATTTTCATCACGATCGGAGAAAATAGAAAAATCCCTCCATGTATCTGCACAATCTGCAGCACATAGAGGCGTCCCATGCTCTCCAATGAACCATATTCTATGATCGGAAGGAAGTGGGACGACTTGGTGAGTCAGTTGGCGATCACCAAATCGAGTCATGACCTCTGGATGTACATGGAAGTCCTTCCACGAAGTTCATTGACATCCCATACCACTTCCACTATGGGGCCTCTAAATTCTGATCTAATCCTGCTAGTACCTGATGCTCTGACTTCACTTGCTGACAAGTGATGCAACAAGAGACATACTCTCCAACTTCCTTCTTCATTCCTGGCCACTAGTGCTGTCGTCGGAGATCCTGGTACATCCTCTCCACTACTGGACGTACCGCTAGAGGGGATGTGTGGAACTCCATCATCACTTCCTTCTAATGTGACACTGGTACCACTGTACGTCTTCTAAAGAGGATGGCGTGTTCCCCACCTTCAAAAAATCCAGTAGGCGCCTGCCTTGTGGATATCTGAACACATCGTGTCTCGCAGTCAGTGTCCCCACGTTGTGTCTCCCTGACTCGCTGAAGAAGTTGGGGAGTGAATGTATGTGACTAGAGAAAATTTGCTCCATCCTGATCCACAAATGACATCTTCAAAGAGTCCATGTGCTCTGTTTCCTTGCTTAGAAGTTGTATACCAGATCTCTTATTGAGTGCATCTGCAACAACATTCCACTTTCCAGGAGTATAGACTATCTCGAATTCATAGCACTGTAGTAACTCAAGTCAACATCACTATCTCAGTTTCAGGTCATTCTGAGAGAATATATACCATAGACACTTGTGATCATAGTACATAGTAAAACGTTCACCCATTAGATAATATCACCACATATTCAAGGCGAAGACCACTACTGCTAACTCTAGGTCATGGGAAGTGTAGTTCTGCTCATGTTGTCTTAGCTATCATGAAACATATGTGATCACTTCTCAATCCTTCATCAGGACACATCCGAGTCCGGTCCATGATGCATTGTAGTAAACTAAGTACCCTACGCCCTCCTCTAGAAGCCTCAAGATGGGGGAACTAGTCACCCATTTCCTCAGATCTTGAATGCTCTGCTGGCATCTCCATGACCACACAAAGGGTTTCCCCTTCTTCATCAAGTCACATAGTGGTTCTGCAACTCTAGATAAGTCTTCCTCAAACCTCCGGTAGTAACCATCAAAACAAAGGAAACTCTATACCTCCGCCACACTACTGGGTGGCTCCCAAGAAAGCACCTCCTCAACCTTCGCTAGATCTGCTACAAATCCAGCCTCCAAGAAGACATGTCCCAAAATGTGAACCTCTTAGATCCAAAACTGGAATTTCGAGAGCATACCATAAATATGGTGCTCTTTGAGCGTGTCCAGTACTACCTACAAATGATAAGCATGCTCCTCCATAGTAGATGAGTATATGAGAATATCATTGATGAAGACAATCACAAAGCGATTGAGTTATGGCTGAACGATCTTGTCCATGAGACCCATGAACAATGTTGGAGCATTGGTTATGTTGAATGACATAACAAGAACTCGTAGTGGCCGTAACGACATTTGAGAGCTATCTTCTGCACAACCTCGTCTCGAACTCTGAGCTGGTGATAGCCTGATCTGAGGTCTATCTTCGAGAACCACCATGATCCCTTCTGAAGATCAATGAGGACATCAATCCTTGGGAGTGGGTAATTGATCTTTAAATTCACCTGGTTCCGGGGCTGATAGTCAACACAAAGCCTCAAGAACCCATCTTCCTTCTTAGAAAACAAAATCGAGCCTTCCCAGGGAGAAACACTAGGCCAGATTAATCCCTTCCCCTACAAGTCCTCTATCTATACCCACATCCCACAAAGCTTTACAAGAGAAATCTAGTAAGCTGGTGTTGATATCGCTGTCGTCCTAGGGTAAAAGTCATTATAAAAGTGTACCTCTCTACGATGCGGTAGACCTTGGACATCATCAGGGAAGACATCCATGTATTGGTCCACCACGATAGGATAGCTCGTACCCTCCACATCAACTATTCCATGGGTAAGGCTAGCAATCTGTTGAGTGATCAGCTACACTCTCCTCTTGAAAGTCCATCCAGTGCTGCAAAGGATCCCTTCTCACCGGTGAAAGTAAACTTGGTCCCATATGTGCAGACACACCAAACATTACACCTAATACAGTCAATTTGATAATGGACTTTAGATAACCATTCCATACCCAAGATGACGTTTTAAGGGCTCGATGTCGTTACTAGGAGATCACAACCGAAGCTCTCAACATCTAGAGTAAGCTTACACTGCCGGCACGAGTGCATTATCGTCGAATACACTCTCATAGGTGTCTCTAGCAGTAAGGATCGAGCCAAGAGCTCCATCGGAATCTCTACACTCTAAATGAGGGTAGTGCAAATGAAAGAATTATTTTTACCTGTGTCTATAAGTAATGAAACTATAGTGGAGTAGACACAGATCGTACCTTGAATCATATCCGGAGCATCATGATCGTATGCCTCAGCTTCTTGGAGATGATCTCTCCCCAATCCACCTACTCCCTAGGGATGGGGTGGACCTCCTTGTGCTGGTGGTGGTAACACCACGAATCTTCATCCACTGCCAGCTGCACGACTATCTCCTCTTCCATGTCCTCCTACTCCATGAGGACTGCCTCAATCAATCCTCTATCTCTGCCTGGGTGGTTCTTCGACCGTCTGCTGATCATCCGAACAACGAGTCAGATAGTCACGATCCATGTGACCCTGCCCTCCACATTCGTAACATTGCTTGATCCTAGAATATCTATCTCCACTTAGGGTGCCCCGTACAACTGATCCTGAGTCATGCGGTCGTCCACCAGTAGCTCTGGTCCTCTTGGACCTCTGCGACATATGTCTGCTTCCAGCTACAGAAGAGTCCACTACATGTCTACTGGTGGTGGATCTCACTTCCAGAGACTACTCAACAAGGAAACTCTCTACTAGGAGGGCTCTCTATAACACCCCCGCCTATATCGGTATGCTGAGTGAGACCACCGAAGCCCTATTCTCCTTCTTGAGCCCCTCCACGAAGGTCCGGGCCCTGATGAATGGGTCCCGCACTATATCTAAGGAGTAACCTGAGGGGTTTGTGAACCTCGTTGAGTAATGATCCATAGTCATGCTACCCTACTGTAGATGAAGTAGCTCCTGAATGTGCATTTCAA
The DNA here is from genome assembly GCA_963277665.1 of Viscum album. NCBI lineage: Eukaryota > Viridiplantae > Streptophyta > Magnoliopsida > Santalales > Viscaceae > Viscum > Viscum album. The sequence continues at coordinate 422,133,795 of OY728166.1, read as the reverse complement.
AGTGATTAACTAGAAAAAAATAAGCCTGAAACATGCTTTCGAAGTCTGCCCGAAGAAGCGTCACCTCGTCATGGACTTGGAGCATCAATCTCCAATATCTTCCCGTTGTTGCCTATATATGACTGGTAGTATGTATCCCAATATGTTTGGATGGTGTCCCTGCCTGTCAGAAAACTCTCACCATAGCCTCTAGCCAATCCTCAGATGCCTTTGGGTCCGTCTCTCCCCTAAACATGGGTGGCCTCTAATGCTAGAACTTGTCCAATGCACTCAAACGACGTTCACCATCTGCTGCTGGGGCTATTGGAATCGGTGGCCCAAAGGGTAGTGGTAATGCTGGTGCCTCCGCTAGTGCCTCTATTTAAAGAGGGCCCTTTAGTGAGGCTTCACCACTCGGTGGGATATCTATGCGTAAGACTCTCGGAACTCTAGCCGACTGTCTTCGTGGAGGTATCCTGAAAAGAAAAAAGTGTTCCATGGTCAATATTTATACCTGGTTAGATGAATTGGTGATCTGACTTAATGAAAACATTTGGAAACACACACGCAATCAGTGGTTTTGTGCACAGAGTTGGAAGTCAGAAGTCAGGGTCCTAGTGTATGGATACGTTGGCTGTCGCACTATCACTGGACTCCCTGAACTGAAAACCATACTCACTACACATAACACTATTGATTCACAGAAAAGATCAGAGTTTTATGTTATGCGGTAGAACCAACTCCTCTGATACCAATTTGTCACCTCCCATCCCCCAGGGCCCGTTCCGTGACTACCCCAAGCCCGCCTTCCATAGGCCAGGTGCTGACGACAAGCACCAAAGGCATAATTCCCGAAAAATGGGAAGTCATTTTATTTATATCCTGTAAACGAACACAACAGTGAACACAAATAGATACAAAACACTAAGTAAAATGTATATCAAAATAGTGTTGAAAATTTAAAGGGTCTGGAAATACAAACCCAACTATATAGTACAAGGAACAGGAAGTTGACGTACAACTGAAGAAGAAAAAACAGCCGCTGAGTCATCCTCTGAAATTCCTACCTGAATGGTAGGTGCATATATCCTCCTCATTACTCCATGTTTGTCTGTCCCTTATATGTACATACTCGTCGTATGGTCCACCTCTAGGTACCATCCAGTCCAAGTACTCTCAGCCTCAGTCAGTGCTATCCGTCATATGTATCCAACACAACAACGTGCGGGCGTAGCCCGTGCAGGGGTGAGTATAACGATACTCAGTAGGGACACTGAGACCCTCAAGGTCTCACAAATCCACCAAGGATAAACCAAAAATTAAGGAATCAACAAATGACCATACTTAGGTATATGACCATAAATATATCTAAGTTGTTAAGTAATCTGTCTCAATCCAGAGGGAATCACAAAAGTACTGACTCAGCTCAAACCAGGATTTTATTAACATTATTAAAACCTCAGTTGCTGGAGAACTCCTACTCATTCGAGTACAGTGGGCCTACCGTGACACCAAGCGAGCATCCCACTAACCATGGACTACTGAGGTACTCCTCCGTTCAAGTACTATGGGTCTGTTGCGTCACACATAGGCGCTCCCCACTGAGGGTCCACCACCACACCGAGGAACTCCCCCTCATAGCATGCTGAGGTACTCCTCTTTCCGAGTACCGTGGGTCTACTGCCACAACCAGGTTCTCCTCCACTGTGGGTATTCTGCGAAAACCAAGCATTCCCCACTGGGCTAGTAGAATCAATCTGAGTCAAATGGTCATCAATCGTCAGGTCTCAACCAACTACTAAGTCTTCGCACACTACTCGCTCATCACTGAAAGGATATGATATACGAGCTTCTATTCGATACACCAAATATCACAAAGTCCCACTAAGAATTATCTCAAAGGTCTGCCACCTCATAGGGGTATCAATGCAACAGACGGTGCATCAATCAGACGCCCTTTCTGAGAGTTATTAGCCTTTTAGTCCCAGGGCCCCAATTGGATTTGTGCTCGATCCAATAGGACCGTAACTCAACTATAACCCAAACTCTAGTGGGTATACTAAAAGGTTACTTCATGCTCCATGATTTCTTGTGCCACTGATGGTTCATCAAATGGACATCTGGTGCGAAAGATATGGCCGACGGAGTGTAATTGGGTTGTAGTTGGCCTGGGTCTGGTCTGACCCAGTCAGACCGATCCGACCCGACCCTATTTGGGCCAACCGGGTAGGGTCGACCTAGCAAGAACCATTAGGTTTGGCCCAGCCCGTTGTGTGGGCCATCCAGTTGGGATCGGCCTGGCCCATTTGGCCACACCCTGCCAGCCTCCAAGGGCTATGGAGGGCCACGAGTTGGTGCGAGGGCGGTTTGGCCCGGAGGGCACTGGGTGGGAGGCTTAGCTTGGAGGGCGCCGTGAGGGAGGCCCGCCCTGGGGCGTGTGGCCAGTTTGGCCGGGGTGCCATGAGGGTGCGGGCGGCTCGGTTGGTGTGCCGCGAGGGGCCGGATGGCCGACACGGCCAAGGCGGCTCAGGAGGACTGCAGGCCGGTACGCCCTGCAGCGGTGCGGGCGCAGGGATGACAGAGCTGCAGGGCACGCAGATCGCGCAAACCCACCAGGGGCGCATGGCGTGTGGACGACGGGGCTGCGGGGAACGCGGGGTGTGTGGAGGCCGCAAGTGGCCTGGTTGTGGGCGGCCGCGAGGGGGCGGGCGACTCGGTCGTGGTTGCCATGAGGGTGCGACGGGGCGACGATTCCACGAAGTGGTGTCGTGCGCCGTTTCCTTTGGCGAGGCCGGTGATGGTGCCCACCACCATTCTTGTGCTATTCCTCATTGGTTGTCATCCTTCTCTATCGATAATAACACCAAAGTATATCGGTGGAGGGGTTGCGCCATGTTAGTTTGACCCTCTCCCTCCATGTTTAGAGTGGTATCAAGTGGCTCTACGTTAATCATGAATCAAGAATGAGTATAATAATCGAAAAGATTCATGAATTTGATAATAAACCCCAACCTTGTTCGTTGTTCGCTGACGGTGCTGCGGGGACGAAGACAGATCCTTGGGATAAGAGGGACATCGGTGTCGTCAACATTTTCCACGAACGTCGGTTTGTGCGTCGACACGTCATAGTGGAAGATGTCCGTCGTCGGAGGATGTCCCGAGGAAGAAGGTCAAAGTCAGGGTCGAAATTTTTCATCGGTGGAGCACATTCTTCATTAGAGAATCCTCCTCCCAAGTGCTCCTCCCAATTCTCTAAATCCAAACCTTTCCCCAATTCCACCGTGATGGAAAAGAAAAAGCCAACATAGAAAACAAATTATAGGATTTAATTTTTTGTTGAGACATTAAATTAATTGATAGATTTTAATTTTATGTTGTCCCATAAAATTAATTGATATCATTTAATTTTATGTTGATACATAAAATTAAATAGAAATCATTTAATTCTATGTTGACACATAAAATTAAATTCAAAGCATTTAATTTTACATTGACACAGAAAATTAAATTGAAAGCATTTAATTTTACGTTGACACATAAAATTAAATTTAAAACAATTAATTTTACATTGACACTTAAAATTAATTTGGGGAGTTGAGAGGTTTCCTCTCCACCCCATTGTGAGGGATAAACCTAGGGTGGTCCCCACATCCATAACTCATGGGAGGTTAAGGTGTCATAGTCCCCACCACCATAACCTCTCATATGAGGTTAAGGTGTGATGGTCCCCACTTCGAACTTCCATGTGGATGGTTACAATAGATAAAATAAAAAAAATACGTGTCCATTCTAAACACAAAAAAATAAAATGTTCGCATATTCGCGATCATCGGGTCATGGGCAGCGCGTCCATATGTCGTGCTCAACAAAATATTGTGTTTCCAGTGCCAATAAATATTTGGCCGCCTCCTTCTGCAAGACATTGCAGCTTCGTTCCAAGCATGAAAATTTTAATGATCGCTTAAAATTAATCTTGGAGCATGATGGTCCCTTTGAGTATACCCCACTAAAGTTTGGGGTATAGTTGAGATATGACCAGGTTGAATCGTACACGAATCCAACCGAGCCCCCAGGACTCAATGGATAATAACTCATAGACCAGGCGTCCGATTGACGCACTGTCTGTTGCGTTGAGACACCTATGACATGAAACACCAGTGAGATACTTCTTCGGGGGAACTTTTGACAGTTGAAGTATCGACCATAAGCTCGTGGAGAAGATCCTTCTAGTGATGAGCGATTAGAGTATAGAGACCTAGTAGCTGGTTGAGACCTGACGACTGCTGACAGTTTGACTCGGAGTGATTCTACTATCCCAATGGGGAGTGAATGGTGGTGGCAACAGAACCACGATGGAGGAGCGCCTAGTTGTGGTGGTAGACCCACAGTAATCGACAGGAGGAGTAACTCAGTAGGATAGGTGGGGGAGCTCTTGGGTGTGGTGGGAGACCCGTAGTGTGGAGCGCCTCTATGTGACACAGCAGGCCCATGGTACTTGACGGGAAGAGTACCTCAGTAGTCCAAGGATAGTGGGAAGCACACTTGGTGTCATAGGAAGTCCACTATACTTGATTGCGTAATATTTTTCCAATAGATGTGGTTTCAATAATCTGAATAAAATCCAGGTTTGAGCTGAGTCTATACTTTTATATTTTTCATCATGATTGAAATGGATTACTTAATAAGTTAGGTATATGTATGGGAATATAACTAAGTATGGTTATCTGTTGATTCCTACCATGTGGATTATCCGTGGGGGAATTTTGAGACCTTGATGGTCTCGGGGTCCCTACTGAGTATCGATATACTCACCCTTGCACGAGATATTCCTGTAATTTGTTGTGTTGGATACTGAAGATGAACAACACTGACTGAGGCTGAGAGTACCAGGACTAGATGGTATCTAGAGGAGGACCTTACGGCGAGTCAGTGTACAGAGGAGACTCACAGACGTGGAGTGATGAGGAGGTTATCTTTACCTACCCTTCAGGTAGGAATCCCAGATGAAGGCCCAACAATCATTTTTCACATCTTCAGTTGTACATGATCTTCTAGATACTTTTAATTTACAGTTGGTCTTATATTTCTGGCCCCTTTTTCTTTTCATCACTCATTTGTTATACATTTTACTTAGTGTTTTTCCATCCAGCTGTGTGATCTACTGTGTCCATTTACAGGTTATAAAGGAAATAACTTCCAATATTTAGGGTACTATGCCTTTGGTGCTTGCCACCAGCCCCTGGAATTTGGAAGGTAGGCATGGGGTAGTCACGGCACGGGACCCGGAGGACGGGTCCTGAAAAATTGGTATCATAGGATTCAGTTCTACCATAGTACTAGGACTCTGATCTTTTCTGTGAAGTAATAGTTTTATGTGTAGTGAGTGTGGTTTTTCAGTTCAGGGAGTAAAGTGTTGGTCCGGCGGCCGACATATCCATACACTAGGACCCTGACTTCTGATTTCTGACTCAATGCACGAAAAAACTGACTGCGTGTGAGTTTTAAAAAGTTTTCATTATGTAATCTCACCTGGTCGTCTCACATTGTATAAATTTTGACTGTGGAACACCTATTTTGTTTCATGATGCCTCCATGTAGACCACGAACTAGAGTTCTGAGATTCATACTCACATATAACCCACTGGGCGACGAGACCTCTGTGTAGGGATCTCTTCCAGTAGAGGCACCAGTAGTGGAACTAGTGGTACCAAACCCCGTTGGCCCACCAATGCCACCAACCCCAGCAGAAGATGGTGCACGCCATATGAGAACATTGTAAGAGTTCCAGCACCAGAGGCCACCCAGGTTCATGGGAGAGATGGTCCCATAGGCGGCTGAGGATTGGCTGTAGGATATGGTGAGAGTTTTCCAAGTAGAAGGGACACCAGCCAACCTCATGGTCATACTAGATGCCAACCTTCTATATGAAGCAACCGAATTATGGTGAAGCTTGATGCTCTTGGTCCATGAAAAGGATACAATTTTCTAGGAAAACATTGAGAGCCTGTTTTTGGAAGAGTTTCTCCCAGCGACTATCTGTAGAGTGATCATTCAGGAGATAATTCATCTGCAGCAGGGCAACATGACTGTGGCTCAGTACTTAGCGAGGTTCGCTGACCTATCACGCTACATCACCGATAAGGTGCACGACCCATTATTGAGGGCCCGAACCTTCGACCTGGGACACATGTAATAGATCAGGGCTTTAGTGGTCTTACTCAGCATCTGGATGCAGGCCAGGGTGATAGATAGAGCCCTCCTAGTGGAGAGTTTTCTTGTTGAGAAGTCTCTAGCAATGAGATCCACCACCAGTCAACATGTAGAAGAGTCTTCTGTAGCTGGTAGAAAACATATTCCGTAGAGGTCCATGAGAACCAGACCTACAAGTGGACAACCGCATGTCTCAGGATTGGTTGTGCAGGGAACCCGATGTAGAGACAAATATGCCAGGATCGGGTGGTGTTACGCATGCGGCAGACCTGATCACATGGATCGTGACTGTCCGATGCACCTTTCGGATGATCAGTAGACGGTCGAAGGACCGTCTAGGCTAAGACACAAGATCGATTGAGGCGGTCTACTGGGAGGAGGCTGACATGGCAGAGGAGATGGCCATGCAGCTGCTCGTGGATGAAAATTCGAGGTGTTACCACTACCACCAATAGGAGGACCATCCCGACCATAGGGAGCATGTGGACATGGGAGAGCTCAGATCTAGGTAGCTCAGGAATACAATCATGGAGCTCTGGGGATGATTTTAGGTACGATCTATGTCTACTCCACAATAGCTATAGTACTTATAGGCACATGATCTAGTAATTCTTTCATTTCCACTACCCTCATTCAGAGCTCGGAGATTCCGACAGAGCAGTTTGCTTGATCCTTATAGCTAGAGACTCCTACTAGAGATGATTCGATGATTACGTGTAATGCCCCGACCCCAGCTACCCAGAGTCGGTGCATTACTTCGTAACATTGGCATGATCAGAAAAGATCAAGTCTCGAAAGACCGATTAGTTTAGTAGCCTTGGAAACACTAGATACATTCATAAATGTTACATTACAACATAAGGTGAAAAACTACAATAACAAATTCTTCATAGTCTACACTCATATCCTCTTATGACTATCCCTACAGGTCATTCCTAAAATACTTCTTCACATCCTGGAAAATATTAAAACATTGAAAGGGGTGAGCTCAGATGCTCAGTAAGGATAACAATATTGCGGAAGCTTTCATAAATAAACATAAACATTTAAGGCAATGTATAACTAAAACAAAAGCCTTTTAAACTTGAACATCAACATAATATGGCAAATGTAAAATGATATAATGCCATTTACTTCTTCACATGGATATTTTACTGGTTGAATAATCACATGAAATATCATTAACCACTTTCATAATGATGGAATGCATAATGCCAGACTATCATAACCACGTAGCCAAGGCCTCGTGCCAAGACCACAAATAAGATTTTGTCAAGGCCTTGTGCCAAGACAGTAGTTTGTCTTATGAGACCTTCCGATGCATCGAGGAGCTATAGCGGTCTCCACCCATCACTTATTAAGTCCAATTCATTCCTCATATGAATAGGTTTAAACATATCATAAACTATAACATAATCGTATCACATGAAACATGCATAAATGAAACATAACATTTCCACATTTCAATCACAAGATTTCAATAAAACACATTGATATAATAAAAATGCTTTCAAAACCATTTTCAATACCAAAATAAAAGAATGTTAAAACTTTTTATTTATTTTGCATTAAAAAAAGTGATGGCTTGTAGAGGAAGTCGAATCTCAAATAATGGTCACGGCGGCGGAGAAGTCGTTGTCGCCACATATGTACGGAAAGAAAAACATTCCCTTTTTGTCGTTTAGTAAAACACTTCATATAAAAAAGATTCCTTTTGAATAAATGTAAAAGACAAAGGGGTTTATACACCGTATAAAAGAAAGTTGTGTATAAAACCAAATATTCCTCAATGAACGGAGATTGAGACGAAGTCCTTACAAAGATCATTTTTAAAATAAAATAGATCTATTATGTGTATCACTATAAGTACACATAAAGAAAGTACAAATACAAGATAGGAAATAATAATATCATGACATAATTTGAAAGTAGGAGATTAACCCAAATAATGGTAATTGGGTTAAGAAGTTTCCTTACCTTGCGTCCTGTCCTGACTCGACCGTTCATTAACCTCCTAAATAATAAACTAGAGTTAATTTCTATTTACATAAGAACCTTTTTCATGTTCATTATTACTTTTATATCCCTTATTACCATGTTATGAACATTATGTAATTATTTATGTTTATAACAGTCATTTTGTCGATCTTAGGTACTTGAGTCAAAAATAAAATTCTTATAATTACAAGTTGTTCATGTGGTGATATATCCATTATATCCAGAATTATGTTCATGATGTATATATCATATATATCATATATATCCAGTATATACATTCATTTATAATATTACATAAAATTTAGAGGTAAGAAATGAAATTCACCATTCATGGAGACGGCAAGCCGTACGTACGCATGAACGCTACTTTCATTAATATTTAATATTTAATGGAATGAAATCATAATTATATAAAGGTATAATATAGTTCCATTATAATATCATATATAATATCATTTACTCCATCCTTTATACATCTCACATATGGCATTAACGATTCACATCACTTTTAGGGGGCGGTAGTCCGCACTTCCTAAAATGAAATTATCGCGTTTACCCATAATGGAAATCATAAAGTATGCCATAAATGAGAAATACAGAAGCATAAGTAAAACATAAAAATATTATATATCCTATATAAATATAGTGACATCTTAATGGCCACCTTTGAAGGTTTCATATGAGTGTTTAACAATCATCGTTTCGTGAGGCAGAAATTCGCCATCCACAGAAACCGTATGTTCTTTAACCATTAGATGTAGGTGTGTGTAAGTGTAGCTCGAATCCATCTTATAACAACATCCTAGTATATTGAGGATACTTTATTTGTTACAAAATAAATGAATAGAAAGAGTTTAGGGGGTTGGTGAAAAAAATAAAACAAAACAACATTAGAGAAGACATTACCTCAAAATCGGGTAACTCTTTTTGATTTCTGCCAAAGGCTTCCTTGGGAAGAGTTCTGCCCGAAGTGAGGCTTCTAGGAGTAAGGGGGGGGGGGAAGTTGTGAGAGTATTTGGGCAGAATTTGGCTGATCCAAATGGCTTGACAGTGTGAACGAGGTGGTAGAGGTGGGGGCCTTTTATAAGAGGTGAGGAGGGGCACTATTGGAATGTAAGGAAAGTTTACATTATTATACAATGATTTTCAGATTCTAAAGGTCCCACACTTTTATAATTCGTCGCTAAGGTGATAAGGGTTCTAAATATACCCATACAATAGTCTTTGGACAAGTTTAAGACTTGGATTGTACATTATGTTTTAATTTTATTAAAATCGTTAAATAATGAGGTCATCGCTGCATCATAATGATGTCATAAATAATTTAATTTATTTAATGTCTAAATATTATAAAAAAATAATATGATGTAGGAAATCTTTTTATATTTCCAAATACTATTTATAGTCAAAATTTTGACATATATAACCCCATGTAAAAATTGTTTTAGTAAAACATTTCATGTTTGTGTCATTTTTTACTTTAACATTAAATAAAAGGTATTTATGTCATTTTATAACTAAAGTGTCTCCATGGGGTCCCCAAGTTGACCCATGGATTTTATTGGTCGGAAATTACTCATACAATAGGGTTAGGACAAGTGTAAGGGTATTTTCATATTTTAATAATATCATTTTTACCTTAGATTTCACTAATTACCTTTAATCGCGATTAATTAAACTTAAAAGTTACTATTCTCCAAAAAATTATTTTAATCCCATTGAACCACATTTTACATTCTAATGAAAACCATGTATGTCGGATTTTTGAAATTCAAAACACAGAAGTGGTAATATTTCATTTAAACGAAAAATCAGTTATTTAACTACCACTTAGTGGTTTCACTATTCATCAAAAATTGAAGTTTTTCAGAACAATGCCAAAATTTCACCCTAAAATATAATTGATATTCCGAATTAAAAAATGATGTATATTTTACAAAATTACAAACAAATAAGTTCCATTAATTAATTTTATAATTAATTCCCGCTGTCACAACAAATAGCGTGTTTTTAAGAAACAATTTATATCAAAAGATTGGCAATTGTTTATGTCCAATTTCAATATTAAATTAATTCTAATGACCACCATTAGATAAAATGATAAAAATATATTCTAATTATACTTTAAAACCACTAAATTGTATAATTTATCACTATAAATTTTTTTTATTAAAAAAGTTGTTTTTAAGTATTTTTCACTATTCATAAAAAATTAGAAGTTCTCAAAAAAATATCAAAAATTCAACATAGGCTAATTTCGATATTCCGAATCCAAAAATGAAGTCCATTTTGAAATATCAAATTTCTATAATTTTAAAAAGTGGTTATTACTATTCATAACGGCTACTATGATTAGTCGTGGTGTTTTAGAACTCGAAGTTGCGTACAATGCAAGCTATTGCATTATTGAATGAGAAGTGTATTGTGGAAGCTCGGGGTGTTACATTCTCCCCTACTTCAATAAATTACGTCCTCGCAATTTGAATTTTTTCTTGGAAAATAAAATGTTGAAAATAGAAAATACCTTTGTAGAAAACCCACATCGGAAATAAGGTTAATAAAAATATAACTTTAAAAGAATGAAAGAGAAGTACAAAGGTCACCCGAGATAGCCCATACTAGGATTCTATGAAAATATGGATATGGAAGAAAAACAAACCATCAAGGTCTGATGGAGAGTTGTAGAAAACTGGATTAGGAGAAAGTTAACAATAAGAAAATCACAAACTTGTGATTGGTTAAACGGTCATTGAATCCCTAGTTGGAAAAGTTAATCGGAAACGTTTTTTTTTTCTAAGTTACCTTTTATAATGTTAAAGAATTTATTTAGGATATTTACTAAGATCTTAAGGGAATATACATACTTGTCATGTAGACTTTCATTCTTTAATAAATTTTAACCAAAAACCCATCTTTCACTCTAAAAGGTAATAGAACTCAAAAATATTCTATTTATCCTAATTCTATAAGGTTCCAAATATTAACACATACCATTTAGATTAGAAAAACTATTTTTTAATAACCAGGGACTTCACGTATTCCAGTGGTAGTTGATTAATCCCAATCACACTATGGTTGTGGGTTTGATTCCCAAATCTTTGTCCGACGCGATGGGTTGTCACCCGGTCTGCGTGTTTTCGTTTTTATAAATATCCAAAAATAAAATTAACAATAGTATCCAATGTAAAATATAATCCATTCCAACCTTTATAGTTATCCAAAATACTTCTGTCCAACTCACAGTCCAGATTTTATGAGGAAGATAAACATAATGAAGCTCCTTTTTTTTCTGCGTAAGAACATGTGAACACCTTCATCATGTATTCTTTTAAAAAAGTTCAACATACTGAATTACCATAAATCCTTATTGATTACATTCATGATCCCTTATTCCTTATAGAAAACTAGATATACTCCATCTACCCAAAAATGTATACAAATCATTAATCAGTTTCAAGGATGTTAAGAATATCCAACATAATTTATCTGAATCAATCTTGTCTTATTCCAAAATCACTATCTCGGTATCAGAACCATATTATGGTTTATCTTTCTCTCAACCATATATTCTCCAAAAATTTATCCTAATATGGAGTCACTTTTCTTGGTTCCACACAATCTCAAGTCCTAGATGAAAAAGTACTGTAGTACAATCCTTATATACTCCAAAATTATTATAACTAGTACATCATTGATACTACATTCAAATTACAAAATAATTTAATAAAAACATAAGAACTCTAATCATTCCTCCTCATCTGTGGTAGTATCATAACTTGATTATTATCCAATAACATCATTTGGGGTATACTCTGATGATTTGAACATTGGTTTGCGTAGTGTCCCCACTCCTTGCAGATGAAGCATTGTACATTTGAAACCTTTTTCCTACCCTTGCAGTCACGCACTTGGTGTCCTTTTTCTCCACACTTATAACAAACTCCCATTCCCTTTAGGCAAATTCCAAGGTGTTTCTTCCCATAGTTATCACATATTGGAAAATTCTTCTTTTCCCTCGTCCATTTATCCATCATTCTTTCTTCCATCATTTTCTTCTCTTTCATCCCTTCAAATCCATAAGACTCAGATAATTATCTACTTATCTTATTAACAAATGATACTATTTCTTCATATGTTGATAACACATGGGAGAATATTTCCCTTCTAAATGTTGGCTTAATACCATGAAAGATATGATCCTTCTTACTCTTTGGATCATACGTATTGATGGAGTTCACATTCCTTCTACTGGGCGCCATTTCTATATGATGCCATAAACTAGGTTAGTTTATGAATCGAAATACATAATAACAAACTTCAAAACACTTATAATAAATTGAACTATTTATGGATATAATCCATAATCATAAAAAAATGTTTTCTTTTAGGAAGTATATACTCATAACCCTTCATAGTGGTTTGTAAAGAAAATGAGAATTATCCTAAGCATATCCCCCGAGAGTGTCGTAACCAGGAGTGCAGCAAGGCCCGTTGTCGTGCACCAGTTCCCATTCGATTCTAGCTCAAAGCGGTGTTTTCGGGTTTTACCCCTAGGTACATCTATGCCAGAGCCGCCTCTACCTGCCCGTATCCAGACATGGATGTATTTCTCGGAAAACTCACAAAATCTCTATAATACCAAAATTGTAAGAAGTTCTTCTATACTAATCTTTAAAGTCTATCTTCGGGCTATGTGCTCTAATCAGAGTTTATCTAAATCTAGCTTCCAAGGTTAGTACTAAACTGCCTCTGATACCAACTGTAACGCCCCGACCCCAGCTACCCAGAGTCGGTGCATTACTTCGTAACATTGGCATGATCACAAAAGATCAAGTCTCGAAAGACCGATTAGTTTAGTAGCCTTGGAAACACTAGATACATTCATAAATGTTACATTACAATATAAGGTGAAAAACAACAATAAAAAAGTCTTCATAGTCCACACTCATATCCTCTTCTGACTATCCCTACAGGTCATTCCTAAAATACTTCTTCACATCCTGGAAAATATTAAAACATTGAAAGGGGTGAGCTCAGATGCTCAGAAAGGATAACAATATTGTGGAAGATTTCATAAATAAATATAAACATTTAAGGCAATGTATAACTAAAACAAAATCCTTTTAAACTTGAACATCAACATAATATGTCAAAAGTAAAATGAGATAATGCCATTTACTTCTTCACATGGATATTCTACTGGTAGAATAATCACATGAAATATCATTAACAACTTTCATAATGATGGAATGCATAATGCCAGACTATCAAAACCACGTAGCCAATGCCTCGTGCCAAGACCACAAAAAAGATTTTTTCATGGCCTCGTGCCAAGACACTATTTTGTCTCATGAGACCTGCCGATGCATCGAGGAGCTATAGCGGGCTCCACCGTCACTTATTAAGTCCAATTCATTCCTCATATTAATAGGTTTAAACATATCATAAACCATAACATAATCGTATCACATGAAACACGCATAAATGAAACATAACATTTCCACATTTCAATCACAAGATTTCAATACAACACATTGATATAATATAAACACTTTCAAAACCATTTTCAATACCAAAATAATAGAAAGTTAAAACATTATATTTATTTTTCATTAATAAATGTGATGGCTTGTAGAGGAAGCCAAAACTCAAATAATGGTCACGGTGGTGGAGAAGTCATTGTCTCCGCATATGTACGGAAAGAAAAACATTCCCTTTTTGTCGTTTAGTAAAACGCTTCGTATAAAAAAGATTCCTTTTGAATAAATGTAAAAGTCAAAGGGGTTTATACACCGTATAAAAGAAAGTTGTGTATAAAACCAAATATGCCTCAATGAAAAGGAGATTGAGACGAAGTCCTTACAAAGATCAGTTTTAAAATAAAATAGATCTATTATGTGTATTAACTATAAGTAAACATAAATAAAGTACAAATACAAGATAGGACATAATAATATCATGACATAATTTGAAAGTAGGAGATTAACCCAAAGAATGGTAATTGGGTTATGAAGTTTCCTTACCTTGCATCCTGTCCTGAGTCGACCGTTCTTTAACCTCCTGAATAATAAACTAGAGTTAATTTCTATTTACTTAAGAACATTTTTCATGTTCATTATTCCTTTTATATCCCTTATTACCATGTTATGACCATTATGCAATTATTTATGTTTATAACGGTCATTTTGTCGATCTTAGGTACTTGAGTCAAAAATAAAATTCTTATAATTACAAGTTGTTCATGTGGTGATATATCCATTATATCCAGAATTATTTTCATGATGTAGATATCATATATATCATATATATCCAGTATATACATGCATTTATAATATTACATAACATTTAGAGGTAAGAAAAGAAATTCACCGTTCATGGAGACGGTAAGCCGTACGTACGCATGAATGCTACTTTCATTTCTATTTCGTATTTAATGGAATGAAATCATAATTATATAAAGGTATAATATAGTTCCAGTATAATATCATATATAATATCATTTACTCTATCCTTTATACATCCCACACATGGCATTAACGATTCACATCACTTTGAGGGGGCGGTAGTTCGGACTTCCTAAAATGAAATTATCGCGTTTACCCATAATGGAAATCATAAAGTATGCCATAAATGAGAAATAAAGAAGCATAAGTATAACATAAACATATTATATATCCTATATAAATATATTTAAATCTTAATGGCCACCTTTGAAGGTGTTATATGAGTGTTGAACAATCATCGTTTCGTGAGGCAGAAATTCGCCATCCACAGAAACCGTATGTTCCTTAACCATTAGAAGTAGGTGTGTGTAAGTGTAGCTCAAATAATTCTTATAAAAACATCCTAGTATATTTAGGATACTGGTTTTGTTACAAAAGAAATGAATAAAAATATTTTAGGGGGTTGGAGAAGAAAAATAAAACAAAACAACATTAGAGAAGACATTACCTCAAAATCGGGTAACTCTTTTTGATTTGAGCCAAAGGCTTCTTTGGGAAAAGTTCTGCCCAAAGTGAGGCTTCTTGGAGTAAGGGGGGGAAGATGGGAGAGTATTTGGGCAGAGGTTGGCCGAGCCAAATGGCTTGAAAGTGTGAATGAGGTGGTAGAGGTGGGGGCCTTTTATAAGAGGAGAGGAGGGGCACTCTTGGAAACTAAGGAAATTTTACATTATTATACAATGCTTTTCGGATTATAAAGGTCCTACACTTATATAATTCGTGTATAAGGTGATACGGGTTGTAAATATACCCATCCACTAGTCTTTGGGAAAGTTTAAGCCCTGTATTGTAAATTATCTTTTCATTTTATTAAAATCATTAAATAATGAGGTCATCGCTGCATCATAATGATGTCATTAATAATTTAATTTATTTAATGTCCAAAAATTATAAAACAAATACTATGATGTAGGAAATCGTTTTAGCTTTCCAAAGACTATTTATAGTCAAAAATATGACTTGTATAACCCCATGTAAAAATTGTTTTAGTAAAACATTTCATGTTTGTGTCATTTTTTAATTTAACATTAAATAAAAGGTATTTATGTCATTTTCTAACTAATGTAGCTCCATGGGGTCCCTAAGTTGACCCATGGATTTTATTGGTCGGCCATTACTCATCCAATAGGGTTAGGACAAGTGTAAGGGTATTTTAATATTTTTATAATATCATTTTTACCTTAAATTTCACTAATTTCCTTTAATCGCGATTAATTAAACTTAAAAGTTACTATTCACCAAAAAATTATTTTAATCCCATTGAACCACATTTTACATCCTAATGACAACCATGTACGTCGGATTTTTGAAATTCAAAACACAGAAGTGGTAATATTTCATTTAAATGAAAAATCAGTTATTTAACTACCAGTTAGTGGTTTCACTATTCATCAAAAATTGATGTTTTTCAGAACAATGCCAAAATTTCACCCTAAGATATAATTGATATTCCAAATTCAAAAATGATGTCTATTTTAAAAAGTTCCAAACATATATGTTCCATTAATTAATATTATAATTAATTCCCGCTGTCACAACAAATAGCGTGTTTTTAAGAAACAATTTATATCAAAATATTGGCAATTGTTTATGTCCAATTTCAATGTTAAATTAATTCTAATGACCACCATTGGATAAAATGGTAAAAATATATTCTAATTATACTTTAAAACCACTACATATTATAATTTATCACTATAAATTATTTTGATTTAAAAAGTTGCTTTTAAGTATTTTTCACTATTCATAAAAAATTAGAAGTTTTCAGAAAAATATAAAAAATTCAACATAGGCTAATTTCAATATTCCGAATCCGAAAATGAAGTCCATTTTGAAATATAAAATTTATATAATTTTAAAAAGTGGTTATTGCTATTCATAACGGCTACTTTGATTAGTCGCGGTGTTTTAGAACTCGAAGTTGCGTACAATGCAAGCTATTGCATTATTGAATGAGAAGCGTATTGTGGAAGCTCGGGGTGTTACATTACGCACTAGTTCCTATAGTGTGAGCTTACTCTACGAGGTGAGAGCATCGGCTGGGATCTCCTTGTAGCGGTGTCGATGCCTTATGATGTTATCTTGGGTATGGAATTGTTATCTACAGTCCATACTCTGATTGACTGTAGTAAGCGCAATGTGTGGTGTGTCGGTACTGATGGGAAAACATTTACCTTCACTGGAAAGAATGGGGCCTTTATAGCACTAGATGGACTTGCTCTGAGGAGAGTGTATCGATCACTCATCAGTAGGAGATCCTTACCCTCAGAGTAGTTGATGTGGAGAGTCTGAGCAATCTTATAGTGGTGGACTAGTACATGGATGTCTTCCCTAATGATCTTCCAGGACATCCCAATCATAGAGAGGTATACTTGTTCAATGACTTGTACCCCTGGACGACACCGATAGCTACACCAGTGTATCGGATGGGTCCTGTAGATCTTCGTGAGATGTGGGTACAGCTAGAGGACTTACAGGAGAAGCGATTCATCTGACCCAGTGTTTCTATCTGGGTAGCCCTGATTATCTTTTCCCAGAAGGTGGATGGGATCTTAAGGATTTGTGTTGACTATAATAACTAGAACTAGGTGATTTTGAAGAAAAAGTACCCACTCCCGAGGAATTATGACCTCTTTGATCACCTGGAGGGTGCATAGTGGTTATCGTAGATATACCTCAGATCAAGCTATCACCAGCTCAGAGTTCGAGACGAGGATGTGAAGAAGATGACTTCCATATGTCGGCATGACCACTACGAGTTATTGGTTATGTCATTCGGCATATCCAACACACTATAAGTGTTCATGGGACTCATAAGTGTGATCTTTCAGCCATACCTTGATCGATTTGTTGTATTCTTCATCGATGACATTTTGATCTTTTCGACTACGGAGGAGCAGAAGGCTTATCATTTGTAGGTAGTACTAGACATGATCTGAGAGCACAAGATTTATGGTAAGCTCTCTAAGTGCCAGTTCTGGATCTGAGAGGTTCCCATTATAGGAAATGTCATATCAGAGGCTAGAGTTTCAGTGGATCCATCAATGTTTGAGGAAGTTCTTGCTTGTGATCCTTCTAGGAGTGTGACGGTGGTACAAAATTTTTTGAGTTTGGAAGGTAACAACTAGGGGATTGTTCCAGACTTCTCCAGAGTTGCAGAACCACTATCATCATTTAAGAAGAAGGGGAACCCTTTTGTGTGGTCAGATAGATACCAGCAGAGATTTCAGGAGCTGAGGCAATGGATGACTAGTTCTCATAACTTGAGGCTTCCATAGGAGGGCATGGGGTACGTAGTTTACTCCGACGGATCAGGTACTGAACTCAAATGTGTCCTGATGGAAGAGAGAGGAATGATCACATATGTTTCATGACAGCTGAGACAACATGAGAAGAAATAAGCTATTCATGACCTCGAGTTAACAGTAGTGGTCTTCACCTTGATGATGTAGCAACACTATCTGATGGGAGATCATTTTACCATGTACTCTGATCACAAGAGTCTCAGATATATCTTATCTCAGAAGGACCTAGACCTGAGACAGCGGTGTTGGATTGAGTTCTTCCAGGACTATGACTTTGAGATAGTCTATACTCTTGGGAAGAGGAATGTTGTTATAGATGCACTCAGCAGGAGATCTGGTATACAACTTCTAGGTGAGGCGAAAAAGTGGCTAGCCTCTTTGCAGATTTCCTTTGTGGATTGGGATGAAAAATATTTTCTTCAGTTTCGTACACTCACTCCCCCACTTCATCAGTGAGTTAGGGAGATGCAACGTAGGAAAACTGACTACGAGACATGATGTGTTCAGAAATCCACTAGGCAGTCACTTGATGGATTTTCTGATGGTGGGGAGCATGTCATCCTTTTCAGAAGATGTACTATGGTACCAGTGTCACATTTGGAGGAAGTGTTGAGGGATTTCCACACATCCCCTCTAGCGGTACATACAAGAGTTGTGAAGATGTACCAGGATCTCCGACGATAGCACTGGTGTCTGGGAATGAAGAAAGTAGTTGCATAGTTTTTCTCTCGATGCCTCACTTGTCAGCAAGTGAAAGTGGAGCATCTGGTACCAACAGGCTTGGTTAGGTCTTTAAAGGTTCCAGTGTGGATGTGGGATGAAGTATCCATGGACATCATGATAGGACTTCCACGTACATCCATAGTTCGTAACATGATTTGGGTGATCGTCAAACAACTCAATAAGTCGGACCAATTCCTACTTATCATAGAACAGGTTTTAGTGGGGAGCATGCGACCCCTCTATGTGAAAGAGATTGTGCGGCTACATGGAGTACCTTAGTTTATTGTCACTGATCGTGATGCATGTTTCACTTACTAGATATGGAAGGGGTTGTAGGAGGCTTTCGGGAAACAACTTCATTTTAGAACTGCCTTCTATCCTGAGGCGGATGGTCAGACTGAGCAGACCATTCAGACCCTCAAAGACATGATGCATGCTTATGTCCTCCACTTCAGTCATAGCTAGGAGGATCACTTAACTTTGGTGGAGTTTTCATTCATCCAAAACTATCACTCCACCATTGGGATGACACCTTTTGAGGCGTTATACAGGTGACCTTATAGATCACATTTGTGCTGGAATGACTTAGGGGAGTCAGCACTAGTGGGACTAGAGATGGTACGGGCTACCACATAGAAGGTGAAGATCATCGAAGAGTAGATGAAGATTGCACAGAGCAGACAGAAGTCATATGCCGACAGGAGAGGGAGACCTCTGGAGTTTGATGATGGTGACCATGTCTTTCTATGGGTCTCACCCCAACGAGGTCTATAAATATTTTACTGAGGCGGCAAGTTAACTCTAAGATTAATCAGACCTTTTCTAGTCCTCAGTAGAGTTGTCGAGGTGGAATACAACTTAGCTCTTCCACCACAGTTGTAAGGGGTGCATGATGTCTTCCACGTATCCTAGCTCAGGAGATACATGCACGACCCTTCCCACATTATCGGCCATGGAGAGATGGACGTCGATGATCGAGAAACATTTACAGATGTTCCAGTGGATATTTAGGATCTAAAAGAGCGGGCCATTCTTAGACATTCGATACAACTGGTGCGCATTCATTGGCAGCACAGGAACCTACAGGAGAGAACAAGGGAGTGGGAGACTCAGATGTGTGCTCAATACCACCACTTGTTTACTTATTTTGAGATGTGACTTACAGGGACATAAATCCAATGGTTTGGAGAATGTAAGGACTTGGAATTTACATGTAACTTTTTTAAAATAAAGGGAAATTTTACAAGTCTGTGAAAATTGACGGCGCATGATTTTGAGGCCCGGTGTGCCCGGAATCAATTTCTGATGTTTTTTTCGGGTACATTCAGTAAACATACGATCAGGTTTTTTTCTAACTTTTGAACTAGTGCTCGGAATTGAAATATGAGGGCACTGTTGAACTCTAAGTGTCGATATTTGTATAAAGAGAGTTTCACCTCAATGACAGTTGGTCAAGGGTGAGAGTTATTTATTTTGTTTTTTTCGTGGAAATAATAAAGTAATATAGACACATGTTTTATTTTATTTTATCTATTGTAACCACCCATGTGGAAGTTAGAAGTTGGTACCACCACACCATAACCTCCCTTGAGAGGTTAAGGTGTGGTGGTTCCCACTTCTATCTTCATTATGGGTGGTTACAAAATATAAAATAAAATAAAACATGTGTTTATTTAACATTATTGTTTCCAGGAAAAACCCAAAATGTAACTCTCACCCTCGACCAACAGCCGTCAAGGTGAAAGTATCATTAAGAGAATATCGGCACTGCAAATTTAACGGTGCCCACTAATTTCAATTCCAAGCACCGGTTCAAAAGTTAGAAAAAAACCACTCGTTAGTTTAGTAAATGTACCCAAAAATACAGCAGAAATTGATTCCAGGAACATCGGGTCTAGGAATCTTGTGCTGTCAATTTTCAAAGACTCATAAAATTACCATTTATTTAAAAAAAATAAATGAATATTTTGGGTATTTACATTTACTCAATAATTAGTTGTCTAATTGATTAGATTCATCCCCATTTTTCCGAGCTTCAATATTTTGAGCAAGTGTTTCCTAGAGATGGGAATTCTCTAGGGTTTTCTTAGTTTCCATAATCAAAGTCCCTAGAGTGTATCCCAACATTTTATTCTCAATTGGTATTTATCCTGCCTCTTTAAAAAAATGAGATAATGTAATGACCCATTATTGAAGGGCCTTCACAACATTATTTGTAGAAAAAGCTGCATAAGTTGAACATTTATGTGAAGTACCTAGTGAGTGAAGAAGAATTGAGTATGTAAAATGAAATAATGAAAACATACGTCCTTGAAATTCCTCATGGAAGTCCCAAAACTACTTGACAGAACCTGGAATATTAATTTTTTAAGTAAGGGAATTCATAATTTTAGTGTATGATGCTTTGAATGTTGTATATTCCTCACCATTTAAGGTATCCAACAAAGGTTTATCAATTCATAAATGGGCTCCACAGACATTTAGTCCCATCAATTCTTTAATTGGTGAAATCTCATTAAGTCTTACAAAGTTAGGATCAGAAACAATATCTACTTCATATTTCTGAAGATCCTTGTTCCTTCATTCTGGATCAATAGTAATATCATCATTTATTGTTGTAGTATCCATCAACATGAGCAACGAATTTGAGATATTATGGTGAAAAACAATGTTATAAAAAACTTGTGATAATAACAATAAGTGTATCTGATATTACCAAGATATTTTTCTCTCTAGATAGACACATGAACAGATGCAGTTCCGCCATTTGACGTCTCATCCATAAAAATTATAGATTAATCAATAGGAATATACGATTCTCTATGGGTTTCATAAAATGTTCTAGATAGAACAATTTTTAGTCCTTTGATGAAAGAAAGAGGTATAGATCCTACGAGAAAATGAATGTGGTCACTAAGGTGTATCAAGAAGGTCATAATACCCGAGGATAACCCAAATAATTTACTTTCTAATGTACACTTCAGACCAGTCTCAATGCTCTCTTGTGTCTCTTTTCATACGCTTTTGGGGAGATTGAAATACCCCCTTCTAGTAGAATCCTAAGGTAGTGGCTGAGGATTGTCTATCACCTTTACCCCAGTCATGATTTTCTATCCTAGAGAATGTTCTGTAGACTTAGGGGTATCATCTAATGTGTCAATGGTAGAACATGCAAGTCCATACCTTCTTTACTTGAGATCCTATCTTGAGGTTCCTTCCTTAATATCAAGTCGCAAAATGAAATCTCTTCAAGATTAATGTTGGTGAATGATGAATCATAATTGAAACAAAACAAAATGGAAATACATTCTTAGTATTTACATAAATGTCTCATTCCTCTATAGGGTGAAAAATGACCCTTCACATTTCCCTCATTCCATCATATCATATACTCATTTTGAGGTTGGGACTTGGTCATTAGTTGCATATATAATGGTCTCATGTTCTGAAATAGGCTCCCATACTTTTTCCAGGTGACTATCTGAATGACAACGAAAATGTTATTTAATATCACCCACTTCCATTAATCGATGAGTAGTTTGGATGAATTCACAAGACCCCCCCTGAGTTCATAATTAATGATTTCCTAGTGTTAAATGGATAACGGTCACACATAATTTGGTTTTTATGTGGTTGGATATAGAAAAAACTCAACACCCTTTGATTGAAAGACCGCTTCAGGCCTCCCTTCATTTTTATAAGAAATAACAAATGGGATGGTAATCTCTATCTGACCATGGTTATTAGATTCTCGTGGTACTGGATGTATTGTTTACCTAATATATGTCTTCTAGATAGATTTTCTATAAAGATGTTTAGAAGGTTATGAATCATTTGAAGCCTCTCAATCATCTTTGGGTTTCGTCCTTTTACCTTTATTTCTACGAAAAACAATTTTCATAGAAACAGCAATATATATAACTTTTGTTAAACCCCCTAAGGGTATGAAGAATCTAATGATTTTCCATATCCTGCCTCTAATCCAATTGATGCATCTAATGGAGGTATGTTAATCAATAGTTTTTATGTCTCAATATCCATAAGATTCCACAATTTTTTTGATACCATTATATGTTTCTCATGCCTGACATAAGTGTTAGGAAAAGTTATTGATTTTTGAAGACATTTGAACTAGAAAGCACACCTATAATGGACAGAATTCCTCATAGCTAATTTCACCATCAATCCTGGTTGACAACACACTATTCTCGAATTCCATCATATAGATACATAGCTCATAATTTTATTGCTTACCATCAATAAAAAATGTTCCAGCTGGTGGGTTAAAAAAGGGAATGAAGCTAAATTCTCTTGATGTATTTAGTTCTCTCACCACAATATCAGGTTTAATATTCAAAGGATGAATCCTAGAGAGTCTCTATAAAAATGGGATAAACTGACCATTGGGGACTCTAACTAAATTCAACACTGAATATGTTGAATGGTGTGTAACAATCTATCCTCACAACACTTGAAATGGTTTTAATGTCTAAATGGAGCCTTACTATTGTGAAAATACAGTTGGGAATGAAATATTGATTCTAGTAAAAGGGTTTACAACCCAATGTATTTCCCCTCTACCAATTTTCCAACCAAAACAAAAGTCTCTGGCCTTACAACACAACTGGATTCACGGACTGGATGTAAGAAAATTCTTAGACACATGGCCTGGATGACGGCTACGTATACCATTTCATCAATATTAGACTGGAATTTATAACCCCAATGTTTCTAGTCACCTCCCTACAATGTGGGATAGTATTTGACTAAAATACCCTAGTTATCCACGTTTAGTGAAATAGTAGGACATCCAGAGGTGGTACCGTTATCTTTAATTAGTTCTAAAAAATCTTCCATCCCCACTCTTGAAAGAAAATATTTCATTTAATTCAGAAATTCTTTTTTTATTTTTAATAATTCATGATCCAATGGGGGAAGCTTTGGTGATGTTACCCAATTTTGTTACTGGTGGAATGAATTCATCTTATATCTCCATGATAATGGGAATCCCAGATAGGTTTAACTCATCCAAAATGAAGGTCCTGGTCTTCTTTCAAACCATTAGACTGGTCTGTTTGTGATGCACAAATTGTTGAATCATAACAATACAAACATGGATATACAACATGATCTTTCATATCTGGGGTACAACCACTATGGCGTATGATGCATCTAATAGGGGATGATCCCAAATTAGTATGAATACCCTTCATGGTGATGTTCATGAAATTTCAGTTAGAGTATTGAAGAAACCATGTCTTTTGAATGTATCTCTTATAATCCAGAATGTGGGCATCTTGAAAAATCACATGTCCATACAAAGGCAGATAGTGGCATCATGGATATTAACATTGTTATGGAATCACACCTTTCAACATATCTGGGAGGGCAATCTCAACAAAGTCTTAATAGTCTGGTCAAACAATTTTCCTCATTCGTTTTGAAGTGCTTTAGCTTTCTGAGTTGAGGTCATCACGTGCTCCATTTACTTCAAAATAATTTCCAAATTTTCCCAGCTATATTGGAATTTTTTCTTAAGAAATTTCAAATTTTAACTTAATGGTTTTTAAAAATTTGGCAATGGAAAATCTCTTCATAGCTCTTTTGACACTGTCATTCGTGTATGTCCTTCGACAAGGATCCATGAATAATTCCTTTGAAAAATTCCTTCAGCATAACCCCATATGTCAATTGTCATTACCATGAGGAATATTCAAGGGACCTACATGATAGAATAATGTAGTATAGATGGGTCTGTGAGCTACATAAATAGAGAAAAAAATATGATATACCGAGGGAAGAAAATTTCAAAGTAATGGGGATATTTGTAGACATTGATGGTCTACACGACAGACCTGCACGACATAGATGCACCACATAACTGTGCGAAAGATCTGTGCTTTAGATGTTCTCAGTTCCGAATTTACTCTCTAAAATCATTACCCATGATCTTTCCTCAAGAATCGACCCTCTATTCAATAAGATATAAAAATGAGGTGGGGGTGGTTGTTAACACTCCTTAAGAAGACAAAAAGATTGATAAGATGTCCTTCAAATATTTCAAGGTATCAAGAAGAATCTAATGAAAGTAAACAACATAAACTGAAAGGAACCTTTGTAGAGGATCTATGTAGAAAACCAACATATCATACCACCACAACCATAAAATCAGTGCACATGCTAATCATATAGCTTAGTGTGCATCCCCTATGGGACAGAACAATGCAGAGGAGCTATGCACAAGAAAAATAAGGAAATATGATTTCTATACCCCAACATGGATGGGGAACACTAAAGAGATACATGGCTGAACTGCACTGAAGAACTCTTTTCAACCAGCCCCCTCCTTGCCTATAAATAGGACCCTTGGGATCCCCATTTTTTGACTAAAAAAAGTAATAAGAACTCTTGAAGCTCCCATTTCTTTGCTCTTTTGCCCAGGTCCCCCAAATATTCTTTGTTATCTCTTTAAAAAAAGATAGAAGAGAGAATTATAAGTGATAAGAATGCATTACTTCCTTTCAGTGTTTCAAACACAAATCATTTTATTAAGGAACCTTATTATATAAATAAGATACCTATGCATGGAATATTCTTTAAGGACCTAGATGGGGATCTTCCAGAGACAGGAAAGTAAACCCAAGGTGATTACATTAAAATAATACATAAGTGTTGTCTTCTTGGTAGTAATTTTTTTATTGAATTGGATTAATCCTCTAATGTTGATAATTATATCTGTAATTTCTAAGACCTTCCTGACACACCAACGGGGCACACCTATGTGATATAACTACACGATAGAGCTACGCTGCATAGTTGTGCCTATAACCTTAACATACCACCTTGTTAACCCTATTCAACGAAACTCATGATAGGGTATCTCTTTCCTTGGTTCCCTTATCTTAAAGGGACTATGTTCAATCCACCACCAAAACCTCATGACTTATCAAACCTTCGGGAACAGAAACTCAACATGTCTCCCATTTTGGGTTTTATATCTACAGTTAGAGGATTCCCACCTTCATCTTCTAAGGGAGTCATGATCTCTCAGTTATTTATAGGTTTGTATATCTACATTAAAAGGGATTATTACACTAGATATAGTTTTGGTAATTTCCTAGTCTTGGAGTAAAGGGATGGGACATTGTCCTCCCCTTTTTGTCTCTAAGACTTGGAGCCTCTAGTTCCCAATAGGGAGTGTGAGGGTCACAGTTTCTTATATAATCTCAAAGGAAAAGTCCCCCTACTTTCTTGGGATCCACTAATCAAATACCTCCTGGAGTATGCCCCTAGTCTTTCTATCCGAGCTGAATGACCATCAATTCAATTCACATTGAAAGGTTCATTCCTCCTCACCCTCACCCACCATTGCCTCAGCTTCTTTGGTCATAACCACACCCTCTTCCATCAGTAAAACAGAAAGTGTGTGGTTTATGGAATCTTTCAAATCTTCATGTTTGTAACATGTAGAATGCCTCACATGGTCTTAGAAATTTTTTATGTTCCCAATATCCACACAATCAACCAGTTTTTTGAAATATGATAATTTTTATTCCAACATTAATTGGGATATGTAGGAAGCCTTCATCCAGGGCCCGAGATCACTGGAAATCCTCTTCATGAATCCAACCCTAATATCCTTAATTTGAGAATCCTCCTTAGGAGTAAGTTCCAAATTATTCCCCCTAAATCTCTATGAGTAAATTCATTCCTCAGGAACCTTGTTACATGGTCATCCATTTTAGGGGTAATCCACAACCTATTTCACTCAACGAGCCATACCCCCCGTGAGACTTACCAAACATCATGGGATTTGATTCCTATCATATTGGTATACATAAGAATCCTTTCCCTAATGGTCAAACCCAAAATTCCAAATAATCCTTTTTCAACCATGGACATATTCCCAATAACGTCAAATCCAATTTGGAAACTCATATCCTTTACGGGTTCCTTGGGTTGCTTAGACATATGACCCAATAAAAGCTTTGACTATGAAACTTATTCTTAGTTTTCTTTACCACATGACATTAAGCTATACAGTTAGGACCTTATAACATGAACATAAACATTATGATGTGTCCCATTAACCATCATCGAACAACAAGGGTTGTGATTCCTTTCACAAGGATATGTATATACCCTTTTATGGGTATGATCCCAACATCAAAACAAACATTCGTCTCTCTTGATGACAATATTTTCAAAAGTTCCCCACTAAGTGGATTAAAAACTGATATTATCTTAACAACAATTAAAATAATCTCTTAATATTATAAGAGTGGATAACATTGATGGAGAACCTCAAATAAAAAATAGATTATTCTAAATTTCACACATGATAAAAATTGATATAAAATTACAAGGGAGACATACATTATACCTGGTAAATAAATAAGGATTCATTAAAATATCTAAAATTTATATGTGTTTCCCGAAGTAAGAAATAATTCCCCCCCAAAATGGTGCGATGAGCCCATCCTCCCATCCACTTAACCAATGTGAGTTCTTAAGTATTGTGGGTCCAAAGCTAACAAAAAAATTCCTGTGGATAGAAGGTCTCTGTGTATACAGAACCTTTAGACTTTTTTGGTTCAATAAATAAATACAGTAGAAACCATCTGAAAATAGTGATTCCTAATTAGGAAGCCAATTTTTTGGGAGAAACAAGGGATGAACCTGTTAGTCAACACATTGCTAGACTAATCAAGGAGTGTCAGCACAAAGGGGCCCATAGTACGTATGAGCTACAACAGAGAAGGTTGAAGTCATCTAGGCACGGATAAAGACAAAAAAGAGTTTTTATAAATCATATGATGATTTGAGACATGTGATTTTATAGTTCGAGTAAGCAGACCATGTGTTCCTATGAGTTTCAACTAGATATGGATTATAGGGATTTTTCCTTAGTAGTAAGCTATCTATGAGTTTAATTAGCCATTTCTAGATACAACATAGAGTTGGAAAGGTGGAATACCACTTATCTCTACCAATATAGTTTGACCAGGTACATGACATCTTCCACGTGTCGCAGTAGAGGAGGTACATACATGACCCATCGTATGTTATCAATTGAGGCGAGCTAGATATCGATGATGGAGAAAACATTGTTGAGTACCTGGTAAATATCATGGATCAGTAGGAGAGGATCCTTCATTGGTGATCAATTACTTTAGTGCATGTCTGGTGGTAGCACAAGAATCATTAAAAAATAACATGGGGACATGAGACTCATATTCTTTCTTATTAACAATAATTTTTTCCCTTGTTTTTATATTTTTGGGGATGTAAATCCCCATGGTGTGGAGAATTTAATGTCTTATATTTGCCTTGTATTATTTTTGGATATTATATGGAATAATATGGATTCAATGTGATTAAAAGAGATTCTATCCCAAGTCCTAGGTTTCCCAAAATAAATCATTAAATAATATTAAATATAATAAATGGCACAAGTTCAAGGTTTTCTACAAAAAAGTGGAATGAATTATAAATGGGTTCTCAGATCAGAAATATAAGGGAACCATTTCGGTCAAAATGTGAGGTCTTTTATAGAAATGATATAAAATTATTCAGAACATGATGTTTTTAGAAAATCCATCGTGGTCACGAAAATAAATAAAATATTTAGATAAAATTATTTTTATTCAATTTGTTGACACAACAATCAAGAAGATATTTATATAGATCATTATTCCATAATTCATGGGTCATTTGCATTGCCTTGGTGATGTTAGAGAACCCTTAGAGGGACTGTTGGAGAATTATATTAGGTGAAAATCATGATATCTTGGATCTACGATCGATGCACACTTGATTTTATGAATTTCACCAATGAACATGATAAAATTATTTGTTCATCAGCAGTCGATCCCATTATATGTAGGGAATGGGTTTTTATTTTTTATTCCTTGTTTTTTATTTTTGCGATGAACATGAATCAATAAATGGACATATTGATCTTTGGTTTAATTGTCATGAAATATGGTCTTATTTGTGGGGATTTAATTGGATATTAATCTTTGTGATTTGATTATTTCAATTTTCATTCAAACAATAATGGATTGAAATCGACACGATCGTCAATCAAAGTTCATTCCTCCAATCAGTTCATGTGCTTTCCCCCCATTCATCATTCATCATGGGAATTATTTGTTTGGACCCCTTCTGGACAAATCCTGACCAATTAATCATTTGAAATATTATTTTTTGGTGAAATGATCCAAAATCCAATATTCATGATCAAAATGACCTGACAATGGTGTGAAAGTGTAAGTAGTGATGAATCAGATGACTGTGGATACCCAATTTCAGGTTTTTATGTTCTTTAGTGAAAAAAATTAATAATAGTTAGATATATTTTATGAGTGTATTTTATGGCCGTAATATGTTTTTTTCAATGGAGTGACATGAAAAAATCATTCCATTGTGTTTTTATGCATGTTGTGGCTGGATTGGAGGCTAGAGCGATAGAGTAGACAACTAGAGTAAAGATTTTGGATTCTAGGAAATCCCACAAAATTAGTCATGTATGTCAGATATACATTCCATGTGGGCCCCCTATGCAGTGTCTAGTGCTTTCAGATGGAGATAAGTATCACATGATGAGTGAATTTTCCTTAATTGCATGTGACCTTTCCCCAGAGACTCTCCATGTACCTCGAAGTGTACACAGATATAGGGTGTATTACACGGGATGTATACATGTTGTGTACTCCAACACACTGACCTGGGTTGGACCATGAACATGGGATAATCCATTTATTGGTATATGAACATTTGTGCACGAGATGAAGATATGTACTAAAACACATGTAGACTACATGGGAAACCTACACGTTGTTTAGTGCTAAAGAGACAGAGCTAGATGGAATGTGCTATTTATATGGGTAGGACGTAGTGTTATGGTAAAAAACATGTAACCCATATTATATTCCCTCTAATATTTCATACATGGCTTGGATATCTTTTCCTGTATATAATTTACATGTTTTTAAAGGTATACTCCCCTTATCCTTTCTGTGAAGGTCGGTGTAGAATCATTTTCTATTCCTTAGACTAAAATATATTTAGAAGGATATCCTAGATATATTCATTGGAATCCCTTCAAGAGTACCATAGTGAGAACTTCTATTAATCTTTATTCCCAAGGTGGAGTTATTAGTATCACTGTTAAAAAAACTATGTAGGCATCAATCATATTCTTAGTGAGTTAATTCAGATTCAGTTGTTGGTATCACCAAATTTTTTTGTAAGTAATCCTCATCCATGTATTATATTATCTTTGGAATAACATCATGTTATTTCTCATGAAGATACCCAACGAGCAGTATTTCTTAGATAAACGTCCACATTTATATCAGACTTATGAGTGTGTTCTCTTATATGAATGATTTGTAGAATCTTCGAGCTACAATCCTAGGGATATTATACTATAGTTGTGTCTTATCTTCAGACTTTTTGGTTTTTTTGAGTTTATCTAAATAATCTTGTTTTATGTGATATAGACATCTTCCTATGAAGTGATTAATTCATTTACTTTTTTGTATGGTTTTTGGATTTAGTATATCCAATGAAGTATTTTTATTCTCAACCATGAAAAATATTACCCCACACATGTAATGTATTGTGCAGAAGCTCGACCTTTCAACCAAGTGCTAGGCAGACCAGGACTAGACATTTCTTAGTGATATTGAATAGGCCTAGGTGTGTTTTTTTCAGTTTTCAAATAGTTTTACTAGTACTAAATTTTAGGTTGGACATGTTTTACTATGTATTTATAGTGGTCCGGTATTTTTATCTATTTACTTTATTTTACTTCATGTCTTACTCTAGTTACAAGATCATATGTCTCCATGAAAGTTTGTTTAGTTGTTTTTAATTTCTACACTATATATGATTGGATATGTTTGTGTATAGGTATATAGGATAAGGCCTCCCATGTTAGTGATATTCCTTATCTGTGCTAGTCACAAACCCATGGCCTATTAGAGGGGGGCATGTGGAGTTATGACTTATGGACCTCTATGATGGGTCATAACCCATAATATCTACCTATAAAAAATTATAGGATTTTATTTTATACTTATCATCAAATTATATCACAGGTTTACGCTCTATAATTTATATTTTCATAAATATAGTTTCTATGGTTTCAACTAAACTTGCTCTGATGCTAACTTTAGTAACCTGACCCAAGTAGCATAGTAAAAGTTCATTGATTTATTACTTTGGTATAAGTATAGGATTAAAATTCAAAAGGAATGATTTTTTAGTTTTATAAAGAAGATATGTACATGATAACCATTATACTTTGCGAGTATAATGTGAATAAAATATCTAACAAAGTAAAATTATCAACATCATTGTAATGTCATTTAAATAATTCATTTTCATATCACAGGGAAAGGACAAAATAAGGTTGATATCAGATGCTCTGTATGGTATAGTATAATATAATATAGTAGAAATCAATGATGAATAATCGTTATTGAAAGGTAAATGACTGAAACACATTGTAATTAATCAATAACACAAGTATAATATTTAATGAATTAAATATTTTCTAATAATTACACATAAATAATCACATGATCTTGAAACATGACCATGGATATAATAAATAATCAAATAATAACATGTAATATCAATAATTAAGGAATTCATATTGTTGTACATTTGAACAATCAATACCAATCTTCAATATAATTACCTTCAAGATCTATCTTCAAGAGAGTTTATGTGTGTGGGAAGAAACCCCACTAATTTGGCCTATAAATTTTCCCATCTAGACTACCAATGGATCAACGAGATTACATTAACCAATCACCATCCCATGTACTTAATTTCAAAAATATTCCTCATATATCAAAGAATCAATTCAAATCCAAAAAAATATCCTTATCCAATATCCGAATTGATCAATGAATATAACTTTATCAACATTTCCCCAGTAGATAATATAAAATTCAATGTAAAATCAATATGTTAAAATGTTATAAAATTTAGGAAATAATCGTAACCATCATACAAGAATATATAAATTCAAGGGAAATATAATTTATAATGAAAATGATTAAATAAAAGTTATTGTGTTTATACAATGTAAACAATCAAAAAAGGAATAGAGATTGTACATTATGTTTTACCACTAGGTAATTTCTATATCAATTCCAGTTGGTTTAAATAATTTAAATTGGAACATAAAATACCATGAAGTATGAATGAATCATGATATTTCAGGTCAAATATGTAATATATACAATAAATAAATGATAATTTTTTCATAAAAAAATAAGCCTCATTAGAACGTAAATTGAGACGAAATCCCTTTCCGTAAAATTAATATTATTAGAACTCTCATTAACCTCATGTATAATGCTTTTTAGATTTCTATTAACATATAAATAATCAATTTTAATATTTATAATATCATATATGATCCTTTTATAATATATTTTATAATCTATCAATTAATTATCATTCATTATTTTAATTGATTTGGGTGTTAATTGCCTCGTTTTTCATGTATAATGTGTTAGATTTTTTTTCATGAGAACCAAATATTTTTACTTTGATTACATGAATGTACAGTTTTTATATATTGTTCATTGTTCTTCAAGACTATAATATAATAATGTCCTCAAATATTTGTTGCATTAATAAGGTCATGACGGATCCCTGCTATGACGAGAACCTTGAAATGATATAAAAAAATTCTTAAATAAAGTTCTATGGATGGATGACATACTATGAAATGACACATAGTATAAATATAGTCATGTGCGAGTACTCGTAAGAATATGAGATTCTCTCTCATGGAGTTCGCACTGGGTGAACTCCATGATGAGAGATTATGAGAACAGACCCTCCAATAGTAATACCACATGTCCTGGTGTTATCAGACATTGCTATCTACAAGTGTGTGTAATGGTTCTTCGTTTGGAAGATTATCATTAACTCATTTCATGACTCACACACTTAGATTTTATGATGAAAATTGTCATGAATACAGTTGGTGGAAAGTAGGGTATGTTGGGGGCATCACGAAAGACATGTTGTTAATGTATATGTCAAGGATTGATTAGTCCCTTCAATATTTATGGAAGTAGATATCTCGGGCCCTTTGATTGAAATAGAACTGTCGCACAAATTCCATGGACATGGTGTAACAAAAATATTATTTCTAGAAGTCAAAAAATGACGGAACAAGCATATAGGTTTATGAAACTGCACTGAAACCAGCTTGATGAGATATTGAAAAAAACTGATTAAATTACACTGTAAGTGTTCGTATGATGTGAAATGTCAATATGGCATCAACTTCTTTCTCTAGGGTTCCTTGACCCATTGCTAGACTGTAATCTTGGACTTTAGGCAATCCCCCTTAATGCCAACAAGAAAGAGGCCTAGAGGTTCACACACTAAGTGTATCCAAGTATCTCAAGTAGAATAAAGATTATTCCCCTATGTGGTTTAATAATTATTCCAGGATGCCTAAATCATTTTAATGTTGGAGTAAGAATAAAATGAAATCAAGATATACACTCCATGTACATTAGATGTACACACCATGTTGTTCTCATTTTGGAAAGAGAATGAAAAAAGGTATACACACCGTGTACATTGAATGTACAAGTCATATAGTTTTCCTTTTGGAAAGGAAATGAAAAACGAGTACAAACTGTGTATTAATGATTACACGCCATGTAGTTTTTATTACCGGGATTTTGAGGAAAAAATATCATTTTATTAAATGATAATTATTATAATCAGTGTTGGGGCATGTCAAGGAATTAGTGATTCGACATGGGGATTATCAATAAGAGTAAATGAAATAAATATAATGTGTAACACAATTACTTGTTGTCATAAATCTATAACCTCGAACCATATTATAAATACCCGCACAACCCTAACGAATTTCCCTAACCATTGGGCACATCAATTCTAGGGAATTATCTCAAGGCCGAAAGAACTCCTTACTCCATGAACACTCGTAAGACTGAGAGAAATCCTCCTTCAATAGATCAAGGTTATTTAAGGCATAAAATGCAAGAAAAGTATTCTCCATGGTAGCAACTATATATTCCTTTGGCGATGTCCAAAGATACGTGGTGTACTAGTAGATCACCACTAGAGGAAGTCTACACTGGGATTCTACAATGCAACGACGAATCACATCAGAAATATCATGGAAGAAAGAATGCCACAAAAGTTACTTATTTTCCATCAATTAAATTAATTATAATCAACCTGTAATGATCCTCCTTTGTGGTAACAGGACTATTATTCTTCGTTGTATATTTTTGTGATTCAATCCGTGGAGTCTGGTGTTTATCGTTATATAGATCCCAGATTGACCATTGCTAATGATAATAAGTCAAGAGGGAATATCCACCAATGAGCTTCCACAGCCCCCAGGACTTATACATTGTATCAGAGGGGTCACAACGTTGATTATTTTTATTTATTTTCCATTGATAATTTATGCATTTATATTTGATTGAATTCAAGATAAATTTTTCAATAAAACTGAATGAACGATATATGTTCTTACTCTTTCATTTCTCGATTCACATCACAGAAACAAACATTCAATTTTAATTCTGATTAAAATTAAAATGATGAACTTATATAGAGGAGCCGCTCATTCTGTATGTACAACATAAAAATAAACTTCATGTAGTGAAAATTACGCGCCATGTACTTAGGTTCAATGAACCAATACTGGTCTACAAAACCACACCATGTGAATTAAGCATACCTATGTTTTTTAATACACCATGTTGACCAGAACTGAATGACATGTGGAAACCGGAATACATGGCATGTATGTTGAATCAACATGCTGGGTAGTCCGATCCATCCCAACTTAAACCATGTACAAGGAGAAGTCGTGTAATTGCGTACATGGTATTGCTAGGCGAGTAACCGCATAGAAAAAAAGTACATACTGTGTTTGGTTAATCTACATGCCCTTTACTCAAAAATTTCTAAATTAAAGAAAACATTCCAAATCCCCCGACTTGTACTTTGGATAAAGGGTGATATTCGATACAGACTGCGTAATATAGCATACACATAGTGTACTTTCCTAAAATGGAATTTCACTAGGTTTCATCCAAAGTAAAAAAGACACATATAAGGAATCTGGATGAGGAGAATCTCAATGAAATTCTGAAAGGAATTTAAGATAAACAATTTATTAATTATTTGATCATAATTAATTGAATTCAAGAATGAATTATCTTGAATAAAAGAATGATTAATAGAATTTGAATACTAAATATGCGTAAATGTCATTGCAATCTATAGATGATCATGAGTTATACCAATAACCCTTTGTGTTTGTAAGGTTTCATTTAAATTTATTTAATTTAAATTCGTTGGCCTGTGAGCCTTATTCCAATAAAATGTAGGGCCTGCATGCCCATGGTTTCTTTAATGTAATCCCCATGTAATGGAGGATCTCCCAAGCCAGAGGAGATGGTTCAAAATCCGAAGCTGAGGCGAAACCAACATAAGACGACACAAAGATGGATATGTGGGAGCTAGAAAACATGAACCATCAGGTTCAAGGTTATTTTCCATATGTCAGGGTTTGATTATCAAAATTGTTAGATAAGCTAACCAATTGAATCTCATGATCATGCCATATTCTTTTATTTCTGTCTGTTTTCATAGTTTATTTATTATGTATGTTTTGTCGCGATCACATAGTTAATGAAATAATTAAGCATGCAAAGATGGAATAAAATAAAAACCAGACTATGTGTAAACATTATCAAAACATGGTTAATAAATTAAGAAATCATCACATAATATTAGTAAGCATGCGATAATGTGAAACTACCCATAAATGATTAAAATCCCTCAAATACCATATTATGTCAGACCAAGACATCCGTTACTTGATTAAGGGAATGACTCAATAAAATTTTGTGTTTAACCAACCCTTGTTAGGACACTTACTTTTACAAAGGAAGCTCTTATGAATGATTTGGGTTGGCTTAATCATTTTAGATCAAGATGAGTATCCCTTACTAGACTTGTTTTAAAATGGAGGCAAGTGTTGAGGAAATCCAAGCTAGGATTTCAGGATTGGGGAGTCCACTCAATAGATCAATGAATAGTATGCTCACAGTTGGTAAAGACTTGCATACCTAAATACCTTTAAATAGCTTGACCAACCCTTTTTCAGGTTATACGAAGGGGAAAATGAATCCTTGCCACTAGAATGTCATGGAAACTACGAATTTGAAGTTCAATAGTGGGGGCCATTGGGACCTAAAAACATAGTGGGAGAATTAATAAATTCATTTATTATTTTTTCATAAATTGTAATAAAATGGAACCAATAAATCTACTCTTTTAATTTGTAGAATCAATATGAAAATCTTGTCAACCACATTTTCCCTGCGATCAATTCAGGATAAAGACAATATCCTCACTGGTAGTAACTTTTAGGAATGGTTTAGGGGCCATCGGGATATCATACTCTATGAATGAAAGTTTTATATTCTTGAGTCCTCACTTCCTGATTCGCCTTCCCAAGGGGTGACTGATGAAGATTTCATAGTCTATGATCTACATTTGAACGATGCACTCAATTTTCAATGTTTGAAACTATCATCAATGTCTCGTGAGCTCATGAAGTCTCATGATGACATGGATGCCTATAACATGATTGAGAAACTATGTGGTCTATACAAGGAGAGAAAAATACATGAGATGATTGAGATCTCCAAGTCCCTATTTCATAGCATGCTTGGAGAGGGTTCCCTAGCTAGGCCTCATGTAGTCTTGCTCATTGGCTACATTGAGTACTTGGAGGTTATATGGTTTAAAATCCCTGAATAACTGGGTACCGATGTCATTCTTGCATCACCCCCAGATTTTCTATCTCTTTATTGTAAATATCAATACGAACAACATTGAGAAGTCTCTATCTGATCTCGTTATCCTCACTCTCCATGTGGACAATGATATGAAGCGTGAAAATCCTTCTATCCTTATGGTGAATAAAAGGAAAGGGAAGTCAAAGAGATTTAATCCCAAAGCTTCTCCAAGGCCTTCCAAGAAAAGGAAGATCAAATGGGAGGCAAGAGAATAGGAGGCCGTTTTTTTTCATGTGGAAAGAAGGGCCACTGGTAGAAAAATGACACCCAATCAAGGATGAAAGGGGAAGCTTCAGGTGCATTTGTTATCAAATTAAATCTATCTACTTCTACCTATTGGGTATTAGATACTACTCGTGTGCTCAAATTTGTATCCATATACAAAAACCAAGATGATTAAGAATGATTTATCAAGGTGAGGTGAATCTACGAGCAGGCAACGGAGCCAGACTCGCTGTTGTAGTTATTGGAGACTTCAACCTCACATTACATACTAGGATGGTCTTGGTATTAAAGAAATGTTATTATGTACCCTCTATAACCCAAAAAAATATTTCAGTATCCATATTATATACTGATGGACACATCTTCATGTTTTTAAATGAATTTTTCTACTTTTATAAAGATAACATTTGTTTTGTAAGGGCACATTTATATAACAAACATTATGTGTTAGACTAAAAAAAAGTAATTGAAATTGATGAAAAAGTTAATTCACATGACTCAAACCTCACCCATCTTGAGCATCATCGGCTAGGTCATGTCAATGAGAATATTTTGAAAAAATTACATCATGATGGTTATTTAGATTCTTTGAACTAAAACCAATTGGTGTATTTCATGCATGTCTACATAGAAAAACGACCAAAGCCCCATTTAGTGAGAAATGTGAAAAGGATAAATATCTTCTAGAATTAGTTCACACAGATTTGTGTGGACCATTTCTATTTGAATCAAGGGTTTGGTTCTTGTACTTCATAACTTTTAAAAATTATTTTTGTAGATATGGATATATTTACATAATCAGGCATAAGTTAGATTCTTTTGATTGGTTCAAATAATACAAGAATGAAGATGAGGACCAACTTGGTAGGAATATAAAGAAACTCTTCTTAGATAGAGGAGGATAATATCTTAATCATGACATCATTGATTTCTTATGTGAGTTTGGGATTCTTTCTCAAGTAACTCCTTCTGACACCCCTTAGTGGAATAGTGTATGTGAAAGGAGGAACCACGCCTTTATGGAAATAGTGATATCTATGATGAGTCATGAGAGTCTTCCATTCTCCTTTTGGGGATATGCACTAGAAACAAAAACACACATATTAAACCAAGTACAAACTAAATTGATAAATGGTATTCCATATGAGTTATGGAGTGGACGCAATTCCATGTTATCAAATTTAAATGTTTGGGTTAGGGAAGTATTTTTAAGGCCTCTTCAGGTAACAAACATTTCACCGTGAGGATCAAAGTGTACCTTTATAGGATATTCCAAAGAAACACGGAGATATTACCTATTTAAACCCTCAGATAAAAAGGTTAAAGTGGCAAGACACACCATATTCCTTGAGAGGGGGCACATCACTAAAAGATATATTATGAGAGATATGGAAGTTGATGATGTTGAGGCTCAAGACACACAAGAGTTGGTACAAGAATAGATTCCAAAAATCCCTAGGAAATAAAAATATATTCCAGAGACACAAGAACTTTAAAGGAGCATGATAGAGGTGAGAGAACCAGAATAATATGGTTTTCATGTCACCGAGGATGGTAACTCATTATTGGTTGACAATGATGATCCTCTTACATACAAGGAAGAAGTTGAAGGCACATACATTTCCATGTGGCAAGAAGCCATGAATTCTGTAATACATTCCATATACCAAAACCAAGTCTAGATTTTGGTAGATCCTCTAGTTGATGTAAAGATAGTTGGTAATAAATGGGTATTCAAGAATAAACTGGACATAGCTGGACAAGTCGACACCAACAACGAATGACTGGTAACAAAATGTTTTAGACAACAACAAGGAATTTAATATGATTAAACCATTTCAATGGTTGCAATGCTGATATCCATCAGAATCCAATTAGTCATTTTTGCTTACCATGACTCTGAAATTTGGAAAATGGATGTCAAAATATAATTCCTTAATGAGAACCACAATAAAGATGTCTATATGACACAACCTGAAGGGTTTGTGACTCCAAAGTATTCCAACAAGGTATGCATGTTCTAGAAATCAATTTATGCATTAAAGAATGCATCAAGGTTATGGAATATTCATTTTGATGAAGCTATAACAGAATTTATCTTTTTTAAGAATGAATGTGAGCCTTGTGTCTAAAAAAATACTATGATGAAGTGTAGTAATTTTTCTAACTGTATATGTTGATGAAAAATTACTAATTGGAAACTATGTACATTTATTACAGTCAGTTATGGAATGGTTGGATAAATTATTTTCTATTAAGGACTTGGGTGAGGAAACATATATTCTTGGGATCAAGATCCATTGTTATAGATCCAACAAAATTTTCGGCCTATGTAAAAGTACATACATTAATAGGAAACTGAAGAGATTCAGTATGGAATAGTGTAAGAGGGTACTGTTGCCAGTGTCACATGTCATTCATCTTTCTAAGAAAATATGTCCTCAAACACATGAGGAAATAATGAAAATGTCAAGCACCCGTTACACATCCACGATTCGGTCAGTCATATATGATATGATATATACAAGGAAAGATGTTTATTACTTATTAAGTGTGGTAGGAAAATAAGAAGCTGATCCAGGAGACTGCCATTAGATGGAAGTCAGAAATATCCTTAATTATCTAAATAATACTAAGGATATGTTCCTGGTATATAGAGGAGATGAGGAACTAGTTATCATAGTACATGTAGATTCTAGTTTCTAGACTGATCAAGATAACAGAAAGTCACAGACTGGATACATCTTTAGTTTGAATGGAAGTACAGTGGGCTAGAAGAGCACAAAGCAAGGTGTGTTCACAGATTCTACAGTAGTGTCTGAGTATATTGCAATTTCTAAGGCAACTAAAGAAGCAGTATGGTTTCGAAGCTTCATCTAAGAGATGGATGTTGTACCTAGCAGTAAAGATACTATCAAACTCTATTTTGATAATACTACAGAGGTGGCACTTGCAAAATAGTCAAGGTTACATTAGTGGACAAAGCACATACTTCAGAACTATAATCACTTGAGATATTTTTATCAGAGAGGTGAAGTTGCAGTGAGCAATATTTCCCTGGAAGACAACGTGGCATACCCATTGAATAAACATTTGACTCAACAGAAACATGATCATCAAGTGAGGTCTAGAGGACTTAAAGTTATAGGTAGTTGGCTCTAGTCCAAGTGGAAGTTTTTTAGAGTTTGTGTCCTAAGAACTAACTGTTTTTTACTTTGATTACATGAATGTACACTAATTATATATTGTTCATTGTTCTGAATGACTATAATATAATAATTTCTTGGAATATTTTTGGCATTAATAAGGTCATAGAATATCCCCACTATGATGACAACCTTGAAATGCTATGACAATATTCTTAAATAATGTTCTACGGTTGGATGTCATACTATGATAGGAAAAATAGTATACATACCATCATGTGCGAGTACTTGTAAGAAGACGAGACTCTCTCTCATGGAGTTCACACTTGGTAATCTCTAAGATGGGAGATTATGAGAACATACCCGCCAGTAGTAATTCTACATGTCTTGTTGTTATCGAACATTGCTATCTACGAGCATGTGTAATGGTCCTTAGACTGGAAGATTATCATTAACTCATGTCATGACTCACACACTTAGATTTTGCTGAAAAAAAACCGTTATGAAGACAGTTGGTGGGAATTAGGGTACATTCGGTGCGTAAAAAATGACATGTTGTTAATGGATAAGTCAAGGAAGGATTTGTCCCTCCCATATTTATAGAAGTAAATATTTCGGTCCCTTGAATATAAATAGAACTGTCGCCCAAATTTCATGGCCATGGTGTAACGAAATGTTTATTTCTGGAAGTCAAAGAATGATAGATCAATCATATTGGTTTATGACACTACCATGAAACCTTATTGATGAGATATTAAGACAAAGGGATTAAATTAAATGATAAGTGATCGTATGAGGTGACACATCAATGCAGTGTAAACTTCTTTCTCTTGGGTTCCTTGACCCATTACTAGATAGTAATCTTGAACATTAGGCAAACCCACGTAATGCCAATGAGAAAGAGGCCTAGAGGGTCACACACTATGTGTATCCAAGTATCTCAAGTAGAATAAATATTATTCCCATAAGAGTTTTAATAATTATTCAAGGAAGACTAAATCCATTTAATATTAGAGGAATAATAAAATGAAAACCATATATACACGCCGTTGACATTGAATGTACACACCGTGTAGTTTCTATTTTGGAATGAAAATGAAAACAACTTATACACACCATGTAAATTGAATATAAACACCATGTAGTTTTTATTTTGGGAAGGAAATAGAAAACGAGTACATGCCATGTATTAATGATTACACGCAATGTAGTTTTTCAAGACAAGATTTGGGGGAAATAATATACATTTATTAAATGATATTTATTTTAATCAGTGTGGGTGCTTGTCATGGAATTAATGATTTGACATCGGGGTTTTCAATAAGAGTTAATGAAATAAATAAAACGTGTAACACATTTATTTATTGTCATAACTTTATATCCTCAAACCCGATTATAAATATCCTCACAACCCCAAAACTTTTCCCTAATTATGGTGCACAATAATTATGAAGAATTCCATCAAGGCCGAAAGAACTACTTCCTCCAAGAATGATCTGAAGACCGAGAGAGACCCTCCTCCATCAGATCATGGCGATCTAAGGAATATAGTGCAAGAAAAGGCTTCTCAACGCTAGAACCCAAAGATTCCTTTGGCGATGTCCATAGATACATGGTGCATGTGTGGATCACCACTGGAGGAATTTTACAGATGGTTTCTATAATGCAACGACGAATCACATCAGAACATGATCAGAAATATCAATAAAGAAAGAATGATTTGAAGGGTACTTCTTGTAAATTAATTAAATTAATTATAATCAAACTATGATGATCCTTATTTGTGGTTCTGAGACTATTATTTTTCTTTGTCTATTTCTGTGATTCGATCCGTGGAGTCTGGCGTTTATCATCCTATTGATCCTGGATTGATCATTGCTAATGAAAAAAAGTCAAGTGGTCACATCCACCCACGAGCTTCCAATACACCAGAGACCAACCTAATGGTTTTAGAAAAAAATATGCCTCATTGAAAGGGTGGAGGTATGTGTTATATAATAATTAAATAATCATAAATAAATAATAAATTTCATATATATCACATATAAGTAGAATTTTTATCATTATTCCAAACCTTGCAATAAGTCAATGGAAAAAATGAACGACATCAGTTCACAAGATGATCATTGGACAAATTTATTCATAAATTAAGTCCTCTAAAATTATGGGAGGGAAGTTGAGAAGTGATTTTGGTATAGCTAGGTTGAGCCAAATTCCTTGGGAGGTTTGACTAAGTGGGTAGATAGAATTTCCTTTTATAATTGTGATGGAATGATATTCTTGAAAATATCAAAGAGTATTCACTATTGGGATGTATTCCTTATCTCATGTTCCATCAAAATTTAAAAATAAATGACTTTAAGAGAACTATGGATAATAAAAGATACAAAATAGTAAATTAATCACATTATTGTAATTTTATTCCTTATGTTCTATATTCTTATTTTATCTTTTTGGGTTTTATTATGGTAATCATTTTTGTAACCTAAGTATATATTTTGTAATATGAAAATTAAATGATCCATTATTTATAATTTTTCCAAAAAATTCATAATATTATATCTCATTTATAAAATAAAAATCATATTTTTTTGGAAAATAATTTTAACACAAGCGCAAGTAATCCAAAAAAACTATACTTTAACCCTTATCATGTTAACAAAGTTTTTACTATTTACGTGTCAATAGGTTCATTATAGAAGATAAATTGGTCCAATAATGGACAATATTTTATATTTTTTAACATTATAAAATTACATTGAATGATACTGTTTTTATGTCATTCTAAAGCATTTAATTAAATATCATTTATAATAAAATAATAATATTGTCAATTTTTACATTATTTGGTTAATTTGGATTTATAAATATCAATACATTTATGGATTTAAAATATATTATTTATAAAAAATATTTTAAAAAGGATTA
The DNA here is from genome assembly GCA_963277665.1 of Viscum album. Lineage (NCBI taxonomy): Eukaryota > Viridiplantae > Streptophyta > Magnoliopsida > Santalales > Viscaceae > Viscum > Viscum album. The sequence continues at coordinate 422,090,881 of OY728166.1, read as the reverse complement.
ATTATATACATAATTAATGTAATTCAATAATTCAATAAAATTTTCTTCAATTATAATATTTTTAGTATCGTTAATTTTAGTTAATTATTAACTAAATAATTATTATGTTAGCATTTGTTAAACATTTTTTGTAATTAATTAATATTTGAAAAAATAAAATAAACTATAATGATTTAAAAAATAATTTAGTGTTCAAAAAGATACATAGAAACAAACATATGTTATACTTTCCCCTTTCCCAAATATTTATAGAAATTAAAAATATGAAAAGAATCTTTTATTTCTTTTTCATTACATATCTTATTATATGAGCCAATTTCATGGAATAATATCCCCATAACTTATAACAATATTTAATAATGTTTTAATGATATAAATATGTCTATAAAACTGGTGTTGGATAGGTTTCAATTTTATTTTACAGAATTTATTCAGTGTTTAACCACTGAGTATGCTCATTTTTACCATAATCACTATAACTAATTTGAAATTTTTTCACAAAATATTAATGATAAAAATTAATTTAATTCTGTTATAAATCATAAATTATTATAACTCAAAATATGGAATCCATTTTTGATAATTTTATTTATATAAGTGGATAAAATTAATTTAAAGTCCTACAGACGTAATGAGAAAGCATGTTTTTAATGTGAAAATGATCAAATGTTTCATATGTTTTCATATCTAAATTAAATATAAATATGATTTAAATGAAATACATTGTTTTAATAGTTATGTTATTTAAATTATTCATCTTTTAAAAAATTTCAAAAATAATATAACATTAAAAATTGTTAAAACAAAAAGACAGTTTCCAATTATAACACTGTACTTTTCGCTATTCATTAAAAAATTAATCCCCTTTGAAAAATATCAATAATTCCCCATAATATTGTTTTTAAATTAATATTTAAAAATTTAATTTATTTTATTAAAACCAAATTAATAAAATTGTAAATATATGGTTTTAAAACAGGTGCACCGTTACATGGTGAAAAAACTACCATTAGAATAATACTGTTTTTATGCAAACAATTATTATTTTTATCTTATCTATATCAACTATATTTGATGAAATAAATATAAAATAATTTCATATATAATATATAAATTCAGTTTTCATCATCCATTAATAGTAATTAATTAATTATTTTATGATAAAATGCATTTTACACATAAGAAATGTTTTTTTATAAAAATATTTTTTTTATTATTTTTTTATAATTATCTCTAAATAATGGTAAAAAATAAATTAAAACATATATTTTATTAAGTTATTTAATCAAATTTATAACCACAAATTTAATGTACAGGTGATAATTCTCATTTTAAATAAAAATATTAATAGTTTTGATAAAATATAGTCTTTCGTGTAATACAAGCCATCCATGAAAGTTATTTTTGAGTGTAATGAAAGCTAACCCAATATTATTTTTATTTAAATATAATAAATATGTTAATTTTATTGAAAATATTTAAATGTGCTATCAATTATTAGGATATTATATTACCATATACTACGGGTGATGCATTTTATGCATGTTTTTGAATAAAATGTTATTCTTTTAGAATTTAGAGGCGTTGCCAATTTTCATTAAAAAATTAAAACAAAATATAAGAAAATTAATCCGAAATTAAATCTTTAGAACATTTAAGGAAAGGTTTTAAGTAAAAGGTGTCCCTTATATCGAGTCTGATTTAGCATATATATTCCTTATTTTCTTAATAATAAACCTATATTAAGGATTTTATTATTTAAGAACCTTTTTTATGTTTATTAATAAATTTATTTTTATATTTTACCATTATATACTCAATTATTTAATAATTTAATTTCAAATTTAATGTTTAAAGGTATTCAGATTATAATTCCTAAATAACATTGGTATATTAATACGATAAAAAAGTTCACTAATAAAACATAAAAAAATAAAGAAATAATAATTATTTTTATACAAGAAATATATTTTTGAAACCAATAATGAATTACGGTAATAAAAAATAAAAAACTCTATGATCATGGAGACGATTGGCCATACGTATTTATGGATAATGATTCCATTTTTCAAAGATAATTTTGGAAAAAAGGTATATAATAATTTTTCATTACATATTGTTAATTAAATCATAAATATAATATTATTTCATGAAATACACAGAAAAGACTCATATATATATACATATATATCATCCATGTGATTTAGTGATTAAAAAGAATCACTTTGCTTCGTGGAGGTGGTAGTCAACTCATACAAATGATATTTTTTTATCCTTTTCATTTGATGGATCGGTATAGAAGAAAATGATATATTATATTTTAATAATTATAAATATTTCATGAATATCATAATTATTACATATATAATATGTATTAATTAAAATCATGCTTATTACCATGCAAAGAGTTAGTGAAAAAAATCACATTGCATCTCGTGGTTGTAGTCCCCCATACCAACAAGATACATTATCATGTACCCCCATGGAATGGAATGTATAATGTTATGTGTGATATAATAAAACAATATGTATAATAATATTATATATATAATATATTTAATTTAAATCAATCATTATAATTTACTGTGATATGGGATGATGAAAAACCATTTATATCGGTTCGTGAGGCGGTAGCCTGTCATACAGACAAATGATGGTTTCGTTTCCCATTTGGTGGGAGAAAATATGGATGTAGCTTAATATATTAACATAATAAAATATAAATTTCTGTACGACACTTGTTTTATTATATTATCATAATTAAATAAAATTTTAAGGAGGTGGAATAAGAAATAATATAAAAACTCTCAATTAAGTATGATGCGTCTTCTTTGAATAACTTCCCCAAGTTAGAACCAAAATCCTATATAGAAGGGATTTCTAAAAAACTAGGATCTATATTATGGAGAATAAAGTAGAAAACTTATTTGTAATGGTATTTTTCTGAAACATTTGGCACTGACAATGTTAATTTGGGAGGATAGGGGTGTCCATTTATAAATGAGGTTTATGGAACACTTGTAATTTTTAATGGTTTCATAATAGTTTTATATAAAATTCTTGCTCAAAATGTATAAAAATAGACCATTATAAATACCTATATTTTTTAAATTTTAAATATTTCCATATATAAAAATTTATACAAGTTTTTCTGTCATTTTAACCCTTATCATTTTAGATTTCCCCATTGTAAACTAGTTTTCACCTTTACAACCAAAAACTATTTTTACTGTTTTCAGTATTCATTATGAAAACAATTATGTAAAAAAATTATATAATATATATTTTTTATGTTACAAAATATGGAATAAATTTTTTGAAATTAAATTCATATATGAGTAAGAATTCAATTCAAAATTTATCTCGATGCCATTCTATAAAAGAGGGTTGTCATGAATAGTATTTTTCAGAAAAAAATAAATTGATATTAACTCTATAAAAAATAATTACTATTATAAGAGTTTAAATTAATATGTATATATTTATAATATATATATATTTAACTTAAATAATTCTTTATTATGTATTATTTTAACTAATTAAAACGAGAAACATAATTCACTTTAAAACAGCTTTAAGAAAAAACTCATTTTTAATACACAGAATAAAGTTATATTAAAATATAGTATAATGGAAATTAGAATTTAATTATTTGGATTTAATATATCTAAATAGTATTTTTATACATTAATTAAAATTAAAATAGTAATATGAATTATCTTATAGAAAAAAATTGACAGTTTTTTTAAAAAAAAATTCATTAGTCATTGAAAAATAAATATATCTAAAAAAATACAAAATTTTAACCCTGTGTTAATTTGTATTTAATAATTTTAAAAATGATGTTAATTTTAAAAACTATATATTAAATATTTTCTATAAATTAAATATAATATTTTCACACAAGAAATGAGAATAATTTTTGAGTCAAATATATTTCATTAAAAAAACTAATTTATAAAAAAATGATTGATTTTTTACTAAGAATTTGTCAATAAATTTATATATATTTTCCATTATAAATTTAATACTATTAATTCCTTCTAATTTAATGGATATAATAAAACTATCATATTGAAAATAATATTATTTTATTGTTTGTTTAATCATGGGTTATCAATTTCCTGTACATTATCGACCGTAGATTAATTTTTTAAAATATTGAGGTAATACATTTAAATGAACTGATTATATAGAAAAAAAATATTACACTATATTTATCGGGATTTGAATGCAAAAAAACCCATGTAAACTAAAACAAGTTTCATAATTTGGAACATATCATAAGGAACTGAAATTGAGAACAAGAAGCCCCTACCATGGACTTCCACTTAGGAAGAAATGATGAGAAATCCTAGATAATTTTTATTTTTTTATTTTATATATATATTAGAAAAATAATTATTTTTATCCTAGTAGATACTAATTACTTATAATTTCTTAATCTCCATTTAGAAATCCTTAGTTGAAATTACTATTTTATGTCAACTATTCAGTTTTGCGCTCATGTTTCAATTTGACTAATTCTATCTGTGCACTATGGTCATGGTTTTTTAATATCCATAATTGTAGTACAAGTTTATATAATTTTATTGATATATTTCTACAGTCCAATGACTATTTTATGGAATATATGGTTATTCATGGCATTGTATTTTTAAAAATAACTATTTTTAAGAAATTTCAATTTAATAAAAATATAAATTTAATTATTGACTAATAATATGAAAGTAACTATTAAATAATTATTAAAACATAATAATTTCAATAATTTTACAAAGATTTATAATTATACCAAATTTGACAATCATGAATGATAAAATTATAGCATTTCTTTTGTTGGTGGAAAACCAACCCAAATAAGAGCATGTTGTAACTACTCAAAGAGAAAAGACATACTATTTAATAACAATCATATTAGTTTAATAGAATTGTAATAATTTTGTAAATATGTTATAAAAGTGATATATATATTATTAGAAAATATTGGTTAAAAAATCTATAATGTAAAATGATTAAAATTTGTTCTTTATAAGGTGTGATTATACTTGTTTTAAGTGGCCAATGTTTAGGTTGAAATATCATTATTAATATTTTTTATATAATTGAAAAATAATCATTCCGAAATCAAATTAATTTTATAAATATTATAAATTTTCATTAAATAAATGTTTATAACCATCCATGTTATGAGGTTGTGAAAAATGAAAAATATTGTTCATGGAGTTAGTAGTCCACATGTAACAGGGGTATCATTTTTTCCTTCTCCAATGCGTGAAAGGGAAATAGATAATTGTATTTCTCTTTAAGTAATAATATTATAAAAAAATAAATACCCTCATTAAATTATGTTAGTATGTTTATAGATGATTTAATAGAGGTGTAAAAATAATGGATCGTGAAATATGTTTGTTTAAAAAAGTACATACTCTTTGGATATTGTCCTTTAGGTCACACCGTATCACTTAATAGGATTGTATTTCATTTATTCTAGAACCTATAAGAAGTTTTAATGGGTGTTTATGAGTTATTTTTAGGGATTATTATTTTGAAATAAGTTTCTATGTTTGAGAAGAAATGTGGTTTTAAAGGACTCCTTTTATAAGTGTGATGAGAAGCACTACTGTAAATACTTATTTTAATTATATAAATAAATTTTTTAATAATTTAAATAGGCACAAAATTGGTTTAATTTATTTCATTAGAAATGGATGATAATAATACACTCCTATAATAATAGTGTGACTTGTTTTTTTCCCATAATTTTTGATTTATCCATTTTTTTAACATAATTTTAAATATTTTTACCATTATAGAGGTGACATAATTTTACCATGTTGTATATTAATTAGGAGTAAAACATATATCAACCATTAATAATATTTATTATATTATTTATAAAAAATAAGGAAACAATCATATAATATTAAATATTTATATGTTGAAGGATTTATTTTTAACAAAATTTCACTAAAGGAAGGAAAAAAATTCTTAGAAAAATATACCTTTTACACATAAAAAATTAACACACCAAAAATAGTGAATTTATTGATTTCAATAAAATTATTATGTTTATGATTAAAATAATAACATTTTTTTTGACATTAAAATTATTCCCTAAACCAATGGATAATTTTTAATACTTAATTAATGAATAAGGGAAAATAAAATTTCTTAAAAAAATAAATAACTACATAGGTTCATAAAACTATAACACAAGTTTCCAAATTTCGAATAATATCCCAAAATGAAATATTTTATTCTATATATTCATTTTTTTTGATAAAATTAATTTTTAAATGTTTATGTCATTCTTATATATGATATTTCATAATTTCATTTGTTCATAATGAATGTTTTCACTATTAAAAAACCATTTCAAAAAAAGCCTAGAAAAAAACATTAAGTTAATTTATACAAGATTAATCAAAATTTGTAGTTTATTTTTACAAATTAAAATTAGAAAGATTCATAATTATTATTTTATGTAATATAAAATATTATAATAAAAACTACTTTTTTATAGAAAACATGAATTTTAGGTATTATGGGTTCTTAAACATATTTCATATCATCTACCATTTAAATGAATACTAATATGTTTTATTTACATTGAAATTTTTATTTTAAAGATCCATTAGAAGTGAAAAATAAAAAACCACAACTATTTAAAAATCATTTCAAGATAAATACTATTTTATAATAGTAAATGATTTATTATCATACCATTTATTTATTATTGGTTTTTACGAATAAATTTTATTAAATAAAATTTATTTATAAAACACCAAATAAATATTTAAACATAATAATATTAATAATTTGTAAAAATTTATTATTTATTATTAAATAAAAATATAATTTATAATTATTATACATTAAAAATAATTTTGTACTCTTATTAAAATTTTGAAAAAAATGTTTTACTGTCAATAGTTATAAAGTATTAATTCTTACCTATAATTGAAATAAAATATATAGCTGATTATTTTAGTTAAATAATTCATGTGATAAAATATATCCAAGAATTTATTTATTGAAAATAATACTTAATAAATATCAAGGAATTACACACCAGCCACATAAAATTATTATGGGATTTTATATGTTAAATCATTTCAAGACCCATTTTATTACCTGGTGTAAATTTATCACAAATTTCTTGTCACATAAATCATATATATGGTAAATAGAAATTAATGTCATTTTTTCGGTCTATACCATTCTAGATTCATAGAAAATGTAAGGAAGCATTTGGGATTCTTAGAAAATATTTTCCCACATTCCAATGGAGTGGTCCTATATAAAATATTACCCAAATTTATCTTCCTCACAAGAGAAAATTCATATAGTTATTCAAAACCTCTTAAAGACCCCAAATACCTTAATGTAATCCTATCACTTTGGGAAAACCCGTTAAAATCATGTTTAATTATGGACTCCTCCAAAACCACCCAACTTGCATGAACTTGTCACCATACACATTCTCAAGAACCTCATCGATGAAGTATTTAATTAATTATAAGTATAAAGAACTATATAGAATATATCTATTGGATTTCCGTTCTAACAAATATAGTCCATAGAGTTTAAAATAATCCTGCATTCCAATTAAAATGGGGATGAATTTATTTAAGAAACATACTACATCTCTCCAATCAGAGGAAACTCATTTTAACTGAGGTGTATTATATTCAATATACATTGAGAAATAAACTAGCCTTATTTTATGAAATCAATTATCAATTGAAATTTCCATTTGATTAACATATGTATCTTCTCTCCCCTCACCATTTTTGAAGACTGCCACGTCTATAAGGTTCCCCATAGTAGAATTTATTGATGAGCCTTGTGTCCAATAAATGATAAAGATATACAAATAGAACAAAAAATTTTGTTTATATCACAACCCAAAATTTCAACATCATGTAATCATTGAGTCCAATCACTCTTCATAATACTATATCTAACAAATAAGTGAAAACCTAAAACAAAATCTCTGGTATATGTCCTATATAATTATTCATTATATTATTTTACACATTTCACATTAAATATATCCTAAAATTTTTCAGACTTTTCATTAATTTTAAATGGGTAAGGGACATGAAAATATAATTTTTATGAATACCAAATCCACATCTATATTCCTAGGTGCAGAACCTTGAATGTAACTTCACTTGTTCTTAGGAACACTGCATTAAAGTAACAATGATGTCCCTTATATTATGGAAATAAAATGAATGATGTGTCTTGTTAAAAATTATTGAATTACATGGTATTTGAATCAATTTACATGGATTTTTTGGTGTTCATTCTCATAGGAGAAATCCTAACACCATTACATAAAAAACATCTATGAATGACAATAAATTATAGAATTTCCAATCATGTACACTTAATTCATAATATAATTAGTTTTTGGGGTGGGATTATGAAGAACATTATATACATATAGAGGAAGATCCAATGATTTATATATATTTTCACATTGAAAGATGGTATCAATAAAATACAAACTTACCAATGGTTATAATAATTGTTATTGGGAAAGAATTTATAAATACATTTTATGTTTATAAGCTATTAAATCGGTATGATGTATGAACCATTATGAAATGAATCTACCTCCCATCCTTTGGATATTATTAATAAATATATAAAAAATTATCAAATATTTCGAAATTAAAATATTTAAAAATATGGTCTATAGGTAAACTATTCATAAATTAGAACACACATGGTAATATGAGTGATGAAACCAATGTGAATTCCACTTCACATTGAATATGTTGATTGAACATACCTTTACCCCAGATTTTTTACTATTTTATTTTCATTGAAATATGTCCCCAATGGTTTCCTTCTAAATACAATTCTGTTTTGTCAATAAATAATCTATAATGATCCGGGATAGGGGATACAATTGAACCATTCGTTTTTTCATGATTTACAAGATAATTCATAAAATATAAGTGATTATAATAAAAAATATTGTGATCCTATAACCCTAGAGTAAATTATCATAAACTCAAGATCCCTATTTTTAGGATATGAACCTGTTGATTATAGAACAACATCACAATGATGTTATTCCCCTCACAAAAACAACTCATGAATAACTTGAGGAAATAAAACCACATCAACTATTCCATCAATGATGGAAGGATTGGTGGAGGAAAAAACGTCACAAAAATTAAAATTAATTTGGAAAAAATCCATTAATATATATAACACCCAACTTTATTATCTATATTAAATGGAAGAGGATGTCTAATATATTAATGATTCTAATCATGAGTTTCGAAAAAGGATTTCCTTTAGTTAGTTACACCACTAATGCCACTTAGTCCTAATTTCTCAGGAATAAACTGAGGAGAAAATAAAATTGGTCTTGAATACTATTGGTTAAACTAGGTAATCCAAGAGTAGAAAACAATGGGAAAATCAACCACATATCTATAGGAATAATTAAAAAGAACTATTTCTATTGATCTATCCAAATCTTATCGATGCATCCTAATTTTTACTTTGGAATCACTATAGTAGGATCCTTGCATGAAAGGATATTGACATATTATGGCCCAAAAATCATTAGAATTCTATAATGGGGCTTCTATCCTAACTACATAGTCAAGGGTACTGAATCAACTATCATGGGGTGGTAAAAAAGAAAATATTATTTTTCCTCATGCATCATTATTGACAATGAGGACCATCTCTATTGATAATGTATTTTATTCAACTACTCAACACTATTAAATTATTAATTTATTTTAGGTTTTTTATATTTGTATAAAAGAACAAAAATAATGTGGATCTTAAATATGGGACTTTAAAACATAATTTTTAATATGAAATGTTAATATAGAAAAAATAAATGAGTTTTTAATAAATATATTGGTCCCAGGAGTTGGAAAACTAGTAACATAGAATAATTAATATTTTTATTAATTATATTTAATAATCCATCCTATTATACATGAACTAACATCCAATAATATGATTTCAATCTCTATCATTCCTATTATTTGTCTCTGTGTGACACTATACCTTGCCTCCTCCAGTAATATAGAATAATGAACACACCATAATCATGTTTGTGACACCTTCCACAACCCAACACCACCATATCATATTTTATACCTCATACATAGTCATATCTAGCATATAAATCCAATTCCTATTATAATGTATGGAAATGATATTGTTCAGTGAATAAAATGATTTTTAAAATCACGAATAGGAGTTATGGATCAACGTTACACAAAACCCACCCCTCCTTCTAATAATAAATAGAATTAAAAAGGAAAAATTAAAAAAATAAAACATATGAACATCGTGAAACAACCCTAATGGACAATACGGTTGATATTTAGTCACAGTTATGACAGAAGGAGATCATGATTAATAGAGATATATAAACAAATAAAGAATAGAATTGTTTAAATTATTTGAGTTAAAATAATAAAAGTGAAAATATTGAATTAAATAAAAACAAAATAAATAGAAAAAAATGAATAATGTAGTACAGAATCATAAGAATTTCTACCATAAATTAATAAAACACATTTATATAGAATAATAGAGGTTGTGGGTATAATAATTAAAAAATTATAAGTGCAAAATAAATTCAATGTTAATATCTATTTTTTTGTTATGTTATTGTCTATTTAATGAACAAAATATAAGTGTCTTTAGTTTATTGATATCTTCATCCCTTTATCCTCTAACATTAGAAAACAAGTTCACAAAAATATATGATAAAAATTTAAAATTTATGCGATAAACATTTTTTTTATATATAGACTAATGAATGTTCTTTAAAATTGAACTTTGAGACAATTATGTCAGTGAAAATATTATGATCTAGATAATAGTCTTCTATTAAACTATATTTTCTAAATTGGATTGAATTATAAAAACATTAAAATAAAAACATGACACATAAGTATTTTTAGATAAAAATACTATAACACACATTAAATTGAAGATCATGAATTTATATCAAACATTTAAATTTATTCTATAATTATAAATTAAAAATAAATCATCACAAAAAATTTATATAATTAAAAATTAACACCTCATGTTAATTTGAAAAAATAAAAACAAATAATTAATCCATTTTATTTGTAAAACCATAATATAGTTAAAATATAAAATTATATCATTCAACCATAATTATACAATATATTGGATTTAAAAAATTGAATCTTGATGTAAATGAAATAAAATATTAGATCCATGACTTTAAGAGGAAAGAATAATGAGGACATAAATATATGAAACATTAGGGATATATTAAACACCAACTTCCAATAACATCCCTAATAGATGCCAATATGTCATAGTGGTGACTCGTGGATTGTGTATGATCCAATGTTTTTTAGAGGATCATATCTTTTGGAAGAATGAACTGGTAACTACAAAAAAAAAATCTCTTCATTAATTAATGGAAAAAATTAATGAAACGGTTATCCACAAAATTTCATATAGATAATATTTGGATGTGATCCCTATGATAATCACTATAATGGTGCACCGAATTATAAGATGGAAGGATAAAATAGAGGTCCCCACCGCATTAGTGTAGAAAAATAATCAGGTATCTAATCCATTCCTCTAGTAATTATGCTTGATAAACATAATTTAATCCATCAATATCACAACACTGAGTCATTCCTCAAGAAAATTCTTATTTGAACCATTTCATACCGACCATGGTTAGGTAAAAATTAGAAATTTTGGAGGTTCCCATTTGAGTATGGTTTATACAAGTGTTCACGATGAAATTCAAATACCAACTAGTGAGGTCTTCCTCAGGGGTGACTATAACTAATAAATTCTATTTTCCATCAATATATGTCCTTATATTAAGGACATTGTCAGTGAAATATAAATACCAACCCTAACGGGTTTCTCCATGAGAGTAAACCATTCAGTATTAATGAGGTGTTTCCCCTGAAGTTTCTTTTATAGGTATTCCCTATATATTTTTTAATGATAATTTACTAACCATATCATAATGAAAAAATCATAATAACACTATGAAATTATTTATTTAATAGTTATTGACACCCTTTTAGGTATTCCCAACTTTTCTCAGGCATCAAATAGTAGAATTTAGGGTCTTCCACATGTCAGAATGTCATAAATAAATAAGAATATAGGTACTCTAGAGGTATTTATTTTTAATGTGTCTCCACAAAATGAAATCTCTCCTATGTATAATATTTCATATTATGCTATTTTTATTCTAAAACTTATATCATATTTAGTTGAAGACTATAAGTTTAAGATATCTTAAATGGAATAATATTTCTAATAAAGAGACTTTTATCCTAGGTTGTTAGAATATTGAGATAAATATTATCTCCAATTACACCTGCAAGATCATGAAAATTTGAATATACTTTCTAATATCGAAATTTATCCATACCATTGTAAAAATAAGATAATATATCCATTCAGGTCAGATGTAGTTAAATAATTTCTTATAAAGGACAAAGAAATATTCTACATTATTTGGAGAAAACATTCTGTTGATAGAATATCACTTATTTTGTTACCGATATCCACTTATATATATGATATTATAAATACATTTATAAATTAATTTTACCTAATCACTATAGAAACCTATGAGAAGCATTCCATTTCAACAAATCCATACACCATATTAGAAGAATTTTATGCAATTCATTATGTTGGAAGAATCTTATATATTGATTGGTATGTGTTCCCTAACAATATCATGGGATAAAAAATATAGAAAACATCATAAGAAATTACATCAATCATTATAAAATAGACTCAAAACACATCAAAGAAATTATTCAGTAGACGTCATCCTTCACACACCTAAAAGGGTGGCATGATAAAAGTATTTTTTTGTTCACTCCACATATGGTCAAAATGTTGTTCAAGAAATACAACTTATAACAATATCACATAAGTTAATGTATCAATAACTAAATAATAATAAATTTTATGGTATGTTGAATGAAATCCCTCAATCACTATAGGTCAATAAAAACAATAATATAGAGAGAAATCCATTGAGGTGATTATGAATCGGGATTTTAGAGGCTGAATAAAGGAAACATCTTACATAAAATCAATTAAATGAGAGAAGAACCATTACCATGAATGAATACATCTCATGAATTAAAAATAAATTAGAGATGGATTCATGTAATGATATAATAAAAACATTATAGAAAAAATGGTCCTTATAATATCCCTTATGATGAATCTAGAGAATATATAGTTCAACTACATGGTGATCTTTCAACCTATTCTGCCACCATTAAATCCATTATACATTATAATAGTTTAATCATAGATATTATTTAATAAAACTAGACATTATGTATAACCATTTCCCATGAAGGTAGATATTTTCCATTCTAGTAGTAGCACCATAATATTCCTCTTTAGATTCCTTCCATTGATAATTCATAATTCATACCCTCAATTCAGCGTACCATTATTTTAGATACCAGTTGGGATCCCTATGGAATAAAATTTAAAAATTACTTCCATGGTATCATTAGAGTGAGTATTCAAATCATTTATGGTGTAAAAATATTAAATAGTCCACAAAATATATTAACAATGATGAAGATTAAAATTTATCACTAAAAGCTTACAAAAAAACTATGGTAGTTCACTAATACAAAGCCACATATATAGATATGATTATACATGATATTCTGATCAATATATGTAAATTATGATAATACCACAAGGATTACCATACTGGTTTTTGTTGAACATATTTTCATTAGTATTATTTATTTTCAGTATATCAATATTTAGTATGGTCAATATATATTGATGAAATGTGTTGATGAAAATACCAACTCATGAATAAATTAATATTGAGACATTTCCTTAGAAAATTGGAAAATTCTGTTTCTTTTTACTGTTCTCAGATATATTGATTCATATAAGGTATGTTATATTTTATTATTAATGGGATGATTATGTAATAAATCATTTAATAGTGTTGTTGTTAGGGGATATGAGTTTTTGATATATATTTATAGAGGATACAAGTGATGGATATGTTAGAATAGAATTAATATAGATAAATTAATTTGATAATTGAACCCAGAATTATGTAGGGTGAGGATTTTATATAAATATATATATAAACACATATGATTAAATTAAAATGATGAGTTTTAATATATAAGTGTTAGGGTAGTGTATGTTTCAGGGAATGAATCTAACTGAGTACAAAATGATACTAAATTATTTGGAAAATGTAATTAAGATATCTAAGATGGATTTTTAAACCAAAAATTCGATTTATTTTTTTTATTGGTATACACTATAGTGATTGAAGAAACTCAAATAATGTATGATTATTTATATATTAGCTTTGATGGACCTTGGAGGACATTACTTTGTTTCAGAATTTTAATGTAACTAGAAAAGTCACATATATATAATGGCAGTTCAAAACCTATAAAATAGAAAATTATCATTGCGTTTTAAATTACTCTCTATGTATGAGTCACTATAAAGAGTACATAAGAGTATATGGATAAATATTAGTGGATTAGGAATACATATGGTTATTCTAGAACATTTATACTAGAATATTGAAAATGTTTTGGAAGATACATAGATATTTATGTGTTTTCTAGGCCATTCAGGATGAAATTTTTTAAAAGTATCAAGTCATACTATAACATGCCAAGGTATATTTATGAAATTTATAAAGGCAATCATAAGTTATTAATGCAACATAGTAGGTGGAGTAAGATAACATACTGAAGGAACTCATTATGACAAATAAGACTCCAATAAAATATGTAATAAGAATAATATAGTGGTGAAGAAAATTATAAGTGTAATTAATTCAATGTTATATCTAATATGTTATAGATCATACATTAAAGAATTATTATTGTGTAAACTAAAATATGAACAAGGGTATATCATCTTCTGAAATGTGATATAGTTTTAAAGAATATTTAATATATTTTCAAGGGATCATAAAGAAATGGATTAAATGATAAAGCACCAATATATATAATATTTGTTTGTAAATATATAATAATATATATATATATATAATAATCCATCAACGTGAAAAATTTTAAAATTACAAAATAGTTTATCATTATTATATAAAATTTTCTAGTTATAATATTATGGTTAAAATTTATCAAAATGTGTGATTTTTTGCGATTAAAAGATTTCAATTTTGATGGATTTACCTAATTAATTAATAATCATAATTATTCAATGAGATATTTTAGTTGAAAATTTGTATTGAGAAGATGATATTTTCACTATTAAGAATACCACACCACAAGGTAATGTGTGTGAATAAAATACCATCCAAATCTAGTTTTTTTAATTGACATTCATCTACTCTGTGAGAAGAATGGAACACCATTATTCATGGTTAATGGAGGTTCATTGGAAATATTTAATTCATAAGTTACCCCCATAAGGTATCTTGATGATGTATAAATTTATACACAAAAGATATTATTGGTAAAAGAGGTCAGGGTAATTTTGGATTTCATTAAAGGATTAAAAACCACGTCTTTGTTGGTATTATATTTGATTAGTTTAAGTGACATAATAATTTCAATATAAAACAAAATTTATGTGATGATATAAATGTATTTTTATATTCAATGTATGGAAAAAAATATCCAGATGATATATAACATTTATAAATGGGAGAAGGAGAAGAAAAAGATTACATAGAGTCCCTATGTTGCGATTATGTTGAATCAAAATTTAGATGCAAAGATTCTAATAATTTATACCTATAAGCATTATATGTATCAAATATCTATATAATCATATAATGTTATATATGTATGATCCTTGCATTGGGTATTATTAAGTAGAGATGGATAATGGATCCTAATGTCTAATTAGTTGTTTAGACCATTCATTTACAGTGGATGTCCTTGAATATTGTGTTTGTGTTGAGATATATAGTCTGATGTGCATGAAACTATAAAAATATATCCTCATGATATTGATGATTAAAAATGAGGAAAAATGTCTAATTATTTTATATAGAGTCTTAATAGTGATGATTGTTGATATATTTTTGAGTTTTTGGGGTTGTCACATTTTAAACTAGAATATAATAGTATAAAGAAAAATTGATATATTTTATATAAGTTTGAATATTGTAATACTGTTAAAAAATTGATATATATTTTTAAGTGATAATATCTTGTATCCACATACTCTATGGAGAAGAAATATACATTTTTTACCTAACCCAAATAATATATGGAGTATATAACCTTATTGGGATCAAAACATGAAAAAATACTACATGCATCTATTTCTATTTTATATATTTCACATAGTATGAATTTGTTATGATAATTTATATATAGGTTCATATATATTTTAAATAAATAAAGAGTTTAAAATATTGAGAGGTTTTATTAAAATATAAATCTATTTGGTAAAATAGTTACACTCACTCAACCTCATTCTTATGTTGATTGAACTATATAGTAATTGAATTTTATGTGGTGTAAAATCTAATAAGGAGTTACACTTATTATATTTTTTGTTGATATAATATTTTTTTCAAATATGTAGTGTAGTTTTGATAAATATGTTGATTAACCAATCAATACTAAAATGGTGGTTCCTTCTAAACCCATAACTAATAGAAACACATATAATCGATGAATATGAGAAATTAATAATCTAGGAATAAGGAAAAATAATAATCACAACCAATAATATCTCACTAAGCTCTAGTATTTTATTCATATCATTTTTTAATGATCATATAGAAGAATCTTGTTCATTATAGGATTATTATCTATTTAGTTAATCATGTATCATTTATTATTCTGATATCTTTGATTATTTTATATTGAATCCAATTATGGTTTTTATATACATATATATATATATATATATTTCAAGGGCCTTGAAATGAAAAATAACACCTCTATATTGAATAAGAATCTATTAAATATATGATTATATATAATTTTTCGATGTACTAGACTCTTATATACATTATAGAAACTAAAGAACAACACTTGTTATCCAATAATGAAAAAATTAACAATCATTGAAGAGGATATGAAAAATGAAATTAATGTGAAAATTGTGATAATATAAACATTTGAATAGAGGATCAATTAATTGGATGAAACTAATTGTGTTAGAATAGATTCTAGGACTTTTCAATTAGAGATCAATGAAAAAAGAATGAAACAGGAATACAATCTATTATAATAATTTAGTGAGAAACATGATGATCATATTTAATATTTAAACAGTCAATGTGAATAAATAATAAAATTGGTTGAATTTGAGAAGATTATGATAAATATGAAGTGTCAAGATATTTAATTTAAATTTGAAAGATTTTCAAATTTTCAAGGAAAAACATTAAAAATATGATGTAATTAAGGTTATGTACATTCATTATTTCAATGAATGTATTTATTCTAAAAGTCCAAATTACATTATAAATAAATTTTTTAAGCTATAATAATTGTCCATATATTTTTTGTTTAATCCTAAATTTACCATTTTTCTAGGGTATATTGTTTTCAGTAGTGCTTTGTTAACTAGAAGGGCCTGTTCGAAATCAAATTCTAGAGGATGATGGAATGGGAGAGTTAATGATAAACTGAAATCTACATTGATTTTTAATGTGAGAATGTTTTTGGGAAAATTAAACTTTAATAATGCCTAACCAGTGAAGAGAAATTATTAATAAATAAATATTCGAATTTGTTTCATGTATAATGTTCAATTTGAATAAACTATGGTTTATTGACTACTAATAGTGGTGTAAATGATTTTGGCACAAGGAACTTGACTATTGGTATAATATTTCAATATAAAGATATAAAAAATACATATATATTTTTGGTGTGGAACTATATTGTATTAAATAACAAAATATACATACATACATAACATATTTTGTATCTCGGAGAATCCCTATGGTATTTTCAATCATAGAGGACATAATGGAGAAGCTTGATTTTCAAAAAGAGGAAATAATTATCAAGAAATACTTGAAGGAATAAGAAAAAAATGAAGTTTAAGAGAAAAATAGCGTGGTAGCCCCAGGATGTGGGAAAAATAAATCTATTGAGAAATGTATACCCAATATATAAGAGAAGGGTGTTAATCCATGAATATGGTGTTTCTTCTTTAGTGGAAGGATAAGATCGACCATGTATTTTTTCAATAATGATAAGAGTTTCTATTTCAATAGTGGCACCATATATTTAAAATTACCATAATCAATCCAACATTTCTATAAGTAAATTTTTTGGTTTGAATACATCCATAGAAATAAACTAGTAAGTATGAATAGTTTCCCGAAGTTAGTAACATAAAAAACTTTGTAAACCCATGTTGAAGAACCAAGATAGATGTCTATAACCTTGAGGAAAGAATCAAAATTTTGATAGAATAATTTGAAAAAGAAAAATAGTTAATAAAAACTTGATGGAGTGTTCTAAATATAAAGTAATTATTATAGATAATGATATAAAATTTTATGAGATGTTGTAATATCAAATAACCCAAATATTCAATAGAGTTTTTGTGGAAGGTACATGCAATGTGGTTATATCAAAAATGTTTTTTTACTCATCCTTCAAGACAAAGAGAAAATGTTTAGTAAGACTATGATATAACCAAAAGCCTCGTGTTATTTGTAGTTTAAAAAAAGAATGTTTTAGAAATGGAACGTGTTAAACAATGTAAGAAAATCATGCTTCCTTACATTTCTAATTATCCAGATAATGGTGGTAGAATGAATATTATTCTAAAAATTTGAGATTAAATATGTGTATCTTGTATGAAATGAAACTCTCAACCTTTATTCTATCCCAAATTTGAAAGGGATGATCACACCTTATTTCAATTTACTTTATTTAGATGTTTTTCTATGTCAGGTAATAGAGATGATATAGTATGGGGGAGAACAATATGATTATTGTAATAAATATAAATAAAAAATGATTATTTTTTATTTAGTATTTTACCTTATACATTGATTCTTCATCACAAAATTTAATGTAGTATGAAAATGGTATGATTCGAGAAAATTATATTTATGTCTAGTGATAATAAATGTTGTTGGTGATTATCCTTTGAGGTGAAGCTGATAAAATCTTCATGTTTCTAAAAATATATCAATTCACATGAATATTAAAATTATTAAGAAAATTAATAGTTTTGGTATGACTATAAAACATTCATATTTTTTTGATTGGATCATTTTTATTTTAATGGGTAATGTAGATAAACCTTAAATGGGATAGATACATTCCTTAACATAAATGTTTTAATGTGTCTGTAGAAGATGAGTGCTTGTGATTATTAGTAAAACAACTTGAATGGCCATTTAAATGAAATATTTTATATTTCCATCACAAATGGATGAGTTTTATACACTATTCATATATAAGAAGAATAACTATTATTTTAATATTGATCCGGAGCATGTAGAAATCGAGTAGATTAATTTCTGTATATTTATTAAGCGAAATGTGGTTCCACCCTCCTATCATGTGAATCATGTTTTACGAATGGGGAGAAGATGAAATCTTATATCATGGACAAAACATAAATATTTTTAAAAATTTAAATTATCCTATAACCTATTCATTTATAAACATTATAGGGGCTGAAAATATTGAATTAACATTAAAAATATATAGAATTAAACAAATATATAGAGAAAAATTTCATTGGGATACATTGAATTACCCCTTTGGATTCATATTAAGAGAGTATCATTGGTTATATTTTGGTCAATATATCAAAATGTATAAATCTAAATATATTTTAATTTTGTTTTTGATGATGATGATCATAAAAGACAAAGAGACAAATATTGAGATGTTTCCATTGCAAATATGAAATTTTATTTTCATTAAATAGAAATTTTAAAAATATATTCACATAATAAATATTTAATTTAGTTAATCATAAAGTGATATTGTAATAAACTAGTGAAATGTTTGGTTAGATAGAGATAAAAAAACATACTACAGTTTTATTATTGTTAAGGTAACTGATTATGGTTCTAAATCAATTTATAATATATTGATTACCACTGCTGAATGATGGATTAATAATGATTATTTTGAATAATAATTTATTTTGGACATGGGAGTTTAATGGAATGACTCAAATGGAGTTCACATATGATTCTAGAACATTTTTGAACAAAGTTGGAGATTTTTTTTACGTGTTCATAAATTTCCAAATACATTTACACCATTACTAGAAGTAATGATGTGAATAAATATTGTCAAAAAAGGTATGACTATCATCAGAGTGGTTTGGAAGATGTAATTGATAAATTCTAGAGTTATTTATTTTATAAAAATTGGAGAACTGTATTGTACATATGGTTAATCCAAATCATTCAAACTAGAAAATAGGAAATGTCTTGGAAGACACTATATACATTATATCCACTCTTAAGAGTTTATAATAACTAATGGAGTAGTGTCTTTAGTAAATGAATCTATAAGTGTAGTTTAAAAAATAAAATCTATAATATTAGATAATTGTTTCAATATGATTTGATATTAAAGTATTTCCCATAACATGTAGTCTATGAAAATGTAAATTTACAATGTCACACAAAGAAATTTCAAGGAATGTTCTACAATATATAAGGGATATTATTCTATCATAATGGTACTTAGGTTGAAGTGTGATGTTTTATAGTGTTGGATCTCCCTTGGATATGTAATATTCATTGAAAATATGTAATATACACTATAAAGTGGTCCTTAAATTATTAAAATATGTTATTCACTATGATACATAATATGCATGATATAATATGTAAACTACATTATATTAAGAATACTGAAGTGAAATAGATGGAATCTTGTACTTTGTTATATATGATATTTTTAGAGCGTATATAAAAAATTATTCATTTTTAAAATAGAAAGAATAATAAAACAAACTGTGGTATATAATATCCATTAGTGAATATATAAACGTTATTAATGATATGTATAAAAATATTGATGTGAGAAATTGGAAAATAACCTAATCTCACCATTGTGTTATATAATATATCCTATATTTTATTTGTGGATTAAATTTATAGAGATAAAAAAATTCATGATATTTCAACATGAAGTAGATGAAGATATTGCTTTATGAATTAAAAATCATAATGACTCCATGAGATACTATTATTTTGGATAAATGTTATGATGATGATTATGTATATTGAAAAAAATCCCTTTGTGAAGCAATATGAGGATGAAATACCAACCCATGATAGTTCTATAAATTCAAATGTAGTACTTCAATGAGGATAACTACATATCATATTATTTTATTAAGAGTTTTTCAAGGGAAATATTATGAATATGAAGGGAACATTTTATGTTATCATATTTGTAAATTATGTTCTCATTTATTTTTCAGAAATAATTGGTTACAATAATTCTAGATATCGCTTTGAGATTTAAAACCTATAATTATGTGGATATTATTAATGATTATTTTAAATTATTTTTTATTAATGAAAATGATGTTAAAATTAAGTGAAATTATTAACGATTTTTTATATTCAACATATTAAACCAATGTCTAGATGAGATTCTAAGATTACAAAAAAGGGTAATGAGAGAAGAAATTGATTAGAAAGATATCTGATTCTATGATTGTTGAAGAGAACATTAATAATGAAGACATTTGATAAGGCACCAGTATTATATATCTATGACCATTATATGTATCATTGTAAGGGATAATAAGATTACAATTCTAATAGATTTTTTTTACATTTAGGATGATGAAGAAAATTAGAATAATGGAGGTGGAAATGAAACTAGTTCTACTAATCATTCATTGAAATTGAATGAACATGAAGATTGATTTTGAGTGATAATGAATTGGATTAATTTCATGGTAATAAATATTATAATCCTTTGGTTTTTTGGGAACTCTAATTGAGAAAGAATTTCAAATAAATTAATACATTGATATTTGAAATCATATTAGCGGTCTTCATGATGATCATGTTTAGATGACTCATTATACCTTGGCAGGTGCTGATATATATAAAAAATAGAAAGAGTCTAATATTATTAGGATATATTTATTTATTATTTTAGAGATAAAATAATGTTTTCAATTATGTTATAAATTAGATATCTATTTCATAGACATAACTCATAGATAAAAATTTGTATATATAGAGAGTTGATTTTGAACCATGTAAAGAAGTTTTGTTTCAAGATTTATAGTTTTTATTATGAATGAAATTTTATTTCATTGATGGAATTAATATGAATAAACTTATCTTACCATTAAATAAGGTTTCAATATTTATAGTGTGAATTAAAATGAAAAATAATTTAGTAAAAAAGTTATACTGATTTATACCACAGTATAAGTACATGATTTTATGTGATACTTCACCCAAAATATTTTGAAGTGTGGTACTCATACTGAAGTATAAATTGATTATTCATTCATTCAAAATATAAATTAAACCAAATATTACGAAGAGTGGGTCCACAAATGACATTAATGTTAATATCATAATATGGGAGATCCCTCGATGATTCAATTACTGGACACCTAGTGAGATTCAGTTAATGATAATGAAAATGGTATACCAAAATCTATTACCATTCGACTATATGATAAAGTCAATAATAATTCCACTAAAGTGAAAATTTACCTACATGATGAGTTAGAAAAATTAAAACCATCCAATGATAAATAATCTGAGGTAATATACCTTTTTTATGAATCAGTCTAACCAAAGTTACCACGCATCCAATTATAAATCCTCATAAATATGGGATGTTTTGTAAATTAATATGTGTATAATCATTCAATACAAAAAACATAGTTCTAATTAAACCTATCTATTTAACCATGATAATGATGGATTGTCATGAATTCCCTCCACAAAGGTATGAACAGCCGTCAATTTAGGAGTTCCACATTATAAGAACCCATTCCAATTATCATCCATTGGTATAGACCTGATGGAAATATTATAATCAAAAATATTTATCTACTACGGGGTTATAGAAGATGAAAACCCCTTTAAATATTCCATAATTAATTTAATACCTTATTATAAAAATGGATTCATGGATGGATGTCGTTTACTATTCAACAGGTGAGGAAGAAATATTTTGAGTTGGTGGATTTCATTTCACATCTACCAAAATTGGAACATCAATATTTCCAATGTTCAATGGAATGAGATGTGTAGAAAAACGACTCCAATAATTTTGGTATTTATGTATCCAATTATTAAAATACATGTCTAGAAGAGGGTTTTGAAAATTGGTTACCTTTAGAAAACCATAAATTGAAAAAACATTCTCTTGTAAATAATAATGGTATCATTATTTCTTATTAATAAGATCTATAATGAAAATTCCTCAACAAAATTAACTCCATAATGAATAATAGAAATATAACAGACCTTTAAAAATGTATGTTTTATGATATGAAAAGAGTTGTATATTTTTTTCATTTCATGTAAATGTATTTCATATTCCATGAAGATGAACCATTAATAAGTTGAAACATTGTAAATATTTATAGAGAATATATGGGATGAGCTAGAAATTCCACTCTTTAAATTTTTTCACATTCTTGGGGTTTAGGCCATTGTAGTGATATTGAAATTATTATAATAATGCCATAAATAATTGAAAGTGAAATATCATCTAAAACTATCTTTAAAATGGAAAATATCTCGAGAATCATAATATTTATCTCTAGTGCTCTTATTAGAGTCGATTAATATAACATACCTAAAACCTATTAACTATCATGTAATTATTTCTCTTAAAATAAAATAATAAAACTTGTTCCCTAATTTGGAAACACATGATAAAAAGACAAATGAATGAAAAATATTCATAAATCAGAGTAAAAATATCAATTCTTATATAAACTATTAAATAATAGGAATTTTCATTACTTATTTAGAGAATAATATCTTGATCATTCCAAAAACAATAACACCAAATAAATTATGGTAAAATTTGGAATATAATTAATTTTTTATCATTATATTTTAAATCACAAACCTAGTAATGAGTTATCTTCATGGAGTTTCATTATAGTATGATTTAAACTTGGCATGTAATGCTGGGAAAAACATCATCTTTAGTGACTTTTATATCTTATACTCAAAATGATGAAGAATGAGATTGGTAAAAAGATCCAAATATATAGAAATAGTGAATTTATGTATGTATGACTGAAACATCAGACATTTATGGACATTTATTCATAATGGAATGATTGAATCATCCAATTGGAAACTTTATTCCCTTTTATAATCTTGTTCAGACTTGACTTTTACATCACTAACATAAAAATAAAAGTTAATATTTTAATTTGAAATAAGGAATATGAATAGAAACCTCCATGGACATATTAAAGCATCCAAATACCTTTTTATATATTTTACATATCATTTGGAGGATGGAAACAACCTTGACTATAATAATTATCATCAAATAAAGTGTCTTACTATGCCTATATTAATAAAACTAACATAATAGACATATTATTTAATGAATAATTATCATATTAAATTTAATTATCTACCAAATATCATCTAAGAAAAAATATAGTATGATTAAGGTGAGTATATAATGGAATCAGGTGTTTATGTATCATTATCATTTGTATTTTTCATGTGGCTATGTATCAATGGAACACACATTTAAAATCTAAATATAAGTATGAATTTAATATCGAGGAAAATATGGATGACCATGATCATATCGTATTGGAAAAAAAATGTAGTATATACATTATCAATTAATGGAAACTATGATATTGGATGGAAAACTCAACTTAATATTTAAACCATAGTGATAACCCATAATTTTGATGAAGAGAGGGAGTCATCATTGGATTATGCTCTAACCCATAAATTGAAAACATAGAAATATTTATGGGGTTTGAGTACATGGTTTGGTAATGAAATTACTATTTTCAATAACCCCTCAGTAAATCCAAAAAAAATTATTAATTCTATATGACCTTAATGTTTCTTTGAAACTCATATAATTCATTATTGAGGCTCTTGGAATCCCTTATGAGTCAGTAAATATAATTGACGAATTTGAGATATGACTAACACAAGTAAAATCATCCTTATACTGTTATGGTCCTTTTCTATATAGGTTATATTGATTCAATATTTTTCTATCAAACATGAATGTTCAGTTTTATTGAAAAGGGAATAGGTCCCCTTTGAGGGTATTAAGCTGAAAACCCATTTTGGAGATCTCATTTCTGACTCAGAATTCATGGTCGTCTATAGAGAAATCACCTTCAATTTCTTATTATGTTGGTGGTGGATGAAAATTATTATAGTAGTACTCTATTTATGGCATTATTTCTTAATGGAGTCTAATTAGTGGAATTTTGGTGAGAAGTATTTTGGAAAATAATTTTTTGGGTTCAATTCTTTTCATAATGTAAAAAAACTAAAAATGGAAGGGCACATATTCATTAGTAAATTAAACCCCATAAAGTCATATACCAAATTTCTTGGTAGAAAATTCAATTTATTCTTGGAGTGAACACAATGAATATTTTTTGTTTATCAAGAAGTTTGTTGATTAAAGAACCCTAGATTTTGGAATTATTGATATCAGGTTTGATAATTTCACAAACCTTCCAGTCACCTTGCATTCTTATATGGTAAAGTATATGATTACAGTAATATTTTTTAAATATAAAATGAGACCCTATTAAATATATATAAAATACTATTACTTCCTAGAATCTATAAATAAAAATTATTTATAATGATATTCAGCTTACATAACATAGTAACATATACTAGAAGGATATAAAATCTTAGAAAAGGGAATACAGATTAGCCACCTTCAGACCCATTCTGAGGTTTCGAGTTCAAATAATAAACCCTCGAACAACCTATAAAAATATTACCTTGATATAAATGATTATACCATGGTGTTATCTCAAAAATTAAATGAAAATGACATATCTTATATTTTTGAGGAAGAAGATGACAGACTGATCAATAAAGCTCCATTATCACTCAAGGAAGGGTTTTCAACAACTATAAGTGAACCATGATAAGTTAAAATTGTTAATGTAGATGTCCCATGTATATAATTTATTATTTACTCCATGAAAATTCAATAAAAAAATAATATATATCTTTACTTAAAATCATAAATATGTTTACAATTTGGAATACACAGGGATTCTTAGATTAATTTATTTGCTATCTAATCATTATTTAGTAAAATCAGACAACTAAATGTATAAAATATACTATAATGGAATGAAACCAACTCATGGGACCTATGGAAATATGGGGATAAAAAATATATCAAAATATAAATACATAAAATAGGTTTTCATCAATTATATAAAAACTAATGTGATGATTATTGTTTCCTTGGATTTATTGGATTTGAACTATAAATTGCCCATGGATAATTTTGCATTAATATTCATAAAATGCATATTCAATTCAGAATTTTTTTTGAGGCATACTCAATAATGGATGGGTATTATAGTAATAAATTTATTTGAATGGATCAATATGATACATAATCTACTAAATTAAGGGATCCCCAAGGAGTATACTGCTACAATGTAATTCCATTTGATGTGAGGAATATTAAAACTACATAACAATGTTTCATTAACAACACTTTTAATCCTTTCTAAAGAATATATAAAAAAATACTATACGGATGATATGGTAATTAAATCACACCTACATCATGATCATATTGAAAATATTGAGGTAATGGGGAAACAATTATGGTAAAATATCTTGAAAATGAGTTCACTAAAATTTCCATTCATGGTGACATTAGGTAAATTAATTTGATACATTTTATATAAAAATGGAATTTAGTTTTAAGTCATGGAAACAAGAGAAAATTATGTTATACCCATTCATTGAATCCTTCATGATGTTAGAGGACTCTTGTAACATATTTACAACCTGAGATAATTCATTGGGAACCTTATCAAAAAATATTATCCATTGATAAGGATAATTAATTAGGGGGTTTATTTTCAATTCCATGGATATTGTTATAATTCAATTGATTAAATCATGAATAATAATGCTTAGAATTAATTCTTGAAACATTTATTTTATGTGAATTTTATTATATTCTCTATGGAAATTACATGGTTGTTGATAAAATAATTTATTTCTTAGAATAACTATTCATGAATTTAAAATATTGTATACTAGTTTATTATATAAATTTTGTGCAATAAGAATCAATGTAATTATTTTTTGGATATTATCCTTGATTTAATATATTTGGTTCTAAATTATTACCATTTTCTTCTACACTATTATGTCTTCTTAGTATCTTAAGTGAATATTCGAAGATATATCATTAGTCATCTAATGCTCACATGGCCCTAGGTTTGATGGAATGTTATTCTACATCATTTCCAAATCTATATTATATCATAATAAGAAAAAACGGGCATTCATTTGTCATACTTCTAATAGAAAACCATGCTCCAAAAGTGTAATTATTGATGAATGATCTCCTTGATGAAAAAGTATTATTTATGCACAAAACCACCAAATAATAGAAAATATATACTAATAGTCATTCTAGGATCTCAATTAGAATAATTATGGACATAAAAATGATCAAAAGTGTTATTTTTTGGATTGTATTCATCTCCATTGTAAAAGAACATCTATATTTTCCATTCCAGTAATCAAAAACAAAAACCAATAATTATTTATAATTAAATGAATTGAATGTTATATTAGAAATATATTTACTATGATTGGTCACAAAATAAAACAACAAGGGTGATTCATATATTTCAATATAGAAAATAAAAAGTAAACATTTCATTAAAATGATCATGTGATTTATTTTATAGAATATGTATGAGGATTAATTGAATAAATTATTTTAGATTCTTTATGGTGTAACATTAAATACATAAAAAATACTGTTCTAGTTTATTTGAAAAAAATAGATACTACATTAGATTATATAGATCAATGTTTGACGGTGATCCTCAATGAGCATCACAGAGTGGTCTCTTAATTTAAGAGTAATGATATGGAGGTAATTAATGAATTTATTTCCATAACTAGAAAATGAAATAAAATAAAAATTAAAACAATACTATTGTTCCATAGAAGTATGTCATAATAGAGTATCTTCAAAATTGTCCCCACTAAAAATATTAACCACGGAATACAAATAGAAATTTGTGACATAAAATTTCATCCTATTTTGATTACCACACTTTGAAGAATGACTTTTATAAATGAGTATTTAATGGGTTTTTAAGATAATGACATTTCCTAGGGAATCCAGTTATCATTTTTTGTTCTTTTTCCCATTCTTTTATTATTCTTTTGGTTGGGGATTATCTAGTGTTTCGTCTACTAGTTTTCTAGTGGTTGGGGGGTGGGAAGTTCATGATTGGAACACAATTTTATTAAACAATGTGGCCTCAAATAAAAAAACTGTGAATCCTAGAACATATTGGGATTTCTTTGGCTGTTAATCGATTCTCAAATTATGCAACAATCCCGTAAAAACCTTGAACCCAAGGATAGTTTGGGTGCATAGTTAGAGTTATTTATTTGAATAACAATGTATACCATCTAAAAATGTGTGGAAATCTAATTATAAACCACCAAAAATTTTATTGTAAATTCCTAAACCCCTAGATTAAAACCCTAATCACCCCTCTAATCTTAACATAGTTTCCTTGGAATTTGGAGGATTCGATGACAATTCCATGTCTCTCGAAACCTCTTCTTCTAAGATTTAAGGATATAGTGAAATAAATTTAATCATATTAGGTGTGAAATATCATTCTTAAAATAGGTTCTATGTCTCCTATATTTCTCATAGACTATAGAAGGATGAATCCCCCTATGGTTTATTGTATATATATAGGTTTTAATGAATCTTGTTTCATTGAATCATGATATTAGGATTTTATCCTAAACCATCTATTATATTGTGATATTTTTATTTATACCTAAAGTCATATGAGATGGTTTGGGGGGAGTTCATTAAAGAACCAATTGTAGGTGGCCTATATATTGATTACCATATTCTTGATTTTGATCTTGTATTGTAGTCCTAATATTTTATAAACATGTTTAGAAATTATGATTAATTAATAAATGTTAACTAAATACATATGAAGTTGTGGGACACTTCACTAATCCCATTGGATCCATTAAATATTATCATACCCGAATAATGAAAACCCGAGGGGTTTTCAAATATTCCTTGAATTATATGTTGTTCAATGAGAATGGGGAGTTAGTGTTATATGAAATTAGAATAATTGTTAATGTGTTTAGTATAACAATGTGTTATAAATGATTATTTGGTTCAATATAATGTGTCAATGAGATGTGATATTATTCATGTTACATGTGTTAATTGGCAACGAACACATAATTATGGGTTTGAACAATGTGAAATGGGTATGTAGTAAATGAAATGTTACCAAGTTTTATATTTGATAAAAGTTCATTGATGTTAAACACATATATGTGTGAATAATATAAAAGAATTGGGGCTATAATGATAATAAAATTACTCTATTATTATTATAAGACCTAAAATATTTTATAAAATACATTTTAAATAAAATTATCTCTATAATTGATTGTGTTTCACATAATATAATATTTAGAAGAAACGTAAAATATTATTAAAATATTATATTTCAGTTATAACCTTTTTGTTAAATTGGAATGAATGACTAAGAATAACTATTTTATAAAATTAATATATTGTTTATTGTTAATATTAATATATTTTATGTTCTTATAAAATAGTTATCTAATATTTAGTGAAGTCATTTTATTCTTCAAAAATATGTCTTTTTAAATATGTTTTTAACATTTTTGAGTGAATATTGATTTCGAGATGTTATCAAATATTAAATTGAAAAATAATTTAATTTTTTAATTCATAATTTCAAAGAATTCATTAAATTATTTTTTTAGAATTTTCTTAAAACATTAATGTTTCAAGATATAGTGAAAAAATGTGTTTTTTGGAAAGTGTAATTTCATTATAAGTTTTTACAATGTAAAATTTTGTTTTTTATTTGTTTTATGTTTTCATTAGATCATTTTGATATAGAATTATGGTTTTATAAGTGTATTTTAGACATTTTTTATTATATAAATATTTTCTATTTTACAAGGTAATTTCTGAGAAAAAACTATGTTTAATTTTGTTTTCCTCTTTTATTTAAAATAATATTCTGAAACATTTGTATCATAAATTTTGAAAAATTTATTCCATATTTATAATAATGGGATATATATATGTTAAATATTTTCTTTAATTTTTATTTAATAATAATAGTAACAATGGTGAAAATTTTTACCTCAGTAAGGGGTTAAAAGTGTAAATATTGAT
The DNA here is from genome assembly GCA_963277665.1 of Viscum album. Classification (NCBI taxonomy): domain Eukaryota; kingdom Viridiplantae; phylum Streptophyta; class Magnoliopsida; order Santalales; family Viscaceae; genus Viscum; species Viscum album. The sequence goes on along the minus strand of OY728166.1, from coordinate 422,060,426 downwards.
TAAAATTAAGTGACCATGCTATAAATTTTAATATCATTTCTTATTGGATTAATATAATTATATTCTTAAATTATATGGTTTAAATATTAGTTTATAATGAAATATTGTCCATGAAAATGACATATATATTATTTAAATCATAGAAAGACCTAAAATGAAATTTGTTTATCTTACATATATCTTATGTGTCCACGTGGGGAGAAAATAAGTGATGAATGAATTAATGTGTCCATTGTTAATGTAATAAACATATTTTCATGATTTATGTTTTCTAATTAATTTTTGGGGCACTTTGATGTGATTATAACATTTATAATATATTATTTAATGAAAATTCATTGATTATTTCATTTATGTTTTTTGTACTATATCATTTTTAATATGGTGTTATCTAAAAGATAAATTTTACAATAAATATTTTTCTTAAAACTAAATGATTTATATACATCATGATAATTTATTATTTATTTGTAGTTAATAAATTATTACCTCGAAATAATTTAAAAATGATGTTGTGATTATTCAATCGATGGAATATTAAAATAAATAATGTTAAAAATACTAGAATAAATATAATTTTTTATAATTAATGTCACCAATTAACGTAATGGAAGGAATAGTTTCAAGATTGAAAATAATTATAATTTATGATTATTATTTTGTAAAATTAGATAAAATTCAAAAAAATATAAAATAATCAAAATAAAGATATGATATGGTCTTCAATGTCATCCTATATGTATTTATACACTATTTTAATGAATATGTATCTAGAAGAGTCTTGTTATATAATAATTTTTTTTGACATTCCAATTGTTCGCATCACCTCAATTATAAAATGAAAAAAACTCCCCCACTTATTTACATCACTTTGAGCCTTAAAAATGTACTATAACCTACATAATTCTATTCTCAAATTTCAATGTAATATTATAATGGTTTTGGTATTCTTGAAAGACAAACCCCAGATCCCTTTAGGGGATATCGAAAAGATATTTTTCAATGAAGAGGATGTCTCATTGTGATTGAAGTAAGGCAACAATTGAGGTAAGGGATTTTCTTCTCAATTATATTTTTGTGGGACACATTCAAAATTAACCAATTTTCTCATGTATTTGGTCTTTAAAATTTCAATAGATTCATTTTATAAACAATACCATTAAGATTATTGGGGATTTTATATACATATATTATTATTTCTTACATGATTCTAATGATTAAAATTACCAAAATAGTAATTGTTTATTCCAAAATATCTGTATTATTTAGTATTTTTAAATTTAGACACCATTGGGAAATATTTATCTTCGACATAATCTTAATTTATTTTTTTACTTTTTACTATTATCCAACAGTTTTTTAAAGTCATTTTTACCTATGTTTTAATTTTTACTAAAAGGTTTTAATGGAATATTTTAATAATATTACAAATTAGTTACTTTCTAATATTCCTAAAAAAGTATAGAAGGAATTTTATTATAATTTATGAAAATAGTGGATTTTCATGCTGTCATAATGCCTTAATAAATATAAGATTCTTATAAAATATTACAAGGTTATTTTAAAAGAAAAATTTTTCCTTTGTAATTGTGAGACTTGTGAATATATTATTTCACAATTGAAAAGATATTATCCAAAATAATTAATTTAAATTATATTAAAAAATATTTTTGTATTTATATTTAACATTATTCGATGTTAATTATGCTTTACAAGTGATATGATCTATTGATACCATCATTATTTAATTTATGAAAGGTTTATTCTTATTATGGAATGTTTTTTTTAACTCCCATTTCTTTTCCTTGGGGTATGTAATGATGAAAGGTTAATGATACCCATATCTTTTCTTGGGTTTTGATATGATGAATTATTTTTGATTCTGCAACACACATAATTATTGTTTTTATTATGTGATGGAAGAGACCTATAAATCACTCAAATACTTTGGGTAAATATTTATATCTCCTGAGATAAGGATGAGAAATAATTTGATGGGCTTGTTCTACTATGTGAAATAGGTTTTTCTTGATCCAATATGGGAAACTGGTGCGTCTTGATCAATTATAAGAAACATGTGTGTCTTGATCCACAATCTTGATGGTATTGACATTTAACCATGATATATGAAATGATTTTCTATTGTTTTGATGCTTCTGCACTTTTATGAAATGATCTTATCGTTCCTAATTCGTTTTTGAATATTTCATACACTTATGGTCCCTATTTTCTCAAATGAAAATATTTATTTCATGAATAAATTTTTTATCAATGCTTGTATTTTTATTATCATATAACCTTATTATTATATTTTTCATTCATGTGACATTGGAATGATATATCTTATGATTACCCTTGTTGAGAATTTTAGCACAAACTTAATTAATTTTCATTCTCATGGTGAAGAAGAAAGCATTATAAATGTTATGTCTAAGAGGAGTACTATGTTAAAAAATATCTGTGGGAGATGTTGAATATATTTTAAATAATAATAATAACATTTTTTAAATCATCTCCAATGAATCTAGACATTTATAGTTCTAGTGTGTATAATATTATTATATATTTAACATTGAATTAAATAAAAGTGATATTTTTGAATGAAAATATTTGGATGCTATATTTGATATCATTATAGGTTTTTTAGAATAGAAAACTATTATGGTTATAAATATTTTATGAAAACCCTTTTGATAATAATAATTATTGGACAAAATCCCAATGTTTTAACAATGTTCATGAATGGCCTATGTGAATCCTAAGGTGTCATTTGTGGAAAATAAAATTTCAGGATATAGACATCTTCACCCATGATTATATGTTTTCCAAGTGTGATGATTGTTGTGGAAATATTATTTTTCATTTTATAAGGTTGTTGGAACCATAAGGATTCATGTTAATAGTGAATATCATGGATAATGTAATGACATTTCCCCCAAGGAAACATATGAAAAGGGAGTCGGTTGGAGATAACATGTTATTAAGCCTAACAAAAAATGATATATATGACTAATAATATAAAATTGTGTGCATTTCTAACCCATTAAATAAGATAAATATGGAATTTCATGGTGACCATAGTGTAATGAATGTTCAATTTTACACATATAAAACTTGTGAGAATAGACATTATGGAGATATTATCAATGTAACTAGAAGATAAATAAAGACATAATTTAAGTTAGCATACATGAAAAATGAATTGTTTTTTAATATAATTTGATAGAATAATGGTATTCTCAATGAATCATCAGAAGAAAAATGTTTTAAATGATGAATGCACGAGGATTATAGAAATATATTCCAATGGAGGAAATATTAGGATGTGGACCAAGAAGGTGGTTTGATAAATGGTTATATTGAAAAAAATAAGGACATTATAAATGACATATGAGATGAATGAAGAGTTAAGTAATAAAATGTTGAAACTTGGTTAATGGGTTAATAAGGTAGTGGAATGATTTAGTGTTTAGGTAATGGAATTGAAAAATAATATTGTAGTACATTTATGGAATTATGGAATAATTTAAGGATTGGTTCATTGATGTTTTTCTATATAATTTGTAATAATATATTGGAATTTTTGAATAATTTGTGGATGAGTTTATAGATGTTTTGGCTATATGATATGAGTAATGAGTTCATTTTTAAAATCATGCATTTTTTACTATGTTTATATGGAAATTAGGTCACTACTATGTTTCAAGGGAATAAAAGATAATGATATATACATGTTTGATATTTGAAAAATAATATATACATCATGTTGTTTAAGGTATTAATGATAGGTTTATTTGGTATATTTAGTTAACCACTTTTGAATGTTTTATATTTTAATATTTTGGAAGGTTTTTAAAGGTTACCATTTAAGAAATTGATTATGTTTAATTTTAGATGAGGTTTATCGATTAATTTTTTACATCACCTTATGAATATTTAATCATATTAGGTAACCTATGAAATTTTTTTAATGATAACTAGACATAGAATGAATGAATTATATCCCAAATATAAATCTTTTGATCCTCTAGTTTATCATCCCTTACAATTTCTTCTTCATTCCTTGTATTATGGGATGAAACAAAATATTGATCAATACCTAATAAAATAGTGAGAGTATAATAATGAAATGAAATCAACTGTTTTTATCTTCATAAAGGATTTGGAGATAATTTTTTTTCCTATTTTCATTATTTCTGATGATATCAATGATTGTTTGAAGAACAATTTGGTCTACAGTTTTGTGGTCATTATGCTTATCTGGATGAGATTCTTTATCACTATATTTTAGTTATTATGGATTAGCTTTACATTAAAAATCATTGTTTTAATTTCCCATCAATTATTTTCCTATTTGGATACCAAGTTAGTCATTACATCAAATAACCTTTATGCTTCTAACATTCCCTTTTAAGGGAATTTGTATTATTCATTTGTAAGATGTGTGTTTATATGAATAAATTATTTGATGTTAAAACTTTGATGAGTAGAAATGATTTTGTTGGAGAAATTACTTTTTAGGGGGGTGGGGTGGGTAAAATATACAACCCAATAAATTATGAAATTTATTTTTAATTAATTTTATTTTTTATATAATATATTGCACAGAATTATGAATTTTGAAAAACCTAAAACATTAATTAAAATATTACATGTCAGTTATAAGATAGATTTTCTTTTACATTAATGAACAAAAATAACTATTTTATGAAATAAATAAAATGTTTTAACATAATATGAATTTATTATTATGTTCTTAGAAAATAATCACAAAATTTTAAGTAAAGTAATTTTACTCTTCAAAAATACATTTTCTTCAAAAATGAGTTTTTATTCATCATATAAGTGAATAATTATTTATATATGTTCTATAAAATGTATTTGAATAAATTAATTTCATTTTTTAATTAATAATTTAAAAATTACATTAATTGTTTTTGAATTTTATGAAATGAAACATTATTCAAGGAATAGTATAAAATAATTAATTTTATAGAAAACTATATTTTATTTTAATGATTTTAAAAGGATAACTTATTTTACTAATTTTTAAGTTATAATTAGTTAATTTTTCTTTGAAAAATACAACTATGGTTTTTTATGTTTATTAAATACTTTAATTTAGTATAAAATACTTTTATATTTAAAAGAACATTAATCTATGAGAACTATTTTTCGTTGCGCTTTTCCATTTTGATTTTATATTATATTCTGAAACTCTTTTATTTTTTAATTTTAAAAATGGATTCAATATTTTATATAATAGGTTTAAAATTTAGTAAATATTTCCCCATTATTTTTATTTAATATCAGTAGTAACTCCGGTAAAATTTATTACATCGTAAAAGGGTGAAACAGGTTAATATGGATAAAAAATAAGTGATAGTACTATATTTTTTCTATATATTTTTAATTTGATAAAATTAATTATAATTTTAAATTTTTGGTAAAAAAATTTAGTTTATTTATAAATACATGTCCAAGGAAATGAATTATATATTATCAAAATAAAAGAACATCACAGAATGTCACTTTCTTTGTCATTAATATCTTATGTGTGTCCAGATGTTAAAACGATGGTTATGAATAAATATAAGAGTCCATATTGAAATAAATTAACTTAATTTTATTATCTATATTTATTTAGGACTTTTGGGAACACTTGTATGATAAATTACTTTTTATAATATTTTATTTAAAGAAAAGTCAATGATTTCACAGTATTGTTTTTAATAACTATAAAACTCTTTATATTGTTTTATTCACAAGATATATTCCTCTAAAAAATATCTTCTTGAACAATAAAATAATTATCAACATTATATTAATTTATTTTTAAATTTTTTAGATGTAATAATTGACTTTAAGTAATTATACAATGATGATAGAACAATTATTCAATTAATTAAAAAAATCAGATAAATGATTTAAAAATTATTAAATTAAATATAATATGAGATAAATAATTTTATCAAATAATTTTATAGGTAACATTGAAATATTAATGATATCATAAAATAGTTTCTCGGAATAAATTTTTTTGTATTTGTTTTATTAAATTCAATCTAAATAATTGTAAAAAAATGAAAAAATGATAATTATTGAATAAAATAATTTATAAAATTATTTAAAAATCATAAAAATATTATATAATTATAAAGAAGATAATATTTGGTCAAAAATATCAAAATATGTTCATTTATAGGCTATCTAGAAGCATTTTTCTCTAGGATAGTTTTATTATATTTTAATATTTTTAGAATTTCAAAAAGTGCACATCACCTCAATTATAAAAGTGCACCTTATCTATCAATTCATTACAAAAATTTGAGTCTTCTATATCAACCATTCCATAATAATTTACATTCTCAACTGCAATAGTAAAATTTAATAAGTACTAGAATTCTCAAAAGTCCAACCTAGATCCCTTTAGATGAGACCCAAATGTGATCTTTAAAAGAGGGGGAGTTTTGAACATGAATAAATAAAGGAAATATTTTAGGAGATGGATTTTTCCATATATTTTATTTATATGGGACTCATGAAATATTCACCACATGTCTCTTTTTTTGGTGTATATTTTACCCATAATTTCGATTTATAATTCATATTATTAATATTATGTGGGTTAACATAACCATATATGATTACTTTTTTCATGAGTTTTAGGAAAATATTTACCAAAATAGTTAGTATTTAATTTAAAATGTCATCAATATTTAAGATCGTTTACATTTAAGACATTATATATTTTTATATCTAAAAATATTTTCAATTTTTTTTACCATTCTAATTCAATTTTAAGAATTCATTTTTTCACTATGTTGGGTTCTACTAATTTTTTTTAAAGGAATATTTTTACCATATTCCAAACAAGAAACATTATTAAAACATTAAAAAAAATATAAAAGTAATTTTGTTTTTAAATTATATTTCTTAAGTGGATTTTTCCACTATCATGATTCCATAATGCTTGGAACAGTACAATATTATCATATAAGGTTGTTTTCAAAAAACTGTTTTCCATTGTAATTAAATTGCTTTTAAAAAATAGTTTTAAATTTTAATGATATTTTCACCACTATTTATTTTAAGTGATATTTAAAAATTATGTATTTAAATCAAAGATAACATTATTTTTTGTTACTTATGTATTATTGACAATATAATCCAATAATACCATCCTTAATCATTATCCAGAGGGTTTATTTTTATTATGACATGATGTTTTTGAAACCCAATTATTTTCCATGGGTTATGAAATGATAAAATGTTCATGAATCACATTTATTTTAAAGTGTATTGATATGATAAATGATATAAGATGCTAGGGTACATATAAGTATGGTTTTCTTTATGTTGTTGGTTGGACCAATATTACCATAAAATTCATTTGTTAAGGATATCTATATCACTAGATAACAATATAAAACATGTCAAAATTCTTGATCCACTATGAGAAACAAGTACTGCCTGATCCAATATGGAAACATGTGTTCCTTGATCCACTATAAGAAACAAGTGAATCTCTATCCTCTATGTAGATGGTCATTGTAGTTGACCATGGCTTATGAAATGTTTTTCTATATTTATGATGGTTCCACACATTTTTGACATGAGATTATGGCCCATGATTTATATATGATGATTAATGAATGTAATGGTCTATATTTTCAGAAATAATAATATTTTTTTCATGAATCATGTTTATGATCTATGAAATGTTGCACATGAACATAATAAGTTATTTTCATGAACTCATATCCATCTTCTTATCTTATGGTTTAATTTTACCTTAGATTTATATCTTTTATTTTACCATTACGAAGCATTTGAGCAAACCCTTTCTTAAGTTTCCTTCACAGGTGATGAAGAATTGTTTATATATGGTATTTCCTAGAGGTGTACTATGTTTGATGTTTTTTTATGGTATATGATAAGGGTATTTTATAAAAAAATATGATTATATATTAAATATCATTCGATTCGAAACATTTTTGGTTTTGGTGAGTATATTGTTGTTATGTATTAAATATTCATCTAAATAAAAGCCCAATATTTTTTTTATAAAAATATTGGGCTGTTATAGTGGTAGACTTATTCTCCAGGTACTAATGATTTTGGTGCTAGAATGATTCTCTATGTACCCATGATATTATATCTTGATTGATTATCTGGGTATTTGGGATAGGTACAAGGACTAATGCTCCATAGTATCAAAATAAAATTGGAACTCAATGATAATGGATGCTAAGGCATCTCGCCTTTTTATCACATAAGCTATAATTACATTATAAAAAACTGAGGATCTTAAAGGATTAGTGTCATGGAAACCAGGAACACAAAACATGAAAAAATAGAACATTCCTCTTAAACACTTTAAAGGATTCTCCGTATGTTCATCCTAGGATCAGTACTGCATCTCATAACCTAGGGACATACATCAAAAGAAAGGGTGCGCAGAAGGTCCAGTAAGGGAAACAAGGGAAACATTTAACATGTGAACTTGAGATACATCAATAAAGTCATGAAAAAAACATTAAGGCATGATAAAGAAAGCATGAGGCATATCATAATGAAAATAACTTTTTTCATAACTTTAAGATGTCACTACAACATTTTACAAAGACAATCATTTCTGTTTTGTAACGCCCCGACCCCAATTTCCCAGAGTCGGTCCATTATTTTGTAACATTGGCATGATCATAAAAGATCATGTCTCGAAAGACCAATTAGTTTAGTAGCCTTGGAAACACTAGATACATTCATAAATGTTACATTACATCATAAAGTGACAAAATACAATAACAAAGTCTCCATAGTCCACACTCATATCCTCTTTTGACTATCCCTACAGGTCATTCATACAATACTTCTTCACATCCTGGAAAATATTTAAACATTGAAAGTGGTGAGCTCAGATGCTCAGTAAAGATAACAATATTGCGGAAGCTTTCGTAAATAAACATTAACATTTAAGGCAATGTATAACTAAAACAAAAGCATTTTTAAACATTAACTTCAGCATAATATGGAAAAAATAAATTAAATAATGCAATTTACTTAGTCACATGGATATTATACTAGTCTAATAATCACAAGCAATATCAATAACCACTTTCATAATGATAGAATTCATAATGCCAGACTATCATAACCACGTAGCCAAGGCCTCGTGCCAAGACCACAATTAAGAATTTGTTAAGGCCTCGTACCAAGACACTAGTTTGTCTAATGAGACCTACCGATGCATCAAGGAGATGTAGAGGGATCTACCCGTCACTTATTAAGTCCAATGCATTCCTCATATGAATATGTTTAAACATATCATAAACCATAACAAAATCATATCACATAAAACATGCATAAAGGAAGAATAAATTTTCTACATTTCAATCCCAAGATATCAATAAAACACATTGATATAATAAAAAAACACTTTCAAAACCATTTTCAATACCAAAATAAAAAAAAGTTAAAACTTTTTATTTATTTTTCATTAAAAAAAAGTCATGGCTTGTAGAGGAAGCCGAAACTCAAATAATTGTCATGGTGGCGGAGAAGTCGTTATCACCACATATGTACAACAAGAAAAACATTCCCTTTTTGTTGTTTAGTAAAACTATTTGTATAAAAAAGATTCCTTTTGAATAAACGTGAAAGTCAAAGGGGTTTATACACCGTTTGAGAGAAAGTTGTGTATAAAACAAAATATGCCTCAATGAAAGGAGATTGAGACGAAGTCCTTACCAAGAACATTTTTTTAAATAAAATAGATCTATTATGTGTATTCAATATAAGTACACATAAATAAAGTACAAATACAAGATGGGATATAATAATATCATATCATAATTTGAAAGTAGGAGATTAACCCAAAGAATGGAAATTGGGTTAAGAAATTCCCTTACCTCATGTATGAATTCACTTAACCATTCTTTGATCTCCTGAATAATAAACTAGAGTTAATTTATAATTGCATAAGAACCTTTTTCAAGTTTATTATTCCTTTTATATCACTTATTACCATTTTATGAACATTATGTAATTATTTATGTTAATAACAGTCGTTTTGTCGATTATTGGTACTTGAGTCAAAAATATACTTATTATAATTAGAAGTCGTTCATGTGATTAAATATCCATTATATCCAGAATTATATTCATGATGTAGATATCATATATAACATATATATCCAGTACATAATATTACATAACATTTAGAGGTAAGAAATGAAATGCACCATTCATGGAGACGGTAAGCCGTACGTACACATGAACGCTACTTTCATTTCTATTTAATATTTTAATGAAATGAAACATAAATATATAAAGGTATAATATAATTCCAGTATAATATAATTTATAATACCATTTAATCTATCCTTTATACATCCCACATATGGCATTAACGATTCAAGTCACTTTGAGGGGGCGGTAGTTCGCACTTCCTAAAATGAATTTATAGCGTTTACCCATAATGGAAATCATAACGTATGCCATAAATGAGAAATAAAATAGCATAAGGAATAAATAAACATAATATATATATATCATATATGAAAATATTGTCATCAAAATGGACACCATTATAGGTGTTATAAGAATATTGAACAATCATCGTTTCGTGAGGTAGTATTTCGCCACCCACAGAAATAGTATGTTCATTAACCATTAGACAATGGTATGTGTAAGTTTAAACCAAATAATTATCATAACAAAATACTAGTATATTTTAGATACTGGTGTTGTTACAAAATAAAGGAATAAAAAGAGTTTAAGGGGTTGGAGAAGCAAAATAAAACAAAACAATATTAGATAAGACATTACCTTAAAATCGGGTAACTCTTTTTGATTTGAGCCAAAGGCATCCTTGGGAAGACTTCTGACCAAATTGAGGCTTCTAAGAGTAAGGGAGGGAAGTTTATATAGTATTTGGGAAGATGTTGTCCGAGCCAAAATGCTTTTATGGTGTGAGTAAGGTGGTAGTGGTGGGGGCCTTTTATAAGAGGAGAGGAGGGGCACTCTTGGAAAGATTGAAAGGTTACATTATTATGAAATACGTTTTCGGATTATAAAGGTTCCCCACTAATATATTTCAAGGATAAGGTGATAAGGGTTCTAAATATACCCATACAATAGGTTTTTGACAAGTGTAAGTCTTAGATTTTACATTATCTTTTCATTTTATTTAAATCGTTAATTAATGAGGTAATCGCTGCATCATAATGGTGTCATAAATAATTTAATGTATTTAATGTCTAAAAATAATAAAAAAACTATCATGATGTAGGAAGTCTTTTTATATTTCTAATGAATATTTATAGTAAAAATTATGACTTTTATAACCCCATTTAAAAATTGGTTTAGTAAAACAACTCTTTTTTGTGACATTTTTATTTTATCATTAAATAAAAAGTTATTTGTGTCATTTTCCTACCAAAGTGGCTCCATGGGGTCCCCAAGTTGACCCATGGATTTTCTTGGTCGGCCATGACACATCCAATTGGGGTAGGACATGTTTAAGTGTCATTTAATATTTTTATAATACCATTTTTACCTTAACTTTCACAAATTACCTTTAATCGCGATTAATTAAACATATAAGTTACTATTCACCAAAAAATTATTTTAGTCCCATTGAACCACATTTTACTTTATAATTACAACCATGTATGTTGTATTTTTGTAAATAAAATCACAGAAGTGGTAATATTTCATTCAAATGAAAAATCAGTTATTTAACTACCACTTAGTGGTTTCACTATTCATCAAAAATTGATGTTTTTCAGAACAATGCCAAAATTTCACCCTAAGCTATAATTGATATTCCGAATTCAAAAATGATGTCTATTTTAAAAAATTCCAAACATATAATTTTCATTAATTAATTTTATAATTAATTCCCACTGTCACAACAAATAGCGTGTTTTTAAGAAACAATATATATCAATAGATTGACAATTGTTTATGTCCAATTTCAAAGTGAAATTAATTATAATGACCACCATTGGATAAAATGGTAAAAATATATTCTAATTATAATTTAAAACCACTAAATAGTATAATTTATCGCTATAAAGTTTTTTTATTAAAAAGGTTGTTTTTAAGTTTTTTCACTATTCATAAAAAATTGGAAGTTCTCAGAAAAATACCAAAAATTCAACATAGGCTAATTTCTATATTATTAATCCATAAATGAAGTCCATTTTGGAATATAATATATATATATATAATTTCAAAAAGTGGTTATTACTATTCATAACTGATGCTTTGATTGGTTGCGGTGTGTTAGAATCTCGAACTTGCGTACAATGCAGGCTATTGCATTATTGAAAGAGAAGCATATCGTGGAAGCTAGGGGTGTTACATTCTTCCCTCCTTCAATAAATTGAATCCTCACAATTTGAAATTTTTATTTGAAAATAAAAGGTTGAAAATAGAATATCCCTTTGTGGAAAACCCACATCGGAAATAAGGTTAATAAAAATATAACTTTAAAAGAAAGAAAGATAAGTACAAAGGTCACCCGAGATAGCCCATACTAGGATTCTATGAAAATATGGATATGGAAGAAAAACAAACCATAAAGGTTTGATGGAGAGTTGTAGAAAACCGGATTAGGAGAAAGTTAACCATAAGAAAATTACAAACTTGTGATTGGTTAAACGGTCATTGAATCCCCAGTTGGAAAAGTTAACCGGTAATGTTTTTGTTTTAAGTTACCTTTTATAAAGTTGAGGAATTTATTTAGGAGATTTACTAAGAACCTAAGGGAATATACATACTGGTCATGTAGACTTATATTCTTTAATAAATTTTTACCACAAACCAATCTTTCACTCTAAAAGGTAATAGATCTCGAAAATATTCTATTTATCACAATTGTGTAAGGTTCCAAATATTAACACAAACCATTTAGATTAGGAAAACTTTTTGTAATAACCAGGGACTTCCTGTAGGCTAGTGGTAGGTAATAAAGGCCGGTCGCACTTTGGTTGTGGGTTCGATTCCTGCAGCTTTGTCTGACGTGACGGGTTATGCCCCACCCTACAGGTTGTCCTTTTCCTAAAAATATAGTATTATAATATTCCGAAAATAATCTTCATAAATGTTTTAACCTTAAACAATACTATTCAAAGTTCAACTTAATCCATCCCAACCTTTATAGTTATCCAAAATACCTCTGTCCAGACTTTTTCTAAAAGGTCTCTTAATTCCAAAATAAATTTATCAGATTCCCCAAACAAAGTAAAGTTTCTCTTATTGTCACATACTAAAAATTTGATTACCTTTATCATATTGAAACCTTAATGAAAAGAACAAGTACTTCAGTACAATCCTTATTTATATCACATTATTCTTATAACTAGAATATAATCCTTGAGTCCAAAATCACCAATACATTAATTATTCTACTTCAATTGTAGTAACAGCATAAGATTTTCCTTGATCCCTTGGCCTTTTCTGAGGTAAGTTTCCCTGACACTTAATACATTCATTTGCATAATGCCCCATTTCCCTATAATTGTAGCATTCAACATTGATAGCCTATTTCTTTACCTTGCAATCACGAGCCTGGTGACCTTTTTCCCCACATTTATAACAAACTCCCATTCCTTTTAGGCAAGCACCATGGTGATTCTTCCCACATTTATCACATAATGAAAAATCCTCCTTTACCTTTTTCCCTTTATCTGTCTCTTGTTCCATCGTTCTCTTCTTCTCTTGCTTTACTTTGTTGTCATAAGACTTAGAGAATTCCTTTCATGTCTTGATAGCACATGAGACAATATCTTCGTACGATGAGAATGATTGTGATACTAAAGGTCGATGGAGAAATGGTTTTAACCCATCAAAGAAATGATCAATCTTACTTCTTGGGTTACGTATATAATCTACAACATACCACACAAACCTTTTAAAGTTGACCTCATACTTTGCGTCATTCTCATCCTCCTTTTGTCTCAGAATTAGAATGTGCCTCTCCATATCTGCTCGATGGGCATGAGAAAAGTATTCTTATAAGAAAAGATCTTTGAACTATCTCCACTCCATACTTGATACTTCTTCATCTTCCTTTGTATTTTGAATTAGCGACCACCATTGATCAGAATCTCCAGTGAGGCGGCAAACTGCCATGACAACCTTCTCCCTTTCACTACTCCCCAAGGCATGGAATATTTTTTCTACGGAGTTTATCCATTGGTCAGCTACTAATGGATTTGTACCCCCATTAAATTTTGGTGGTTTTTGCCTCATGAAGCAGTCTAACATTGATCCTCCATGTTACGGATCAGGGTTCTCCATATGAGTAAGGTTATTATTCATAACCTGAGTGAGTTTTCCCAGTATGGTAATAAGTTGACCAGCACCAGTTTTATCTCCAGATCCACAATAATTATCTTCAGCAGGAGGGAAATCCCTACACGGAGTGCGTGCATTGATACAGTTTCCATTCCTTCCACTAGGCATCATTTCTAAACAACGACATAAACTAGTTTAGTTTATGATTCAAAATACATAATTCCATACTTGTAAAATACCTAACATAAATTGAACTATTTATGGATATAATCCATAATCATAAAAAAGAATTGTTTTCTAGGAGGAAGTATATACTCATAAACCCTACATAATTATTTTTAAAGAAAATGAGAATTATCCTAATCATATCCCCCGGGAGTGTCATAACCAAGGGTGCAACAAGGCCCGTTGTCGTGCACCATCTCCCGTTCGAGTCTAGCTCAAAGTGGTGTTTTCAGGTTTTACCCCTAGGTACATCTGTGCCAGAGCCGCCTCTACCTGCTAGTATCCAGACAGGGATGTATTGCTCGGAAAACTCACAACATCTCTATAATACCAAAATTCTAGTATGTTATTCTATACTAATCCTCAAAGTCTATCTTGGAGCTATGTGCACTAATAAGAGTTTATCTAAATCTAGATTCCATGGTTAGTACTAAACTGCCTCTGATACCAACTGTAACCCCTCGACCACAGTTACCTAGAGTCGGTGCATGATTGCGTAACACTGGCATGATCACAAAAGATCAAGTCTTGAAAGACCAATTAGTTTAGTAGCCTTGGAAACACTAGATACATTGATAAATGTTACATTACATCATAAAGTTAAAAACTACAATAACAAAGTCTCCATAGTCCACACTCATATCCTCTTTTGACTATCCCTGTAGGTCATTCATACAATACTTCTTCACATCCTGGAAAATATTAAAACATTGAAAGGGGTGAGCTAAGATGATAAGTAAGGATAACAATGTTGTGGATGATTTTGTTAATAAACATTAACATTTAAGGCAATGTATAAATAAAAAAAAATCCTTTTTAAACTTTAACTTCAGAATAATATGGCAAAAATAAATTAAATAAATCCATTTACTTACTCGCATGGATATTCTACTAGTCGAATATTCACATGCAATATCAATAACCACTTTCATAATGATGGAATGCATAATGACAGACTATCATAACCACTTAGCCAAGGCCTCGTGCCAAGACCACAATTAACATTTTTTCAAGGTCTCATTCCAAGACACTAGTTTGTCTCATGAGACCTACTGATGCATTGAAGAGTTGTAGCAGGCTACACCCGTCCCTTATTAAGTCCAATGCATTCCTCATATGAATAGGTTTAAACATATCATAAACCATAACATAATCATATCACATAAAACATGCATAAAGGAAGCATAACATTTCCACATTTCAATCACATGATATCAATACAACACATTGATATAATAAAAAAACACTTTCAAAACCATTTTCAATACCAAAATAAAGGAAAGTTAAAACTTTGTATTTATTTTTCATTAAAAAAATTTATGGCTTGTAGAGGAGGCTGAAACTCAAATAATGGTCACGACGATAGAGAAGTCATTGTATCCCCATATGTTTGGAAAGAAAAACATTCCTTTTTTGTCGTTTAGTAAAACACTTCGTATAAAAAACATTCCTTTTAAATAAATGTGAATCTCAAAGGGGTTTATACACCGTATAAGAGAAAGTTGTGTATAAAACAAAATACGCCTCAATGAAAGGAGATTGAGACGAAGTACTTACCAAGATCATTTTTTAAATAAAATAGATCTATTATGTGTATTAAATATAAGTACACATATAGAAAGTACAAATACAAGATAGGACATAATAATATCATAACATATTTTGAAAGTAAGAGATTAACCTAAAGAATGTAAATTGGGTTAACAAATTCCCTCACCTCCTGTCCAAATTCACTCGACCGTTCTTTGATCTCATGAATAATAAACTAGAGTTATTATATAATTTCTTAAGAACATTTTTCAATTTTATTATTCCTTTTATATCACTTATTACCATGTTATGAACATTATGTAATTATTTATGTTAATAACAGTCCTTTTGTCGATCTTTGGTACTTGAGTCAAAAATATACTTCTTATAATTACAAGTTGTTCATGTGGTAAAATATCCATTATATCCAGAATTATATTCATGATTTAGATATCATATATAAAATATATATCCAGTACATAATATTACATAACATTTAGAGGTAAGAAATGAAATTCACCGTTCAAGGAGACGGTAAGCCGTACGTACG
Source organism: Viscum album (assembly GCA_963277665.1). Lineage (NCBI taxonomy): Eukaryota > Viridiplantae > Streptophyta > Magnoliopsida > Santalales > Viscaceae > Viscum > Viscum album. The sequence continues at coordinate 422,043,814 of OY728166.1, read as the reverse complement.
CATGAACGCTACTTTCATTTCTATTTCATATTTTAATGAAATGAAGCATAATGATATAAAGTTATGATATAATTCCAGTATAATATAATTTATAATACCATTTAATCCATCCTTTATACATCCCACATATGGCATTAACGATTCAAATCACTTTGAGGGGGCAGTAGTCCGCACTTCCTAAAATAAAATTATCGCGTTTACCCATAATAGAAATCATATAGTATGCCATAAATGAGAAATAAAGAAGTATAAGGAAAACATAAACATAATATATGTATCATATATTAAAATAGTTTCATCAAAATGGCCACCATTAGATGTGTTAAAAGAATAATGAACAATCATCGTTTCGTGAGGCAGTATTTCGCCACCCACAGAAACAGTATGTTATTTAACCATTAGATGAAGGTATGTCTAAGTTTAAACCAAATAATTATCATAAAAACATCCTAGTATATTGTAGATACTGGTGTTGTTACATACTAAAGGAATAAAAAGAGTTTACGGGGTTGGAGAAGAAAAATAAAACAAAACAACATTAGAGAAGACATTACCTTAAAATCGGGTAACTCTTTTTGATTTGAGCCAAAGGCTTTCTTTGGGAAGACTTCTGCCCAACGTTAGGCACCTAAGAGTAAGGGAAGAAAGTTTAGAGAGTATTTGGTAAGATTTTGGCTGAGCCAGAAGGCTTTGAATGTATGAGTAAGGTGGTAGTGGTGGGTGCCTTTTATAAGAGGAGAGGAGGGTCACTCTTAGAATGATTGAAATGTTACATTATTATGAAATTATTTTTTGGAATCTAAAGGTCCAAAACATATATATTTAGAGGATAAGGTTATAGGGATTCGAAATATACTCTCCAATAGGTTTTTGACAAGTGTATGTCTTAGATGATACATTATATTTTTATTTTATTTAAATCGTTAATTAATGATGTAATCGCTGCATCATCATGGTGTCATAAATAATTTAATTTATTTAGTGTCTTAAAATTATAAAAAATATAATGATTTAGGAAATCTTTTTATCTTTATAATTAATATTTATAGTCAAAAATATTACTTGTATAACCCAATTTAAAAATTGTTTTAGTAAAACAACTCTTGTTTGTGACATTTTTATTTTAACATTAAATAAAAAGATATTTATGTCATTGTCCTACCAAAGTGGCTCCATGGGGTCCCCAAGGTGACCCATGGATTTTTTTGGTCGGCCATGACACATCCAATAGGGGTAGGACAAGTGTAAAGGTCATTTCATATTTTAATAATACCATTTTAACCTTAAATTTCACTAATTACCTTTAATCATGATTAATTAAACTTCAAAGTTACTATTCACAAAAAAAATATTTTAATCCCATTGAAGAAATTTTACTTCCTAATGAAAACCATGTATGTAGGATTTTTGAAAATCAAATCACAGAAGTGGTAATATTTCATTTAAATGAAAAATCAGTTATTTAACTACCACTTAGTGGTTTCACTATTCATCAAAAATTGATGTTTTTCAGTACAATGCCAAAATTCCACCCTAAGCTATAATTGATAATCCAAATTCAAAAATGATTTCTATTTTAAAAAATTCGAAACATATAAGTTGCATTAATTAATTTTATAATTAATTCCCGCTATCACAACAAATGGCAAGTTTTTAAGAAAGAGTATATATCAAAAGATTGACAATTGTTTATGTCCAATTTCAATGTGAAATTAATTATAATGACCACCATTGGATAAAATGGTAAAAATATATTCTAATTATACTTTAAAACCACTCAATAGTATGATTTATCACTATAAATTATTTTGATTTAAAAGGTTGTTTTTAAGTATTTTTCACTATTCATAAAAAATTGGAAGTTCTCAGAAAAATAACAACAATTCAACATAGGATAATTTCAATATTATGAATCCATAAATAAAGTCCATTTTGAAGTATAAAATATATATTATTTCAAAAAGTGGGTATTAATATTCAAAACTGCTACTTTGATTGGTCGCGGTGTGTTAGAATCTCGAACTTGCGTACAATGAAAGATATTGCGTTATTGAAAGAGAAGCGTATCGTGGAAGCTTGGGGTGTTACACATTTCACCATGGTCCTTCCCCAAGGTGTCTATAAAAATTACCAAGGTTATTCACCATGGTATCAGTCTAAATGGTCATCTCTAGAGATTAAGTCTTTACCCAATGCATCGGAGCGCTATCAGGGCGCACCCTTAAATTTGACTTTATTATCATGTGAGTCACATATATCATCATCAATAATTTCATAAACAACACATATAGCATAAAAGAAATGGGTTTCATTTCATAATCACAACATTTTAAAAACTGCTTTAAAGACATGATCTTTATGTCACTTTAAACCAATGGAAAGGAAAAACAGGTCTCATGAATGTAAATCACAGTATTTAAAATAGAAAATATTGGTAAATATGTGAATATAACTTTAGAATAAAGAGATTTGGGTATTCACATAATAAAATAAATGAATTTGAGAATAAGATAGAGACATTTGAGACGAAAATTCTGCAGCATAACAGCTATCTTACGAGGTTTTAGAAAAAATTTAAAACATAGGGGACATGGGTCACCCACTCATAAATGATCCATAAAATAGTATGAGGATAGAATATAATGTATTTAAGAACATGGTAATGAAATTTGAAATACACACCATATGAAATTAATAACATCAAAGGAAGACAAAAATAAGATTTCTCTTATGAAAATTCGACAGCCTAACGACTTCACTTAAACTTCAACAAAAATGAATTGATGAGATCAAATAGGGTGTCTCATAATATGAAAATAAAATATCAGTTTGATATATATATATAGATCATACCCCAACATAATAAAATTTAACTTGAAAGACTTGACATGAATGTAGAACATAAAAAAAATGTGAACGGTGAAAGAATCCCTTAAAAATTTGGCAGCATATGACGCCATTTAAACATAAAAAATATGAATTGATGAGATCAAATTGGATCTCTCATAATAAGAAAATAAAATTTCAGTATGATAGATATATATATCATATCACAACATAAAAAAGAAACTTTAAATACTTTACATGAAAGTAGAACTTTGAAAAATGAGAAAGGTGAAAGAATCCCTTAAAAATTCGACAGCCTAATGGTGTCACTTAAACTTCAAAAAAAAATGAATTGATGAGATAAAATAGGGTCTCTTATCATATGAAAATATAATATCAGTTTAATATATATATATATCATTCCCCAACATGAAAAAAAGTAAATTTAAAGACTTGACATGAAAGTAGAACTTTGAAAAAATGAGAAAGGTGAAAGAATCCCTTAAAAATATGATAGCCTAACGACACCATTTAAACTTTAGCAAAAATGAATTAACGAGATCAAATAGGGTATCTCATTATATGAACATAAAATATCAGTATGATAGTTATAGAGACCGTATCCCAACATAATAAAAAGTAACTTGAAAGACTTGACATGAAAATAGAACTTTGAAAAATGAGAATGGTGAAAGAATCCCTTAAAAATTTGGTAGACTAACGACGTCACTTAAACATTCTTAAAACAAATTGATGAGAGATAGTGGGGTATCTCATTATATGAACATTAAAAGGGAAATAATATGAATATAAAATAACATACTCCAACATAAGAACATGGGGAAAAAATAAATTACATAAAAGAGATTACTTGAAAAGAAAGAGAGAGGTCAGATCCCTTACCTTTAAACGTAACTCTTAAAACTCAATGTTTGGGACCATGAGGGTTTATGGGCACTTTGAGAAGACTCCTTGGGAGGTAATGAGACCAGATCGTTGTTGGGGGAGGGTTGGGAGTAAAAACTAAAGGAGTAAAGGGTGGGTATTTATAGGGAATGTGAGGGGACAAGGCATTAATGGCCAAGGGACACCTCACAAGTAGTTTTCTCAAAACCATGGGCTCTCCCATGGTATTTCCCTTGGATTTGAACCACATGGGCCCCCATTACAATAATTCATCACCTTTGGTCATGCAACCATTAAAATATCTCATGAAATCATCATTACACAGTTATGATGTCATTAAACATACTGAAACCCTAAAACTGTATTTTTACTATTCACTGAAAATTCAACTATCTCAGAAAAAATCCCAAAATTTCACATTAACCAAATCTCAATGCTCTGATTTCAAAAATTAACTCCATTTATAAAAATAATTTTTTAAATAATTTAAATTTAATTTTTAATTAAAAAAACAATTCACCCGAAAAAACTATTACTAGACTAATAATTTATGAAACAGTTATTTACCTATTTTATTGAATCACATTACTTAATCAATGTGCCTAGATTATATTAATACTTTTTTTAGTGATATAACTAATCCATTAGGTCACATTACTAATCCTAAGCATAAAATCACTATTCATAATTTAATATTCATCAAAAATCAAGTTGATCTTATTAGACTCTAAATTTTGTACTGAACATAATTGTAGAAGAATATTTTTTGAAAATCATTACACATTTTTAATTATTTATGGTTTAAATAAAAATATTTAAAATATCCTATTTCTAAAATTCATCAAAAATATGCATACTATATTTATCAAGTCATTTGAAAATTCATAAACTTCATCATAAGAAGAAATTGAAATTTGTATTTAAAACAAAGGATTACACAAGGTAGTTACGGTCTCCTTACATAGCCCCTTATCACACCAACAAAGGACCTATGTGTAAAGTGTGATAAGGTAAGAGAATCCGAGGGAGGATCTGCCAACATCGCACGAGTAGTAATTTCTATCAGTTTGAAATTCTCGCGAAGGTGATTCCGTTCTAGCTTCACATGATGAAGTTCAGATTCGGTTTGGTCCAGAGAAAAGCACAGTGGCGCTACTGCCTTCCCAAGTTCTATTAGATGGGATTCGATTAGTCCAAGACTACTGGGTGAGGAAATTAAATCTTCTTTCTATATTAATTAACCAAGATCACTTGTATTTAGAGGCAATAATTGAAACGTTTAGTTTTCAGCAGTCATATTAACCAATTATCATATAACAGTCAAAACCCAATGGTCTCATTTTAATTATACTAATGTTATCAAATGAAACATTTTTGTTGAGTAGAAAAAATAAAATAACTCACAAAATTAGCAAACAAAATTTATTCAAAATTTTGGGTGTTTACAATCTTTCCCCCTTAAGAAATTGCTTCCTCGTAATTTTTAAAATTGGGTTTTGAAATTTCATTGAAAGTACCACATCATAAAAAGGAATCAGTAAAACTATTACATTAAAAGAATGAATGGGAAGTACAAAGGTCACCTAATTTAACCCATACTAGGATTCCATGTAGGAAAACATTGATATGGAAGAAAAAAACTATCATGTTCTGAGGGAGAGTGATTGAAAACATGATTAGGGGAAAGTTAACCACAGAAAAATCACAAACATATAATGTGTGTAAACGGTCATTGATTACCCTGTAGGAAACGTAAACCAACAACATTTTTGTTTTATGTTCTTTTTCATAATTTTTAGGAATTAATTTACAACATAGAATAAAAACATAAGGAAATACACATACCTTCAAGTAGAGTTTCATCCTTTAATATGTTCCTACCAAAACTAATATTTTCTCCAAATGACGAGCATTCAAAACTACTTGGTCTCATCGAAGAACAAGAATAATCTTCTAGAGAATCACATAATCCCCCAAAGATTAACTATCTATTTCTTCTATTATCCCAAAAATAAAAATGGTAAGATAAAACAACTCTTCAAAAAGAAATAATCCCATAGGAAGGGAAACTTCTTGAAATCTTCAAAATTCCACGGTACAACCCAAAGATCATCATAGACCATTCCATAAATAACTATCCTTAAAATTACTCAAAATAAACCAAACAAAGATTGAAACCCAAATACAAGAAGGATTTGATAACATAGTATTCCAAAATAATATTTATCGTTCATCTCCAAAACACATCAATCACTCCTATCATCTTTTAAAAAAAGAAGATAACCTAAACATATTTTCCCCAATATATGTTAATAATTTCTATAAGTAACCTAAATTACTATAAGTCCACCATAAATTCATTGATTCTTAAAAATATAAGTCAAACTTTACTCCACAAATAAAATACCATAGTAATCTATTTACCGTGATCAAATACGGTTACCAAAATAATAATCATCTTTGAATCCCCTAATCACCCTTGTTTTAGGAAGGACAACTTCACTACATCAATATGTGGTATATAACAACATATGTTTTCCTTAATGATATAAAATCATCTTAGGTAGTGACTCGATGATCTTAGAAAAAATAAAAGATATGATCATAGATAATGAACTAAAATACAATATGACATAGAAAATTATTGAGAAGAGGTTACATGTACTTCAGTCATCATGATCCATCTCAGCATAGGACTTGCATTTTTCTGTTTTCCATGTTGATTTTTGATGCTCATCATGCTTATCATCCATTCCAAGAGAGCATTTCCTTGGATAATTTCAAACTTCTCCACATTTATGACATCAAAATGTGTAAGTTATATTAGATCGAACCTTATCTCCATTAATCACATTATCCATTTTTTTAAAGAAATTGGCTACTTTATGCACAATCTTCCAACACATAAAACATCTCCGGGTTCCATTGTGACATTCTCCTTGGTGCCTCTTCCCACACTTTTTTGAAAAAAGAAATTGGGTCTTCTTTCCCTTATCAACTTTATCAGATGGACATCCTTGAGACTTTGTCTTCTTCTTCCTTGATGAATTTGGGAATTCAACTAGGTACCAATTATTAATTGTGATTTTTGATAGTTGGTTTGGCATAATCCCAATATGTTCAACTTGCCTTTCGTAATCCTTGTCTCATTAATGGGTAAATCGTCATATTTCTTATCACATTGGTTATTGGGACACAGTCTTCCATTTCTCGCCATTAACTATGAAAATAACATATAATTAGGGGGCTTAAATACTTAGCCAATAATCAAGAAAATGAAACTTATTGAATAGAAGGATAAACTTTTAAAAGAAAAGTATACCCTAACTTGTGATCCCCTAGGTCCCAATCTAGGTTATCCATGATCATATATTCTTATGTGAATCTTTATTTTATTTTATCTATGTTCCTTTAAAAATGGTTCATACTAAGCTTATGAATTTACCAAAGAATATCCCTCAAGAGTGTCGTAACCAAGAGTGCAGCAAGGCCTGTTGTCGTGTACCCGTTCCCGTTCGAGTCTAGCTCAAAGAGGTGTTTTCAGGGTTTACCTCTATATACATCTGTGACAGATCCACCTCTACCTTCTAGTATCCAGACAAGGATGAATTTGCATGGAAACTAGTTAGTCAATACTCACCAATATACTAGGAAGATTTCCTATATATAAATTTTTCTATATGATTATTCCTAATGTTTTTATATACTAATTTCCACAAATAACTAAACCATCCATTGAAACCAACAATGGCATCCCGACTTTTTATCACATAAACTTTCATTACTTTATACAAAACCAATGATCTTTAAGGTTTAGTGTATTGGAAACCAGGAAATCAAAACATGAAAACATAAAATATTCTTCTTAATCACTTGAAAGGCTTCTCCTTAGGTTCATCCTAGGGTCATTACTAAATCTCATAACCTGGGGACATACATCAAAATAAAGGGTGAGTAGAAGGCCCAGTAAGGGAAACAAGGGAAACATTTAACATGTGAACTAGAGATACATCAATAAAGTCATGAAAAAGAACTTTAAGGCATGAGAATGAAATCATGAGGCAGATCATAATAAAAATAACGTTTTGCATAACATGAAGATGTGGCTACAAAATTTTACAATGAAAATTATTTCCATTTCACCAAGGTCCATCCCCAAGGTGTCAATAAAAATTACCAAGGTTATTCACCATGGTATCAGTCTAAATGGTCATCTCTAGAGATTAAGTCTTTACCCAATGAATTGGAGAGCTATCAGGGAACACCCTTAAATTTTCCTTTATTATCATGTGAGACACATATATCATCATCAATAATTTCATAAAAAACCCATATATCATAAAATAAATGGGTTTCATTTCATAATCATAACGTTTTAAAAACTGTTTTAATGACATGATCTTTATGTCACTTTAAACCCATGGAAAGGGAAAGCAGGTCTCATGTACGTAAATCCCAGAATTTAAAATAAAACATTTTGGTATATATGTGAATACCCTTTTAGAAGAAAGATCTTTGAGAATTCACTTAATAAAATAGATTAATTTGAGAATAAGAGAGAGACATTTGAGACGAAAAATCTGCAGCATAACGGCTATGTTATGAGGTTTTAGAAAACATTGAAAAGAGAGGGGACATGGGACACCCACTCATAAATAATCCATAAAACAGTAGGGGGATATAATATAATGCATTTAAGAACATGTTAATTAAATTTTAATGCTATACCATATGAAATTAATAACATGAAAGGAAGATTAAAAATAAGATTTCTCTTATGAAAATTCGGTAGCCTAACGGTGTCACTTAAACTTCAACAAAAATTATTTGATGAGATCAAATAGGGTCTCTCAGCATATGAAAATAAAATATAATTTTGATAGATATTGAGATTATACCCCAACATAATAAAAATTAACTTTAAATACTTTACATTAAAGTATAACTTTGAAATAATGAGAAAGGTGAAAGAATCCCATAAAAATTCGGCAGCCTAACGACGCCATTTAAATTTCCTAAAAAATGAATTGACGAGATCAAATAGGGTCTCTAATAATATGAACATAAAAGTTCAGTATGATAGATATAGATATCATACCCTCAACATAATAAAAAGGAACTTTAAAGACTTGACATGAATATAGAACTTTGAAAAATGAGAAAGGTGAATGAATCCCTTAAAAATTCGACAGCCTAACGACGTCACTGAAATTTCAACAAAAATGAATTTATGAGATCAAATATGGTATCTAATAATATGAACATAAAAGATCAGTTTGATAGATATTTAGATCATAACCCAGCATAATAAAAAGAATCTTGAAAGACTTTACATGAAAGTAGAGCTTTGAAAAAATGAGAAAGGTGAAAGAATCCCTTAAAAAGTCGTCAGCCTAACGGCGCCATTTAAACTTCAACAAAAATGAATTTACCTGATCAAATACGGTCTCTCGTAATATGAATATAAATGTTCAGTATGATATATATAGAGATAATAATACATCATAATAAAAAGGACCTTGAAACACTTTACATGAATGTAGAACTTTGAAAAATGAGAATGGTGAAAGAATCCCTTAAAAATTCGGCAGCCTAACAACGTCAATTAAAAATTCTTAAAACGAATTGATGAGAAAAATAGGAGGTTTCTCATCATATGAAAATGAAAAGGGAATTAATATGAATATAAAATAACATCCTCCAACATAAGAACATGGAGTATAAAATAAATGACATAAAAGAGATTACAAGAAAAGAAAGAGAGAGTTCAGATCCCTTACCTTAAAACGTAACTCTTAAAACTCAAAGGTTGGGACATTGAGGGATTAGGGGCACCTTGAGAAGACTCCTTGAGAGGTAATGAGTCCCGAGCTTCGTTTGGGGAGAGTTGTTTGTGAATACTAAAGGAGAAAATGGTGGGTATTTATAGGGAATGTGAGGGGACTAGGCATTAATGGCAAAGGGACACCTCACAAGTAGTTTTCTCAAAACCATGGTCTCTCCCATGGTATATCCCATGGAGTTAGGCCACATGGGGCCCCCATACAATAATCCATCACCTTTGGTCGTAAAACCCTTAAAATATCTCATGAAATCATCATGACACAGTTATGATGTTATTAAACATACCGAAACCCTAAAACGATATTTTTACTATTCACAGAAAATTCAACATTCTCAGAAAAATCCCAAAATTTCTCCTTAACCAAATATCAATGCTCCGATTTAAAAAATGAACTCCATTTTATAAAAAAAATTCTAAATAATTTTAATTTAATTTTTAATTAAAAACACTCTTCACCCGAAAAAACTAATACTTGACTAATAATTTCTGAAGGAGTTATTTGCCTATTTTTTTGAATCACATTACTTAATCGAGGTGCCTAGATTATGTTAATACTTTCTTCTAGTGAGATTACTAATCCATTTGGTCACATTACTAATCTTAATCATAAAATCACTATTCATAATTTACTATTCATCAAAAATCATGTTGATCTTATTAGACTCTAAATATTGTACTGAACATAATTATAGAAGACTATTTTTTGAACATCATTACACATTTTTAATTATTTAAGGTTTACATAAACATTTCTAAAATATCCTTTTTCTAAAATTAATCAAAAATATGCATACTATATTTATCCGATCATTTTAAAATTCATAAACATCATCATAAGAAGAAATTGAAATTTTTATTTAAAACAAAGGATTACACAAGGATGTTATGGTCTCCTTAGATAGCCTATTTTCACACCAGAATAGGACCTAAGTGTAAGGTGTTCTAAGGTGAGAGAATATGAAGGAGGCTCTGCCAACATCACACAAGTTTTAATTTCTATCAGTTTGAACTTTTCGCGATGACAATTCCATTATATCTTCACAAGATGATTTCGTCTTGGGTTTGGTCCAGAGAAAACCCCAGTGGTGATACCTCCTTCCAAAGTTCTATTAGATGGGATTCGATCGGTCCAAGACTACTAGGTGAGGCCATCAAATCTTCTTTCTATATTAATTAACCGAGATGACTTGTATTTAGAGACAATAATCGAAACGTTTAGTTTTCAATGGTCATATTGACCAATGTTCATATAACAGTCAAAACCCAACTATCTCATTTTAATTATACTCATGTTATCAAATGAAACAGTTTTGTTGAGTATAAAAAATAAAATAACACACAAAATTAGGAAACAAGATTTATTCAAATTTTCGGGTCGTTACAGATGCCCTTCAGAAATTTGAAACATGTTCACTTATTTTGAAAATTTTATTATTTCTTATACTACCACATATAATTTTACAGATTGGATGTTTCCCAAGACATTATTGGTTGTTGAATACTATGGTGTACTCACACCCTACTCGAGGCAATGATTGGTACCTGAGTAGACTGTATGCATGCAGGTATAGATAAGAGAAAAGGACCATTGTTAGATGGTTGGGTAGGGATTCAGGAAGATTCATGGATTTGGGGATTGAATGTTATTTTAGAAAATAATTTTTATTTTTTAGAACATCTTTATTTTTTTATTTTCATTCAACACTTGACACTCATATGAGATTTGATTTGATTTTATTTTTTTCTCATTTTCAATGTTTGGGAATTTTAATATGTGATGCAATAAAATTGTTTTTTGTTTCTTATTTTTATCTTTATTATTAATATATTTATTCTACTCTTGTAAAAAATATCATAAGGATGTTATATTATTCTAGTGTTCTATGTTAGACCCACCCTTTCAGTCAATAGACCTTGGTGTATGGGAATACGAGCGTGAGGGCATGTGGCTATCCATATTAGGGAATTAGAATATGCAACCCATGTTGGGATGTCACAAATTGGTATAAATTTAGGTAATAGTTTTTGAAATTTATCTATTTGGGGATGGTACGATGGATACAAGGATGATTTGGGAATTTTTCATGAGCTCATTCATGGGTGAGGCAGGTCCATGTTTGGTTGAAAATCCCTAGTTCCTTTAGTGGGATTTTTTTCACAATGTTTTATATTATATTTGAATGATATTACCCAATGGGAGAGGAAGATGTTCAGTAATTTTATATTTTATGATATTTTAATCATAGACAAATATAAAAAAATAGGTGAGTATGTGTGCATCATTATAAGAACTCAAGGATCTATACGACATGAATCATTTATGGAATGCACATAAAATATGATTATAAGTGAGTGGTGGGATAAGAAAATAGTCTACATTAAATGTATAACATAATCGACATGGTTCCTAATAATGATATTTTTAATTTTTTAAATGATGTTGAAATGTGGTAAATATACCTCGTGGATAACTAATAAATAAAAAATGTTTGTTACACATTATTAACCAAGCCCCAGGTTAGGAATGGTTGGGTGTTGTCATAATGTTGAGGATTTGAATGTTGTGAAGTATATATATAATAAATGGTTGTGGATTTATTAGATTCTATCTTGTGAATAAATGTTAACGATTTGTTAATTTTCTTAAGATGTGTTCTTGGAATTTTTTATGCAGGCCTTGAAGATGATGTTTGTTTTTTCGAATGGTAGGAGGAAAATTGTTTGATGTTCACCTCCAGTAGAGGGACAGGAGGCCCCAATAGTTCTAGGTGAAGAATGGGAAGATTTATTCCCTTAGAACTTATTTTAATTCATGAAGGTCATGGAAAGGGACCCATGTAGGGATACGATTAACATGTCTTAGCTGACGTGGGTGTTCTAGTTTCATCACCCTACCATGTTTACCGAATATGGTTGACCTAAGATTGATGACTTCTGGAATGTATTTATCTATGAAATACTATGTCATTTAGAGACTTCTCATAGGAAAATAGTCAAATTAGCATCCTATATTTTATGGGTGAAAGAGAACAAATGGAAGTATATTCAATATCTGGATGACCAGTTTTAGGTTGTGGCGTGAAAGGGATTCTATGATAACTTTATAAAAAAATTTAACCCATATACACTATGATATGTGGGGGGGGGGTAAGAGTTTGTTTGGTTGAATCATTAAAGAATTTATGAAATGGAAAATGATGTTATCTTCACCAACTTGAACAACTTTTATAGTGATTTTAAGAGATGTAGAAGCTGTGGAGGGACTATTTCATGATATATTTAATTTTTTGATTATATACTAGGATAATATCATGGTATTAATGATTTTTGTAGAGGTAGTGAATCAAGATCCAATTTTTAATGTGAACCTCAACTATTGTTTTAGTGTAGGACCACTGATATTATCTAGACTGCCGTGAGGTACATATTCCGAGGATAGGATGAATCATTATGATAATTATATCCAAATATATCGAATAAATAATAGATAAGGGATATGATTTGTTTCTTATGGTAGTGGTCTTGCGATTTTCCTTTATTGCTATAAGATGAGGGAAATTCATAGCCCAGGTCCTTGACCACTGGTGGAGTGCGGAGAATATAATAAGATAAGACACACACAAAGGTTCTACAATAACCATAGAAAAATAGGGAGTGATGGAGGAATTAGGATGAAATAGAGAACTCTTTAGGAGTCTTTTACACCATACGAGTTGGGATGTTGTGGTTATGTTGTCCATGCTAGTAAAGGTGGTAGATGTGGTACTTTACGATAAGAGCACCCATATCAATATATTAGTGCAACACATGGGACTCTAATAAGAGTACATGGAAGAGAGACATGTCATAAAAATGTCATTTATCAAACACTTATTTATAGAAAATCATTGATATCAACCGTTAGGTGTATAATTATTATAGAGTCTATGATTTATATTGATTTATCTTATATAAGTGGTTAAACATATATTATATCTTTTAAAATAGTGGATGGTTTTTTGATTTTCAGTTTTCATGTGGGGATAATGATCATCAAAACACCATTGGGAGTCTGATAATTGGAAATATATCTATGTAAAGGGTGCTCCCTCATGTTTTTTTGAGTATCATTCCCTTTGGGATCAATATGTACATGAGATGCAAGTTTTTCAATCGATTTTTCCTATGGACTAAAAAATATAATGTTGATCCCACTTTGATTGTTACCCATTAGAGAGTAACTTTCACATCTCCGGATGGAGAGCTATATGTTCACTATAGAGAATGGGATATTTGGGTGTGTCATGCATGGCCTATTCATAAAAAACTAGGGGGGGTCACATACTAAGTTTTGAGTATATTGTTGGAAGATAAGGATATGGTGAATAATGTATTTCCACATGTAGTGGACCAGTTTCAAGTTTGTCTTCTTGAGGAATTCTTAATGATTTCACATGTGAGATATGTTTTGAAACCAATTGAAAAAATGACTAGAGATGAACCTATTACCTTCCCAAAATAATGAATGGAACTAATAGAGCTTAATGAGATTAGTAATTTGATGGAATAATTAATTGATATTGTATTTATCCATCTAAGTATGTATCCAAGTGATTCTGTAGAATTTTGTTTCATGAAATATGATGTAAAATTAAAAAATTTCATGAACTATAAAAAGTAAAATATGAAGAAACTCAAGAACTAGTAAACTTTTGAAGGTATCAATGATCTTTTTTACCCTTTTATGGGTTCTTGTGTGTTCTCCAAAAATGATTTGAGGTCAAGGTATCATCAAATGAGAGCGATACATTTATATATAACATGAACTACTATCAAGAGTAGGTAGACCTTTATGAGTTTGTTGTAATATTGTTTGGATTTAAAAAACACCTTCTATGTTTATGGACTAAATGAAACAAATATTATAGCCATACATGGATTAGTTTTTGTTGTTTTTATTATTGAAATCTTAGTGCACTCCTAGAATCGTTTTGATCATACTAAAAATATTTACCTCGTCTTGAGTATAATAAGAGAGAATTAGTTATATACAATGATATCTAAGAGTTGTTTCTAGATTTATAAGGTTTATTTCATCGTTCACATCATATAAAAGGATGGTGTGTTAGTGGACACAAAAAAGTGCATGTAGTTGTTTCTTAGGACGATCCCAATAATTTATTCTCTATCTAAAGATATTTTTGATTGGTGGGATATTACTGATGGATCATGAAAGACTTTTATCACATGGAAGGATCTATTTCTAGTATGAACCAAAAGGGTATCATGTTTGACTTGTTAGGAGCATGTGATAACCCATTATAGTATTAAAATAAGCATTTGAACACTTCACCAATTTTAACCCTACCCAATCTAGGTGAGGGGTATATCGTGTTTTGTGAAGCATCCTATATTGGAGTTGGAGAAGTCTTGATATTGAGAAATCAATAGCATATGGATCAAAATAGGTTTGGACACAAAAATAGAATTATATTACACTTGATCACAAGTTTTCATTGGTGTTCTATGCTATAAAGAGATGGAAAATTTTACTTTTATGTGTTTGGGTTATTCTACATACTAATAATAAAATACTTAACTAATTATTTTCACAATAGGAATTAAACAACCAATAATGAATATGGGTCAATTATATAAAATCATTCAACTATGAGATGACAAAGAAGTTGGTTAAAGTGAAATGTGTTGGTCACACATTTAGAACAATGATCTAGAATCAAGAAGTCAAGGGGATCCATTTTTATTATAAGTTGATGGAATTAATGGAAAAAAAGAAAATGGATGCTCGTGATTAATAGGAATATATTGACTTTATTACCTTATCCATTAAGACTACACACCAATCCTAGTTCAAGGAAATCCAATATGAGGTTCTACATTGTCTGGTATTAAAGGAATGTTTTAATGTTGGGGCGCTATATATCAATTGGACTATAAAGAAAATGAGATCATCTATATTCAGGGATGTGATTTTTTTCTTAATTTTTTGTGGGAAGAGATGCTTCTTGAGTTTCATGAAACAAAGTGGGAGGTTCTACCTAGTTTAAAAATTATTTACCATGGTCTATAGATATAGTGTTGGTGTATGAGAATGAAAAAGGAGATTGTATGTTTTGGGACATGATGTTTTACATGTTTTTAAGTGAATTATGAGAATTAGTGACCTTTATAGATTCAATAGCCTTTTCCCATTCCATATTAGGAATGTAATGTTTTCAAAATGTATTTTTTTTATGTACAATGAGGTCCCAAAGATGAATGATATGTTATTATTGATCGTGCAAAAGTAGAAATAAGTGTCCTATTTCATTCCAATTTGGGAATCTATCATTGTTTATTTGTTGGGAGACTAATATGTTTTGTTCATTGTTCATTTGGATGTCATTTCCGGAAGTATAATCTGAAATCATGATCTCTGTTTTACATTTCACTTCTTGAATATATTTCTGAGGGTTTTGGGTACTTATTTTTTTCAAGTACATATTTTCACTCACATAATGAAGGGAAATATGATAAAACTATTCGAGTGATGGAGAATATGTTGTAGGCATGTATCCTAGAATTTGGCTGAACATTGGAGAACAAATGATCAATAGTCCAGTTTACCTATAATAACAATTATTAGGTGAATATAAATATGTTATAATATGAGTAACTCTATCCATGAATATAACCTTTATGAAGGATTGAGGCGGGTGAGTGAGAGTTCATAGGACTGAATCTCATGAATGATACAACATAATTTGTTTAGTTGATTCATAAATGTATTAATACAATAAAGAGATGAAAAAATTATTATCATGACCTATATCAAAAAACTCTTTATTTTATATTGGGTTTCCATATTTTCATTTGGGTGTCATTGATTTTAGTTCACTGTCACATTCAGAAGCAGGAATATTTCTTCCACAGTTTCTCAGATCATTTGATATTGGGAATAGGATCAAATTAATGGTATACATATTGATTCTTCAATATATGTAAAGTGTTTTTTATAATTTTTCCATTTATCAAAACATAAATAGTATTACCCTAATCCTTCTTATGTGATCGATGTTGATGATGTTGGACATGATTTTGATGCTTCCTTTGATGAGCACAGAATTTTTATTTTTTATTGTAGATTGAAATTTTTTTTATTGGAAACCATATTTTTGTAGTCCGAGTTATGTGACATCATGGTCTTTTCAAAAAAAAAACTTTGGAAATAGAAAAAAATATGTTGGCCTTGTGGCCATAAGTTTTCACCATTTCATATTAGTAGTGCTTGTGAGTACAACATGATAGTGAGCCGTTATAATATTATGAGTTTTTGATAACCTAACCTTTCTCAAAATCATTAATTCTATTTTTTACGAACATTACAACAATTTTTTAAATCTAATTTTCGAGTTGGTTTTTCTATAGAGCATTTGTGTGAGTTTTAGATATTGGGGAGGGGGTGGGCAGTGTACAATTGATTATAAATTATCAGGAACCATACAACCTCCACCAAAAAACAATAAACAATTGAACCAAGGAGGTTTTCTTGGGTTTTCAATCCATGCATCCACCCAGTGAAAACCATGAACCTCAAGATAATAGGGTAACATATTTAGGTGCATGGTTTTTTAAACATGGGTCCCATATTGGAATCTATCTATGTGCAATTTTTAAAAAATTATAATTTGATTAAAATTTTGCAAAAACCCTGTTTTTTATCCCGAATCAACCCAAATCATCCTAATATAATGTCCCTGCCTTTTTTTAGGATTCATAGATAATTACATGGAATATTTAACCTCTTCTCGTATGAATTAAGGATCTTATAGATGAAATTGACTTCAGACTAGTATATGATATCTTTGAAGAGTTTTATTATTTCTCTATCTCATATTTCTCACCCTTTAGGGAGGTATGAATCCTATTGTTGTTAATGGTATAGATATAGGTTTTAATGAAATGTTTTTATCGAATATTGATCCCAATTTTTTATCCTAGATCTTATTCCACACTATGATTTTTTTATTAAACATCAAATCAATTCTAAGGTTGTGGAGATGTTCCTCATTATCCTGATGGTGGTTTGTAAATAGGATAACACATATAGAAGTGATAATGATCTAGTGCTGTGTTTATATTTATATATCATCATTTTTAATTATTATGATAAATTTATAAATAGAAATTAACTCCATATGAAATTATTATACCCTTCATGAATCCTATTGGATCTATTGTATATTATGAGACCTGGATAAATGACTACCCATTGGGGGTGGAAATTATCCTTGAAATGTTAATTATGGAATAAAAATGTTGAGATATAGGTTTATGAAACACAAATAATAGTGATTTTTAGGATGTAAACTTATTATAAATATCAATTTTCCTTATCATGGATGTGCTAATGAGATGTGATATTGTGGATGGAAATTGGGTTAAATAGTTAATAATAATTAATTATTAGATGGAATGAAGTGAAATGGATATTTTGTAAATAAAATGTTACCACAATGCCTGTTTGATTAAATCTTATAGACGTTGAATGTAGAAATATGTGGAAATGGAATGAGATTGGTGCTTGACTGATGATCTAAGAACCTATGAATTTGGTGTTGGACAAATGCTCTATGTTATCATGATTTTTGTGCTGGAATTATGCTCCATGTACATGTTATTATGGTTATAATCTGATGATCTAAGTTCCCAAGATAATAATACTAGACTGATGCCCCATGATTCTGTAATACAGTTGATGGACTAATGCCTTGATTTACTGAAATGAAATTGTTACAGAATGATAATGAAATCACTTATGATACGTGAAACATGTTTACTTCTTTTGAAATATTTATTATTCCATATATTAATGCATACACTATTAGAGAAACGATATTTATCTAGACACCATTAGTGGAAGCCTATTGAATTATACTCACACCCTAAGTGATTTTCTAATTGCTACCCGTGTAGACTTCATGTTAGAATAATATTATAAGGGGCATGACCCAATAATAGATGGATAAGTTGTGATTTGTTAAAGAGAATGATCTAGGTGGTGGAGATGATTTTAGGACCCACATATGATTTTTTAGTGTATTTATTTTATGTTTTCAGTCAACACTTGGCCCTCACATGTAATGAAATATTTATGGGGTTTTTTTATTTCCACATTTGATTAGATTTTATAATATCATTAATGGTCTTTGTTAGTTATTATTTATTATTATCTTGAATATTTTTATATTTATTATACTATTGCCTTGATTTTTTTAAAGAGGGTAATGACTTCCCATGCTCCATGTTATACCCTCACTCATAGTCAAAATCATAAATCACATGAGATCCATGTGTGGTCATGAAATGGAGTCCTCTAAAGAGGATTTGAAGACCTCCTAGGACTCCCCTATAGAGTCCAAGGAAGATAACATGGTATATGACTACCTTTGATCCTCCCCAAGGAAAGGTAAAATCACTATAATTGACTATGAAAATTTTATTAAGTGCACCCGGATGACATATCACCGGAAGACTATTCAGATCTTCGGAACCCTCCAGTTTCTAGATATTCTAGAAAAATAAAGGCACTGATTATGGTGTCCAAAATCTCCAGAAATATCATTCTATGTAAATACAATGATTTAGATAAGCATATGGAACCCAATGAAAATGACTCTATAGATACTGCTAGCCTCTAGTATTGAATGGAACTAAAGGAATGTGAGGAGTGTGAAAACATAATTATTGGTAATGAATAATTCATAGATAAGTATATAGAGGTGGATTCTTCACAAGTAGAATTTGAGAGGTTCGTAGAGAGGAGCATCACGTTTACTCTAACATCCGAGCAAAAATCTTGGATAAAAAAACATGGTATCATGGGTCGTGGATTTAATGGAATGAATATCTTAGTGGATGATCTCATTAAATATTGGGACATGATGAAAATCTATTTTGAAGTCCTCCTCAAAGATAAACCCGATGGGTGTGACACCACTTATTAATGGAATCTTCTTAGATGTATGTTCTCTAGAAGACTTAAATTGCAATTTGAAGATTCAGCCACTTCTGATTAGATTTCCATATGTTTTTTTTTCTTTTTGGTATCCCACATTTCCCTCAAAAGTGCTTCATAATAAAAATGTATGATGATGATGATGATGTAGTAAACCATCTCAGGGAACTATTTTATGGAATGTAGGTTATGATGCTATAAGGTTACTACATAAATTCAATAGAGGATAATTTTTTCTCACTATTATGTAGGATGCCCAAGATTCTAACTATGGTACTTATCAATCAGAAGACAATATCTTTTAACATTTATAATCACCTTTATATTTTCAACCATCAATTATATAGGATTACCTCTAATTCTCCATGAAGTTCAATAAATTTCAAATATATGAGAACATTATTCATCAACCCCCAAGGTTTTTACAAATTGAAAAATTCTTTTTTCCATTCACTATATGGGATTCAAACTTCATTGTTCTACACTATCCTGAAAAAAACATCTAATTTAATGTCATTCATATGTTTAATGAATTGTTTTAAAAATTAGTAAATTGTTTTCCACTCAGTGAACACTGATGAATGACATTCTTTATCAGTCTTAAGTCTAACAACATATTAATAATTGAATTATTTCATACCATTCTAAAAACTAATGTCAGCAACATTTTTGAATCTTAACTAAATAAGCGATACCATGAGTATATTTTTTTTAAAAAAATCAACATTATATCATCATGTGGAAAATTAGTAGACAGATTCTTTCAAATGGACTCTGAAAAAAATATATCATAATAGGGGGAATAAAGATAATATTTCATTTCCTAAAATACATATACATGTTTTTGGGATGAAATCATGACAACCTATACAACAAAAATGGATTTAAAAACTTATATTTTATTATAGAAACAATTAATTACCATTGAATTTTTTGTGTTTGGCACTTCAATTTTACTTTTATAACAAGTAGGTAAATTATTAATAAATCTAGAGGTGACCTGATGAATTACATTTACATAATTCTAAAAGGTTTTGGAAATTAAAAAAATATGATTCTCATAAAATTCATATCCCACAAAAAATCAATAAAAAGGATCCCATCCAATCATTCATCATTGACAAAATGGTATTATCCTTGAGGATGAAAATGATATAGAAAAAATACTATAATTTATAAGAAAAATTATATTTTCCTTAAATTATATACAAGGTCTAATCTTATAAATCATACTTCCTAATCATAAAGGATGAATAACATATCATTCATTCCTGAAAAACAAGGTTTATTATGAAATAAGTTCCATAGATTCAAAATAATGTAAAATTTTCAAGATAATAAATTAATATGAATTGTCTCATCACCATATGACCTTAAGCTATTTGGAACCAATGACCTTGTACATGGGATTTCATAATTCCTACCTTATCATCAATTATATAATATTTTAAAATGCATGACATGATGTTTTATCTTTGAAGGCGTATAATCTTCTAGGATTGGTTGAATGAAAATAGTATATATCAAAGCACAAATGATAAATATTTTTAAGAGTCCCCAATTTATGGTTATCCACCCATGAAAGCTATGTTGTGATGCTCCGTCATTATGAAATTATGGAGGGTTTTATGGAGGATCCTTACAAGTAAATGTTTAAAAATTTTCATTTTTTATTCCATAAATTATAACCTATTATTTTAATCACCATACACCATTAATTTCTAGTTAAAATAAGTATATCTACATCAACATAGGATCCATTAATTTATTTACAGACACATATATACCATATATTCAATACAACTATGAATAATTGGGGAATATATTTTATACTTAGTAGAAGATCTTACAACACTATGTTCCCTCAATAATTTTATGGTGGAATCATCCATTTGAATTCCATCCATGGTTATATTTGGAATTAATATGTTATTTTTTCATTTTTTAATCCTAAAAAATCAATTAATGATTTAAAATTATTATAGATTTTTTTAAAAGGTGTATAAATTATTTTCAATATGGAGTTTCCTTTTTTTTGTTGAATCCTATATTATTAGGTCAAATACCAATGACATAAATTTCATGCACCTATCTGAGAGGGTATCAGTATTAGTATTGAAATCCCTATTGATATTCTATTTATTTAGCTATTATTCAAATATAAACATTCTAATATATTAGTAAAATATATATAAATAAATACATTATCCTAAAATTTCCCAAAAATATTAAAACATAATAATAAACCTTATTAATTTAAATTGAATGTCCATAAACATAAAAAAAATGAAAACATTACTTATCTTTATGAAAACATGAAATGGAATGATTGAGAAAAAGATGAATCCACCCTCGATATGCATAAAATATTAATTTCCAAGTAAAAGTTTTGTAAATTTAAATGAATTAAATTAGAGAAAAATATATCAAGATGGAAACCTATAAATAGAGGATCATGAAAAATTATATCTTCACTGTACATGTCACTATGTTTACTGAATTCAGAGAATGTTATGGTAAAAATGAAAATATATAGATAATTTAAATAAATTTTAGGATTTATAAGAGTATAATAACACTTATTATAAAAAAATATCAACTAAAATATTATACACATGATATCCATATTTACAATATAAAACTCCTAAAACACAAAAAATGAAGAAAACTATAAAATCAATATAAATTATGCCATCATTACAATATCTAAATAATAAAATGATATAGTATATATTCTCATTGATATCATGAGTTCTGCCTATAGGAAACTGGCCTATAATGGTTTATGCGATATCCCGTCCCATGTCACCTCTAAAACAGTAAATAGACTGGTGGGTCACATGGCCTCAATTGTGCCTCCCTATAAACCAGAGGATAAAAACTAACAGTGAGGGTCTATTGATTGTATGGTGGGGAGACTTTACCCTCTAGATTAGAGTTTCACAACAGTATAAAAATATTAATACATAAAATATTTTCAGATTAATTAATTATAAATACTGAACAACAATATAAAAATAATGATATAATAGAAGAATAAAAGTTTCCAATTCCAATTTACCACAATGCATGTCTAATAGATGATGTTATAAGTACAAGAAGTTAAAATTAACAAATGAAAAAAAAATCCAATGGTATACTTCTCAACCATCCATAGGAATATCCTAGTATTATTCTCCCTAGCTCCCATGTACATAACAAAACATAATTAATGAATCCAAATACCGAAGACCAAGAAGATCTACTCATCTGCCAAATTGTGCTCAAGCAGGGTGTGAGATAATAATATCAGTTGATTGGAACCCATGATATATAGATCAATCCATTTTGTGATATTAATAATAAATGACTATGTTAATCCAATTATAAGTGAAAAATAATAACAGATGAAATAATAAAAACATGTTCTAGGATCCTAAATGGACACCCATCCCATACCACCTACATTGGACTAAGCCAAATATATATTTCTATGGGTAGATCCTCCCAGATTAGTAAGGATCATTGAAATCGATGGAATATTCTCCTACCAAAGATGAATCATTCAGAATATACTATAAACATATGGTCTCCACCCTCTTCTTTTCCAAAACCTCTCCTTTAGCCATAAATATAATCTCTCTTATAGGATATCCTAAATTTCACCCTTAGAAATCACTAGAATATCAGCCTTATGATATAAAAAATACCACCCTCAGAAATAACTAGTATCTATCTCTCAGACATCGTGTGACATTGCATCTATCCATTAGTAAATAAAAAAACATAAAATCTTCCCATAGGTATTGAGTACCAGTTCACCAAGCCCTTAGGTATTACAAAAACATGGACCAAGATCTCATACATCACATTAAAAATGAGTCTTATCTTGACAAACTCAATATACCAAATAGTATCACACCCTCATGTTATCATTTACATCTATTACAAATAATCACAAAAGCTTAGAAATTAAAAAAATAAATTATAGTATCAAATAGATCATATTTATAATTATAAGACACAATAGTCAATTTATTAAAAAAATTACCATTTATCAACCAGTTTAGTTCATTAATCCAGTTTCCTAATTAAATGAAACATATTTAATTAATCCATATAACCTATTGTTTTTAATATTTATCAACCAGTTTATCCAAGGAGGTCCTATCAAAAGAAATCACATAATTTTTTATTTTTCAACATAAAAATCTAATCCAGCAATCATCCAATTAGTCCAATTTATTACCAGTCATTAAAGTCAAATAGACAATGTCTTAATAATTTCATGGGCTGGCACACCTATCGGGTGTCTACAAGTCTTAATCACCCTGGCTATTAACCAATATGAATCCATGTAACAGTTTGAAATGAATAATTATAATTTAATAGGTATTATTTGATTTATTTGGTCATGTGTAGAGTAACATCATGATTAAATATATAAAATAAATTTAAAATAACTAAATTTGAAAAAAGGGATTTGGTTTAGACCATTAACATTAATCACATTTAAATTAATTAAACTAAACATAACAAAAGCCAGGGTTTATCCATTATACATATACATCATCAGTGTAAACTATTAAATTCTCATAAGTAGTTTTTATTATATTAAACAGAGAAATGGTAAAGGCAACATATTCAGTTACAATTCAAACTAACCGTTTAATTCATTCCATCTAAACTAATAAAACCTGAAAAATCAATTCACAATATTCGAAGTGATAAAATAGTAACTTTTTACAGAACAAACACTAACAAGAAAGAAGATGGAAATCCAAAACCATGACTAAGTATGATATAAATAATTATCTCTACATATAATCATGTATATAGAGCACCTTATATGGAGGGGTTTTATTATTAAATCAGGAATTTGTTTATCAAGAAAATAATTTATCATATTTAAGAATTACTTCCAATTCACATAGGAATGAATTTTAAAAAAACTTATAAACATAGAAAACCAATAATTAAAATTTTGAAGAACATGAAATTAATTAATTAATGCATTCTCAAATTTAAAATGTCAATGAAAAAGTAATCCTTCATCATGAAGTAGGATAATTCGACATTCGACACTGGTCAGGTTTGGCAACGACCACTTGAAAGCACCCTCACCCTCATGCACATAAACTTATATATATGTATATATATATATATATATCATGTAATCCAAATATTTTATTCCCCTCTATATGAGGTAATACATACAAGGATTCTGTATATATACATACCTCTGTATGTGTGTTCATATCTTCACAAAAAATTCAAATTCAATACTAAAATTAAATGAACAATAAAAACATAGCCACAACATTCAACACACCTCAATAAAATTACCAGAAAACCACAAACACCTATAGACCCAAAACTACAAGGTGGGAAACAAATAAGTGAAAAGAGATCTGCAAATCGAATGAAGGTGGTGATATGAATCAATGAAAACCACGTATAATTCACCACCAGTTGTTGGAATACAAATAAATATGACCCAAGATGTTATTTTCACACCCTATCAAAGGATGGGACACAAAAATCGGTTAAAATCAAATCCCAGGGTTTCATCCAAACCATATAGGGATATGGGAAAACCAAAATCAGTAAGAGTGAAGTAGGAGAAAGAGGGAAAATTTCTTACCTCAACAAGCTAAATGAAAAACCGATGATCATTGCACCTGAGTACATCACAAGGAGGGAGGCTACCTGGAGGGAGGTTGTGTGCTGGGGGGGTTTTCCATGGGGGTTATTTCGTGAATAATGAGGTTAGGGGAGTGGAGGAGTGCATATAGGGTCAAGGGAAAACCCCTTATGGGTTAATATAAACCCTAAAAAATTAACATAATAATAATAATAATATATAAATTATAATAATGATAATAATTTTTTTATTATTATCAAAACATTTATTTATAGTTATTTCCCCAACTATATTCATTAATTTTTTTTCATTTTCAAATTAATTTAGTTAAATTATTTTCTATAAAAATCCACATCACTGTGTCTCAACTCTCAAAAGTGTGTTTTGAAACTCGTTGTAAAAAACTACTCATCCAGAAAATGCTAAATGATTAAAATCCCTTGGATTTTATCATGTTCAAAACACGAGATGTTACAACCTTCCCAAATTAAAACTTCTCATCCCCAATAATCCTTTGGAAATAATGGAATCATCACCCAACCTACATGAGGTCATGAAGACTCATTCATATGGTGGTGTTTCATTTCCCAACACCCAACACACATTCAATACATCTTCATTAAAAGAAACATTAGCTACCAAATTATGAGGAAACAATAGTTTTCCAATTGAAACACTGATATGTCACTTACCCATGTCTGTTTAGCTAAACACACAATAACATTGTTATCAAATTAAATGTGTGTCCAAAGGTTCTCCCCATGTTATATTTAACATTAAATAGAGGCCAATTTTGGGCCATGGTTCCATCCAACATCAAAATATCCTACAAGACACACCCTAATAAATTATAGTGTTGCTTCTCACATGATTTATAAAATTGTTAAAACATTCCATTATCCATCAACCTTTGATCCAAAGTCAAGAAATATTTTCATTTAAACCCCTAGATGAAACAAATCACACCTGTCTCACCTGACGACATGATAGAAATGGTCCATCACTAAACTGTCCATTGAATAACCAAGAAAAACAGTTGAGCCACTCTAGCCGAATAGTAAAGACCAAGCCTGGCTTAGTTGGCTGGGGTAATATCAAGAAAACCACATGATAAGCCCAATAAATTTTAAATATTTGGAGCGGTGTATGACCGGTGCTCTCTTAGTGCATCAAGAATGATGTCAAGATATGATAAATACTCATCTCTAAAGGAAGACTACAATAATATAATTTTAAATATTACAAAAAAGAAAATATCCAAACCATTGTCGCTCGATACCTTAGTTGAAACATGACTTATACTATTAACACATTGTCATTAATCGATCATGGGGCCTTTACAACCAATGGAATCTTGTGATCATTCAATCTTAACCAACGAAGTCTAACCCTGACCAATAATGATTCTCAAATTTTTCATACACCTCCAACCACACCAACATCATGTTTCTGAGTATGCAACAACATGATTTACAGTTCACAAACCTTGTAGAATTTAAACCACCACAACCATTATCCAATGTTCCACTTTTGTTTTTCTCCCCATATGGACACCTATTTAGGAAAACCTATAGGACACTCCCCACCATAAGAGATTTATAATGATCAAAAAAGATATATTCTGTCCAATAAAAACATTCTAGGTTAGAACAACCATAAATGTAAATCTTTAATCATTTGGAATGAAAACAAAAATCAAACCGAATGGCATGTCAACACACTCAAGTCACTAAAATCCAACCCGAGAATGGGGATGAACTTTATTTCTCACAACTAGGGCACTCTACATTTAAGATAACCAAATATGGAACTCAACTACACATTTCCCCAGAATTACATCAAACTCAACCAGTTCATTATGTCATTTAGAAATTTATAATCACTACATACAAAACCAAATTTTACCCTGAGGTTTTAAAATGAGTACGAAACTTATTGAATACTATCATTAGGCCGCAATTACAATTCATTAAAGTATTGGATGGATCATGTAAGTAATTTATCCTAGAGTCGTGTTTCCTCATATGAATGTCCAGCAAATGGTGACCTCTAAGGCCTCCTAAATAAAAATAATGGGTCAAGTGACCAATTATGTGGTCGACCATGCATGAGGAATGTCTAACATACTAAATCAAAACATTACCCAATTCTCACACCCATAACATGGTCAAATGAAAACATAACCACCCAAATGAACATGGTTTTTATTTATAAAAAAAGTCTTACTAGGGTAAAAACACCCAAACAATACCAAGAGTTAAAAAGATAATGTAATTTAGCATGGAATTTAAACTCAAGGGTTCTACCTACCATGGAACAAGCCCTTAAGAGATCACAAACATCAACTCTTAAACTAGTTCATATAATATTGAAGGTTACTAGGCATAAGATCCTACCATCTAATATATTAATAAAAGAAAGAATGTGTATATAAAATGATCACAATTCCATTCCAAGGCAACATAAAAAAGAAAAGATGAATCTACCCTTACACGAGGGTTTTAAACAAAGGACTCTTAAACATGTTCCATTTTGAATTCATTTAATTTATTCACAAATTAAAAATTTAAACATTTAAAAGGTTTGTGTAATATATAAAAAAGAAAGAATGTATCAATAAAAATCAATTTTAAACATTTTATGTTAATTTAGTTCCCATCATATATAAGGCAATTCATAAACATAAATTCTTTTTAATAGATAATGAGACCTACAAGGGTCCCATTAAGCCATCCTGGGTTATTCAGAAAGTATCCCAATAAAAGTTGATTAATTATTAAAATTATAAATACCCATTATGTTTTATCTCATAATATACATGCCTTAACCAAAAAACATGGTTCTAGTTGTGTATTTTGTAAAGAAGAAAAAATCATTTAGATATTAGTTAAACAAACAATTCATTTTAAAACCATCTAAAAATACATGAAGGATAGTTAATAAAGGTTCTATTACATGATTTTTCATTTCCCAATTAAATAATCACCCATACACTTTATGTATTAAATATTTCATCCCAAAAATAGATTATAATCCACATTAACATTTTAACTTTAGAATCCAATTTCATTTTAAAAACATCTTACAACCATTTATATCCTTTAAAAAGCTATCATTTCATTTAATAATAAACACAAAGGAACATGTTATGACACAGAATCAAGAAAAATAAAAACATAAGAATGAAAAAACATGAAAAAACTAAACAAAAAGCATGATATCTATTCATTAATGATAAATAAATAAAATCATGGAATAAACTCAAGGTGCATTGTCAAATCAACTAAAAAACTAAAACCCAACTACATGGATGGTCATATGCACGACATGTTAATTCTTATGTATCTATAATGATATTTTCTATTTTTATACTAACCTAAATAGGAAAATTGTAGAAATACAATAAATTCCATATTTTATAAGTAGTTAATGGTAAATTAATCAAACTAGGTGAAATAAAATCCAAATTTCATGACTAACATGACGAACAATAATCTGAACACTAGACTCCTGGTCATTTTCCAGACATGCGGTGATCAGTCCCTAAAATAGATATTTACCATGTAATGACACATTTATACTCTCATTTCCTCCATAAAAAATATTAATACCAAAGGAAATAAAACCTATATTGGATACGATTTTGTAACATCATGACCTGGTTCACCTCTATGTTTGTGGCCATAACGGCGGGTCACAAAGCCTCATGTGTGCCTCCCCATATGTGACAGGCTACCACCTAGTAGTGAGGGTCTATTGATGGTAGGGACCCATGACTATACCCTCTAGATTTCAGTTGAATGATAGTATAATAATATTAAAATATCAAATAGTAGTGGAAGAAACAATAATAAAGAATGAACATCCAGGAACAAATCATAATAAAATAACTGAATAAAAGTTGCTAATCTCCATTTAAAAAATGCATGTATGAAAAATGATGATACAAGTACAAGAAGTATAAATTAAAAAATTGAATGAAAAACCCAATGGTAAACACTATAAGAATCATGGGAAAGATTCAAGTCATATTCTCCATAGTTTTCTTGTACACAACACATAACAAGCAATGAATCCAGGGACCTAAAAGTAAGAAGATATACTTGGGTGAAAATCTGTTCCTTGGAAGGGTATGAGATATTAATATCAGTAGTTCGACACCCACAATTTCTAGACCCATCCATTTTGTGTAATTAATAATAAATTATAGAGTCATGCACATTATAAATAAAAATTTGTAACAAATTAAAATATAGAAACTTGGTTTAGAATCCTAAATGGATTCCCTTTCTACACCACCTACTTTATCATAATCTGGATATCTATATTAGTGGGTATATCCACATACTTGAAGAATGTACACCCAAATTCATGGTAGGTTCTATGAACGAGGAAAAATAATTTAGAATATACCATAAAAATATGATTTAATCCATCAAGTTAAATAAAAACTCACTCTCAAGCATAATAAGAATCACACCCTCATGATATCAAAAATCTCTCCCTTAGGAATCGCTAGAATATCACCCTCAAGAAATCCAAAATATCTCCTTCGCACAGAACTAGAATCTCACCCTTAGGCATCATGTGACAATGCATCTAGCCCTCATTCATCTGATATAAATATATAATATCCCATTAGGCATTCAGTACTAGTGAACCAAGCCCTTTGGTGGTACAAAAACATACAATAAGCCCTTAAGCGTCACATTAGACATGATTCATATCCAGGAAAACTCAGCATGCCAAACACTATCAAACCCTTAGGCAATCAATGAAATAAATATCAAATAATCTCAAAATATAATATTGAAAAAACTCAATTCAAGTATAAAACATATCAGATTTATCATCATAAGACTAAATGATCAATTTATATAAGAATTACAATCTTTCAACCAGTTTAGTTCATTAATATAGGCTCCTAATTATCATCATAATTATATCAAACCTATTTAATTAATAAATTGATCATATGATTGTTAATATTAATTAACCATTTTAACCAAGGCGATTCTATCATAAGAATTCAAATAAATAATTATTATGACACTTAAAAATATAATACCAAAATGAATCTATTTATCTAATTTATTATAGAGATTAAAAGTAAAAAATACCAAGTCCTTATAATTTTCAAGGTAGGGACAGCTACCATGTGGCCATAGGTCTTAGTCTCCTTGCCTATGGACCCAAGGAAATCTGAAGAATGGTTTAAAATGAACAATTGTAATTTAATATGGATTATTTGATTTATTTGGCTATGTGAAGTGTCTTATAGTGAAAAAATATTCTTGATACATTATAAATAATTAATTTTTACAAAAGATATTTTATTTTGATCACCCACATCAATACCATTTAAATTAATTCAATTAAACAAAACAAAAGGCATGGTTTAACCATCTAACATATATTTAAACATTTTAAACTATCAGTTTCTCATAAGTAGTCTTTATTAAATTAACCAGAGGTGTAGTCGTGTTGCCCTATTTAGATATAATTCATTTTAACCATTTAATTCATGAAATTGAAACTAGTCAATCATGAAAAATAAACACACATTATTCAGAGAGAAAAAATATTAAATTTTCACATAACAAGAACTAATAAGAAGGCCGATGGAAAACCCAAACCATTACTAAGCATGATATAAGCAACTATTAATTTTTTTTAGTTTGAAGATAGAATACCTCAAATGGATGGGATTTATTATAAAATCATTTAACTTCTTATTAAACAAATCATTTTTTATTTAATCATTTCTTATAATTCACTAAGGAATTAATTTTAGAGAAACCATGAAATATTGAAAAGAGAAAAATAAAAGTGTGAAGAGTGTGAAATTAATTAATTAATTAATTCTAAAATTTAAAATGGAAAGTAAAAAATGAATCATACCTAATCCTTGTCAGATTTTGTGGCAACCACTCGAAAATGTCCCAAACTGGCACACACAAACACTTACATTTTTCTATATATCAGTTAATCCAAATAATGTATTACCATCTCTAGAAGGGAATACATACCAAGAAGATATATATATATATGTGTGTGTGTGTGTGTGTGTATGTATTCACAGACAATAAAAATTCACTACAGAAATTACAGGAACCATAAAACATAGCAGTAAGGTTCAACACATCTCGATAAAATTACATGTAACCCATAAACACATTAAAATACAAAATTTGAAGGTACAAAAGAATTTAGTGGGAAGATAACATCACCATAAATAGTGGCGATGAACTAAATCGTCCTAAAATACTTCTCATTCAATAGTGGTTGTCAGAATACACATGAACATGACCTGATTGGCCATTCACATTCACTATCAATGGGAGAAACATAAAATCAGTCAATCTCAAATCCATGGGTTTTTGCTGAACCATGTAGGGTGACAGGATGACCAAAATAAACTAAAACAAAGGATGAGAAGGTAGTTAAAGGTCCTACCTCATCATGATGAACATAAATCTAATGGTTGTCGCACTGGAGGTTGTCGTGAGGACTGAGGTCACAAGGAGGGGGGTCATGTGCTATGGAGTTCGGCCATGGGGGGCATCGTGCAAGAAAAGAAGAGGTGGGGGTGTGGGGAGGGGTAAGAAAAAACCCATTATGGGTTAATAGAATCCCTAGAAAATAAACATAATAAAATTAATAATAATATTACTACAATTAAAACATTAATTTATTTTCATTTCCTTAATTCTATTAATTTTATTTTATTTTCCCTTTAACATTAATTAATTTTAATTAATTTCTTTTGAAAAAACACATAATAGTGTTTCAACTATTGAAAATTATTCATAAACACGTTGTCTGAAATATCTAGTCCAGAAGGATCCAAAGGATTAATATCCCTTGGATTTTATCTGGTTCAAAACATGGTATTTTACACCTTCCATGTGTTAGAAAAAGTTTAGTTTACTCTTGAATGGGACCATAAATTTTTAAGGGAACTGTAGAGACATAAATTAAATTGAGATATAATTTTTAAAAAATACAAACAAATATCATAAAATATTAGTAATATTTACATATCTCCATGTATGTTACTTTAGGATGAATGTCTTAATGTAGGTGTTATATCGAATGAATTAATTCCTTAAAAATATTATGCAATGTATGAATGAATGTGACTCCATTCATAAATTACCTCACATATAAGAGTTCTTTAAGTGATAGTTATTCTGGTATGAGTTTCTAGAATGATATTTTTTTCATTAGGTCACTCATATCATGTGATATATATATATATATTTATATTACAGATTTTAATTATGCATGGTATACACAATTGGGTAACCTTAAATTGTATATTATGATTTGATAGTTTTTGAAATGTTATGGCGTGGTTTCTCCAATTCATATAATATTTCACAAATCATTCACTATGACTATCGATATGTCATATCATTGAGTTGTATACCATGTTATATAATTTCCAATTCAATCATTAAATATTATTATTTTCATATGCATATAGTAATCCAATTTGTAGAATAAAAATAATTTTCTATAATTTAACATATCATACCATACGATATACCATATATAACATGTATATGTAATGGATTTATGTTATATATCTCATTTATTAATAGCATTTTCACCAAAAAAAATCATTCCGTGATTAAAAGCTTTACGTATCTAAGAAAAAGTATGATAACCCTCTGGTAACTGAAATAAATGATTGTTTAATACTATTTGAGTATAATTTGTGAAAATTTAATTTCATGGAATTTCAACCCTCTTAAGAATTGATCCTTCCATGAACCCCCAGTGATTTCAATAATGTCGAGTTATTAACTCCATTATATCAGATAGTATAACCTTGGTTTACAATTTTTGTATATATATACACCATATGTTGAAAATTACTATATCAATCTAAGAGAACAAGTTGAAAAGAAAAAAAACTTATATTTATAATTAATTGTTTCACAATTAAACATCCAAGGTAGTAGAACAAATTTTATTTCCTTACATTATTGTTTTTTCATTCATAAATATGTTTTTCTATTACATTAATGTTTTTGAACATGAGTTCAATGTAATTCATTCTTGATATGGATCAATATAAAAATATTTTATATATAAATAATAGGGAATTAAAAATGTTTATACGACCATATGTTACATATCAAGGATGATTTATACCATATAATGTTAATATAATATAAATTATTTAATATGTTGAAAAAAAATAATAATATTATAACATGTTAATTCATTAGATATAAATTACCCATGACAATACCAATTAATTAAACAACACCTATTATGACAAAACGCTCATGAAATAAAAATATGTTTTTAAATAAAAAATACTACAGGAATAGGAGGGGTTCATTGTGATGTAGTAATAGAATGAATTTATAAGATGTTATGGGGGTAATATAGTAGTTATATGTTAATTATTAACGTTTATAAGATCTATGGGTATAATACCTATAAACATGCTACTAGTTAATAATTATTTTTTGAATTAAATATACATAATGATAATTAATATGTTGAAATTATAATTTTTTTATAAAAATATTATTTAAAATAAAATACATTATTTTTGAATTAAAAAAATTGTTAGTAATCTATTTTTTAAAAATAATTTATTTTTTTGATTTTTTTCTGAAATATAATTTTTTTAAATATTATTACTTAAAATAAATGGTTTCAATTAAATGGTTTGAAATAAAGATATTATGAATATCAATTTAAACCAATAAATAAATTATGAAAATAAGTAACTATATGTGACATTATTTTTATAATTCATTTCATAGAAAATAATATTTATTTAAAAAAAATAAATTTTTATATTACCAATTTTAATATATTAATAAAATTTATCATATTTAGACTATCAAATATAATGAAATTTTTTTAAAAATAAAAAACTGAGTTTAAATTCATGGAATTCTTATACACTGTTTATAAATAACAATAATATCATTTAAATTTAAAATTTATATGTTTTAAATAATTATTTGTATTTAATGTATTTAATATTTATAAATTAAATTGAGCACTTTTTAATGTTTACTATGATGTAACAAATCAGTATTTAAACATATAGATTAAAAATTATTGAATTATAATTTGATATAAAATAAAACTAAGAACAATGAATGTTTAAATATTAATTTCTTGAGAAGGGTGTCATGACATGATGCAACATACTCCTGACGGGCCTTCGGGTCACCTCCTTTCATGGACTATGGTCTATAATCTGTTAGGCCTTTGGTCCATGGGAATCCTAGTGAAGATAAAATTATATTCATAGATATAAGGCCTTTTAACAATTTAAAAATTAATAAAATATATCCATTGGGTGACTTCAATTCCATGTGTTGTGGTATAAGACCTTACCCATTGGGGTTCTAGAGTGTGGGAGTGGTTTTCTGTTTGTAATCTTATATACATAGTATAAATTTATAAATTAATAAATTAGTTATTTATTTATATATTTAATATGTCATGTATATTATTAAATTATGATATTTTTATTTTTATTTATATTAAAATTAGTATTATTTTGTAATTCAAACATTGAAATTGGGTAATAAGGTTAACTTGAGTGTTAATCATTATAATTAGCGATTGACGTAAAATTTTTGTTACTATAATTAAGTGGGATAAAATATATGTTAAAGACATAAAATACCATGGGAAATTCTATATATGTTTTTTAGATGGTGGAGTTGTAAAAAACCCAAATATTTTACAATATGCCTTTTTAAAAATGAATTTAATTTTTCGGGGAGCTTACCTTAAACATAATAGAGAGCTTAAACGAACTCGATAAAAAATATTATTATTTTAACATTTCCATTAAATTGGATGAAAAATGGTATTAACCACATTATCAAATATATAATATCCCAACTCATTTTTCATATATTAATTCTAAGACACATAATTTTTAGTTATACTATTTTTTTATTACAATATATGTTTTCCACAGAAAATAGATTTCATTGCTTTCTATGAGAAAATAAATACAACTCATTTGTGACACTTTTAGAAAATTTATATGATAAAATTAACATAATTTTTGGATTTATAATGTCAAAATAATATGATTATGGATTTTCGAGAGTCTTTTAAAATGATTAATTTTTCTGTGAACAGTGAAAAAACCCGATTATTGTAAAAATGGAAGATCATTTTAATAAATTAAGCAATTAAAATGTGATATTATGTTTTGAATATGTTTTAAAGTAATATAAGTATTATTTAGTTATAATTTATTCAAATAATTTATTATGAATAAACATCATATAGTGATTTTGAATAACTTTATTTTATGGTTTAAAAATACGGTCTTTCTAAAAACTATTTTAAAGTACATGATGTCTCTACTTTTTCATTAATAAAACTAATACCTATCTGGGAATGCTTAAAATGAAACATATAGATTATATATATTTAAATATTTATTTATCTTCATGAAATAACAAATATTAGTCATAAAGTTAATATAAAATCATCTTTTTCATGAAAAATACACTTATGGAAAACCATTCTTTTTAATAACTAATGTGGGGGTATTTAATATATTTTATCCAATTATATGAAAAAAAATTTGTCAAATGGAATACAAGTTTTGAATCATAATTTCAAAATTTGATTTTAAGATAATCTTCATTTTAGGGAAAATTGATATCGTGGTAAAAATTATTTACCAAATTATATGTAAAATAATGAAACATGGGAAAGTTAAAAGGTAAAATATTTAATCACCTAAAAAATACATCTTTGAAAGGGTGTTTGATGTGTTACTAAACCATATAAAACAATTACAACATTATTTATAATGCTATTTTTTAATTAATTCCACTCAAATTTTTCAAATTTAAATATACTATAATCACTATTGCCACATTCAAAACCACCCATCACTACTACAAAGAGACCTTTAGTAGCACTATAATAGGTCGTTATCAGTAATATACAAGAATTGACTACAGAAACATGGTATCAAGGCCCAAGATTTATAAATGACAAATAATAACTGATAAAGGGTTTCTTTATCAGTGAAAAAGTGGTGATAGACAACACTTTTATCTATGATTTTAGATGTGATGATAAAAGACACCATTTACTAGCACAATTATTTATCACTGAAAAAGGGGATTCTTTATCAACGCATTTACAAGGACTAATAAGGGAATACTTTATTAGTTCAAATAAATTATTTGATAAAGGGTCCCTTTTTCAGTACATCTAATATCACAAATAAAGGGACACATTTTGAGCACATTTAGAATCATTAATAAAGGTTTCCTTTATCAATGCATTTAATAGTCATAAAAGGGGGGGTTTCTACAATGTGATTTTATAACACACTACAACACAAGAAAGAGGGATTTTAGTGTCGTGTAACTAGACATTAAATCACTAAAAACGATACAAGAACCCATTATATAAATGAGTAAAATTAGATACAATAACAAAATTTAAATGAAATAAAATTTCAAACAAAAATACCAGAAAAAACCTCAATTTAAGAGTGTGTTTGTTTTTTTTCAACTAAAATTAATGTCAATTTCAAATAAAAATGTGCACATAGAGTATTACAAGTCATATCAGGAGTTATATTGTGTTGAGTCTGATTCTGACACATCATAAATGAATTATGGATCATTTTCTCAATGTACCAAAACAATCTGAAAGTGTTTTCACAATTTTTAGTATGTTAATTATTTTTTATGAAAATTGATATAATTTTTGAATAAAAAGTCACATCTGGAGTCTTATCAGTCATAAAATTCATCCAATTAAGTTTATAATGATTATTACACATCTTTAATGACTCATATATCTTTTTCCTAACCTATCAAAATAGTCTATGTGTATTTCATATGTTTTAGGTTCTCCATTTGTGTTTTTACTAAAAGGCCATTTTAAGCTAGAAACAAAAAATTTGAGTCACATAGGTTTCATTTCGTTTGGGGTTGACATGATACTAATTCATTTACATCACAAACGAATTATTAATCATTATCTTAAATTATCAAGGTAATATGAGTGCGTGTTTTGTTGGTTTTCATTTAGTGACACTTTTTTTTATTAAAATTCCATTTTGAAATAAACAATGAGAAATATGTGTCATACCAGTCACACTCTGAGTCTGATTGAGGTTTTAATTATTCTTAGGCATCAAAAAAGACCTATATATCGTTCTCTTATATTAATAAAAAGAATGATGGTTATTTAACATTTTTAGTATGTTGTTTTTTTATAAAAAATTTGTGTGAATTTGGAAGAAAAATACAAACTTGGAGTCATTCTGGTCACACCATGCATCACATTGAGGTTTTTCTAATTAAAAAACCTCCCAAATAACTTTTTGATTATTTTTAAAATATATCAAAATGTTATGAATGTGTTTCCTCAGTTTTGAGTACAATGATTTTTTTTACTAAAATGTCATTTTAAACTGGAAATAGGTCAATTGAGTCATATATCTTTCATCATGTTTGGGATTCACATGATACTAATTCCTACACATCAAAAATATAATATGAATTATTTTTTTAATGTATTATGATAATCTATAATGTTTTCTCAGTTTTCAGTGAGTGGCACTTTTTTGTATTAAAATGTCTATTTTAAACTGATAACATAGACATTGAGTCATACTGGGATCTTCATGTATTAGTTTGTGGTGAGGATAATTCCAACATATAAAAAATTACTTATGAATCATTTTCCAAAAGTACCATTACAATCTAAATAAATTTGTTCAGTTTTTAGTATGTTAGTTTTTTTTTTCTAAAATTAATTCCAATTTTGAATTAAAAGATGCACAATGAGACATATAGGTCACACCATGTGTATGATTGAGGTGGGACTAATTCCAAAATGTCCTAAATTAAATATGGAAAATTTAACTAAATTATCAAAAAAAATTAATATGTTTCCTTGGGTTTGATTATGCCACTTGTATTTATTACTAAAATGACATTTTAAACTGGAAGGATGCACTTTTTTTATGCATGTTCAATCATGTGTGGGTTTGACATGAGACGGATACCTACACATAAAAAATTATTTTTGAATCATTTTCCAAAATTTTAAAGACAATATTAGAATTTTTATTGGTTTTAAGTGAGTAACACCTTTTTATATTAAAATGTTAATTTTAGACTAAAAATGGACACTTTGAGGCATACCAGGAACATCATATATTAGATTGAATTGAGGATAATCTGTACACATGAAAACTGGCTTATGGAACATTTTACTAAATAACCAAGAAAATATGAGTGTTTTTTATATGTTTGGACTATATCAATTGTTTTTTCTTTAATAAAATTATTGTAAATTTTGAATAAAAACACAAACTACGAGTCATACTAGTCACACTGTGCATCAGATTGTGGTTTGACTAAATCATATATATCAAAAATGACTTATGGATTGTTATCCTAAAATATCAAAACAATCCCAATGAATTTACTTTGATTTGAGTACTCCTCTTGCGTTTTTTACTAAAATTCCATTTTATACTCAAAATAGGCTCCTCAAGTCATACATGTCGCCTCTAGTGAGGGTTTGAAATGAGATAGGATCATACATGTCAAAAATTAATTATGAGACTTTTTCATTAATAATGAATATAATTTTATCAAATTTTCTTGGTTTTCAGTTAGTGTCACTTTATTTAATTAAAATTTTAATTTTAAACTTATAAAAAACACTTTAACAACAACCCTCCCTAGTGACCATGATATCACAATGCTGTTTTTTTCTCCAAAAAGTTCTATAATCCACCTTCTAACATTAGTTATTTATTACACATATATCTATTCACATATTTCTATTCTATTATTAACCATTTTAATGTTTGGGAGTAGTAAAAATGTTTCTCCAATAACACTGGTGTATAATTTGAAGCTTCCATCATAGAATGATCTTATATGTGAATTAATACCCATTATAAAATCACATAATCATGTAGTGAGAAACACAGTTTCAATATACCACCTAAAGAACACTCATAATGTATATTATCTTATGGTAAAAGTGTTATAAGCACTTTTGAAAAAACAATTTCAAACACAATCGTGTCATGTTACTGATTCTAATTCATTTACCATAAATTTAATTTATTTCAATCTAGTGATTCATCTCTTCAAATACCTCGGTCTCCGAATATACATCCTCTTCGATGATAGCCTTTGATTCTATCTTTTCTCCTCCTATGCCTCCTCCATGACCTTTGCCTCCACCCCACCCCTTCATCCCCCTCTGCTTCCACTATGTTCAAAAAAATATATTGTTTCCGATCAATTCTTCTAACCAAATGGATTTTATCCATTATAATTTTAATGGAGAAAGAGATAAAACATAATAATTAATAATTAAAAAACTAAATCTTCACACCCAAAATATATTTCAAAGTACATTATTCGTACTAGATCACAAACATAGTGGGTAATTACTTAATTTTTTTTCAGCATACATTCTTAAAAATGTATGATTCCTAATCATATTTTATAAAATTTATTTCTTCATCTGAGTATCTATGTTGGCCTCAATCTTGATAGTACTGGGAAACTATGAAATAAAATGATTATTAAATATATATAATGAAACAATATGTACATATAGAAATTACTTATTGAGGGATGCTGGGATTTTCATGATTTATGATATCTTTTATAAATTTGAAAACATGTTATCCACTATAAATTTACTTTACGTGTTTAAGACACTGCATAAGCATTGATCCAAATTAGTAAATTGTTTTGAAATGTTTTGATAGTTAAATATTTCTAAATATAAATTAATTTTTTTCCATTTTTACTAATCCACAAGAATTATCTCTTCAGACACTGACTTCATGCCATGATTTAACCTATATTTAGTCACCTCCCTATCATAACAAAATTCTCATCAAAATACATAATTGATTATATAATTAAATTTTTACCTAAAAAATTATGATCATAATGTATTAAAAATTCACAATACATATCCTCTGTGGTCAGTTGGTTAGATATCCTAGCACTTGACAAAAAATTACTATTTATAGTGTCCAGATTGAATGTGATCAGCATCCAACATTCCCTAAAAATAAAAAATATTTATGTAATGAAAAAAATTAAAAATATATTTTATGTTATTAGATTTTATAGTTCTACATTTTCATTATATACATGAAAATGGGTTTTTTTATTATTCATTTCTAAATGATTTTAGTAAATATTGTTTTTCTTAATTATTTATTTAACCAAATTAGGTTTTTCCGTAGAAATGATACAGGGATTAATGAATCTAATTAGATTACGCATGATATTCACTTTATATAGTTTTAATATAAAAAAATATATAAAATATTAATAGTTATTAACTTTATTAAACATATTATATCACTATCTGAATATATGTGTTATGAAAATTTAAAATATGTATATTTTCAAAAGTGATATTCCCAACAATTCATGCCTGAGATTCTCATTTACAGTCTCTAGACCAATTCAATATATCATAGCATGTAATAATTTTTTTTTATTTTCTATAGCTGGTTTCTGGGATCCGGTACCCCAAGACGGTTTAAGGGAAACTAGAAACCGTAATACAGAAATTAGACAAATTCAAATTAAAAATCCAATCCAACCACAATCCACTATACACCACGCACTGCACCTCAAGCCATGAGCCCATCATCAGACATCACCATCCTTGCTGGTACATCACCATCATTGTAGTTCACCGAAGAACGAAAGCAGTCGCCAGAACACCCACTACAGACTAAACCCCCTGCATCAGCACCACGATTCCATATTTCATAGAATATATATATATATATATATATATATATATCATATTCAATATAATACATAGTTTAATCTATACATATGGTCTTTGAATGACTTTATAATGATATTAAATGTTTCTCTAGAACCGGAGAGAAGAAGGTAATATCAGAAGGTAATTGTTGGTGCCAAAATATTGGAAGAAAAAGGATGGAGAAAATGAATCCATGGAGCTGCCTCATGAAGCTTAGATGTGGAGGGCCCCCAAGAAATGTGGCTACCATGAAGCCCAATAGGCGGTAACGCTCCGCGAATGCCATGACTTTTACCAGCCCTCCGCGAAGAACCAAAGGCGGTAATGCTCCACGAATGCCCTGATGTTAGAGAGCCTACCGCGAAGAACCAGAGGCGGTAATGCTCCGCAAACTCCCCTGACGTTCATGAGCCCACTACGAAGCAGAGGAGGTGGTAACCCTCTGTGAACTTATGGACGTTCGCGACCCACCGCGAAGCAACCGAAGCCCCCTTCATGCCACGTGAGCCCTGCTTCACGGAACCCTTGCCTATAAATACTGGGCTCCCCTTGAGCTCAAAGGACGATTGATCCGACCTTTTGGATTCTC
Organism: Viscum album; assembly: GCA_963277665.1. Classification (NCBI taxonomy): domain Eukaryota; kingdom Viridiplantae; phylum Streptophyta; class Magnoliopsida; order Santalales; family Viscaceae; genus Viscum; species Viscum album. Next base: position 422,002,221 of record OY728166.1, on the reverse strand, counting down.
AGCTCCCGAATCATGATTCACCCTTCGCCCCGGGAATCATGAGCTCCACTAGGTATGTTTTCTTCGTGAGATTCCTTCATCTTGTCTCGTTTTGAGCCCCTATTCCGAGAGGGATGCCCTTCGTGAATCCTATGGGCCTTCACAAAGGAAGGGGATCCCCAAGGGGACTCGGGCAACTGCTGAGTGTTCAGGCTTCGTGAAACACCCATCTTGTACATGTGATACATATACCAAGGAAGGATCACTATGCCTCACGAAGCACATTGCTGAGCAGCACCATGCTTCACGAGGCACCTCCGCTTCGTGAGCCAGTGCTCCGCGAATGCTATTACACTTTGCAAGGCACCTCCCATTCGAACCCCTGCCCCATGCTATGGCCAAGGCACTCCACTTCACGAAGCACACGCCTTTGCAAGTTCTCTCCACTATGCAAAGCAACCGAGCTCCACAATTTCCCTGCCTGTAGACCCTATTTGCTTGGAAATTCCTCTTCCCGTACGGCCCTCCAGGCTTGCACGATGTTATTTCAAAGTCCCCTAGATGATACCACCCATAGGGTTGCTTTTCCTAATGCTTCTTCACATAGGCACGCTAATGGCTATTGCTTATTCGCATAGCTGGTCTAACGTGGACCCCTCGATGGTTCGCTCTACGACCCCCCTTCTACATGGCCTTAATAATGAATTCCCACCCACAGAGAGCATAGAGTACTAGTTATGTATGTCCTAGGGGTGCGGAATAATCCCACCTCGTCTGAGCTGCAGTATGTTAAACCGCCAAGCACCTCGTCCTTAACACATGATGTTATACTATGACCCGACCCCATGCCTCACATGCAGGGTCCCCCCGGCTCGGACATTCATTACACCACTTCTCTCTATAGGAATGGAATCTTCCTCACATGTAATGATATCCTCCATTTTGGAGTGGCTTTTGTCCATGGGCAAAGGGCATCCACCTAGGTAAAGGCCCCCTATCTTATCATACAGGAGGCAATAACCCCGCCCATCCTCACTTCCTCGGTTCTAAGGCCAGGGAGGGACGTGATAGGGAATCGAGATTCCTCCTTTCTCTAGTCTCAAATCCCTCTCCCACGGAGCTCTGTCACACCTTGGGCCTCCATCCTGGAGTAAGTCCCATCACCATGGGTTGCCTAATGCATAAGAACATCTTCACTTCCGACGGACGCAATCTTCACGATGTGATCGTCCGGTCTCTGCTGCCTCCTATTTCTCACACCGAGCATGAGTCATGTGGGATTAGATTAAGCATCGCCCATGAAAATGAACATCCCACATGACATTAAACTACATCTCAGTCCAGTGGTAAGCCTTTGTGACCCACACAAACTACGAGGACATTGATCCATGTTATGGCATGGTATGTAGGAAGACTCCACGAGGATCAATACCACTACTCGATCGTTTATTCACGTCGAGTTCCACCCCTGTCCAGCACGATGTTAAACATCACACCCGAACTACGATGACTTTGATCTGTGTCAAGGCATTGTATATAGGAAGCCTCCATGAGGTTCAAGCCAACCACCAATGGACCCCCTGGGTTCACCTTTACGTCAGTTCACCGATGAATCACCATCCAAACTATGTGGGCATTGATCCATTCAAAGGAATGGTACATAGGAAGCCTCCATGAGGTTCAAGCCCACCACCCGTTGGTCATTCTGACCCCCCTTTGCATCGTTTCACCAACACCTGGGAAACCTATAGTGTAATCCCCACATCATCGGACCAAGGTCCTCATATATGTTGGTTCTCCGACATGCTCCAACCTGAACTAAGTGGTCATTGATCCATGCTATGTATGGTACGTAGGAAGCCTCCATGAGGTTCAAGCACACTTGGACCCCTGGTCCTTTCACGTCGGTTCACCGACCCCATATCCTTGGGCCACCTCAGTGTGTAAGCCCCATTACACATCAAACTACTCGGACTTTGATTCCATTCCACGGGGATACGTATGAAGTCTCTTCAAGGAGTAGGCCCATCACCACCGTCAACTCAATGACGACCCCATCTCATCCCCCTCCACTCCATGCCCTTATCCATCATCCACCCAGATTCTTACCAGGGTTGCCACATCGTGGTGACATCATGCCACCCCACTTCCCTCCACAGCATCCAGATATCCACCCATGGGATGGCACCGATATTAGTGTTCCCTCAAGAGAGGTTCCTCAATCTGATCCACTCCAGTTAGTGTTCTGATCAGCCCAATCCATCTCCGCAAGACGGTAAACTTATGGAATACCCTGTGTTAAACATGGGAAGCTGAGGAGTACCTCAGATACAATCCTATGGCATATGAATTCCCTCATTTGATGTGGGATTCCTTGGGCTTCCGCACCCTCAAGAATCCCAATAATAAGGGACCAACAATAGACATGCCAATCCCCCGGTGTTCATACACGTTAATGATGCCTTGACGTGACTAGTCCCCCAACTGAAGGTTTCTGCCCTGACTGGACCCTTTGGAATGTCATGATAGAAGTGTTTAATTAACTAGAATCCTTGGAAATATGTCATTGGGAAGAGTTTGATGAAAAACATATTAAATCAATGAGGAAGACCTGGACTAGGTGACGAGTTTTGAGGCGGAATCTGTGGAAGGAATAACCGACATCCCATCATCCCGGTTTCGATCAAGGAGCAGATGTCCCTGAATAAGGAGTGAATGCTGCCCGCCTTTGGAAAGCGGGAATGCGGGGTAACAAGAAATTCCTCATCTGTCGCGCCCAAAGCGGATGGACGGGCGTGCCCCGGCAAATGCTTCGGAAATAGAAATGGTGAACCCGACGTGAAGTTCTTCTCCTAAATTTCAAGATTAGTACCGCTCGAGACATTAGTAGATTGACATGTCACCAGATCCCAGTATCCGGCATCGGGCCCTACTAAGAAAATAGCGGCCTTGGTGTGAAACTCACCAGAAGTTGGGGCAGTATAACTTGGGGCGTTCAGTTCTACAATGTTGTTGGCGTGGATCCCTCTTACCGGCCACAAAAGACGGAATGATGCTGGGGAACTGGTTGTCGATTCCTTTCCTCGCAGTGCTGATGAGTGAATCTCCCTTCTTCCTGGGAACCAGATTGCTGCTATGGAGACATGATCACCGCTCGCTCGCCTATGCAGGGGAGAGGGTGATACCAGCATAGCCACTCCGTGTGGCTCCACTACTGCCACAATGTCATCTACGTCCATGAATGCGGGATGCTCACGACCCCTCTCTCCATCAGAGATTATCCATCGAAGGGTGATAAATGACCTTATATGTAGGTATAAGGTAGAAGGGGTCATCCCAACCTAGGATATGGCCCACCTGGACCTGTATGCATCCATTCCCCGCCATAAACACCGCCCTCGACTGCTGCACAGGGTGCCTCTAATCCCCACCCCAACAGTCAATCGTTTCGGGAACCTATTCCCGGAACGCCTCGACAACTCCCTATCTAACGCTGATGATTTTGGTGAAGTCTAGTTCAGCCCAGCCAGGGCCCCGGTCCAAGGACTCCAAGAAAGGCCCCCCACCTAGCTGCATCAGTGCTGCCGTCCGGCTTTTCTAGAGGAGTAGGGAGGCTACACCCCTACACCACCTACACCGACTCATCTGACCTGATGCTAGCGTCGATCCCGAGATGAGGACACCCATTAAGGGGCGTTAATGTCAACAGCTACTATGGGTTGAGCCACCACCGACGTGCACTGTGAATCCCCTGCACGCACAGAGCATGGGCATTCCTACACCCGATCAGGATCGAGGCTCCCACCGCCCAATTGGTAGACTGGGTTGACTCTCCAAGTCACAGGCCTGAGTGGTGATCACTGAGAACCAATTCGCGATGATGTCACCCCTTACAGAGGACCTCTATATACTACCACTCCACAGAGCATGGGAAATCCCTGCTCCGAAGCTCGTCATGTAGGTATGCCCCATGCTACCCCCATCCCGAATGAAGACATTCCCCGCTGCCATGATACTCGGCTCGGAAGCCTCTCCCACACCCACCACACTGGGTATGGATTTCCTTCTCCTACCCCCGACTGTCGATGTGAAGGTATTTCCCATCCGGTACCTCTACAGCATGGGGATCCTCCCCACATTCTCTCTACAGCTGGTGAAGGTCCTCCTCACCCTGGCAATCAAAGGGGTGAAGGTCAACCGCGCTCCACCCGCGCCAAGCATAAAGGTCCTCCAAATGCTCTTTCCAGTTCCAACATAGTTTCCGCCCATACGAGTGATGTTCATGGAGGTATTCCCCATGTACCATTCAAAATCTTCCCCGGTTCCCCTCACACCCCGGCCGTCGCAAGCGGATTTCATCTCCACCCTGGCACCAACGCAGCCCCAAGACAACATTTTGGGAATCAGACTTGTCCTGAAGAGCCATCTAGGGGTAGGAGAGTGGGTCATCGCCACCATAAGAAGAATCCTGGGAAGACCCGGGTGGAGATCAAACCGGCCCGCTTCTCGGATTCTGAAGTGGAATGTGAATCAGTGATGGAACTTCTCCTCGGTCCTCTATGTGAAGGACCGGGGTAGGAACAAGGCGTGTCAACCTCATTCTCCCAGAATGCGAAGTCCATCAGATTAACGCCTCTCTTCACAGGTACATTAAAGAGGAGAACATCATGGGAATCCCGTAGGTTCCGACCATGCAGTCACCACCATCATCAACAGAAGTGCCCTCTACCTCTACCAGAGACCACGAAGAGCAATTTTTGGGACCGACGTCGGTTGAGCAACGACGTGACCCATCGATGGTGACCACAATACCTGCACGAGAATATGTGATGGTCAGCCCATCGTATCACAACATTGTGGTTAGTTCACCCCACTCTTCGAAGGATGGCCCGTAGTTTGGCGGCCAGTCAGCTCGTTTGCTGTATTCTCCGCCACCTAGCTCACTGTCCCAGTGATCCACCTCAGTACCGCTACTGGTACATCATCCGCCCTTGATTGAAGAGTGGGGAAATACAGGGCCAGACCCTGAATCCAAGCCTAGGAGCTTCTGGAACATTCTAGTGGAAGACCAATTCCCAGAGAAGTTCTAGCCGGTGCCACTGTCAAACTTTTGTGTCCCGGAATCCCTCACCGTAGAGGAAGTAGAATGGTTCTGCCAAACCCTATGGTCGAGGCACTTCTGTCTTCGTTATGAGTGGGTGGTGTACCGTAGGAGCCAAGAGAACTTTGAGAAAATCGGTGAGCTATACGACATGGTCGATTTGGCCGCACTCCTCGTGGCCCAGTGCCCTGAAGCACCAGGTCTCCAAAGTGACCTCCCACACAAATTAATTCAGAGTTTTACAGTACTCAGAAAAAGCATCAGGGGAGAAACCCCCCATGTGCTAGTCTGTGGTTGGGGACTGTATGCCGCTCTCTTCTTTAGTCCTATCCAGTGGCAGCCCGATTCGTTATGGGATATTGAGGACATGCATACAAGAGGGGTCATGGTCCAAATGGCTGACATAGTGTAAAAGGAGGAGGAGTAGGAGTTTCTCGATGGAGACTTATCCTCTGAGGGTGTACCACCACTACTAGACCCATCTGGGAGGATTACCCATCAGCAAAGGAACGTTCTAGGCCTCCCTCTACCCACCGAGTCACTGGTACTTAGTCGGATTTCCGGTAAGGGTAAGGAGAACATTGGAGCTATCAAGCACTATGACCCATCCCCCTCAGTGAAGAAGATGGATGAGGACCCCGAGAAGGCCACGTTGCGCCAACATCTTGCTGATCAGAAGAGGATGGTCGACGAACTCTTGGCTGAGCGCGTTATCGAGAGGAGACCCAACTATGGTGATCCCAAGCCGGGTCAGCAGAGTCAGGAACAATTTCCCTCCAATGAGATGGCTCCGAGAAACCCTGATCATGTATCCCCGCAGACAGGGATGAAGCCGGAACATAGGGCAATAGGGTGTGATATGTATCGCCAAACCCTCCTGAACGGCGAGGAAATCTAAGGAATCCAGCCAAGCATCCCCCAGACACCCCACAGGTCGTTCCTCCAGTCACTCCACGAGCCGTCGGAGCCATCTACCAAGTCATAGAGCCCAGCAATGCACTCTTGATTTGGGATCCCCGTCAAGACAGGGACCCCCACCCGGATGATCTTAGAGCGGTAATCATCACCCATCTTGAGGTGTTGGAAACGCGACAGGTGGCATTCCCACCAGATGGCAAGCCATATCCCACATGGGTCGATGATATGCCTCCCCCTACGGGTTTTGGTAACCCCACTTTCTTGCCCTTTAACATGACAGGGGACCCGCCGCAACACATGGCCCACTTTTCCTCTAGGTGTTGCCACATGATGGGAACCCTGACACGGCAACAACATTCCAAACACTGATGTTTTGTGCAGGCATTGGAGGTCCCTCTGTTCGTCTAGTATTGCTAGCTCCCCATTGGATCGGTGACTGAGAGGGAGGATCTTGGCCGAAAGTTCCTATATCAGTTCAGCTCCACCATGCAAAAGACCAGCATCACAAACCTCTTCAAGGGAAAACAAAGGCCTGATGAGTGAGTTGCGGAATTCATCGCCCAGTGGAAGTGTCTTACATACCCCCTTGACATGCCACTGACTTAGGAGAAATTACTGACGATGTGAATAGGGAATATTAAAACAGAACTTGTTCCTTCCCTGATCACCCAGTACTTCCCCGGAGGGTTCCGGGACCTCTCAGATAAGGCCCAGCGCCTCAAGGAAGCTCTGCAACAGGCTAGTCAGGCGCTTCTGCTACCCCCAATGATCCCTGCCAGGATGGCTGCCAGAGACTATCCCACCTTGGTGGCCCAGTTAGAAGCCCCCAAGAAACTAGAATTGTTGTCGGTGGCGCTGGCTCTGCAACCTCACTGCGGCCCTCCACCCCAAGCATAGGCTCATGCTTAGTAGCAACCACCTCAGAACCGATAGGTTCCCCCACGTAAAGCGCTACCACCACCTAGGCAGGACAATCAGGATCTGCCTCCTCCATAGGCCCCTCAGGACCCTCACGAGGGCCAGGCCCCCAGAGCTCTCTTTCTGGAATTAAGGCACCATAATTACTCGTTCAACGGGAATCAGGTCCTCGGTTACTTCCGAAGTGCCCTAGATCAGTGGATTGTGCGCCTACCTGAGTGCAGAAGGCCAGTAGAGGAGAATATTACCGATCGCCCCAACTACTACCCATATCATCGGATCCTGGGGAATACCCTCAAGAAATGATTTGTGTTTAAAGACCGGCTCCCAGACTAGTTAAACAACATCATAGTCAGGCTAGGATAGACTTCGACACAAGTAGCGAGTGTTTTTGTCAGATCAGAAAGTGGTAGTGATGACGATGGTGAGTGGAAGTAGGTTCCCAGCCGCGGGTACCAGAAGTAAGATGACTGGATGACTTGTAAAATAGTCACCCATGCCCATGGTATCATTCGAGCATGACTAAATCATCCGGATCCTTTGGAGGAAGCAACCGGTACCTATGCGTCGTCATCTCAGCCAGCCTCTTCCCAAAAGGGCAAGCAGTGACGGTATAAGAAGAAGCATCACTCTCCCCAACTACTATCGTCATCCCGCACTCTTTGTGACTTTATGGCCCCTGATATGGGGATCCCTCCCAGAATCCACCCAGTGGTGGATGATTCATCAAGTGACAGTCAGGGGTATGCTTCCGTTAATACTATGGAGTTGGTATATCCCTACATGACTCCCGACGAGGGGGAACGCAAGGCGAGCCTCCCTAACGTCCCCAGCCGACGTCAATGTCAGTGAAACTGTGAACATGTGGGTCATCAAGGCACATCAACAGGCACTCTTAGCTAGGCTGTTCATGCCACTGAAACCAAATAGTAGGCCCAGCGTAGAGCTCAGCATGAACAACCTCATCTGGTGCCATCAACACTACCCCACTGCCGACCGTGCTACTAGATCAGGAAGAGATTTCTTGTCCGTACCATGTCCAGCCTCGCCATACTAAAGGGAAAAGTTAGTTGTCCGGTCTTCATCCGAAAGCTGCCCTTCAGGACTCAACTAGTAGGCAGCAGGATGTACCAAATACCAGCTAGCCGCCTGTTTAACCGGTATGGCCCTCCATGCCTCCAACTGCGGAACGACCTCCAGTAAGAAGAGGCTCGCATTTGTCACGGAAGTATGATGTTCTAAAGAAGCATGCCGACATTCCAGCAAGGCTCTCTAACCTTAACGCTCTTCGCCTATCGTCTGAAATGTGTGAATCACTTGCTGAGGGCCTAAGGATCCCCCTCCAATTTGAGACGGAGGTAGCAGCTGCAGAAGCCTTCCACACTGAGGTAATTGAGAGTGCTGAATGCTTGGAAGTTATCTCATTAACTGGTGAAGATGATGAATCTCCCATACAGGGGCACATTCACCCACTATACATCACTGGTTGGTTCAACAGCATGGAAGTCCGCCGCTTCCTCGTTGACATGGGTTCTGGGATTAAACTAATACCGAATCGGAATCTACGGTAGATGGTCTTGTCAGAGGGTGATCTAACTCCCCCCGACCTCAGAATCCAAAGATATGACAGGACCGAGCAGAATCTAGTTGGAAAGATCCGCTTGAAGACCTAGTTCGATGGCCTAATTGTCAGCCCCGAATTCGGGGTTGTCTCCCAAGATACTGTGTACAACATATTGATGGGTAGGCCGTGGATCCATCAGCATGCAACAGTCCCTTCTTCGTATCACCAATGCCTCAAAATTCTCGTTCAATGTTCGAGTAGGCATGCTCGAAGGAGATGTTTCTACTTTTGCCTCTTATGAAGCCCACTATTTGGATGTTGACTACTACAAGAGCAAGGACAAGAAAATCCAGGCAAGTGAGGTTGAACCCACCCTGGCCACAAGTGATCCCTAGGAAGGTCTGAATGACACATACATTTTCCCAATCCATTGGTTAGAGGCCACAACCCCCAACATGGGGTAGTGTTTTGCTGTTTCGGGTGCAAGGGGGAGTAATATTCCTAGGTCCAAGTGATGTCGGGAAATCACCTCGTACTCCTACACTAACCAGGCTCAGGTGATCCTGGAACCTCCTACCCCTGTGCGGTATCGAAACGTCAGGTTCACGGCAACTGCACTACGTTATATGTGTCTCTTATGCCGATCTGGAATCAACCATCTTAAGATGATGCACCACCACTGCTTCAATGTCATCAAGAATGGCTCCTTGGGCCGAAGGCCAGACAGAATTGGAATAAGCACTTTCATCACCATGCTCTTAGTAGAGACTACCAATGTGATGACCACCACCGCTCATGCCGAAACCATTCCCCAATTAGAGTCTGGTGGCTTTGAAGCAACTCCCTCTGTAGAAGATCCCTCCACAAGTAGAGAAGAAGATCTAGAGGATTCTCTCCTACCTTTGAAGAAGTGATTTCGACCACGGTTGATGAATTGGTGCAGGTGAACCTTGGTAGCGAGGCGAATCTGGGACCCACCTTGATCAATGACACCATGTCCCTTGAGGAGTAGCAGTGGTATGTGTAATTTCTCAAGAAGTACCATGACGTGTTTTCCTGGAGTTATAATGAGATTACAGGACTAGATCCTCATGTAGTTGTCCACCACATTTCTCTCTCGACAATCCATCGCGGATTCAAGTAGCCTCAATGAAAAATTCACCCATCTCACGATGCCATGGATAAGGACGAGGTTGACAAGATTATCAAAGACAACATCATCAAGGAGGTGCAGTACCCCAAGTGGCTGGCCAACATCATGCCAGTTAGGAAAAATAATGGACAGATTAGAGTCTACATCGACTTCTGCGATCTCAACTACCACTGTCCGAAGGACAATTTTCCCCTCCCTGTGACACATTTATTGATTGACGCCACTGCCAGGTTCAAAGCCCTCTCCTTCATGGATGGGTAATCTTGGTACAACCAGATTTGGATGGCCCTGAAAGACGAGGAGTCCACTTCTTTTAGGGCACCCAAGGTACTTTCTATTACTAGGTCATGCCGTTTGGCCTGAAAAATGAAGGTGAAATTTCACAGCGAGCCATGGACTTCATATTCAAGCCGATTCTCGGGAAATTGGTGGAGTGCTATGTGGATGACCTGGTGGTCAAATCTCATCAGTGCCAGGATCATCTCAAGGACCTTGAAAAAGTGTTCAACATCCTCTGTTCCTGCCACCTGAAGATGAACTCGCTGACATGTGCCTTCGGGGTCACCTTTGGGTAGTTCTTTGCCTTCGTTGTCAGGTACTGAGGCATCATGATCAACCTAGATAAAATCAAAGCCATCATCCAGATGCCTCCCCCGAGCAATATTCGGGAGCTTTGAGGTCTCCAAGGCCACTTATCCTACATATGCCGATTCATTGTGAATCTGGATGGCAAGTGTATGCCCTTTTCCCAGCTCAATATGAAAGGCTCTGCCTATGAGTGGGCTGAAGAATGTCAGACCACCTTCAAGGAAATCAAACAGAATCTTCTCCAACCACCGGTCTTGATACCACCCATCTCCAGAAAGCCGCTGGTCCTTTATGTGGCCTCCCTGGAATGGTCCCTCGGTGCACTTTTATCCCAGAAGAACAATGAGGGTATAGAGAACAACCACTACTACCTTAGCTGCATGCTCCTCGACACGGAGACAAGATACTCCCCCCATCGAGAAGAGTTTCCTTGCTCATGTATTCGCTTTCCAGAAATTAAAACATTACCTGCAACACTATGAGGTATAGTTTGTCTCTCGGGTAGACCAACTGAAGTACATTCAAAACTGCCCCATGTTGACTAGCCAAATAGCATGGTGGGCAGTGATCCTCCAGTGGTTTGACATCAAATTTGTGCCCTAGAAGGCTGTCAAGGGACATGAATTGGCAGACTTCCTAGCTGCCCATCCAACCTTTGGGGATCAATCCCTGGACATGGATTTTTCTGATGAGGCAGTCCTCTCAGTTGATCATGTCGTTTCATTCTGTAAAATGCACTTTGACGGTGCCTCTCCGAGCCCCACCGGTAGGAGGATCAACGATCCTAAGGTCAACAGGGTAGGTGTGGGTGCCGTCTACATCACCCTGACTAATGCTCTTCTACCATACTCATTCCTTTTGTCAGAAGGCATCACCAACGAGGTGGAGTATCAGGCACTTATCACTGGCCTCGAGCTAGCCCTTGAGATCGATGTACCCCAATTTCATGTAAAAGGGGATTCCAAACTGGTCATTAAGTAGTTCAATGGAGATTACGTCGTTTGGATGCCAGAGCTCATGCCATTGTTTGAGTGAACCCTCCATCTAATTGACGGGTTTCCTTCTTGACTAGAGGATACCCATATCCCTTGGTCAAATAACGGTCAAGTAGATGCTTTGGCCAGCATAGCTGCGTCACTCGCGGAACCCTAACATGATGAATTGATCATACATGTGGCACACCTGAGAGTCATTTCCCTCATCACCCCAAAGGATGACGACAGCTCGTAGGTAAGCCATCTTACTGGTGGATCCTCCATGCCAGGAGCCTAAGGTTCTTCAGATGCAGTGGTCAAGGCCACTCTCGACTGTAGGGAACCCATTGTCGACTATCTCCAAAATTGTTGCCTCCTAGATGATTGGGCCGAGCGCGAGCGAATCCGATGCCACGCATGGAAGTTTTCCCTTTATAGTGGTCTCAGTCTTGAGTAGATCCTCTATAAGCGGAGCTTCGACGGTGTTCTCCTCCGTTACATTCAAAGAGTCGAGATTTCTCCGGTCAAGCAAGAGGTTCACGCAGGTTCATGCGGTGCCCACCAGGCTGGGCCAACGCTGTCCCATCAGATCTGGAGATTGGGGTACTTCTGTCCCTCTATGATCTATGATTATATTGAGTTTTGCAAGAGATGGAACATGTTTCAAGTTCATGCTAGCTTCCTACATCGGCCGCTAGAGCCTCTCCACTCCACCAAGTACTCTTGGCCATTTGCTGTGTGGGGACTCAATGTTGTGGGACTATACCAACCGGCGACAGCTCGCAAAGGCAGGTTCATCCTAACTGCTACAGATTTCTTCTCCAAGTGGTAGGAGGTAGTTCCACTCAATGAGGTTATGGCCCATTCTATCATTGACTTCGTGAGCTCCAATATCATCCACCGATTTGGAGTCCCTAACGATGTCCTCATCGATAATGGTACTAACTTCCGAGCATCCAAGCTTAAGAAATTGTATGCCAAGTACAACATCCCTTCGAACCATACCTCTCACTATCATGCGCAAGCGAATGGACAGATTGAGGCGTTTAATAAAACCCTCTCTAACATTCTGCAAATGATGTTTGGTCAAAACAAGAAAAGTTTTCCGGACAAGCTCCCCAATGCCCTCTGGGCCTATCAGATGATGACGCACAATTCCACCAAGGTGACCCCATATTCCCTAGTGTATGGGGCCGAGGTCATCCTGCCCATCGCGATCCAGCTGCCATCATTACACACTGCGGTCTATGACCAGCAAGCACCAGATAAGTTGGATGAACTCTGTCTAGCTGAATTGGAAGCACTGGACGAGAATAGGATTCATACCCTGCAAAATTTGGAAAGGAATCAGAATAAGATAGCCAGAGCCTTCAACAAGAAGGCTCGCTTTGGCACTTTTCTGCAAGGCGACCTGGTGTTGACCCTCCGAGCGCCAATGATCCTCAGCAGGAAACCATCCCAGCTGGAGCCCAAATGGGATGGACCTTACATCATTCAAATATATTACCCTAATTTAGCATACTCCATGGTGACCAAGAATGGTGAGCATAAAACTCCTCCCAGCAATGCCAAGTTTCTCAAGCAATACATTGCCTGAGCCCCTTGGTCCTGCATGACTTTAAACTGTATAGTCCCACATGAACATAAACTGTGTGCCTTGGTCCTGCATGACCTTAAACTGTACGGTCCCACATGACCATAAACTGCCCGTTTTGTTCTGGCACGACCTTAAACTGTACGGTCCTGCATGACCCTAACCTGCGTGTTACTATCCCTCATGACCCTAAACTGCACACTCATCTAGCACGAAGTTAAACTACAAGCCGGTCAGGCCTCCCTAACCAAGGCCTATCCCCGAGCCTCTGGCCCAGGCTCCCTTTTATGGGATTGTATGGTGTGGTGTGGGATTATTTACTCATTCACTTCTGGTTACTCTCCATTTCGTAAACCTCCCCTGTCCAGGGAATCCCCTTTCCCCCCACGTCTCGTCCTCATTGCGAGATGTTAAACTACAAACTGGTCAGGCCTTCCTGAACGAGGCCCAACCTCAGGCCTCTCGGCCTCTCTAGGCCCACGACCCCCATCCATGCTGCATGACATTAAACTATAAGTTGGTCAGGCCTTCTTGACTGAGGCCCCTTTACCTTCCATGACTCTGGCTCTCTTCTTGGATTGTACAGTGTGGTGTGGGATTATGTCATCATTCATGTCGGTTTGCCCACCACACCGTGCAAATCCCAAAAAGAGACACATCTCATCCCGCATGAAGTTAAAATACACTTCTAGAACTACGTGTGGCTTGATTCTCGTTCTAATGGGATACGTAGGAACACTTATACATCCCGTCACGAGCCCAACCTGAGATTTTCACTTTCATTGTCCCCCATAGGTATGGTTTCCTTGGAGGGTCCTCGAATGGTGTGGAATAGGCTTCTTTAGCCCCAATTATATGAGGATTTCAATGGTTGCACCATATTCCCACTCCTGTTCATCTATCCCTCCACGTCTTCACCGTATGACATTAACCAACATGGACTTAAAGAACTATGTATGCCTTGATTCCCATCCTCATGGGATACGTAGGAATGCCTAGACATTTTTTCCGTTGGCCCATACCAAAGCCAAAATATTCCCCTCAGGTTTAGAAAAATAGCAGAGTGCACACTTTTTCCCCAATTTACTTTATTTAAGCCTCAACCCAGCTGTACGTTCCCCTCCCCGGAGAAGTTCGCCTCTTTCGTAGATGGGTACAGCTATGCTTCACCCACTCCTTGACTGGGATTCCATCGCTTTCCTCACCCAGAGGTACCCAAAAGAACGGCATGGATACTATGCCCAAGGGCACTCCTACTGATATGGGCCAATTCCCCCGAGGGGTTATGAGCAACAAGACGATACAAATCCCGCTTTTTGAATTTGGTCAGCGGTTGATGCTCATTGGTTTCTCTAATATTAGCCCATCATAAGGATGATGTGTTTCAAACATGGTCAACAGTGTCCTATATCTTTTGGTCCACCCCTAGATGTCCCAAACAACGAGTGCAGTGATTCGTTCTGCCCCTTCCCGAAGAGACCAACATCCCTCCGGGAGGTGCCCACAGTCGAGCCCATGACCTCAATTCTCCTATACGGGATGTGCATCATGGTGTAGGATTATGCCCTCATTCACATAAGGTTTCTTTCCATGCTGTACGCATTCCCTGACTGAGGCTCAGCCTCAGGCCTCTCAGTCTTTTTGGGCCCTTGGCCCCGTCCCCTCTACAAGACATAAAAATACAAACCGGTCATGCCTCCCTGACCCAAAAAACTATCCAGCCCCTCAGCCTTTTGGGCCCCTATCCCAGGTTCTCTATGAGGGGATTATACTGTGTGGTGTGGGACTATTTCCTCATTCAAGTAGGGATACTAACCACACCATACACCTCCTCCATCCCGGGAGTCCTACTCTCCTCCTCGTCCTTACTGCAAGATGTTAAACTGCAAGCCAGTCAGGCCTTCGTGATCAGACCACCGACTATCAGGCCCCTTGGCCTTTTTTGGGCCCCTGGACTAGGTCCTCTCTTGTGGGATTTTACGGTGTGGTGTGGGATTATTTCCTCATTTATGCCATGTTGTTTTCCATGACGTACACACTCACCTAACTAGGGCCCAACTTCTGGCCTCTCGGCCTTTTCGGGACCATGGCCCTCGTCCTTACTACAATATGTTAAACTGAAAGTTGGTCAGGCCCCTTGGCCTTCTCAGGCCCTATAGCCCAATTTATAACCAGAGTGTATGGTGTGGTGATTGATTATGCCGTCATTCATGATCGTTTGTTCCCCGTACCGTAGACGTCCCTTGCTTGGGGGTATGTTACCCCCCCCCCTCTTCGTCTAGCATGATGTTAAACTGCATTTTACTGTCCCGAATGACATTAAAAGGAACCCTTTAGAACTACGTGTGGCTTGATTCCCATCCTCATGGGATAGGTAGGACCACCCGAATATCTAGACTTCTTGTTCAGCCCCACCTCTTAGATATCTCCTGATCTCCTAGTCACCTAGGCCCCTTGGCATGTCCCTCTCTAAGAAGGGGATATATATGTATGCTACGGGGTTTTTGGCCACCATGCCCCCTTCTCCCTGAGAATCATCCATCTCATGGTTACCCTCAAGTTGAGTCTCTTGATATCTTGTAGTGGTTCACCCATGTGTTAAGAGTACACTGGTCTAGGACCATGAGTTTCAGATTCAACTTGGTCAAGTTCCTTACACTTGTTAAGCTTCATGTTCCTCTTCATTCGGGCTTCCATTTACTTTCACACCCGGAGGGACCCCCAAGAATGGCCTAGATACCTAGCTTAAGGGCTGTACTACCGATACGAGTCAACACCCTTGAGGGTTTTAGACAACAAATCATTAAACAAAACCCATGTTACGAATATGGTCAGCGGTCGATGCTCATTTTTTCCCCATTTCAGGCTAAGGCGATATGGATGCTGCTTTTCCACCAAGGTTTGTAGTAATCCCATGACATCACGCCAGTCCCTTCAGTCTTTTAATGTTGGTTGATGATTCAACTTATAATCCAACCCATCGTTTCCAGGTGGAATCTCGACACTTTTGGCACTATCCCTCAGTGCACCATTGCTTGTCAGGGGGACAAAGCTGCAATACGGCGTCCTTTTAGGATCCCACAATCCGAGCTCTAAGATTAGAAACTAAGATCTCCATCTAGAAATATGTGTGACTTGATTCCCATCAACATGGGATAGTTAGTACCACCCGGACACCTTGTATTTGGGTACATCCCATTTGGGGAGCTAGTCTCTCCCCCCTATTTCACCTTTTTCCTCTATATAGGCCCTTCGTCCTAAGGTCTCCATCTCGTAGTGGCGTATGGTGTGATACGGGACCATTTCCCTATTCATGTTGGGTGTGTATCATGACACCGTACACATTCCCCGCCTAGAATCTTCTCTTCTACATCTGCAAAGCATGATGTTAAAATGCATGCTTATCCCATCACATGACCCTAAACTGTGACATTATCTTTCTAGGTGCATGACGAAAAACAGAACTGCATTATGATAACCTCATCATGGAGGAAATCACATTGCGTATTGGTCATGCACCATACCATTTGTCAATGCCCACTATAGCTTGATTCTTGTGGAGACACCCAGAAATTCTACCCTTGGGCTGTTGCTTCACAAAAAAAAAACCCTCACCTTAAAGGACAAATGTGATTTATCAAATACCTCTTCTCTTGGTGTATGGTCTAGACCCGTTCACCCCTTTAATCCTTCACACTAGAACCTTACCATACCATTCCACCTTCTAGAACTACATATGTCTTGATTATCATCCTCATGAGATACTTAGGAGCACCCGGGTACTCCCTGTGGGCCCAACCTAATTTTCGTGTTCAATCCCTCGACTCGAGCACTTCCCCTAGAGGACGCACGGTGTGCAATTATGTCGTCATTCACATCGGGTTTTTTAACCACCTTACGAAGTGTCCCCTACTCTTCTTACCCATCCATGCTCCGAATTCTACGACCCCAAACTATGATCTCCCTATGGGAAGGGACTCAACTCCCTCTGTCTGATACTTTTATTAATGTATCCATATGCATTTTGACAAAGAGCCCGGAGTGTGTAATTCTCATGGGGACAATCCCTCGTTCCATGTCCAAGCATTGTGTGCTCGCTATTTGGATCATCATCAACTTCCAAGTATGAAGGGACCCCCGAACGGCCAGGTCCCATGCCGCATCGGCTCACCTAACGTCCTCGGCCAACGGCCCGAAAGACTTCCGACAAAATTTGTGACATGGTCCCGTGTTTCGAACATGGTCAACAGTTGACCCTCATTTTTCTATCCCCATTCTAGGATAAATGCGATTTGGATGTTGCGTTTCCACCCTGGTCAACAGTTATCCTCCATCATCATGCCACCATCATTCTGATCCAAATTCCGAGCATCATGATTCACACATTTCCACTTCCTCATATCCATGTGGAATTCTAACATACTCAGCTCTATCTTTTCGCGTGTCTAGGTGCGCCATATATACATGTTAGCATCATTGGTCTTGTATTCACCGAGTGTCCCTTCTCCCTAACATTCCCCTTCTTGTGTCGGGATGTTCTCCATTACTGCTTGTTTCCCACATCGAGAAAGACTCACGTGGGCTTAGTAGTTTTGGTAGGATATGTACCGACGCAACCAGGATTCTTATCGTCCTACATGACACTAAACTGTGACTCCATAACTTCGTACAACTTGATTCTCATCCTTATGGTATATGTAGAGACACCCTTGCATTTTTCCCAGGGTCCAACCCCCAGGAGATATAAAACCTCTACTTCCCCTTTTCTGGCCCCTTGGCCGGACCCCTCGTAGGGAACCAAACAACCACAAAGCCTGCCCTGAACTAGTTCAGGATTCCCCAAGATGATAGTGGGAAGCGATAGACTCCCTCTCCAGAGAGGCCCTTTCTAAAATAGGGAATGATCCATGATCAATCCAATGCGCCCATCTAGCGTACTCCCACCATGGTGGAATAATTTTATGAGTGTTGGATTATATTTTAACAAACCATCACTCCACTTCCCATGTTTTTTGTGAAACATATTGGATCCCCATCCTATTTCATGTCTAAAGGGCTCCCCTAACAGCCTGGTCCCATGCCGCATCGACTAACCTACCATCCAGGGCCCACGTTCTGGAAGACTGGTCATTTTGGAAGGACCCCCTAATAGTATGGATGCTCGACCTAGGGTCCGCCTACTATCCTGGGCCAACATCCTGAAGGATTTATTGACAACATTTGTGACGTGGTCCCATGTTTCGAATATGGTCAACAGTTGACCCCCATTTGTTGTCCCCATTTCAGGCTAATGCATTAAGGATACCGTTTCTCTTCCATGGTTAATTTTTCATCCTTTATTGTCACTCCACCCCAGTAGTGTTCCTAATCTTGCGTATCGTGATTCACACATCCCATTTCCATCTGCTCGGACTGATTTCAGTGCCCCTGGCGTTGCACCGTTCATGAAAACGAGCATGCTGGAAAAACTGTAATTTGGTTGTTCTGAGAACATCCTTCTCCAGTCAGGTCTCTCCTACTTCCCGAAAATATGGTCCAGTTATCCAAACCTCGGATGCCCGAATCATGGTTTACGTTCCTATGTTGGGTGGGGAGATATGGCTACTATCTCTTGTTTCTCACATTGTAACAGCCCGAGATTTTATAAAAAAAAAATATTCTTTTTAATTTTATTAATGTCTTGTGTTGTACGCTACTCCAAAAGGAGCTTGAACAACACACATCCTTGACTAGCCTTGCATTACACGCAATCGCAACCTTCCTCGATAGCGTGTGTAGTACGTAATACTGAGTTTCACGAAACAATGATATGCTATTAAAATATTATTAAAACTAGCCGTTATGAATAGTAATAACCACTTTTTAAATTTTATAAATTTTAGCTCTCAAAATGGACTTCATTTTTGGATTCGGAGTATCGAATTTAGCCTAAGGTGAAATTTTGGTACTTTTCGGATAACTTTCATATTCTGATGAATAGTGAAAATTACTACATTATAATTAAAAACAACTTTTTTTAATCGAAATAATTAATAGTGATAAAACATTAATTTGATTGGTTTTAAAATATATTTAGAATATATTTTTACAATTTAATACAATGTTGGTCATTGGATGTAATTTCACATTTAAACCAGACATAAACAAGTGTCAATCTTTTGATAGATATTGTTTCTTAAAAACACGCTATTTGTTTTAACAGCGGGATTTAATTATAAAATTAATTAATGCAACTTTTATGTTATGAATTTGGTAAAATAGACTTCATTTTTGAATTCGGAATATGAAATATAGCTTAGGATGAAATTTTGGCATTTTTCTGAAAAACATCAATTTTTGATGAATAGTGAAACTACTAAGTGGTAGTTAAAAAAACTGAATTTTTCATAAAACTTAATTTTGCCGCTTCTGTGAATGGAATTTCAAAAATCCGAGAGACACGGTTTATATCAAGGACTAAAATGTGGTTCAATGAGATGAAAATAATTTTTTGGTGAATAGTAACTTTTTACTTTTTTTACCGCGGTTAATAGTAAATAGGGTAACTAAGGGTAAATATGATATCAATATTACCCTAACACATGTCCTAATTCTATTGGACAAGTGTAATTCGACCAAAAACAAACTTAGGAATAAAATATGACCATTTAGGCCCACTTGGATTAGATTAGGACATTTATTATTAATTTATTTAAAGAAGGGTTAAAATAGTTAAAATCAAAGTTTAATAAGTAAATCATTTTTAATATGGGGTTAAACATAAGATAAATTCGACTATAAATATTCATTAGAAAGATAAAAAGATTTCCTACATAATGGTATTTTATTTGTAATTTTTAGACATCAAATAATTTAATTACATTATGACACAAAGATGATGCAGTAATTATCTTATTTATGAAATATTGACATAATGGATGTTATAAACACCAAATTAAATGTAATTTGAGATTTTTTATTAATTCCACTAATTTTCTAGGTTACTATGATATATTAATGTTGATTTAATCAACTTGGTTCGAACATTTAATTCTGTTATGACTTTCACAAAAATCATATATCAAATAGTGTCAAAATTGACACAAAATAGTTTTTTAATCAAATATTATATTATTAATTGTTATTGTATTCCTAAAAATCTAATGTTCGGCCAAATGACTTAGATAAGGATATATATTTTAAAAATAAACAATTTGGGGTTCGTTTGGCATGTTATTGTAAGTGTATTAACCATATAGTGAAAGAAAACAAAAAGACACGGTAAAAGTAAAATTATTTAACTTAGAGTTAAATCTAATTGATAAGGTTAAAATAATACCATAAACTTGTCTAAATCTTATTGGTTGATAGGATTTAGACCCATCCCCACTTTAGCTTCGAAATAAGACCATTTGGAACCATTATAAACCGAGTTTGACTTTAATATAAAATAATATTTTGAGATATTCCTAAGGTGCCCCTCTCCTCCCCTATAAAAGGACACCTCCTCCCCCTCCTCCTCACACCAATTTGAGCACTCAAGCTCGGCCAACCCCTGCCAAAATCCCTTATCCACTTCCCTAGAAACATCTTAGAGGTTCTTGTCTTCCTCAAAGACCAATTCTAGTGCCCTAAGAGGAGGTCTCAATGAGGCACTTCAAAGAAGAGGTAATTACCGTTACCAATTCTTTCATCTTTATTTCTTCTTCCACTTCTTCTTCTTAGGTTGTTTCATTATGAAGTAATAACATCAGTATCACTCATATACTGATATGTTATTATAAGTATGAAACAACCCTATTTCACAATCTATCCATCCTACGGAAAAAGAAATCACCGCGCGTGCGTACGTACGGAATACCGTCTCCACGCCGTGGTGTAATCTATTTTCCACCACCACCTTACATGGATGGGTATAATGGTGTAAAGAATAACTATACATAGTTATTACAACATCATATTGATTCTGATATATTGTATAATCCACTCCAATTCAATTCAATATTTATAGAAATGATATCATCGCTCGTGCGTACGTACGGACTACCGTCTCCACGACGCGATGAGATTCATTCTCCATGTTAACCATTTAAGAATGATTATAAAGTATATATAAGAAATAATAATGAAATATATGACATTATAAATCTACTGGATTTATGTATATATATACATATGTATGTCATCTACTTACTTCCATTTCAAGACAATAAGGAAAGGAAAACAGCGTTCATGCGTACGTACGGACTACCGTCTCCATGAGCGGTGTTTTTCATTTTATTTATCTACCTATTATATATATATATATACTGAATATATATGATATATAAATCATATTTTATATTCTGGAAGTAAGTAAATCATGATATAAGTAATAATGATGTCATGAACAACAAGTCAAAACACCTACGATAAATGAAACGATTTTACCCAAAACGCTTCTTTAACATGGAATTTACAAAAGAACGGGTAATATAATGTCATAAGTGAACCATATATGATATCATAACAATAAATATGATTCTGTAATAAGTCAATAACATGATTTAAATCATTATACAGGAGGTTCGGACACTTACAAAGCAAGTCGGACCTAAGGTAAGGGAAATATCACAATCTCATTTTTATCCGAGATTGTTTATTCGTAAGTATTTACTGGGGTGTATTTTATCATCCATATCCATGTTTCCTCAATATGTAATATTATTTCCATCCATCTACAATGTTTTAAATCCAATTTTACCCTTTGGTGAGTTTTTAGTAAAAAATATGAAAGGAATCTTTTGTCGTTTTTCGTACGAGGTACATTTTGACTTTTTCGACAAAAGTAAAAAAGAATGTTTTTTAACTTATACGGCACGAATGGATTTTTATTGTTTTATGAAGCCTTATTTTCATGAAGCTTCTTCTAAAAGATTTCATTACTGTTTTCAATAAAATATCTTTCTTTTAAAACTGCATGATGTTTTGTGAAAAGAAATTGATTTTGAAAAAGAAAGGATATTTTCCTCAAGAATTCAATTCAAGTGTTTTATCAAAATTATTTTCCATCTAAGATAATAAAGGGTTCTGTTTTTATCCCTTTAATTACATTGATTTGATTATGTTGTGAGGGGATTATTTTTATGAAGTCATTTGCCTTATAAGATTTATTTTATGATGTCATGATGTTTCAAGAATCCCATTTTTGTTACATGTGTTATGCGATGATGTATGATTTATGATTATGTGGCACACATAAGAAAGGATTCATTATAAGATGGGTGGGACCTATATCTCCCTCCAATGCATTGGGTAAAGATTTTATATCTCATGAGATAGACATGGCTGGAATGGTAGGTTATACCGGTTCAGTGAAACAGGACTGAAACGAGGGTTACTCGATTCAGAAAGGGACTTTGTCCACTAAGATAGTCTTGGCAATGAGTCATGACTAACAAGAAATGATTTTCCATGATTATGTGTGCATGCCACAAAGTTTCAAGTTTCATGTTATGATTATGGTGATCTTATTTTCACTACTATGATTTGTTCCATGTTAAGATATTATGATCTCTTTTGCAGGTTATGATTTTCAAAAAGATATGATATGATTTTTATTTCTTTTGTATACCCTTACTGAGCATTTGAGCTCACCCTTTTATGTTTTCTTTTCCCCAGGATATAATGAAAGGTTTTAGGTAAAAAAAAGGGATGACCTTTATGGGAGATATTGAAGAACTTTCACCACGATTAGAAGATTACGTTCCGAGTTTCCAAAGACACTAAACTATTACGATCCTTGTGTGTGTGTGTTTTTGTTATGTACTAATTATTCCGAAAATGTAATGTAATGTCCATGTACGTCAGGCTACGGGTCTCTACAGTTGGTATCAGAG
The DNA here is from genome assembly GCA_963277665.1 of Viscum album. Taxonomy (NCBI): domain Eukaryota; kingdom Viridiplantae; phylum Streptophyta; class Magnoliopsida; order Santalales; family Viscaceae; genus Viscum; species Viscum album. The sequence goes on along the minus strand of OY728166.1, from coordinate 421,979,575 downwards.
CAAAGGTTTAGTCAACCTTTGGAAACTAGTATGCGAAAACGTTAGTGAGATCCCTAGAGATATTTCTAAGGTATGTCTAGGGATGTCCCTAGGGATAAGTATACGTATAGGTTATAGTAATAGAATTACGCTAACGATCATAGAATTAAACCTAAGATGTTGGATATTGAAGGTACTCCCCCTTTATTATGTTGTTTTCCCTAGCATGATTTTTACCTCTCACACTATTCTTTTCTGGGTTTTAGAAAATGGCTGGAAACAAGATGATTCATGATAATGGAGGATATGATGGACAATGGAATGATATTCTTCATAATGAAATGGGATTTGGAAGTGTTTGCATCATTATTATGCCGAATCAGCAATCTCATAATATGATCAATAAAGTAAAATTTGGTAAGTTTCCTGACTCGGCTAATAAGAGAAAGATGGAGTTTCATGATGATCATAGAAGAAAGAAAGTTCAATTTTCCCTATGTAAATCATGTGGGAAGAGGCATCAAGAAGAATGTTTCAAAGGAACTGGAAGATGCTTTGGGTGTGGAACAGAAGGACACAAAGCAAGTAAGTGAAAAGGAAAAGGTTCAGTTAACACCATGGATGAGGATAATGGTATTGCTACGACATCAACAATGGTTAAATGTTTTAAATGTGGAATGTATGGGCATTATGCAAACAAATGCCCTAAGGGAAAGACTCATGAAGAGAATCAGTATGGTCATATGGGTAGTATTTATGTGGATGATAATGAAGAGACTACAAATGATATGTGAGATGAAAGAATTTTTGAAGCTCGGTCAATGGTTTGAGAATGTAGTGGAATGATTACATGTTTATCATGTGTAATTTTGGAATAAAGAGACATCTATGGATTGTTACACTGTTGTCTTTCCTTGTGTTTTGAAAGTGTATGATTAATGTTACCAGTATCCATGAAAGGTTATTCAGATATTTTTGGAATGTAGATGATATGCGCATAATGAAGGGATAAAGAGAAAATTAAATGTTTGATAGTATTCATGAGCTCATGATTGATATAAGGACCAAGTGATATCATGGTTTGAGTATATAGAATTTTGAGGATTTTGGTATGTGGAAAGTGTTAACTTTTAACTGCATTCAAGTTTTCACTAAGGTTCAATGGGTATTAAAGAGAGTACAAGATTAAGGCCTTTGAATGTTTGGAATGTGTCCAACAAGATATATCTTATGATATATGGGGATCAACGATGGTATTAAATCTCTGGTAATCGTTTTCACTATGTTATGAGAATGGACTGCAGTATTATGGATAGGACTAAAGATTGGAATGGATTATGTTGGACATAAGTTAGTATTGTTTAAGGATAGAAGTTTTTCGATATTATGGGATGTTATAGTAATATAGTTTTAGAAAAAGGACAACCCGCAGGACGGGCGACAGCCCATCGCTTCGGACAAGGCTGTGGGAATCGAACCCACAACCGAAGTGCGACTGGCCTTTATCACCTACCACTGACCTACAGGAAGTCCTTGTTTAGTAGAAACTAGTTTTATTATATTAAGCAGTATGATATATGAAGTATAAGTCCATTTTAGGAACCATATATGATTAATCTCACTATAGATCGACTTATGCATATAATTTTTGCTACCCTTTTGTTTGAGACAGATGGAATGACCCGTCGTTCTATCACATAATCTGCTAACACTTCACGAATAACAAATTCAACTTCATTTATTTAAGAGATGAAGTGGAAATTGTTCAAGACACGAACAACAGTGAGATTGTAACAAAATAAATTAAGTATTTATTCTAATTCAAATTTTCAACTTTAGGGAAATGATCTTGAAAACCAAAAATGTTGTCCTAGTGATCTTATACCTGATGAATCAGATGGTACCTTATATCATCACAAATCTATGGATTTGTGATTACTGGCTTTTCCATAGCCATGTTCTCTACCACTCTCCATCAGAACATGATGGTTAGATTTCTCTTCCATATCCATATTTTTACCTATGTGGAAACCCAACGATTAGTTTATTTGGGTAATCGTTACATTTCATACTTTAGTTTTTAAAGCCAAGTTTTGGTATTCCTTTTTACGATGTGGGATTCTATTAAAGAAACTTTAGAATAGTAAACCATTTATAACCCCGACGAATTTCGAGGGCGAAATTAATTTTAAGGGGGTTAGAATGTAACAGCCCGAGATTTTATAAAAAAAATATTCTTTTTAATTTTATTAATGTCTTGTGTTGTACGCTACTCCAAAAGGAGCTTTAACAACACACATCCTTGACTAGCCTTGCATTACACGCAATCGCAACCTTCCTCGATAGCGTGTGTAGTACGTAATACTGAGTTTCACGAAACAATGATATGCTATTAAAATATTATTAAAACTAGCCGTTATGAATAGTAATAACCACTTTTTAAATTTTATAAATTTTATCTCTCAAAATGGACTTCATTTTTGGATTCGGAGTATCGAATTTAGCCTAAGGTGAAATTTTGGTACTTTTCGGATAACTTTCATATTCTGATGAATAGTGAAAATTACTACATTATAATTAAAAACAACTTTTTTTAATCGAAATAATTAATAGTGATAAAACATTAATTTGAGTGGTTTTAAAATATATTTAGAATATATTTTTACAATTTAATACAATGTTGGTCATTGGATGTAATTTCACATTTAAACCAGACATAAACAAGTGTCAATCTTTTGATAGATATTGTTTCTTAAAAACACGCTATTTGTTTTAACAGCGGGATTTAATTATAAAATTAATTAATGCAACTTTTATGTTATGAATTTGGTAAAATAGACTTCATTTTTGAATTCGGAATATGAAATATAGCTTAGGATGAAATTTTGGCATTGTTCTGAAAAACATCAATTTTTGATGAATAGTGAAACTACTAAGTGGTAGTTAAAAAAACTGAATTTTTCATAAAACTTAATTTTGCTACTTCTGTGAATGGAATTTCGAAAATCCGAGAGACACGGTTAATATCAAGGACTAAAATGTGGTTCAATGAGATGAAAATAATTTTTTGGTGAATAGTAACTTTTTACTTTTTTTACCGCGGTTAATAATAAATAGGGTAACTAAGGGTAAATATGATATCAATATTACCTTAACACATGTCCTAATTCTATTGGACAAGTGTAATTCGACCAAAAACAAACTTAGGAATAAAATATGACCATTTAGGCCCACTTGGATTAGATTAGGATATTTATTATTAATTTATTTAACGAAGGGTTAAAATAGTTAAAATCAAAGTTTAATAAGTAAATCATTTTTAATATGGGGTTATACATAAGATAAATTCGACTATAAATATTCATTAGAAAGCTAAAAAGATTTCCTACATAATGGTATTTTATTTGTAATTTTTAGACATCAAATAATTTAATTAATTTATGACACAAAGATGATGCAGTAATTATCTTATTTATGAAATATTGACATAATTGATGTTATAAACACCAAAATAAATGTAATTTGAGATATTTTATGAATTCCACTAATTTTCTAGGTTCCTATGATATATTAATGTTGATTTAATAAACATGGTTCGAACATTTAATTCTGTTATGACTTTCACAAAAATCATATATCAAATAGTGTCAAAATTGACACAAAATAGTTTTTAAATCAAATATTATATTATTAATTGTTATTGTATTCCTAAAAATCTAAGGTTCGGCCAAATGACTTAGATAAGGATATATATTTTAATAATAAACAATTTGGGGTTCGTTTGGCATGTTATTGTAAGTGTATTAACCATATAGTGAAAGAAAACAAAAAGACACGGTAAAAGTAAAATTATTTAACTTAGAGTTAAATCTAATTGATAAGGTTAAAATAATACCCTAAACTTGTCTAAATCTTATTGGTTGATAGGATTTCGACCCATCCCCACTTTAGCTTCGAAATAAGACCATTGGGAACCATTATAAACCGATTTTGACTTTAATATAAAATAATATTTTGAGATATTCCTAAGGTGCCCCTCTCCTCCCCTATAAAAGGACACCTCCTCCCCCTCCTCCTCACACAAATTTGAGCACTCAAGCTCGGTCAACCCCTGCCAAAATCCCTTATCCACTTTCCTAGCAACATCCTAGAGGTTCTGGTCTTCCTCAAAGACCAATTCTAGTGTCCTAAGAGGAGGTCTCAAAGAGGCACTTCAAAGAAGAGGTAATTACTGTTACCAATTCTTTCATCTTTATTTCTTCTTCCACTTCTTCTTCTTAGGTTGTTTCATTATGAAGTAATAACATAAGTATCACTCATATACTGATATGTTATTATAAGTATGAAACAACCCTATTTCACCATCTATCCATCCTACGGAAAAAGAAATCACCGCGCGTGCGTACGTACGGAATACCGTCTCCACGCCGTGGTGTAATCTATTTTCCACCACCACCTTACATGGATGGGTATAATGGTGTAAAGAATAACTATACATAGTTATTACAACATCATATTGATTCTGATATATTTTATAATCCACTCCAATTCAATTCAATATTTATAGAAATGATATCATCGCTCGTGCGTACGTACGGACTACCGTCTCCACGACGCGATGAGATTCATTCTCCATGTTAACCATTTAAGAATGATTATAAAGTATATATAAGAAATAATAATGAAATATATGACATTATAAATCTACTGGATTTATGTATATATATACATATGTATGTCATCTACTTACTTCCATTTCAAGACAATAAGGAAAGGAAAACAGCGTTCATGCGTACGTACGGACTACCGTCTCCATGAGCGGTGTTTTTCATTTTATTTATCTACCTATTATATATATATATACTGAATATATATGATATATAAATCATATTTTATATTCTGGAAGTAAGTAAATCATGATATAAGTAATAATGATGTCAAGAACAACAAGTCAAAACACCTACGATAAATGAAACGATTTTACCCAAAACGCTTCTTTAACATGGAATTTACAAAAGAACGGGTAATATAATGTCATAAGTGAACCATATATGATATCATAACAATGAATATGATTATGTAATAAGTCAATAACATGATTTAAATCATTATACAGGAGGTTCTGACACTTACAAAGCAAGTCGGACCTAAGGTAAGGGAAATATCACAATCTCATTTTTATCCGAGATTGTTTATTCGTAAGTATTTACTGGGGTGTATTTTATCATCCATATCCATGTTTCCTCAATATGTAATATTATTTCCATCCATCTACAATGTTTTAAATCCAATTTTACCCTTTGGTGAGTTTTTAGTAAAAAATATGAAAGGAATCTTTTGTCGTTTTTCGTACGAGGTACATTTTGACTTTTTCGACAAAAGTAAAAAAAGAATGTTTTTTTAACTTATACGGCACGAATGGATTTTTACTGTTTTATGAAGCCTTATTTTCATGAAGCTTCCTCTAAAAGATTTCATGACTATTTTCAATAAAATATATTTCTTTTAAAATTGCATGATGTTTTGTGAAAAGAAATTGATTTTGAAAAAGAAAGGATATTTTCCTCAAGAATTCAATTCAAGTGTTTTATCAAAATTATTTTCCATCTAAGATAATAAAGGGTTCTGTTTTTATCCCTTTAATTACATTGATTTGATTATGTTGTGAGGGGATTATTTTTATGAAGTCATTTGCCTTATAAGATTTATTTTATGATGTCATGATGTTTCAAGAATCCCATTTTTGTTACATGTGTTATGCAATGATGTATGATTTATGATTATGTGGCACACATAAGAAAGGATTCATTATAATATGGGTGGGACCTATATCTCCCTCCAATGCATTGGGTAAAGATTTTATATCTCATGAGATAGACATGGCTGGAATGGTAGGTTATACCGGTTCAGTGAAACAGGACTGAAACGAGGGTTACTCGATTCAGAAAGGGACTTTGTCCACTAAGATAGTCTTGGAAATGAGTCATGACTAACAAGAAATGATTTTCCATGATTATGTGTGCATGCCACAAAGTTTCAAGTTTCATGTTATGATTATTGTGATCTTATTTTCACTTCTATGATTTGTTCCATGTTAAGATATTATGATCTCTTTTGCAGGTTATGATTTTCAAAAAGATATGATATGATTTTTATTTCTTTTGTATACCCTTACTGAGCATTTGAGATCACCCTTTTATGTTTTCTTTTCCCCAGGATATAATGAAAGGTTTTAGGTAAAAAAAAGGGATGACCTTTATGGGAGATATTGAAGAACATTCACCACGATTAGAAGATTACGTTCCGAGTTTCCAAAGACACTAAACTATTACGATCCTTGTGTGTGTGTGTTTTTGTTATGTACTAAGTATTCCGCAAATGTAATGTAATGTCCATGTACGTCAGGCTACGGGTCTCTACACACATAGGGCCCAACCCACGTGAGCTTAGGGAATTGTCGCTGGACATTCCGCAAACATTTGAAGGATGTAACGAACTGGTGAAAACAGTGGAAATCGTTCATTCTACGACATTCAAAGAAAGAAGAAAATCGAAGCACGAGAGTAATCTTAAAGGGTGTGAAATTGTTACATTACACGGGGTTCAACTCCCCCCATGGACGGATTGGCCTCGTCAAAAGAGTGTTGCAACTCCGCCACCCTTCGATTAGTGGCGTCCAATAATTGTAGCCGCCGACTTAGCTCTCGCTCCTCCTCAGAAACAATGTGTCATAGTTCATCAGTCTTAGCTCGAGCACTCTATATGTTATCCTGAATGCCGACAATATCCCTAGAAACCCACTTCATGCCCTCTTCGGCCTCTACTATTTGGTCCTTCAATCGCAAGATCATCTCAGATTGTGCAATGAGAGAGGTAGAGTGTTCGTCCACCCGTGTCTGCAGCTGTTGGACCTCATTTTCAGCCTCCTGAAGCTTCTTAATATTCGTCTCCTTCCTCTAATTCCATCCCACACAGAGCCCACAATAATACTCCCCAATATTCTCTGTAATGAGATCTCGGATGATTGTTTGAGGACGCTGGGCATCCACTCACCCAGTGCACAGTTCGCGCAACCGCGAGCAAAGTCTGTCTCTATTATCCAGCGATTGTCCTTGGCGGTGTCATTAATGAAGCGCATGACTAACTTCCAAGATCAGTGGCAGACTATTTTGTTGTCCTCCTCATCGGAGGTCATTTCGTCCCAGTCCGCGCGATTGGCAGGTTCGTATGTGGGGTATGCCCGCAGGAAATTGCTGGTAGGATCTGCGTCTGGTGTTGAATTCGGCGCGACATCTGGCACCAGGGTTGGTGTGACAGGACTTGGGTCGGCTGGTTGATCCTCATCATTGGACTCCACCATAATAACCTTGTTTATGACCCTGCTGGTGTTCCCGCCAATGATAGTGTGTGTTGCAGCTCGGGTAGGTGGAGGAACTATCTCTACAATCACGGGCATGCCCCTAGGAGGGATGCCACCAGACCTTCCGATTAACCTTGCCGAAGCAGCCCCTTTCATTTGTTGAACTGTACGCGATAGAGAAGGGCATGAACATCAGTTTGCACAATCTACATATGACAGTATTGAATCCAGTGGAGAAAGAATACGGAGATCAAACTCCTGGTGCTGCTCCTGAGTCGATGCTGACGCGACCCTGAGGTGTGGACCACCGTATACTATTGGAAGGTCTGGAGATTCCAGAGGAGCCACCTCGGGTGCTCTGGCCCCGCCAGACACAGAACTGGACGCATCCGTAGGCGCGGGTTCTGAAGGTCCTGCATCATCACCCGCCAAAGGGAAAGAGAGAGGCCTGCATACAAGTTCCTCCTTTACAGTTCAAATATTAGTAAGAAATCCATGATGGCCTGAGAGTGGACTATAAGGAATGAAGCTCGGAATTCTACCTTGAGAGCCTTTGTGAAATCATCAGAATCTGAGTCTTGATCTCCGACTTCCCCCTCCTTTAACAGGCTCCCTCTAGTAGCCTCATCATCCCGAGAGGATTCCTTCGATTCTTCCACCAGGGTGAAGCACACCCTCAGATCGGCAGCTGACTGTTGTGGGGGAACCGTCCGATCTAGCAGTACCCTCACCCGGTCTGTCATTGGGCATGGGACACCACTGGAGTGAACACAGTCCTCCAGCTCATCCAAGTATTGCTCGGCCTCCACTGGAGACACCGTGAAACCATATCAGAGTGGGCCTATGCTTGGAAACTCTATCCCAAGATGATTGTAGTGCACCCACATCTCGGGTGGACTGAAGAATTACTGGATGACGTCCAAAATGTCCCAGGCCTCCGGGATGACAGCATCCTCTGAAATGTCAATGTGGTGTAATCGCTTCCCTGGAGCCTGAGTGGGTATCCGGCAGAATCCCCTCGGTGGCCGCCCCTCCGGATGGTTCTACTCTTCCTAGACCACTAGGTCCACTACCACTGTTGGATCTGCTGCTACTGCCACACCCTCAGCTGGTGCAGGTCTCACCGCCACGGCAGCCCCGCCATCGTGACAGGCCCTTGTCTCTCATCGACCCCGACCTCAGGACAGTGGAGGCTCTCCATAACTAGTTCGAATAGTTGTCTGCCTAAACATCTCCCCAGGATAAGCTGCCTCCCAGCTAATGGAATACTCCATCCCCAGTCCAAAGGCGACAGTCGGTGGAGGCAATACCATTCGCATTTTCCCATCTTCCCGTCTGAACATGAGCCACAACTACCTCATTACACATGGGTTTTCCTCCTGATGAACCTCCCAGTAGACCTGCAGGGTCAGCTTCTACAGGCACCAAAACTTCCTCACCAACCGGTGCAGGGTGTATGGTTCGCAGAGTGGCTCACGGTCCACTCGTGCCACCAAACATCCACCTCAAAAGTCCAGAAGATAGGCTCAGTTCTCTTCTGTTCCCTGACCATCGTCGGTGAGCACCCCCATGGGAAATGGAAACGGGACGAAGTTAAACTCATTCACCATCCATAGCCAGTTCGGAACCATCAGTATGGTTAGTTTGAATGGGTAGCTCCTGACCGCATTTAGGATGGAGGGGCGGAAGTCCGACCCCAGTGGCCAGATAGGGTTTGGATATTCAAAGAACCCCCTAATGTGTGATGTGATCCACCCATACAGAAGGTGTAAAGGTCTGTATATCCTCGGTGGCTTCTTTCCCTCACGGACATGCTACAACGTCTTGTACAGCCTGACAAGCATCGGGATCCCCACATTGACCCGCCATCCCGTGGCCGGCATGGACGCCATGATGAATGAGCTGGGTCGCACCCCCCCATGTTGGTATCCCTCACCGGAAGGATCCAACCGCAGATAAGGGTCGTGATGAACGCTGCCAGCCTGACTATCGGCTGTTGTTGAGTGATGACACTGAAGCCCCAGGTCTTCCAATGGCTGTCTTCCAAGAGCCTCTAATACGAGTTCTCCTTGCCCCGTTGAGCCCCTTCGGACATGTTCGAGGCCTCAGAGGGAACTCTCGATCCTATGATAAGTTCAGGAACCACTTGAACCACTTCATAAAGTGGATATCTCTCACCGCCTCCTTGTCCTCTCCAAGAACTAGAGCCATCAGGGCCAGCTCCAGCCGCGACATCTGCTCTGGATCATCCCACACACTCAGGATGGGGAGTAACTCATCATATATGACCCCCAGGATCAGGACCCTTGAAATCTGATGGACATCCCATAGACTGATGCCCACCTCACCATGGTGTAGGGGAAAGGTGTTGGTCCTAGATTACTATCTGCTCAACAGCTCCGGCATCAGCAGTTTTAGATGATAAATTTGGAATTGGGAGGCCCATGCTGCCTCGTACAAGACCTCCCTCCTCAGATTAGCCCCAAACACTTCGCATGAGGCACCTACCCAGTAGGCCCATGTCCAGTCATTGGTGAAGATTCCACCCTGGCACAGGTCCCACTCATCGGACCACACTTTCTTCAGATCCTACAAAGCCATCTTCTGCATAGTACGGTATAGAGGAGGGGACTTCTCCGGTTGAAAGGGAATCCCATCGATGGTGTTCACGTGGTTGTATAGACAGTTGGCGGTGACAGGCGTGAAGTCCTCCTGTGCATGACCACTAGCTGCCCTGAACCATTGGCGCTGACATGGCATGCTACTGAACCTGCATGTCGGTTCGTCCATGCTCGTCTCAGGGATGAAGACGTCATCCCTTTTCCCGAAGCCATACAAGGGCAGTTTCTTGAACAACAGATAGTTCTTTTGGATCTCTCGTAGCAGGTTTGCCAAATAATTATGGTCTGAGTGGCTTCGGACCAGCTCCTGAAGGACCAGACAGTTGGCCATCTCATCCCTCCGGGCAAAGTCTGCAAGCACCCCCAACAATGCTTCTTGATAGTACATTACGGTTTCAGAACTCGAAAAAAATTTCGGGTCGGGTCGCGAAGGTTAATCGCGAATATTGCTCACGAAGATCAGTCCCAAAACCAAGACACGGAGCATGGCCTCGACTTGCAAGAAGACATTCGATTAGGGCACTCGTGGAGTAAGAGACTCGCGGTTCTCCCTGAAGATTGATTCGCAGTGAGTAAATGCGGAGTACGCAGAGCTTCGTTAATTCGAGAGCACAAAAGGACAAAAGGCGCGGAGTAGAAAGATGACAAAAGAGAGGTCATCCCCGCTATTTATAGGTGGCGACCCCGAAACATCGCGGCGTGCCCTGCTCGAACCGAACATCACGGCGCGCCCATACCGCGTGACCACCGGCCGCCTCGCGCACCCCCTTCGCAAGCTAGCACAACAAACAACCGATAATTTTGGTGATTTTCCCTAAGACTTCGACCCTTGATCCATCCGCGACTCCAAGTCCGAGGGGGGTGGGGCATTTGATGGCGCCAAAATATTTGATGTAAAAGGAACGAGAAAAAGAATATCACACACTCCCTCATGAAGCTCAGACGCGGAGGGCCCCTGAGCAACGCGGCCACCCCGAAGCCCCAGAGGCGATAAATCTCCGCGAACACCCTGACATTTGCGAGCCCTCCGCGAAACCCCAAAGGCGGTAACACTCCACGAACGCCCTAACGTTTGGAAGCCCGCTGTGAATAACCAGAGGTTGTAATGCTCTGCGAACTATCTGACATTCTCCATCTCACCATGAACAACCAGAGGTGGTAACCCTCCACAAATTCCCCGGAAATTCGTGAGCCCTCCGCGATGTAGAGGTGGAGGCAACCCTCTGCAAACTGGTTGATGTCCGCGACCTGCCGTGAAGCAACCGAAGCCCCGTTGTACTACAAGAGCCTTGCTTCACGGTGCTCCTTGCCTATAAATATCAGGCTCCCTCTGAGCTCAAAGGATGGGCGATCTGGCCTTTTTTCTTCCCAGCTCCCAAATAGCGAAGCACCCTTCGCCTCAGGAATCAAGAGCTCCACAAGGAATTTTTGCTTCACGAGATGCCTTCGCCTTGCCTCGTTTTGAGCCCCTCTTCAGAGAGGGATGACCTTCACTAAGCTTAAGGGCCATCGCGAAGGAAGGAGATCCCCAAGTGGACCTGTGCAGCCACAGAGCATTAATGCTCCCCGAAACACCCATCCTGTACATATGATCCATATGCTAGTGTAGGATCACTGTAGTTCATGAAGCACATTTCTGAGCACCACCATACTTTGCGAGGAATCTCTTCTTCGCGAGGCAGTGCTCCGTGAATGCTATTACACTTCTCGAAGCACCTCCCATTTGCACCCATTCCCCATGCTAAGGCCATATCACTCCACTTCACGAAGAACACCCATTTTTAAGTGCTCTCCACTATGAAAAGAAACGGAGCACTGCAAGGTCCCTTCCTGTGGACCCATTTGCTTGGAAATTCCTCTTTCCGTGTGGCCCTCCTGGATTGAACAATGTGGATTCAAAGTCCCCTGGACGATACCACCCATATCATTACTTTTCATTATTCTTCTTTGCATAGGCATGCTAATGGGTATTGCTTCTTCGCATAGCCACGCTAACATGGACCCCTCGATGGTTCGCTCTGTGACCCCCTTCTACATGGCCTTGTCGATGCCTTCCCTCCCACATGGAGCTAAGGGTACTGTATATGTAAGTCCTAGGGGTGCGGAGTAATCCCACCTCGTTCAAGCTACATGATGTTAAACTGCCAAACACCTCATTCTTAACAAATGATGTTAAACTATGACCCGACCCCACACCTCGCATGAACGGTCCCCCCAGCTTGGACATTCTTTACAATGCTTGTCTCCATAATAATGAAATCTTCCTCACATGGAATGATATCCTCCATTTTGGAGTGGTGTTTGTCCATGGGGAAAGGGAGACCACCTTGGTATAAGCCCCTAGATTCTCATGAAGGAGGCACTACCCCTTCTCCTCCTCACTTCCTCGGTTCCAAGGCCAGCGAGGGACGTGATAGGGAAGTGGGACTCCTCATTTATCCGGTCTCGAATCCCTCTCCCGCTGCACTATGTCGCACCCTGGGCCTCCATAATGATGTAAGTCCTGACACCATGGTCCACCAAACGCATAAGCCCCTCTTTGCTTCCCACGGACGCACCCTTCATGACCTGATTGTTCGGTCTCTGCTGCCTCTTGTTTCTCACACCGAGCATGACTCACGTGGGCTTAGAGTAATCATCGACCATGACAATTCCCCTCTCACATGATGTTAATCTACATCCTAGTCCAATGGTAATCCGTTGAGACCCACCCGAACTACGAGGACTTTTATACATGTTAAGGCATGGTATGAAGGAAACCTCCAAGCAGTTAAAGACCACTACTCGGTCGTTTCTTCAGGTCGAGTTCCACCCCTTTCTAACAAGACGTTAAACTGCACACTCAAACTACGAAGACTTTGATCTGTGTCAAGGCATGGTTTGTAGGAAGCCTCCACGAGGTTCAAGCCCACCACCAGTGGACCCCCTGGGTTCACCTTCACGTCAGTTCACCAACTAAGCACCACCCGAAATACATGGCCTTTGATCCATGCTAAGGCATGGTATGTAGGAATCCTCCATGAGGTTCATGCCAACCACCCGTTGGTCATTCCGACCCCCCTTTTCGTCAATTCACCAACATCTGGGTAGCCTAGAGTGTAATCCCCACACCATCGAACCAAGGTCCTCATCCACGTCAGTTCTCTGACACGCTCCAACCTGAACTACATTTTATTTGATTCGTGCTAAGGCATGGTACGTAGGAAGCCTCCATGAGGTTCAAGCCCACCTGGACCCCTAGTCCCTTCATGTCGGTTCACCAACCCTATATCCTTGGGCCGCCTCAGTGTGTATGCCCCATTTAACATCGAACTACACGGACATTGATTCCCTGCCACATGGATACATAGGAAGTCTCTTCGAGGATCAGGACCATCACCACAGGCACCTCAATGAAAGCCCCATCTCATCCCCCTCCACTCCATGCCCTTCTCCATCATCCACCCTGATTCTTACCCGGGTCGACACATCCCGACGAGATCATGCAACCCCACTTCCCTCCAAAGCATTCAGAAAGACACCCATGGGATGGCTCCGATATCGGTGTTCCATCAAGAGGGGTTCCTCAATCTGATCCACTCCAGTTAGTGTTTTGATCAGCCCGATCCGTCTCCGCCAGACGTTAAACATGCGGCATACCCTATGTTAAACATGGGAAGCTATGGAAAAACTCAGATACATGCATATGGAATATGATTCCCCATATTCAATGTGGGATTCCTCGGGATTTCACACCCTAGAGAAGCCCAATTATAAGGGACAAACAATAGAAACACCAATCCCCCAGTGTTCAGACATGTTAATGATGCATCGACATGACTACTCCCCCAACTGAAGTTTTCTACCCTGACCGGACCCTTTGGAATGTCCTGATAGAAGAAGTGTAATTAACAGGAGTTCGAGGAAATATGGCATTGGGAAGAGTTTCATGAACAATGTATTAAATCTATGAGGGAGACCCGGACTTGGTGACGAGTTCCGAGGACGAATCCGCGGAAGCAAGAACCGACATTCCATCATCACTGTTTCGATCAAGGAGTAGAAATCCCTGAATAAGGAGCGAATGCCACCCACATTTGGAAAGGGAGAATGTGGGGTATCAAAAAAGCCATTCCTGTCACACCCAAAGCGGGAAAATGTGCATGCCCCAATGAAAGAATCGGAAAAATTAATTTTTTTTCTTTGTCGATTGACTATATTTTCATGATTCAACCTTCCATTTCCCCAATGAATCATCCATATTTAATATCATACCTAACTGTAGTCCTTTTATCATCCATCATTATAGGGTTTTCATATTATTATTTTTAAAATACATACTTCATGTCTCTTTATAAGATTAGATACCATGCATTGAATGCTCCAATAACATCATTGACCATTGAAATATTAGGAACATCAAGTGGAACATTAAACATAGTAGTTTTCGAATGAGCTACCTCAATCCCCATTCTTGTGTGATATTTTTTGAGTTATTAATGGTATATTCGATCTCTCAGGATATTATACATTGTACCCATATAATATGGTGGTGGTTTGGTTTTTTTAAATACATATCACATAAACCTGTACCCTATAGAATTTTTTCAATATAAAGTCATTGTATGTTGTTTTAATAACATTTAGGAGAAATAATAATGAAAAAATTTATTACCATGTCTAGGGTTTTTTTGGAGTAATAAAATGCCAAAAATATAGTGGGATCATTTGTTTCTGTGCGTATCATTTCTCCACCACTGGTTCTGTTGGATTATTCCTCATACATTGGATTCCAAATCTAGACTGAACAACAATATCTTCATGTGAGTCTATTTGTGAATAAAAACTACTCACCCTATTTTATTCATCTTCAAGTGGTTTTATCTTCTCGAAATATGTTCAATGAGATAATACAAAACCAAATCCTTTAATGTGGCCATTTTGATTAGTCTTCTTCAATGCTATTGAAATTAAATTTTCATCTAATAGGGCATTTACGATTCTTCTATCCAAACCATTTTAAAAAATAGGAAAAAATTTGTTATTTTTAAGAAATATAATTATAAATAATAATAAATAAAAATTATTTCGTACATGTGCATGTTTTCCATTCTGTTTTTTGTGATGCAATCAACTAATTTATGCTTCTTATTTATACAAGCATCCTTCTATATCAGATGATGTGGAGTGGAAGTGGATTGAAATTTTGATTCATCAATTTGAATACATGAATTAACATATTTGTTTTTATATCAAATAATTAAAATTTTATTATCAATTTAAAATATATACCAATTTCTTCAGAAATGAATTATACCACATCTTTACTTTTTGATAGGTGTACATTGATTTTGATGAATGTTATTTATTTACAAAACGGTTTTCCATTTCATAAAATAAATTTTTTAATCAAATTGGATAAAATGAATAATATAAAATAATATATTATAAACTACAATGCACGTGAAATGATTTCTCATTACAATGTTATGTGAAAAATGATTGTGTTACCTACTTTATAAAGTAAGCATAACTAACTGGTGGATTAGTCATTACATTCCCCACAACACCCCAAATATTTTATTTTATAAGAAGAGTAAAAAAGACACTATGGGATTTTCCAGTGTCCTTTAAGGAAATTTTCATTATGAAATATTCTAAAATATACAAGCTCTGCAAGGAATAATGAAAATTAAATCTATGTTTCATTAAATAATTTTTTATTAAAATAAAGAAAGTATATCCAAACATTACCAATGTATATTTACAAATAATTTCCTTCAATACATGTTAAATGTGTATTGAAGAATCAATAATAACTGACACATTCCTCCTAATTTTGACCTAAAGATACCTAATGAACATTAACATGTTATGGTCAATAGGTTGGCCATGTTAATTCCAATCGAACTCATATTTTAA
Organism: Viscum album; assembly: GCA_963277665.1. Taxonomy (NCBI): domain Eukaryota; kingdom Viridiplantae; phylum Streptophyta; class Magnoliopsida; order Santalales; family Viscaceae; genus Viscum; species Viscum album. The sequence continues at coordinate 421,963,714 of OY728166.1, read as the reverse complement.
ACCATGACATATTGCTTTGATAATTATATTATCCATTATGTTTCTGCATCATTTGTGTTTTTTCATCATCATGTTGTTGATCCCCTAGTAATTACACACTGTCATCATAAACATAATATTATTACTCACTATTGGTAACATCATCATGTTAAAAAGTCATTATATGCATGAGTAGTCAATATTTTAAATTTTTTGATTAATATAAATACAGTACAATACTTCTTCAATGGTTGAGTATTGGTAAGGGAAAAGGGTCATTGAAACAAATATTCTTTAGAGGTATGAGGTTTGAATCTGGGGAGCCCTATCTTGGGGGGATTTCCACCTCCCATGGTCTTCTCACCTGTTCAGGTACCTAAGTGATACATTGTGTGGGAAAAAGTGTATAACCCACATAGCTAACAAATTAATGTGTCAAACCTCGACGACTGTCCTGTCACCCCTTGGGATTATATGTCATAACATCTATAAATGGATCCCTCCTTGCTGGGGATATCTCTGGAGTAATCCCTTAATGGGGAGGGGGTTCCTGGGATGAAGGGTTTCAAAATACACACATATTTATTACCTTTTTTAATATATAAAACCACAATACAATAAAATGCATGCATAGAGGACAATATTTTCTATAATATTGAATGAAAATATCTACAATCTTGAATAAATAAATAATACATCAACACTATAGTTAAACTGACATCCACTACCATTATTTAATCCATCCTCAGGAATTTTATTTCTTTCTATCTCTTTATGATTGATTAATCTCTCTCTTTCAAACATGCATTCTTCCCATCATTTTGCTTCCAATGTTATTTGATGACACACCTCCCAAATTTTTATTATTTAATTTTTTTGGATGATATCAATCCCTAATATTTTTGTGGCATCTTCATATGTTTCTTGAATTAATATAACCAAAATTTGTCCCATACTAGGTACATGTAATCATTATAGAGGAGAATACCTCATAATATATCAAACAACATAAAATAGAGGGGGATGAGTATCAAGAAAAAAATGAAATAATAATTATTTAGAAGATGAATGGTCCCTAACACTACCACGAAAACATCAAGTCATTCCCACTAAGCTGCACCATCTCTAACCTATTTTACTAGTCAGTTTCCCTATCCTCTATCTCAAATACAAGATCACTATATCTACTAAGGTTAAAAAATAACCTAAATAAATTTTTTATTTATGAATTCTATCATATTAAATTTGAAAAATTATGGAATAAACATTAAAATAAACATGAATTCTATTCATATTCATTTAATTTCCAAGACAAACATCTAATATTTTCCACTTCCTCAAAAAAGATTATTTTTTGATAGGTATTAGGGGAGATACAATCTTGTGGTGGTATTAGTGTGAGGTAGATGGGAGAACATGAAAACTGGATATTTCACAAAGATTCCAATATAATTTATCCTAAATATGAATCCAAAAAGTAGGGCCAGAGAGCTTTTCACATTGTTGGAGGAATAAATTCGAGAGTCATGTAAGAACCCTTTTAAATTTATCAGATTAAAAGGGAAGAGAATAAAAAGGTGTGTTTAGAGTTTTTTTCAACAAAAAATGTAGAACATGAGTATTTTTAGGAGGATTCCATCATAGTAGTATTCCTTTGAAGAATTCTTAACTGTAGAGTTTAAATATGAACTTCTGTGACTACCCCAAAATTAAAACTAAATTTTGATGAAGTGTTTTCAAAAGTAACCAAGTGATCCATATAATAAAATTTATATCATGAAGCCCAAAAATATCATTCATTATGTATTGATTATTTATTAGGTGTAATTTTTGTGTTCTCGAGATGTACTAAATGAAGAGGATAAAAGGCTGAGAGAGTTGAAGAATGGGGTTGGAGATACGATATTCAAATCTAGGGCATCGAATTTATTGGAGATTAATGAATACAATCCTAGTGGGAGGTATGTCATCTTGGATCATTGGAATGAAAATAATGGGAGGAAATATGTAACACCCCAAGATTTCATAGTGTGTTATTTTTTCAAAATAATTCAATAACTTACACTACATGCCACACCGATTTCAAGAGCACCATGACTTACCAAACAAGCCGTTCAAAAGAGGTTATGAATAGTATTAACTAAATTTGAAACTTTATATAATCTTTATAATTTTATAATCCATATTATGAGTTTCTTAGATATAATGTAAGAACAAATTCATTTTCAGTATTGCACTTTTACAAACTTTTAATAGTGATCCCTTTTTAAATCCAATATTTTAAACATTTATATATTCAATTTGACTAAAAAAATTTACTTTTTAGAATGGGTATATAAAAAATTTACAATGAAACATCTCATGCTTCCACAGTACGCTTCTCTTTGAATAATGCAATAGTGTGTGTTGTACGCAACATCGAGTTCTAACACACACCACAACCGATCAAACTAGCCGTTATGAATAGTAATACCTACTTTTTAAACTTTTAGAGATTTTATCTCTCAAAATGGAATTCATATTTGGATTTAGAGTATCTAAATTATCCTAAGGTGAAATTTTGGTACTTTTCGGATAACTTTAATATTTTGATGAATAGTGAAAATTACTAAATTATAATTAAAAACAAGTTTTTTAAATTGAAATAATTTATATTGATAAATTATTAATTTTGGTCAGTTTAAAGTATATTTAGAATATATTTTTACCATTTAATACAATGTTGGTCATTGAACATAATTTCACAATTAAACCGAACATAAACAAGTATCAATCTTTTGATAGTTATTATATCTTAAAAACATGCTTTTTGTTTTGACAGTGGGAATTAATTTTAAATTAATTTCTGCCACTTATGTGTTTTTGAATTTGGAAAAATGGATTCTATATTTGGAATCAGGATTTTCAAATTGTGTAAATAGGCAACTTTTATTTTTAGACATTTTGAATAATTACTTCGGAAAATATTTTATTTACCATAGTTAAAGGGTAAATCCGGTAAATAAGGGTTAAAAAATAATATTATAATAATATCAAATTACCCTAAAACGTGTCCTAACCTTATTGGTTGATATATTTCTGACCAGGGTCATCTTTGGATCGATTTTGAGACCCCATGGTGCCACTTGTAAGTGATAGGGACACTTTAGTTTAATTAAGTTAAAATGAATACAAAAATGACACAAGCATATATATTTTAGAAAAACAATTTTTACATAGGGTTATATATGTTGGATTTTCGACTATAAATATTAATTAGAAATATAAAACTATTTCCTACATAATGGTATTTTATTTATAATTTTTAAAAATTAAATAAGTTAATTTATTTATCACACAATGGTGATGCAGTAATTACCATAATAGCGAAAAATTAAAATGATTGATATTGTAGATACCCAAATAAATATAATTTGAGACTTTTTTTGAATTAAAATAATTTTATAGGTTAATATTACATGTTAGTAATTCTTTAATTAACATAGTTATAAGAAATAATACATTTATGATTTTTTAAAAAATAAATTATTGAATAGTGTCAAAATTGACATAAAAGAGTTTTTAAAAAAAATATTATATTATTAATTGATATTAAATTCCTAGAAATCTATGATTCGGCCAAGATACTTATATGATGATATGTGTATCATTAATGGACCACTTGGCGGTCTCTTGGATGTATATATTAAGTTTATTAACCATATAATATAAAAATACAAAGAGACATTGTAAAAGTGAAACTAATTAACTAAGAGTTAATACTTAAAGATAAGGTTAATATAATGACCAAAACCTGTCTAAATTCTTTTGGTTGAGTTGTTTTCGACCCATCCCCACCTTAACCTTTATATAATTCACTTTCTACCCATTATAAACCGAATATGAATTTATTATAAAATAATATTTCTAGCTTTTCCAAAGGGGTCCCTCACCCCTCTTATAAAAGGTCACTCTCCCTTCTCATTAAATCACACGTTCAAAGCCTTTTGGTTCGTCCATACTCTACCCGAATACTCTATAAACTTCCCTCACTTTATCCTAGAGGCTTTACTTTAGTCATAAATCCAACTTAAGGAGCCCTTTTGATCAAATCAAAAGGAAGAACCCGAAGAAGAGGTAATGATTTCACCATCCTTTTTCAAGTTCCTTTCTTCTTCCACTTCTTCTTTGTTTTTTACTACCATTATAAAATAATGAATCCAATATATCCTATATACTGTAATATTATTATAAATATGGTACAACCATATACATTATTCTATCCATCCTTTTAGTGACATGTCACCATACATGCGTATGTACGGCTTACCGCCTCCACGTCGTGGTGTAATTGTTATTAAATATATTATTATTTGGATGGGTATAATAATGATTTGTAATTCATGTAAATAATAAAAATAACATGATAATGATTATGTATATATGATATACCATCCAATTATATATTATTTTAATATCAAAGGAATAATATTTTCACCCATGCGTACGTACAGATTACCTTCGCCACGACGCGATGAAATTTATTTCCAAGTTCACCATTCATCGACGATTATAAAAATATATATTACTAATAAGTATGTAATATATGACATAATAATTCTACTAGATATATATATATATAATAATTTATGTATTTACATATATCGTATTCATTTACTTCCATTCAATACTATATGAAAACAAAAACAACGTTTATGGGTACGAATAGACTACCGTCTCCATAAACGGTGTTTTCCATTTCATATATATGTTTATTATACATATTTATATTCTAAATATATATGATATATTTATCATGTTTTATATTCTAGAAGTATTTAAATCATGATCTATGTGATACAACCATGAGTGACAAGTTAAAACACATACGATAAAGAAAGTGATTATTACCCAAAATGTTAACATAACATGGAAATTATTATTAAATGGGTAATATAAAGTCATAAATGAATCAGGTATGATATCATAAATATTAATATGGTTCTGGTATAATTTAATAATATACTACGATCTTTGTAAAGGAGGTTAAACGTACCCTCGACTAAAGGAAAGTGCAGGGTAAGGGGTTTTCATCTCACTCCTTATTCCTGTGAGATTCGTGCCATATTGCCACTATTACCTTTTGTGTTGTGTATTTACTTCCATTAATTATAATCATTATGTAATACACTTTAATTTATTCCTATTTACATATTCATTGTATGATACCACTTTCATGGGTTGTATGTTTCATAAGTTACCAAACTGATAAGGGTTTATTTCGCAATCTCTTCATTATCCGAGGTTGTTTATACGTAATAATCTACTGGTACTTCTTTATCATCCACATCCATGTTTCTTAAAAATTTATTTCAAAACATTTGTAATATTTACTAGAATATGGGTTAAAGTCATTTATACCCTAGTTTGACTTTTTATAAGAGGTTTATAAAGGAATCTTTCTGTCGTTTTCCAAATACGGTGTTTTTTTAACCTTTTCGACAGAATTAAGGTATGAATGTTTTTTTATCTTATACGGCGGGTGCAGCTATTTTTCCCCATTATAAAATTTTCGAAGCTTCCTTTACAAGATTATAAGAATATTTTCAATGTAAATGTTTTATTTCATAACTATATGGCCTTTAAATGACTTACAAAAGATATATTTCTCTCAAATAGTTTTGATTTCATCTATGTCAACATCCTTTGATGGATTTGAAGATTATTTGAAGTTTATTTATTATGACACAAAACTTCCATATTGTATTGAAGGTTTTGTGATATGTTTGACTATGGATGTGTTATTTTTATACCATTCTTGTTTTATGGAGGAAGTATTGACATTTCGTATGCTAGTTTTAATACGAATGTTTATGTAATGTTTAAACCTGTTCATATGAGGAATGCATTGGACTTAATAAGTGACGGGTGGAGCCCGCTATAGCTCCTCGATGCATCAGTAGGTCTCATGACTCAAACTAGTCTCTTGGCACTAGGCCTTGACAAAATCTTCTTTGTAGTCTTGGCATGAGGCCTTGGCTATGTGGTTATGATAGTCTGGCATTATGCATTCCATCATTATAAAAGTGGTTAGTGATATTGCATGTGATTATTCGATTAATAGAATATCAAGGTGAATAATTAAATGGAATTATTTCATTTTATTTCTGCCATATTATGCTGAATTTCTAGTTTAAAAGGATTATTTTTTATTTTTATAAATTGCCTTAAATTTTATGATTATTTGTGAATGTTTATGTTGTATTTCTTACCCTTACTGAGCATTTAAGCTCACCCCTTTCTATGTTTTATTTTTCCCAGTATCTGAAGAAGTAATTTATAAATGACCTACAGGGATATTATGTGTGGATATGAGTGTGGAATATGAAGAAAAGATGTTGTTGTAGTTTTCATTTTTATGATGTAATGCAAGACTTATGAATATATCTAGTGTTTCCAAGGATACTAAACTAATCAGTCTTTCGAGATTTTATCTTTCTTGTTATCATGCCAATGTTACATAATAATGCACCGAATCTAGGTAACTGGGATCGTGGCATTACAGTTGGTGTCAGAGGAAGTTTAGTAAAAACATTGGAAGATAGATTTAGATAAAATCTGATTAGAGCACATAGATTTTAGATGGACTTTGAGGATTAGTATACAAAAACTTCCTAGAATTTTGGTATTATAGAGATTTTGTGAGTTTTATGAGAAATACATCCCTGTCTGGATATGAGAAGGTAGAGGTGGCTCTGGCATAGTTTTATGTAGGGGTAAAACCTGAAAACACTGTTTTGAGATAGACTCATACGGGAACTGGTGCACGACAACGGGCCTTGCTGCACTCTTGGTTTCGACACTCCCGAGGGATATGCTTAGGATAATTCTCATTTTCTTTACAAACCATTATGAAGGGTTTATGAGTATATACATCCTCAAAGGAGAAATTTTTATGATTATGGATTATATCCATAAACTATTAAATTTATGTTATTTGTTTTACAAGTTTGGGATTAGGTATTGGTTCATAAACTAATCTAGTGTATGCCATTGTTTAGAAATGGTGCCCAGTAGAAGGAATGAGAACTCCAACAATGCACATGATACAAAGAGAAATAAGGATAATATCTTTCATAGTCTTAAGACAAAATTTATAAGAGAAATAGTCTCCCATGTATTATCATCATATGATGGAATAATATCATGTGTTGATAAGATAAGTAAAGATTTTTTTGAGTCCTATGTATTTGAAGGGAAGCAAGAGAAGAAAAGGATGGAAGAGAGAAATATGGATAAAGGGGATATGGAAAAGAATAATTTTCCCATATGTGATAACTGTGGGAAGAAACAACCTGAAACTTTCCTGAAAGGAATGAGAGTTTGTTATAAGTGTGGAGGAAAAGGGCACAAATTACAAGACTGCAAGGGTAAGAAAATGGTTTCAAATGTACAATGCTTCATTTACAAGGAGTTTGGACACTACACAAACCTATGTCCCAGTCGTCAGACTATGCCGCAAATGATGCTATTGGATAATAATCAAGATATGATACTACCACAGATGAAGAAGAATGATTATAGTTCTTATGTTGATTATGTAATTTGAGTGTTGTATCAACAATTTACTTCTTATAATAATTATGGAGTATATAGGGATTGTACTTCAGTACTATTTCATTAAGGACTTGAGATTGTGTGGAACAACGAAAAGTGACTCAATATCAGGTTAAATTTTTGGAAAATATATGGTTGAGAGAAAAATAAACCATAATATGGTTCTGATGCTGAGGAAGTGATTTTAGAATAATACATGATTTATTTGGATAAATTATATTGGATATTATTGACTACCTTGAAATTTATTAATGATTTGTATATTCTATCATTGTCTGGGTTTAAAACATTTTTGGATTGAAGGAGTATATCTATTATTATTTAAGTAATAATAGATCATGAATGTAATCAATAAGGTTTTATGGTAATTCAGGATGATTCAGTGTTTTAAAATAATAAACGATGAAGGATTTCACATGTTATTATGCGGAAAAAAGGATTTTCATTGTATTTACCTTCCTTATAAATTTTGGACTGAAGTATTTTGGATAGTTCTAGTTTGGATTATTTTGGATTTCCATAAAAGGACAACTCGGAGGTTAGGCGACAACCCATCGCGTCCGGCAAGGCTGTGAGACTTGAACCCACAACCGAAGGGTGACAAGGGTGTATCACCTACCGCTGACCCACGTGATGTCCTGGATGTAATAATTTCGTTTTTTTAATGGTCCTGCTAGATGAATTATAAATTCAATTTTTTAACCCTATACGAATTGGATAAATAAAATATTATTTTTATGTTTTATTATCTTTTAGAGTGAAAGATGAGTTTGTGGTAGAACTTAGTTAATGGATGAGACTCTACCTGTCAAGTATATATTTTTCTTCTTCTCTTATTCAATGAAGAAATTAATTCTTATACTGTAGTAAAGGGATCTTAAAACAAAAAAGGTTTTATCGTAATACCATATGTTTTGATGAACCGATGGTATTTTAAATCATCATAGATTGATGAATTTATGGCCCTCAATTTTTCACTTCTTTGTGATTGATGACCTCAATCACTACCTATAAATATTTACATTTTACCTCCAATTATATGTCTCTAATTGCAACCAATTTTCTCCTAATAGAGATCATAATTTGGTGGTGACCCTTTCATTTCACTTTTCCTCTTATTAAGATTAATTTTATTAACCCAATTTCCGATGTGGGTTTTCCCACAAAGATATTTTCTATATTCAACCTTTTATTTTTGAAGAGCAATTTCAAATTGCTAGGATGCAATTTATTGAAGGAGGGGAGAATGTAACACCCCAAGATTTCATAGTGTGTTATTTTTTCAAAATAAATCAATAACTTGCACTACACGCAACACCGAGTTCAAGCGCACCATGAATTATCAAACAAGCCGTTCAAAAGAGGTTATGAATAGTATTAACTAAATTTTAAACTTTATATAATCCTGATAATTTTAGAATCCATATTATGAGTTTCTTAGACATAATGTAAGAACAAATTCATTTTCAGTATTGTACTTTTACAAACTTTTAATAGTGAACCCTTTTTAAATCCAATATTTTAAACGTTTATATATTAAATTTGACTAAATAAATTTACATTTTAGAATGGATACATCAAAAATTTACAATTTAACCACCCAAGCTTCCACGGTACTCTTCTATTTGAATAATGCAATAGCGTGTGTTGTACGCAACCTCGAGTTCTAACACACACCAAAACCGATCAAACTAGCCGTTATGAATAGTAATACCTACTTTTTAAAATTTTAGAGATTTTATCTCTCAAAATGGACTTCATTTTTGGATTCGGAGTATCTAATTTAGCCTATGGTGAAATTTTGGTACTTTTGGATAACTTTAATATTTTGATGAATAGTGAAAATTACTAAATTTTAATTAAAAACAACCTTTTTTAATCGAAAATAATTTATATTGATAAATTATGAATTTTAGTGGTTTTAAATTTTATTTAGAATATATTTTTACCATTTCCTAAAATGTTGGTCGTTGAACATATTTTCACGATTAAACAGAACATAAACAAGTATCAATCTTTTGATAGTTATTATATCTTAAAAACACGCTTTTTGTTTTGAGAGCGGGAATTAATTTTAAATTAATTTCTACTACTTATGTGTTTTGAATTTGGAAAAATGGATTCTATATTTGTAATCAGTATTTTTAAATTGTTTAAATAGATAAATTTTATTTTTAGACATTTTGAATAATTATTTCGGTAAATATTTTATTTACCATGGATAAAGGGTAAATCCTGTAAATAAGGGTTAAAAATAATATTATAATAATAAAAAATTAACCTAAAACGTTTCCTAACCTTATTGGTTGATACATGTCCGACCATGGGCATCTTTGGGTCGATTTTTAGACCCCATGGTGCTACATGTAAGTGATAGGGACACTTTATTTTAATTAATTTAAAATGAATACAAAAATGACACAAGTATATATCTTTTAGAAAAACAATTTTTACATAGGGTCATATATGTTGGATTTTAGACTATAAATATTAAGTAGAAATATAAATAGATTTACTATATAATGGTATTTTATTTATAATTTTTAGACATTAAATATGTTAATTTATTTATGACACAATGGTGATGCAGTAATTACCATAATAGTGAAAAATTAAAATTATTGAAATTTTAGATACCCAAATAAATATAATTTGAGCTTTTTTATGAATTAAAATAATTTTCTAGGTCAATACGACATGTTAGGAATTATTTAATTAACATTTTTCGAAGTAATAATTCTGTTATTATTTTTAAAAAAATCAATTGTTGAATAGTGTCAAAATTGACTTAAAATAGTTTTAAAAAAAAACTAATATATTATTTATTGATATTAAATTCCTAAAAATATAAGGTTCGGCCAATAGTCTTATATAATTATATGTGTATCATTAATGGACAACTTGGGGGTCTATTGGATGTATATATTATGTTTATTAACCATATATTATAAAAATACAAAGAGACATTGTAAAAGTGAAACTAATTAACTAAGAGTTAATACTTAATGATAAGGTTAATATAATGACACAAACCTGTCTAAATTTTATTAATTTATTTGTTTTCGACCCATTCCCACCTTAAAATTTTAATAATCCACTTTGGAGCCATTATAAACCGTATATGTATTTATTATAAAATAATATTTCTAGGTTTTCCAAAGGTACCCCTCACCCCTCTTATAAAAGGGAACTCTCCCTTCTCATTAACTCACACCTTCAAAGCCTTTTGGTTCGGCCATCATCTACCCAAATACTCTCTCAACTTTCCTCACTTCATCCTAGAGGCCTTCTTTTATTCAGAAAGCCAACTTAAGGATCCCTTTTGATCAAATCAAAAGGAAGATCCCGATGAAGAGGTAATGATTTCACCACCCTTTTCCAAGATCCTTTCTTCGTCCACTTATTCTTTCTTTTTTATTACCATTCTAAAATAATGAATCCAATATCTTATATATACTGTAATATTAATATAAATATGGTACAAACATATTCATTATTCTATCCATCCATTGAATGACATGTCACCATACGTGCGTATGTACGGTTTACCGTCTCCACGTCGTGGTGTAATTGTTATTCAATATATTATTATTTGGATGGGTATAATAATGATTTTTAATTAATGTAAATAATAAAAATAACATGATAATTATTCGGTATATATGATATACCATCCAATTATATATTATTTTAATATCAAAAGAATGATATTTTCGCTCGTGCGTACGTATGGATTACCGTCTCCACGATGCGATGAGATTCATTTCCAAGTTCTCCATTTATTGATGATTATAAAAATATATATTACTAATAAGAATGTAATATATAACATAATAATGCTAGTGTATATATATATATATATAAGGATTCATGTACTTACATATATCTTATTCATTTACTTCCCTTCAATACTATATGAAAACAGAAACCGCGTTTATGCGTACGTACGGACTACATTCTCCATAAACAGTGTTTTCCATTTCATATATATATCTATTATACATATTTATATTCTACATATATATGATATATTTATCATGTTTTATATTCTGGATTTATTTAAATCATGATCTATGTGATACAACCAAGATTGACAAGTTAAAACACATACGATAAAGAAAGTGATTGTTACCAAAAATGTTAACTTAAGATGGAAATTATTATTAAATAGGTAATATAAAGTCATAAATGAATCAGGTATGATATCATAAATATTAATATGGTTCTGGTATAATTTAATAACATACTACGATCTTCGTACAGGAGGTTAAACGTACCCTCGACTAAAGGAAAGTGCAAGGTAAGGGGTTTTTATCTCTCTTTATTCCCATGAGATTCATGTCATATTGCCACTATTACCTTTTGTGTGGTGTATGTATTGCCCATAATTATATTCTTTGTGTAATACACTTTAATTTATGTGTATTTACATATTCATTGTATGATACCTCTTTCATGGGTTGTATGTTTCGTATGTTTCCAAACTGGTAAGGGTTTATTTCGCAATCTCTTCATTATCCGAGGTTGTTTATACATAATAATCTAATGGGATTTATTTATCATCCACATCCATGTTTTTTAAAAATGTATTGAAAGACATTTTTAATATTTACTAGAATATGGGTTAAAGTCATTTATACCCTGGTTTGACTTTTTATAAAAGGTTTATAAAGGAGTCATTTCGTCGTTTTCCAAATAAGGTTCTTTTTAACCTTTTCGACAAAATTAAGGTAAGAATGTAATTTTTAACTTAAATGGAGGGTGCGACTATTTTTCGCCATTATAAAATCTTTGAAGAATCCTTTACAATATTATAAGAATATTTTCAAATTAAATGTTTTATTTCATAATTATGTGACTTTTAAATGATTAAAAAAAAGATATATTTCTCTTATATAGTTTTGATTTCATCTATGTCAACATCCTTTGATGGATTTTAAGCCTACATGAAGTTTATTTATTATGATACAAAACTCCCATATTGTATTGAAGGTTTTGTGATATTTTTGACTATGGATGTGTTATTTTTATACCATTCAAGGTTTATAGAGGAAGTATTGACATTTCGTATGCTAGTTTTAATACGAATGTTTATGTTATGTTTAAATCTGTTCATATGAGGAATGCATTGGACTTAATAAGTGACAGTTGGATCCCTCTATAGCTCCTCGATGCATCGGTAGGTCTAATGAGACAAACTAGTGTCTTGGAACAAGGCCTTGACAAAATCTTATTTGTAGTCTTGGCATGATGCATTGGCTATGTGGTTATTATAGTCTGACATTATGCATTCCATCATTATAAAAGTGGTTAGTGATATTGCATGTGATTATTTGATTAGTAGAATATCCATGTGAATAAATAAATTGCATTATTTCATTTTATTTCTTCCATATTATACTGATGTTCATGTTTAAAAGGCTTTTGTTTTAGTTTTATACATTTCCTTAAATGTTTATTCTTATTTTTGAAAGATTTCGCTGTATTGCTTACCCTTACTGAGCATTTGCGCTCACTCCTTTCTATGTTTTATTCTTCCTAGGATGTGAAGAAGTAATTTATGAATGACCTACTGGGATATTATGTGGGGATATGAGTGTGTACAATGAAGAAAAGATGTTGTTGTAGTTTTCATTTTTATGATGTAATGCAAGAATTATGAATATATCTAGTGTTTACAAGGATACTAAACTAATCGGTATTTCGAGATTTGTTCATTCTTGTGATCATGAAAATGTTTTGTAATAATGCATCGAATCTAGGTAACTGGGGTCGGGTTGTTACAAAAGATATTTTCATTGATGGAGTCTGATCCATCATCAAGAAATGGGTGGAAATCAAGAATTTAAGAAAGACTTAAAAAATGGTTGTGAAGGTCTGTTGTAATAGATTATTGAATTATTATATCTATGTTCAAGACTGTAACATTTTTATGTAATATGAATGAAAATGTGTAAATTTATGAATGAGTTGTGGTGTATTGTATATATATATATATATATATATATATATTACCAAAATGAATCCTTATTTACACAACCTTGTTTTTGAAATTTTTGGTCTATTTGTTTCTGAAATTTTTTGAATGTTGCCTACAACTATTATGTTTCATATTTATTATTAAATTAATATACATTAAGAAATTGTTTTTAATATATAAATGAGATATATGGTTTTCATAAGGATTAAGGTAATGTGTAATATATTGAGAAAACTTATAAAGACACAATAATTAACAACTCTATGCGAATCTTTATGCACATGTAGCGGGTGTTTCCATGGGTTGAATGTTTCCAATATTGCTTATTTATTAGAAGGTATACATTGTTAAAAGATAGATAGTGTAGGATTTGAGAGTTAGTTTCATCAATGTTAGGGTGGTTATTCATTTATGGTTTCATTTTTACTTAGGATTCATCAAATTTTTCTTTTTTATGCTTGTATACATTTGTATTCATTGGATTCTATTATGTACTATTTTACATTTGAGTTGGGATATAAAAACATTTCTCATGTATCTTGTTGAAGGAAACATATACATTTTTAATAAATAGGAATATGGTTAATGGTTTTAGGGCTTGAGTTACATTTTAATTCACCTGAGGTCACGTTATGAATAGTTGGATTATATTGTGATGTTACAATTTTATAAAAGATAAATTTATTAATAAGATAACACATACAAAAATTTCGAAAACAATTTTACGTAAATATGGTCACTTTATAAAAAATAACATCATTCTTTTAGAGGTATATAACTTCAATATAATTTTATAGAATCCTAAACTCATACATAATATCTTCTATAGATGAAACTGTATATGGATACTCTTCTACCGTAATTTAATATGGTGTGTTGTGTTATTACATGTTTCAATTTATAAATATAAAATAATGTAAATTTATAAAATCTATTTACTCTTAGTTTATAAAAATAATTTATTTATTTTAACTAATTATAAATTTAAATGACATTTGAAATTAGAGGAAATCCTTCACTAATAATGGAAAAATGGTACATCTTTTAATGTTATCCACAAACCATTGAAAATAATCTTTTATCAGAACATAAATGTTTAATTGAATATATATATTTTAGTAAATATATTAACATTAGGAACCAATAAATATATTATAAACACATCCCCTTTTAATAATACAACACAACTTTGGAGTTTTGATTAAATATAAAACTAAAAAAGTATAGTTATTTTGATTTCAATGAAAATTTAATGATATTTTTCCCTATTAATTTATATCTATTTAACATATTAATAATTTTAGCCAAAATAAATTGGAAAATTTAATATTTAGTTATATAAATCAGATTAACCCATTCACATTAAAATAATATTTATATTAAACAAATTTATATTATTCATATCAAATTAAATTCGAAATAAAATTAGTCCATTATACTGTTATTTTTATCATATTTATGTGCATGTCATATTGTGGAATCAAGATCTAAAAAACAAAAAACCGTACAATCTATAATGTAACATGAAATAATATAACGAAAATGTAACACCCCGAGCTTCCATGATACGCTTCTCATTCAATAATGCAATAGCTTGCATTGTACGCAACTTCGAGTTCTAACAAACCGCAACTAAACAAAGTAGCCATTATGAATAGTAATAACCACTTTTTAAATTTATAGAAATTTTATATTTCAAAATGGACTTCATTTTTGTATTTGTAATATCAAAATTAGCCTATGTTGATTTTTTTGTAATTTTCGGAGAACTTCCAATTTTTTATGAATAGTGAAAAATACTTAAAAACGACTTTTTAATAAAAATAATTTTATAGGGATAAATTATACTATTTAGTGGTTTTAAAGTATAATTAGAATATATTTTTACCATTTTATCCAATGGTGGTCATTAGAATTAATTTAACATTGAAATTGGACAAAAACAATTGCCAATCTTTTGATATAGATTATTTCTTAAAAACACGCTATTTGTTGTGACGGCGGGAATTAAATATAAAATTAATTAATGAAACTTATATGTTTGGAATTTTGTAAAATAGACATCATTTTTGAATTCAGAATATCAATTATATCTTAGGGTGAAATTTTGGAATTGTTCTGAAAAACATCAATTTTTGATGAATAGTGAAACCACTAAGTGGTAGTTAAATAAATGATTTTTCGTTTAAATGAAATATTACCAATTATGTGTTTTGATTTTCAAAAATCTGACATACATGATTTTCATTACGAAGTAAAATGTGGTTCAATGAGATTAAAATAATTTTTGGTGAATAGTAACTTTTAAGTTCTTAATCACGATTAGAGGTAATTAGTGTAGTTTAAGGTAAAAATAATGTTTTAATAATATGAGATGAGATTGACACATGTCCTACCCTCATTGGATGTGCCATGGCCGACCAAGACAATCCATGGGTCAACTTGGGGACCCCATGGAGCCACTTTAGTTAGAAAATGACATAAATACCTTTTATTTAATGTTAAAGTAAAAAATGACACAAACATGAAATGTTTTACTAAAACAATTTTTACATGGGTTTATACAAGTCATATTTTTGACTATAAATAGTCATTGGAAATATAAAAAGATTTCTTACATCATAGTATTTTTTTATAATTTTTAGCCATTAAATAAGTTAAATTATTTATGACATCATTATGATGCAGCGATGACCTCATTATTTAACGATTTTAATAAAATGAAAAGATAATGGACAATCCAAGGCTTAAACTTGTCCAAAGACTATTGTATGGTTAGATATCGAACACTTATCACCTTAGCCATGAATTATATAAGTGTGGGACCTTTAGAATCCGAAAAGCATTGTATAATAATGTACAATTTCCTTACTTTTCAAGAGTGCACCTCCTCTCCTCTTATAAAAGGCCCCCACCTCTACCGCCTCATTCACACTTTCAAACCATTTGTCTCAGCCAAACTATACCCAAATACTCTCCCAACTTCTCTCCCTTCATCATAGAAGCTGTTCTTTAGTCCGAAAGCCATCTTAAGGAGTCCTTTTGATCAAATCAAAAGGAAGAACCTGAAGAAGAGGTAACGTTTTTATCACCCTCTTTCAAGTTTCTTTCTTCTTCCACTCCCTCTTTGTTTATTATTTCAATTCTAAAATTATAAATCCAGTATCTTCTATATACTGTGATGTTATTATAAATATGGAACAACCATATTCAGTATTCTAACCATCATTTGAATGACATGTCACCATACGTGCGTACGTACAGCTTACCGTCTCCACATCGTGGTGTAATTGTTATTCAATATATTATTATTTAGATGCGTATAATAATGATATGTAATTCATGTAAATAATAAATATAACATGATAAAGATTCTGTATATATGATATAATATCCAATTATATATTATTTTAATATCAAAATAATGATATTGTCGCTCGTGCGTACGTACGGAATACCGTCTCCACGAACGCGATGAGATTCATTCTCCGTCGTATCCATTC
Organism: Viscum album; assembly: GCA_963277665.1. Taxonomy (NCBI): domain Eukaryota; kingdom Viridiplantae; phylum Streptophyta; class Magnoliopsida; order Santalales; family Viscaceae; genus Viscum; species Viscum album. The sequence goes on along the minus strand of OY728166.1, from coordinate 421,946,656 downwards.
AAGTATAATTATCATTTGATGATTTAAAAATAATGTTTAAGGAAATGATATCATTCTGGATATGAATAAGATACAACCTATCCATTAAAAACTCGACTTACGTAACAAAACATATAAAAGAAAATGAGCAAATTAACACCCAAAACAACGATAAATCTAAGACATTGTTAACAAAGCAATGTTAAAAGATCATATATGATATCATATGAATGTATATGATTCTTGTATAATTTAATAACAATTATTTCACCATTATACATGAGGTTAACCTACCCCAACCAAGGAAAAGTACAAGGAAAGGGTTTAGTTCACAACCTCTTCATTATCCAAGGTTTTTTATACATAATTATCTACTGGGACCTCGTTATCATCCACATCCATGTTTCATAAAAATGTCTTTCAAAACATTTTTACTATTAAATGGAAAATGGGCTAAAGTCATTTATACCCTTATACTTTTTTGAAAGGAATCATACCGTCGTTTTCCAAAAAATGTACTTTTTGACCTTTTTGACAAATTTAAGGTAAGAATGTTTTTTTAACTTATACGGCAGGTGCGGCTATTTTCCGCCATTATAACTTCGTCGAAGCTTCCCATACAAGCTTATAAGAATATTTTCAATGTAAATGTATTATTTTATAATTATGGGACTTTTAAATGATTTCAAAAAAGAGAGATATTTCTCTCAAATAGCTTTGATTTCATCCACATCAACATCCTTTGATGGGTTTTAAGTTTAATTGAAATTGGTTAATGATACAAAACTTCCATTGAACATTTTGTGAAATATTTGACTGTGGATGTTTTATTTTTATACCATCCATAGTTTGTGGAGAAATTTTTGACATTTCGTATGCTAGTTTTAATACGAATATTTATGTTATGTTTAAACCTATTCATATGAGGAATGTATTGGACTTAATAAGTGACGGGTGGAGCCTGCTATAGCTCGTCGATGCATCGGTAGGTCTCATGAGACAACTAGACGTGGAATTGGCCGAGGCCCTTTCCCAATTTGATTTATGGTTTTGGACGAGGCCTTAATCATTATAGACGTCTTGGCTGAGGCCTTAACAAAAATTTTCAGAATGTATGGCATTATACATTCCCTCATTATGAAAGTGGTTATAGATATTTCATGTGATTATTCGTCTAGTAGAATATCCATGTGAGTAAGTAATGGCATTATTTTATTTTAATTTTTCCATATTATGCCGAAGTTCAAGTTCAATAAGGCTTTTGTTTTAGTTATACATTTCCTTAAATGCTTATGTTTTCTTATGAAAGTTTCCGCTATATTGTTATCCATACGGAGCATTTGAGCTCACCCCTTTCAATGTTTTATTTTTCCCATGATGTGAAGAAGTGTATTATGACTGACTTGCAAGAATAGTCAGTGAGGATATGAGTGTGGACTAGGGAGACCTTGTTATTGTAGTTTTCATTTTTATGATGTAATGTAATGATTGCGAATGTATCTAGTGTTTCCAAGGCTACAAAACTAATCGGTCTTTCGAGACTTGATCTTTTGTGATCATGGCAATGTTATGTAATAATGCACCGACTCTAGGTAACTGGGGTCAGTGCGTTACAGAAAACATAAAAAATCACCATCAGTTGCGGTAGTGGATGGAGATGCAATTAGCAGTGGTCTCGTATGAAGCTCGAATGAGTTTACAGAGTTGGGGTAGTGTTGTGTTGGTATATGGATGTGAGAGAGCTGAGATTTATGGTTTTCATGGTTAAGAACAGTGAAAAAATGTAATCTGTGGAACCCAAAAATCAACCAATGAGAGTGTAAAAGGAAAAAATAACATTTATTAGATTATAATCTGGATTAATCTGAGAGAATGTATGGGATTAGTCCCTGTAGTAGGAGAGTTCTGTGAGAGCCTGAGAATCGCGACTGAATGAGTTGTGTTTAGGGTTATTTGGAATAGACTAGAGACACTTTTATCAACACTATACAAAATGTGGTGATAAATATCCCTTATATCATTTCTAAATTGGTAAGAACTAATAAAATCTATCTTTTAATGGTGCTTGTTTAGTACAAATAATGATCAACATTTTTCAGCTCTTAATCTTTAGCGTTGATAAATGATTTATAATGATAATTATAAATTAAAAAATTTGTAAACAAATATGTATAATTACTTATTTGATTATTATACTTTTATCATTATATAAATGTAGAATTATTATTTATAATTACATTAATACTTTTAAAAAAATTATTTATTTTATTTATAATTATTTATTTTTAATTTTATAAATACTTTAAATATACATTTAAAAATATAATTATAATTTTTAACCATAATTATAAATAAATTTATATCATTATATGAATATATATATAAATATGAATATAGAAATATATTAATTTTTAAATTTATTTATTATAATTTTATAATTAAATAAAGATATATATATATAATTATATATATATTTATATAATAATATATATAAGAAGTATATGTATATAATAAAAATATAGAAAAATAAAAATATTAATTATTTGAATATATTAATTATATTTTTATAAATATTTAAAAATATAATAATATATTAAAAATTATAAAAATAATAATTTTTTAAAAAATATATTTATATATTTATATATTTTAATAATTATATATATGTATGTATATATATATCCCTACGGTGCTAGTGAGAAGTAGGTTCCCTAGTGGGTCTTGACAATGTCTCGAGTTAACGTCTAACCGAGTACATTATTTAAAAAAATATATTATAATTTTAAAATTATTTAAATATATATAATTAATAATTAATAATTATATAAATATTTTTTTTATAAAATAATAGTTATATATTATTAATAATTATAAATATATACATTTATAAATATGGTAAATATACTATTTTAAATATATTTACTTATAAGTATTTGTTTAAAAATATATGTTTTAACATTAGTAATGGATATATTATCATAAATACATGCATTTAAAAAATGAATGAAATTGAATAATTCAAAATTAGTACAATTTAAAAATATTGAGAAAAATGATATGTTTGGTAAAATAAATATAATTTTTTTTAAAAAGTTAAGATATATATTGAAGTAAAGATGAATAAATATTCAAAATTGTAAAACATAGTAAATAAAAACATATAAATAAATAATTCAAAATTGTGAAATTCATAAATAAAATGACAAATAGAAAATAAAAAATATTAAAAATGAATATATTATTGAACTATAATAATATTTTAAATAATTTAATAATATTTATCAATTAAAAATAAAATATATTAAATGAAACATGTTATAATGAAATTATAAATTATTTTAAAATTTTAATAAATTACATAAAAATTAGGTTTTTTTGTTTCTATATAAGATTTCATTAATTGGGAAAATATTACTATTTCTGTGTTTTGTATAGAAGTTCTTTAATTACGTATATCTATGTGAAATCAATGTGACACATGACATTTAATATATGTTTAATTGAAAAATAAAAAAATATTGAAAATTAATAAGAAATTAATATGTTTTTAATTATTAAATTTATTCATTTTTCATAAATTTATATTTAATATATGTTATTTATTACTATCTATAATATATATATATATATATATATATTATATTTATTCATTTTTATTAACAATTTTTTTTATTCATAATATATTAACAATTTTTTTAATTTTTTCATTTTGTATTAATTATTACTTTTTATTCATTTTAAATATCTATATTTAATACCAACAATTTATTAATATTCATAATATATATTAACATGTATAAAATTAATTCATTTCTATCAATAATTATTTAAATAATAAAAAGTTAAATATTTTTCTTAATTTAAGACTTTTTAATTTTGATTTGATTATTTTTTTCATTATATTTATTTTACATGTCTATTTATTTTATATATAATATATTTTAATTTTTATAATTTTATAGATGTATATTCATTTTTTTAAATTTTAAGAAAAATTATATATTTTTTAAATTTTTTATAGGTTTTTATTTTTTTACTTATTTCCTAATAATTTTAAACTTTAATAAGTGCTAAAAGAGTACTGATGAAGGATTCCCTTTATAAAAAAAATAAAACATTGATAAAATGAATCCTTTTTTAGTGATTGTTTTTACAGTAATAATGGTGTCCTGTATCTATACTTTTTACTAGCGTAGATTAATGCCAGCCCTGTTAAAGGCCACTTTTGTTTTAGTGACTCATCATGTATAAATAACTATCCTAACCAACAATATATCATCTTACAATCCTTAAAACTCCTCAAATATCTTCGAAAACCCCTCCTCCCCACACTCCAGACATACAAGTCATTCTAATCTCAGAAAAAGACCAATTCCAAGGCCTTAGGGGATTCTCAATGGTGTGGATATTTAATAGGACGTTAAAGTACACAAAACTAAAGTGATGTGTGAGGTAAGGGTTTCTCATATCACTTTAAATTTTATGAGATGCATTCTATATTAACTCATTATATCTTGTTTTTTGTTTATATATTTCCTTTTGTTATAACATATCCCCAATCTTAGTATCTTATAGTGATTCTATGTTACATTTGATAATTATTATTTTAATGGGGAATATGATTTCACTCTCTACAATATGTTAAGTAAATTTATAACCAAATTATAATTCTTTGGGTAAATATTCTACTTCATTGTATATGTTATGCTATTCTATTTTGTGGAAATACGTTTGATGATATTATGATGGTATTTCAATAGTTTTGTGGTTTTATGGTGAATACACACAATCCATTAATTTTATGATATTTATAAATGCCCTTCTATTAAATAATATGATTTTTTAAATTTCACATAAAACAACCTTTTCATCCACATCCATATATTCTAATTTTTTTTTCCAAAAATGATATTACTATTCTCTTATGATTATTTTAATTCATTTTTACTTATGTTTGAATTTTTACAAAATGATTTTAAATGATTCATTTAAGCCTTTAATAAATGATTTTTTATGATTTTGTTTTCAAAAAAAATATTTAAGAAATGTTTTTTAACATATGATACATGATACTCTTTTTGCATTTTCATGAAACATTAATGTTAAGATTCCTCGATAATAGTATTACAAAGAAATTTTCAAAGTAGATGATTTCCTTTGTAATTGAACGAATCATTAAAAAGAAATGCTTTCAAATTGGAATTGTTATTTTTCAATAATTATTTAATGTGATCATCCAAAATTACATTCCATCTATGTTAAAATTATATAATGTTATTACTAGGGATATTAATCCATGATACTATAATTATTATTTGTTTTTCATTTTATGATAATAATGGCATGATTTTTATCAATCACATTTCATTTCCATGAGTTATGTTATAACTAAATGTTTATGAAAATAATTTGGTTACATGGATTTTGATATTTTGATTTATATATGTTCATGTATGACAATATATATGGTTTTCATTATTTCATAGTGGTTATGTTATAACATGTTATTATGGTTAAGTCATTACCAAGTACGATGGATACGTTATAACCAAAGATTAGTGAGACCTATATCACACTCCAATGCATTACATAATGATTTATACTCATGAGACAGACTAGAATAAAATGGAAAGTGAAATTGGTTTAGTTATATAGTACTGAAATGGTAATTGAAATCGGTTCAGAAAAATAGGATTGGAAATTGGAATGAAACCAATTCAGTAAGACAAGACAAGAACAGGAAGTCAAACTAGTTTAGTAAGGTTATTATTCCTATATGGTAGTCTATAGACTGAACATTGTATCTTATAATTTCATGGGTATGGAACCCATTTAACAATGATAGTATTGGAAAAGAGCCTTGGATAATAAGGATATTATTTTCTATTCATATATGCATGCCACAATACTATTTATTATGCCAATATTACCCGACCTTAGATCATGTTTTCCTATGAATCTTGTCTTATGAACATATATGATTTATTTCATTACTATTTATTATGAACATGATATAAATGGTATAATATTCAAATTTTATGATCATGATATTCTTATGTTTTTCTTGTGTTATGATTGTTATCTCCCTTGCTTACACTTACATATTATTGGAGCTCCCAATTTTGTTATGTTTATTTTCCATAGGATAAGAATACATGAATTACGAGTCTATATGTTATAAATTGTTATAGTGATGATGTAATAATGAGATGATGTATATGTTTCATGAACCAATTTTTTTCATTCTATGTTTAGTAGGACACTGAACCCATATGGTTCAATCGTGATTTTTTAAGTGACATAATTAATATTCATCTATTAAGAAGTAATATATATTTATGAAAAAAATTGATCATTATACATTGTATTAGAGAAATTAATATTTATCCATTGGATAATAGAATTATAAAACCCTATTAATATCCATACTGGTATTTATAAGTTACAATCTGAGTGTTTTGGTAGCTATTATGGATAAATTATGATTCAAACTCTAGTTTCATTGATTGAAATTTTATAAAAAATTCTCCTGATTATTATTTTTTCATTATGATTATTGTTTATAAAACTATGAATTTTTGGTTCTATACAAATTGTTAGAAAAAAGAAGATTCATGTTAATGGAGAATGAGTTGGATAATAGAATGATCATCTTCATGGGAAACCAAATGAAATCATATTAAAAAGGAGAAACCCTGTTTTATTTCATAATAAAAAATATCCTAATATGATTAATAATATCAACTCATTTTAATTTCCTACCCTGTATAATAAGACAATGATAGCTTTCTATAGATACCCTAAGGGGATGAATGAAAAATTTTCTTTCATGTAAATCTTTCATGAGGATGAATCTAGGATGTTGATTAAATGTAATTGGTAGATTCTTTGGGCGTAAATGATAATTAAAATAAAAAATTAATTACAGAGGAAAACTGAAAGATTTAGCTTACACAATGGACAATAATAATTGTATTCATATGGAATCATAGACAATAAAATGTTTTAAATGTTTAATTTAATGGAATTATGAAAATTTCTCCCTTGGGGGGAAATATTATGAAGATAATCAAACAGGTTTTATGAGTTATTTTTATATTTTTGATGATGGAGATACTATGCACTACATATGAGTTGAAAGAAGTATTAAAAAATAAACAACTAATCATGACTAATGGTTTAAGAAGGAGTGGAATGATTTGGTGTTTAAGTATTAGAAATCAATAATAATGGTGTGTAAATACTTTCATTTTATTAATAGATAATTAAACATATATGGATTCTTCTAAAGTATATTTTATTATGTATTTTAATGTATATGTTTGAAATATAATGGTAAACATGAATGGTGATTAAGGTTGTATGTTGAGTTTTTTTAGAACACATGATTAAAGAAAAAAACACGTAATATAAAAATGATATTGGGATAATAATGAGATAAATATGACCTGAGATCTCTTTATTAATATGATGGAATTTTGATTTATGGACTGGGTTTATTTAATTTTTCAAATATATGGTATGGGGGAATAAATACATTATGAATGAAACTGAGTTTCCAATATGGTTAATGGTAATTTAGGATATTACCATCTTATAAGAAAATACATAATAATTATATTTACATATATGGTGATTGAAAATCAAGATCTACCCAAATTTGTTTGAGGGATTAATGATAGGTTGATTATTAAGATTTAGACGCCTTTATTTTAAAAACAATTTATATTAATTTTTATGAAGGTTCATATAGGATACCTTTTATTAAATTATTTATACTGAACTATAGTATAGGTTCGAGATTTTAATGTATTACTTAACAATGAAAAGTTTTATGCATATTTGATAACCTATGATAAATATTTATTTTATAACATGAAATAGTAGGAATGACTTGTCATCCCATTATGGACATTATGATCCACTAGTTATATAAAAATCACAATTTCAACATCATTAAATTGATTAATAAATGGAGAGTAAATTGATCAAGGTACAACCAAATAGTGTGAGTGTACATTGGATATGAAATCAAGTATTTATATATTTTAAAATGAGTTTGAAATAAATTATTATTCTTGTTTAAGATGGATTTATTGGATATGTGTCCAATATAAATTTATTATTACAAAGGATTCTTACATGTGTCTTACAGAACTTTTATAACTATCATTCTCAAAAAGAGGGATCAGTTCAGAAGGGAGATCATTAAACCAAGTGGTATCCTATTTATTCATTAATTAGTGAGCCCATCCATAGTGGAGTTAGCCTCCTGATAAACATGATTGATGATGAAGTCTCAATATAAGAGGGAGGCAAGAAAATCCATCTATTTTTTTAGTGAGATTCAATAATAGAAGAACCACTCCATTCTAAATTGCTTGCAGCACAATGGTGTAGTCACTTTCAAGATATATATTATCTATGCCATTAAGGCATGAAAAGTGAATTAAATTAATAACATCGATCATTTTAGCTTTAAGAGATGAAAATATACCACATGTGTTGAAGAAAAATCCAAGGAATTTAGTAATGTGATCTCAATAAATAGCAACACATCCCACATGTCCTATATTACCATTTTGTGCACCATATAAATTTATTTTGATCTATCCATGTAGAGGGGGATTCCAAATAACCTAAAAGACTAGAATGTTGTATGAGTTTTCTAGGAATTTGGATTTTCTTGAGTATCATGATGTCCTGTACTGTATTGTAGTAGTGACCCAACATGAGCATGTTGGCCTCCAGAGCCAATGTTATGAGGAATGAGAGATCCATTTGGATGTGCGAAAATCCCTTCCTATTCATGAGTTCATTACTATCAGACCATATTATATGAATGATTTATTCTATAGTGGATAAGAGAAGATGATTAAGTTGAGGTTCAATTTGGACTGCTATACAAAACTACAACCGAGCAACAATATCAGGACTTTTAGGGAAGTTAACATTAAATAAGTCATGTAGATAATTCCATATAGATGATGCAATAAAACATGACATGATTAGGTGAAGGACATATTCCTAGTGTTGATTTTGATAACATGCATCTGGAATATAAGACTATTCGATGAGATTAAAAGAAATCATCAGTAGGTATTAAATGATGGGTAATTATCTAAATCAGGGTCATCCTGGAAGGCTTGATTCACAATTTTTTCAAAACATTTGAGCCAAGAAAACTCATTGACTGATTCAAAACATGAATGATAACAAGATTTGGTATCAAGAACCATACACTGAGAATGATCCCTTATTAATATGTCCATGGTAGTGAAAAAATATAGTTATTGAGCTAGATTATACGATTCCCAAACATCTATATATAAGAAATTGTAAATATGTCCTGAATAGAAATATCTATATCCATAAGGATATGATGTGGATACACTAATTAAATTAGAGGGGATCCTATCCAATTATATTTCCTGAAATTTAAAGTAGTCTCCGAACAAAAAATCCATCTTAAATGAAACATAATATGATAATAAAAGGATTAGATGGACTACTAAATAGAATATCCCATATATGTGATGCTACACCATTTTAATTTATCATTCATTACTCCTCTTAGATATTTTAGATCCACCGAGCCATAGGTAGAAAGGTTCCAAGTGAATGTGGTATGAAGATATTCACTAAATAATTTTATGTTTTTGATTCCCATGCCTCCTCTTTCTAGTGGTTTTTAGAATTTACTCCAAGAAATAGGGACTAATTTCCCCTCCATAATTCTACCACACAATACTAAATTCTGGAGGCATATGTTGTGGTCATTGAGCAAATAAGTAGGAAATTTATAAATCATGAATGAATAAACCATTTTTGATACAATAGTGTTCTTAACCAAAAACAATTCTTCCATACAGGGAGATATATTTCGCTTTCCATTGATAATGGTAAATCTTTATAAGATACAAAACATTAAGAAACTATCTGGTCTTAGGTCTCCCAGAGAATAGTGGAACACTAAATAATTTCATCTTCATATTTCCTTATTTTATTTTCAGGTCAATCAAAATTTGAGATATCCTTCTTGTTGGTATTCTGTTTCCAAAATAAATATATAATTTTATCCAATTAATTGGTTTCCCCAATACCTATTCATAGTTACTAATGGATATTTTCTTGTTTTGAATGTTTTCTTTATTTCCTTGAAAAAATTATAATGTCATCCATCCGCATAAAACAGATGAGTAGGAGATATTAGATGTCTTCAAGCATGGAATGTTTTAAGGATACCCTAATCCATAATATGAGTGAGAAGTCTAATCTAATAATATTCAACTATGGAGGAGATAATGGAACATAGTGGATTTTCTTTCCTGACACCTTTTGAGAATGTGAAAACCCATTTGGAAATCCATTACTGAGCACTGAAATATGAGAAGTCTCAAAAAGAGATTTAAACCAATTCAAAAAAAAATAATATTGAAGTTGAAACTATGATCCACCTTAATGATAAACCCCAAATACAAGGTGTCAAAATATTTTACGATATCCAGCTTCAGAGCAACACATCCACCCCTACTCAATTTGTTAATGAAGTTGACAAATTTTTAAGTAGTACTTTTATAATATTTTATGAACATACCTTCCCCAAAACCAAACTGATTCTAAGATATAATTTTACTAACAATTATAATGACTATTGGAAAGTAGTTTTGTTATAATTTTATAGCTAGCATTGATGACATTAATGGGTCTGAAGAGATGAATATCAGAGGAATTTTCATCCATGGGAATGTGGGTGAGGAATTGTGAACTAAGGACATGTGGTAAGATACCAGTATAAATGAATGATTTAACAAGCCTGAAAACATACATGTGAATTACATCCCAAAATTCTGAATGAAGGCATTAGTGAAACCATTTGGTCTGGGAGAACTATTTGATTTAAGAATGAAAATGACTTCATAAATCTCAGATTCAAGAGGAATACTAGTGATTCTTGTATTATTTTCATCCCTACCCATGCATAGAATAATTTTTCTGGAAGGCCCTTATAATGTTTAGGACCGTTTCATAGATGTTCAAAATAAGAGAAAATATGATAAAAAAGTATCTCCTCATTGTTAATAATTCTAACTAAATATCTCATTAAAGTGAGAGTTATGCAAGTTTTCCTAGTTCATTAGAGGGCATCATATAATTTAGTGTTTTATACACATACTTTATCAATTTAACTTTAAAGGTATCATTTTTTAGTTTTTCATTAATAAAGTGTATAGTATTAAAGATAATAGTAAGGTCAATTTCTTGCTGAATATTCTGCTCAAAATCAGAGAGTGTGGTCTCTCATTTGATCTGGTTGAGATGATCCTCCATCCTGACAATATCTCCCTCAGTATTATTGTAACTATATTTTCACCAACTCTTCATATTTTAATTTTAATGATTTAACCTCATGATTTCAAAATAAGAATCATCGATACCGTAATTACATGACATGATAATAGTCACCAATTTTCAAAAATCTGGGTTGAAATTCCATGACCTATTGAAACGAAAAGGAAATTATGGCATGAAGGTTTTATTAAAAAAATTGAATAATATAGGTTAATGTTCAGAGATAACATTAGGGAGGTTAATTCTTGAAAGGGCATCCCAATTCACAAGGTTTTGGTCATTATTGAAAGAACAATCACGTTTGTTGGAAACCATTTGAGGATTTTTCCTTCTATACAAAGTGTATTTCACTCCAAAAAGGTTAATTTCATGATACTTACATATTTCCAAAGAATCCTTTAATCCTGTTGAGGAAAGAGTATGACTAATAGATCCTTATATTTTACAAGGACATAATATGTCATTGAAATCACTAAGAATAATCACAGCATCTTGAATTCAATGTTTATACAAGTCAATGTTTCCACCATTGTATACTTTCCAAAAGGTTATTCTTTGTATAGAAAAAAGAGTATTAGAAATTCTTTCTATTGATGAAAACTTCATAGGTTATCATTTTTTTGTCAATATTGAAGATGGAGTCCCTATATAGAGAATTATGAGGAAGGACCCAAAATGTATAAGTACTAACAAAATCATTATTTCTACAATGAAGATTGTAGCCTATGATTTCAAGACTTACAGAATCAGATGTGTAGTGTTTTATAGTTTCTGAAATGCCCAAGATTTTAGGTTTGTGGACATGAATGAATCAATGATGGGAGGTGGTAATGTCATTATTTTCTACCCCCTGATTGTTACAATAAAAGATATTTATTTATATATTCATTTTGTGGGGGAAGGGATGGTCTTTTTCATTCCACTTTATTTTTATTCCTCTTTGATTTTATGGTTGTATGTTCTATAGTAATACCTTTCCCTGAGGACTCTGGAAATCCTGCTAGAACTGGGTGGGTTATAAGAACTATGACATTATGAACATCAATATTGGAATTATCTTCTTCAGTAGAATGAGTTCCCTACACATTACTAGTGTTATATGAATTTTCTAGAGATGTAGAGTGTTTTCCCAGAGAACCATCATTGGATTTAATAATGTTAATAATGGGAAGAGAATAACTGGAGTAGGCATGATCAATATTAGTGGTTTCAATGATCTCAAAGTTTGTAAAGTTTATAATGGGATAGGTCTCAATTTTATTAGGGGGATGACAGTGGGAGGAACATCACTATATGTGGGTATCTAAGTAATCATGAGGTTATAACAGTTAGCAGGTGTAACCCATGCTGAAGGTATGCCACTAATATCATCCACCAATTCGTGTTTCTTTGAGACAATCACTGAATAATCATTGTTGGTTTCATGCAAGTCCAGAGAGCTAATCACTATTTGATTCTTGCAAGAAGCATATGTAGGTATAGGAGTATTCAAGATTATTTTTTTCACATCATACTGGAATGTAGTTGTAGGCTCAGTACCTCCCACAATTGAGAAATGATCACATTTAGTTGTTGAAATTGAGTTTATTAGATTAAGAATATCTTGTGCAAGATTAGAATCTAAATTATCCTACTCAATCCCTTTCTCTTCTTCTTCCACCATATTAGCATTGGAGTTTTGTAGCCCAAATTTGATAGAGGGGCCTGCTTCATCACCCATTTAGGTTCTCCCATCATTTTGGATGGATCCCCTCTTTCAATATCCATAGCCTTACACTTATTTTTTTAGTCACTTCTTTGTAGTCATATATAATAGGAGTTGGTTTCATCCCCTTCTGTACAAACTTGTAATTGTCAATGGAATGCCCAAAATTTTACATACATCAAAAAACGTGGTTTGTACTCAAACTCTAATGTATCATCAATTTTGTGATATTTGGAATGAATATTAATAAAATATTCAAGTTAGTAAACCAAATTGGAATTATAATGGATCCTGGCATAAAGAACCAGTCCCCCATTAAGAGTAAATTGATGCAATTGTAATGGCACTTCAATGAAGGAAGAAATATCAATCAGTATTTTTGGGTACCAGTATACCCAATTTAGCCCATGGAGTTTGATGAAAATCTGGGTAGAATAATTACATTGAGAAAGATGTTTAAAATTGATATAATAATCTAAGATCCTTAGGACCCCAAAATTTTAAATGTTGATTTTTAAATCTCCAGATATCACCTAAATACCAATTACATCCAAGGATGATCTGAATGTAACCTTTCACGATTGAGATTATCTTCCAGTTTTTAAAACCTAAGAGGTGAGTGATATGTAATTTATGATCAATAATGGAGAGGGGGTTTTCACCCTTTGTGAACATGATCTGGCCTAATAGGGAGAACATACATTGATCTAAACGTTGCTACAATTCTTCTGGATCAATTGTCACAGAGAAATCTCTGTTATCCTCCCTTTATAGGTGTAGATTATAGGAGGAATTGATTAAGAAATCAATAAATTGGAGGGCTTCTAATAATGTTATCCTAATCAGATTCCTAGTTTTTTTGTGACCATTTCCTTTTAGGTTTTATAGTTTTAATATGTTATTGCATAGAACCTTCTTAAGATGCGGGCTTACCATAAAAGAATATTTAAATAACCACATATTATTTTTGATGAAAAATTTATAATTTCTATTAATTATTTAAATTCTTGATCGTATAGGGATGGTGGGTTATGTATTAGAGATTCAATTGAATCTATCTCAAGTTCATGATGTATTCCTTGTTTCTTTGAGGTGGAATAATATAATTGATCCATCACATGTTCTAAACTAAAATGTCATACCATGAAAGAAAGATCATTCTTTTAAATTTCATTTGTAAGAAACTCTGGACTATAGATATGATGTTCTACAATACAACACCACTCACTCGGTTAATGTTTTTTGCGAACCAACCAGTTTGAGGAAGCTATGTAGAACATTGAGGATATGATGAGGAAGAGGCATCCTCATATGTTTGTATCTGAGTGAAATTTTTTGAGTGAAAAAATATTTTTATGGGGCATATAATGTAACACCCCAAGATTGTATGTTATATTTTTTTTAAATAAACATAATCTCTTTGAAATCTTACGTTGCAAAAAACACCAAGCACAACAAAACTCAAAAAAATTTGTTATTTTAACACCACCATTATAACCTAGCTACCAAATTAATGGGAATAAAAATTATTAACCACATTATAAAATATATATTTTTTAGAAAATTTTTAATATATCATTTCATTGTAAATAATCCCAAAATCTTTAGTTATGTCATTTTTTATTCAAAAATATACGTTATTCCAAAAAATATATTTAATTCTATGAGAAAATAATATATATATTATTTATACATTTATAAAATTTAAAAGATATAATATAGATATTTTTTTGATTTATCTTGTCAAAATTATCATTGGATTATTTTTTGCGAATCTTCTAGGATGACTAATTTTTTAGTAAATATGGAAAAATACCTTTTTTTTAAAATGTTATTTATTTAGAAAAAATTAAAAAATTAAAATTCACCTTATGATTAGAATATGATTTTATGTAAAATAAGTATTATTTATATATATTTAATCAGAATAAATTCTTTTTAATTGACATTATATATTCTATTTTCAGATAATTTTATTTTTGGGTTAAATTGTTTTTTTCTCAAAATAGTTGTAATGTATATAAGGTTTTACAATTTTAATTAACTTAAATAGTACCTAATAGAGAATACATTATATTAAATTTATAGATTATATGTCATTATATATAAATTTAGTTACAAAAAATTATAATTATTAGTACTCGAGTTAATAGAAAAACATCGTTTTCTAGAAACATACATTTTTTTAAAACCCATATTTTTATCACATATGCAGGTTATATTAAAAATATTATTTTTCCAATTCTATGAATTGAATTTGGTAAAATAGATTTGATATTTTGAATCATTTGGTTTATGTTAGGTTGTTTTTTCATTTTTATTTTTAGTTATAGAAAATTCTCCATGGTATAAAAATATATACTGTAGTATATATGTAAAATAGTTAAATTATTCCAATTTAAAATGTAAAAGCCTAAAATACCTAAAAAATAAATCATTAAATGGCCATTTGATGTGTTCGTTTAGCATATATAGAAAATTAAAAATTATTTATATATATAAGTAACTCTAATTAATACCACCCAAAGGTGGTTGGATTTAAATATTAAATAATTCGTATAAAATCACTTAGAACAACCCCCTCCTAATGAAAAAAAATAACAAACCTAACTACCCCCTTTCTCTTCAAAATTCCAGAATCTTTTACTGTCACATCCAAAACCTATCCTACCCATAGCCCAAAATCAATTTGATATTGGTCTCACCAGAATAAAAATCCGAATTTCATTAGTGGATTATTTAAGGAGATGATATTCAAGAGGAGGTTAGACTACACAACACTAAATGTAAGCATAAGGTATGGTCTACTTGTCTTACTTTTACATTATTGAGATAGATTCCTTATTCACCACATATTTCATTGGTGTGTTTCATATACTTCCATTTGAAATACCGTATCCTTGATATTATTATCTTATTTTTATTCAATGTTTCAATTAATAATTATTTATTTTTTTTGGAATATTATTCGACTGATTAGAAATTTATACATGAATTATTAACCGAATCACAATTATTTGGGTTAATATTCTAATTCATAGATTTTATCTTCATAAAAATATGTGCGGAATGAATTTTGATTATATTATTATTATATTTCCACTTTTTTTATATGTATTTACATTGAATAAATATAATAGACTAATATTATGATATTTATGAAGGACTATTTTTTTGTAAACTATTCATTTTAAAATGTCACTTAAAACCACATTTTTAACCATTTACATGATTTAATAAATTATTTCCAATTTTTTTTACAATTATCTTATTTATTTTAAATTCATTTGTATTTATTCTTTTACTTAAAAAACAAATTTAAATGATTCTTTTTTACTGAATTAAAAATGGGGTTCTTTGTGACTTATTTAAAAAAATTGATGGAATATTTTCTAACTTTTACAAAATTAGTGGCTTTCATTCTATCATGGCACTTTAATGATTCTCTGTCACCATTACAAGATTAAAATTTTATTTTTCAATAAAAATATTTCCATTATAATTGTGTGTAAATTTATAAGGAATCGATTCAAAAATGGAAATTTAATTTTTCATGATTTATTGGGAGTGATCATTTAGAATTACCTTCAATATAAGGTAAGGTCATCAGATGTTATTTATTATTTTATGGGTATATTTTTCAAGAATACTAACCTTATTATTTTTTAATTATTTGTTAATGTTTCTTATGGAATGATTTTTATGAATCTCATTTCTATTCCATGAGTAAATGTAATTATTAAATGTTTATGAAAATCATTAATTTATATTGGTTCTGATATGATGATTTAATTATGATCCCTTTTTATTGATATAAAAGATTTTCCATTATGTGAAAGTAATTATGTTGTTACCAATGATTACAGTTATATTATATCTAATGATGTTGGTTGTATTGTAATTATATAACAGGTGGATCATAGTTATCCCTCCAATGTATTGTATAATGATTTATATCTCATGAGATATAAAATACTGAAATGAGATGTGAACTCAGTTCAGAAAGACAATACTCAAACAAATATTGAATTTGGTTCTTTAATATAGAGCTAGAATAGGGCGTGAACTTGGTTCCTAGTGATATCACTAGAATGCAAATTGATACGTGTTCAGTAAGGGAATTTTTTTCGATGATAGTCTTGTAAGAAAACAATGACAACTACAATAATGTAGGGAGAGAACCCATTTCAATAGGACAGTTTTGGAAAATAAACTTTACTATTAAGGAAATAATTGTCTATTCTTATCAGAATAACAAAATTCTATATGTTATACCAATATTATCCTCTAAATTCTCCTGTTAACTTATGATTTATTTTTTATTAACTTATATGATTATATAAATGACCCCAGATTAGGATATTTGATTTAAAGTGTATAACTTTTTAATTTCTTGATCATGTTCTTATTCTCTTATGCTGATGTTATGATTCATATATCCCTTGTTTACCCTTAACAAGAATATATGAACACAATTTAATTATTTTTTATCTTACCATAGATATCAATAATTGTGTTAATTTTGACATTTAAAAAGTATTTTATTTTTGATTTAATAAGTTGAAGATTATGTAAACATTTTATGAAGCAGTTTTTTATGTTTGCATGATTCCAAAGACACTAAATCAATACAGTTATAGAAAGTGCTTTTTATGTTCTGTAATGAATAATCATCTAATTAGATTATATATAAATATTAAAAGAATGGGAATTTATATGTTCATTTCCCGTAACAATTTTCTTTCACTTTTTAAATACTTCACATAAGAAAATGGAAACCATTAACCTTAGAGAATGTGTATATGTTGAAATAACCCCCTAAAACTCATTAATAGAAGGACTTCAAAAAATCCACATTGAAAAAAATTGTTCCCTTCAAAATAATACTATAAAAAATCTATATTTACTCATATAATTCATATATAGTCTTTTAGTGGCCACCAGTTTTTAAAAAAGGAACATTTATTCCGTTATTATATTGGAACCCATACTAAGAATAAGGGAATTCATCCTCATATATAGTTCATCACCATGATTTTAAATTAAAATGTAACATGTAATGATTAAAAATATTAGTATATGTTGTAATTATGTAATATTAACATCATTAATAATGTATTTAAACAAAATTACCATTAGATAACTTTATACTCTAACTCATTTATTAGTGTAACATGATCTTAAATGGGTTTGTTCAACCACATACATGAATGATTCTATAATATCATCATATTCTCAAACATGGATGAATTTCATGAAAATATTAATTTTATTATATGATATTAATCTTTAAATTATTTTTTTATTATGTGTCTAGAAGGTATACATAAAAATGAATGTACATATAAAGTATCATGTAATATTAATGAATTACAAAAAACATTATTGACATGGATTCGACTTTTATGGACCATTTACATCCATTCCATAAAGTGAAAAATAGATTAATTAAATCAATGTACCAAAATTATTCTAGTAACACAAGTAACATATGAATGATAAACACGGTACCCAAGATAATGGACAAATATCTATATTGTGATACTAGTGTGAAAAATTCATAATTACGAACATCATATTTTGAAAATAGTGAATAACTAACTTATATATTTGTAATAAGTGAATAAAATAGTGTATCATAAAGGTAAATATAAATAAATATGTTTCTATAATAATTGATTATTATGGTTACATCTACTATATTATATGATTAATCACATTGTTTTGAAATAGATGTAAAGGTTGGAGTTTCCCCATCGCAATTTTCCTTTCAATTATTTATTTATATAATCACCCCATCATTATTCATACCATGTAAATATTATCCCATGTAATTTTGTCTTTATTTTTTATGTATTTAATGGAATTAAAAAATCCATCTTAGTTTCAAACAATTGTAATCTTTAGATTAGAATTTGACTAAGCTTTAAGTGTTTCATCACTAATCTCACACTAAATTCAGGAAATTTACGACTATATTTGTTTTGGGAGAAAATGAATTTTCAGTAATTTGATAGAAAAATATATTTCATTTTAATATGGTTATACATGGGGTTTTAAAGTATTTATACCATTTCAAATCACATGGGAACAAAATCCAACCCAAATGACACTCATTAATGGGACCGAACTTATATGTTATTTTTAGAAAAACATTTGTCTCTTAAATATGAATAATAAATATATTATTTTAAATATTACCATGACTATAATTATATGATTTAGAAAGGCTATTTTCTATTAACCGCCACATTATTTACATTGTTTGGAAATGTATTTTTAAAAATATTCCCTATATGAGTCATTTTTTTCACAGATGATTGAATAAAATAATCTATTTTAACACATCCCAAATTAATACATATCTAAATAATTATATGTATTTTTATTTTCAAATAATCATACTCATGTTTTTGTGGTTTTGTAATGTGAATTTAATTCCAATTTTTATATAAATAATTTTTATTTTAAATAATTTTATTCAAATGATATTGATGCATAAAAAAATTTCAAAAATATTGTCTAATGCACCTAAAAATGTATTTTCCATCTATGTGAACATCCTTTAATATTAAAAATACATCATTGGATATATTATATAATAATACAACCTAATTCCATCTCCCTGATACGGTATAAATATATATTATTGAATATTTTGTTGAAAATATTTCTTTTTTGTGGATCAACTAATCAATGATGGAATTATATATGATCCAATGTTCATGTGGAAAACATTTTTTAAAACCACATGTCATTATTGGATGTGAAATTGAATGTGAATTTGAATTTTTGACTACATAGATGGAAATATTTTGAGAATCAATAATCACATTCGAATTCTACGAGTTAGATTATCTCATAAAGAATTTTGTTGGTATGGATCAAGGATAGGAATATGTTTTGAGTGATTGGGTTACTGTAAGGATATTTTTTATGAAATTATTAATATTGAAAAGCAATTTTGATTTCATTATGGTTTCCTCATGATTAGGGGAATCATTGAAAGTAAACTATGAGAGGTGGTTTTTCCTAGGGATTTGGCTCACTCTTTTTGTAGGGTTGTGGATAAATCATGAAAAATATGAAATCTAAATTTTAGATGGAGTTTCATGTGTTTTTATAGTTGGAAAAACTATATTCCAACAACGTATAAGGCGTGAAGATGTAGGCCTTTAGGGTTTCATGGTTGGAACAAGGACTTCTAAACAATGTGCTCAAAATGTGTTAGGTTTTTGTATTAATATTGATCAAACAAAATATTGCTTCATAACATAAAAAACATTTCGACAACTCTATGACAATAATAATTTTCATATAAAGTATGAAGTTATTGTTTTAACCTTTTGAGTTTTAACTACCCCCATCATTCTTCCCATATATACTCATATTGACCTACATTTCCTCTCACCTTATCCCTCAACACCCTTTTGAATCGGGTGGATTTTAAAGAGATTAATTAGTGACTTGAGGAGATTTTAATCTTCCCCATCCTTCATTCCTACATCCCCTTATTAGTAGAAAAATTTTTAATCTCCATGTTAGGGTTCCATTGATAATTAAATTATATCATAATTAAATCATTAAAATATGTTGGTGATTTTTCACTACATGGATATAGGATTTTCCTAGAGATTTTACATACGTTTTTTCCCACATTTTCATTAAAATTTTGTTACAGCATGAAACACTCATGGGTTTTTACATAATTGTATAGAATTGATAGGTGAATCTTTTAAGATTGTTAGGAATTTTTCTCTAAATAGAGTTGGGCGTTTTTCATGAATATTTCTGGTGTGGTTAAATGAGTTTTTTAGGAGCATATATTTCATGGTAAGTTTTTCATTATTTTTTCCTATTTAAATTAATTAGAAATTAATTATAAATGGTTATATTATATTTTATAGTAAATTTAATAATATAATTTGGATTAATATAATTAATCATGTTGATAGGATATTTTCTACTGTCCTTGGATGAGTTTGAGTAAGAGCTATCATGTTATTTTTAAAGGATGACCTTGAATGAGGATTGTGGTCTTCGAACATTTCCCTAGAATTTATTATCATTTATTAGGTGGAATTTGATACATTATCTTACAAAAACTAAGATATTTAACTTACATATAAATTTATATTTTAATATGTATTAATTAAAATCAATAATGTGTCATGTTCTATGATGAGACCATTATTAGTAGTTAATGAATCTTCCACTAACTCCCTGAGAAAAATATCATAATTGTTTTATATCTCAAATAGGGGTCCTAGAGGGGTACAGATAAAAGGGATAAAACACAGTACCCTTGGTGTGGATTACCTTATTCACCTTCTTATATATGAACACATTAGACCCGAAATTGTCAGCATTTCCATTCCATTATAGTTTTTAAATACCATATTCCCATGGTCTAGATGACTAGAGAGTCAGTAAAATTTTCATCCCCTAATCTAACATGAGTAATTTTGTTGGAATCCCTTAGGTAGATATATGATATGATTGTTTAGATGACCAAAATAGGGTGGATTTGTAGGAGAGATGGGAGTTACGTAAACATCTAGCATAACATTACCTATGAGGCTAGTAGAGTCGTGATATGATTAATATATTGGGAAGGGATAGTTTCAATAAAAATAATTGGTTTTTCCTAGTAGTTGTGCTTGATATTGATGAGTCCATGTAGGGTTTCATGGTTACAATGAATCACAAGGGACCTCTACCCGTTATCCAACCTTTCATTGACCCTATAGATATATAGTACAAGAGGGACTGAATTATGAATTTATTGTGGAAATATATTACCGCAGAGTTTATGGAGAAAATCTAGGATCTTTTTTTTTGAGATTTATACTTGTGAAATTCTTGATAGGTTCGATGTGTAGTTATTCATTATAGTTATTGATGTTAATAATTTGAGATATTAACTATAGAGATTATAGTCTACAATAATAAATGATATGTTATAGGAGATACATAAGGTTTTATTAGGATATGATGGATGGACATGATGGTATGAGATGCCTAGGATGAATAGTATCTAAAGTAAAACTGATGATATATAAGATGAATTAGAATCCTAAGATCAATTAATTACAACATAATGACATATGATATTCCTATGATTCTTAAAATCTATTTGTATCTCATTATGTCATATTGGATGCTTAGGAATCCTGAGATCTAGAGTAATGTCTGTTGATATTTTATGAGACTCTAAAGATAAATTGGATCTTGTCGTGATTCAAAATACATAATGAGAATCCTTGTGTTTCTAGGATCTGAATATTATACCAAATAAAATATAAAAATTTCATGGTGTTGGAATTACAGTGAGTAGATCATGAGTGTATTTTGATGAAGATGATGATTAGATATCATATCTTCTCAGGTATCTCTTATAGAGGCACAATTTTAAATAAGTATTTTCATAGTGTTTTTTTTCTACTGTTGTATGATTTCTTATTTACCATTGGAGATGGATTACTAATAGGGTTTCTAAAATAGTGCATAAAAAATAGTGATTCTATAATCTTGAATCTAAATTTGTGTCCATTCCTATAAGTTATTTTACTATAGTAGTGGAAAGGGTGTTCATCCTTCAATAGTGAGATATCCTATTGCATTGCAGCATTCAGAGTTGATGGTCTTCATGATTTGTATGGAACTATGGAATAGAATTGTGTTTTAAATTTAATGTTATATTTTTTTAATTTTATTGGAATATGTAATATTTTTCTTGTTTTTGGTAGTGAAGGTTCTCAATAACATAGTAAATTGCCTTATTAAAAAGAAAATATTATAATTAAGAAGAGGTAATAAATGAGATGGAAAATTGGGACACACTAATACCAAATGATATGTATATATATGAGATGATCTGACTGAGACACTCATCCCACCCAGTTAATTCATATATTAATATTGGTATAAGATATTTGAGTTTTCCCAACCATTGGCATGATATGACTTATTCTATGAGACTTCTACTGCTATTCAATATAGGTAAGGACAATTGATTATGTCACCTTAGAACATTATGATCTATAGTATTATTAATTTTTTGTTCTATTATCTATTTTTTTGATTACATCACATATTTAATAAAATTATTTTTTATATAATGATGGTACTGCATTGGATGTGACCTACTATGTTGTACTCACATACGGATTGGTTGACCATGAATCCCAGGTAATCTTATAAACATCATTATTTGAAGATTTTTGGGTGGATACATAGTGTTTCATGAGTGAGTGGGATATTTTAGATAGATTTAGAGATGAGAGGAGTTGATTATTATATATTTTAATATGATCTATTTTTTATTTTGTTTCATTTTGTCTATATTTTATATTTGATCACCCCATTGGGAGATCATTTCATAATGTATACTTATACGATTTTGAATTTAAAATGATATAGAATGTTTTTTGTAAATTTTTTTATGTACTCTAATTATTTTGGTTAGATTATGATAGAGTTTTTTTAAAAATCTCCACTATGATATGAGGATAAATTATCCATATGGTATTACTATGGACTCCAACTATATGTTGGTGTCTGTGGTTATGTGGGCAGGGTCTCTAGAGGTCTTATAGAACCTAGATCAGTTTACTAGAGAGTAAGACAAGTTGGTGCAATATTGAGTGGTATCATTACATTTAATTCTATCTTAAAATTAAGGACAAATGTATATTTTATAGGTACATGAGACTAAAATTTATACCATGGGACTCATATCACAGTTAGTCGAGTGGTGACTAGGTCGTTTTAGAGTGTAAACCCATTAGGGTTTTTAATGGGTAAGGGGAGGTGTGTGGGACGAGGATAAACAAAATCAATGAAATTATTATTGTATTTATCACTCAAGGATTCAATTATAATTAAATAAGGGATAAATAGTTTTATTGGGTTTCCAAGATACAAGATTGTGGATCATATTGAGGGAAATTAATATAATATCGAAATCCATTCTGGTCAGTACTCAAGGAGTACTTTGGTAAAATTCATATAGCAGAGATCACATGATTATCCCAAGAGGGTGAGAGAATTATTGTAGTTATAATATTTTGAATGTCGGGGATGATGTTCCCATTGTGATATGAATTAATTTTGATTGATGTATTTCAATAATTCTAAGGATTGTGCAAGATGGCTACATCCAGTTAGTATGTGTGGTAATGGATGAGTTGTGGTTCTGGGAAATATATGATTTATTTCATTGAGGGATTATAATGATTATATTATAGGGGAGAGAATACTATTTATAATAGATTTATACCACCCCATTTGTGTTGTTTTGTTTGTACGATGAGACTTTTCAATGGTAAAAAAGGATGGCACCATAACGCACGTGTGCATGAATATTTGATTTTTTTAATTTACAATTGTGAATTCTAGATTCAGAATTTGGAAGACATGTTTGATGTTGTCTGTATTGATATTTGGATTATTATGGATCTGGGTATGATCCGAGAATGAGACATATCAAATATTTGACGTTGATTAGGGTGGAATAATGGTGAATGATTTCGTTGTCCATGGATCCAACCATGAATTTACATCAACTTCTAGGCACATACTTTGGTTTGGGTTTTTAGATATTCTTAGTATGACTATAAGGGTTTAGTCATGGTGAGTAGATGATATAACATAGAATTATTGGTCATGTCTGATTGATTTTTGAAAATTATTATTCAAAGGAGGTCTCATATATTGTTTTGTGCAAAATTTTATGATATTTTATAGAAAAATATAATGTGCATCATTGACCCCCTAGGAATGAGTTTCAATAGTTGATTTCAATGGTTGTGAGAACAATAAGATATAGGACATGTTGAAGGTACACACTCATATTAATTTAGTCCAATATATTGTTTTTTGGTTAATGAAATTATTCCAAGGTGTATGAAGGGACACATGGGTGTTACAAGGGTTTGGGACATAAATAGAAGAAAAACTGGGTCAAATTGAGCAAGGTTCACGGTTAGTGCACGTTTAATTAAACAGAGGAATCGTGCTAGGAAAATATTGTTTAATTAGATAGTGGCATATCATGTGGTTGAATCATAGTTTGTAAACCATGTGGAGTGTCCTAGGTGACCATGTAGAATCACCTTACTTTGATAGTGGCATGCGCACAGTTTTGGCAAGGGTTGGAAAACCATGCATGTAAACTATACGAGCAAGTAAATTTTAGAGAACTTATTTTTTTCCCATTATGAGATTTCAAGATCCCTATTTGATTTCTCAACAAATTCTTTATTTTGGATCCATAGAGAGGTCCCATATTGACCCATAATTCTAAGGGGTTGATCTTTTTAATTTTTAATCCAATTGGAGTGACATTGGTTGTGGATCAAAGACATGGGTAAGTCAATTGCATCCCTTGCATCTCTTTTACAGATAAGGGTTTGTAGTTTCTCCCTTATTCTTATGGTGCTAAAAAAAACCTCTTTTCTAGAGGAACATAGGTTAGGGATTTGAAGGTTGTTTTGATATGGAACCAAGGATATTATTAAGAGTACAATCACTATGGGATTTGATGTAGGTGGACTATAAGTAATATCTCATAGTATTGTTATAGGTTTCTACATGTGTATTGAGATATTGATTTCCTCATGTTGTGCATTTGTTACCTTGAGTAATATTAGCTAAAATGATTAGATAAATAATTAATTAGACACATTATCATCCCAATATGATTCCTTGAGGATGGTTATATTGATTTATAACCACCCATGGGGTGCTACGATATTCATAAACCTAGAAATTGGTAAGGTTAACTATATATGACTAGAGATAATGTAGAGACCATATTGAACATATTGAATATGTCTATTAAAATTAAAAATGGAGTAGTGATAGTTGTCCCTATGGTTTGATACTTGAAAAAGGGGAGGATTGGCCTGACCCAAAAATGTGGAAAATGGGTTAGATGGGATTATGTCAAATACTTAATACATTTTATTTCAAATGACTATGAGGATTAGAAAAAAATGAAATGGTAATCTTGTAAATGGGTAATGGAATGAAAGAATGGAAAATATGTTAAATGGATTTTAATAAGGAAACTGAAGAATATGTTGAATGGGTTAGGGCATGAGAATTGTGTGCTATACCTAATGGGTTGAATATAATAATGTGTTTGTGCTTTTTGAAATATGAATTGTAATTTAAATCCAAATGTGGGAAAATTATTGTGTAATGATAAATGGGATATGTGGGGTAATGTATGGTAATTTTGGAATATTGCCTAATGTATGGGAATTTTTTAAAATACATAATGGGTTATTTCATGAAAATGAGTATTAGGCTAAAATCATATATAATGAAATAGGAAAAATCAGTTAATGTGTTATGGATAATATTAATTTCCATGTTGATTATAATGGGAAATGACTGATATTTTTGATGGTTTATTTTGTTGTCACATAGTATATTTGTTGGGGGTTAGGAACTAAGACTTCTACAATGGGTTGGGTTTGGACCGATGCTCTAACCCCACCTTAAAATGTGTGGTTAATGAATATGTAAGCATGTTAACATGGATTGAGGTGTGGGATAAAGGACTGTGGATCCTCCCATGAGTTGAGTTGGACTGGTGATCTAACTCTACCAACAATGGACATGTTTGAGAAGGGGATTAATCTATATTACACTAACTATTGCATTCAACCAGGACCAATGCTTCTAGGTGTGGACATGTTGATGTTTTATTGTATTATCCCATGTGATATAGGAACTTCACATATTAGCTTATGCAGAATGATAAATTTATTGATCATTTTTTAGAATGATGTAAATTCTTATCCCAAGGATTATATGTTCATGGTTTACTAAGTGATGAAGAAGATGCAAATGGGAAATTATTCTAAGTTTAGTAATAGTAAAAGTAATGTTTGTTAGATAATGGGAACCAAACTATCTTTTATATACTTTTCATTTTTTGAATCCTTGCATGAAATATCTTTTTAATATTGTAATTTTGTAGACACATTTGGTCGCAGCCTACTATGTTGTACTCATACACAGCTCGGGCTGCCCTTGGGTATCCAAGTAGATTTAATTCTTGTAGGTTAGGATAATAGTAAAGACCCGAGATTAAGAGTAGTGTGTCGAGCTTGAGAGATACATGGATGAGGTTCAGGGCTTGGAGTCATGGATATTTTGGGGACTCTACTATTGTATTTATTTTGGGATATTTCCCTTAGGACTATAGTATGACATGAAATAGTTACTATCGGTTGTGTTTTGTACATAGTTTTAGGAGATGGTTATTTATGAATGTTAATTAGTTATTCAATGTTGTTTACCATATTATATTTATTTTCTTTTATGGATTGCACAAGTAAAGATTGCACAATCTCCCAACGTAGATTCTAGAACCTCTCTATTATTTAGAAACCTATGGTGTACATGGAGGTGCACTTGAGGTCATGTGGCGGCCCGGCTCGTGGAACCAGTTTAGTGGATCTTAGTTTAAGGATTTTACAATGTGTTATCAGAGAAGTTATTTTTTGGAGTATTGTTATGTGGTATGGTAGACCAGAGGTTTGCATGTGTCGAGCCATGTCAATGAGCCTATGCTTGGGTGCAGCTAACCCATGTAAAAGGGAAAATAAAAGTCACTTGGGGTGGGAATTGTTGTTCTTGAGGTGTGTTGTTACAGTTGAATGATATTTCACCATTGGGTGATGCACATGTTGTGTGATGGGACTGATTTATGATATTTTTATCATTGTTGGAATTTAATGAGGTAGGTCATTCATGCATAATTTTAGGCACCTGAGGATATATTTTGAAGGAATAAGTATAGGAACACACGGGATGGGTCTGTGGGGTTTAGAGAGTGGAATAGATTTTACATCCTTGAAAAATTTGAAGAAAATGGAATATAATAATTGTAATGCTTATGGGTAAATAAAAAGAATGTAATATAATAGTTAAAGATTAGTTTGTATAAATAAATATTATGACCTAGTGATAATTTTGGGTAGTAATAAATTGGAAAGGAATAATGGTTTCTAAAAGAAAATAATTCATAGTGACAGAAAAATGGATAATGAATTTTCCCAAATAAATGGTTTAAAATCAATTAAATTAATATTGTAATAAGTTTAAAAATTTGGAATGTTTCTAGGAGAAAATATTGGTGTGTTGAAAGAAGAAACAGTTTAAAATGGTGTTTGGTTAACAACTTGTGATTAAGTAATTTGGTTTACCCCATGTAGACCATGAACCGTGGTAGGGATATTAAAGGGTAGTGTTCTATGTGGGATGATAACAGTGTGGGTAGTGTAGGTGGTGTGGGGTTTTTTTAAAGCATATGTTATAATATTTTTTTCCATTTGTGGTTTAAATCCTATCAATCATTCATTTTGGTGTTTTTTGAGGAAATATTTTGAGATTCTGGTCATAAATAATGTTGGGATTTTTGAATATTGGGTGAATAAAAATTTTAAGATGTGAATGGTTGAGTTTTAAAAAAATGGTGATGTTAATTATAAGAGGATGTGTAATGATGATTTTTTGAGGGAAATGGGTAGTGGTTATTCCTTATGTTTATGATTTGACATGTGTAGGGGTGTTTTGGGTTAGTGAGAGTTCATAAGTTTGAGACCTTGTATTTGGGTTGTAAGAACTATTTTATTATGATATGGCATATGATATGTGTTAATAGAACCCTCAGTAGGGATGAGGCCTTTCATTCGTGAGGAATTATTCAGTAATGTTTTTTATAGAAACAATCATAGTTCACGATTGTATGGAATATATGATAGTCTTTAAGAATGATGCATGGGTTTTGGGGGCATTGTGACTAGGGACCCTAGAGAGAAGTGTTCTGGATCCTAGTGAGGGTGTTTGGACTATAGTGTTGGAGTATATTTATGATTACCATTGTTTTAGAACGTGGAGGGAATGGTTACTTGTTGTGCTGGGCATAATGTGTATCATAATGGGGGTGGGAATTCCATTCATGAATGTTCATTTTTTGTATCATAAGGTGTGTGGTTTTGGAATAGGACCAATGATTTTTCAATGTTGTCACTCTAGTTTAGGGTGTTTGTATCATTCCACAATATAGGTAACCTATTATAGAGGTTAGATGTGGTTCATTATGCTTTTGGGAGTGTATTTCATAGGGGATATATAGAACATTGTTTTCGGGACAACAAGGGTATTACCTAGTGCAGGTTTAGACTAGAGGGACACATATACTATTAATTATTTGTGATGCGACTCAAGTTGTTGTTATGAATTTCCATCTTTGGGAAAATTAATGGATACATGTTATGAGGCACTCCCAGTGATCTGGGTGCCTTGGAATAGGATGAACATGAGATTATTCAGAGGATGAACCCATAGATAATGAGTACCATCAGGTTTTTGTAGGTGGTATAGTTGTGATTTAGTTTTATCACAAGGGAACCTGAGTTCTTATAGTAGGTAGTTAGGTTTTTTTGATGGGTTGAATTGTATGTATGCATGAACCAAATTCTTGGATAAATAATAATATAGGAAATTATATTGTTCTTGATATGATAGAAAAATGTGACTGAAGTGTGGATAGATGTTTTTGAGAAAGTTACAATCGATGCGAGGATTGTCACATGGTTGGGATTATTTGTGTGAATGTGTTTGTTGGTAAACATGAAATATACTATGAAAAGTTCATGGATGCTTTATGGGAACTAAATTAGATTTAATAGTGGTCGCAATAAAGACCAAAACATGAGGGATTACATAAGGAATAGATGTGGGTATGCACTGGTAAGAGCAGATCTCAATCAGGATAAGTGTATTTTGATTTTTGTGAAACAAAAGAGGGAAGAATGGGTATGTGAAAGAATATTGACTTTTATGGGTGTGATAGACCATTTTGTTAGGTGGATGCCCATCATGGTCATATCAGATGATCTTGAGGGTTATGTTAGTATTCGTTCCATAGGAAACATTGTTTTACAACATCTTGGTAGAAGGCCAATGATCAGTGGTGATTCTTGGTTGAAAATCATTCCTGAGCGATGGTGGTTATCAACTGATGAGAGTTAAGCATAAGGGGAGCCTAAGATCCTCATTATTTCATGTTTTCTAGTAGTTGTAGGTTACATATGTAATGGATGAGTTGGTGGTAGTGTTCTTTGACAACTTCTTAGTATACCTCGTCTACTTATGATCATTCCTGTCATCTTAACATCATCCTGGTTAGGTTGAGAAGATAGGTCCTTACTCTATGAGACATTAAGGTATTTTCGATGGATGAGGACATAATGGAATTTATGATCCTGGTGGTAGTATATGTGGATATATATAATGGTATGTACATTCTCGATGGTTTTGGGTGAGGTCCATAGGATGGATCAGGTGTCTACAAATGTTGTGGGTGCCATTCATGGAAGCCAGGAATGGGCACTGGGTGACATTCATTTTCACATTATGGGAAAAGCTACACATACATGCCTATGTTTTGGGTTTCAAATTATGATCAAGTATAATACATGGTTTTTTTAATTCCACATAGAAATCAATTGTAACAACACTATAAGGTGGGGAGTGATAATCCAGTCTTTGATGTGGAAATGAGAACAGTGAGTTGATATAATGGAACTAGGATTCCAATGAGAAACATACTAGGTGAACCAAGGGATGCTATGAGGAGGGCCAGCGGGATTATAATATGGGTTTTGATTGATCCAAGTGGTGTCCTTGGGATTAGGGTAGTTTCAATTGAATTTTTTATGCCTATGTTAATCCATTAAAAAGGGTGGAAAGACGTGACAATGGTTTGTGGAAAGAGGTGTTGTGTTCTATAACTACAATAATGATCGAGAATATACATGGTTATATTTCATTGGGTTTTCTAGGATAGGCTTGTCAGGTGTGGTCGACATGATATGGTAAATAGGAATGGGTGTGGTGAGAGTGACCCACCTATGGTTTGATGTTGTAGAGGTAAGTGCTATTTGGAAATGAAGTCATAATTTAGTGTGGTAAGGTTGATATTATTCCTCAAATTTATGGAGTCGTAATGTTATATTATACAATTTAAAAGACAAGAATATATTCCAATATAGGGTGAATTACATATATATGCTCATCCATAGTGGGTGGGGAACATGTTAGGTATGTTTTGAAAGTTTAGTTGAAATTGTTGTGGTCTTACATCGAATGTGGGTGTTTCAAATAATGAATTATGATGGGTATAACCATAATGGGATATCAGTTGGTTGATTATGTAATTATAGTTTTGGATTGGATATATTTTGTGTTTTTTGGGTGATATTGGGCTTTGTTCGCCGTTAGGGTTTTGGAAATAGAGTAATATAGCTTGAAGGAATCTGGTTCATGAGTTGCATAGAGGGTATGACTAATGGGATGTTGATGAGTTCATCTATGATGGTATGGCCCTATGTGAAAATTTCCTATATACTGTGAATTAGATTGTGTTTCCTAGTATTCTCCTTGGACTCATATTGGTTGAGGTATCTTTAATATTGACACGTCCTTTGAGGAGTATCCAATTCATGTGGTGGATTGTAGTGAGAATGCCTTGTGGGTAACTATCATTCTTGAGTTCAGGTTTCATAGAGTCATGGTAATGTAATGAATGATTCATGGGAAAGTAAAATGATTATCAGACATAATGGCTTGATGTCAATGTTTGGGAAGCCCAATAATGCCTGAGAATATAGTTTGAGGATGAACCATTATTTGGTGGGGAGGTTGTAAGATCCCATAATCCATGTAGGTAAAACATTGAATAAATTTTGGTTTTGATATACTTTTTTGGTTAATGAAATGGGTCTAGGGTGTATGAGGTGCCTCAAGGGATTTCTGGGGGTTTGGGAAACAAAAGGAAGGAAAAATCGGGACAAAATGCGTAAGGAACACGGTTGGCGCATTGTTATGTAAAACGCGAGACCTTCCCAAGAAAATCATCCAGACTAAGATAGTGTCATATCTCATAGTTGGAGAATAGTTTTTAAACTATGTGGAGCTTCCCAGGTAATCATGAAACCTCACCTTCCTTAGACAGAGGCTTGCATATTGTTTGTGTAACACCCCAAATTTTTTTGAATTATTATTTTTTGAAATAATTTACCTTTTTGATACTTTTCATTTCACATGACACTTGAAATAGTTATATATATATATATACATATACTGAAAAAATAAGTAAAAAATTTCATTCACACAACAACAACATGTATTATGCAACATGAAACACTTAATTAGGTTGTTCTACATGCACCACTGACTTGGCATGCATTATACACAACACCGACTTGGTGTACGTTATATGCAACATTGTGTTTCTAGGAAAAAACTTTTTTTATAATTAATTAAAGGAGATAATTATAACGTAGTCACTAAACCTAGTAATATGAATAGTAGTAACTAATTTTCAAATATTCTTATAATGGTTTTATATAAATTAACCATATTGTTAATGAAATATATAATTGTTTTGGTAAAGTCATTATATATTTAAAAATACTACTAATTCAAATGAATTTTATTTCACGTCCTTCAATGAAGAAAAAATTAATTCTAGACACATATATAAATTCAATTTGATAAAATAATCCTCATTTTTTAATTTATATTTCCAAAATTAGCTTTAGGTGACTTTTTGTTATTTCTCTAAGAAACACAACTATTTGATAAATATGAAAAAATACTGCATTTTGTTAAAAACTCCCATTTTGATTAAATATTTTTTAATGTTAAATTATACTTTAGATTTGTTTTAAGTTCTAATTTGATAAATTATAAATATATTAATAAAACTTCGGACATTATAATAAATTTAACTATAAATTGATTATAAAAAGAAAAAAAAATTTTGAACATTTTTCTACGTTACAACTAGTTATTTTTCCCCGTTAAAGAGAATAGAATTTATCCTAATTTTCTCAATTATGTGAATTTAATTTAGAAAAATTTATATACACCATTTAAATTAATAGAATATTTAGAGTCTAACTAGATCATATTAATTATTGACGAAAAGTAATAGTAAAAGTGATTAAAATAAATCACAATGATTAAGGACAAATTAAGAATAATTAGGGAATAAACCTTAATTATAGGGGCCCAAATTACATATAACTGTGTACAATACCCATTAAATGTCAATGTTTTGGATATAAACACTCCATTATAGATTTTTGGTGGTTTGGTATGTATTTTTTCGAAAAATAACATGCATACACCTAACTTGTTATCAAAAACTCTAAGTGAGTCGTTTTCCTTCCCTATAAATGGTCACTACCTCAACACTTCTCCAAACCATTAAAAAAATTAGGTTCCTCAAATATCTGCCAAAAATACTTCTCCAAATTCCTCTATTCCTCCTAGAATTTCCTCCTTTGAATGAAATAATTCTTAGGAAGCTTTTGGAAGAAAAAATTGAGTTACCTAACTAAGAGTTAACATATTCTCTCAATATCCTTTATTTTTTTATTCTCCACCCCTACAATATCTTTATTCACTGATTTTATAACAACAAAAATATATCCAATATTCTGGTATGATTTTATTCTATGTTTTTGACCTAGACTTATACACATGCCCGAAATAAGAGGTTATACAAGAGGGCATTTCAATCCCAAATAAAGTATAAAAGTGACCAACCCAAGCCTAACATGTTACAAAGGCCTTGGATGGACTACTTGACATTGGGGTTTTATTTTCTTTTTCCTTGGAATTAATTCCATTTTTTATTCATATGAAACTATTTAATTGATTAAGGTCATTATTTCATTAGGAATCATATCTTATGAACATCCAAACCTTATTATGATCTCTAATATGAATGGTAAGTTCCAAAAATGTTATCACAAAGTTTCATACCCTTTACATCATGTGATTCTTACACATATCCTTTATTTACCCATACTAATCATATGAGATAACACATTTATTGTTTTTACCCTCTCTATGTTATGAGGAAATGTTTTTTTTCTAGATATAATAAAGGTTGAGATATTTATGGGATATGTTAAAGATATTTTACCAGGATATGAGATTTTATTTTTATTTTTCCAAATACACTAACTAATGTGGTCATTAGGCTTTCATTTTTGTAATGCATTTAATATTCCTCTAAAATTATTTAATATCCATGTACATTAAGCATGGTCTCAATAGTTGGTATTAAAGTAATGGTTTAGTCAACATTTGAAAAATATGATGAGAAAAGATTAGTGATATCTCTATGTTTATTTTTAAGGATATGTATAGGGATGTCTTTGAGAATATGTATAAGGATGAGTTAACATTTTTGGAATATTTAAATTAATTTTGGTAAAGGATTGAGTGAGTGGGTTCCTTGAAATAAATCCATACCTTGATACTATAAATGGATGTGGATCTGGAATATATGTAAATTGGGATAACACATACAAAAAGACATTTCGAGCATTACGTAGGGTAATATGGTATACGAAAATGGGACTTGTTGTACACCTGGTTTGACACTTCCTAGGGATATGCTTTGGAAATTCATAAACTATTAATGAACTATAATGAAGTATTTAATTATATGTTGTCTATGAATGAGATATGATGAACATAAAGTGTTACAGATTAAGGAAGATTTCATGATTTAGAAATACTATAAATAACTATTTTTATGACAATGTAGTTTTCTTATATGATAAGTAATGCTCACACTATGCTTCCTGTTCTAGTAATTGGTGGGAACTAGAAGAAACTGGATTAATGTTGAATGTGATGGGTGATTTACTGATGAGACGTCAAGTGGGGTGATCATAAGAATGAATGATGTTGTGATCATGCCAAATCAGTTTTCATATAACATGATTAACAATCTGTACCTTAACCAAAACTTGGACTGACCAAGGAAGGAAAAAAAGAAGTTTACTAAGAGTTTTGGTAATGGAGACCACATGGGAAAGAATATTAATTATCATTTGTATCAAGAATCTGAAAAGAATCATATTAATTAATGTCTTAGAAGAATAAGAATATTTTTTATTGTGGAAAATAAGTACACAATGAAACTGACTGCAAGGAAAGGAAAAATGGTTTGGTTATCAAAATGGATGAAAATATTATCCTCCCTAAGTCATCATCGAAGGTTAAGTGTTTTACGTGTGTAATAAATGGTCATTACGAAACTCAATATCCCAAGTGGAAATCTCATAAAAGAATTTGAAATGTGGTATGAGTATTGGTTATAATTCTATATATAATGCAACAACAAATTGCATGTGAATGTTATTTGAAGTTATTCCATTATTTTTTACATTAGACATAAGAAGCATGATTATATTTTGGTCGAGTAAACACAATACATGATTGATATTTATTACTCTAGGAAAGAGATAATAAGGAATAAGTTGATAAATCTTGAATAAAGGTTTAATAATAATGATATATTAATTAAGTGTTTATGTTTTTTAATTCAAGGATTATGTTATATGATTCATGAAATATAAAAGTATCTCTATTGTATGTTTTTACTAAGGATTGAAAAGGCTATTTTAAACGGTTATGAATACATATAAATGATATTTCAAGGAATTTTGATATTTGGATTAAGGGAAGGTAACCATTAAATAATGTCAGATGTTGATATAATTATGTTTGGATAATGATATGTTGTATATGACTTAGTAAATTGGATTGTACAGACTACCCCAGAACTGATTATTGACAAAGTGTTCAATGTTACCGATGATACAGTTTAAAAATTCATGTATTTAATAATATGTATTGTAACTATTGGCCTAGAAAAGAATTCATGTTTTCCATAAGGATTTATGGTTATTAATTTGATTAACATGTTATAAGAAAATATATAATGATTTTATTCACATGTTTGGAGTGTGACTACTAGTAGTAACATTATGATTCATGGGGGATCAATGTTATGATAATTTAGTAACAATATTATTAATGTTTTATAATTTAATATTTTGTAAGGTTTAAATGGTTAACCAATAATAGAAATATTAAGTTAAACATATAAGGAAGTTTGTAAGATTAAAGTGATACTCATCATATGAAGAGTTACACATAACATGGGATAAATTTTATGATGAGATGTTATGGGAAGGTAGATGGAATGAATTATCATTCCATTAATGGATCTTGTGATATGTTGGTTCTTATGGAATAAAAAAATCACCATAATACAATTTAATAAGTGATGAAGTGGGAATTGTTCTATGAAAAACCATGTGGTTAGATTTTACATGTGAAAAGGAAACATAATCAAGTAAGTATGCTTCATTATGTTACTAGATCCTAAACTAGTTCCTTGAATCTTTGAAAATGATATTGAAAAAGATTTATTCTTTCACATTTATTTATGATAAACCATATGGTCCCTTAGATCATTGAAAATTTATGGCTTTTAGATTACCCAATTCTACAGATCAATGTTTTCTATGAATCTACCTTATAACATTATTATTATATTTTTCTTCCATATCCATAATTTTACATCCCATATATATTCTCCTGTGTAGAAACATTGTTATATGATACTTTGGTTAACCACTTGGTTTGAAACATTACTTTTTTAATTGAGGTTTTAGTATTAATTTTTATGATATGGGTTTCTATAAAAATTAAATTTCATGTGTAAAAAAATTGATAACCCCAGAGAATTTCAAGGTGGATATTCATTTTAATGGATATATAATGTAACACCATAAGATTTTGGGAAACTTTTTTCTAATTAATTTATCTTTTAGATATTTTTCATTTCACTTGACACTAAAAATAGAGATATATATATATATATATATATTAAAACATAATGTTAAAAATTCATCTCACATGACACTAAAATGAATTGTGCTTCATGATACACTAACGTAGATTTCACTACATGAAACACTAATTTGGAATGAATTACATGCATCACCGACATGGGTTATGTTACACTCAACACTGAGTTTATACGAAATGAATTTTCTATTATAATTATTTAAATGATAAAATCATAACCTAGATATTAAATTTAGTAATATTAATAGAAATCATTACTTTTAAAATATTTTTATAATGGCATTATATAAATTTATCATATTTATAATGAAACATATAATTTTTTTGTAATATATATTTTTTGATTAAAAATACTACTTTCTTAAATCTATAAATACAATTTAGGTAATTGTAACTCTCTGACCCCAGTTACCCAGAGTCGGTGCATTATTTTAATACATTGGCATGATTACAAGGAATCATGTCCCGAAGGACCGATCAGTTTAGCAGTCTTGGAAAATAAATTACATACATGAATGTTACATTAAAATTCATAAAAAAAAACATAAATAATCCTTTATGAATTCCATTATTCCCTTGTCTTAGCCCAGAATATCAATCACAATACACTTCTTGATATCTTGGGAAAAATAAAACATAGAAAGGAGTGAGCTCAAACGCTCAGTAAGGGTAAGCACTACAACAAAAACTTTCATAAATAAGCCTAAAAATTTAAGGCAATGCATAACTAAAACAAATGCCTTTTAAACTTGAACTTCAGCATAATATGGCAAAAATAAAATGAAATAATTCCATTTAATTATTCACCCCGATATTCTACTAGTCGAATAATCACATGCAATATCACTAACCACTTTTATAATGATGGAATTCATAATACCAGACTATCATAACCACATAGCCAAGGCCTCGTGCCATGACTACAAATAAGATTTTGTCAAGGCCTCATGCCAAGACACTACATTGCCTCATGAGACCTACTGATGCATCGAGGAGCTATAACGGGCTCCACCCATCACATTATAAGTCCAATGCATTCCTCATATAAACAGGTTTAATCATAACATAAACATTCATATTAAAACTAGGATACGAAATGTGAATACACTATCCATAAACCATGAATGGTATAAAAATAACACATACACAGTCAAACATATCACAGAACCTTCAACACAATTTGTAATATTTGTATCATGATAAATCAACTTCAAAACAAGTTTGAAATATATTAAAGAATTTTGACAGAGATGAAATGGATTTGTAAAACTCTTTGAGGGAAATAACACTTTTCATGAAAACATTTAAAATTCACACAATTTAGAATGGAATTCATTTAAAAATATTTTTGAATAAAAGGGTCACATACCACTTTAAGACTTATTAAAGGAATTAACATTTTAAAAATATTCATGTCCATACAAATAAATCCTTAAAAACCATTTTGAAGACATGGACATTAAAGATAAAGATTTAGAAGAATAGATATTTTAATCATATGAAATTATGTTTTAGTAAAAAGTCCCTAAAGAGAATTCCTTTGAAAAATCATTCATAAAACATGGAAATGGATAATTAATATGTCCTAGTAGATAAATAGGTAAAAACAACCATGAATAATAATGATATTGTGAAATTAACCCTTACCAATTTGGTAACTTACGGAACACACACCCCATGAAAGAGGTATCATAAAATTAATATGTAAATACAAATAAATTAAAGTGTATTACACAATGGATACAATTATAGGCATTAAATACACCACACAAATGGTATTAGTGGCAATATGGAATGAATCTCATGGGTATAAGGAGTGAGATGAAAACCCCTTACCTTGTACTTTTCCTTGGTTGGGGGTTGGTTAACCTCTTCTTCTTTAGGTTCTTCATTTTGATTTGATCAAAAGATCTCCATAGGTTGGCTTTCGGACTAAAGGAAGGCCTATAGGATGAAGTTAGGGATGTTGAGAGAGTATTTGGGCAGGGTTTGGCTGATCAAAAAGGCTTTGATGGTGTTAATTAATGAGAAGGGGGAGTGCCCTTTTATAGGAGGGGTGAGGGGATCCTTTGGAAAAGCTAGAAATATTATTTTATAATAAATTCATATTCGGTTTCTAATGTCTCAAAAGTGGATTATTTAAAAGTTATGGTAGGGATAGGTCTAAAACCACTCAACCAATAAGATTTAGACAGTTTTGGGTTACTATATTAAAATTATCTTTAAGAATTGACTCTTAGTTAATTAGTTTCACTTTTACAATTTCTCTTTGTATTTTTATATTATATGGTTAATAAACATACTATATACATCCAAGAGACCCCCAAATGGCCCATTAATGATACACCTATCATGATATAAGTCTCTTGGCCTAACCTTATATTTTTAGAAATTTAATATCAATTAATAATAAAATATTTTTTAAAAAACTCTTTTATGTCAATTTTGAAACTATTCAATAATTGATTTTTTTAAAACTCATATCATAATGATTACTTCAAAAAAAAGTTACATAAATCAATAATAACATGTCATATTAACCTGTAAAATTATTTTTATTTATAAAAAGTTTAAAATTACAGTTATTTGGGTATTTATAATATCAATTATACTAATTTTTCATTAATTAGGTAATTACTGCATCACTATTTTTTCATATATAACATAAATTATTTAATGTATAAAAATTATAAATAAACTACCATTATGTAGGAAATATTTTTATATTTTTATTTAATATTTTTAGTCTAAAATTTAACATATATAACCCTATGTAAATTTTTTTTTCTAAATGTTATATGCTTATGTCATTTTTGTATTTATTTTAACTTAATTAAAATAAAGTGTACCTATCACCGACATGTGGCTCCATGGGGTCCCAAAATCGACCCAAAGAAGACCATGG
Organism: Viscum album; assembly: GCA_963277665.1. Classification (NCBI taxonomy): domain Eukaryota; kingdom Viridiplantae; phylum Streptophyta; class Magnoliopsida; order Santalales; family Viscaceae; genus Viscum; species Viscum album. The sequence continues at coordinate 421,906,946 of OY728166.1, read as the reverse complement.
TCAGAAATGTATCCACCAATAAGGTTAGGACACATTTTAGGGTAATTTATTATTAATATAGTATTATTTTTTAACCCTTATTTAACGGATTTACCCTTTAACCATGGTAAATAAAATTTTTACCGAAGTAATTATTCAAAATGTATAAAAATAAAAGATACCTATTTACAAAATTTGGAAATCCTGATTCAAAATATGTAATCCATTTTTAAAAATTAAAAACACAGAAGTGATAAAAATTATTTTAAAATTAATTCCCGTTGTTAAAACAAAATGCGTGTTTTTAAGAGATAATAACTATAAAAAGATTGACACTTGTTCTTGTCCGGTTTAATTGTAAAATTATGTCCAATGACCAACATTGTATTAAATGGTAACAATATATTCTAAATATACTTTAAAACCACTAAAATTCATAATTTATTACTATTAATTATTTTTATTAAAAAAGTTATCTTTAATTTAAATTTAGTAATTTTCTATATTCATCAAAATATAAAATTTATCTGAATAGTACAAAAATGTCACCTTAGGAAAAATTCGATACTCCAAATCCAAAAATAAAGTCCATTTTGAGAGATAAAATTTATAAAATTTCAAAAATTAGATATTACTATTCATAAAATCTAGATTGATTGGTTGTGGTGTGTGTTTGAACTCGAATTTGCGTACAACACACGATACTGTATTATTCAAAGAGAAGCGTACCGAGGAATTTTGGGGTGTTAAATTGTAAACTTTTTATGTCCCAATTCTAAAGAATAAAATTATTTTGTCAAATTGAATATATAAAAGTTTTAAAATGTTGTATTTAAAAAGGGTTCACCATTAAAAGTCGGTAAAAGTGCATTTTTGAAAAATACTTCTTTTATACAAAAAAATGAATTTGTTCTTACATAATGTCTAATAGACTCATAATATGAATTATAAAATTATAATGATTATATAATGTTCAAAATTCACTTAATACTATTCATAACCTCTTTTGAACGGCTAGTTTGGTAACTCATGATGCGCATGAACTCGGTGTTGCGTGTAGTGAAAGTTATTGAATTATTCTGAAGAAATAACACACTATTAAATCATGGGGTGTTACATTATCCCCTCCTTCAATAAATTGCATCCTCTTAATTTGAAATTGTTCTTTGAAAATAAAAGGTTAAAAATAGAAAATATCTTTGTGGGAAAACCCACATTGGAAATTGGGTTAATAAAATTTTGTCTTAATAAGAGGAAAAGATAAATGAAAGGGTCACCACCAAATTATGATCTCTATTCGAAGAACATTGGTGAAAATTAGAGACATATAATTAGAGAAAAAAGGTAAATAGTTATAGGTAGTGATTAATGTCATCAATCACAAACAAGTCTAAAATTGAGGTCCTTAAATTCATCAATCTATGATGATTTGAAATACCATCGGTTCAACAAAACATAGGTTATTAGGATAACACATTATTGGTTTAGGATTCCTTAAATAAAGTATAAGAATTAATTTCTTCATAGAATAAGAGAAGAAAAAAAATATATTCTTGACAAGTAGAGTTCCATCCTTTAACTAATTTCTACCACAAACTCATCTTTCACTCTAAAAGATAATAGAACATAAAAAATATATTCTATTTATCCTATTTGTATAGGGTTCCAAAAAGTGAATTTATAATTCATCTACCAGATCTTTTAAAAAAAACTAAAATAATTAATCCAGGACATCGTGTCGGCCAGTGGTAGGTGATGCACCCTTGTCGCCCTTCAGTTGTGGGTTCAAATCTCGCGGCCTTGCCGGACACGATGGGTTGCCACCCAACCTCTAGGTTTTCCTTTTATGGAAATCAAAAAATAATCCAAACTATAACTATCCAAAATACTTAATTCCAAAAATTATAAGGAAGGTAAACACAATGAAGATCATTTTTTCTGCGTAATAACATGTGAACACATTCATCATGCATTCCTTTAAAACACTATAACATCCTGAATTACCATAAAACCTTATTTATTACATTCATTATCCCGTATTACTTAATGAATAATGGATATAATACTTCAATACAATAATGTTGTAAACCCAAACAATGATGGAATGTACAAATCATTAATCAGTTTCAAGGTAGTCATGAATATCCAATATAATTTATCCAAATCAATCATGTATTATTCTAAAATCACTACCTGGGTATCAGAACCATATTATGGTTTATATTTCTCTCAACCATATATTTTCCAAAAATTTATCCTCCTTTTGAGTCACTTTTCTTTGTTCCACACAATCTCACGTACATAATGAAATCGTACTACAATACAATCCTTCTATACTCCATAATTATTATAACAGGTACATTGTAAATACAACACTCAAATTACATAATCAACATAAGAACTCTAATCATTCCTCTTCATCTTTGGTAGTATTATAACATGATTATTATCCAATAGCATCATTTACGGCATAGTCTGATGACTGGGACATAGGTTTGCATAGTGTCCAAACTCCTTGCAAATGAAGCATTGTACATTTGAAACAATTTTCTTACCCTTGCAGTCAAGTACTTTGTGCCCTTTTCCCCACACTTATCAAAAACTCCCATTCCTTTCAAGAAAGTTCCAGGGTGTTTTTTACTACAGTTATCACATATGGGAAAATTCTTATTTTTCCTCTTCCCTTTATCCATCTTTCTATCTTCCATCATTTTCTTCTCTTTATTCCCTTCAAAACCATAGGAATGAGTAAACTTTTTACTTATCTTATCAAAACATGATATTATTTCATCATATGATGATAATAAATGGGAGACTATTTATTTTATAAATAATAGCTTAAGACCAAGAATGATACGATCCTTCTTTCTCTTTGGACCATGTGCATTTCTGGAGTTCTCATTCCTTATATTGGGAGACATTTCTAAACAATGGCATACACTAGATTAGTTTATGAATAAAAATATCTATTCCCAAACTTGTAAAAAACTTAACATAAATTAAATAGTTTATGGATATAATCCATAATCATAAAAATGTCTCCTTTGAGGAAGTATATACATATAAACCCTTCATAATGGTTTGTAATGAAAATGATAATTATCCTAAAAATATCTCCTGGGAGTGTCGTAACCAAGAGTGCAGAAAGGCCCATTATCATGCACTAGTTCTCATTCGATTCTAGCTCAAAGTGGCGTTTTTGGGTTTTACCCTTAGGTACATCTGTGCCAGAGCTGCCTCTACCTGCTCGTATACAGATAGGGATGAATTTCTTGAAAAACTCACAAAATCTCTACAATACCAAAATTCTATGAAATTATTATATACTAATCCTCAAAGTCTATCTTAGGGCTATGTGCTCTAATCAGAGTTTATCTAAATCTAAATTACAAGGTTATTTATAAAAATTCTTTGATACCAACTGTAACGCCCCGACCATAGTTACCCAAAGTCGGTGCATTATTTTAATACATTAGCATGATTACACAGAATCAAGTCCCAATGGACTGATCCATTTTGCAGTCTTGGAAAAAAGATTACATACATGAATGTTACATTACAATTCATAATATATAAAACAACATAAATAATCCTTTATAAATGCCATTATTCCCTTGTATTAACCCTGAATATGAATCAAAATACACTTCTTGAAATGCTGGGAAAAATAAAACATAGAAAGGGGTGAGATAAAATGCTTAGTAAGGGTACACAATATAGCAGAAACATTCATAAATAAGCATAAACATTTAAGGAAATGTATAACTAAAACACAAGCCTTTTAAACATTAACTTCAGTATAATATGGAAAAAATAAAATGAAATAATGCCATTCACTTATTCACATGGATATTCTACTAGTAGAATAATCACATGCAATATCACTAACTAATTTCATAATGATGAAATTCATAATGCCAGACTATCATAACCATGTAGCCAAGGCCTCGTGCCATGACTACAAATAATATTTTGTCAAGGCCTCGTGCCAAGACACTAGTTTGTGTCATGAGACCTACCGATACATCGAGGCGCTATAATGGGCTCCACCCATCACATATTAAGTCCAATGAATTCCTCAAATGAACAGGTTTAAGAATAACATAAACATTCGTATTAAAACTAGTATACAAAATGTCAATACATTATCCACAAACCATGAATTGTATAAAAATAACACATCCACAGTCAAACATATCACAAAACCTTAAAATTTTTTTTGAATAATTGTATCATGATAAATCATCTTCAAAACAAGTTTAAAATCCATTAAAGAATTTTTTCAGAGATGAAAATGATTTGTAAAACTGTTTGAGAGAAATGCCCATTTTCATGAAAACATTTCAAAGTCACACAATATAGAAAAGAAGTCATTTAAAGATATTTTTGAATGAAAGTGTCCCATAACACTTTGAATCTTATTAAAGGAATTAACATTTTAAAAACATTCATGTCCATATAAAAAAATCCTTAAAAACCATTTTGAAGATATGGACATTAAAGAGAATGATTTAGAAGAATACATATTTTAAATATTTGAAATGATGTTTTAGAAAAAAGTCCATAAAAGTAATTACATTGAAAACTCTTTCATAAAACATGGACATGGATAATAAATATGTCCCAGTATATACTTAGGTAATAACAACCTCAGATAATAAATAGATTATGAAATTAACCCTTACGAATTTGGTAACTTACGAAACATGCACCCCATGAAAGAGCTATTATAAAATGAATATGTAAATACACATAAATTAAAGTTTATTACACAAAGGATACAATTATATGCAGTACATACACCACAAAAAAGTTTATAGTGTCAATATGGCATGAATCTCATGGGAATAAGGAGTGAGATGAAAACCCCTTACCTTGCACTTTTCCTTGGTTGGGGGTAGGTTAACCTCCTCTTCTTCGGGCTCGTCCTTTTTATTTGATCAAAAGGGCTTCTTAGGTTGGATTTATGACTAAATGAAATCTTATAGGTTGAAGTGAGGGAAGTTGAGGGAGTATTTGGGCAGGGTTTGGCCAAACAAAAAGGATTTCATGGTGTGATTTAATGAGAAGGGGGAGTTCCCTTTTATAAGATGGGTGAGGGGAACCATTGAAAAAGCTAGAAATATCGTTTTATAGTAAATTCATATTCGGTTTATAATGGCTCCAAAGTGGATTATTTAAAGGTTAAGGTGGGGATAGGTCTCAAATCACTCAAACCATAGGATTTAGACAGGTTTGGGTTACTATATTAACCTTATCTTTATGTATTAACTCTTAGTTAATTATTTTTACCTTTACAATGTCTCTTTGTATTATTATATTATATGGTTAATAAACATACTATATACATCCAAGAGACCCCCAAGTGGTCCATTAATGATACAACAATCATGATAAAAGTCTCTTGGCTGATCCTTTGATTTTTAGGAATTTAATATTAATTAATATTATAATATTTGTTTTAAAAACTATTTTATGTCAATTTTGACACTATTCAATAATTGATTTTTTTAAAAAATCATAACAGAATGATAACTTCAAAAAACATTAATTAAATCAGTCATAAAATGTCATAATAACCTATAAAATTATTTTTATTTATAAAAAGTCTCAAATTACATTTATTTGGGTATTTATAAAATCAATTATTATAATTTTTAATTAATTAGGTAATTACTGCATCACCATTGTGTCATATATAACTTAAATTATTTAATGTCTAAAAATTATAAATAAAATACCATTATGTAGGAAATATTTCTATATTTATAATAAATATTTATAGTTGAAAATTTAACATATATAACTCTATGAAAAAATTGTTTTTCTAAAAGATATATGCTTATGTCATTTTTGTTATTTTAACTTAATTAAAATAAATTGTCCCTGTAACCAACAAGTGGCTCCATGGGGTCCCAAAATCGACCCAATGATTACCATGGTCGGACATTTATCCACCAATAAGGTTTGGACACGTTTTTGGATAATATATTATTATTATAATATTATTTTAACACTTATTTACCGAATTTACCCTTTAACCATGTAAATAAAATATTTACCGAAGTAATTATTCAAAATGTATAAAAATAAAAGCTACCTATTTACACAATTTGGACAACCTAATTCCAAATATGGAATCCATTTTTCTAAATTTAAAATACAGATGTGTTAGAAACTAATTTTAAATTAATTATCGTTGTTAAAAAAATAAAGCGTGTTTTTAAGAGATAATAACTATCAAAATATTGACACTTGTTCATGTCCGGTTTAATTGCAAATTTATGTCCAATGACCAAAATTGTATTAAATGGTAAAAATATATTCTAAATATACTATAAAACCAATTAAATTCATAATTTATCACTACTAATTATTTTGATTAAAAAAGTTGTTTTTAATTAAAATTTAGTAATTTTCACTATTTATCAAAATATAAAAGTTAACCAAAAAGTACCAAAATTTCACCTTAGGCTAAATTCGATACTCTGAATCCAAAAATGATGTCCATTTTGAGAGATAAAATTTATAATATTTCAAATAGTAGGTATTACTATTCATAACAGCTAGTTTGATTGGTTGTAGTGTGTGTTAGAACTCGAAGTTGCGTACAACACACGCTTCTGTGTTATTCAAAGAGAAGCATACTGAGGAATTTTGGGGTGTTTCATTGTAAATTTTTTATGTCCCCATTCTAAATAATAAATTTATTTAGTCAAATTGAATATATAATAGTTTTAAAATATTGGATTTAAAAATTGTTCACCATTAAAAGTCGGTAAAAGTGCATTTTTGAAAAATACTTATTTTATCTAAAAAATGAATTTGTTCTCAAAATGTGTCTAAGAAAATCATAATATGGATTTTAAAATTATAACGATTATATAATGTTCAAAAATCAGTTAATACTATTCATAACCTCTTTTGAACGACTAGTTTGGTAATTCATGGTGCACTTGAACTCGGTGTTGCATGTAGTGAAAGTTATTGAATTATTTTGAAGAAATAACACACTATGAAATCTTGGGTTGTTACAGTAATAATAATAAAATTCACATTGAAATTGAATATAAAAACAAAACAAAACTTATTACAATTTTCTACTATAAAACTCTTTATTTTCTTCATGTTCTTGGGATTAAAACTTAGCATAATTCTTCCAATTATGTGAATTGATTTTTACAAAAATTGATATAAACCATTTTAATAAGTATAATATGTAGTTTATAATAAGATTATGTTAATTTGTGACCTAAATTATTTGTTTACATGATTAAAATTAATCACTATGATTGAGGTCAAATTAAGCATAATTAGGGACGACACCCAAATATTTGGGGCCCAAATAACCTATAAAATTTCCTAAAACCCGTTTTATATCCATGTTTTGGATATAAACCTTAAATTATTATTTTGTTGAGGTTAGATATTAATTTATTTATAAAGTAACATGTATACACGTTACTTGTTTAAAAAAAATCAAAGTGTGTAGTTTTCTTTCCCTATAAATGGCCACAACTTCTCCCACTTCATCACACCTCTCAAAACACATTGTTTAGGAAAATATCTTACCAATAAAATTATCAATATCCCTCAATTCCTCAAATAATTCCCTATTTATAATGATATATATCCATCGAAGACATTTGGCACAAACTCAGAAGAGTTTCCTGACTAGGAGGTAATATCTTCTATCAAGCTCATTTTTTTCTTCTCCACCCATAAACTATCTTTATTCCCTGAGTTTATAACACCAAAAATATATACAATATACTATTATGTTTTTATTTTAAGGTTTCTAATTACACTTACACATATATTAATCTAATTGGTAATGTACATTCTGTTTATAGGTATGATGAACTATCGCCTCACTAAACAATTATTGTTAATTTATCTTTAACCCTTTATCATCATGGAAATTATGATGAAAATATATTTATATATGTAGTATATTATATTTATTAATTATTTAATCTTTTAAATTTATTTTATAAAACTTATCTTTTTTACTTTCCATTGGCTGTAAATATGATCATTGCGTTTGAGGAAATGTGGACTACCGCTTACTCAAAGTGATATGATTATTTCATTTACTCCATGTAATGTATTAAGGATGAGTTTAGTTAATATATATGATATTCATGTTATGATAAAGATACATTAATAATGATATATATATATATATATCTGTGTGTGTGTGTGTCTTTTACATTTTTTCTTTCAAAATGAAAATTAAATGGAAATAACGTTCAAACATACGTACGACTTAGCATCTCTAGGAATGATATATTCCATCTCGTACTTATATATTCAATGGATTATTAAAATATTATTATTATGAATATAAATAATATTTAAACCTTGATTTAACTTCTGGAAATAATTTTGTATGTATGAGTACTAAAGATATAACAAATTAAGACACATGCAAAAACCAAAGCGGATATTTCCAAAACTGAGAACAAAACATAGAATTGTTAACAAGTGGAAAATATAAAGATATAATTAAACAATATATGGTATTATAAGTAATTATATTTTTATTTGAAAGATTAATAATAAATTTTTATTTATTATTCATGATTTTTGAATGTTTACGATGAGATTCAAGAAAGAAGGTAAGGGTTCTCATCTCACTTTTTATTTCTGTGAGATACATGCGTTATTAACCATTCACATAATTTTTATTGTATATGTAATGAAAAATAATGTTTTATATGTATCTTATAATTATAATTTATGGTATTTAAATATAGATTCAATGATCTTAATTTCACAGGGTTAATATTTCAAAAGTCATCAAATAAGTAAAGTAGTTTTGTCACAAATTGCCTTCTTTAAGACAAAAGTTTTATTATTCACCTATGTTCATTAAAAAGTTATAGATGATTAAAATAGACATGTTATATAATGAATACAATTATTTTCATTATATTTGATGCTTCATATATTTTCATTTTCTTTCATGATGATTATGATCCCAAGTAACTAAGTGGTAAGAGATTATTGAAAATATATCATAGATTTTATAGATTGTTAACTATTATGATTATTTTCATGAATTCTTATGATACATATATCAAGAAATTTTTTTATATTTTTATAAAATATTATTTTAATATTTGTTTTATGTTTTATTAAAATTGTCCCACTATTTGGTACATAATATAATTAATATATCATTATTTTAAAAAAATTATGTATCTATGTCTTCGGCCGATAATCTATTATATTTCAAAACAATGTTTTTAAAAAATGGTTAAAAAAACATAAAATGAAATTTTCTGATTTTTATCAATGAAATAGGATTTTATTGTTTTTCATTTTAAAAAACATATTTATATGTTTTGAAAGTTAATTTCAATAAATGGTTTTCAAATCATCTTCCATATTTCATTATATGTTTTCAAAGTATCTTCAATGAAATTATTTGGAAAACATTTTCATGATTAACATACAATTATCCAATACTTTTTCCATGAAAGTGGGTTTTAATATGTTTTTATTCTTATTTTATAAGTTTTCAAGGAAAATGGTTTTTATATTTTTTTCATGTTTCTTATAAAATTTTAAACGAAAAAATGTTTTCTTAATGATTTCAATCCTTAATTCCATTTTTATAATGTATTTTTATAGAAAATGGATTTAAAAAATTTAATGATTTATGATGTCTTTTTCAAATAAGAAAGTCTATTTTCCTACATAAATAGTTTCTATTTATCTTTACTAGTGTTTGATACCTAAGATGACATATTTTGATATTTATAAAGCCCATAAATGAAATGATACAAAGGTTACATTATTATTCATTAGTATGATAATTTTAATTCGAATGTTTATTTTTTGTTTCATCCATTTCATATTAGTAATGCATTGGACTTATTACGTGATGGGTGGATCCCACTATAGCTCCTTAATGAAACAGTAGGTCTCATGAGACAAACTAGTGTCTTGGAAGAAGGCCTTGAAAAAAATATTATTTATAGTCTTGGAATGAGGCCTTGAATATGTGGTTATGATGTCCGACATTATGAATTCCATCATTATGAAATTAGCTATTGATATTATATGTAATTACTCAACTAGTAGAATATCCATGTTAATATTTACATGTAATTATTTGACTGATATTTTCCATATTATACTTAATATTAAGTTTAAAATTCTTTTGTTTCAGTCTTATACGTTTCCATAAATGTTAATGCTAATTTATGACAGTTTTTGCTATATTTTTATCCTTACCAAGCATTTGAACTCATCCCTTTATTTTGTTTTATTTTTCCTAGGATTTGAAGAAGTATATTATGATTGACCCACTGGTATATGACATAAGATATGATTATGTTCAAAAGATACAAAATGTTGTTGTTTTTTATTTCATAATTTAATGTAAAACTAATGTATGTATCAAGTACTCCCTAGGATACTGAAATGATCAGTATTTCATGATTTTTTACCTTATGATCATTCCTATGTAATGTAATAATTCAACGAATCTGGGTTTCTAGGGTCTGGGCATTATAGTTAGTATCAAAGGATGTTTAGTACAATCCTTGGAAACTAGATTTAGAAAATCTTTGATTAGAGACCATTACATTAAGATAGACCTTGATGATTAGTATATAAGAACTTTCTAGAATTTTGGTAATGTAGATATTTTGTGTTTTTTCAAAGCAATACATCCATGTATGGATATGAGTAGGTAGAGGTGGCTCTGGAATAGATATACCATAAAGTTGAAACCCTAAAAAGGAGTTTCAAGCTTGACCTAGGGTTTCCTTGTACATGAAAATAAGACTTGCTACACTCTTGGTTTCGCCACTCCTCAGGAATATGCTATGGATAATTCACATTTTCTTTACAAAGAATTCTTGAGGGATTTATAAGTAAATACTTCCACAAAGTAAACACTTGTTTATGATTATGCATTTTATGCATAATTTTTTCAATTTATGATAGGTATTTTACAAAGTTGGAATAATGTATTGTGATTTATAAACTAATATTGTGTATTACATTGTTTAGAAGTGGTGCCTAGTGGAAATAATGGAAACTGTATCAATGCACATAATCCATATAGGGATTTCCCTCTGACAAAATATAATTATAGTGGAGATGGTGATGCAATTGGTTCTAAACAGCTTATAACCATACTGGGACAACTCACTCGGGATATGAATAATAACCTTACCCATATAGAGTACCCTAATCCACAATGTGGAGGATAAATTTTATACCACTTCATTAGGAAACAACCTCCAACATTCAATGTGACTACAAATCCATATGTAACTTTTTGGTTGGAGTGGATACTCAAGAGGGGGGTGAATTGAGTTCAAATTAAAAATTTATGTCTAAAAAGATTTATATTAAAATCCCCAAAATTAAATAACAAGTTAAACTGTAGTGAATTTATAATTCTTGAAAGGTTACAATTAGTTTCCCAAAGATTGATTATTTCTCATTTAACTTAATCTGTAGATTAAGTTATCTTTTGAAACTAATTTACAGGCTAACAAAAATTTAATACACTTGCTAGTTTAACTATCAGAGTAACTTTAAAAGAGATTTTTATTTAATGTAATTAGTAGCAGAATATTCAATATAGTTTTAACCAAAATAAACAAAAACATGAGTTTTAAATAAGATGTTCGGTATCAATCCGAGACTTAGTCCTCTCAAATAGATTTATATAAACTATGATCCACACCCTGGATCGGAGTCTATAGCAGTACTCAGACTTCCTAGGTCCTCAGACGTCTACCACAGTTCTATGTGGAAAATATATAATAACAACAGCTCACAGGCTGTCCAGGTCCTCAGTCCTCTACCACTATCCACAGTGGGATACAAGAGTGTAAGGGAAAGATTGAGTGAGTATTTTGAAATCCTCTAGTTCAGCACAAGAGACAGTGTGTGTCTAAAAATACAGAGCACCCACACTACTGAAAATGTAAATAAATGAAACACAATAGAGGAAAACAAATAGAGATGATTTTAGAATGCTCTATGTGTTTTGAGTGAAGCTTTGGACTCCTTGGATTGATGAAGACGAAGCATTCAGTGCATCTCTGGTTTTGTCAAGAAAAATAGTGTGTCGTTTTTGTATGTGACTTCCAGGTCCAGCATGATAAGCCTAATCATCTTGAGTGTAGGTGAAATCATTGAAGCTCTTTACACCTTGAATGTTCAGGTTCTACAGATTCAGTATGTATTCTTCCTTCTTCTTCTATTCATGTAATTCCTTGTATCTCCAGAAGATTGTCTCGTAAATTCATGGAAAGACAGATCGACCTTCCAAAATTTTATTTAGTAGTTCGAGGTTCCTTTATATACCTTTAGCTCCGGCAATGGGAATGATTACCTTTTTACAAGTACAAGGTACAGTTCCTGGCATTCCAACAACTATCATTAATTACTAGAAGATGCCTTAAAACCATCCAATTTGACCATTTCTAAATAAATAATAGATCTAGAGTTAAGAGAAACAGTGACTAGTCTTCATCAGTAGCTCTTTGTATCAGTGAGCTTATATCAATGGACTTGAGTTAGTAGGTCTCTGTTGGTAGCTGTTACTCTTTATAACGGTAGACTATGTATTAGTAACAATGACTCTATATCGGTATCTCCTCTTATCGATAGCTCTTTTGTATACGTATCATGGTTGTATCAGTGGCTCTCTACATTAGTACCTCGCCTATATCAGTAGCTTGTTATAGCAATGGGTCTCTCTGTATATTGGTAGACTTCATATCAGTAGCTATCTTTTGGTATCGGTTGACTTTATATTGGTAGGTATGTATGTCTGTCTATATCGATAGACTTTGATTATAACAGTAGACTCTATATATCAGTGATAATTTCTTATCAGTAGACTATGTCAGTATTGGTGACTATGTGCATACTGGTGGACTTACTCTGTCGGTATGTCAGTATTAGTGACTAAAAAATATAATACATATCTTTTCTATACAAAACATATCCATATTGAGTGAGTATTATTTCAAAACATGTAGAAACATAGATAAAAATTTACTAACATATTCCTATGATCATTTTGATATTTTTTCAACATAATTTAACATCTAAATAGGATTATCAAAACATTTTAAAACATAATTGAGATTATCAAAACAGTTGAGGTCAACAATATCTCCATTTTTGATAATCACAAATAATGGTCTTATAATCCAAAATAATCATTAATATATCAGTATAAAATACATTGGTTCTCATTTCTCAGTGTGAGTAATGACATTTTCAAATGTATCAGAGAATAGGGTATTGCATGAAATTATACCGGAGGTATGAAAAAACTGTATCAGAGCTAGAATTATAAAACAAATGTACCATAGGTATAATATATTATGCTCATATTTCTCATATATATTATGCTAATGTATATATCAAGATCATATTTCTCTCCCATTATATATGAACCTTATATTTCTCCACCTTTTTGATTAACAAAAAGTAGTAAAAAATGGGTGAGAGAAGTAAGAGAATGTGAAAGAGAATTAGATAATTTAAATATCTTGGTGAAAAAGTATAGAAAAATAAAAAAACAGTACATGTGATTCCTATCAAATGTCCTAGACACTATTCAATCCACCTCCTCAGCATGTGATTAGGATTTTCCCTTGGAATCAGAAGAGGATTCAGGCTGGGTAGATATAGGTGGAGGCTTGGGAACAACAGTGGTAATCAGAGGAGGCTGAGCTACTGATAGAGTGTCTGGCCTATAATGTAGATCTTTCTGGGTAATCATAGGAGAGAGACTTGTGATGGGTTTAGCCAGTTTCATCTGAGGAATGGAGGAAGACTAAGAAGAGGCAGACAGAGCTGGATGAATAATGATAGGAGTACGGTCTACATGAAAAAATGGCTACAATAGATTCCTAAAGTCCATAATGATTCCTCCTCCTCTATCCATTGATGAGATAAAGTCATCCTTGTTCTCCATAAACTTGTCTAGAGCATTATTCAATTCCCTGAGCTTACATACTTGTTCTATGATGGCTTGAGTGACTGGAATTAGTTTCATGTTCTATAATAGAAGCTTGAAATTATTGTTCCACTGATGTTTAGAGCAGACCCATTTGAGATAGTAATCCACTTTGTCTTTTACATATTTATAAGATATAGTGGCCTCTCTCATAAAATTATGAACAATTTTCCCTATATCCCTAGTGGTAGTCACCACTTGGGTTAAGGCAGTAGATTCTACAGAGCCACTGGTGGAATACTGTCCAATATCTTCTCTCTTCTCAGGTCGAATATGATCTATATCCAATTAAAGTACGGTAGTACTTTGCACTGCAACAAGAAAGGCTACTATTTCCTTAAACGATTTATTCAACCCACATAGTAGATTTTTTACCAGAGAGTCCCTGGGGCTGACATAATGACCAAGGAATAATTAAATTCCTCAAAAACTGATACCATCTAGCTAACTACACTTTTTAAAAATTCTAAATCCTTGTCACCTTGAGATTTTGAGCTCATATAAGATTCAACACAGACAACTGATTTCTTTAGAGATTCAACATCCTCTTCCAAGATTGATACTTGATTCTGGTAGGTCTTGACTTCATCCAAAACACCAGATACTGTTTCAGTCATCACAGATCGAATAGATGATATTAAGGAGTTTTTAATTTTTCTCATCTCTTCCACAAAACAGTTCTTAAGATCATATTTCAAATAGATTAAATCATATTTTCTTACTATATCTTCAGGTAATGTTTCAGAAAGGAGATTATAAGTGACATGAGGTCTAATGATCGGGGTCTCATCTTCTGAATTAGGATAATCGAACACAGAAACTACAAAACCTGGGTCTTTGGCCCAGTCTTCAATCTCCTGAGATACTAAAGCAGTACCATGTCTGATTTGATGCTCCCCCTCAATCTATGCATTCACCTGAACATGTATATCAATAGTAGCTTGAGCAGGTAGGTCTTCCTCAGATGAATCCTCCACAACCATGTCCACTCCAATAGTAGGAGGTTCGTTTGGAATTAGTGCAGGTTCTGCCATCTCAAAAAAAACATCCTCTTCAGGCATAACATAAATCCAAATCAGTGGACTTATGCTCAAAATACTCACATATGAACTATCAGAAACATGTTTTGTATTTTCATATACTTCTTCCTCATTGTCTGGAGCAGGTTGGTCTTCCTCATCAATAGAGGTCGTTTGATTGCTTACTCCTAACAAATTCTCCTTTCTAGATGATACATCATTAACAACTAGACATGTAGGCAAGTCTGATTCCCTTCCATCAGCTATAGAGGTATCCTCCTCATCAGTATCATTACTATACTGAGGTTCCTCTTCATCAGGCCCTAGAACTGGATCTCTTCTGTCTCTTGGCCTATTGGGGTGGTCAACAGTGTTGAACTTATCATACACCTTCTCATCGTCAATATCCCATTGCCTTCTCCATGGGTTCCAGCCAATATTTAGGTACTTACAGATTGTGCTTGTGATGAAAAGATTGTTTCTCACATCTAATGTCTCGTCTTGAGACTCAACTACTCCTTTCACCTTGATCATTACTGAAATCAACTTTCCAAAGAATAAATCATTGGATTTTGACTTAGGACTATTCATTTCATCAATTTGGATCATCAAAATCTGACACAAATTTACCTTGACACCATGCCTTAACAAATGAAAAAAATAAATATCCCGGTAGTTAAAATTTCCAATGTCCCCTCTTCTTGAACTTAGCACCTTCTGGATGAATTTGAATAACAACCAATTTTCTCCATCCATCACAGTAGCCACTACCTTTCATTGTTTTCCACTTCCAGTGTGCTCTTCCAAAGAAACCTCATAGTAAAAAATGTCACTAGTATGAGGTATTGTATTCGAGGTATACCCAAATACACCATCAGGCAGGAATTTCAGACATTCATCACATTCAATAGAAGAAGAAGAAATTTCCTTTCCATTCACTAATGAAGAAATTCAATTTTCTTCTTAAGACATATCAAAAAGAACAAAATCATAAAACTCCATAACTAATTTTAGATAATAATGTTCATTATTATTTGAAAATCATTCAAGCCAGCCTTTTTCCACCAATACTCTTAGAACCAAAGACTTAATAGGAAAGAACCATTATTTACTGAGCTCATTCTCGATTACTACTTCTCTATTCTACAAATGTGGGTTCACTGTCTGCTTCCCCGACCTTGTTATACATTCACTGCCAGTACATTCCGGTTTTGTTTTCTTCTTCTTCTCACTTGGTGCATCACTATCACACTTGACTGTCAGATGATTTTTTCTTTCCTTCTCCAATCGAAGAACATAGGGTTGCACAGAATGTGGGATATAGAGAAGTGAGGATTTAAGAGAGAGGTTTCAGTGGATTGAAATGCATATGAGGATTAGTTTTTATCATTTATAAATAGAAATATACCAAATAGAATTATACAGAAAACAATAAGAGTTTTGGGTAATGAAAATGAAAATCAGACAGCGGATGACATATCAGTGATAATTATTGATGAGAATCCTAACTGTGAGTTTTACCTATCGGTGAGGTTTCTAGCGGTGGGGTGTCTCTAGCAGTGAGGTTTATAGCGGTGTTGTTTTCTAGAGGTGAGGTTTTCTAGCAGTGAGGATTTGGATAATGGTGAGAATTTGGATAATGGTTAGGATTTGGATAACAGTGAGGATTTGGCTGACAGTGAGGATTTGGCAAACGGTGAGGATTTGGCTAATGGTGAGGATTTGGATAACTTTGAGGATTTGGCTAATGGAGAGGATTTGGATAACATTGAGGATTTTTATAATGATGAGGATTTGGCTAATGGTGAGGATTTGGATAACGGTGAGGATTTTCCTAACGGTGAAGATTTGGCTAACGGTGAGGATTTGGATATAGGTGAGGAATTCTCTAATGGTGAGGATTTGAATAACGGTGAGGATTTGGATAACTCTGACAATTTTTCTAACAGTGAGGATTTGGCTAATGGTGAGGATTTTCCTAACGGTGAATATTTGGCTAATGGTGAGGATTTGGCTAACGGTGAGGATTTGGCTCTACAAATTATATCATTCCTAACTGATGTCTAATGTAACTTAAACTATCTAAACATAATGGCTTTGTGAAAATGTCTACTAATTGATGTTCCGTACCTAAAATTCAATAGTAATATCACCCTTTCAGTAATGATCTCTCAAAAAGTGGTTCCATAAATCAATGTGTTTGGTCCGAGAGTGAGATATTAGATTCTTAGAGATATTGATCACACTACTGTTATCACAGTTTATGGATACATGTCTAAACTGATATCCTTAGTCCATTAATGTATGTTTCATCCACAGAATTTGTTCACAGAAACTATGAGAAACAATATATTCTGCTTCAACTGTAGACAATGATACAAAGTTATGATTTTTACTACACCAAGAAATCAGGGACTTACATAGAATATGAAATCTTCCAGAAGTTCTCTTTCTATCTAACTTGCAACCAGCAAAGTCAGCAACTGAATACTTATTAAATCAAATGATTTTCCTTTTGAAAAAAATAATCCTATGTTAGTAGTATGTTTAAGATATTTGAAAATTCTTTTAACAGCAAGCAAGTGTAAATATTTTGGATTATCTTGAAATCATTCACACATACACACACAAATGAAAATATATGGTCGACTAGCTCTAAGGTAGAGTAGACTTCAATTCATACCTCTGTTGTTTGTTTGATCCATTGGTTTTCTAGTTTCATCAGCATCCAACTTACAAGTAGCATTCATAGGTGTATCACTTACCTTAACACTATATAAACCAAAACATATTAAAAGATCCTTTGTATATTTTTTTGGATTTAAAATAATAACATTTTCATTTTAAAAAACTTGATATCCACAAAAATATTTGAGTTTTCCCATTAATCTAATTTCAAATTCATTTTTCATATTTTTTGAAAAATAAATACACAAAGAATTTTTCAAAGATCCTAAAATAATATCATCAACATAGATTTGTACTATGAAAATATCTTTGTAAATTCTTTTAATAAAGAGAGTTGGATCAGCAATCCCTATAGAAAAACCTTTTGAAATAAGAATACTGATAAGTCTCTCATACCAAGATCATGGGGCTTGTTTTGAACCATATAAAGCTTCAGAAAGCTTAAAAATCGATTTGGAAAATGAGAATTAGTAAATCCAGGTGGTGGTTCAACAAAAATATCTTCAATTATAAAACGATTTATAAAAGCACTTTTAACATTCATTTTATATAACTTGAAGTTCAGATGAGCTGTATAGGCAAGTAGAATCCTAATAGCTTCTAATATAGCTACAAGTGCAAAGGATTCCTATTATTTCATAGCTCATAAGATGTCTTTTTAAGAACAGGTCTAATCAAGACTCTATTTATAATATAACAAGCTATATTTATGGCTTCTGAATAACAGTAAACATATAGGTCATACTCATTTAGCATTGTTTTGGAAATTTCATGAATGGTTCTATTCCTTCTTTCAACTACACCATTCTATTGAGGTGTCCTAGGGGTAGAGAAATTATGATTGTAGCCATTATGTGAGAAATATGATTCAAAATCATAATTTTGAAACTTGAGGCCATGATCACTTCTTAGGGTCTTAATCTTAAGTCCACGAAGGTTCTCTACAGACATAGAGTATTTAATAAAATAAGACCAAGCTTCACTTTTTTGATCAAGAATGTATACCCCATTATTTTTTGAAAATTCATCTACTAAGACATAAACATAGTGCTTCCCATTTATACTTGAAATTATAGAATGTCTAAAAATTCCATGAGAACCAACTCGGGAGGTTGAGAAGTTGAAACTTCTTTCTTTAATTTGAATGAAACTTAATGTTTCTTTCCTTTTTGACATCGAGTACAAAATTTGTCTGATGCGAATTCTAGTTGAGGTAGGTCTCTAACAAAATTTTTCTTTGTCAGTTTTCTATGTGAATGAACATTTCAGTGTTCTAATCATCTATGCCATATCCAAGACTCTTTGTGAAAAGCATTTAAATAAGTAACCTTTTTTGGCTAAATATTTTAAATCTATAGCATATACATTTTCATTTATTAAGGCTTTAAAGAACAAATAATTCTTAGAATTAAATATATTGCAATAATTATTTTCAAATTTAATATTGAAACCATCATCACACAACTGATAAATTCTTAACAGGTTATATTTTAATCTATTAACAAATGATACTTTATAAATTAAAATTGAATCATTATTACCAATTTGGAAAAAGCCGATGATTTTTCCTTTTGAATTGTCACCAAAGGTGTTCTGTCCTCCATCAACCTTGATTAAACTTTTGAAACATGATTAATATCCACTCATATTCATTGTACATCCACTGTCCAAGTACCATATCTTCGTATAGTAATTCTTCAAGAATGTATCCTACAAAACATGTTTAAACAGAAAATGGTTTTGCAAACAATATTTTCTTGGGTGCAGACAAGTTAGTAAGAAAAACCTTAGGCATCCATATTTATCTAAACTGTTTCCCATAACTATCATATTCAAAAGATTTTGAATAATGTATTCTATTTTTTCTAGTAAAATATTAAAATCTTGATAATGCAATAGAATTTACAGAACTAGAACTAGCACCAAACTGTCTAGTTTTTGGAATAAATTTATTCTTAAAAAGTTTCCTCTGTCCAGGTTGGTATCCTAAACCAGTAGTCTACTTTGGTGCAACTTGTTTTCCCAATATTTGACTTAGAACATTCCTTCCATTTGTGAATATCTCCATGTGTATTCAATGTTGCTCATTGGAAAATTAATTTTGAGTATTCTCCATTAATAGTTGAGCATTATTTACTTTTTCATTACTATGATCAGATTTAATAGTACTAGTCAAGGAATACTATTTCATTAATGACTTGTACTTATCTTTTAGCTCTTATAAGTATCTTATAACATATTACAGTATTCAAATAATTTAGATTTATTCATATTGATATCACTATTTGAATCACTTTCATTCCTAGAATAATAATCATTCTACATAGTAAAGATAGGTACCTCAGATGTTTTTGTCATAAAACACATGTTGGCATGATTCTTTATGAAATCAGAAGGCTCAGACTCACATGTGCTGTCTTCTAGAGCACTCTATTTTTCCTTCATAGATTTTTTATATTTTCTGTTCTTATAGTAATATTTTTTCTTGAACATCAATTTTGGGCAGTCAGCCTTTATATGTCCTTTCCTTTTACATTCATAACAGACTATATCATCATATTTATTGGCTTTCTTCCAATATTTCTTCCAATAAAATCATTGGTCATACTTACCCTTATAGTTTGGTTTTCTAAAAAATTTCTTCTTCTTATAGGATTTCCTGAATTTCCTGGCTATTTGAGCCATCTCTTCATCACTATCTGAATCTGAACCTCCACTTGTTGAAATTTAAGTAGGAATGTAAACTTTCTCATTGTCCTTTCTCTTTGAGGTATTAGACTAAAATCCCAAATACCTCTTCTTATGTTCATTATCTTCCTATTTTTTACCTTTAGTTCTTCTTCATACATAATCAACTTACCAATGAACTCCTTAACAGGTAGTGAACATAGATCACACGACCCTCTTATTAAAAATGATGTGCCTCTGCATCGTTATGGCAGCCATCAGAGTATTCTCATGATTTGCTTCATTTCTGGAACAACTTTTCCAAGTGAGCTCATAGTATTAACAATCTCATTGAACCTGAGATACATGTCAGAAATAGGTTCATCAGGCCTCATTTTAAAATTGGTATATTTAACAGTGTAAGTGTTTAATCTCATTTCTTTCACATTGGTTGTTCCTTCATGAGAAAAAACCAAAGTATCCTAGATTTCATGTTTTGTTTTACAAGGAGAAATTCTGTTTAACTCTTCATCTCCTAGAGCGAAGTAAAAGGAATTCATGTATTTACAATTATTGTTATAATCAGATTTTGTAGAATCATCCCATGTATCTCTAGAAGTCTATGGAATTTGATATTTAGAATCTATAGCAGACCAAATATCAAATCCTATACATTCTAAATGAATTTTTATTTTGATTTTCCATTGGGAATAATTAACTCCATTAATTAATGGTGGCCTATTAGTAGCATCAACTTACAATCTATTATCCATAATTATATTTTAGAAAATATATTTAAAGAGATAAAATTTAAAACAGATAGAAATTTATGATCTTTAAGATACAACTAAAATCACAGTTTCAAAATAGAGTGTATGGAAATCCTTTATTAATAATAAAACCTTTGATACAAAATTTTTGTCAGAGTGGATACTCATGAGGGGGGTGAATTGAGTTCTAATTGAAAATTTCTATTTAAAAATATTTCTATTAAAATCCCCCAAATTAAATAACAAGATAAGATGTATTGAATTTATAAAGCTCGAATAGTTTCAATTAGTTTCTCAAAGATTTATTATTTCTTAGTTAAGTTTATCTGTATATTAAGTTACCTTTAGAAACAAATTTACTGGTTAAAAAAAATTACAAACACATCTTAGTTTAACTATCAGAGTATCATTAAAATAGATTTGTATTTAAAGCACTTAGCAGCGGAATATTCAATAAAGTTTTAACCAAAGTAAAAAAGTACATCAGTTTTAACCAAGTGGATTAGTTAAAATCTGAGACTTAGTCCTCTAAAATAAATTTATATAAACTATGATCCACACCCTAGATCAGGCTTTACAAAGTTACTCAGACTGTCTAGGTCCTCAGACCTCTACCACAGTTCTACGTGGGAAATCAACAATAAAAACATCTCATAGGATGTCCAAGTCCTTAGACCTCTACCAATATCCATAGTGGGATACAAGAGTGTAATGTAAATATTGATTGAGGATTCAGAAATCCTCCAGTTTAGCAGAGGAGACAGTGTGTGTCTAAAAATTCAGTGCACACACACCACTCAAAATGTAAATAAATGAAACACAATAGAGCTAAAAAAATAGAGATTAGTTTAGAATGCTCTATGTGTTTTGAGTGAAGCTCTGGAATCCTTGTATTGATACAGATGAAGCTTTACGTCATTCACTAGTTTTGTCAAGAAAAATAGTGTGTCGTTTTTTGTATTTGTCTTCCAGGTCTAGGATGATCAGCCTGATTAGCTTGAGTGTATGTGAATTCTCTGAAGCTCTTTACTCCTTGAATTTTTAGGTTCTATAGATTCAGTATGTATTCTTCCATCTTCTTCTATGCATGTAAGTCCTTGTATCTCAAGAATATTGTCTCGTAAGTGCATGGAAAGACTGATAGAATGTCCACACATTTCTTTAGTAGTTTGAGGTTCATTTACATACCTTTATCTCTGGAAATGGGAATGATTATCTTTTTATAGGTAAGAGGTACAGTTCTTGACATGCCAACAACTATCATTAATTACTAGCAGATGCATTAAAAACATCAAAGATGACTGTTTCTAAATAAAAAATAGATCTAGAGTTTAGAGAAACAATGACTGGTCTTCATCAGTAGCTCTTTTCATCAATGAGCTTATATCAGTGGACTTGAGATATTAGGTCTGTATCGGGAGCTATTACACTTTATAACTGTAGACTATGTATCAGTGATAGTGACTATGTATCAATATCTCCTCTTATTAGTTTCACTTATGTGTAGGCAGCATGGTTGTATCAGTGGATCTCTCCATCGGTAACTCGCCAATATCGTTAGCTACATGTAGCAGTATCTCTATCTTTATATTAGTGGAGTTCAAATTAGTAGTTGTCTATTTGTATCGGTAGACTTAATATCGGTAGGTCTGTTTGTCTGTCTGTATCGGTAGTCTTTGATTATTGTAGTAGACTCTGTCTATCAGCGATCTTTGCTTATCAGTAGACTATGTCTGTATCAATGACTATGTGTATACCGGTGGACTTACTCTGTCGGTTGGTCTGTAATAGTGACTAAAAAACATAATACCTATCTGTTCTATGAAAAACATATCCATATTTAGTTAGTATTATTTCAGAACATGTAGAAACATAGATAAAATTTGATTAACATATTCCAAAGATTATTTTGATATTATTTTCAACATAATTTAACATATAGAAAGGATTATCAAAACATATTAAAACAAAATTGTTATTATCAAAACAGGCGTGGTCAACATAACTGAACAATGGATATGTTCTTTAGAGAAATTTTTATTATTATTTGGGAAGTTGCGAAAGGGTAAATGTTGTCAGGGAAGTTTATAACCTCATAAGAGACACATATCCATTGTCATAATTAATTCAAAAAAAGGAGGATGAATAATTATCAAATATAGAATTCAGGGAGTTTAATGATATTTTCGTAGAAAAATACATTCCTCATGAACATCGAGTAGATATCAAAAGGAAATTTCTATGACTGATGAAAAAGGAGGATGTGAATGTCATAATGTATGAGGTGAACATTACAAGGTTAGGAAGGCATGATGTAGAATATATACTTTACACATGAACAAATATTGATTGATACCTTGATGGGTTAAAACCATTTCTCCATCGAGCATTATTCTCACGATCCTTTTCATCGTACAAAGATATAGTCTCATGTGCTATAAAGACAGAAATGTAATTCCCTAAATCTTATGACATTAAATAAAAGTAAGAGAATAAGAGATCTAAAGAACACTATGGAAATGGAAATAAGGGTGTGAATATAAAATTTTGATTTCCACCCTGTAGTTAATGTGGGAAGAAACACCCTAGTACTTTCCTGAAGGGGATTAGTGTTTGTTACAAGGGTGAAGAAAAAGGACACCATGCTCATGATTGAAAGGGGTAGAAAGTGCCTATCAATGTGGAATGATTTAGTTGTAGATAAATGGTTAATTATGAAAATAAATTTCTTAATAACCAAGTAAACATACCTTATAAAAGGACATGGTAGAACGACCCAGATTTTGAGGCCACTACTACTAAGGTTGAAGCTCTTAATGACGTAGAGAAAGGTACTTTAATTATTTCCTCAAATTTATCCAATTATTTATTTTATTCTGGATTATCACACACATTCATATCATTTTAGTTTTCTAAAAAAATTTGATATTTCCAATTTGATTTAACAAGGGTGTTTTCAATTAAAACTCTTAAGGGATGTATCATTGGAAAAATGTTTTGTCAATCAGTTACCATTATGTAATATAAACATGCTTTATCTTCTAATCTCATCATCATACCTATGATAGATATTGATATAATCTTCAGTATGGATTATATTTCATAACAAGCTACACAATTTTTTTAAGAAGAACATGGTTACAATTTTTGATTATGATAAGAAATAACTTATCTTTAGAGCAGAAACATCACCATATGATTCTCAACTAGATCAACTCCCAGTAGCTCTACTAAATTCAATTATTGGGTAGAAAGAGAGTGAAATAACAATTGGTGTGAAAATTAATTTTAAAATAGAGTACATACCTATTGTACAATAATATGTTTATGTGTTTCCATAGGATTTACATAGACATCCTCCAGAACGAGAAATTGAGTTTTCCATTGATTTAATTCCTGGTTCAAGGCACATATCGAAGAACCCATATAGAATTTTCATTATGGAATTAGTGGAACTAAAGAAAAAAATTTAGAAATAGGCTAATAAAGGATGTATTCACCCTTTTTTTTTTCCATGGGGAGACCCAGATATTTTTTTTATGAAGAAATAAGGATCTTTGAGGTTGTGCATTGAATACATGGTGATCAATGATATATTAATAAAGTACAGGTATCCCCTACCTCGAATTGATTATTTATTCAATCAACTTCTTGAAGCTCAATATTCATAAAATATTGAACTTGGATCTAGATATCATTAGTTTGGCATGAAGAAGGAAGATATTCTGAAGAAAGAATTTCATACCAGGTATGGAATTATGAGTTTATAGTCATTCCATTTATAAAGACTAATACAACCTCTATTTTCATGGATCTAATAAATAGTGTTTTCAAGGAATATCATGACGAATGTTTAGTGGTGTTTATTGATTATATCATGGTATAATCCAAAATCTATTAATATCATGAAATCCACTTGCGAACTATTCTAAAAAATCATATAATAAATGAATTATATGGGAAGTTTAAAAAGTGTGAATTCAGGCTTTATGAGATTTCATTTCATGGCCATATTGTCTCTAATGAAGGAATCTGTGTTGATCCTTCTAAGACATGAGAAATACATGACTGACCAACCCCGATGAGTATAAATGAGGTATGCAGTTTTATTGTTTTAGCAGTTTATTATCCGCATTTCATCCAGATTGTTTCTCGATTTTCTAACCCATTAACCCAGATCACGTGTAAAGGGGTCAAATTTGTTTTCACAAAAGAATTTAAAGAATTATTTTAATAACTGATGATAAGATTAGTATATTCTCCTATCATTAATATAGCATCAGGGAATTATGGGTTTTTTATTCATAGGGATGCTTTAATGAATGGAATGTGTTGTATCCTTATACAGAATGACAAGGTTATTACCTATGCACCATGACAGCTAAAAATTCATGAAACAAACTATCCTACTCATGATCTTGAGTTATCAGGTGTAATATTTTCTTTTATGATATAGAGACACTATCTCTATGGTGAAAAAATGTGACCTATATACAGATCACAATAGTTTGAAGTACATTTTCTCAGAGAAATAACTCAAAATGAGTCAATGATGATGGCATGGACTACTCAAATATTATGATGGCACAATACACTACCACATGGAAAGGAAAATAATGTGGTTGTTTCTTGACTAGAAATGATCATGGAGTTATAAACAAGATGAGAGTTTAAAGAGATCCTATATTAATGGATCTTGTAAAGATAGATATTGGAATAGCCATGGAAGGTGAAACATCAATAATTTTTCAAATGGATTCCAAACTATCATCACTAAAAAGGATATAATTTTCATAGATAGATGATGACGAGTTTCAAAATAAAATTAATGATGTGAATTATGGGAGATTGATCGACTTCGTATATGAAGATATAATTTTGAAAATTTGCAAGAGACTTGGTGTTATAGAAATAATTGATCTAAAAAGGGAATTGTTGGATATTTCCCATAGTTCCAATTTCTCTATAAACCCTATAATCACAAATATTTATATAGATTGAAGGAACATTTTTTGTGGGAAAACATAAAGAAGGGGATTTCTGATTATATATCCAGATGTATGGTTTTTCAACAAGTGAAGGCTGGAAGACAATATCCTAGAGGAGTCATGAAACCAATTACAAAACATGAGTTGAAATGGATGATAATACAAAGGACATTGTCATGGGGCTATCAAAGACTCATAGAAGGAATGATGCAATATGAGTCATTGTTGATAGTCTTATAATGTCAGCACATTTTATTTGTATAAGAGATGATTAACCACTTTAACGTTTAGAAAGACTATATATTAATGAAGTTTTATGACTTCATGGTGTACCCATATTGATTATTTCTAATCATGATCCCCATTTTACATCAATATTATGGAAATGTCTTCAGAATGCCTTAGACACTAAACATCTTTTTGGAACTGCCTACCACCCTCAAACTGAGGGACACTTAGAACAAACTATTAGAACCTTTGGAGACATGTGTAGATATTGCTCACATGAAATTCAAGGTATGTGGGATCATTATTTACCTATGGTATAATTTTTCTATAATAATCGATTCTATTCATGTATTCAGATGGCAGCATACCTAGCGTTTTATGGAAAGAGATGTCGTAAACTAACTTTTTAGGTTGATACTGGGGAAAGAAAACTTGTAGGCCCAGAACTTGTAGAGAAAACAATGTAAAATGTGAATATTATCCATCCCATATCAAATAATCTCAATGTAGGAAAACGAGATATGTTGATTAATGAAGGAAGGATTTGTAATTTCATGTAAGTGATCCTATTTTATTGAAATAATCTCCATGGAAGGGTGTTATGTGGTTCGGTAAGAAGGGTAAATTAAGTCCCAGTTACATTAGACCATTCAAAATTTTTGATCTAATTGGAGTTTTATTGTACCATTTGGCAATTCTGCCAAGTATCCCCAATGTACATGATGTGTTCAATGCATCAATATTGAGAAAATACATGCCTAGAACAATGCATGTAATCACATTTGAATAATTAGAACTAGAATCTGATATGCCTTATTGTGAAGTGCCTATCATTATTATAGATACGAGGGCACAACTGTATAGAATCCTAAATACTCATTTGGTAAAAGTTCTATGCAGAAATCATAAGATGGAAGATGCAATGTGGGAACCTGAGGAACTTATGATGGAGAACCACCTGAATATTTATATGGAGTAATATTATAGAAAGTTCTAGGATGAAATTATATGAAGGAGGAAAGAATTTAACACCCCATTATTCCATTGTACGCTTCTCTTTGAATAATAAAGTAGCTTGGGTTGTACGCAACTTTGAGTTCTAGCACACCATGACCAATCAATCTTTTTGTTAAAATAGAAGTTATGTATAGTAATACAAACTTTTTTAAATTTTATAAATATTATTTTTCCAAATGGACTTCATTTCAAGATTCTGAATATCAGAATTATCTTAGGGTAAATATTTGTGCTATTTTTGAAAACGTTCATTTTTTGATGAATAGTTAAAATAATTGTGTTATTGTTTAAATCCAAATTTTATATAAACAATTATTATTTTTATTTAAATTTACTTTAAAATAAAAATATATACATAATAACTATATTAGTTCAATTTAATACATTTGAGTCATTTTATAATAACATTATATATATAAAATTTTATTGGAATATTCAACGCTTTTTACCCACCTTCTAGGAAAATTTACAAATTTGCATAAAACATAAATTTTCTAATTTTGGGAATTGAAGTTCAAAAATTAATGAGACACAGTTTACATCATTAAGTAAAATGTGGTTCAATTAGATGAAAGGAAATTTTGGTTAATAGTAACTGTTGATATTTATTTACCACGGTTAAAAGTAAATAGGGTAATTAAATGTAAAAATGATATTATAATTACCTTAACACCTGTCATAATTCTGTTTGAAATGTTTCTTTCAACCTAAATCAATCTTAAAAATAATGTATGATCCTCTTTGATCCACATGAATTAGATTAGGAAATTTAGTATTATTTTATATAAACGAGAATTAAAAGTGCTAAATATGAATTTTAATAACTAAAACATTTTAAATATAGGGTTATAAAAAAGATAAATTCGACTATAAATATTCACTGGAAATCTAAAAATAATTGCTACATAATGATATTTTATTTATAATTTTTATACATTAAATAATTAAATTTATTTAGGACCCAATGAGGATGGAGTAATTACATTATTAAAGAATGATTAAAAATATTTATTTTTTAAATATTAAAATAAAAGTAAATTGAGACCATGGATGCATTCTAAAAATTTTCCATGTTAATATGTCATGTTAGGGTTTATTAAATAAATTATATTAAAAGTGATAAACTTCTTATAACTTTCACAGAAACCAAATACCAAATAGTTTCAGAATTTACATAAATGAGTTTTTAAATTAAATACTATTTTATTAAATTATAAAATCATCCATAAAATATAAGTTTTGATAAAATGAATTATATAGTGATATATATTTCATTAATTAACCACTTGAGGTTCTCTTGTAAGTTTATTGTATGTTTATTAACAATGTATTATAATAATATAAGAAGACATGATAAAAGTTAATGTATCTAACTAAGAGTTAAATATAAAATATAAAGTTAATATGCTGACTGAATCTTGCCTAAAACCTATTGGATGAGAGGATTTAGAACCATACACATATTAGACTCTAAATAAATCCATTTGGAGCCATTGTAAATCAGAAATAATATTATAATAAAATAATATTTCTTGATTTTCATAATGTGACCCCACCTCTCTTAACATAGAGGCCTTACTTTGATAAAAAATACAACCTTAGGATCAATTTTTATCAAATCAAAAAAAGAAGCACATAAATATTATGTAATAATTTCATCACCACATTCAGTGTTCATTTATTCTTCCACTTCCACTTTATTTGTTGTTTCCATAATGAAATCACAACTCCAATAACGTCTACATAAAATGATGTTATTATAAATATGGTACAACCGTATTCATTATTCTATCAATCCTATGAAGGACAAAGTCACCATACGTGCGTACGTACAACTTACCATCTCCACATCATGGTGTAGTTTGTTATTCAATACATCATTATTTGGATGGGTATAATATTGAGTATAATTTATGTAAATAATAAATATAACATGTTAATTATTATGTATATATTACGTACCATCCCATTACATATGATTTGATCATCAATAGAATTATATTGTCGCTCGTGCATACATACATATTACCATCTCCACAAACGTGATGAGTTTAATTCCCCATCATAACCATTAAAGAATGATTTTTATTTTATGATTAAAAATAATATTTAAGAACTTAATATCATTATGGATATAAATCAAATAAATCCTATCCATAAAAAACATGACTTAATTAAAAAGACATATATATGAAAATAAATCAGTTAACACCCAAAAAAAAAAGATAATACTGATATATCATTAACTAAGAAATATTAGAAGATCATATATAATATCATATTTAGTTATGTGGTTCATGAATAATTTAACAACAATTATTTCACAATTATAAAGGATGTTAACGTACCCTCCACTAAGGAAAAGTAAAAAAATAAGGGTTAATTTTAAAATCTCTTTATTATCAGAAGTTGTTTATATGTAAGTATATTTTGGGACATCTTTATCATCCACATTTGTGTTTCTTAAAAATTTATTTCAAAACATTTTTACTATTTAATAGACTATGGGTTAAATTAATTTATAACCTAGTTTGATTTTTTATAAAATTTATTGAATGTAATCTTTCCATAGATTTCCAGAAAAGATAGTTTTTGAACTTTTAGTCAAATTAATATAAGGATGTTCTTTAACGTATACAACTGGTATTTTTTATTTTCTTCCATTATAACAACTTTAAATCATTCCTTAAAAGTTTATAAGAATATTTTTAAAATAAATATTTGCTTTTATTATTATGGGACATTCAAATGATTTCAAAATAGGAATAGATATTTCTCTCAAATGGTTTTGATTTTATTTATGTCAACATCCTTTGATGGATTTTTAAATTTTTTGAATTTTATTTATTATTATATAATCTTCCATATTTTTTTGTAGGTTTTGTGATATGTTTGACTATGGATGCATTATTTTTACACCTTTCATGATTTATAGTTAAGTTATTAACATTTTGTATTCAAGTTTAAATATGAATATTTATGTTATGTTTCAACCTTTTCATACTAGGAATGCATTAGACTTAGTAAGTGATATATGAAGCTCTGTATAGCTCCTCAATGCATTGGTAGGTCTCATGAGTCAAACTAGTCTCTTGGCACAATGATTTGAATTTTTTTTTATTTTTAGTCCTGGAATGTGGCCTTAACTATGTGGTTTTGATGTTTGGTATTATGCATTCCATCATTATGAAATTATCTATTGATATTACATGTGATTATTTAACTAGTAGAATATCCATGTGAATTAGTAAATTCAATTATTTGATTTATCTTTTCCATATTATTATGATATTTATTTTTAAATGTATTTTGTTTTACTCTTGTACATTTCTTTAAATGTTTATTCATATTTATGATAATTTTTTCAATATTTTTATCCTTACTAAGCAACTGTGCTAACCCCTTTCTTATGTTTTATTTTTCCTAGGATGTAAAAAAATGTATTATGATTCACCTAGAAGAATAGGATAAAGGATATGAGTGTGTTAAAAGGATACACAATGTTGTTGTTTTTCATTCCATAATGTAATGTAAAACTTATGTATGTTTTTATTACTTACAAGGATACTAAACATATTAGTCTTTCCAGATTTGATCATTTATAATTAGGACAATGTTTTTTCATAATGCACTGACTCAGGGTAACAAGGTTTGGAAAATTTCAACGATCCCCAACTAATTTCTCCCCTATTTATTTATAATACTCTCATAGAGACTCCCCATTTGACCAATGTTTCCAAGGGTCTCATCTCTTACATTTTTGAGATAGTTGGAGTACCATTGGTTGGATATCGACACACTAGATATGTCTATCATATCCCTTGCGTCCCATTTCTTGATTTGGGATTATAGTTTATCCCATATTCTTTTGAAGCTAAGGAACCTATTTTTCTGGTGTAATATAGGTTGGGGATTTAATGATTTTTTAATCTATATCTATGGCTATTATTAAGAGTGAATTCCTCATCATATTTGAGGTTGGTGTCCTAAATGTAATATCCCAAAATTTTGTTATAGATTTGAACATGTGTATTGAGATATTTCTTCCCACATATCATGCATTCATTACCTTGAGTATTATTTATTAAAATTATTGGCTAAATAATTAATTAGACACATAATGATCATAATGGGTTGTGTTGAGGATGTTTAATTTTTTTTAATTCCACCCATGGACTGTGAAGAAATTCATGAACCTAGAAATAGGTAAGGTTAATTTTAGAGTTTAATTAAGATATAATATATCCCATATAAAAAATATGGAATATATCTAGTGTAATAAAAAATGTAGTGTATATATTAGTGCCTATGTTTTGATAATGTAATAATGGGTTTTTCAGAACAAAATGAAAATGTGAAAAATGCATTAAAGGTGTTTATGTTGAATGATTAATGATTTTTGTTAGATATTTCTAAGAGTATTAGTGAAAATGAAATGGTAAAATGTTAAATTGTGTAATATCATGAGAAAATGGAGGAATTTATTAAATGAGGTGTAATAATAAAATAGATTAATATATTGGGTGGGTTAGTGCATGATAATTATCAGGTATACATCATGGGTTGTATTTAAAAAAGTGGTTGTGCTCTATGAAATAATAATTATAGTTTAAATGAATACATGAGAAAATTATTATGAAATAATAAATGGACTATGTGGGATAATGTCTGTTAATGATTGAATACTGTATAATTTTTGGGAATTTAATTATATACTTAATGAGTTAATACACGAGAATGAGAATTGGTCTAAACAACAATGAAATGTAATTTTCAAATTAGTAAATTGTTTAGGGAATAATATTAATTTTATTATTTGTTATGATGGGATATGATTAATATTTTTATTGGTTATGTTTAGTTGTGATATGGTGTGTGTGGGGTGGGATTTTGGACTAAGGATTCCCCTATGGGTTCTTTTGGAACTGATGCACTAACTCCAACTAGATATGTATGGTGAATGGATATATAAGTAAGTTCAAATGGATTATGGTGTGGGATAATGGACTGAGGCTCCTCCCAAAGGTCATTTTTGGATGATTCTCAAACTCCACCCACAATTAACGCATTAGGGAAGAGGGAATGGACTATTCCTCTAATGTTATCATTCCACGTAGACAGATGCTTCGAGGTTTGGAAATTGTGATGTTTTATCCCTATTGCGATACAGACTTCACTTTTACCATAAAAAAATGATAAATTGCTTGAAATTTTTTGTGAATTATGTAAATTCTAAACCGATGGATTACATGTTGATGTTTAACTAGGTAATGAAGAAGATGAAAATTGTGAATTGTTCTATGTGTAGTAATAATTAATTTAAGGGTCATTAGATAATGGAATAAGAACTTTACTTTATCTAATTCTAATTTATTTAATACCCACATGAACTATTTTCTTAGACTATAAATTGTGTAGAAACTATTGTAGGTGTACTATTGAGTTGTAATCACAACCTACTCAGATGGTAGTTGGGTACCCGAGAAGATTGCATGATTTTAGACCCGAATTGGGTTAATGGTCCTTATCTTTTGAGTAATGTAAGGCTTCAAAGATACATGGATGAGGTTCTGGACATGGATTTAGAACCATTATGGAAAATATTAAATTTTATTTAATTTGTGGTTTTTTGACTTGGTTCTATAGCATGAAATTACTTATTTACTCTTGGTTGTGGTTTGTAACTAGTTTAGGGAGATGGTAATTTATGAAATCTCTTGGGTTATTCCCTGTTTTTTCCACTATTATTTTTTTTCTGTTATGTATTTCTCTAGTGGAGAGGGTATATTCTCCCCATATAATTTTTCGACCCTAGTTTCTAGTCGGTAACAAATGACATATGGGGATGCTAGCTTGAGGTCATGTGGTGACCCAGATTGGGGCACCGTTTTAATGCCTCAATAGTTGGGGATGTTACATGAAAAATGTCTATGAATAAATCTTTATATGTAGGGACATATGGTGGGGAGATTCATGAGTCCAGGAAGGTATACATCGATGACACTATGTTTTCATATGATTTATAGGTGTCGTTTTATTCTATCACAGTATCAGTAATGATTATGAGTGGGTGGATATGAATGGAATCAATTGTGTGGTTTGTATTTAGTGTTGTGTAGTGAAATATGATTTGGTGTTTAGGGATAGTGTGTGGTGAGTTACTCTTGAATTTATAGTTTTATAGGTGTAATTTTTAGGGTGAAAGAGAACTGATAGGTCTTGTTTTTTCCTGTGAGTGTCCAAAAGAATCAGGTTTTACTTATGAATTTCAAAAAGGAATATACACTATTTCAAAGATTGTACATAGTTATGAAATATCATTCTCATGAACATTGTGAGGTTGTTTTTCTTAGTGGTATGGTATATAGTTGGTTTATAACTTTCTATATAATATGAGAAACCTACAATTCATATTTCTTAGGTATTTTCATGATTAATACATAGATAAGTGTACTTTGTGGATAAACGATTAGAGGAGTGTATACATGGATAGTGATAGCTACATTGTTGCCAAAATATTCAGTGTTTTGTTTAAGAAAACCATGGTAGACGGTCCAGCATGAGGTAGTGGTAACAAAAATGTTTTCACACTTTTTGAAAAAAAATCCATGTGATTGCCAATTTTTTCATATTTTTCAAATTATGATTGTTAACCATTGAGTTTTTAACTCCCCATTCCTTGTTATACTCTTTCACATGTAGTCACCCCATGGAGTCCACTCTCATTATCATTTTAATATGATATACAATATAGTGGTTTTAATAGAACTTATTCAATGATATCAGGTGAGTTCCATCCTTTATTTCCACTAATTTTCCTCTCTCTTATTTGAAGATAATTTTGTTATCTCTTGTTCAGGGTTCATTTGATGATTCCACCAATAATTGGTCGAATTATCCGAACATGATGAGTTCTATTTATATACAGGATATAGCACGACACATGAGGATATATCTATGTTTTTTCCACTATTTTATTGAGGTATGAAATTATATTTTTTTATGGGGGTAGAATTTTATCATATCAAATTATGTGATTAATTGATGATGGTTTTTAGAGATGTTTATATGTTGCTGTCACGGGTATGGTACAAACATTTCATATATGGTTTGTAATGGGTTTTATAAAAAGATAATGGTCTGTGAGTATTTATGAATTTAAAACCATTAAATTAAATCATAATATTATTATAAATTATGAAATTATATTTTAGATTTAGTTTAATTAGATTTATTTTGTAGATATTGGGCCTCATGTGGAGATATTATCGATTTGTTGACTTAGATGAAATTTAGGGAGGATCACCTAATTGTTCATAAAAAGGAACCCAAATTAACTAAGTTTTAATAGAACATTATACTATAGTTTATGAACATTTTCTATGGTGAATCTAAAATTTGGTCTCCCTATAGATGGGAAATTTACCTTACTCAAAAAATAAATATTTTTGATCGGAATACCTAAAAATCTATTATTTTAATGGACATGATTTGTAGTTTCAAAATAGTTGGTTTATCAAAAAAAATTAGATGGGAATGATCATAAATCCATGAGATGACATATAGATACACTAGGAGACATACATGAAATGAATTCAATATAATGGACTAGGTATTGGTTTCTTAAAGACACTACTTGTTGAATAATGTGTTGGAATCTGAATAATGTTCATGAATTAGCCCAATGATATATGAAATAGATTAATGCATGTGGGATAAAAGAATATAGATAGGGGAAGTATTACTCATCCATTATTATGTGTGTATTTAGGTTGGTAAACATAGGGTATCCATTTTAAATGATTGGTGGGTGGATTATTCAATGAAAAATCTAAATGATAGACAATAGTTTTGACATAATCATTGTATGACATTACCTCTAATGCAATTGGTGTAGTTTGATTATGGTGATAATTTTGAGGGATGTTATTACCTCATACTGATGTAACTTTATTCAGAGTTTAGGTTGATATTAAGGAGCCCATATGTGGTTTCCATATTTTGATAAGACCAAGGAGAATCAATGGGTTCCCTAGAAATTTATAGACTATATAGATGGTTATTATCGGTGATCTTACGTTATTTATTTTGTGTGTCACATTAGAATGTGAGAATTGGTGGAGACGATCATGTTTTATTGAAATTATGACCTAAATTTTGGTTTTCTGATGTGATAAACATATGGCTATCCATTATTGTGATATTGATATTATTTTTATAATTAATATTATAATTATTATAATTATTATTATTATTATGTGAAATGAACTAAGAAATGATGGGCCCTAATAATTAATAATATGTTTTATAAAACACCAAATGTGTTCCTTAGATATGATGGTTGCACTTGATTTTATGTGTTTCAATGAATTTATAGAATCTTGTGTTGTTACTAATGGCTTATGATATTCCCATCATACACATGAACTTGCCATTACACATCATTATATATGATAATCCATAGATTAATTGGATATATTTAATAAACATGATAAAATATGAGATAACTAGGATACCTAGGTTCTACTGTAAGTACACGTAAGTTTTTTATACACTACTATGATTAGTTAGATCATTAAATTATACTTTATACTTTATGATATGTATTATATGGATATGATTTGGTCATTTCACCTGATGAATTTTGAGATTCCTATGGTACTCCAATATATTTGAAAATACACATGATGATATTAGATTCATAGTATGCCTATGATTTGATAGTTACTCAGTATGATTTTCATATGCTAGTGAAAACTTCCTATGATATGGTGATGCTAGATGATTTTTATATTCCTTGGATTATGCACGATTTTTTAAGGAAAAATGATTTTCGATATGTATGGGATTCACACCTTGGATCTTCCATCAGCATGGGAAATTAGTGATTATAAACATTGATATTGACATGAAAGACTTACTACCCCATGGAGAGATATATATATATATATATATGAGTTTATTGGAATGGGACACCCAACCAACCATGTGATTGAATATACATATTATGAAATTATGGGTGAGAATTTACCATACAATCGGATGGCTAGGAAATGTGTGAAGATACATCATACACTAGATGAATATGGAACAATTTATCCCATGTTTCACTTTATAATAGAAGTTTTCATTGTATAGTGTATTTATATAATAATATATATTTATAATATGAACATATCACATGCTGAGTTCCTATATTTAGTTTTTATGATTTTAACAACATTAGTGGTTCTATACTATGATTTATGCACACTCTAAATAGGTGACATTGTCACTAGTGAACATGATTATTCATCACTATAAAGAGGTTTTGATTGGGTAGGTTCCACCTATAGTATGATTGAGATGGATGAACTTTGTGGAGTGGGTGACTAAGAAGAGGTGAGTCTCAAATATGGTACTAGGGACACATTTTATTATTATTTATTTTAGTTAGTCTATATATGTGATCAACCCAATGGATGATCAGTCTAAGATGTATGACTATACACATACTTATTTAGGTTTATATGAATATTTTTGTTTTGTTTAATATAATTTGTTTACTATTTTGGTGAATAGAATTTATTTATTTATTAACTATTACTTAACATTGATATAAAGGTATAATAACTCCCACAATAATACCTTATACCCTTGATACTCATTACATTCTAGAGTACAGGGAGGAGGTCCTATGGTAAAATATCAACTTGGTTATACTAAATTAGTCTGAACTATGATAGTGATTAACACATAAATATAGTATAACACTATATTTTGGTGGGACTATTACAACTATTAATTACTTTGGGTAAATCCTTACATATCATGAGTTGACATGTCATGGATTGGGGAGTAAATCTAATCCATTAAGAGTCTTTATATACTATGATATGACGGAATTGGTTCTGATCATTTAGGTAATTAATTATATTAAATTCATATATATGTGAAACATTTCCTTTTTTCCTTTATTTTTTTCAAGACTCATGATTACTAGATTGTTTTAAATATTTTTACATCCAATATAAATGATCTTCCATAAAATATTTAAAGGAATAATTTTTTTTGAAATATGATTTATTGGTTATGATTATATTATGTTATGGATATATAAATATATTATTATATGATACCCAAAAAAAAATTATGGAAACTTATGATTTTTGGATGATATCCATTATATTTACCATTAATGAACATTTGATATCCTCCCTTTTTATGCACCCATCCATATAGTTTTGATGGATATTATATAGTAGGAAGTGTCTAAAATTGAATGATGTTAGAGAAATATTTTTTAATATGTTTAAAATATTATATTATAAGTTGGTTTTGAATCAAGTATCCAATGTCACATAATCTTTTGGTTATATAATTACATGAATTTTTGAAATGAAATTATTAAATTATAGAGATTTCATAAAATATATGTTCATTTCTTCCATGTCATCTCATATTTTATTAAATAATATGTTTAAATTTTTTATATTTTATCTTATTCTAGATGTGTAGGTTAGGGGCACCTCAGTGGGAATCAAACAATGTTTATTTTTTTAGTGACTTGATTACAATGAATAAGTGGTATGAAAATAAGAAAACCAATAATTAACAAAAACAGACATTGAATAAACCTAAAATGTCATAGTTTAAATGACGGTGTAATAATTTTTTGTCACTATACACTACATAAAATGGTACCCCTCATGGATTGGAAATATAGGAAGAGAGATAATGACCACCATGTCCAGCATCAAGTAGACCCTGGGTTGGAGACTAGTACCAATGGTACATAAACATCTCATATGGATGTAATTATAGTGTTTAATAATTTTATTGGGGGATAGGATATGAACGATTAATGAAATCCATGATATAAATTGACAATTAACAAAAACCATCCAAAAATTAATTTATAAATTAACATATGAAAAAGTCCATAACTAAATAAAAAAATGATAAGTATGGTAGATCTGACTATAAAGAAGCTTTATAGGTCAACAATTTTAGTGTCTATAATGGTCAACATAGTCCTCTAGGAAACCATTTAAAAGTTTATATAGATTTTTGGTGAGCGCACAAGTATAAATAATAAGAATACACATAATGTATCTTGTGGACATGTGAATGAATCATACTAATACATAAGTGATCAAACTAAAGAACTAAAAATAGATAAGGAGTTAAAATAACAAATACCATCACCACAATAGAATAACAACAAAATATAACATCCATTTCTAATAACATAATAAGTAAAATATTGATAAAAGGTAACCCAGACAAAATTCATTCTATTTTTAAAATCTCACACTCCAAAATTATATATCATAGATGATAAACCACATCTATATTGTAACCCATAAAAAACACATATAGGACACCACATCACCTCCCCCACATCTCTCTTGAAGACACCAATGTCATCATATCAAATAACATATCGAATGAAGATGCAAAATCCATCAAAAATCATCCACAATCACATAAACCAGGTAGAATGAAATCGGGAATATTATTTAAATCAACCTCATGTAGTCCTTATACCATTCATTACCACCACCACATGTCATATAATCAAACATTACAACCGGTAAAATTTCTTTCTTATGGTCATCACAACCCATCCACTTTGTCATCACCTAAAAGTGGAAGTGTGGAAGTGTGGCTAATCAACAATTCTTCCTCCAAAAAAGGATATTAGTGAAAATACCTGAAAAATATTCCCTTTGGAATATATTTCTTGATATGGGTGGGATAAATATAGAAATCACAATGAGAATCCTTGGTATACATAAATAGAAACTCACAAGATTAATATTTCGGTTCAAAACATGAATAATTTCGCAACTCACCAGAAAACCTCATAGCCTCACAACATAGGAAGATTTTGTTTCCACCTTTAAATGTAAAACACAAAAAATCAAGAAAAAAATCCAAAAGCCAGAAATTGTTTTTTTATTAATTAATACTTTGCTAATTTCTATGTTTTATATTACCAACTTATTTTAATTAACCATCCCATTCATTTTTTATTTATCAAAATTTATTTTAAACCAATCATTCCATTCAATTTGATTAATTCCTTATCCCTTAAAAAAATTCATTATTCAATTTCATATCATTTCATATTTCATAATTATACAATTATTCCATAAATACCCAAGAATCTTTCCCAAAAAACTACAAATACTAAACCCCAAAATCCTAGAGCCAGTTCCTGACTCTTTTAAATTAGCATTATTACAATGACTCACTTTTTGAAAGAATGAATATATACCTTGTAAAAATATATTACATACAAGATATAAATTATATATTTGGAATAAAAGATAAATATGAAAAGATAATAAAGTTCATCTTTGAAAACACATACAAATTCGCTTCTTCATAACCAGGGGAAAGGAAACAAAAAAAGGATGAGCTCAAAATATTCAGTAAGGTTTATGTCTAGAAAAATAAATAAAGAATCAATTTTTATAATCAATATAGAATGGTAAATAAAGAACACACATTCTAGGTAATGAATAATCAATTTTCCAATCTGATTCATCAGATAATATCATTTTGAAAATCTTATTGATAAAAATAACTTAATTCATAATAAAATGTTAAATTATAGGATGTCATGTATTTGGCACAAAAAAAACTACCGTCAAGAACTTTCATTGGGATAATTAATAATTATGGTTATGACCCCATTTAATTTTGTATCATTATTCTCTTATGAGGCAACATATACATTGAGGGGATATCTATATCGGATCCCACCCATTCTTTCATGTCCAATGCATTCATCAAATATAAAATAAATGATTTTAAAAGTTAATTTCAAATGAAAGTGTTACATATAACTTTGAAACATTTGAATTCGAAGAAAATAGTGATATTCATGATTTTTTATAACAAAGGAGATTCATATAAACCTCAAAAAATAAGGTGCATTTATAATATCAAAATATTCCCAATGAAAAGAGATTGAGACCAATTCTACTATAAATATCATATTGTTATTAAAATGAAAATGTTATGTTCATTCTATGAAAATAAAAATAAAAAATAAGATTTAAAATATGAGACAATTAAATTTTATTTTAGTCATTTAATTATCCTGACTTAATCAATGAAATTGATGTTTAACTTGATCAATGGAAATTTTGATATGAAATCTCATACAACTTGTAATAAGTTGAACTATATTAACCATAAATGTATTAATTATTATATGAACCATTAAATTACATGAATATAAATATATTAATTATAATATATATCAAAATTAAATATATATAAACCATATATATGAAACAAGTGGTGAGTAAATCATATATCTCATAGGGGTAAATGTGAGATGGGAAAACCCTGACCTCACCCTTCCCTTTAGTGGTGTTTACATTAACATCATGTATAATGGTTTAAATAATGTTACTAACTAATTATAAACCAATATTAATATTTATAAAAATGTATATTATGATTTTATAACCTAGTATGTTGTATTCCT
The DNA here is from genome assembly GCA_963277665.1 of Viscum album. NCBI lineage: Eukaryota > Viridiplantae > Streptophyta > Magnoliopsida > Santalales > Viscaceae > Viscum > Viscum album. The sequence continues at coordinate 421,866,096 of OY728166.1, read as the reverse complement.
TAATAATATTTCATTATTTTTATGGTTTCAGGTGCGCTCGTTTCATGGTTTCCTGATGAGTTCAATTATGTAAAATAATGGATGTTTATATAAAATGGTGTTATAGCTATAGAAGTGGAATTGCATATTATTAATTAACTTATAAAATTTTATATGTTCTGATAAATCATTTTTATTTCTTGTATTAGGATGATTCATTTGATAAATTGATAGTGAAAACTGTTTGTTTAATTTTTAGAGTTTTTCAGAACACCACATACCCATTTCCGTTTTTTAATATTATAAGAATATATTAGTAAAATAAAACTAAATAGGTCATTATATACCTATTAAAATATTCTTTAATAGTAAAAATTGTTTCATGGTCATCGATGATTATGGTAATGAAAAACGATCAAAATCAGTATTCACCGAGGAAATTAATCATTATGACTTGAACAATGGTTTCGTTTCTTAGAATAAGATGAGTTAATAAAAGAAGTGATTATATGAAATTAAATTATAAAAAGAAAATAAAATTATTTAAATGATTATGATTTTATTATTCCATTAAGGATGAATAATGTGAGGAGAAAATAGAATAAGAAATCAAAATAATAGAGGTGTTTTATTTAAATTACCTATTGAATTCACCTCCTTGAATGGTCTTTAAAGGGCCATTAAATTGTTATATTCGGGAGAAAAGAACATAATTAACATGTTGAGAGTGGATTGGATATGTTTTGGTAGATATGTGAGAAGATTAATTTAATTTATCATAAATGGGGGGGGGTGATGGTTTTGTTTATATTTTAGGAGGGGTGGTTTTAGGTGGATAAATAATGTTAATTTTATAAATAATGACAACCACACATTGAGGTGGATTTAATTTAAATGTTTTTAGATTTTAATTATTGTTTTAAATCCAGGTTAGTCTCAGGAAAAACATCAAATAACCATTTAATTTTGTTATTTTTAGGCATTTCTAGCCTTTACACTTTTTTATTAACTCGTTATATTATTTTGTAAACTTCCATAAATCTGCTTTTCACCAATGTAACGTTATTGTTCTTAACAAATAAAAATGAAATAAAAAACTAATTTTTAACTTATAAATCCAAATATTTAATCAATTTCAATAATTTATATAAAAAAATAAAAAATTATATTATAAACTAATCATGTAGATTCAATGGGAATTTGAGTTTTTAAAGTGAATATTTCGAAAGGTAGAAATGTTTTTATATCCAATATCAATCTGAAAACGATTCAAATGGACTAAATTGGATTTACTGATGTATAATCAAACTAGCTATCCCATTAAATTATATTATAAATTATTTATATGAAAAGTCAATTTTCATTTTAAATGCACTATTTTTCACTTTTTATCAAATAATGAATCTTATCATAAAAATATCCAAAATTAACCAACAGATAATTTTAAAATCACAATTCAAAAAATGATGTTTATTTTTAGAATAGAATTTATAAAAATAGAAGGTTTATTTTTAAAACTCACACACCTTTAAAAGGTGGAAACATTTTCATTTAGAAAAACATATCTTCTATGATTAAAATTGGATTTACTGTTATCTTCAGACTTTAACACATATTCGATTAATTTTTATTTTTTATTAATCCTATAAGATATAAATTTCATTATAATTTTTAAATAATAATGATTAAGTTGATTTATTACAATAAAATTCCATTATGGTATAAAAAATATTAATTTTTTCAATAACTATCCATTATATTTAAATGGTTTTTATTTTAATTTCCATTTAAATTTTTAAAAATGAATTTATATAATAAACTTGTGTAAACTATATTTTAATATTTTAGTTAATTCCATTCATTTCCATCATTCTAATGGTAAACTAATAACTCTCATAAATAAATAATATTTATTTATTTTTTGTTTTTTATCTTGGTGTTCTTTTAGCTATAAAACCTAGTGTTCTTATAAATTCATGGGGTGTTACAATTTCATCTACATCAATAACTTTTTTCTACAATTTTTAATATCAATTTTTAAATAAATTGTTGGTATTTTAATATTCCTTTGGGGAATCCCAAATTGTATGTATATTTAATAAAATATTCTCTTAAAAATAGGGAAATGAAAATCCTAATGTCAAGGAAAAATTGTCTTTATAATAGGATAATATTAGTGTGAAGAAAAATCAAGGTAATATAACTGAAAAATAACTATCATGTTCTGATGGAGATAAATATCGAAATATTGAATACAAATTTAACCATCACAAAATCATACATCATTTGATCAGTTAAGAGACCACAGATTTCATAGTACAAAATTAAATGAATAATTTTTTTGTTCTTAAATTCCATTCATAGACTTGAATAATTTTTTAAAATATAGAAAATCCACTCATGAAAATATATCGACTTGATTTGTTTCTATTTCCTAAGAATAATTTAATAATTTGAATATTATTTGACCTTCCACAAATTAATATTTTACATCCTTTGATATATATTCAGGATGATTATTTCTTTCAAAATTACATGTATCAAAATAACTATGAGTCATTATTTCATAATTTAAATATTTACCAGTTGAAAAAAAAGGTTAAAAAAATCATATATTAACTTGAAAAAATAATTTCAAAAGTTTTATATTTTCCATTACATCAGTTGTTAACCTTAAGATACTACCGAATTACATAAATCCAAATTAATAGTCCCAAAAGTTTCCTATATTCCCAAAATCAATCATTGCATTAGATTCACCAAAAAACATAATGACGATTTTTTTGTCACATATAAAATATATTATTACCATGATCTCATTAAATTGTTAATGATAACGTAAAACCTACCAAAACTAAAATCTCCTATTACCAAATGAATTCATGTAATAAAATCATGTTGTAAACACAAATAAAATAATATAAACCATCAAATATATAAATTTTTTTAAAAAATTCTTCTTATATAGAATAAACAATTTAAAGTGTTATTTTTAAATCAAAGGGTCCCATACCATATTGAAACAATTAATACCATGAAGATAATGAGACTCATGATATGATATATCAAAGGGCTTGTATATAAATCTCATAAAAGATGGTGGGTGTATAGTGTCAAAATATGCCTCAAATAATGTTTATTAAGAAAATTTACCTTTCAAATATTATACATCTATTTAAATGCATAAATTATTTGTACTCATTGTAAATATAAATAAAAAATTGAAAATCTAATATGAGATAATTAAATAAAATTTCACACGTATTATTAACATCACCTAATTAATGAACATTATGTTTAACATAATGATTGAAATTGAGTTAATAAATCCCATATCACTTGTAAGCAGTCGAATCGTATGACCCATAAAAGTAGTAACTGTCAAATTAAAAATTTAATACCATAAAAATAATGAAATTCATGATATGATATATCAAAAATAATTATATATACACCACACTTAGTAAATAAGTGGTGAATATGTCATATATCTCACAAAAGTAAAAGTGAGAAGGGAAGACCATTACCTCTTGCATTCCTTTATTGGTGCATATATTAACATACTATATAACATTTTGAAGAATGTTATTAAATAAGTACAAAAATATATTCATATTTATGATACCTTATTTGACGAGTTACAACATCTTATGATTTTTTCATTAATAATATTTCATTATTTTCATGGATTGAAGTTTCTTCCATTCCTAGTATCATGATCTATTCATTTATGTAAAATTAGGGATTTTAATGTAATATTGGATTATATATTCCTATGGGGAATGATATTTTATAGACGAACTTACTGGATTTTAAATTTATCTTTAAATAATATTTATTTATTATATGAGTATGACTGATTTTATAAAATGATAATGATTTAGTTAATTTTGGAGGGTCTTCCAAACACCACATACTAGTTTTTTATTTAATATTATTAGTATATATTATTTTTAAAACAAGTAATAGGTTATAATATTCCTATTAAAATCTCATTTAACTAAAAAATAGCTTATGACCACCGACTAAGCTGGTAATGAAAATTGAACAAATTCATTATTCATTGTGATAGTTAATTGCCGAGACATGGACAATGCTTTAATTTTTGGAATAAGTGGAGGTAATAAAAGAGATGGATATAAGAAATTACATAAGAAAAGTAAAATTATATTACATAAATAATTTTGGTGTTATTACGAGTTTATGTATGATGTAGTCAAGGAGAAAATAGAAAAAGAAAAAAAAACAGGATGTAATTTGAGAAAATGACCTCTTGAATATCATCTTTTTGAGGTACTGTTTAAGGTCATTGGAATAGGTAGTTTTGTGAGAAAATTATAACATGAACTTAGTTAGAGTGTCATTGAGAGGTTTTTGTAGATATTTTAGGTGGTTAAAAGGTTTTTATAAGATATAGGGTGGTGAGGGGTGGTATTTATACTTCAGGGGGGTGGTTTTATGTGAGTAAATTGTTGTTATTTCATAGTTGCAGTCAACCTAATTGAGGTGTAATTATATTACATTAATTAGGATTTAAATTAATGTTTTATAATATATATTGGTTAGGGAAACACTTCAAAAAACTATTTAATGATTTATTTTTTATTTACTTTATTCCATTACCATTTAAACATAAACCCATTACATTATTTTACCTATACTATGGTAAATATCATTTACAACTAAAACTATTTTATTCATAAAAAATGAAAATAAAATTAAATCCAAATATTTACCTTATAATACCAAATATTTAATCAATTTTAAAAAATTCATTTCTTATAATTTTCAAAATTAGGTTGAAACATTTTCGGCAGACGCAACAGGAAAATGAGATTTTAATGTGAAATGATAAAATGTTTGAAATGTTTTTTAATCCAATATCAATGTGAAATAGATTCAAATAAACTAAATAGGATTTATTGATGTATAATTGAATTAATTATACTATAAAACATATATAATTTATCATTATAAATTATATTGATGAAAAGTCAGTTTTTAATAGAAACACGTTATTTTTATCATTTAATTAAAAATAAAAAATTATTAGAAAAATACTAAAAATTGTGCATAAGATAATTTTGATATACCAATTTCAAAAATGATGTTTAATTTTCAAAATAATATTTATGAAAGATTAAAAGATTAGTTTTGAAATCGGTTTGCTACTAAAAAGAAAATAAAATTACCTTTTCAAAAAATATTGCTTTTATGCTTAAAATTGGATTTATTATTATCTTATGGCTATAAAAAATAATATATTATTGTAGAATCAATTTATTGAAATGATAAAATATAAATTGTATTAGTATCCTTCACTAAAATTGATTAATTTAATTTAATAATAAAAATTTCCATTGTGGACTTAAATATAGTTTATTAATAAAAACACACCCTTAATAGTTAATTTGTTTTTATTTTAATTTTTAATTAATTAGTGATAATGGAATTAGTTTTGTGAACCAGAATACAATATATTTTATAATTTTAGTTAATATCATTATTTCTTGCAATTCCAGTGGCTATGTGATAACTATCATAATTAAATGATATTTATGCATTCGTTTAAGCTCAATGTTCTAAAAGATATCAAACAGAGTGTTTATTAAAAATAAGGGAGTGTTATTAAAAAATAATGAAATGAATTATCCTCCCCATTATAACCATCCGACAATTCCAAATTTACATATACGCAATCACAGTTTCATTATAAATGTCACATCACCCCCACATTCAATCACATCTTCCCTATATCGCAACCAAACATCTCATCACATCCTCTCCCAAAAGAACCCCCGAATTACGACCACACATCATAAACACTTAAAAAAGGAAACACATGTCATATTTTAGATTCCAAAAAGTATAATCACATTAAATTTCACCTTAATTTAATATTAATACACTCAAAATTAATTTTTTTCTCGGGAAACCATTTTATTAAAATAATATATGTTCTTATACAATATCATTAAATGTTTTTTAAAAAAATAAAATGACATGGTTTCATAAACTTTTCAATTATAATGAAAAAATACTATAACATCCAAGATACCAAGAAAGTATTCAATCCCATATAATTTTAATATCAATAACATCAAAATTTAAAAATCATGATTTTTTTTCCATATCACATTATATTAAATAAATCAAATTTATTATCTATATTAGGCTAGTTCACATAATTTTAGAAAATATAAAAAATAATAACCCCTCCCACATGATGCAATCAGTGGAGAAATGAAGGACCCCCTACCTAAATAATATTTTTGAACTATTGTCAAATGTTGGAACAGGATGGGATACAAATCGGGCACCACTATGAATAAGAACACCTTATTCCGCCTAGAACAAAACACCAAAGAACATATTTCTAGAAACAATTCACAAAAACCTAATGATTAAACTAGAATAAAATATACCCTTTATTAAATAAGGATAAAAAAGATTAAAAGAGGTAAAATTATGTAAAATCCCCTAAAAAACCATGAAACGATCACCAATATCCAAGGATGGAAGTCACAAAAAGGTTGATGTAGAACAACCTGGGAATCCCTTAGACCACTTATGAAATGGGGGAAGTAATGGGGTAATGATTGCATTCATTTGGATTTTATAATTTATTATAGTTTTATAAAACATTAGACAATGGGGAAGTCCATATCACCAAACCATTGAACTACTAAAAACAGAGAGGGAAATTGTGTAATGTAAGGAAATATTCTAAATCTGTTCAAGTCAGGACTCCTATAAAGAATAAATATTTATTCATTACTCAAATCTGAAAAAATAGGATCAGGGACCATGGTGTAGCCAATATAACTACACTACATATAATAGTAGCCATGAAGGGGGATATGCTTCATCCCAACTATATTGTCTCACTTCCCTAAAATCAGAAGAATGGGAAACAATAAGCATGTGAATATTATGCCAAAACTGGGTATCCATTATGAATTTATATTGAAAATGGTAGAACAAAAAAATTGATCCCCAAGCCCCAAAACCCCAACCTATGTCTCCACATAAGAAAAAAATCCATCAAACCAATAAAACCAAGCACCACAGTAAAACCATGATGAAAATGGTAGTGGAATCCAAACTCCCATATGAATTCAGAAGACCAAAACCGATTTATCCATGCCATAGAGTCCAAAATTATGCAATTTCCCCATGATCTATAAAATAGATGTATCCTTAGTTATATATTACATATAAAACCTTATTTTCCCACCTAAACCCTTGAAAACAAATCCAAACCCCAATTCCACTAGAATTACCATAATGTAATGGGTAGGATAGTATGCATCAATTCATTTGATACCTCTAAAACTATTATAATACATATGAATAAAAACTATCCATGATAGAGAAATGGAAAAGTGGTGTGAACAACCTTTTGATGAGATGCCTCTAATGTGTCTCTTTACAACTAAACATCATTACCATCCAATCACATGGATCTCAACAAAACATCCACTTTATGTATCTAAAAACAAATTATTTTACATCACCCATAAGTTATGACCTATCCACATAACCATATATACCACATTATCATCCCCCATATGAACTAATAAAACAAATACAATAACCTCCACATAGAAATTATGAAACTACATAATTCACAAAATTTCATTTCCACTATGATAATATAATATTGTTTTGGTGGAACTAACAAGGATGATAGTTCTTATCATGTCAACGTATAATGTATTTTTATTAGAAATTAGGTTTTACCTTCATCACATGATTTATGTTTTAACACACATCACATCATCAAGAATTATAGGAAAAAGATAAAATCAAATCAGATCTTGGTAGTTTGAACAAATATGCCTCTTGCACTTATATATAATCCACTAGATAAAAATATTCCTCCATAAAACACAAAACAATATAACGATTAATCTGCAAAATGAATTGTCCTAATTATCATATATCATTAATGGATGGTCCACAAAATCTTGTTACCCTAAAAGTCAAAGGTCCTCCACCTTTTATTACCATAAGGCTTTCACTGGTCCTATACTTCCATAATCCACTAACAAATACGTCAAACATTTTAAATTTTTCTCCTCACCTCAGTGAGAATGAGAATAAAAGGCTCTCCAACCATAGACAATAATAATAGTAAAAATCAGGTATTCCCATAAAAATACTCAAAAGAGGATATGAAAATGGATGAATGACATCTAATGTTATAAAAAATATCTACCGCATGAATTTTATTTTCCAAAATCCATTTAAGCATTGGGTACACATCCACAATATATCCTTCAGTGTCTATATACTCCTCTCACTCTATTTGTATTTTTAGTTTTAGAAATGTGTGATGAACTATTTCTTAGTTCCATATGCCTAATACAATACTAAAAATTTTCGTAAGTTAAAATGAGTCTCCCAAACATAGTGATTGTTTCTTAGAACTCTATAAAGTATAATGTCCTCATCCTCATACCTTATTAGCTTAAAGTTCTTTTTTCAAGACTCATTAAAAACATAGAAGTGAGATGATTTCTCAACTTATACATGGTTACCATGGAAGCATAAAAAAATCCTTCATCATGAGATAATAATACATTGATATTGGATAAGAACTAGGAAATAAGAATATCCTGAATTAGACATCATGATGAGGGGGTGTCATTAGATACTCCTCAGTAAAAATATCTTGAAAATTATTGAAAAACATTAGATCCCCATCTATCATAGAGTGTACTAATTAAATAGATAATATATCTCTGAAATAAAGGAGGATATGTAATCATATTTTTCCCTCCGAAAAACTATACTCTAAAAAAAATTCTCCCCGGTATCTATTCACATGAAAGAATAGGGAACTCATCCAAAAGTAGTTGATAATATCAAAAATATGGTAAAACTGTTTGATGAGATGAATGAAATCATACCACTACATTTATAGAAAGAGTGGATACCAGAAGAGAGTTGTTTCCCATTATTTAGCCTAAACCCCCAAAATACATCAAACATCATTTTCTAGATTATTAATGTAATATTTAGAACCATGGTTACATGGATCCTATGAACATATAGTCAAAGAGAACACACTATATAGGGTGAGATAAATGAGTGAAAAGGTCATAAATAAAAAATTGGTATATGAAAAGGTATAAGACTAGCTGACTATACCTCAAATAATCTATAGACCCTCTCGTTATTCCCCTTCCACACCAAATTAAATCTCAATTCCCATCTCTTTTTCATCTCTAAAGATGACCACATCGACCGAAATTCTCAATTCAAGGTCACTAATATCGAGGAACATCATTTGGTTAACCTCTAATGGCCCCATATATTTTTTTGACAATAATATTTCTCCCACTTTTGCTAATATAATGTCACTAACTACTGTTGCTGAGGATGAGGCTGAACTAGACCAGCTCTACCATACTGAGTTATAAGAACCACGTGAAACTAATTCATATAATACCCATAACCCAAAATAATATTTTCATCCCGATGGTAATGATAAAATAATTGAAGGACCTATCCCATGATGAGCGGAAATTAAGAAACCTAGGTATACTCCATTATCAATGAAACATCAAAGGCCATTGAGCTAGAGACATACTACATACAAAATTTCTCCTTAAAAAACCCCTTCATCACCCTTACCCTAGTAATCATCCTCATGAGTACTTATACATGATCACCATTTCCTAATTATGAACATACTATGACATAGAAAAAATATAACGAGTAATTATGTATTAGACAGAATGATGGAGTGACTCCTCAAGACCCACTTTATGGAAGTCCAGATTTGAACAAAGATCAGTGATGATACCTAAAAAGTAATGGAACCATATTTTTAGATCAAAAACATAAATTATCCCCTTTTAGGGATAGTGTATCTCTTAAATACTCTCAAAACTTCATGGCTGATGAGCGGAATTTTCTCAAAAACTCATTTAGAAATTCGACCTTGGAATAATCTACATCCTTCCAAACACCACCGTTCGGTGTCCACCAATAACACGAATATATTAATATTTGACAATTTTCCATTGGAATAACGTATTGTGTTGAGTCAATAAGGTTTTCCTTATGAATTTTCTATTCCTTCTTGTTTTGAAAATCACAAACACCTTATCTTTAAGAAAATTTCTTTTATAAGGAAAATTGATTTCTTAAGGAAAATCACTTTTATAAGGAAAATTGCTTTCGTAAGGGAAATTGATTTTATAAGGAAAATTGCTTTTATAAGCAAAATCGATTTTATAATAAAAATTATCCTTATCATATTTTCATCCATATTTTTCTTAAGTATGAGATTCAGAATCATTTCTATTTTCTCGGAATCATTGAAACTTTGATATAAAGAATTCTGTTTTAGGATTCGGATTCTGGATAAGAACTATATGGAAGTTTCATTCCGAATTCCGGATATGAACTCTGACTAAGTTCTATTCCAGATTCAGGATACGAATTCTAAAGAAGAATTCTCATTATGAATTCCAATGAATAATTCTCATTACGAATTCTAAATAAAGAAATCTCATTCTGAATTCCCATTACGAATTCTGATGAAGAATTCTCATTACGAATTCTGATAAAGAATTCTCATTACGAATTATGATGACGAATTATCATTACGAATTCTAATGACGAATTCTTATTACGAATCCTGATGATTAATTCTCATTATGATTTCTTATGATGAATTCCTATTCTGAATTCTCATTCCAATTTTACCTATTAAACAGAATTTGAGTATCTCTGTTTTATACACTGTGAATTAATTCAGACTCCGAAAAAAATCATTGTCAGACTCCGAACATCTATATTACTTACATTTCTATAATTTTTCTACTCTTTATTATTGTTCCTTACACTCCAAACCATCACTCCGAAGTTTTCATTTCGAAATTTTATGTTAGAATTAAAACGATGTCGTACATTCTGTTACACTTGTTTTGTTATAAAACGATGCCGTCTGTTTTGTTATAAACTAATCGTTGTATAAGTGACACGTGTACATGTCCCCCTGATCTTTAAGGAAAATATGACCGTTGGAGAAGGAGCCGACCTTACATATAAATAGGAGCTCATTTGAAAGAGCTCGTGACTGATGACAGATGAACAACTTGGTTTTGTGCATACAAGCTGTTGAAGTGATTTCTATAGAGAGAGTCTCTTATTAACTCTCAAAGCTTCGTGCGACTCCGAATTTTGGTGATTACATTCGAGGGCTTCCGGGGATAGTAAGACAGAGGTGCCGACTACCTTAAAGTTCGAGGGCTTCCTTGATGAGGAAGATAGAGGTTGCCAACTACTTTGAAGTTGAGGGCTTGCGGGGATAGCAAGACAGAGACTCTGATCTTCATATCGAGGGCTTACCCTGGTGTGGGTAATACAGACTTGCTTGAATGTATAAATCAAGGGACCTTTATCCAAGGTTTTTGGATACCCTTCTCTTTGGTTTAAAAGACTTATATCTTGTTACTAGTAGTTCTATTACTTGTTTTTATTCCGCTGCATTTTGTAATATAAGGAAAGTATAACTTTCTTATACTTCCTTAATTGTACTCTGTTTCATTTAGATTCTATACAATTTAAGGAAGAATCTCATATTGTAATCTTTTTTTATGTTTCAATTTCCGGAACCATATTTCCGGAACCCTCATTCAGAATCTCTTTCCTAGTTTTCATTCGGTGTTAGAGATGTTGTGAATTTTCTTAGTTTAACTTTGTTAAACTTAGCCTTTTCCTTTTCTTAAGGAAAACATAGTTATTCTTAACTAACTTTAAAGGTTCCAAAGGAATTTTCTAAATTATACAATTCAACCCCCCTCTTGTATATTGAGCATCTATATCACTATTTCGATCCTACAATTGGATCAGAGGTTGGAACCCTCTTACTCTATACCAATCTTACATTTGGTATTAGAGCAGGTCTCTGAAATACTTTTACCCCCATAAAAGTTTTTCTTGCTCATTTTCATATTCCGAACTATCTTATTACAAATTTTCTCATTCCGAACTATCTTATTACAAATTTTCCATTCGGAACATTTCTCATTCCGAAATTTGTTATTACGATTATTTTGCTACTAACAAGTTTGTGTGCAAAGTTATTTTAAGTATGGCAGGAGTTAATGTTGGTTCAATTGATAATCTGAATCCTACAAGACCACCTATCTTTGATGGTAATGACTATGAGTACTGGATAGATCGTATGAAGACTTTTGTTTTCAATACTGGTGTAGACAACTTTGTTATGCTTACTGGTGATTATAAAATTTCTGATAAGGAAGTCAGAAGTTTACTAACCAGGAAAAGCAAGAATATCAACTCAACTATAAGGTACGCAATACTTTACTATGTTCAATGACCAGAATTATATATAGCCAAATTTCTTCTTGTGAAGCAGCTAACTGTATATGGAATAATTTAGAGGTTACACACTTTGGGACTTCCAAAGTGAATGAGACTAGAAAAGCTATGCTTAGAGCTGAATATCATGGCTTCAATTTTCCTTATGGAGAACCTATCTGTAAAGTTCAACAAAGATTTATGACTATTGTCAACAGTCTACAATCTATGGGAGAGAAAGGTTTAGAAGATGAAGCTCTTGTGGACATGATAATTGACATTATGCCCAATGAGTGGGAATCCAAGAGAACAGATATAGATGAGAACATGAAGGTCACTCAAATTACTCTTGATGAGCTTCTTGGAACTCTTCTACAACATGAAACAAGAATGAAGAGAGATGCTAACAACATCAAGAAGAAGAATGGAAATGGTACTGTTTCTTTTACTACAACTTCAAATCAGATGAAAGCTAAGACTCCTGAGAGAGTAACCAGATCCAAGTCTAAGAAAGTTATTTTCCAATCCGAATCAAGTGAGAGTGAAGTCTCTGAAAATGATTTAGCCAATCTTGCTCGAAGGATGAACAAGATAGCTGGACAGAGAAATTTTCAATCTAAGTATAAGAAAAAGGAAAGGAAAGATAAGAAATATGGAGAAGTTACTTGTTATGAATGTAAGAGAGCTGGACATATTAGACCAGATTGCCCTATGCTAAAAAAGAAAGAAAGAAAATAAAGGCATTCAGACAGGAACATAATGAAGTATTATAAAGCTAATGCTAAGAAAGTTCTGAAAGCTAATGACACCTGGGGTGCTAGTGGTGGTGTTTCTTCAGTTGAATCTTATGATTATGAATCTTCAGGATAGAAGAATCATGGTCTTATAGCCAGATTACCTATTGATAATCATTTTCTTATGGCTAAGGTACGAAATGCTGAATCTTTGACCAATGTTTCTTTAAATTCTAATGATAGTAACTATTATAACTCTTCTGATGAAGAATCATCTTCTGATGAGGAAAATACTTTACCTACTTATGAATAAGTATATAGGTTTGCTGAACTTCTTGAGATTGAGAATTCCAAACTAAATAAGAAACTTGATAAGGCAAACTCTAGGAATTCTATTCTTACAAAAGAGATATCATATCTTTCTAAATATCTTGATAAGAAAAATACTGATTTTGAAAGTATTTCAAAAAATCTTGAGGAAGTAAGTTTTGAGAAGAACAAACTTTCTAAAGAGTTAGAAAAAGTAATTTCTAAGAAAACTGTTTTCGAGCCTAACTCTAGTTCATAAACTAATGATTTTGAGGATAAAAACTTGGTTGTAAAACTCAAGTCCGAAATTTTTTCCTTAAAGAAGTGTTTATCAAACTTTACCCATGGTAAGGAAAATTTTGATAAGATGTATTCCCAAAAACGACAATTAAGAAATAAATCCGGATTTGGTTATACCCATGCAAAACCTATTTTTAGTAACAATTATTTTGTTCCTCAAAGTGCCCCATTTTGTACCAAGTGTCAATGTGGTGGTCACTGGGCAAAGAATTTTTCCTTAAACAAAACCCAATATCTAGGATTTCACAAAACATACTTTTCTAGGAAGATGTGGATACCTAAAATTTTATTGTCTGGAAATCTCGGATCCAAACAAGTTTGGATTCCGAAAGTCTAATTTTCTTCTTGATTTTAGGATAATAAAGAAAGTACCAGCAACAATACATGGTACATGGATAGTGGATGTTCCCGGCACATGACTGGTAACAAAAGCTTTTTTGAAAAGATTATCAAAACGAAAGGAGGAAAGGTAACTTTTGGAGATAATGCTAAAGGAGAGATTGTTGGTATTGGTAATATTGATCATTTAGGTAAAACCTTGATTTCAAATGTTCTTTTTGTTAAGGGTCTTAAGCACAACCTCATTAGCATAAGTCAGTTATGTGATGAAGGTTACCTTGTGAATTTTAGGAATGATAAGTGTTTAGTAAACAATTCCAAGGAAGCATTTATTCTCTCAGCCAACAGGAAAGAGAATGTTTACACCTTAAACATAGAAGATTGTAGAAGCCAAGATTTACCATGCCTAAGTGCAATGGAAGATCATTCTTGGTTTTGGCATAGAAGATTAGGACACTGTAATATTAGAAACCTATGAAAATTCTCTAAGAAGAATCTAGTTAAGGATCTACCAGAGCGTAGATTTGATTCTTCTAATGTTTGTGATCCTTGTCAATATGGAAGGAAACATAAACATAGTTTTAAGTCAATCGGTGAAGTCTCAACAAATGATGAATTACAGTTAGTGCACATGGATATTTTTGGTGCAACACAAACTGGAAGTATTGGAGGAAAATACTATGTGTTTGTTCTAGTTGATGATTACACTAGATTTACTTGGGTCTAATTTCTAGAAAAGAAATCTGAAGCTTTTTCCTATTTCAAATGTTTTAGAGCTCATGTTAAAAATGAGAAAAACCTTCCATTGAAAACTATTCATAGTGATCATGGAGGAGAATTTCAAAATTCTGATTTTGAAACTTTTTGTAGTAAGAAAGGTATTACTCACAATTTTTCAGCACCTAGAACTCCTCAACAGAATGGTGTAGTTGAAAGAAGAAATAAAATTCTTCAAAAGATAACTAGAACCATATTGAGTGAATATTCTATTGCTAGACATTTCTGGGCTGAAGCTGTAAGTACTGCTTGTTATACTGTAAATCGAGTTTTGATTAGACCTTTTCTTAATAAAACTCCTTATGAGTTATGGAATGGTAGAAAACCAAGACTTTCATACTTCAAGGTTATTGGTTGCAAAGTATTCATTTTGAATACTAAAGATAACTTAGATAAATTTGCACCAAAGTCTGATGAAGGAATTTTTTTAGGATTTTCCACAACCTCTAAGGCTTATAGAGTTTTTAATAAAAATACTTTTACTGTTGAAGAAACAGTACATGTAAAATTTGATGAGTCATATCCTTTTATTTTTAAACCATCTCAACTTACAACTTCGGATGTGTTTTGAAAAACTAATTATCAACCTTTGATAGAAGAACCTTCTGATAAGGAAATTGTTCTATAAGATACTTCTGAAACATTTACCCCAGAATACTTTCTACCCTATGTTGATGAACAGGTTTTACAAAACCCAAATTATGTGTTTCTTAAGAATCATCCCAGTGATAGTATCATTGGTGATGTAAACCAACCTGTAAGGACTAGAATTTCCTTAAGAAATGAAGTAGAACATCTAGCATTTCTTTCCCAATTAGAACCTAAAAGCACTGATGAAGCTTTAGGTGATGATGATTGGATTAATGAAATGCAAGATGAACTAAATGAATTCGAAAGTAATAAAGTCTGGATCTTGGTTGAAAGACCTAAGGAAACTTCTGTTATTGGAGTAAAATGGGTTTTCAGAAATAAATGTGATGAAAAATGGAGTCATTGTTAGAAATAAAGCTAGACTTGTTGCTAAAGGCTATAATCAGCAAGAAGGAATAAACTATGAAGAAACCTATGCTCTAGTAGCTAGACTTGAATCTATCAGTATTCTACTTGCCTTTGCAGCATTATTTAATTTCAAACTTTTCCAAATGGATGTGAAATGTGCTTTTCTTAACGGTTATGTTCAAGAGGAATTTTTTGTTGAACAACCTCCGGTCTTTGAATATACAAAACATCCTGATCATGTTTTTAGACTTACCAAAGCTTTGTATGGCCTTAAACAAGCTCCACGAGCATGGTATGATAGACTTACTGGATTTTTGATTCAAAATAACTATGTTAAGGGAAATGCAGATCCAACCCTTTTTATAAAGAAAGATAAGAAAAATGTTTTGATTGTTCAAATTTATGTTGATTACATTATATTTGGTTGAACTCAGCAATCATTGACTGAATCTTTTGCAAGTCTAATGAAATCTGAGTTTGAAATGAGTATGATGGGTAAGTTAACATTTTTCCTTGGTTTTCAAATTTCTCAAAAACCAGAAGGAACATACATATCTCAACATAAGTATATTAATGATCTTCTTAAAAAGTATGGTTATGAAAACACTAAGAGTATAAGTACTCCCATTGGTACCTCAAACTCTTTAGATCTTGATGAAGCTGGGAAACCAGTAGATCAAACATATTTTAGAGGTATGATAGGAAGTCTACTTTACTTAACAGCTAGTCGACCAGACTTAATGTTTTCAGTATGCTTATGTGCAAGATATAAATCCAATCCTAAGGAATCTCACTTAAAGGAAGTAAAAAGAATTTTTCGCTACCTTAAGGGAACCATGGATCTAGGATTATTTTACACTTTTGGAAATGATTTTGTTCTAAAAAGCATTTCTGATGCTTACTTTGGTGGATGTAGAATGGATAAAAAAAGTACATCCAGAACTTGTCATTTCATAGGAGATTCACTAGTTTCTTGGTCCTGCAAGAAGCAACATTCTGTAGCACTCTCCACTGCTGAAGCTGAATATGTAGCAGCTGGAAGTTGTTGTGCACAAGTGTTGTGGATGCAACACACACTCACAGACTATGGCTTATTTTTTACTAAAACTCAAATTTTGTGTGATAACACAAGTACCATTTCCCTCATTAAGAACCCTGCACATCACTCCCGTGAAAAACACATAGATATTAGGCATCACTTTCTTATGGATCTCACACATAAAAGAGATATTATTCTTCAGTTTATCGGAACGCAAGATAAACTTGCTGATATTTTCACAAAATCTTTGCCTTCTGATAGATTTGATTATATTAAACAGAATTTAGGAATGATAACCGTACGGTAATCTTTCTTAATTAACTTTCTGTTGAAAAAGTCTCCTTACAGTAATAAACTCCTTTTCATAGGGGGAGTACATTTGATTGCTTGTTTAACAAAGTTTTTCAAAATTTGTTTTCAAACTTTTTGGAACGAAGATTTCCGGAATGGAACTTCCAGAACTAATATTTTCCAAAATGAACATTCTCATACAGAAGACTTCTGGAATAGAAGTGTTCGTATAGAAAATTTCCAGAATGGAAAATTACGTACAGGCAGTTTCATAACCAGATTTTTGTACCGATTCTTTTCGTAATGTGTTTTTCGTACTAACTTTTTCATACTATGTTTTTTGTACTGATTTTTTTTGTTTTTCGTATTGACTTCTTCGTACTGAGTTTTTCTCGTACAGAGATTGTTTTCCATAGTAAATTTTTGCGAAATCTGTTTTCTCATAATAAAGTTTTTTTTTCTCTCTAGTCTTCTTTATATTACCCATTACGAATAATCCTCTTAAGCCAATCTGAAAGGTATGATTACCTTACTCATGTTTTCATAGTCATATTTTTCTTGCTGGCATTTTCTTGTATTATGTTTTCAGATTATAGTTTTCTTAATTCTTTGTCTTAATAAAAACCTCAAAAAGATCGGATTCAATTTTTCAACCGTCAGATCTGATCTCAGCTCATTCTAACCGTTAGATCAACTGTGGAAGATGAACCGTCATCTCGTTGCCTATATAAAGAGGAACCAAATACTCGTCCCACATTGATCTCAAGCTCTCCCGTCCCGAATCTCTGCCTCTCTGATTTAAGGCCGTTCCGAACTTCAGTTTTCTCCGTTCCGAACTTCTCAGAGGACTTCAGATCCGAATTTCTGCGGAGTTAGCATCTCAAGAAATGTCATCCACTAAGCCTATTTCACAATGGTTAGTGTACAGAGAAAGGTTAGTCCATCCGGAATTCTTCAACAACTATGATTCCCTTATTTCAAATAACATTAAGTTGAATGGCTGGGAAGATGTTGCGGTGTCAAAAACCGGGAACCAAGATGAAGTGTATTCAGACTTACTTATTGAGTTCTATGAATCAGTTCCCTTCTTCCAGGAAGATAATAGGGAGAAGTTCTCTTTTAAGTCTTATGGAAAGACTTACAAGCTTTCTCACACCAAGGCTGCAAGCTTGGTAGGGTTGTCTTATGAAGGAGAAGCCAAATTTATTTCGCATGTGTTGCCGGACTCTAATGGTAGCTTCGACAAGGAAAAATCCTTAGAAACTCTCGGACTGTCTGATGACAAGGCTCCGAAGATTGCAAGTTTATCTAAAAATTTTAGGATTCTGATATTATGGGTACAAGGGCTTATCGTACCGAGGAAAGGTGATAAAGATAGCTTGAAGAAAAGTTCGATCTATATCTTAGATTTCCTGATAAATCTAAGGAAGTTTAACTTGATGAAGCACATTCTTCTTACTATTGAAAATTTGACGAAAGGAAATATGAGAGCTCAGATTATTATGTATCCAGCAATCCTCTCCAAGTTAATTGTTTGGTGCCTTGAGTCTTTAAAGGAGGCTTGAAAATCTAAGCCAAGAGTTTGCAAGATCATGCTGGTCAGTGATGGTACTCTTAAGAGGATGGATGTGGCTTTCAACAAGGAAACTGGTGAGTTCTTCGATTTGTCAAGTCAAGAAGAAGCGGCTCCAAAAGCTGCTGAACTGGAATCATCTAAGCTAGTAAGGAAGAGAAAGATGAAAGAAGTGGATGTAAAAGGTGAGAATCCTAAGTCTAAGGAAGTCCATTCCGCACCTACAAAGCCTAAGAAGAAGAAACCCTATCCTGATGAGGTTGTTATGAAGTGGAGAGCAGATAAAGAAAAAAGAAAAGAAGGGGATCCGCAGTTCAGATTGGACCCTACGGAGGCTAAGGCCTTGAAGGAGAGAACTGCTGATGATCTTGAAAAACAAGCAATGAAAAAGAAGCTCAAGAAGAAGATGTCTGAGGCTGAGGTAGCTCAGGATTTGTTGAAATTTAATGAGATGGTTTTAGCAACTATTCATGTTCTGAGATCTTTCTCCTTGGAATGTCTACCTAAGACTCCAGGAAGAAATTTTGTTGCTCTGGAAGAAGCTGTGGCTAAGAATACTGAGGAAAATAGAGCAAGTTGAGCAAGTGGAACAAGTAGAAGAGGGTGCTGAAGGAAGTGGTGAAACCGAAGATGTGCTGAAACAAGTAGATGATTACAAGGGGACACCTTCGGAACACTTATCACTCCAAACTTCTGAAGAAAAATCTTCGAAGCTAGTTACTCCAGCAATAGAAGAAGAGAAAGGAGAAGAAGAAGTTTCTTATCATGGAGAAGAAGAACATATTTTACTTGATGTTTCTCAAAAGGAAATCACAGGGGTTCGTGTTCAGGAAGTCGCTGATAAAGAAGATAATGTTGTTCAAGTTTCTGATAGTGAGAAGAGAACTTCGGAACATGATTTAATTCCGGAAAAATACAAGGGAAAGAAAATTTTTACTGATAATCCGAGCTCAGAAGTGAAGAAGAGGAAATAAGTTGGTAGCTCTTCAATGAGAAAGCTTGAACTTGTTGAAGAAGAAATTTCTCCAAGCAAAGTTTCAGATTCGGAGTCATCTTTAGTGGGGCATGACTTTGTTGTTCAGTCTTTGAAGAAGTTGGTGGGAACCATTCCAACCTTCTCATGTATTGATTCAAGATGCCAGATGCTCCAACATGCTTTAAATCAGAAAACTGACTCTGTATCTATGGTTATGGACAAGTGCATTGAGATTGAATCTCAGTTCAAAACCTTCTTTGTTGGTTACGAAGCTCATAGAAAATCTTGAAAGAGGATGAAAAATTGGTCGAAGAAGACTTTGGAAGAGATGAGGTTTCTCGATGAGTTTCAAGACAATGTTAAAGATGCTTTTGATACCGAGGACAAGAATATAAATTAGTTAACTTCATCCTTTGAAAAGAAGTTGACAGAAGAAAAGAACTTCCGGATTCAAGAAGTGAGAGATCTGAATGGAAAGCTCAATTCCGTTTCTCAAAATTGGAAGTTTGAAAGTGATCATCGGATTGATTTTGAAGAAAGGATGAAGGCTCAGGAAGAAAAGATCAAATCTCAGGAAGAAAAGCTAAAATCCCAGGAAGAAAAAATTGAAGCTCAGTCTGCAATAATAGTTGTCTTAGAGAAGCAAGCTGAAGAAGATCATAAAGACCTAAAGAAGATCAAGACTATTCTAAAGGGGCTCATGTCAAAGGAAAAATATCCAAAATAACCAAATCCGATCTTTTTGTTGTAATTTTTTCTTTGTTGTCGAGATTTCAAACCTAATGAAATTTGTTCCTCTTGTTTCTTTTTTTGTCATTACTAATATTTCAGGTACTTTGTTATTTTTTTTTCATTCCCTCCAATTCTTTTTGAAAATCACAAAGGGGGAGAAGGAAAAGATCCTTAAGATAAAGAAGAACTCTAATAAGAGTTTATCAAAGGGGGAGAAGAAAAAGATCCTTAAGAAAAAGAAAAACTCTAATAAGAGTTTGTTTAAGGGGAGCTTTTTTATTAAAGAAGACATTCTTATCTATCACTCTGGAAATCTGAATATGATCCTTAGAGTTTCAAAGCCTAAGGGGGAGTTAGTCATATTCATCAATATCCTTAAAGCAAAGGGAGATAATCCTTAATGTTTTTCTTTCTTCTTATAAGCTCTTTTTCGTAAGGATGTTTGTGCTTTCCAAAAAGGGGGAGATTGTTGAGTCAATAAGGTTTTCCTTATGACTTTTCCATTCCTTCTTGTTTTGAAAATCACAAACACCTTCTCATTAAGAAAATTTTTTTTATAAGGAAAATTGCTTTCTTAAGGAAAATTGCTTTTATAAGGAAAATTTCTTTTATAAGAAAAATCACTTTTATAAAAAAAATTATCCTCATCATATTTTCATCCATATTTTTCTTAAGTATGAGATTAGGATTCATTTCTATTTTCTCGGAATCATTGAAACATTGATATAAAGCATTCTGTTTTAGGATTCAGATTCTGGATAAGAACTATAAGGAAGTTTCATTCCGAATTCCGGATATGAACTCTGACTATGTTCTATTCCAGATTCAGGATACGAATTCTGAAGAAAAATTCTCATTACGAATTCCAATGAAGAATTCTCATTACGAATTCTAAATGAAGAAATCTCATTCCGAATTCCCATTACAAATTCTGATGAAGAATTCTCATTACGAATTCTGATGAAGAATTCTCATTACGAATTCTGATGAAGAATTCTCATTACGAATTCTGATGACGAATTCTCATTACGAATTCTGATGACGAATTCTTATTACGAATCCTGATGATGAATTCTCATTATGATTTCTGATGACGAATTCCTATTTTGAATTCTCATTCCTAATTCACCTATTAAACAAAATTTGAGTATCTTTGTTTTATACACTGTGAATTAATTCAGACTCCGAAAAATATCTTTGTTAAACTCCAAACTTCTATATTACATACATTTCTATAATTTGTCTACTCTTTATTATTGTTCCTTACACTCCGAACCTTCACTCCGAAGTTTTCATTCCGAACTGTTATGTTAGAATTAAAACGATGTCGTACATTATGTTACACTTGTTTTTTTATAAAACGATGTCGTCTGTTTTGTTATAAACTAACCGTTGTCAAAGTGAAACGTGTACAGGTCCCTCCGATCTTTAAGGAAAATATGACCGTTGGAGAAGGAGCCGACCTTACCTATAAATAAGAGCTCATTTGAAAGAGCTCGTGACTGATGACAGATGAACAACTTGGTTTTGTGCATACATGCTGTTGAAGTGATTTCTAGAGAGAGAGTCTCTTATTAACTCTCAAAGCTTCGTGCGACTCCGAATGTTGGTGATTACATTCAAGGGATTCCGGGGATAGGAAGACAGAGGTGCCGACTACCTTAATGTTCGAAGGCTTCCTTGCTGAGGAAGACAGAGGTTTCCAACTACCTTGATGTTGAGGGCTTGCGGGGATAGCAAGACATAGACTCTGATCTTCGTATCGAGGGCTTACCCAGGTGTGGGTAAGACAGACTTGCTTGAAAGTATAAATCATGGGACCTTTATCCAAGGTTGTTGGATACCCTTCTCTTTGGGTTAAAAGACTTATATCTTGTTACTAGTAGTTGTACTACTTGTTTTTATTCCGCTAGATTTTGTAATATAAGGAAAGTATAACTTTATTATACTTCCTTACATGTACTCTGTTTCATTTAGATTATATACGCTTTAAGGTAGAATCTCATATTGTAATCTTTTGTTAAGTTTCAATTTCTGAAACCATATTTCTGAAACCCTCATTTGGAATATCTTTCCTAGTTTGCATTTGGTGTTAGAGGTGTTGTGAATTTGCTTAGTTTAACTTTGTTAAACTTAACCTTTTCCATTGCTTAAGGAAAACATAGTTATTCTTAACTAACTTTAAAGGTTCCAAAAGAATTTTTTAAAGTATACAATTCACCCCCCCCTCTTGTATATTGAGCATCTACATCACTATTTCGATCCTACAATTGGTATCAGAGGTTGGAAACCTCTTACTCTATACCAATCTTACATATCTAACCCTAACCCATTTCAATATGAAGTTGATTTCAACATCCTAAAACCATCTCCTTGTCTCTTGACCAGAGATGATTCTATCATAATTTTTTAATGACCACCGCTAAAAGGTGTATAAACATTCTATGCCATTGATAATCCTCCAATTACATGTCAATTCTTTAGTGATAAATATGATTAGATAGATGTGCCTATATTACATAGACTATATGTAGATTATGAACTACATACATTTTTAAAAATGGAATAAAATATTTCATAGGACAAGTATTATGTAATTTTGTTGTGATTAAATTAATTTATTTTTATATATCTTGAAAACCAAATTCAAACAACAATTCAGGGTAGTCTGGATGCATGTACATTTCCAAGGCCTATAGCCTACCTGTAGAGTCACATAACATAATCATTAGACATGATCAAATTTCTTTCCCTGAATCATGGTGTCCCCTAATATCATATGTCATAACCACTATTTCATGGCCTATATCACGGACTATAATCAAATCACAACATCTCTTTTACAACTCATAAAATACATATTTTACCTAACTCTAAAATCCATCCTATCCCACAACCAAATCCATTGATACCATATGTTAAATTTCACATCCTTTTCAAGGTACACCTTCAATATTTGAAAGGATTGAAGAGAGATAAGGACCCTCAAATCACACCTCCCGTACAAACCATATTGGCTAATATAACCTTGGGTATAAAAATATCACATATGGGAGTAATTAAACTATATATTATTGGGATCAATATATTGGATATCTATGATCAATTTAAAAAAAGAACTAATATAAATAAAAAATAAATTAATCTCCCAATGCATGAATAAAGTTAAAAATATAATAGTTTACAAGTAAATACCTAAAAAAGACCTCTAGATGTTACTCAAAAATATCCTTAAATGTAAAAGCTATTAACATCCAACATTGTCCACATAGTACATCAAGATAATTGAAAAAATAGATTGTATTAATGTGGGCTGGTCATACAAGTATACTCTATAGGGTCAATAAACAATTGTCCCATGTAGATGTGAAAAAACATAATAATTTACTAATGAAAAAGCAACAGAACAAGTAAGAACTATACATGTCACTACCCAATCCCATTCTCAATATTGAACAATAAATAAATAAAAAAAATTATAATAAAATTATAATAATCTTATTTATAAAATGGTTAAAAACAAGATTTTCCATCTAATTATTCACTCTAACAGCCAAATGTCGCATGTTCAGGTTCTTCTATCTCTTATATATAGTAACCCTTCCTGAAGACACGTGGTCCAACTCATTACATTAGAATCAATCTCACTTGAAGACACATGGTCCATCATATCACATATAATCTCACAAAAATATAGTTTGGTCATCAAAATTGGCCAACAACAATGTAACCAGATTAGTAGGGTATGATGAAAATTATGGAAATCAACCTCATACATTCTACCTACAATAAATGACCCACACCATATACCACCTCGTCACACATCACCATAGTGAGATTTTGACTTCTAGCTATCACATATCATGCGTTTCAGTGCCATCTGGAAGAGGTTGGGGGAAGAGTTGGTAGCCATATTTTCGTCCTCACCATTAAGACGATGGGAGAAACAATCAAAAGAGAATTGGTTTCTCGCACTTATTAAATGAAATGGGAAGGGTGTTACTAGAAATAAAAATTAATATAATATAATATATTTATGCACATAGAAATATATAATCCTAAAATATGGTTTCTCAAAAAGAATAATAACCCAAGTAAAAACATTAGAACTAATCCACACAACAACATCCAATTATTCATGCACCTCTAAGTGCACAAAACCACACATAAAGCCACAAGACACAGTCTTGAAACCACATATTCACCTTATTTCTTCATATTATTTACATATTTAAAATTTCTATAACATTTTAATTAACCATCCCTTTTAATTTATATTTATTGATAACCAGTGTATATCATACATCCAATTTCGCTTAATTCATTCACTATCCATTCTAACCAATTTCAAAATTCCATCCCATTATGTTTAATATTTCATTATCACATAGTTATTTCAATACTACATGTGGATCTATAAAAATAGAAGACAAAAAGAACCACATCTTCATCATTCCAAAAAACCATCACTGCCACCATTACGTAGCCATAACATCCTTATCATCACAACCAACACATAACCGTCACATTCCATCTTAACCGCCACATTACACAACCACACAAATAAAAAAAATAATCCACAAAAATAAATGAAACTATTACAACCACTACAAAAAATAAAATTTCATATTTTATATTTTAGACAAGGGGAATCATATCATATTTGACTTCCCCTTTGTGGTACTTCTCATACACAACATAAATTTTTAAATTGACTATTCAATTATCCTTATTTCTGATGGTTAGAAAATTTAATTTTAATTAATGTAAAACTATAGGATCACATGGTTCCACAAAAAAATCAACTATAGTGAAAATATACATTTATTTCCATTATTTTCAATAAGTTTTAATGCCTATAAAATTTCAATATCTATATTATTAATGATAAAAAAATATGAGACTTTATTCCCATTCCCCTTCTATAAAATTATCCATATTCCATATATTTATTATGATAGTGAATACCATATTCACAAAAAAAAACAACATTACACCTCTCATATGATACAATATGATGAGAAACAAAGGGTCCCTCACCAAAAGGGTAATTCTAGACTACCAATGAATGTTGGAATAATAGATATTATCTACCCAACACTATAATGATGATGAAAAATGTGATCAGCCTAGGACACAAAATTCCAAATCACATTATTACCAAATTTTCCCCAATATAAAAGACTTAAAATAGAAGAAAACTTCTTAGTAACGAAATAAGGAGAAATAGGGGAATGCTAAGAGAAAATGAAGGCATGTAACCTTAATCCAGTGAAGGTTGACCTCCCATGACCTGGAGTTATATGTCACTGAAATGGGGCTCAAAGACCCCCCGGGATGCACATAGGTAAATATAAAAAATGAGATAAAAATGGTAGAATGACTGGGATTAAGAATATTTTATATTTTATTGTTGTTTTTCATTATATTGGACCCAGATACATCACCAACTACTAGGCCATAGAAATATTAATGATGTGGAGGACCATGAAACAATGGAAGGTAATACACTAAAGTGGTGCAGTTCAAAATTACTCTGATAAATATAGCTATATCTATTTACAAGATATGATTAAACATGATAAGGTTACCTGACATAGTTGATAACACTATTTGGCATAACCCAATAACCATGAAGGGGGATACGCCATAACCCATGTCTATAGTAGATTCCCAAACATTTACCGAACAACAAAAAACTTACTGTAATATAATGAATTAAATTTTAGGTATTTAAAAACCCATATTTTTAATTATTATGTTTGTGGCTCTCATATGGGGTTTTCTTGGGATATTTTTTGAAAATCTGGATGTTTCTGGGCTATAAAACAGTTGGCACATTGTTTTAAAAAACTCTGCACCCTATTAGGGAAAACCTTGCAAACACAGAATGAGGGATTTTTCAAGACTTAATGATGGTCTAAATACATTTCCCACACATAATATAAATCACAAAACAAATTTAAAAAGGGTGAATGACTAGGGAGCAAAATTTTTCTAAACTTTTAGGCTCTTCCCAGATAATCGGGTGTATGGATTTTATAATCCAAAAAATTAATTTTTAAAACACCCAAAATCACTCTTTAAGGTTCAATATAGAAATTTATGACCCAAAAGAAATTTTCACTTCCAATAATGTTCTCAAGAGTATTTTTGTCCCCTTAACACCCTCACGAATGTTAATCTAATATTTTATAATAGTGTTCAATATTCTCTCGATTAATTAACACTTCCCATTATATATGTAATAGTCTCCACACATTAATCCCTATGGCTTTATAGATCAATCTATTTATTAAAGGAACTAATATCCTTTATTTTTTATCTTGGATCAAGGGGTGTTTCCTATTTCCCATTGTTGATGTTCATTGTTGTAAAATACCATTTTGGGTTTGAAGATTCAAGATCCTCTGATCTCGAAGAAGGTGCTTCTATTTTTATTGGACAATTAAATTAACCTCAAACTACTTGATTTAATTTCAATGATTTAATTTAATTTATATTTAAGGATATAAATTAAATTTCTTTTACTCGGTTGAATAAAAACCGAATTCTATTAAATTTCCCTTTTGAAAAAGGATTTTTCCATGAAATTGGGAAATCTATAATTCTATTGAATTCGTACGTGTTTTGGAAATTGATATAAAATTTTGGTATTAAAATGTTTGAATTTAAATTGTAAAATTTATTTGATGTTTTTTTTAAAATGGTATTTAGTAAAAATAGATTCAAATGGTTTCGATTGAAACTATTGGGTTTTATCTTAGAGAATACATATTATGATTAAAATCGTGTCTGTTGCATTTCAAATAGAAAATTAGAATTTTGGAAATAGAGAATAGGATGAAATATATTTTATGAAATCTTAAAATGAATTTCATATAATTGTTTGTTATTAGAGAACATGAAAGCCTTATGTAGTTAGTGTGTTATTGTAAAATGACTCTATGATTTCTAAATCGTAAAATACATATACATTAGTATCATCCCTAATAGGATGGTGATGATTACAATTTGGTTAGTATGGAGTGGAATGTGAGTACACATAATGTTGTGTTAACAATATGAGTGTGTGAAATCCCTTGATTTGGAAATATCATACATTTAGGAATATCACCATTTTTCTCTCTTTTTTTTATTTGAAATGAGTTTATTGTATTGTTGTAAAATATTTTGCATGCCTTATAATTTATGTAAACGGTTTTATATAAATGTGTTTATTAAGACATTTGTTTAATTTATTTCCATCATTTGAAATGTAAATCATGATTTATTTAAATATGATTCTGATATTCATAATATATTTATTTAAAAATAAATACATGATTTGGTTAATTAAATGTGTAATATTATTAAGGAATCCATGATGATACCATGCTAATATTTAATCTCACACTTTACATATTCCTTAGGTTGATAGTAGATTTTCTCCTTCACTGTTCGAGTAGGGTAAAAGATCCAATTGGATGTAGTAATAACTATATATTATTGGTCATGGGGAGTTGATTGGGCTAGTGCACGAGGTGTTTTCTTGTATCAAGGTACTTTGATATAGTAATTTTCATTTGTTTACCCATTGACTTCTGGTACAGTTATCCAAACATTGTTGGTTTGTAATGAAAATTGGATTGTTTATCTTCTACCATAATGTTTATTGAAAAATCATTCCCACTTTCATTCTTAAAATTCTAGGTTCTAGTTACCAACTCTCGGGGAATGTGAATTACAATTGGGCCATGTTAGAGTTGGACTGGTTATTGTAATTATAGAGTAACCGGGATAGTTTTTAACAAAGTGTTATATTAGAAAAAGGTTGAGATTCTTATCTTCAAGTCAGAATAAAATGGTTAATATTTGTTTGGACTAATGATGTAGTTGTGATTGAGTGACTAGCTAGCATTATTTGAAATGTACATTATGTAACATGGGGTGGTTTTGGAATGTTATATTGAGGATTGGTTCTAGTATTTTCCTTTTTGTTGATATGGTTGTAATTACATCCAAATCATGTTTATCTATCTGGTTTGATTAATTTCCCTTATTTTTTGAGTGATTTTCTGATGTCTTCATTATTATATGTTCATGTTGTTGTGCATAATGCCTCTAAGAAGACATGTGAATCTAAACCATGATGAAGCTATTATTGAAACTCAGTCAGTACATTGTCCAATGTAACAAAATTTGTTTGAGGTTTTTGTGCGTACTATCCTAGATTTGGGACATTCACATGTACCATTTCCCATTCAGTCTCCAATTGGGAAACCTTAATGGGATGATTTTCATAATCATTCTAATTATTCTTTCTCAAGAATCTAGTACCGTTAGAAGGCTCAAATGATCCCCAAGTTGATATGGAATAATTGATCATTATGGATTTTGTTTGGACTCCTGGAGAACCCTAATGAAATCATTGTGAAGTGTTCCACCCTGAGGCATGAATGGGTGAGAAATATATGGGAGGGATTGATGAGGATAATGAAGAATCATGATGGATTAGAGTGAAATAATATCAAAATTATTTTTTAAACCAGTTATATCTATATTTGATGCCATTGGACATCTATATTGTGTTTTCAAATGTGGACATGCTGACGGTATAGTGACAGAATATGAAAACTATTTTATTGAGCTCATGCAGTCCACACATGATATATTAATGAATGAAAATATTATGGGTTGAATTTTTGAGATGGGAATTCAATATGATTTTAATTCTTCGTCTTGTAGCTAAACATTCCATCCTATTATATGCACCGGAAATGTGAATTGATGGTGGAAATGTACTCGGCTAGAAATTCAATGTAATCTAGAGTTTTTTTATCTCATTGGTTGTTCTAAAATTTCCTCAATAGTAAAGAAGAAGTGTATTGATTCACCTGGGGGTTCTTAATGGTAGGGTTTTTCTAAACCTCATATACTATCTGGTAGGGGTCCTTTTTTGTACCAGTGTGGAAATATAAGGCATTCAAAGTGTTTTTTTCATTGGGGAACCCAATATATGTGGATCTTATGGATGCTTAGGTTTCTTGTAGAAGTTATGACATGTTTATTCAACTCCACATAGTATCATGATATTGTAAACACTTTATAATAATAATGTGAAGTCATATTAATTAAAGGAAAATGGGTTTCTATCACAATAATCCATAATGAAGATTCTTCATGTAGTGTATGTGTCTCTAGAGGAAGCAGACTGTGGCACCCCAAACACTTCATGGTTTTTTTCTCTTAAATACATTCTAGTTATAGACTATATTTCATGAATCACTATGCCAATATGGATGAAAACATTTTTACTTATAGGAGACATCCATAGCCGAGCCAGAAACATAAATTTTCTAACTTTGTGTTTTGAATTTTAAAAATCTGACTTGCATGGTTGTGTTCAAGATGATATTTAAAGTCTCATAGAATTATATTAATTTTCAGTGAATAGTAACCCACCCTTATGAATAGTAACACACCATTATGAATAGTAAATTACCTTTATGAATATTAATATGACTCTTATGAGTGGTATACATGCCCTTGAATGTGTAAATTAATATTGGCACCATAAAATTGAAGATGAATATTTTAAGTGTTTATATTTTTCAATTAAATAATAATTTTTATTAAATATTTAATTGATCATATTTAGAAAAATATTTTGGAAACATAGACTTCATTTTTGGATTATAAACGTCAAAAAAAATTTAGGGTGAAATTTTGAGATTTTTTTTAAATACTTAAATTTTTGATAAATACAAAAATGCGATAAATTACAATTAATGCTAAATAGGAAATTTATTGAGTCATTGTTGATGATCTGATGATGTATGACCAATTCATTCAAAGTAATATGAATATATTACTGTTCATTTCCATGTAATAGTCACAATTCGTTGTCCTGATAGGAAATAATAAATTAATGATTATAAATTTAAGAAAACTCCTCCCCCTCCACTATATAAACCACCCCTCCCCGTTCTTCCTCTTACCCCACTTAAGCTTCACGCCTTGCATAAATTCTGCCAAATACTCTACCCAAGACCTCTCCCCATGTCCGAGACCTGCTGTTCTCACCAAAATGCCAAAAACAAAGCCCTTAAGAAGATTCTCAAGGAGGAGTACTCAAGAGGTGAACCTTCTTTAACTTTTCATTCAATTTCTTCTACAAAGCTCCATTATTTTGTTCTCCCATATCACCAAACCTTATCCAAATTCCATGATAATTCTAGTACATTACATGTACTGTATTTTAATTTTTCTAATGGAATATTTTATCATAATCTCTCTTTTACCCTCTTTTTATACAATAAATGCAAACACCATCGGAGATATGTATATTTATCACAATCAAGGAAGAGGTGTTTTCCATTTGCATTAATATCTTTAATACTAGTCATGAAAACGTTTCAATGGTTGAACTAGGTCATAATATATGTATTTTTTCTTTATTAATGTTCTTTATTTTTTAGATGTTCATAATATTGAATAAAAATACAAAGCATATTTACTGTGCAAAAAACTGCCAAGCCAAATCAATCGTTTATTTTAACTCATCAAATGATTCATCCTCAAAGGTATATAAAAAGAATAATTATAAGATAATTTATATCCCTTTAATATCACTAATAATTTATATTAACAATTCAGGATGTTTAACCACATTTCAAACAAACCTTCGTTCAAGAATACATGTAAACAGATAACGAAAACCAAAGAAGAAAATACAAACAAAAAAATAAAATTTAATCTCTTAAACCATCAAAAAGACCATTAATGAACCTAATAAGGTCATAATATATCAATTAAATTTTGATGAGGTTAGGGATTTATTAATTAATTGAGCTAAATTTTATTATTCATGTCATTAAGAACAATCCAGAACACCTTCAAGTATAAGTTAAGGGATCCTCTCTCTCATTTTTGTTCAAGAATCCCCCTATGTTGTCCCATTTTATTTTTAATTCCTAAGGATAGGGTAGTTTTCTGAACCTCCCTGTACTTCCCTTGTGTCATATGGATGAAATAATACCCCTTTAACTCCCATTAATCCCTCACAATAACCCTTGTTATCATGCCAAAATGTTTGTAAGGGGTTTCTCATCTCATTTTCATTTATGTGAGATTTTCATTGTTTGCCAGTTATTTATTGTATGTGGTATTTGTGTACTTACATTTGATATATAATAACATGGTTATATTTATATTCATCTTATTCAATGATTCATTTGATGGTTATTAAGTTCTGGTCATATAATTAGACCGATTACTTTGTGGTAAGAGAATTTGTCTCAACAACTATTTTGTTGTGACTAACTTTGTTTTGTGCACCTAATAATACTTATGTGGTTTACCTATATCGCATTTGATATCAGTTTTCATTTTGAAATTATATTTATATTAAATATCTATAATCTCATATCATGGAGATGTTTTTTTCTAAACTGTTTTCCATTTTACTTATGGTGTTTATTTGGAATTTTATTTTAACTATGGAAATATTGATGAATCTGTATACCATACTCTATATGGATATTGAAAAGGCATAATTATCTTGTATTTAATGAATGTATAAATAATCCTTCGAACTTGAAGTGGCAGGTGAGGCCCGCTATAGCCCCTCGATGCATCAGTAGGTCTCATGAGACAAATCATTCGGCGACACACCCTTAAAGTTTGTTTCCAAAAATCAGATAGGTTTCTAGACACAAAACTAAACCATTTTTACGATATTATGGTTTCATGTGCCAGATACATGATTTCCAATTAATAATAAATATTCTTATTCATTATCATTTATTATTATTATCCATGAGGTTTTCACTATGACAAAATATATGGATGCAGTTTCATTCTTTGTTTATTAATGGAATTCATTTTTCATTAATTCACTATGCCATATAGATTATATCAGATTGAATATGATTCAATTATTATTTTATTCATGCTTCCTCTATTTTTAGTTTTTTTAAGTATTGCATTTTGTAAAATTTTCCAATTTAATTTGAGTAACATATATGTATCTAGTTTCTTAAAGACTACTAAAATGATCATTCTTTTAGGATTTTTCACTCTTTCTAACAATGCCAATATCACAAGTAATACACCGGCTCCAACCTATAGGGGTTGGGGTGTTACAGTTGTTATCATAGGAAGTTTAGTATGAAACATGGAAACTATAGAAGGATATATTTTATAGGGAACAAAGCGATAACATAGTATTTGAGGATAAATGTACAAGAAAATCCTGGTATTTTGGTAAGGAATAGATTATATGGATCTTTCTAGAAAATACATCCCCATCTGGATAAGATCAGGTAAGGGTGGCTCTAGAATGGAAGTACATAAGAGTAAAAACTCGGACAAGAAGTTTTGGGCATGAACCAAGGTATCCTGGTACACGACAACTGACCTTGCTGCACTCCTGGTTATATCACTCCTGGGGGATATGCTTAGGATAAGTCACATTTTCATTACAAGCCATTATGAAGGAGTTTAATGTTAATTTTTCTTCATAGGAAACATGTTTATAATACTAGCTATGCATATAATTTCAATATATGTTGAGTTCTTTTCTTTTTATTATTCATAAACTTATCAGGTGTTTCCCATTATTTAGAATTGGAATCTAACAAAAGAAGGGGAATCAATACTCCTGGGAAAAGTAGGGATCTCCCTACTGACATGTTAATATATTCAATGTTGGAGCAGATCAGATCATGACCATATTAGGAAAAATTACTCAGGTTTTAATGAATAAACATTCCACACATGTGTTGGATCATTTCATGTGGTAAAATCCCCCCATATTTTAGTGGGTCTACTAACCCAATGGTTGCTGAGGAATGTATCAAGTCCCTTGAAAAGATAGTCATGGAATTATGATGAAATTCAAAAGAAAATGTAGTACTAGTAGTATATTGTCTCAAGGGAATCACTAATCAATTGTGGTCCTTGATATAGAATACCATTGAGGAAGAATAAATAGAAGATATGGAATAGAGGACTTTTATGGGAATATTCTTTGAAAAATATTTCCCTCGTGAGCAATAAACTGGAATGAAGAGGAAATTCCTTAGCATAAAATAAATGTAAGAAGACAGTACTGCCATGTATGTGGCTACATTCACAAGGTTGGCTAGGTGTGACGTAGATTACGTACATGACTCGGTAGACAATATTGATCATTTCTTTGAAGGTCTTAATCCATTTCGTCAAAGGGCACTAGATTCTCAATCATTTTCATCATATGATAAAATTGTATCATGTTCCATCAATACCGAGAGGGAATTTTCTAGATCAAGTATTTTTAAAGGAATCCAGGATAAGAATTGGTACTCTGATAACAATGGAAAAGTAGAAGCACAAAATAAGAGAGAGGGAAGAAATCTATTCCCATTATGTGAGAACTGTGGAAAGAATCATCTATGGAAATGATTGAAAGGCATGGGAGTTTGCTATAACTGCGGAGAAATGGGTCATCGATATAATGAATGAAAAGGGAATATACAATTCAATGATATTTAATGCTACAATTTTAGAGAGATGGGACACTGAAATGAGTGTCCTAAGCATCAAGGTAACTTGACTTAGAAATGGGCAAGAGAGCAAGGGCGGTTTTATGCGATTATAACCACATAGGGTGAAGTTATTAATGACGTGGTGGCAGGTACTTTAATTGTTTTTAAATCTTATTCAACACTTTATTTGATTCTGGATCATTGTATTAATTTATATCTTCATAGTTTTCCAAGAAAATAGATATTTCCAATTTTATTTAATAAATGAGTTATCAATCAAAACTCCTAGGGGATGTATCATTGGAACAACGACATGTTGACTAGTCCCCCTCAAGACACCAAAAATTTATTTAGTTTCTAACCTTATCATCATACCAATGAATTAATTTGATATAATTTTTAGTATGGATTTGCTTCCAAATTATGATATGAATATTTATTGGAAGAAGGTGGAAGTTACAATTTTTGAAAATTGCATAGAATACATTTTCTTAAGGGAAGAATCTTTCCCACATGATCCTTAACTAGAACCACCCCTAGTAGATCTACTATATGAAATACTAGGATAGGAAGATAAACCAATATCTATGGGAGAGGAATGAAATATTCAAATTGAAGATGTTCGCATTCTGCATAAGTGTATTGATTTATTTCAAGAGGATTTAGCTGGTCATCCTCCAGAGCGGGGAGTTGAGTTCTCTATTGATTTAATTCCTGATGAAAGACCTATATCAAAGACTCCCTATATAATTTCCACTTTGAAATTAGTATATCTAAAGAAACAACTAGATTCTTTGAGTGAAAATGATTTATTCGACCTAGTGTTTCTCCATGGGGACCCCCTATCCTTTTTGTCTTGAAGAATGATGGATCCATGAGGCATTGCATTGATTACTGGGAAATAAATTCTATTACAATAAAGAATTTGTATCATCATCCTCATATTGATGATTTATTTTACCAAATTCATGGAGCTAAATACTTTTTTAATGTTGAACTTCGATCCGGATATCATCAGTTGCGTTTGAGGAAGGAAGATACTCCTAAGACATCATTCGGACTATGAATGGGCATTATGTGTTTACAGTGATGCCTTTTGGACTAAAAAATGCACCCTCTATTTTCATGGATTTAATGAATAGAGTTTTCATGGAATATCTTGATAAATTTTTTGTGTTATTCATCAATGATATCCTCATATACTCAAAACGCTATCAAGACCATGAGAATCACATGCGAGTAATTATGAGAACTCTTAGAAGAAATAAATTACATGGGATGTTTAGCCAGTGCATATTCTGGCTTTAATCAGTTTCTTTTATAGTCCATATTGTCTCTAATGATGAAATCCTAGTTGATCATATGAAGACAACGGCAATCCAAGATTGACCCACGCCAAAAAACATAACTAAGGTACACAGTTTTATTTTCTTAGCTGGTTATTATCATCGTTTTGTTCAGAATTTTTCCTCACTGGGTAACCCACTAAACAAGCTCACATGTAAAAGAGTTATGTTTGTGTCGACAAAATTATGTACATAATTATTCAATGAATTGAAAAAATATTGGTCAATTTTCAAATTTTGACTCTTCCATCTCGAAGTGATTGTTTTGTAATATACAGTGTTGTATCAAAGAATGTATTAGTTTGTGTACTTATGAAAAATGATAAATTTATTACTTATGCATCAAGACAGTTGAAAAACCATGAGAAATATTATCCAACTCACGATCTTGATTTTGAATTCATAATATTTGCTCTAAAAATATGGAGGTATTATCTCTATGTATAGAGATTTGAGATTTATAAGGACCCCAAGAGTTTGAAATATATTTTCACACAAAAAGAACTCAACATGAGGAAAATAAAATTGCTCGAGTTACTCAATGATTATGATTTTTCATTACACTACCACCCTTCAAAGGTGAATAAGGTGGTAGATTCATTAATCAAAAAATATCATGGCCATCTAACTCAAATGAGGATTAAAAGAGATACTAAATTCATGGATCTACTGAAGATGGAAATGAGAATTGTTATGGAAGGGGAAACATCACTCCTCTTTAAAATTATTGGTAAACCATATTTACTAGAGAAGATAAAATGTTCTCAATATGATGATGAGAATCTGCAGAAGAAAATTAATGCAGTTAAGGATGGGAGACTGGCTGAATTCCTGTATGAAGAAGGAGTTCTGAAATTTGGGAATAGGTTATGCGTTTCAGCAGTACCTGAGCTAAAAATGGAACTATTAGACGATGCCCATGGCTCAAATTATTCAATACACCTGATTTGAACCAATATGTATAGAGATATGAAGGGATATTTTGGGTGGGATAATATGAAGTGAGAAATTGATGACTACATGTCAAGGTGTCTAGGTTGTCAACAAGTGAAGGTGAAGAGAAAACATCCCAAATGAGTGATGCAACCACTAACTATTTTTATGTATAAGTGGGATAATATTACGATGGATTTTTCACCGGACTAATGAGGAGACCTAGAAGTAATGATTCTATATTGGTAATTGTTGATCATCTAACAAAATCAGAACATTTCCTTCCAATAATAGATTATTTACAACTTGAGCATCTATAAAGACATTATGTTAATGAATTTTAAGACTTCACGATGCACCTCTATTGATTGTCTCCAACTGAGATCCCTGGTTTACATTAAAATCATGAAAATTCACCAAAAGTCATTGAATACTAAGCTTTGTATAAGTACTACTTATCACCCTCAAACTAGAAGACTGTTTTAAAGGACAATTCAAACTCTGGAAGACAGGTTGAGATCATGCTCTCTTGACTTCCAAGGCATGTGGGCTCAATAATTTCCTTTGGTGGAATTTTCCAACAATAATAGATTCTATTCAAGTATTCAAATGGCTCCATATGAAGAATTATATAGAAAGAGATGTCAAACTTCAACTTGTTGGGATAAATTTGGTGAGAGGAAACTTATAAGCCCAAAACATATTGAGGAGACCATAAAAAAGGTGAAGAAAATAAAATCCCATATTAAGGCAGCAAAAAGTAGGTAGAAGAGTTATGCTGACAACTAGAGAAAGGAAAAGGAATTCCAAGTGGGAGATCATGTATTTATGAATGTATCTTCATGGAGTTGTGTCTAAAGGTTCGGTACGAAAGGCAAACTGAGCCCCATATACATCAGACCATTTGAAATTCTGGAATGAATCAGGGCTGTAGCTTACCATTTAGAAATGCCACCAAATCACTCTAGAGTTCATGATGTCTTGATCGTATTTGTGTTAAGGAAATACGTGCCAGACCCAATACATGTACACACATATGAAGAAATAGAACAGGAACCTGATTTGTCATATTGTGGAAAGCTTATCAATATTTTTGACATGAGGGAGAAGGAATTGGGAAATTGAGAAAATCATCTAGTAAAAGTTCTTTGGAAAAACAAGAATATGGAGGAAGCGACATGGGAACCTGAGGATGTTATGAAAAATAATCACCCACATCTTTTTGGTGGGATTCATACATAAAATTTCAAGGACAAAATTTCCGAAGGAGGGAATAATATGGCACCCCAAACACTTCATGTTATGTTTCTCTTAAATAAATTCTAGTTATAGCCAATATGTTATGAAACAATAATCCGATATGGAGAAAAGCATGGTTACTTATACGAGATATTTATAACATGGCCATTGAACATATATTTTCCAACTCTGCATGTTGTATTTCAAAAATCTGACTTACACAGTTGTGTTCAAAATTATAGTTAGAGTCTGATAGAATTATATTAATTTTAGGTGAATAGTAACCATCCATTCTGAATAGTTACATACCCTTATGAATAGTAACACACCCTTATGAATAGTTATTTTCCCTATTGTAATGGTATCCATGCCCTTTAATGTATTAATGAAGTTAGGAACCTTAAAAATGAAGATGAATATTTTAGGGGTTTATAATTTTTGATTAAATTATTATTTAAATTAAAATTTTAATTAATGATATTTAGAAAATTAATTTTGAAAAATGGAATTTTTTTTGGGATTCTACACATCGAGAAATGGTTAGGGTTAATATTTTGTATTTTTTTGAAATACATAAATTTTTTATGAATAGTAAAATGCGATAATTTATGATAAATGCTAAATAAAGAATTTATTGAGTCATTGATGGTTATATGATGATGTAAGACCAATTGTTTCGAAGTCACATGCATATATTACTGTTCATGGTCATGAAATACTCACTATTGGTTGTGTTTAGAAGAAATTATATATTAATGATTATAACATTATGAAAATTCTTCTCTACTCCGCTATATAAACCACCCCTCACACCCTCTTCCTCCCACAAAACATAATCTTCAAGCCTTTCCTAAATTCCGACGAATACTCTTCCCAAGCCCTCTTTGAATTTCCAAGACCTACTGGTCTTACCAAAAGGCCAAAAACAAAGGCCTTAAAGAGAATCTCAAAGAAGAGTACTACAGAAGTTAACCTTCCTTATCTTTTCTTTCAATTTCTTCTACAAAGTTCCAATATTTTGTTCCCCCTTCTCACCTACCCTCATCCAAATTCCATTATAATTCCAGTACCTTACATGTACTAGATTTTAGTATTTATAATGAAATATTTTATCAAAATATCTCTTTTCCCCTCCTTTTATACAATAAATGTAAGCGCCGTCTGAGATGTGTAAATTTATCACACTCAAGGAAGATGGGTTTTCAATTTGAATTACTATCATTAATACGGGTCATGAAACCTTTTCTATTGTTGTCCCAGGTAATAATATATTTATTTTTTCATGATTAGTGTTCTGGAATCTTTACATGTTCATAATATGGAATAATAATACAAAAAAAGTTTATTGTGCACAAAATGACCAATCCAAATCCAAACGTTTATTTTAACTCATCGAATAAGTAATCTTAATGGTATATAACCAGAATAATTATAATATAATTTATATCTATTTAATATCACTAATAATTTATATTAACAATTCTGGATGTTTAACCACATTTCAATCAAACATATATTCATGAATACAAGTAAATTGATCATGAAAACCAAAGAAGAAAATGCTACCGAAACTATAAAATTTGATTTATTAAACCACCAAAAGGGCATTAATGAACCTAATAATGTCATAAAATATCAATTATATGTTGATGAGGTTTTATAATTATTAATTAATAAAGATAAGTTTGATTATTCAGGTTGTTAAGAACAATCAAGAACACCTTCGAGTATATGGTAAGGGATCCTCTCTCTCACTTTTGTTCAAGAATCTCCCCTATGTTATGCCCTTTTATTTATAATCCCTACTGATGGGTTATGTTTTCACACCTACGTGTACTACCCTTGTGACATATGGATAATGGAATACCCCTTTACTTTCCATTAATCCCATGTAATAACACTCGTTACAATATCGAAATGTTTGTAAGGGGTTTCTCATATCGCTTTCATATCTATGAGATTTTCATTATTCACCACTTATTTCTTGTATGTTTTATTAGTGTACTACCATTTTATATATAATAAAAAGTTTATATTTATATTCATGTTATTAAATTATTCATTTGAAGGTTATTATGTTCTGGTCATACGATTCAACTGATTACATTGCGGTAAGAGACTTCGTCTCAACTACAATTTTGTTGTGACTATCATCGTATTATGAACCTAATAATCCATATGTGGTGTACCTACATATCATTTGAGATCAATTTTTATTTTGAAATTATTTTTATATTAAATATCCATAATCTCATTTAATGGATATGTTTTTTGTCTAAACCGTAGACCATTTTACATACGGTGTTTATTTGGAATGTTATTTTAACTATGCAAATATTACTGAATCTCTATACCCAACTCTTTATCGATTTTGAAAATGAATAATTCTCTTGTATTGAATAAATATATAATGAATTATTTGGAAATTTAGTGTATGGTGGGGCCGATATAGCCCCTCGATGCATCGATATGTCTCATGAGACAAATCAGTTGGCGACAAACCCTTCAAATATGTTTCCTAAAACCAGACGGGTTTTACCCACATAACTAAACCGTTTTTATGGTATTATGGATTAATGTTCTAGAAACATGACATCCAATTAATAATAATTCTGTTTATTCATTATCAGATATTATTATTATCCATGAGGTTTTCACTATGAAAAAAATCTATGGATGTAG
The DNA here is from genome assembly GCA_963277665.1 of Viscum album. Lineage (NCBI taxonomy): Eukaryota > Viridiplantae > Streptophyta > Magnoliopsida > Santalales > Viscaceae > Viscum > Viscum album. The sequence goes on along the minus strand of OY728166.1, from coordinate 421,825,998 downwards.
TTTCATTCTATGATTTTAATGGCATTAGTGTTTCATTAATTCAACATTCCATATAGATTATGTTAGATTGACTATGATTCACTTAATATTTCATTCTTTCTTCCAATATTTGTAACCCTTACTGAGAATTTTATCTAAACCCTTTCATCTTTTACAGTCAATAGGTGACAAAGAGATAATCATTTATTGAGTTCTTGTAGATTCAGTTTTTAGTTTCTGTTATGTATTGCATTTTGTAAACTTTTGAAATCTAATTTTAGTAACATATATGTGCCTAGATTCTTCAAGAATACGAAATAGACCATTAAATTGGGATTTTTTATTCCTTTTAACAATTCCAATATCACAACTAATGCTCCGACTCCAACCTAGAGGGATCAGGGTGTTACACAGACTCGGTTCCAATGACTCTGAGGGTTACCATCACTATAAATTTTTCATTAGTGTCTTCTTTATTTTATACTTGTAAATATTATTATTATATTTAATACATTAATGTTAATATAATAAATATTCATACTGAGTTTCTTTATTATTTTATGGATATTACTACACCCCTATGTATGAAGAGAGAGCGTGATCTACTTAGTTCTTCTTGAGCTTCCCTCTTTTAGAAGTTGAGATTTCTTGGTGTTTTTTTGGAACTCTACATGAATCCACTAGAAATATTATTTAAAATTTATTATATCATTTACAGTAAATCCTAAATTAATTGTTATCTTCTACATGTCACCTTCAAAACACCCAATGTCGTGTTCGGTGTCTTTCAAGGAGAATGAGACCACAGGATGAGAATATACAGAACTATCTTATCCAGATTTAGAGAAAGTAATATATGTATTTTTTTGATATGGAGTTAGGTTCATTGTGTGGTGATCTCATATATTTTATTTTTGAATTTCCCAACATTTTCCATCTGAATACACTAGGTTTCTAGCAGAAGGAATATCATTTTTATATTGATGTAATTATAGGAACTCAACCTAGGTATATTCCCTCTTACTCAATGAAATTAGATGAAATGAATGAAAGGAAGACCCTATTGGATGATCTTATATATAAATGATTTATATAAATGAGTGTTCCACCTTGGGTGGAACCAAATATCTTTTATATGAAATTCTATCATTAAATCTTCCTTTATGTAGATTTTCTGAAACTCAACAAATTCCCAGCAAAGAAAAAATATATTTTTCCAAAGATTGATGATCATTTTGATCAGTTGAAAGCATGAAGGTGGTTCTTGAATAATAACTTTTGATGTGGTTACCATAAAATAAGGAAACAATAATCTGACATTCAAAAAAATCAAAGCAGGTATACCAATTTTGAGTACCTTTTCATGCCTTTTGTTTTAACTAATACTCATGAAGTATTTATTGATTTTATGAACATGATTTCCCATGAGTATCTTTATACTATAGTGGTTGTCTTTTTTTATGAAATAATTTGTTAGTATATGCCTATGTAGAATCATGTATATCATCTGAGGAACGTTCTAAAATTTAGGAGAAATCAACGACTTTATTCAATGTATTTGAAATGTGTTTTATGGATTCAAGGAGTGAGTTTCTAAGGATGCATGGTTCCAAAATATGCTAGAGCAGTAGATCCCGAGAAGGTGAATGATGTTATGAAATGGGAGAAACCACATTTTTTTCTATATTCAAGGATTCTAGGGTTTAGTTGTGTATTATCATTAGTTTTTAATAACTTATCAATGTTGTCTTCTTCATTGACTTAAATGTCATAGAAAAGAGTATAGATTTATTAGGATGAAATTTTTTTAGTTATTTTGAATTCTAAAATGTATTTTGACATCTATGACAATGTTCAATCATCTAGAGGACATGATGGTCTATTTGGTTTTTAGTGATGCATCAATTTCAGGTTTGGGTTTTGTTATTATGCATGGTGATAATGTTGTTTCTTACGACACTCTTCATCATAGGCCATATGGGTAGAATTACCAAACCCATGACCTTGAAATTGTAGACATGATTCATGTCTAATAAAAGATAAAAGATTGAGGCACTAATATTATATAGAAAGGAATACCAATTATTAAGACCATAAGATATCGAGTTACATTTCTCCAAAATATATTTCATTCTTTATGAGAAGCGTTGGGTAGGATACTTTTATTTTATTTATTTCAACATCACTGAAACCCTGATGAATGTGAATATAGTCAAATATTTTATGAATAATAAAATTTAGACACATTACATGAATGAATATTTTGAATAGTGGAACATGATGTATCAATTTGTATAGTTTCATAGAGGAGTTCAAGAATCAAGGTATGAGATCACATTGGCTACTGTTTAGTTGAAATCCACTGTTATCAAAATGTTTCATTAGGAACAATAGCTTGATGATGAGTTCTAAAACATTAGATGCTCTATTTATGCTGGGGGACTATTGTAGAGTGATATTTCTCCAAATAGGGAGTTATATGCTATCATAATCTGTTTTGATGTTGTTATTGGTAAGGAGAGATGTTATATCAGGTTTATAAAATTCCTTGTGTGAATTTCAATAAGGAAACATGATGATGTTATTTGACATTATGCATTAATTCTGGTGGCCAAGTATGAGATGAAAAATTTCTAAATTTGTTTCTCATTTTTATACGTGCCAATAAGATGATGTTATTTGACATTCAACATCAATTCTGGTGGCCAGGTATGAGATATGGAATTTCTAAATTTATTTATCATTGTTATTTGTGTCAGCAGTTCAAGGTCAAGCAATAGAAACCTTTACGTGTCCTTCATCCATTATCAGTCCCTACATGGAATTGGGATGGTATCATTATAGACATAGTTGTTGGGATCATTAGATACCAGGGAATGCAGAATGTAGTATGGGTTGTGATTAATTAGATGAAAAAATTGTCTCAATTTATACCCATTCATGATATATAAAAGTTGAGGAGTTGGGAAATCACTATATGAAATAGATTGTACATTTCCATAGATTTCCATCTGCTATAGTTTTTCATAGTGATCCTTGATTGAATTATTGTTTTTAGAAATGACTTTATGAGGAACTGGGATCTCCAGTTCATTTGATAATGAAAAACCATTCGTATCCACATGAACATAAATAATGAGATGTAAATATTTTTGAGGATATGATCCACACCAATGTTCTAAACATTGTTGTGGATTAGGGTGATCATATAGGGATAATTGAGTTTGGTTAAAACAATAGATACTAGTCCGAGATCTGAATGGTACCTATTGAGGGTTTGTACGGACAACCTTACAGATCTCCTTTGTGTTGATCAGATATTGGTAAATGTTTCTTGGTTAGACACAGATTGGTTTAAGAAATGTTAGAAAATATTCGGTTGATTATTCAAATAATGTTTATGTCAAAAATATGTTATATGTCTTATGATGATCGTCATCACATGACATTAGAATTTTTAGTTGGTGATAAGGTGTTCTTGAATTTTTCACCCCAGTTAAGTCATCAATAGTATCAGAGGCAAGGGGAACATTCTCTTCATTTTGTGGGACCTTTTGAGGTTGTTCAGAGGGTGGGGACATCTTATTACTAGTTATAAATTCCACAAAATATAGTGTCAATTCACAACATGTTCCATATTTATCATCTATGAACCTATCTCTATGATCAATCTCATGTTTTGATATTGAGTGATCTATATATCATGCATGATTTATCCATGACATAATGAACTATTGTGATAGTTTACTCTGATATCTAGGTACAATGTGGGAGGATGATACCATTGGTTCGTGTTCTAGGGGAGAATATTTATTATTTGTTTGAGACTTAGGTGATGGAGGAACTGATGAGAGAGTTGTAACCTCATCTTTTTGTCATGGAATACTATTTTTAGGCGTTTTGGGGATTGAAAGATTCTATGGTAGAGATACTGTAAGATCCTGTTAATATTTAATGGTATTCCAGAACCACTGTTTGTAATTATGATTAGGTTTTGTTTTGTTTTAGATTTTTTCAAGAGAAATTTTAAGAATCTTGAATTTTCAAATCTTGTAAATGGTTGGCACACAGTTTCACAAACTATACACCCTATCAAGGAAAACAATGAAAAAATTAAATGAGGGGGTTTAAATGGTTGCAACATGATTTGAAAATTGTGTTCCCAACTAAGAGAAACCATACAACCCATTTAAAATGGGCACAATGATAGGGAACACAATTTTCCTAAACTATTCATCTCTTCCTAGATAACAATCCGTATGAATTTTATAATAAAAAAATTACTTTTTAAACACATGAAACCCCTATTTATGGTTCCTGACGGACCGATATGAAACAAAATAGATTTCTCATTATAATAGTGATCCCAAGAGACCTGTTTCCCTACAACACTATCCCAGGAGAGAATCAGATGTTGTAAAATGGAATTTGATATTCTCTTGGTTAGTTTACCCTCCTTTTTTTCTATCTCACACTCTCTTATCATTCCTCCATAGGGTTTCATTGATATCCTTATTTATTAGAGGATATATTACCCTTTGTTTTATATCATGGATTGAGGGGAATTTCTTATTTCCCATTGGTGATTTTTTTGGGATAATAAGGATTAGGGGTTGTATATTCGATATCCTATGATCCAAATATAGGTGGTTCCATTTTTATTTTCTATTTTAAATAACATAAAATTAATTGAATCATTTTCAATATTTTGATATAAATTTAATTTCCTAATATAAATAAAATTTCATTAAATTGGTTGATTTTAAACCGAATTCTATTTAACTGGGGTTTTGAAAGTAGATTTTTTCAATAATTCAAGAATACCACCAATTTCATTGAATTGGTGATGTGTTTCTAAAATTGATAATGAATTTTGAAATTTATATGTTATAAGATAAATTGATAAAATTATTTTTTTTTAATTTTTTGAAAATTGGTATTTGGTAAAAATGGATTTATATGGTTTTTATTGAAAATTTTGGATTTTATATTTGAAAATTATGGTTTTTATTAAAAATCCATGTGTTGGTTTTTAAATGAAAATGTATTATATTGGAAATAGACAATTCAATGAATTATATTTTAAGATATATTAAAAACAAATTACATCGTTTTTTGTTATTAGATCACATGAATGCATTGGTTAGTTAGTGTGTTATTCACACAACAATCTAAAATTTACCACACTAACAATAAAACAACAATAGTCCAATTTTTGATAGGATGATGTTGACTACACCCTCATCCGTATTAAGGGGAAAATAATTACACATAATTCCGTGTCAGATAGTTTATTATGTGAGTCCCTTAGAATGGAACAATAGTAAATTTAGTCATATGACCATGTTCTTCACATATATGTATTTGAAATGAATATATTCTGTTATTGTAAACTGTTTAGTATGTATTATGATTTTTATAAATTAATTTATAGTAATGTTTTTATTATGACATTGGTTTAAAGTATTTCCATAATTTCAAATTTAAAATATTATTTTTTTAAATATTCATACAAAATTGAAATATGTTTATATAAAATTGAATGATTTATTTTGTTAATCAACTCTGGCATCTAATTATGGAATCTTTGGGGAGATTTTACCGGAATTTTTGATCACACCCTACCTATTACTTTGAGTATTTGTAGATTGCCTCTATCCATTTTATGATGGTGAAAATAACCACTTTTAGGTTGTTTATGATGTTATTCATTGGTCATGAAGAGTTTATTTTACTAGGGGTTGGGATTTTATTTCAGTTTTATAGTAAATTGTTATAGTACTTTGGATTTATTTACCTGTTTTACTTATAGTACAGTTCTCCTTATAGATTTTACTATGGTTGAATACATTCTTTTTTATCTACTTGAACAATGTTTGTGAAAAAACTATTCCCACTTTCATTTAATCTGATTCTAGGTTCTAGTCACCAACCCATGGATATTGGGAATTCCATTCGGGGTATTTATGATCTGGATCTGTTATTATGTTACTAGGGTACCTAGGCATGTTTGTGACAGTAACCCCATGACTACCTAAAAAATATTATTATATACACTATATTCAAGATGAAAATTTTACAAATAAAATAAGTTAACAATGATCACCAACGTCATTGGAATTCCCTTCATGCCATAGGACTCACCAACACCTTTATCCAAGATCAAAAAACACAACCACATAGAAAATGTTAGTGGAACCAAAACTCTCTTATGGTCTTATAATTTAATAGAGGACCAATACATATTGTAGTGGCCACCATTAGAATGTCTCTCTATTATCCACACTTTAAAACTCTCCTCATCTTGATTATACTACTTCAACATCCTTTTTCATCCAAATCCTTTTGGTCATCTACGGGAAACATTCGACACCAGAAATCCTACAATGTAATGGTTCATAAGGTCTAAATTATTATTTATATGACATTAATAGATTTATTTTTAATGTCATAAGAATTATTATTCTCTTAATTATTACATGATACTCACAGTAACCATTTCATTTACATTCCAATGGAACGAAATTAGAGGATCTAGGTTAACAATGATTATATTGGTTAATGTGGTTATTTGCCTATTAACCAATAAAATGGTAAGGGGTATGGAGTTAATATCATCATATAAATATAATATCAAGTAATAATTAATAAAAAAACTATGTTTTTCTTCCAACCATATAAAGTACTGAACAAATATTCAGTGTGGATTTAATGTAGAAATAACCAATATTCACTATTTGGTCTTCTTCTTCACTAATGTATTCACATTGAATTAATAAAAATTGTCAATATATTACCCATAATTATGTACTTGATTCATTAAATGGCCATTTTTTATGTTTATTATTATGTGGTATAGTCTTATCAATTGAAAAATCTCATTATATATACATAGCATGAGGATTAATGTGAATTCATAGAATTGACAGAGCTTAAGAAGAAAATTACCAAAAGGACTATATGTAAGGATATTTATCTTTGATTTATCTCTCTATTTTGTGTATTTTTCCAAATTATATTTAATGTGTGATAAGAAAAGTGATTCCACTTGAATCCCATTAACATATTTGTATTTTAAACCATTATGTTTATTTTATAATGAATCATTATCTTATTTCAATGATCTCATTTCTCTCTCATGGTTTATATTTTTTTAAACATAATAATAGTATAATTATTAGTCTCAAAACTTTTGGTGTTTTATTTATCTAGACTATTATCATATTAAATACACGATTGTTTTTCTTCACCATGGTATTTTATGGATTTTTGGATTTAGTTTGATAGAATTTTCCCCATAAATCTTAGTGTAGTCTATCTCCACTATACTGTTTTCATCAAATGATGTAACCATATTTTTAGTGAGAAAATTTATATTAATACTTTTATTTTAATTCCTTTTTCCAATTTAAAATATTTCATCTATTGAGACTACAAACAAAATTTATTTTACTTCTTGATGAATATTCTGATGGGTGAAAATCCTCATAGAATGTTTATTACTAGGAAAACATACTGAAATATTTAAAATATTTCCTCAAATGAGGAATATAGATGGAATATTAAATTTAAATTTTCCTCATCACATTCCATTAAATAATAAATATATAAATTCTAAAAAATTCATCGAAACATATTAATATTCAAATTTAAATTCATTACAAATCATTGGTTATTGGTTTTTTGAACTATTAACAGTGGTGAATTATATTACATTGTCAAATTTTCCTTTCAACCATATATCATAAAATTTTCACATATAATAAAAAATAATTAATTATAATGTTCATTGATAGTCCCAATATCTATATCTTGAACATCTATGTTAAAAAAATGTAAATATATTATATCTAAGATGATTATAATTAATTTATACACTAGGAAGAAATTTCAAGAACATATTGATATATTCAAATAAATACCTCAAATTTATATACCCGAATTATGAATTCATGGTGCATTTCATCTTCTATAATTTTAATAACAAAAAATTGTGGATAAATTTTTTACTGGTATTTGTTTACTATTTTATCTCCCTTAGTGATATTATTGAGTCCCATTTATATTATATTTTTCCATTACTCATGTGAACTCTTTCTATTAATGGTTTATAGGAAAATAATACAATTAATTATTTATCAATCTATTTTTTGGTTTTTTATCCAATCACACTTTTTAAATGTAATTAAAAGAGACCCAATGTATGTATATTGATATTTATATTTTTTATATCTCATTTTTTGTCTTTATATAAGCTCCCACATCATTATAGTGAATTGAATTTCATTATACAAACCCCCTTGAATGAGGTATATTTCATGAAGGTTTCTAATGTAGCATACATTCTTATTGGGCCATATCAGACGTGGATTTTTTCTAAATAAACAAATAACGATCGATTTACATAATGAAGAACTTAATGGAAAATGAAATTAAATTGATTATTATTTTTCATTTAATATATAATGAATAATAAATTATCTTTTATAACATAATTTATAATTAATTAGTTTGAACAAAGAATTTACTGGTAGTGAGATTCAGTATTCACCGTTAAATTTGATGAAGACATCTCATAGAACCATTGTTACATCATAGTAATCTAGGTTAAATTACCACTATTATTGATCCACACATACACCATGAAGCTCTCAATTACAATATTGAAATATCGATGTGGAATAATGCATTATCCCAACTCTTACGTCATTCATCATTGATCTCCATAAGAATCACTTCTAATGTAAGAGGTCTCCTTGTTCTCTCGATAATAAAGATGTAGGTTGAGGATGACGTGTCACCATTCATGAGTGGGTTCTAGATATGATATCTATAATAAATGAGAAAAATACATAGAATAAACTATGCATAGTTATTAGAATTTATTTTTCTTGTGAAATAATTTCATAAGTGAGATTATTTAAAGCCAAATTTAAATAATAATAATTTCATAACCACATATTATCCTATTAATACCAAAAAACCACTTATATAAATAATAATTATAATATTTTTATTATTTACCTAAAATCATATAAATTTTGGATATATAAATATTTTTTTTAAATGTAAATTTATATTAATTAAAATAATATATGATATCTCATTTCCCACAGGGCCAACAATTATAGTATTCCAATCCACCTTGATATTTATAAAACAATTAATGGATTCTATTATTTTTAAATACTTAAATATCATTTTTGGATTAACCTATAATAAAATAAATGTAATATTTATTAAAATATAGAATAATTATATACATAATATTAAAATCACAAGTTTTATTTATAATATATATTGACATGTAATTTTAAATCAATATAATCATAAATAATAATTAAACCACATAAAAGTATGATATTTACTCAATATGCGATATTCATAAATAATTTATTGGAAATTTCAGACAGACATATTTTTTGACCCTCTATGCCCCTTTCCTTGTGGAATTATGAAAAAAACTATAATTAACCAGTATAAAATATTAAAACATGCCAATTAACCCATAGGTAGGGAAGTAATTTTTTTAACAAGAAACAATATCGGATGAATGTACACTATGAATTATGATCCATTTATCATGATATATCTAATAAAGTAGGTTTTCTAATGGTTTCATCAAAATATGTGAAAGATTTATCATTCTTTGAAATTACAAAATTAAACCATCCTAAAATATTCTAAAGTGATATAATTAATCCGGAAGATATATTTCATTCTGAGGAAATAATATTTCCAAGTACACTAAACTATAATGAGAGAGAGATATATATATTATCATATAATTAATTAATGTTATTTTAATCATTATATAACCAATTTATACTACTAGACAACAAGGGTTTTTCATCAAAATATTCATCAATACATCAATATGCATAACTCAGGTATTTAAAAAATTAACCATGAATATATGGATCATAATACACAAAAAATAAAGGAAAATTAAATTATAGATATAAATGTAGATTTACCACTAGAAGGTTATGTTCTCATAATATCATACTCTAAACATTAAAAAGGACATAGACTTTGATACTGTTTATCAATGTATTATAGGTCATAAATATGATATCATCTGACTAGAGAACCTATATGTTATAATAACAGAATGATACTTCTTGGTTTACATCATAGAAAGAAACTTTATTACATTTTAGTTTGACAAAAATCCTAATGAAATTATAAAACATACATCACATTGAGGAATGATAATAATAAGGTAATTAATTAATAATCATTCAATATTATGAATATTATGATAATATAATGTCAATTGTATTTGGTTAGATACAACCCACTCCAATAAAATATCACATTCAACTATTCTTACATTGAACAAAATAAAAGATAGTTTCATAATTTACACTTTCTGCAGAAGAAGTATAACTATATCATTTAGGGCCACCATATTACCAATTGATCATCTGCTTATTTTGATTTCATATCACTATCAAAATCCCTCAAGAGACAATATATTTTACTACAAGACATTTATCAAATATCATCCATGATATCACTAATAATAATACAGTTATGATTTATAATTACATTAATAAATGTCATTATTTTGGTAAATCATACATAAAATAGAACAGATTTTCTCTAAACATATTTTTTGAGGTGAATCAGAAATAAAAAATTACTCAGATGAATATATATATATGAATATTACTGGTTTTAATAGATATCACCATATCCTAATAACATATCCTTATTATGATTATAGATAAAAGTAATCTAACTAATCCTAGATTTATATTCCTTGAGCAATAGAGGTCATATTATTTGAATTATCAAATCTAATCTAATATTTCATTTTCAGGCACTATCATATAGTTTTGACTACTAGAGTATTCTTTTCACCAAGACTTTTTTGATATATTCATTCAATTATCTATACAGATGCATGATAAAATCCATTAACATATTATATAATGTGAGATTCATTCACCTATACATTAATCAATATATAGTACATTCATCCCTAGAATATCGTGTGACAAAAGAAACAATTTGGGTGTTTTTTTCAATATTTTTATTCAATCCATGCCAACTGTGTACTATGAAATGAATTATGTAAACCCCCCTTCAATATTATTTTGTCATGTTCTAAAGAACCCGGGACACTACTTATAAAATAATTATATAAATTCATTATCTTTGTAAAATAATATTACTAATTACATGTTTTTTATAGTTTTTTTTTAAATATTTTACTATGAAAAATATAATACCCCATTAAACCATTTTTTTGCAGTTGGAAATAATTAATTAAAAATTAATGTACTGTAAACATTATTAATTTTCCAATAAATTAAAGAATACATGAATTATTTGCGACCAAATTGACTTGATATGATTTTTGGATACGTGGTAATTTTTTTGTTGTTGAATGTTTTTTATTTTTTTTCTTTTCAATAAATCACATTTCTTTTCATGTTTTAGTGATCAAATGAAACGAGAATAAAATTAAAAACATCAAAATAAGATCTATTATTAAAATCCGTAAATGTCATTTTTCTATTTTGATGACGTTTTCAAGGTGAACTTGTTTTCAAACTCATATATTCAAAAATTGTTTTTTAAAAATGAATTTGGATGATATAAATGATTTATAATTTCATTAGATATATTAAATATAGAAAACCATAAGATGAATTGTTTATCATTTAATATTTTAAAAATCATGGAAAAGTAATAATACAAAAATGTGTTTATAGAAGAAAATAGAAAATATATTTTCATTTATTTCAATAAAGTTGATATTTTCCAGATATATATCATTATATTAAGGAGTATCAGATGAAGATGTTTTTGGAATTTTGAGATTTTATATTTTTTTAAGTTAATGGTTTTGATGAAGTAAATATAAAAAATACCATTTTATTATAATATTTATCGGATTTACCAATCCATTGAATGAAACATTATTTTCTAAGTAATTAACTGATGTATTTCATCACACACCATAATATCAAAGATGTTTAGGACACTTTTCCATCAGTCATGTGGTTGGAACTAATATGTTATCAAATGAAAATTTCAATTAGTGGAATAACATAAGACTAACCAAATATTATTGGATGAACCATAATTATTAGTTGTCAATGAGAATATTTGTTGACACCAATCAATCTATTGAGCTCTAGATACAAATCCATCAGATGGGCATCGTTGGCCAATTAACTAGGTGAAATGAAAAAATCATAATAAACTATTTTCATTTGAATCAAACCATCGTAGTTATAAATAAATTTTTTAATTGGGTTAAACTATTTTTTTGAACTCTTTATATAGGGTCAAGATACATACTAAATTCTTTTAATCAAATAATCCATAAAATGATAAAATTCATCAAACATAGTTTCAACGATCTGAGGGGAATTAAAAAATGTTGAAAAGGTGAATCATATTAAATTTTCAACTGAAATTTTGTTGTAGGTTTCTGATGTCTATATAAGTTTAATTAATAATTATTAAAAAATTTGTTTCAACTTTTTTGGATAATTAGAGTGAGAAATATTATCGTTTACTTGTTTTTAATTTTTATAAGAGAACCAACATGAAAATTATTGTTTCAGAATAAGATGTTATAGAATATCAAATTACAAAAAACCATTTGAGTATGTATTGTATTGGTTGAGAAACATGTTGTTTTATAGAATTCAAGAAGGATCGAGATGGTTCCAAAAGTGTTGAGAGGCATTTAGAAATGTTCAAATGAAGTTTTTTACTTCTAAATTTATTCAAAAATTGTGAATTTAATTGGATTGAGAATATAAATTTTAATTCCATCATTTTCTGTTTTGGGTGATCATATATAATGATGTCAATGCATATAATTATTTTACAAAATTCATTTTTGGGAGAGGTGGTGTGATACTTCTTTAGCATCTCATTATATCCTAGAACAAATTTTATAATGAATGATTCTTTAATGAAGAGTTTTCTAGTCAAGTGGGGATTAGGATTCATCATATCAGATCGAGTAATCCAAATAATAATATTTTTTGAGAAGAATAATAATGAACGAGTTGGTCTTTGAGTTTTCTATACCAAAACATGTCTTACATGTTTATTGATAGAGGAGTATAACTAGGAAATAAAATTTTGTTGATTGGTATATGTTTTATATGATGTCTAGAGAAGTTTATCATACCTTCTTCTGGGTAAGAAAGTGAATAATTGTTTTCTAATAAATTTAATTAGTGAATGTTCTTATTGAAGAAAAATGAAAATATTTGGATCCAATTGGTGAATGGATATAATTTGTTTTTACAATATCATATTTACAACTCTCATGACATAATATTTGTTGTATGCACAAAAAAAATTATTTTATAGTTATTATTTTTTATTAGAATACTAACAAATTGTGAAAATTATTAGATACTCATATTCAGTATTAAATCTTGTTAATAATGATGTTTCTTTTTAATATGTGAATTTATAGTTTTTAGAAAAGTGATAAACATGTAGTAGGAGGTTCATGATTTTATTCAAAAAAGGAAAAATAAAATGAAAATATATCAATTATTCAACAATACCCTAATTAGTGATGAAAATGATTCTTGTTGGTTTTTTCAATAGGTATCAGATGGAAGATACCGCAATTTACTCTTGGGAAATTTTTAATGAGATGTTTTATTGTAGAATTTTCATTTAGTGAACAATAAGTGGATTTCAGTTTTCAATGAAAATAACTATCATATCGACAAAGATATAATGTTACCATATCTTATATCTCAGGGTTATGATATTTTTGTGGCTAATAAAAATTTATTTCCACTTATTTATGAGAATTACCCTCTTATTATTATTTATATGAAAAATATAGAGACTGATTGATGGGGTAAAAATGATTTACTTTAATCCCACAATAATTGTGAATTCTATATAGTGATGGGATTTGGAACTAAAAAATAGGTTTCAGAAAAGATGAAAACCTATATGTAGGAAATAAAAATAAAAAGAAGGAAATTTTATAAATATAGATGCTAAATTATAATGATTTCAAATTGGGGGAATTTAAATATGTTTCTGAATAATTTATATGGGAGAATAATATTGTAGCACCATAATATTTCTTGGAGAGAAGTTAGATTATTCAACAATTTTAGGAAATATATTATGAATTCTTTAAGATTATATTGATGTTATAGTCTCTTATTTGGAATATAGAGATCATAAAACTATTTCCTTAAATAACATACATAGAACTATAATTACATATGAAATTATAAGAGAGAAATTTAAAAAAAGAAAATAAATATTAGAAAAATTAATTATCTCTAATGATTCCATGAAAGTTATAATAAAGAATGTTATTAAATATAAAATAGATATTGAAAAATGAAACATAATATAAGGCAAGTAAATTTGATGATAATATTTATTCATTGTTTTATAGATGTGTGAAAAGTGGAATAAGAAAGTAAAAAGTTTTTTACCTCTAAAACAATTTTCCATTGGAGAAGTTCGTAATTTTTCTAAAACATTCCCATGAAGAAAGGTTGAAGAAGAAAGTGATGCCGATGGCAGAAATTCAAGAATAACCTAGATGAAACATGTTGAAAAATGAAAATCATATTCTAAGGAATATGATAAAATATTTTCCACATCAAAAAAGATATGTTATTTGTATAAATATAATTATGATGATGATGATGAAATTTAATCTAAAAACTCAACAAATATGATTTAGAAAAGTCCTTTATTTCAAAAAAAAAATTATGAATAGATTGATGGTGACGAAAATTAATGTTCTGATGAAAAAGATACCGAGTTATAATATTCATTAAAATTATAGATGACATAATTTCTTAGAAATATTTTATAACATGAATGTAAAATCAATAATTTGATAAAGTAATTTTCTACATAAAATAATAAAAAATATTTCCATGATGGTAATTTTTTGTTTCTAGAAGGTATTTATATATTATAAAAGTCTAGAGAAAATAATTTCACAGAATAAAAATATTTATGTGATTATAAAAGTATAAGAGGAAGATTGACAAATTTTTCTCTATAAGATCTATAAAACTAAGAATGGAATTATGTGTTTTAAAAACCAAATTTCTGAAATTCATGGCAGTTCTAAGAAATATGTTATAGAGAATGCTCAATATTATATATATTCATATTTTAAAAAGAATAATTATGATTCTCATAGGTTTATGAATGATGAGAATATAATGTATATGAATAATTATTCATTGTTGAAAATTCAAAAGTATCTCAAATTCCATAGTTTTAATCAAATGTTTCAACCAATAATTATTCTATTAAAGATGGTATGAAATCCATATTGACGAAAAAAATTAAAAATATAAAGATCTTATGAGTATAATTTATTATTAACATGGAATATAATAATGTTTTAGAAAATCATATCTACCACTACAAGTAGTTTGGAATATACAGAGTAAAATATTATTTCTATGGATAATTTTGGTATTGTGGTGGATATGGGAATACACTATATATATTTAACATAAATAAAAAACACTACATTTATCGAACATTAATATGATTAAATGTATATGTGTGATTAAATTATCTTAAATAACAAATTCTAATTAGGTTTTGTGAACTTGGAATAGACTAAATCCCCTAGAAAATATATTAGAATAATGTAAACATCCTGTTCATCATTCTAAAATTTGTCTTATTGTTCTACCAATATAATAAAATTTTTATAATATCCCTCAAAATATGGATGTGAGGGAAGATAAAGGGAAATAAAAGTATCTTATTATAGAAACTTCTCTCAATGCTACAGAAGTATAAAACCCCTATATTTTAAATAGAGAATGATAATTATAAATTATATGATACATGAAGATATTTATGAATGTGAATTGTTTTAAATAATTGATAGTGATTTTTTCCAATGATAAATCTTGAAGAATAAATTTTTTTGGTCTACTATTTTTGGGGAAGAAGAAATGAAACATATAATATTTGTATTTATTGATGAGAAGAAACATAATTTGGTATGTGTTTCATAATAACGTGATGAAGGTAATGTTTTTTAAAAATATATGGTTTTTTGTGAATAGATATGGGGATGGAAAATTTGTTATGAGAGGCAAACGTACAAAGAGAAATTTTATCATTTTGGTGATGTAAAAAATTCTTGTCATACATCCATGATGGAAGAAAATAATTTTTTCCTTAAATTTTGGGACATATGTGTCAGAGGAATATGAAGAAGTAAGAAAATAGATATAGTGTTTGTAATATTCATGATATGAATAAATTATGAGATTAGTGTTGTTCTATATTTTATGATGGAAATGTTACAAACATAGTAAATAATAAAGTTAAATTACTTTCAAATCATCCAGTGTAGATGATTTGTTCTTATACTTTTCATCCAATTAGAAAACAATCAATATATTAAGATACATACATTATTTATTTCATTGATTATTTCAGTGAAATTACATGTATTAATTATGTGAAACATAAATCAGAATATCTAAAAATAATAATAATTTCATGATCATAGAAAGATAAAATGTGGGTAATCATTAATGCTATAACGAACTAATAGTGGTTGTGAGAACAAAAATAACGAATTTAGAAGTCACCATAAAAAGATGGTATTATTATGAGTTCAGTGCACCATACACACGATGTTGACTGAACATCACATATCTAAATACATTGTGAGGAAGGTGATCACTACAATATTTTATATTCATAACTTGTGTTTCCATAAGAAAATTTTGGATATAAATCATTATGAAATTTTTAACAATGAAATTCGATGTCTAAAACACTTCAGTGTTTCTAGAGTCCCCACATCATAAATATTATTTGTGGAATCAGGAAAAAAGTATATAAAAAAGGTGAAGATGGAATATTTGTTGGATATGATTCAATTAGTATAGGGAATAAATTCTTCAAAAAAACTTGAAGATAGTTTACTATATTGATGAAAATTTTCTTGAAAAAGATGATGAATATGTTTGAGAAACACATATATAATTGAAATATGAAGTAAGTAAAATATTTTTTCTGCCTAATTGCTCTAAATATATGAAAAATAATGTTTAAAATAGTCTAAAAGAAGGGATTTTAGATTTATCCCTTTGAAAAGAAGGAAACTTGTCACATTGAAGAACAACAGAATATATATAAAACTCTTTAGACACTTCTAGGTTTTTAGGACACTCGACAAGGTGATTAACATCATGATAGACGTGTGTGTTTAGGTAGTTCACTGATACAATCCTATCAAGATGATTAACACATTCAGTGGTTAACATCCATGAAGGATAAAATTTCCTGAACAATAGATATATCACATAAAAAAGAATAATTTCACACAAATACTTTTAGTGATGAGGAAGAACTTCATATGTATCATTCTAGGTTGAGAAAATAAGAGAGATTAAAATAATTCTTAGTGGTCAAAAAAAAATATCAATTAATAAGTAAATAAAGGATTATTGCAAATAATTATTGGTACTCAAATTTTGATCCTAAATATATTGATAAATCTTTAAGGTGTTAAGTTTCAATTAATACTATCGATGTTTTATTGGACGAAATTGATAAAAATGACACATTAGAGCTTCTTCCCAATCCAAATAATAAAAATTAAATTGGTACAAAGCCCGTGTTCGAAAAAAAATTTTATGAATATATTGAACTATTAATAAAGAATAACGATTAGTTTTAAAATGTTACTCACAAATTGATGTTATTGATTTTGATGTGATTTGTTCTCTGATAAGAATGTTAAAAAAATTATAAAATATCATAAAATTGAAGCGCAACAAAGTTATAAATTTTTTTTGATGGATGTGAAATCATTTTTTATCAATAGAGAAAATGATGAAATGATTATATTTAATAACCGCGTGGTTTTTTAATTTCAAAAAGTTGAGTGTTATGTGTGAATATCGATGAAATATTTTTTTGTGTGAATGTAATTTAAAAGATCATCAAATTCCAAATTAGATTCATTATTAATGAATTTGATCATTTTAAAAGGAAGTGTTCACAATAATATTTACATAATATAAAATTATTAGATCGTTATCATTGTAATTTTTTATTTGGATGTTATTATAATTACTTGGAATTATGAATGAACATGTGATAAGTCATTAGATGATGTGAATAAGTTTTTTAAAAGTTATTTCTTTACTATAATGAAATATTTTATTAACATAATAATATCACAATATAATAAATATATCTTTCTATATCAAGATTATTTTTCTAAGTAACTTCTTAATTAATTAGGAATAAAATATTTAAAAACAATTTAAACACTAATTTCAATGGGAATTTAGTTGATTAATGATTAGGAATGATATGAAGTGGAATATAAATAATTTAGAAAGATAATCAGATCTTTTTATTATATTACTTCTTATAGACTAAATATTGTATTTTGTACTGTATTATGTGAGGGATTCCAATGTGCATGAATGAATATAAAATTTTGGATGTAAAATGAATTCTTAGAAATATTAGAGGAACCGTAGATTTTTGTTTCTAATTTGAAAAATCATGGATTACTAACTTGTTTGATTATACAAATGTGAATTAGGAAGTACTCTGGGTAATAGAAGATCAATATATTTTGGATTTTTCACTTTTGGGGATATTTGTGTAAATTGGAATACTAATAATTATAACTTTGTAACTCAAATTCTTGATATATATGAAAATGTTTCTTCCACTCTTGATGCTACAAAACCTGTGTGGATGAAGAGTTAGTTGAGTGATTTTATAATGGAATTAGTTTTTCTCCTTTTCCTGGTTTATGATAATAAAAATTCTATAAATATTAGTATAAAGACTTTAAAACCCAGTAAAAAAGCATGAAAACCCATAACAAAAGCATTATCCTTCTTCAATGTTGTTACGAGGAGACCTTACAAGTCACCTAATCCTTGTGTAGATGTTCACTCATATAATAATTATTGCATCAATACGAAGCACTTTTGTCATAGAGAACATCTGGATATCTCCTTATCATCGAATGAGCTAACCCTTATCTCCATGGATCTATGCTTTATAATCATTGGGAATTTTTCCAACTATATAGAATCATAAAATATCTTGCCGAAATCCCCTGAAGAAATTGGATTCTCAGGCTAAATTATAATTTTATTGAATTCTTCCAACATTATTAATTGACTTTACTCAAAATACGATTATTATAGTGTTTTGGTGAGATTTTCAAGGTCCTTTGAGGGTTGTTCCCTGAAAATTCATAAATGGAGACCAAAATTTGTTCCTTATATCGAGTCCCCTATTTTCATAGTTTGTATTGGTTTTCTTGGTCTACCATGTCACCTACTAAAAAATTATTCCCTTTTTCCAATCTCTAGTATTTTTTATAACCCACTTATGTTCAAATATGAAATGAGGAACCCATTAAGGCCATCAGTTTATGGGGGTTATCCCAAGATTTATGTATCAAATGGCCTTCCTTACCATATATGGATCTAAAATTAAAATTATTTTTCTTCATGAAGTGATTTATGAAAATATTCCACTTTATTGCAGTATTTTCCTCATGTTTGGCCACTTCTAGATTGACAGTTGTGTTAAAGAATCTCGTATGAGATCTTAAATAATGACATGGGTTGTAATTGGAAAATAAAAGTTTAACCTTGAAGAGTTATTTGACACAACTATTACTGGACCTTATTTAGTTCAGTCTAATTTGTGAGGGGGAATAATGATGTTGTTGATAATACTATTGCAGTTATGACTCATATTGTGGACATTATCCTGACTAGATGATTCAAGAGTCACACACCTAAGGTTAAATGTCTTTCATATTTTTTTTATTTTTTTCATGGGGTTCAAGGTCCCACCATTGATTCTCTCACCAGGGTGGGAAATAAAGTGAAAACTACTAAATATCATGATGTTTTTCATGGTGAGGATGAAAATAATGTTCACTCTTATTTAGAGGAGCTATCACATGATTCCCATAAAAAATATAGACATATTGAATAGGATTACATGAAATCAAGCATCATTGAATGAAAAAACCAATGATTGAACTGAATGGTTTTATCCCGCATAATACCAAGAATATGCGAAAATGCATGGACTACTCTGATATTGAGATAAAAATATTTACATGACATGTAGAGGCCTCATGGGTGATGAATAATTCTCTTTCTACTCCTTTTTTGGTTTCGAAAAAATCTGGTTCAACCTCTCATGAAAATAATTCGATTGACAAAATTGAGAGATGCTTACAATATTATGAGGAAGTGTTAGAAGAAATGGTATCTTTGATGGATGAGTAAGAAACAACAATATTTGAATGATAAAGGAATGGTGAATTTACTGCGGATCTATATCTTCAAATCAGAGAATGAATGTTCATAAAATTGGTAGAAGAATTTAAAATTAATCCATAATTTAATTTCAGAGACATTCCATGGTAATGAATTTATCTTTTTAGAATGTTTTAGGAATTAATTCTTGGAATTCAATGTTTTTTAAAGGACATCCAGTTCAGATAATTGGTTTTTTTCAACTTTACAATGTATATTATTTCACTATTTTTGTGTGTTTTGAGAGAGGATTCTATTTGAAAATCGTTAATGTTGAGTGTTTTCCCTCTATCTTCTACCCAGGTGCATGATAGATGCTTTTGGTATGTGTTGAAGATTCCACATTATATTGAGATGGATCTTTTTTTAATAAGACATGGTACTTTACATCATTTTAGATTCATACAACATTTTTTGATGCTGGTTGGGAAGGTGAATTCTCATGATTTCCAGGTTATGTTAATAGAAACATGAATATTCTTGTTGAGGAAGTGATACTCTACTAAATATGAATGTTTATAGAGCTTTACTAAGAAAACATTGACCCTTTTACTTCTTTATTTTATGTTTGTATGTGATATTTGTTTTCTTCTTTAACTCCTAGATGGTAAAATCTTAATGCACCTCGTGTCTTTACTATATTTTGATCCTTATTTAATAAATTCATTAGATATATGGGTTGGAAAACCAACCCATATCTCATTATCTAAAAAAATCCTTTGCATCACATTCTTCCAATAATATTAATATCATATATCACATTATCAAAGGGAATGTTGTGATGAATTAAATAGAGATGAAAGAAGTTATTACAATGGAATAATATGATGATATATTGATAACACCATTACTAAAGGAATATTTTTACATTATAATTATGAAAATGGATGTCCAACATCTTACACTCCATGAATGAGTTATGTGTTTCAGTCCCCACAATAAAATTTTCTATAAATAAAATTACAATGAATGTTTTGGTGATTGGATGAAGGTATTAT
Organism: Viscum album; assembly: GCA_963277665.1. Taxonomy (NCBI): domain Eukaryota; kingdom Viridiplantae; phylum Streptophyta; class Magnoliopsida; order Santalales; family Viscaceae; genus Viscum; species Viscum album. Next base: position 421,804,688 of record OY728166.1, on the reverse strand, counting down.
CAGTCTCAGAATATTATATAAATATTATTTATGAAAGTTCAAAATTTATATTTTATGTTTTGAAGATGTTTTCTGAGTGAATTTTTTTTTCAAATACGAATTTTTAGAATTTCATTTTTATGAATATTGTGGGAATATGTAAAAAATTAAAAATGTCATAATAGTTGTTAAAATAAATGTACATAGATACATTTACTTTCATTTATTGTTTTAATCATCGTGATTATATAATGATATAAAGAGTTTATGGAATAAATGGAAAATGTTTTTTTATTGGGTTTCTATGATGGAATAGTTTTCTAGATGCAGATCATTGTTTTGAGATGTACCCAACATAGATGTTGTATGAAGACTAGGAGTTTGACTTTTCTCATGTCAGTGGTTTTTTAAAATTGTATATCAACCCATCCATTAGATGGGATGATCTATTGATGGAACCAATCATTCTAAAAAACCATCTGTTGTTGAGGTATTGTGAGAAATAAATTTTTATAGACATAACCCTTGTAGTTGTTTATAACATTAATCCATCAGAATGTGGATGGACCCAATAAGGAATTAGATGAAGTGTTCCATTATACGAAGATCACGTAACCAATGAAATTGTATTGGATGAACCATAGTTGAAGATTGTGTATGATATGTATTGTTGACACAGATTAATAATGTGAGATCGAAAGAGTAGTCCTTCATATGGGCATCAGATATGGGCCAACCAAAAAATAGAGACAATATAGTAATCCATTTTAATATGTATCAAATCATCAATGTGAGAATTTAAAATATATTTTTTTATTTGGATAAGATAATTTTTTTTCATTTACATCAAACTGTGAAAAAAATTAGAGAACTACTATTGACATGTACAAGTCATCAGATGATAAGTTTCTTCAGAAACATTTTCATGTCTCTATGTGGTTGTTAAACAAATAATGAAAAATTGAAACATATTTAATTTTCAAATGAATAATTTTTGAAGGGTTTCGAAGCCTATATAAGTTTTAATTAATGATATGAAAAACTAGTTTCAGCTTTTTATGGAAATCAGAGTGAGAAATATTTGTTTTAGTTTTTTTATAGGATAAGAGAACTAGAATGAAAAAATAGGTTTACATATTGTGATGTTCTAGACTATTAAATTTCTAATTGGTAACATGAAATGGTATTAAAATGGTTTTAGAGGAAATATTATCTATATAATTCAAGAAAATTCAAGATGGATATAGAAGAGTTGATAATATTTGATAAAAAGTCAGTTGATGTTCTAATTTTCCAATATATTCAAATTTAGAAATTTCATTTAGTGGAAAATATTTCATGTTCTCTATATTTATATTTTGGGAACACCTATAGAAATGATTTAGTGTATAGAATACTAAAACACTATTCAAATATCTGAGAAATGAAGAACTACAGTTTTGGTTTTGACTTATTTAGCAGAAAGATTTTCTCAAGGAAAGCTTCTAGACAAAAGATGAATCTAGTGAGGTTGTTATTAGTCTTCATCAGACCAGACTGAGTAATCGGAAAAAAGAAAGAATAAAAATATGGAAATATAATGGGATCTATTTTACAAAAGGAAAATAAGTCTGACCTATTTATGGACTGAAGAATCATACTGAGGAATATGAATGGTGTATTAAAATGTGTTTAGTATGAAGTATAGAGAATTGTTTCATACCTACTATTGTGTATGAATTTGAAGAACATTTCATTGAAGAATTTGAAAAGTTGAATCTATTAACGAAGCATAATAATAATTTTTGTAACTAATTTGTGGTGGGTCTTAAAACATGATACAACATATAATTTAAATCTCTCATTCTAGAATAACCACATAGTAACTAAACATTAAATTCTCATGGTCAGGAATACTAATAAAAAATTTTAGTCTATGTGGAATTACTCTTTGTAAATTTTTTTTATTGAAAACCCATTCTTTCTGAAAGTAGTGACTCATGATAATTCCTCATATTTTATTCAAATTTTTCATAACTTATTCAACACTCATATATTGTTTCCCATAAAATAGTGTAAACAATAGATATAATTGTTCATATATATACTTATTGAGATCAATACATACCCACAACTCCCCTATATTGATATTTTTAAAAAAAATTTAGCACATATTCAATGGATAGGTTTTTGAAACAATTCCCCCCTTAACAACAACTTCCAAACACTAGATGAGACAGGGGATAAAAACACATACATAAATTATAGATACCCAGGCTTAACATACATGGATAATAAATTAATTGGATGAATATTTAGTATAATACAAAAATACATGCCTGGGGACTACAATAGTTTAGTTTCTTTGGAATCATGGAAACAAAAATTTCAATCCTTTTAAAGGATCATCAACGTTTCCCAGGTATATCTAAAACTTTAATACATATAACTAAAACCATTCTTCATAACTTGGGAAATTAATGATAATAATGGGATGAGATTAGATTCTTAGTAATGGTATATAATAGAAATACATAAGAATAAAATGAACAAAATTGTACAAAACCTAAGAATAAAATTTTAAGATCAAACCGTATATATCATAAATTGTAATAAATATTATAATTTCATAAGACATTAATCATAATTAAATAATGAAGATAATTCCTGAAAGCATAACATAGGAACAAAACATGGAATTATGAAAAACAAATATGCACATAAAAACATTATGTTAAGGTGGTATACTAAGGCCTTTATAACATGTTAGGATTTGGTTAATCACCCATGTACCGACATTGGGATTGGGATTCCATTTGTTGTACCATTTTATTTTGGATTTTGGATGTCCTCCCATATACCCCCTTGTTTGGGATTGGGATGTCCTCTTGTTTACTTAATTGTTTCTAGATTTGTATGTCCTCCAATTTACCATGTTTTTTGGGACATGGGATGTCCTCCCATTTACCCTCATGTTTTGGTCAAGGGATTTGCTTTGGTGTAACTTCTTGTTTCAGTGTTGGGATTTCTTCCTAAATACACTCCTGTTTTTGGATTGGGATGCCCTACCATGTACATTTTGAGCACATAAAACATTTATCATTTCCAAATGAATTAGAGAGATATATAAGATCCACCTATCATATAATGACATCGTGCATTATTATGAGAAAAATCATTATATCATGACCCATGAAAATTGATCGGTTATATAAAAATAAAACAATATCCCATGAAATGAAATGTGTACAATTAACATTTCGTCACATCATAACCTATAAAAAGTGATATGTTTCATAATAATTTCATCAATGTATAACCCAAGTAGAGAAGAAGATTTCAAAACAATATAACATGTGTAGTGAAATATAATTCATAATAATTACTCTATAAAACCATCAACCATTCAATAATGAATATGAACATATCATTTGGCTCATTTACTAGAAGGTTTTGATTAACATCAATAGATTCCATAATTGAAGGAAAATAACTTGGAAAGATATTCTGAAAATATTTCCTGAGGAAAATAATCTTCATTTTTGAAAAAATATTGTTAAAGAATAAATTATTTTTTAAATAGATTTTATTTTAAAATACTTTGAAAACACAAAAATATGTCTTGATATAATTTTCAAAATATATTTCCGTTAAATCATGTAAACCAAGATTATATTTTTTAAACAAACATTTTCCTTGAAAGAATATAAAAAAGGATTCAAAAAAAATTTATATCCATTTTCATTGAAAACAATTAAAAAATTTACCAATATTTATTGAAATTATTTTGAATACATTTTCAGTGATGATACATTGAAAACATATGAAGAATGTTTCAAAACATTTTGGAAACCATTTCATTGAAAATAAATTTGAAATTTTTTAAAACCATAAATCATTTTGAAAAAACATTTCATTGAAAATTATATTAAAATATTATTTGAAATAAAATTAAACAATTTTGAAAACATGGTTTTGAGAAAGTATCTTTCCGACCGAATAGAGAGATTCGATCAAATTGTTTTTAAAAACAAAATTCATAATTATATTAAGCACCAAAAAGATGGAAATTTTAATAATACATATATATATTTTGAATAAATATAGGATATGTATTGTTATGAACGTGATTAAGATAAGGATGAAAATAGTTTATCAAAATAAGCATAAGGATTAACAATCTTGAAAAGTGATGGGATTGTTTCAATAAACTCTTACCACATCATTAATTTTGATTATATTATTTAGGTATGAGAATGAAATTTCCTTAAGCAAAAAATATAATAAAAATAAGGATAATAAAGATATAAAACGTTAATTTTAATCATATACACCTTATTAAAGAACTTAGGTAAATAACAAAACTTGTGTCTCTAAGAAGTCAATTTGACAAAAGTCTACATTACCGATTTGGTAACTTTTGAGACATTAAACCCATAAAATAATGATCATAAAATGTATTATTAAATAACCATATAACTATATTTATGAGAGTTATAATACATTCATTTTTAGTACATATACCACATAAAATAAGAGAGTGGTTAATAATGTACATATCTCACGGAAATAAAATGTGATGTGTCTCGAATATCATCATACTCATCTAAACATCCTGCATAATAAACACAATCAAATTTGAAGTCTATAACAAAAAGATATTATTAATTATAAGACCATATATTGTTTTATTATATTTTTTTATTATCCTATTTTAAATATTTCTTTTTTATGTTTTCACTTTGGCTAATAACTACATTGTTTTGGCAGTTTTAATAATTTGTTATATGTATTGAAGTTATAAATATATAATGAGAAAATCCCAAATTAATTAATTGAAGGTGTAAGGACTAACTATGGATAAAAAATTGGTGTTTCAAAATTTTCTATTCCATTTTGGCCCCTAATATTAAGGTTTAGTCCGTAATTAATCTTAATTTCACCTTAATCAATGTGGTTAATTCTAATCCCTTTCACTAATATTTTTTGTAAAATATTAATGTCATATAATTAAATTATAAATATAATAATTATTAAAATGGTGAATGTAATTTTTCTAAATACAATTCAATGAAATTTAAAAATTAAGATTAATTTTATAACCATAGATGGGATGAAATAATAGGGTATAAATGTAGAAAAATGTACAAAAGTTTTTTATGTTTTTTATATTCAATATCAATGTGAAATTTATTATAGTGAATTAAAATATATTAATTGCGTTATTGTTGATATAATGTGACAAAAATAAAATTTAAAGTATAATTTATGATTATTATTTATTTAATAAAAGGTAATTATTAACTAAATAAAGTACATTTAACTATTCGTAGGAAAATGACGTTTGTTAGAAAAATCCAAAAAATTCACCTGAAGATACTTTGAGAATTGTAAATTAAAAAATGAAGTTTATTTTATCAAATTAAATTTATAAATTTGTTTAAAATTAATATTTTTTTTCATCACTAAAGGACATGAAAAGCAGTTCATTTGTGAAAATAGTATTCTTAAACACATAAATACTTTACAAAAAACATATATTTTTCATTATAAATAAGTTATATTTATTTAAAACCATTATAAAAAAAACATGAAAGGTGGTTAGTACAATTCATATTACAATATTTAATGGTTTGGTTATAATTATCTCTATTAAATAATTATTTAAAAAATAGATTTCGTAAAAACTCATTGTTTCATGTAACGTACACAGTGTCAGTGTTGGGTGTAATGCATGTTAAGATAATTTTTTGTATAGCACAAGCCAATTAAGTTTATTTTTTAGAAAAATACATGTTTATTCCATGTGAAATTAATGTTTGACTCATTGTTTTAATATATATATATTTATATATTCAATTTTACTTGAAATGGAAAATACCAAAAAGATAAATTATTTCAATATTTTTCACAAATTCTCTTGGTGTTGCATTTCACCCCCTTAAAATGAATTTTCCCTATAATTTCATATAGGTTATAAATATTTTAATTCCTAAATTATTATTTCATTAAAACCCATATCATAAAAATGAATACTAAAACATCCCTTAAAAAACGAATATTGTAATCACAGTGACAACCCAAAGAAACGTATAACTGGGTTTCCACATTGGAGAACATAGTTGGGATGTGAAAACATATTTATGGAAGAAATTTAAAATAATCATGTTAGGATGAATATTGTATTGAACATTGGTCAACATAATTAGGTGATCACAATACGGTAAGTATGACAAAATCTAAGGGATGAACTGATTTATTAGAAATAAATGTTCTAGAATAAATATATTATGATATCCATTTCCAAGATTTGAGGAATTATTTTAATTTCTATAAAAATAAAAAAACATAAATACTTTTTTTTCATTTCATATTTATTATCTCACCCTATGGTTTTTACATGACCAATACATACTTCATCTGTTATTCAATGGAATTGTAGTTAATTTTTCATTCCTGATGAACCAATATGTCATGAGGTCCATTAATAGAATTACAAGTCATCCAATATTCATATGTTAACATCATATCTCAATTCTTGGAACATACTACGAATAAATACACAAATGTAGATATATCACTTTATTCTCACAAAAAACATTCAAATTTTAACATAATCATTCTATAAATGATTATCTTTATAACCCTTCCAACATCTAAAATTATAAAAAATTAAAAAGAGGGTTACTAAATCAGCATAACATTGATCCCCTATAAAACTAAAATTTATTATTGGCCGTCACATTCCAATCTTGTGAATACACTCATTTTATATTCTCTTGAAACATTTTAATAACCATAATTACCATATATCCTTTAAAAAATGCATTCTTACTTACTCCAATGATTTTTGGATATATTATTTAAATCCAAGAAGTTAAAAATTTCATAATTGATGAAATCAATCAATTTCTCTATAATCTGATCTAGGGTAGTATGTACCATCGAATTTACATATTCATATGAATATTATCATTATCCACAAATCATTACCCATTCGTCAAGCATTACATAAGGGTTACCTCACCATAATAAAAATATCAATTTTTTATGAAATCACTTTTCTATGTCATCATCCCCATTAAACATGTAAATTTCAATAATTAATATAGACATATACATAAATTACTTATATATTTCCTGAGTTTTATAACATAATACTTTAATTAGAAAACATAAATACTTCATTAATCAAACAATATTCATATACCATTACTAATTAATCATCAACTTATTCTTTAATACTAAAATTTTAGAATATGAAATATGAATCATATTATTAGGTTCCTCAACCACAATCTGTTAATTCACATTATGTTTAATTTAAAAAACAATGGAATAATAATACATACCTTTCACATGTCTATGGAATTATCATTATCTTCAAAATAGTAACAAAAACTCATAGCACATTCCTGATTCTCATAAATAGATTTACCCAATGTATATTTACAGTCATAGTGACCATTTACTCTACACCGAATACACTTTACCTCAAATGATGACTTATAGAAGATAATATTTTCTTCCAATTTGTTAATAGAACTCTTCATTTTTTCTTTATATTCACTTTATTTGGGTCCTTTTTTCACAGTCAAAACATCTTCTAGTTCCTATAAAACATTTACATAGGTGGTGCTTCTTTCTTCAATGATATCCATTTACAAAAATCTTAATAAAAATTGTTTTTCTATAACTTGGTGAGTCTGAGAGTTGATAATGGTACAGATTTTTAATCAAGTTCTCTGAAAACTTATTTGGCAGGATCAAAACATCTTTCACTAATGTGATCATCTCACTTGACATCTCATCAGAAAAGTTTTTATCACATTTAATATTATTCTATTTCCTTATGGTTCTTTCCGTTGAAAAAAAAACAATAAGGATAGTGTAAGCATTACTAATAATAGAAGTAAACCACATATTAATTAAAATAACTATATATATGATGTCTAAATCATGACATCAAACTTAATCTACGACACAATAGTTTCATACTATGTCATTCATAGACAAATTTTATTTAAATTTTTCTTAATAGTTCATGAAGCGTTTATAAATTCCCAAGGAAAATCCTCCATGATGGTCAAACTAGGTGTGAAACAAGGCATGTAGTTGGTTACCAACTAACCCTAGTTTTGGCCTAGAACATGTCGTTGAAGCTGTTACCCCATGGTATATCAATTCATGAACCGCATCAACCTTTTGTATCTTGATAGGGATTTTTTTCAAGGAAAACAATCACTCTATCTTTTTACAAAATTACCGGATATTTTATGTAACATTAACATATCCTTATAATTATACTTAGAGAGATCCCTATACATATCCTTAGAAATATACATTGGGATCTCACTAAATTTTTCTCATCCTAGTTGCCAAATTCTGACTAAACCATTCCCTTATTACCAACATTACTAACGCAGGATTTGCATACCTGTATATTACATCATTTTAGATGAATATTCAGTCCATTACCAAAAAATTCACGAGATGTGCAGTAGTTTAGTGTATTTGGAAATGTGGAAACAAATATTCCATTAGGGTGAAATATCTTCAACATCTCTCATAAATATCTCCACTATTAGTAATTATACCAAAATAATTTCTTCATCCCAAGGGGAAAGTAAACATAATTAAGGGGTGAACATAGATGTTTATTAGGGGTATATAATGGAAATGAGAAATAACAACATGAAAAAAGGGTTTGGAACATGATCATAACATTTTATGATCATACCCTACATATCAGAGATCATAAAAATTATTTTAATATTATAACACATGAATTATATGAATATAATAAACATAATACTTGAAAGAATAACATTGGAATAAAACATCTACTTTTGGAAAATACATATGCACATAAAAAACCCAATTTCAAGGTATCATTCTAAGGACTTTGTAACATGTTAGGATTAGATTAATCACCCATGTACCTACTTCTAGCTTAGGATTCCCTCCTGTGTACCCTCTTGTTTTAGTCTTCAAATGTCATCATGTGTACCCTATTATTTCGTGCTTGGTATATCCTCCCAATTACCCTATTGTGTTTGGTTTGTGATGTCCTATCATTTAACCTCTTGTTTCAGGCTTGTAATGTACTCCACTGTACCTTATTTTTTCATGCTTGGATGTCCTACCATATAACCTCATGTTTTAGTATTGGTATTTTCTCCTGTATAGCTTCTTTTTTCAGTCTTCAGATTCCCTCTCATTTACCCTTTGATCTCATAAAACAATTTTCAACACCCAATGCATTGGAGGGAGATATAGGTCCAACCCGTCACATAATCAAATAATATATTCTTATGCCAAAAAAATATTCATACTATCTTAACACATGCAAGAACATGGGATTTATAAACATCAAATATTTACCAATTAAATGAAATGGGTATCATTAAAATTTTATAACATCATATCCTCTAGATAATAGATCAGTTTCATAATCATTTCATAAAATCATAACCCTTAAAGAGAAGAAGTTTTTAATATTATATAAATGGTGGAAGTGAAATAGTGTTATAAGAATTATTCCATCAAAACATAAATCATTAAATAATGAATATGAATTGAACCATGGGATCATTTCCAAGATGAGATTTTTTTAATATCAACAAATTTCATCATAGATAGATAATAACTTGGAAACACATTTTATTATCCTTTGTTGATGAAATTATACTTTGTTATTTGAAAAGGTATTTTTAGAGCATAAAAACATTTTGAAAACCATTTTCATCGAAATTACTTAGAAAACATAGAAAGAATGCTTAAAATCATTTTGAAAACATTATTTCTTGAAAACATGTATTGGAATATTGAAAACATTTTTACTTGAAAACAAATAAAAAATCATCAAAACATTTAAAAAAACATTTTCATTGAAAACAATTTTAAAAAATATAAATAAATATCAAAAAATGTTTTTGAAAACCATTTCATTAATTATACATTGTAAATATATAAAAAAATCCTTCAAATGTTTTTAGACCTTTTATATGACAATAAATATAAAAACATATAAGGCATGATTTTAAAACAATTTTTTTAAATAATTATTCCAAAAAAATTATCTTCAAATATCATTTTAAAACATTTTTGATAACATGGTTTTGAAATAAAATAGATTTCCAATCGAAGAGAGAGATACAGTAAGGATTTTCTTAAATACATTTTCTTGATTATCATAATTAGAAAAGAGTAAAAAAATTTAACTATTAAATGAATATATCACGAATAAATAGAAGATAATGAATATCATGAGTGTTCTTGAGACAGAGCATACAATTTCATAAAAATAAGCAAAATCATTAACAATCTTAAAAAGTGAAGAGATTGTTTCAGTAAAAACATACCACATGGTTACTTGGGATCATAATATTAATGTACAAAAATGAAATTATACGAAGAATAAAATATCATTAATTTAGGTAGACTCAGGATATGACATGTCAATTGGAATCATATACACCTTGTTAAGTGATATTGGCACAAAACAAAACATGTGTCTCAAAGAAGAAAATTTGAGACAATACTACTTTACCAAATTGCTAACAATTAAAACATTAACCAAATGAATTAAATAACATATAATGGGTACTTAAATAACTATAACATTAATTATAAGATATATTTACAACTTTCATTGGTAGTAAATATACCACAAAAAAATATTTGAGTGTTGAAGAAAATATATATCTCATGAAAATAAAAAAGTGAGATGAGATCCCTTACAATGTGAATTGAATCTCATGATATTCATCAAAAAATTATTTATAATAAATATAAATTTATTATAAATTTATAGACAAAAAATAATTTTAATTATAATACCATATATGGTTTTATTATGGCTTAATCTTACTTGTTTGATAAAATTATTTTCTTAAATTTTCAATTCGGGTAATATCTGTTTTGTTTTTAGAATGTGTCTTAATTTGATTTATCTGTTATCCTTATACTTATATAATGATTTAAATAATTTAAAACACGATTTATATATAATTTATATTCATTATATTTATATTGTAATAATTTATAGAATGTATATGTTTGAAATGCAAATCACCATTCTTGGAGATGGTAAGTCGTATGTATGCATGAAGGCTTCTACTGTTTAATTTTCGTGATGAAATAAAGATAGTAAAAGGTATATATGTATGTATATTTATATATATAATGGTTAATATATAATTATTAGTATATATATATATATATCATATATAATAACTGATACCATCATTAGATACATTCCATTTAGTGTACGAGCGAATCATATCGCTTTGAAGAGGCAGTAGTCCACACTTCCTCAAACAAAATTATCATATTTACTCAAGCTGTAATGTAAAAAGGATATGTTTTATAAAATTAATAGAAAATATTTATGATATAATTTATATAATATATTATATATATATATATATATATATTGTCCATCATAATGTCCACTTTGAGAGGCGGCAAAGGAAAAACAAACAACCATCATTTAGTGAGGACATTTTTAGCCTTACACATAATCTGTATGATCTAAATAGAATATAAATATTATACAAATTTAAATAATGTATTTTTTTAAAAATATTTAATTAAAATAATTGTAAATTTGTGATTAATGATAATCTCATAGACAAGACAGAATAACTGGTTTATAAAGTAGAAAAATGTTCAAATGTTTGTTATGTTTTATATATTCAATTTAAATGTAAAATTTATTTTAATGACCGAAATTTTATTGATATATGAATAATTGATCTTGTGTCTCATTAAAAAATATTCAATCATAATTTAACATTAATAATTATTTAAATGGATATGCTTTTATTAACATAATGCGATATTTTTCATTATTCATCAAAAAGTGATGTTTCGCAGAAAAATTAAAAAATAACACTTGAAGCTATTTTCGTAATTCTCAATTTAGAATTTATTATTAATTTATCAAATTAAATTTCAATATTTTTCTAATTTTTTTTCTTCATAGAAGGTCATGAAAAGAAATTCATTCAAGAAAATAGTAATTTTAATCATATTTAGACGATACCAAAATTATATTTTACATTATCAATCTATTTTATTTTCATAAAACCATTATAATAATATTTCAAAAATAATTATTACTATTCATATTACTTCATTTTATAAGTATTTTATAATTGTATCCATTTAATATTTATAACAAAAAAAAGACATTTCGTAGAAACTCACCATTATGTGTAACTAACACCAAGTCGGAGTTTTGTGTAATGCATGCCAAGTTAGTGTTTTAGGTAGCATAAGGAAATTAAATACCGTGTGTAGAGAAATACTTGTTACTAATATGTGAAAGTAATGATTTATATAGTGTTTTAATATATATATATAACTATTTTAAGTGTCCTGATAAATGAAAAATAACATAAAGATAAATAAATTTCAGAAAAAAATATTTCAAAAAATCTTGGGATGTTTCATTATTTCTGATGAGAAGGAGGTTGGACTACAATGTTAAAAAGCATTTGGTGAAAAGGTTCATTCAATAAAGGTTTTTTGAAAATTTCATGAACTTGTTTTTTTGTGGAAACATACTCCAACATTAATTAATTCCTACCCAATTTCTCTATAATGAGTTGATATATGATAACAATAAGTATTGAATGAGAAATTTGTATCCAATTTCTGGTAATATTTATTACTATTTGATAATAAAACCCCAATATGAAGGTTAAATTTATTTCAATATAAAAATATACTTATTGAGTCTTCACACATAATGTTTGTAGTATATTGAGTGGTAGTAACATACTCGTATGTAGTCATCTAATGAGTTATAAGATTTCATTTCTTTCTATGAAAAAAAAACAAATTTTCCCTAGATAAAAAATAATAAAATATGTTGATCTTCAATAAATATCACTTCCATCCTAATATACATCATAATACGGAAAAAAAGAAATACATTTTAAGCTATCATACCATATTTTGTAATTTTTTTCTGTCTTTCATATATATGAAAAGTATTTTTCCATCCAATAGATGTCATTAATTTAGGATCACTCTAAAATATTTCCAAGGAGTTAAATACATAATCAATGTTGGTATTTTAGGGGGTTATAAATAATAAACTTCATATCATATTTCGAAATTCTTTCTCATTATCTTCTATGACTTCACCATATTTATACAACTCGGTTCCCAATAAAATCAATGTTAAAACTGGTTTTGAATTTTCCAAGATGCAACTCTTAAGTGGTATTTAGAATAATTTTATTGATAATGAAAAATATTAATCTTATTTTCTAATATTTCATACCCAATACATTATTTCATTTCTCCCATCATAGAAATATCAAAAAAAAATTATCATGAAAAAAATTCATGATTTCTTTCATCATTATGAGAAAATATAATTTCACAAACATGAACAATTATGATGTGGGGAAATTCAAGACATTCCATTATGTACAGACTATTTTAGAATCTTTCTTTCTTAAAAATCATATTCCTAAAAAACTATCGTGTTTGGAATACCATTCCTTTAGTGATTGTTTCATCCCATACAATGATTTCATTATCTTTCAAAAATAAATGTTATTCTTTCCCAACATTAAATTCAAATGGGTTTTAATGTAAACATTCTCATAAAGATCGAAATTAAAAAATAATTATTTCATATCCATATGAAAATTTGTGTAACATAATTATTCTACAATAAAGATTAATACTCTAATTGTTTTTAACCTTGTAGTTAGAGAAAAGGAATCATCTAACTGAATTCCTTTAATCTATGAATACCATTTGTAAAAAAATCGTACATGGTTCTTTATCACATCACCAATCAAATTCATCTTTTTCTATAAACCCCACATTATTCCATTAAAAAAATTTCCATTTGGTTTATGTATGAGTTCTCATGTATTATTTTTTTCCATCAGATCCAAATCTTATTTCATATCCTAAACTCATTTCAGATTCTCAAAATATTCATTAACACCATTCAACACAAAATTTCAGTACAAAAAAGTATTTACAAGAAATTTTTATTATCTTCCTCCTGGAAATTATTATATTTATTACAAATTATATTTTTAGATTACACATTATTCCCTAGCCTGGGATGATATTTTTGAAATTTTTTAATCACTATAAATAGATGAGTTAGATCAATCTTCTTTGGAAGGATTAAAATTATTTTCATGCATAAAATAATAAATATCCTATTTTATTTTTAACTCTTTATATTTCTTATCTGAATTAGTCTATTTATCTTCCCCAAACTTTTCAATGAAATAATCATCAATAGAGTCAACTAATCATATCAGTCCACTATTATAAAAAGTGTATCATCATTTATCTATAACACAACTAAGAAAAATTTCATCTTCCCCCCTCTTCCCAAAACATAAAAAATTTCAATGTTTTTTCATTTTTATGAATTGAATCACAAATACACTATATTCTATGAAACATGGTGTTTTTCAATAAAATATTTTTTATTTATTCATATATGATCTTGTACTATAGAATCATCAGTTTTGATTATACACAGAAATGCTCTTTTTCTTGACTCCTAATGTAATGAGAATGTCCATTTTCATGTAACATAGTCCAGTACATTTCCATTAAAATTATATTTTCCTATCATCAACATTGTTCTATTGAGGATTGTATGATGTGATAACTCATGCCAAAATCCATGATTTTCAGAATAATTATTAAATTATTTATTTCTTAATCACCTATATTGTATACTATCAACATATTAACCAAATAATCACATTACTAATCACTTTCATCCAAAAACAATTAATAATTTACAGAGGTTCTAGCTTATGTTTAATATATATGACACCTGTAATTTGATTACATTGATGTATGAATGTGATGATGTTCTTATCTGAATGAGTTTATTTTATTTTCATCATCCCACATATATTATAATGAATAAGTTCAGAGGGATATTTTTAATGAAAATCATATTTCTTATTCAAAACATTTTTAATTTTTTATTCCGGATAAATTATGAAGAACCAATATCTTATTCATGATATATCCGGAATACCTCCAATACTGACTCATTTTTAAAATATTCTAATTTTTTTTTAATCATGTGTCCTAGACTTTAATCTCATATATGGTCTTCTTCCTCCGAACATAAGTAACAACAGTTTTCTGTTCATTCAATATGAAATAAGTTTCCTTTTGTACAATGGCATAAAATAAAAATATTTCCTTCTTTTTCGATTTTCCCAACAAATTCATATTTCTATTTAAAATAACTTTTGTTCATCCATCCCAATGATGTGAAAAACATAACAAGTTGTTCATCACCCACGAACATACAAATCTATCGTAGAAATCAAATTTTTATTCCAAATAATAGTAGATCTAATAACTTTGATTCCATGAGATTGATCATTATAAAATATTATTATACCTTCATTAAAGTATATCACATTCTCAAAAAATTTAAATCCTATACCATATGAGAATAAAATATTCTATCAAATATATTATGTCATTCTACAATTATATCTTTGAGAAATGTTTCTAAAAAAATGATTTTTTTCCTTCCCTTTATATTTATTAACATACATATTCTAAGAATTATTATCAAAATTTAGTTGTGCAAGTAAATAAACAAGACAGTCTTTTGAAATATGCCTAGGATGTTATTTTATATTACTATTACTGTAATTTTTATGTTCATATGATGAGATACCCTATTCTCTCTCATCAATCCATTTTGGAAGTTTTGAGTGGCGCCGTTAGGCTGCCAAATTTTCGTAAGAGATCTAACCTATCTCTTTCTCTTTAAGTACTCTCCTTTATGTAACTTCTTTTAAGATCCTCTTTTGCTATGATGGGGGATGTTCTTTTATATTCTTCTTTCTGTAAATTTTATTGTAATGTGATGAGATACCCTATTTGATCTCATCAATCCATTTTTGGATGTTTTAAGTGGCGCCGTTAGGCTGCCGAGTTTTAGTAAGGGATTTTTCATCTCACTTTTATTTGCGTGAGATTTATGCTAAATTTTACACAATTTCCTATGAGTGGTGTATGTAATGAACATTATTTTACTCATTGTGTAATATTCTTTCATTTATGAGTATTTACATCAATGTTTTATTGTCCTTCTTTCACGGGGTGTATGTTTCGAAAGATACCCATGTCGGTAAGGGAACCTTTCACCCTCGTCTTTTTAAAAGACATATTTTGTTATGTCTTTTAAATCACATAATATTATTTTGGGTTATGTTCTTCTATATCCTTGTTGATGTAAATTTTATGTCCAAGTGATGTGATACCCTTTTTATCTCTCATCAACTCTTTTTCTGAATTTTGAAGTGACGCCGTTAGGCTGTCTAATTTTTGTAAGGGAACTTCTTAACCTAATTTAGATTCTTTGGGATAAACTTGTACACCCTGAATATGTCGTTATATGATTATGTGTGAATTTCCTCTGATTGGTTTACACTAAATACCCACTTATATTTCGTGTATTCGTTTTTCACACATAGTTATATAACTGATTTATCCTTAATCCAAGGATACCATCTTTGTATGGGACTTCATCTCAATCTCCTTTCTTGAGGCATATTTTGTTTTATACTAAACCTTCTTTTATATGGTGTATAAACCCCTTTGACTTTTATGTTTATCCAAAAGGAATATTTTTTATACGAAGCGTTTTACTAAACGACAGAAGGGAATGTTTTGTCATATGTATGTGGCGACAATTACTTCTCCACCGCCGTGACCATTATTTGAGTTTCGGCTTCGTCTACAAGCCATACCTTCTTTTTAAAAGAAAAATAAATACCATGTTTTACTTTTCTTTTATTTTGGTATTTAAAATGGTTTTCATAATGTTTTTATATCAATGTGTTGTATTGATATCTTGTGATTGAATGGTGGAAAGGTTATGCTTCCTTTATGCATGTTTTATGTGATACGATTATGTTGAGGTTCTTGGGAATTATTATGAAGACGGGTGGTTCCGTGATAAACTAAGGGTGGGTGAGCACGATATAGCTCTCCAATGCATTGGGTAACGCATAGGAGTGAAATGTTATGGCTTCTCTGAAGAGATTTAGGGAATATACTGTGATGGGTATTCCAAACGTAACCAAGAGGGTTACTCCATACGTAAGAATGTTATGAATGCCTCAAGTTACCTTTATGTCTTATGATTTCTATGATTTATTCATGATTTGATGAGGTATGTTAAAGTGCCTATGTTTTATGGGTAATGTATGATTTCATTCTTATGTATATATAAACTCATGTTTCCTTTCCATATTTTTATAACCCTTACTGAGCATTTTATTCTCATCCAAAGTTTTTGAAATGTTTTTCACAGGTCAAGGGAAAGTTACATGATGTGATGATAGTGTCAAAAATGTGTCAAGAAATAATCCATGTTTTATTTTAAATATGTTTTCGTTGATGGGAAGAATGAATACTATCTTTTATGTACCCACTTTGTTTAAATGTGGAATGTAATGCAAGTTTCATGATCTAATTCTCTAAAACTCTAAACATGAAAAGATCCTCAATGTGTAATCTTGTAATAACTCAAGATTATGTAAGGTTTAAGGCTGGGGCCTTATAGTTGGTATCAAAGGTCGGTTAAGATAACTTTAGAGGTTTGGGTATTCTTTAAGCACAAGTGGCATTACCATAATGGTTAGGATTTCAGAAAGAGTCCTAGTTTTAGATAAAGTGAATGAGTAAGTGTATCTTAGTGTTTACCTTCCTCATTAGTAAATGATGGTTTTGTTGATATAATCACACTGACATTTCTGTTTTTAGTGAATGGATGGATATAGCAGGCACCAAAGAGACAACAGGTTTGAAGGAAACTGTGGTGGTTCTATGATTAACATACAGATAAAATGGGGGATTCAATGAAGAAACTCGTGGTTATTCTAAACCAACTATCAAGGAGTCATGATCAACCACTTGACCCTTGGTATGATCTTTAATTCATCATGTACGAGATGACCAATAGATGTGGAAGTTCAGGTAATAATTATAAAGGTAACCATTAGAGTTTATATGATCCTTAATTTTGAGGTAATTATGGGTTACTATATGTTATGATGGAAGTGAAAGGCATGAGATAAAATTGAGGTTAAATTATGTTATGGTTATTTTTGATGATTTTATCTCTTTTTTGGGAATTATTTGAGAATTATATAGTTTTGGAAAAAGGACAACACGCAGACTGTGTGACTACCCGCCGCGTCGGACAAAGCTGCGAGAATCAAACCGACAACCAAAGTGCGACTGGTATTTATTGCCTACCACTGGACTACGTGATGTCCCTGGTTTGTTTGGATGATTATTTTTAGTTATATGATTTTATGAATTAAGAGTATGTTGATTTTGGGTTATTTATGAAAATGATTAACCTATCATGGAGGATATGTGATTTGGTTAATTACTTTTCAATACGAGACTTTAGGAGAAACTGATGTTGTCTGGACATAAATGTTACGATTTAACATGGAAGACTATGTGACTAAATCCTTCAAATTTTGGGTTCCAATCATAGACTGGTTTACTTTGAATAATTTTTTGGACAAATTGTTTATTGGATTTTCCTCGTTGAACTTTGGGTTTTGTTAGACAAATTTTGGAGATTATGCATAGATTTTCTTTATAAAGGGTTATCCTTTTCGGGATTATCTGACCTTGTACTAACCTTTTTGGTTTTGGTTTTTGTTAAGGTCTAATGATATGGGAAGTATATAGTTCTATTTGGTGGATTAGTTGATTCTCTAGAATTTGATTATAGTACTCTTAATGTGAACAAGTCTCCCTAAATACCCGTCTTTTGGAAAAAAATATGAGTTTGATTAAGGAATCTAGTAAAAGTTGAAAGTCAACATGATAAGTGATTATGTTTCCTTATGAATAAATTCCTCAATAAAACGTAACTTAAAACAAAAATGTTTTCTATTAACTTTTCTTACTGGGGAATCGAATACCATTTAACCTATCACAAGTTTGTGATTTTCTTATGGTTCACTTTCTCCTAGACATGCTTACTATCACTCTCCCTCAAGAACATGACCCTTTGCTTTTTCTTCCATGTCCATGTTTTTCTACATGGAATCCTAGTATGGGTTAACTAGGGTGACCTATGTACTTATCTTCCTTTATATTAAAGTGATTGTTTTACCGACTCTTGTTCCGATGTGGGACTTTCAAGGATGTTTCCAAGCTCAATTTTAAATATTGCGAGGACGCAATTCCCAAAAGGGGGGAAGGATGTAACACCCTAGGTAAATAAAAAATATGACATTTTCATATTTATCCATATTTGTGAATAAAATATTAATATGACTTTAAAGGGGATGCTATGCTCGATGGCGTACCCAACACGCAACAACGAGTTTCTTGGGAATCTTACGTTGCACTCTAATAATAAAATAATATTATTTTAAATGGTAGTTATCATGTAGCCGTTGTATTGGCAGGAAAGGATAGTAATAAAAATATGATTATATATGTTTTTAAATGTTTTTTCATTTATCCAATAAAAGATAAAGGCTTAAAATACGGGAAGAAATCAATTTTAGGCGTATATGCCCATGTTTTCACTAAAGGTTCACTTATCGCCTTTTGATGGAGAACCGTCATTAAATATAGTTTTTTTCACCCTTATACATTATAATGGACAAAATAAAACTCTTCATAAGAATCGGGACATCAAAATTTATTTGTGTAAATTTTTGGTATCATTCCGATAAAGTTCATTGTTTTAATGAATTGTGTAAAATGTTGTATTTTAATTCAAAACCTCTTTTAAATCTAATTTATTTATATGATTAGATTATATTTTTAATTGGTTTTAAAGTGAAATTAGAATATATTTTTACCATTAAATACAATATTTGTCGTTGTAATTAATTTCAATTTGAAATCAGACTTAAACTAGTTTCAATCTTTTGATACTTATTGTTTCATAAAAACACGCTATTTGCTCTGACAGCGGGAATCAATTATTAAATTAATTAATGTGACTTATATGTTTTTATTTTTGTAAAATAGAATTCATTTTTGAATTCAGATATCAAATATATCTTTTGGTGAATTTTTTGGATTTTTCTGAAAAACATCAATTTTTGATGAATAGTGAAACCACTAAGTGGTATTTATAAAAACTGATTTTTCCGTTTAAATGAAATTTTTCCATCTTTGTGTTTTGAATTTCAAAAATCCGACATACATGGTTGTCATTAAGAAGTAAAATGTGGTTCATTGAGATAAAAATAATTTTTTGGTGAATAGTAACTTATTAAGTTTTTAATCGCAATTATAGGTAATTAGTGTAGTTTATGGTACGAATAATATTTTAATAAAATGAAATGACCTAGAAACATGTCTTACCCTCCTTGGATGTGTCATGGCCGACCACGAAAATCAATTGGTCAACTTGGGGACCCCATGGAGCCACTTTGGTTAGAAAATGACATAAATATCTTTTTATTTAATGTTAAAGTAAAAATGACACAAACATGAGATGTTTTACTAAAACAATTTTAAATGGGGTTATACAAGTCATTTTTTTACTATAAATAGTCATTGGAATGATAAAAATATTTACTACATCATAGTATTTTTTATAATTTTTAGACATTAAATAAATTAAATTATTTATGACATCATGATGATGCAGCGATGAACTCATTATTTAACGATTTAAATAAAATCGAATGATAATGTAATATCTAAGACCTACACATGTCCAAAACCTATTGGATGAGTGGATTTAGAACCCTTATCACCTTAGCCTCGAAATACATCAATGTGGGACCTTTAAAATCCGAAAATCTTTTGAAAATAAAGTAACATTTTGTGACATTACAAGAGTGCCCCTCCTCTCCTCTTATAAAAGGCCCCCACCTCTACCTCCTTACCCACACTCCCAAATCCTTTGGATCGGCCAACCCCTGCCCATGTTGTCTCTCCACTTCCCTCTCTTACTCCTTGAAGCCTCACTTTGGGCAGAAGTCTTCCCAAGAAAGCCTATGAGCTCAATCCAAAGGGAGTTACCTGATTTTAAGGTAATGTCATCACTTGTGTCCTTTTCTTTTATTTTTCTTCTCCAACCCCCTAAACTCTTTCTATTCATTTGTTTTGTAACAAATCCAGTATATTTAATATACTCGGATGTTTTTATAATAAGGATTCGATCTACACTTACACACAACTACATCTAACGGTTAAAGAACATATTGTTTCCGTGGATGGAAAATTTCTGCCTCCCGAAATGATGATTGTTCAACATTTTTCTAACACCTTCAAAGGTTGCCATTAAGATGACACTATATTTATATATGATATCTAATATGTTTATGTTTTACTTAAGCTTCTTTTTTTTTCATTTATGATGTACCTTTATGGTTTCCATTATGGGTAAACGCGATATCTTCATTTAAGGAAGTGCGGACTAACGCCCCCTCAAAGTGATTTGATTCGTTAATACCATATGTGGTACGTATAAAGGATATATTTAATGATATTATATATTATAACATACTGGAATTAAAATAATAATATGTATCATTATGTTTTAATTCCATTAAATATGAAACAGAAATGGAAGTAGCGTTCATGCATACGTACGGCTTACCGTCTCCCTGAACGATACATTTCATTTCTTATCTCAAAATGTTATGTAAAATTATAAGTACATATATATAATGGATATATATGTAATATATTAAATCTATATTATGGATATCATTCTGGAATTATAACATATATATATCTCTCTCATTTTGTTTTAATTCCATTAATATGACAAAAAAATGAATGTAGCGTTCATGCGTACGTACGACCTACCATCTCCATGAACGGTGATTTTCATTTTTTATCTCCAAATGATATGGAATAGAATAAAATGAATATTTACTGGATATATATATGATATTTTCATACTAATCTGCAAATTATTTACTTATAACTACATGGGCATTCTTTTTTCAAACAAGTTCATTTTTGACTCATGTACCAAACATTGGCAAAAAACATCTGATATGAACTAACTTTATTAAAAAATTATTATAACATTATAATATGTGATATGAACTGAATAATAATCTATAAAGGAGGTACTTAGGGAATTTTTAATTGACCAAAGTTTATTATTCAGTAATATAAAGAAATGAACAAGACAAGTTGGACTTGAGGTAAGGGATCCTACTCATCTCTTTCATTTTAAGTACACTCTTTTATGTTATTCCTTCTAAGCTCATATTTCTTGTTATTGGGATGTTATTTTATATTAATCTTACTGTAAGTTTTATGTTCATATGATGAGAGACCCTATTCTCTCTCATCAATCCATTTTGGATGTTTTGAGTGGCGCCGTTAGGCTGCCGAATTTTTGTAAGAGATCTAACCTCTCTTTCTCTTTAAGTACTCTCCTTTATGTCACTTCTTTTAAGATCCTCTTTGTTATTATGGGGTATGTTATTTTATATTCCTCTTTCTGTAAATTTTATTGTAATGTGAGTAGATACCCAATTTGATCTCACCAATCCATTTTTGGATGTTTTAAGTGGCGCCGTTAGGCTGCCGAGTTTTCGTAAGAGATTTTTCATCTCACTTTTATTCCCGTGAGATTTATGATACATTTGCCACAATTTCCTTTGAGTGGTGTATGTACTGACCATTATTTTACTTATTGTGTAATATTCATTCATTTATGAGTATTTACATCAATGTTGTATTGTCCTTCTTTCACGGGGTGTATGTTCCGAAAGATACCCATGTCGGTAAGGGAACCTTTCACCCTCCTCTTTTTAAAAGACTTATTTTGTTATGTCTTTTAATTCACATAATATTATTTTGGGATATGTTCTTCTATATCCTTATTGATGTAAATTTATGTCCAAGTGATGAGATACCATTTTTTTCTCTCATCAACTCTTTTTCTAAATTTTGAGGTGACGTTGTTAGGCTGTCTAATTTTTGCAAGGGAACTTCTTAACCCAATTTCGATTCTTTGGGATAAACTTGTACACCTTGAATATGTCGTTCTATGATTATGTGTGAATTTCCTCTGATTGTTTTACATTTAATACCCACTTATATTTCTTGTATTCATTTGTCACACATAGTTAAGTAACTGATTTATCCTTAATCCAAGGATAGCGTCTTTGTATCGGACTTCGTCTCAATCTCCTTTCATTGAGGCATATTTTGTTTTATACTCAACCGTCTATTATACGATGTATAAACCCCTTTTACTTTTATGTTTATCCAAAAGAAATCATTTTTATATGAAGCATTTTACTAAACGACAAAATGGAATGTTTTGTCGTACGTATGTGGCGACAACGACTTCTCCTCTACCGTGACCATTATTTGAGTTTCAGCTTCCCCTACAAGAAATACCTTCTTTTTAAAATAAAATAAATACCATGATTTACTTTTATATTGTTTTGGTATTGAAAATGGTTTTCATAATGTTTTTATATCAATGTTTTGTATTGATATCTTGTGATTGAAAGGTGTAAATGTTATGTTTCCTTTATGCATGTTTTATGTGATACGATTATGCTGAGGTTCTTGGAAATTATTTTGAAGATGGGTGGTTCCGTGATAAACTAGGGGTAGGTGAGCCCGATATAGATCTCCAATGCATTGGGTAACATGAAGGAGTGAAAATTTAAGGTTTCTCCGAAGAGATTTAGGGAATATACTGTGATGGGTATTCCAAACGTAACCAAGAGGGTTACTCCCTATGTAAGAATGTTATGAATGCCTCATGTTACCTTTATGTATTATGATTTATATGATTTATTCATGATTTGACGAGGTATGTTAATGTTCCTATGTTTTATGGGTAATGTATGATTTCATTCTTATGTATATATGAACTCATGTTTCCTTTCCATATTTTTATAACCATTACAGAGCTTTTTATGCTCATCCCATGTTTTTGAAATGTTTTTCACAGGTCAAGGGAACGGTACATGATGTGATGATAGTGTCAAGGATATGTCATGAAAGAATCCATGTTATATTTTAAATATGTTTTCGTTGATGGGAAGAATGAATACTGTCCTTTATGTGACCACATTGTTTAAATGTGGAATGTAATGCATGTTTCATGATCTAATTCTCTAAAACACTAAACTTGAAAAGATTTTCAATTTGTAATCTCGTAATAAATCATGATTAAATAAGGTTTAAGGATGGGGCCTTATTGTTTTCCCCCACAAGATTTTTATGATTTTTTTACCAAACAAACATTCTATTATCAACTACATTCTACTTTCATAGCTCAGTTTCTATTCTAACTTATTGGAATGAGAAATAAAATAATTTTTATGGGAATATGATTTTTTAAAGATTTCAACTTCTACATTTTGGTTGTATTTTCCACAAACATAACATTCCTAGATTGATTCTTATGAAAAGAAACATCATCCTTCTTCTCAAATAGTAAAGGTAATTTTTTTATCATTCTTAGGGTTATCATTTCTAGAGATTTTCACAACATGACAAATAGAGTTTGTCAAACTTCTAACTCTATATTCATCATTATAATGATTTGGTTATACAAGTCCAATGTATAATTATTTTTTCCATTAAAATTACTTCTAGTTGTTCATTACTATTCCTTTACCTCAATATATATATTTTTTCAAAATATCAATCACTTACAACAGCTTAACATTCTAATCGTGGATAAATTATTTATTATATTCTAAAGAATATTAAATTTTTGACATATTTTTTTGTTTCTAAAGCCTCCCATTCAATCTCATACATGATTCTAATTTTTATTATATATTAAATTCTTAGAGAGTTTCTTGGTATTTAGAATTGTTTCTTCTGAACACTTCATTATTCACTATTGTAATAGAATTATTTTCTCCAAAATTCTCAATTCTTTTTTAAAAATTCATCCTAACTATTTTTATATACATCATCATTAGATAATAAACTTCTTATTTTGGTTGTGAATAATTTTTTAACCTTTGGAATAAGATTTATCATTTTCAACCTATTTCTTCCTTGATTTTCCCTCCCTTTTATAATCATTCTCACTGTCCCTTTCCTAGTTTCTTCATGGATAATTATCCTCAATGTTCCTAATGGATCCAAAATTAATACATTTTATGTTTATTTTCCTTTTATATTCAACTATACCTCTTCTCATATATTTAGAAAATGAGGGTAAAAACATATCATGATTTTTACAAATCACATTTTCAGAATCAGAATCACTATCATTTTCTTTAATAATTTTTTTCTTTCTTAGCATCCATGAAAAAAACTTACAAATCGTTTTTTACTCTTAATAGAAATCTCTATTATAATTTCATATGTGATGAGTGTGATATGAAAATAATAAATATATAATATTTTATTATCTATATTTTCAAATGTAAAATATTCAACATCCAACGTGTCTAGAAGAATTCTCAAAATAATTTCAACAACTATAGAGTATTATATCATTTCACCAATACATTTAATATTACATGATATTTCATTCACCTTATTAAAAACGTCACCACCAAATTTATAATAAAAAATCATTATATCTGCACAAAAATCCTACTTAATTGTTATCTTTCCATTATTTAGACCTGTATTTAACTCATAACTATTTAAATATTACCCCTGATATTTTTGGTAGTGGAAACACCCATCAATATATAAACAACACATTCAGAAAGGGAATATACAAATGAATTTTTTTCCTATTCTATTATTCTATAGATTATTATTCTCAATAAATGTGTGAGTAATATTTTAATAAATATAAGGACATCGATATGTTATATATTTTACAAAATTTTTTCCATTATACATAAGATAATTCAACATTATTTCTTTATAGATATGAAAATTCTTAACGTTGATGATCAGAATCCATTTATATGTCAAAAAATTCATACTGTGCATCATAAATTCTATTTCAAAACATTAGAAATGAATAAATTTAGGGAAATTTCATCTCTAATAAAAATTAATGATTAACAAGAAATATTAATAAAACATTATGATGGGGAGGGGTGAATCTATGTTATTTTTTTATTTTATTAAGTTTACTTCTATATAGAATAACATTCTCCTCCAATTAATGGTTATTTTATTTTCTAAAAATAAATCACAATCACATCCATAAGAACACAATAATTTACCATGTTCACTACTCAACAATATTAGATACATCATTGGTATTTTTAGTAAATAATCCTTTAGTGTGGAATAAAAGGAGTATTATATTACCTTACACTAATTTAGTACTATGTTTAATACAACAATGCATGTAATTAAGGAATCACAAAATGATGTAATAGATTTTTTGTAAAAAACATGTTATTATGTATCTTAATCCACATTAAAAAATAATAACATCATGAAAATTCTTCACTTCGTTACCTCGAAGAAGGAATGAAATTCCACAGTCTTCATAATGATATATATTCCATTTTTGAAATCTGATTCCCTAGTCCAATTTTTAAATGTAATAAATATAATTATTTTGGAATATTGATAATAAAATTCTTATTAAAATATTCCTTAATAATGAAATCCAAATCCAATTACTCAGTCTGGTAATGAAAACAATGATTATGATCTTGTCTATTCTATTTTATTCTTCTATCAGAAAAACATCCTTTTGAAAAAAAAATTAAAACTTATTATCCTTAGAAATGGATATTTTATCTCTCTTCCATTTTACATTGTACAAGTTTCAATATGTACAAAGTACCTTCCCCTTTGAAATGTGTCCGAATATATGTTTGGGTAAGATTCTAAAAATATATCCTGGTAAACCAAATTTTCAGAATCATCAAATTTTCCCTCAATATCATACATAGATTTGACTTCATTAATGCTTATTAACACTACTAATATCTTCATGGATCATCATTAAATTATATTTCATGATAATTTCAACATAAACTTTATTCCAATGATAATTCCCCATTCAATTTTCTTCAATATGATGAAAAGAAAGATTATTTTTTATGTTTATTCACACTTATTAAAAAAAACATATACATTCTCAATATGATTCTTAGAACCAACTGATCATTCATTTTTCTTCATTATGATGGAGAAAATAGATTATTCATTACGTTTCTCTATATTAAATTAAACTCATGAAAACCATTCTTCACACTTCTTTATTTTCATTATGATCCCCTTAAAATCAATTTGATATAATGCAATTTTCATTTTCATATTTTCCCAAAATTATGATAATGTGCCTGATAATGTTATCATTGTCATGTTTCATATGACTATTTGTCTCTAATACACTCCAATTAATAACTATATGCTTTAGTGTGAAGCCACTTGACCCAAATGAATAAATTAAATAATTTATATTTAATAAATAATTTAATAAACAATTGATCATTATCAAGACGACCGTTGTTTGATTTTCTTGCATCATCCCCAAAAAACTATAAATTTTTATTCCTTTTTCAATGGCCCAAGCTACTCCCCAATGAAATAAATTATACCTTTGGGGAAGTATTTCAACCATCACTGAGTATGATGATTGGTTTTAGTGTGACGTTGATTACCAATATATGTTTTCCTCTAATGGACTAGTTTAATATCTTTTGAATTCATAAAATTATTTCATTTTATGATGGTGATACCAATGAATGTCAACAAATTATCTTATTACTTCTCTGAGGATTTGTTTCTTACATCTTATTAGTCGAACTAAAAAACAACAATTTTTATTTTTTTCACTTAGAAGAACCATCTTAGACATTCAATAAATATGTGTTCAGTGTTCTGACACCAAGGAACACGAGATTCAAAACCTCTATCTTCTATTCCATCATTCTTCCCAAAACAATGATCATGTATCCTGACTACCTCATTAATTTGAATATGCGGAAGATCAACATATAATCATATGAAATGTATGGTAAATTATTTTAACATCCCATTCCTCATCAACATCTTTCATTCCAGTGATAGCTTAATACGACAAAAACATTATCTCATCCACTATCCATTATCAATATCTTATATCAAATATTACATGATTCATGTGATTTATGAGAACTAAAAAAGCAATATATCATCATCAGGTTTTGTATCAGTTCCTTGAATAATCCTATAATCTTTTTTATTACAATTAGAACTTCATTATGAACCCATGATGAATCAAATGATCATTTTTTTTCAAGAAAATATATTCTCATTTTGAAAGATTTCATTATGAATTTTTTGTATAAAATAATAAATACGTTGGTTAGTCTAATTGTAAAAATTTAATAATTGAATTTATGTTCTTATTTTACAAAGAAGACATCCAGTTCAATAAACACTTCTTTAAAAATTAAAATATCTTCTATCCAACATGGGAACGACACAATATCTCGACCATACCTTTCTTTTATGTGTAATTATTCCCATATGAGTGACTTTATTTATACCATTGGTGTTAGTGGAAACCCCTGGGAGGATAGGCTATGGGTCTCGAGGGTTATTACCTATATTTCCTCTTCATTGCAAACCTGATGAGGGTAATTTTGGATAGAGGTGGTCAAGATGTAGCGGTGTCAATGGTTTTGGAAAATAGATATGATGGAACTTATACATAGTCAGTTGAGAATATTACAAGGGATAGTAAAGAGACAATATCACTAGAGAATAGTGTCTCGCAAAGACTAGGGAGACATACAAGTATATACAATTCTATGTAACCCTATAATTGGATGTGTGGAATCTGATATTACCTAAATACCATGTTATGTGATACTAATTTTAGAGTAGATATGTTAGTGTAGTTAACATATAATTCTTTAATGTTTTTTTAATGATTTGGGTTATTTCATAAGGTTGAAAACCCCCCAAAAAATAGTTAATGAATTCATTTCTTGTGAAATTAGATGTTTTTTTTCGGGTGATGTATATTATGGATTCAATAATTTTGGTAGGGGTCACTTTTATTATCACACCACATTTTTTCATGATGTATATTAATATTTTTTGTGATAGATAGGGCCACCCAAAGGGGAAATGATCATTGAATAGTGGATATGTTTCCTTTATTCTAATTCTTATTGGTACTCAATTATACCAATATATATACTAATATTATTGGGCAGAAAATGTTGTAATGTTGAATTAAAACTATGAGAAGAAGTAATACCCACTTATATTAAATTCTAATATAAAGAATTTAATTTAGGGTGTATTATTTTTTATGTGTTAATATAAATTTATGTTATTTTAATAACCTATAGGATCATTGAATCTAATAATTTAAAATTTTCAATCTTTTTTTTTGAAGAAACTTATGTTTGGGTATTAAATATATATTCTAGAAGTTATACACACTAATTTGAACTTGAAACAAGCAATGATTTAATGTTTTATGGATTTTTAGTTAATAAATTTCACTATATGATATGTTATTATATTTTAAATATTTTGTAATAGATTATTGGAACTCATTAAATAATGATGTGTTTCTCTTTTTTATAAGAATAAATTTAATGATGCTTAAAATGATTTCATCGGGGATATGTCCATTAGATTAGAGCGTAAAAAATTTTTCTGTTAAATCACCTGTTATAGAAGGAAATATAAGATTTTATATAGAGATATTTTTTAATATATTATTCATAAAGACAAACCTAGAAGGTTTTTTAGTTTCATGCAATTTATATGATCAATGTATTCTATGAAATACATTTTATTTTTTATAAAACATAAGTTTTCTTTTGAGTTCCTTCATAGCATTCAATATGATTTAATTACTTTTACTAGGCTCATGGGAAAGATTTTGTCTTTAAATTTATAATTTTATTTTTAATATGTCCCTAGGGTATAAACATGTTATAATGTATTTTTATAATAAAAATTTTATGATTAAAATTCTTCCCATTTAAATTGATACATAACAGAAATGCATCCTTATTAGTTATTATACGATGAGATGACCGGTTTTTATTAATATTATTCAATAAAAACATTAAAATTTGATAATCTTGAACGATTACCTGAGATATAATGTAGGGAAATTAAATTAATATTTCAAACATTTGTATGTATTATGGTTATATGTTCATTAATTAAGAAACACATTTAGTAATGTTTTAATTTTCGGAATAACTTTTAAGAAATATTTTCAAAACTTAATATTATATTGAAGTAGAATATTTATTTTTTTGTAATTTTTTAAACAACATTCAATATTTTTTAGACCTTTATAACCTAAAATAATATTCTATGTTCCAAGATGAAATAACTCAATTTACATAAATTTTTAATGAGATTTAATTATTTAAATAACATACAAATGATAGAATATTTTTTTTATTGGATTGAATGACTCAAAGAATATTTTTGGTTCATGTATAATTAATATTTTCTTTAATTTTAAATTAAATTAACGATTGATGATATAAATTGATAAATTAAATTGTTATCAACAATATATGCTAATTTTAAATTCATTTTATGTTTGACATGAACTGGTTGCTTTTAATTTACCATCACTCATGCCTGGTAGTGATATATTTCAATATATATCATTAATAAATGGAAAAATGTATAAATTAGTTAGTAAATTAATGAAATTATGAGATAATAATAAAAATTTAATATGGTAAAAATTTAATCATATAAGCATTATATGCCTGAAATATTTATATACACACCATACAAGGAACATGATAAGAGAACCATCAATGAGAAATTTTTCTAATGACTCAGTTCAGTTATTTATATTATTCCTAGTATAACACGTTTTCTCTTAAATTGAAATCATATATTGTTGTTGAAATTAAAGAAATGTTTATTTCTAATATTCTTGAAATTGATTGTTAAGAAAGCAGTTTTTTTTGGTTTTATTGAGTTTAATTAATATAATGTGAGATTTTATAGAAAATTTACTCATATTAAACTCCAATTTTATAGGATGAAATTAAATGATATGATCCAAGAATACTATTTTTTAAAAATAAATTCATTCCCAAGTATCATATTGAAAGTTGTTTTTAATTTAAAGTGAGACTTATAATTATGATTTTAGTATGGAAATTAATAGATTAAACTTTCTAAAACCCATTCTTATTATAAAATTTTATCATGGATAAACATTTTCAAATTTCCATGCATGGATAATGAAATATTATGTTTAAATATTTATGTTTTATATGAAATGTCGTATGTACCATTTCATAAGTATTTGGTGTAATGATCAGTCACCACTCTTATGAGTAATTAGTTCATTTTAAGAGATATAATAAATCTGGATTGAAAATATTTACATTATTATAATTATGGAGTGTTTAAATGAATGAAAATTTTATATGAGTAAATAATGATTAATCTTTAATCCTTATAACATACCTTTTTCATATCGTACTATAATAATAAATTCCAATCACATAATCAATTATTTAGCATGAATGATTGTTTCTGTTGATGGTAACATGATTGAAGAACATTAAATTAAGAATTGACATCTTGATACATGATATTTATATCTCTATTGGAATATTTTGGTAATATGAAGGAACATCACCTGTATGATAGATTATTTTATGGAACATTTGTTTGATATTTTCACACATAATTAATGGGAACCCAGAATGGGTATATTATATATAATATAATGACTGGTTATCTATATAATATTACTAATGTGAAATTAAAGAAATGAATTTCTTGGAATATAAATTAAATTATTATAATACCATATATAATATTTGTCATTGTGATTATCTACCTTATTGTCACTTTTTATATAAACACTGTTATGCTTTTTTTATCAAAATATTTTTGAAATAACCTTACATAAAAATTTTAATATTTTGATATTCAAATGAAAATGGTTGTTTTTATATCTGTATACTGGTAATGATGTATTATTTTCCACACATATTAATTATTAGAATAATGATTTAAAAATGAGTGGGTAATGGAATTTTGAGTTTATTAGTCCACTTTGGATTATTGTGTTATGTTTTTTTGATATATAAGGATCTAAATAAAAATTTTGTTTGATAGAGTATATGGTGGTGTGTGATGAACTTTCATTATTGTAGTGGGTTACCATTATAATAATGTAACATTTGTATCTTATTATGTTTATGATAGTTTGGGTTATTGTGTGGGATAATAGAGAATTTATGGATACTGTGTGGTTGATATCATTGGAGAAAATAATATATGGTTGTAATGTTTTTATTCTCAATGATAATGTGAAGAGGGAAAATGATTGGTTGAGTTTTTATTTGATCATTTTATAGGATGATCCCTAATTAATGGAGTACGTTTTTGAATGGTATACCTCTAGGATAGTAGTTTTAGAAGGCCTATTATTTTAGTGTTCAGTAAATGGGATAGTTTCCCTAATTAGAACATAGAGGATGATGAAATAATATTACCATTGAGAAGTTTTTCGTTTTTAGATATTGAGGATTGGATTATATTAACTAGGATATTCTAATTTAGGAATTCTATAATTTAATTCTTATGTTTCAAGTTTCTTTTAGGATATTTACTTGGAATGTGAGACATGAATGAATAATAAGTATCGCAAGTGGTTCTAATTTTTTTTCTTCTCATAGGATAATAAAGCACTTATATTTTCATGGTTTGATGAAATTTTACATTTACCACATGATTGAAATTCATTTTCAGTGGTTTCTATTTTGATATAATGATATACCTGAGAGTTAATTTTGGGTATGGTTTTTTGGAGACACCCTTTCCTCCTCTAACTTCTCAAGATTTAATTTTTATTTCATGGATTATAATAAAATATTTGGTATGTAATGTAAAAGACCCAATTCATTAAACTATACTAATAGGGTTTTATAATTATTAAATTCATTGATAAGGTTTTTTTTCATT
The DNA here is from genome assembly GCA_963277665.1 of Viscum album. Lineage (NCBI taxonomy): Eukaryota > Viridiplantae > Streptophyta > Magnoliopsida > Santalales > Viscaceae > Viscum > Viscum album. Next base: position 421,771,859 of record OY728166.1, on the reverse strand, counting down.
TTATAATCTTCCATAAGAGATTTTTTTTATCATTTACTGGTTAACTACACCCTGGAGAATGGTGTAATGAAACTATTTTTGTTGTACGCACATTGTCTTGAACGTGTGGTAGGCCGTGTTTGACTTAGGTTCTTGGTCGTTGTCCATGATGTTTTACATTTGGTGATTGGATGAACCATGATGATTGAAAATGGTCTGGATGAGAATATCAGAGGGTGTGTAGCTTGAAATTTCCATCTGTTGGACCCATTTAAGGAATAAATGCATGAGGATCCCTTTTTTAGGTGTGGCTCACCATAAGAGAAAAAATAATCATATATTCAAAAACTCAATGTTTGCCAATATGGTGGGGAGAAAATGGTATGCGCTGGGATATATGATGTATGAGATGAGTATAGATTGAATCAAGTTGTGTGAAATGAATTGAATAATTTATATCCATGTATAAAGTTTCATTTGAATCTATTTTAAAAATGAGTGAGGACCACTGTCCCTAACGAATGAATTTAATATTTGTAATTTATCATTACTTACTATTGGTGTGTTCAGGGCTCCCACATAATGATAATAGTTTATAAAACCATCTTTATTAAAAGTGGGGTCACAGTTTCCATTTTTAACGATATATTATTCTATTGTGATTTATTGGAGTTCTTGACCACTCATCACCTTTCTAATGTACCCCTTGATAGTATGAAAACATTGGTTTATCCATTTATAGGCCGTAAAAATTGATGTTCTTCACATCCATAACCATTTTCCAATATTCCAATTATTATACCATTTAAATTTTTTGTGGATAAAATATATTTTTGGTGGGAAATTGAGAATGTCTTAGTGAATTTTAAATGGGGAATGATTTTAGGGGTTTGGTTCATCCTTAGTGTTGTTTCATTCAGTTTTAGATGATTGGTGAAAATTTATTATTCCCCAAAAGAACAATGAATAGTTCTTTGTAGCAGGGATCATCATTATCTAATTTATTTATTGGAATTTGAGAGAATTTCACAATTGTTTCTCAATTAGGTGGATAATATATGTCTATATAAAAATATAAATAATCACATTAACCTAAAATTATATGATATATGGGAAATTACTTGTATCTAACTATTTTTTATATTTATTCTTTGTGTTTGTATATTATTATTGTTCGTGATAAATAATAACATTTTTTAAGGTGTGTGTGTGGTTTAGTTATTATAAATATATGAAATTATTGTTTTTTCAATGATTAAACTATCTGAAATAAAATTATAGGAATCTTTATATGGATAATGAACTTGCTGCCCTTAAATTTTTTGAATAATTATATAATATGAATGAAATAAAATTTTTGATTTAATATTAATAAGGACCCATTATGTTGAAATTATGATTTAAATGGAAGCTAAAATGTGTTTCTATATGATTATTTCATTTATTTTAAATTTCTGTTCTTTTGTGAACATAGGGAGAAAAATTTATGTGGATGGTGGAGACCGAGATCAAATATTTAATGTGTTGGTGAGTAAAGTGTGGATAATTTTTATTAAACATGATGGAAGATGATATGTGGTGGTTATGATATGAGGTTGTTTTGGTTGTAAGGCTAGATTTCCGTGAAGGCATTGTGTGTGTAATGATGTGTCAATTGATGGTACATTTTGGATGATCTATTTTTTTGATGTGTTGATGTTTTTTCCTAGTCACGATTGATTGAGATGTTAATGGTGAAATTATTATTAGAATTTTTTGGAAATTAAATGTTTTCGAGAAGCATTTTATATTTGATAATTGAATTAATATATAAATGCATTAATTTTATTTGTAATTGAATAATAAGTGATGGTCAAAGAGTGTTGTCTTAGTTTTTTTAGTGAAATTGATTAATGAATTGATGGTTGAAAGTAGAATAATAAATGAAAAATTTGGATAACTATAAAGAGAAGAAAAATTGTCTCTTGTGTGTTTCATTAGTAGGGGTATTTCATGATAGAAGAGTTTATGTGATGTTGTAGTTATTTTTCTAGATATTCTAGTGGATTTATATGTTTACAAATTTGTATAATATTGTGTACTATAATTATTCATTATATTGTATTGTCATGTATATATTCACCCCATATTAATTTTAAAAACCCATCAATGAAAAAATTTAGGATTCTGAGAGATTACCCCAATATCTAGGATAGTTCTGAATAAGATTGATGGAAATCCTCTTTTCCATTATCTTCCATTGACACTCGTATTGTTGAGGACTTATGTTAGAGATTCCACATGATGATGATAGATAGTGTTTGAGATTACTTATAACGAGAAGGTTGGTGTTGGTGATTACTAGTTACAAAGATAATATGTGTTTGATATTCATAGTGATAATTGGGATATGATATGTGGTGAGGGTATTAGGATCTAGTAACAATGAATATGGAATATGTCCTTCACATTTATTATACACCGTATCTCTGGTGGTGATGATTTAAATGAGTGTGTGATGGTCATATGATGATGAGATAATGGAATTAGAGTTTTGAATGGTGAAATTGATGCCATCATGGGATGATGGGACCAGTTAGAGGATGTGGTTGGTAGGGATTCTTTAGGACCCATTTATTTTGTCGATGGATATGTAATGCAATGACTTAGAAGGAATGAGAGAACAAAAAATCTTGATATTGGGTAATGAGAGGAGAAAGATAGTGGGAAAGTGGATATAGCTATCAATTTCTTATATAATATCCATACTATGTTATTATAGATGAATTCATTATTTTTTCTGTGAGACGGAGTGAGTTTGGTAATAGATTGTTGAACTATTTAGCTTCTTGTTGGTTTTTGTTGTTTCTATCATCAATATTTTGTTCAATCACACATGCATTAGAGAACAAGGGTATGCTTCTACTATGTAGGCATTTTATGATCAAAATCCCAATATATAAACTATTTTGAGGTCTACCATTGGTCTTTAGGGACCAATAATTACACTACAATGTGGGGAATTAAGGAATTTTTTGTATTGTTCTTGTATGATTTCCTTATAGTTCACTGATTATAAACAATTTTTTTGTATTTTATTATATTTTCAATTCATTTTGAATTTTTTTGGATCCATTTTTATTATTTTATAGGGTTATTCCATGTAAAATTTATAATCTTATGATCATTCATTTCTATTAACTGTAATTCCTCATATATGAGTGAGATATGTTATACCCTGAGTGTCAGTTTCAATTATGAGGGAAACTAGTGGTCAATCTAAGGGTTTATCATCTCTATCCATTCATTTCCATCCAAAAAGGAGTACCTCTCTACATATGGGGACAATAAGTACTAATTTAATATAATAAAATGACATTAATGACGACCTAAGACATTAATATAAAAGGAAACTTGTAAATGTGAACTTAATACTAGTTGATCATGTACTCATAATCACCATCACTAAAATTTATTAAGGGTTCCCACTATGAGAATGTATCTAAAAGGTGTATGAGTATCCACATTTGAAATAATTTAAAGTTTTTCCTAATAAAAAGATATCACCCACCCATTGAACATATATTCATGAAAAATATAATGAAATTTCTATGTTCTCATCACAATGGGGAACATCTATGACCTTTCAGAAAGAAAAAAACCCCCATAAAAAATAAACTACAAATCAATGAGAATTAAAATCATCAAGTGATATAATATTAGTTAATATTCAAGAAAATAAATTTTAAACATGTTAATTATAAAAAATAGGTCTTTCTAGGTAACTAAATCCAACTCCCCTCAACAACCCTATTTTTTAAGAAAAGATAATGATTTTCTTTAGAGGATTCCACACTTCTGCGTTAAGAAGTATTTCATTTATAAATTTACCATTTTGAGGAAAAATTAATTCTATCCCATTATATATTGGGATGAAATCCTAATTTTATTTTTTTCTCCTCCATTTGTTAGTGGATACTTTAATTATTTTTTAATTGGCTTTTGTAACACCTTGATGTTTTTATGAAATATTTTCATTATATAATTTTAATTCATTAGTAGCATTCATTGCACACACATGTGAGTTTAAACGAACCATGAGATGCCCTTATAATAAAATTTCCATTTTATCCAAGATGCAAGATTAGAGGTAACACGTATAACTAACTTATAATGATGCATTGGGTATTTTTTGTCTATCCATTATTTATGAAAAATATAAATCAATTAGATAATTTTATTTTTGAATGAATCACTATTTTTAATGATGTTAATAAGATATATTTAGGTTTTATACTTAATAAAATATTTTTATAATTAGACAATGGATATTGTAGTCATATTGTATGAATCAATCAAATTTTATGTATAAGATCAAATATTTTTTAAAAGGGTAATTTTACACCATTGATTGGAGAACAAATTTTAAATTAATATTTTGAAAAATTAATAATTTTTATATTAAAAAATAATGATATTTATTTTGAATCATGATATAAAAAATTACTTTAGATGATTTTTTGTTATTTTTCTATTAACTTTCAAGTTTTGATGAATAGTAAAAATACACAAACTTTTATGTTAAAACAAATCTTTTCATCAAAATAATTTATATGGTTGAATTATAATATTGGATGTTTTTAAAGACTAAATATAATATAATTTTATCATTAAATATAATTTATTTAATTATAATTAATTTTACATTGAATATATTCATAAAAACATTTCAATCATTTACAATGTTTCAGCTATTAAAACCCATTCTCTCTATCTGATAGCAAGACTAATTTTAATTTAATTACTTAAATTTTTGTTTTTAAGTTTTTTTAAAATTAATTTCCTTTTTTTAATCAATTTTTCCAAATTAATTCAATAGGTTACTTTTATTTTTTGGACATTATGAATAATAACATTACTAATTTTTTTACCAGGTTTAAGTGTGAATAAGGTAATTAAAGGAAAAAATAATATAATAAATTTTACAATAAGACCTAAAAATATAATTCAATGATTAAATATGACTCTTATTATCTATTTTTTCAAATAGAATCACTTAATTTCTAATATCCCATGAATATTACATTAACATTATAAAAATCAACAAATATGACAAAATGTCACACTCCCTTTTTTTAAGTATATTAATCCTAATATGGGGATAGAGAGGGGTGAAAACATATATATCTTATAGTTAGAAATCTAATAGAATTTACTATGTCATATAAATTTAATTTAAATTTTTATATATTTAATAATTACCATTAAGGATGACAAAATAGTGATGAAATAATTATTTTAGTAACATAAATATCAAATATATGATCTAGAAAAAGAATTGAGGAAATATAATTGTAATTAATTAAGGTTATCAGTGAATTTTATAGGTTATTATGAAATTTTTGGAGATAATAAATTAATAGGTTTGAAGTTATCTTCTCTGAGAATTTTATGTAAATTCAATGTAATGAATAGTTTTAAAATTGAGATTCTATAAACATATATTTTATTAAATTATTTAAAAATCAGAAATATATTTTAAAATTTCAAATTGAAAAATATAAGGTCTAAAATTACATAAAATATAAATTTATGCTCAAATAAATCCATATAAGTAAATATTTATATCCAATAAATATTTAGAATATTTTTACCACAATCGAAATTAAATAGATTAAATAAGGATAAATAAAAATTATAAGGTTTAAAAAAAAGAAAAACATTTATAATGTTTATTGGATGAGATTATTTTGACCCATCCTAACCATAATATTTACATAATCCAACTTGTAGCCATTATAATTTTAATATTAATTTATATTAATTTATATTTTTCTTATTTCTAATGATTCCCCTCCCCTCTCTAAGAAAATGGCACCTCTCCTTCTCATCTAATCATACATCTAAATACATTATTCTTGGCCAAAAACATCTCGATTACTATTCAAAATTCCCTCAATTCATCCTAGGGGCCACACATTAGGGATAAATCCAACTTAAGGACTCCTTTTGTGCAAATCAAATGAAGATTATCTAAAAAGATTTAATTGTTTTATCACCTTCTCAAAATTAGTTCCTTCTTCTACAACATATTATTATGTTTTTTCATTATATTTTAATAAATACAGTATATTCAACATTATTATTTGTTATTATAATTATTTTTCAATATTATACCTCTTTTTATACATCATACAAATAACAATATAACCATGTCTGCGTAATACAACTTACTGTCTCCACACAGTAGTGTAATTTTTATTCAATAAAAATTTATTTGGATGGGTATATTGAGGATTATTTTTTATTTATATAATTAATATAACATTATAATAATAATTCATAATTAATATACCTTCTAGTTTCATACCATTTAACTATTAAGTGAATGCCATTGTTTCACATGCGTACATACCACCTACCATCTCCACAATGCGATGCGATTCATTCTACAAGAACATATTTAAACCATGATTATGTAAATGAATTGAATGAATAAATATAATATATATTATAATAATATAATTATGAAAATAATATTTCTATAACATAATAAGTGGAACATGTTCTTTTTTGAAAAAACATGCATAAGAACATAAAGCTGTTAATATCCAAAAAAACAAATGAAAATGAAATGTTACTAACATAAGGATGATATTATAATCATATATGATCTCAATAAAATTATTATTATTCTATATTAAGTCTGTAACATTATTTAAATCATTATATAGGTTTTTCAGATACATAGAAAGGATATCATACCTAAGGTAAGGGATAATTTTGAAATCTAATTAATATGTTATATTGTTTGTAAATAATTATTAACTGGGGTATATTTATTATCCACATACATGTTCATAAATATGAAAAACAATTTATATTCTTATATTTTTTTTAATGTCAATTTTACCCATTGGTAAATTTTTACTCAATGGTATGAAAGAAATATTTGGTTTTTATTCAATATGAGGTAATTTTTTTTAACATTTATAGAAAAAGTACAATGATAGTATTTTTTATCTTATAAAAATTTAATGGATTATTATACATTCATAAAAAGATATTTCTATAAAGAATCATTAAAAATATCTCTATTTTATTTATAGTAAAATTATTTTCAGTTAAAATTGCATGGTATTTTGAGAAAAGGAAGTGTTTTTGAAGAAGAAAGGATGGTTCCTCGAAAAATAACTTCAAGGATTTTATCAAATTAATTTTCCATCTAAGATGAAATATGGTTATGATTATATTCTTATAATTTAATTGATTTGATTTTATTTTATGATGGAATTATTTTTATAAAATCAATTTATTTTTTTTTGATTATGATGGAATGATGTTTAAGAAACCAATTTTTTGTTCATTGGGTAAAGATATAATGAATGGTTTATGATTTGTGGAAAAAGTAAGAATTATCTCATTATGAGATGGGTGGGACCTATATCTCTCTCCAATTGATTGGGTAAAGAATTATATGTCATGAGAAAGGCATGATTAGAACCGAAAGTAAACCCAGTTCAGTAATATATGGTTCGATAGACAAGTAAACCAGGTTCAATAATGAACATTGTCCTCAATAATGGTTTTAGAACTAAACCTTGACTAATATTAAACGATTTTCTAGGCTTAGGTATCTGGAAAATATCCTCAGATGTTATTTTTTTACATTTGGGATTAGGTCCATTAATTCGTACGAACTTTTCTCCCATGACATGATATCACCATCATTTAAATACAAGATAAGACTTCAAAATGTTATCTTCTTATGTTTTATGATAATGATATGATCGATATTAACCTTTTTTTACCCTTTATGTGAATTGTTTATTATATTTTCATATGTTTCTTTTCCCCAGGTCATGAAAAAGGTTATTAGTTAAGATATTTCAAAAACATGTTTGGTTATGATGGAATAAGTGAAAGAAAGTGTAGATTTTTTATGAACCAGTTTTTTATGTTTCCCAGTTTCGAAAGACATTATACTAATAAGGTCTAGTCATGGATTTATTATATTTTTTAAAGAATATACTTCAATTTGGATGTAATACTAGTCTGTGTAACATTTGGTTCATTACTATTGGTATAAGAGGAAAGGTATATTTAACCATTGGAATCTAATATGAGAAATACTTAGTAAGAACCCTAAGGATATGTCTATGTATAGGTGACAATATTAGTGTTTTTGAAATAACCCTGAATAACCTAGGATAAATCCTAAAATATATTAAAATTTAATTTTATTCTTGATTATGTGGTTTCCCCATTAAGATTAGAGTTTCTCAAACCATTCTTATTGGTTTCATTCAATGGCCAAAACCCAAAAGAACCATGTTAATATTAATTGCAATATGTAATGAAATTATTGTCATTCTTAATATATTAATTTAATGGGATATGGAATGAAAAATCTTATATTTGTACTCAAAAAAACATCTAAAGCTATGAATAATACCAGAATTCTAAATGAGAAAATGAGGGTGAAACATTATATTGAGTCCTTCATAAGGCATCATCCTCCTTTATTCAGTGAGTATTCTAATCTATCAGTGGATGAACAATGGATATGTACCCAAAAATAATAAATTTTTTTCATGGAATGTTTTTAACAAGATAAATCCATATTAGTAGTCCATTATTTGAAAAGTGAATTTGATCAATGCATGAATCTTATTAAGAATATAAGGTAGAGATAATAAATCGAGTCCATGGAATGGGATGAGATTAAGAAAATATTTTTTAATAAGTGCATTCCTTTTATTCTTTGCACAAAAATGGAGAAGGAGTTCTTCAATCGTAAAAAAGGATGAAGAATCTCTTGGTGCCTAAGAATCCAATTTTACATGAATTAAATGGTATTCTTCTAGAAATATTATCCAACGTGAGAGTAAATTTGATCAATTCATTAGTGTATTAAAAAAAGTCTTCTAAGGGCATTAGAAATAAGTCACTTTAATAGCTATGAGTAATTCATTTAATGTGCTTTCATGGTTGATATAGAAAATATAGTACCCATATATCCTATGGATTTGATAAGATTAGAATAGTATAATTCAAAGGAGAATCTAAATACCACACTAAAAACAAGATGAGTTTTCCATCATTCTCAATGTGTGGAAAGACAAATGGACGAAATTGTCCTAAAGGTATCAGTAAATGATAATAGCATGGAAAAAATGTCATTGGGCAGTTTAAAGCCAAATTTATGGGAAAAATATGTCTAATGATGTGAAAAAAAAATGATACATAGAATTCACCTCATACATTTCAATTTTACATGTGCATGGAAATTGGGCATTATTCCTATCAATTCCGTAATAAATTGGTTATTATTGATAGTCTGCATTAGTAAACTCTTAAGTCCAATTAAAAAGGAATATAACATAAAATCATTATCAGTGATGTTGAGTTCTACAATGAAGAGATAAAGGGTACACTTACTGTCAGCTCTAATGTATAAAATATTTTACTTGATTTTGGACCCAGCCAATATTTTATTTCTTTATAATTTTATAAGGGTATCACTATATTACCTCAACAGATAGATGTTGAGATAGCTATGGAAACTCATAACAGAACAATGGTTACATCAAAAGTTTATAATTCCTCTCTAGTTGATGTTTTTGGGAAATTGATTCCTGAAGATCTTGTGATCCTTCCTATATTGTAATTTGATGTGATATTAGAATAGATTTTCATTATATATATGGGGTGCATATCAATTTCCAAGTAAGGGAAGTCACATTTCATATTCCAGATTAATATATGATCATTTATCGATAAACAGATGAATAAAAACATCAAGTATTAATTTATTCAATATTATGTGTCTTGATTCTGATAAATAAAGATTATTTATCTAAAATGGTTGGGAAGAAACTCATGATTAAGAAAACACCCATTGTTTGGGAGTTTGATGATGAATTTTTGAAGTTATTTACTAGTCTTCTACCAATTTTGGATTTTTAGTTTTCAATATAACTCATATTGGGTGCTTTTCCTATTAAAATGTCACTTTATAGAATTCCCCCAATTGAGTTACAGGAATTGAAGAAGCAACTGAAAGAGAATCTTCATTAGGGAATCATTTGTCCTAGTGCATCACCTTGGGGAGAACATATTATTTTTTTAAGAAGAATGAGTAATCAATGATACTCATCATTGATTAATAGCTACATAAAAAGATCACTATCTATAACAAATATTCTCTTCCAAGCATTAATGACTTATTCGACCAACAACATGGATCTCAATATATTTCCATGAATTATATTCATTCATGATATCATCAATTAAGGGTCAATTAATAGGATATATGAAAGATGAAATTCTTTAAAAGGTATAGACAATATGAATTTATAAATTTGTCTTTTAGTCTTATTAATTCCCCCCAATATCTTCATGGATATAATTAGTAGAGTATTTAATGACTATATTAACTAGTTTTTGGTAGTCTATATAGACGATATTATTATCGATTCAACGAGAATGGATGAACATGAAGAGAACATGAGAATTTTAATAAAGACCTTGTGAAAGGAGAATATTTATATAAACATTACCATGTTTGAAATTTGGATACCACAAGAATTATTTATGGGCCCCATATCTCAAGAGAAGGTATATTTGTGGATCCCTAAAAAACAAATGTTGTTGAATGTTGGCTGAGACCAATAATGTTAACTAAGATCCTAATTTTTCTTGGATTGGATGGATAATATCAATTTTTTTAATGATTTTTCATGATTATCTATCCCACTTATAAATTTTAATTGGTAATGAGTTCAGTTCATATGGATAGAGGAATATGAACCGAATTTAGTATAGCTACAAAATGTTGTCTAGTGAAACTGTGCTAACTGTAACATGTAGTAAAGAAATGTTCATGATCTACTATGATGCATCCAATAAGGGGTTGGGATCTATTCTCATGAAAAAATTTATGGTGTTAAATTATGACAAACAGAAGGTGAAAATCCATGATAATATTATGAAAATCAAGATTTGGAGTTAGCTGTGCTAATCGTTGCCTTAATGATATAGAGGCATTATCTTAATGGTGAAAGGTGTGATATTTATACTGATCATAAAAGTTTAAAATATATTTGTACAAAAAAATATTAATATATTTCAAATAAGATTGTGGATGTTTATTAATGATTATTACTTCTCAATACATTACCACCCTGAGAAACTGAACAAGGTGGAAAATGCATTGAGACGATAATACTCCGCTATCATTTTTGTGATGATGATCACACAAGATCAATAATGTATCGATTATGAAATCAAGAATATTGACATTCTAAAGGAATGAAATACATCCAATCATTTTCAAATAAATTTTCCACCACATATACATGTGAATATTAAGGAGGTTTAGAAGAAATTTGTAGAGCTACAAAATATAGTGAGAAATGTTCCTGAATTCAACCTTTATTATGAATAAAGAATAAAGTCTAGGAATCCCGTTTATATTACTCCCTTATCATAACATAATAAGGAGCTATTGGATACGATTCATAGTTCTTCATTATCTATTCACCCTAGAATCACAAAGATTTAAATTGACCTTGAAGTTTATTTCTGGTTGGATGGAATGAAAAGAGTTGTTTTTTAATATGTCTCTCAGTAATTGGTTTTCCAGAAAGTTAAGTTCAAGCGAAGGATGTCTAAGTAGATGTTACAACCAACACCCATACCAAAATGTGTTGGACTCAACTATTTTGATAATCTAAATTATTATTAGTTATGTTTTGATAATCCAAAATGATGTTTATTTGTTAAAATTTTCATTACTTTAGTTACAGTTTATGTGCTTAATTTCAAAATATAAATATTTTTTAATATTTTAAAATGATATTTATTTTATTCAATAACATTCGGTTAATCAAATGTTCATTTAATTTTTAATGATTTAACAAAACTTAATCTGTGGATAGTTTTCATAAACAGAAAAATAGCTGACGATACAGAAATGTCACCGGTATGAAGATGAGCTACCTAAACAGAATGGTCACTGGTATGTAGACAGTTACCGTTACACTTGAGCTACTGATAGAGTAAGTCTACCAGTATTCACAAGTCGACTGATACAGAGTGAAAACTACTATTATGAAGTCTACCGTTATAATCTCAACTATATGGGTCACTAGTACATAAGTCTACCGCTACCATGAGCTACCGCTAAAGGAAGTAAAAAATACATATAATCACTGGTACATGGATCTACCACTAGAAGGAGATACCGCTACATACATATACCATTACAGAGACCAACAGACACCCCATACTGTGTCATTTCTTTAAAAAATTTTATTATAATCAACTGTCATATTTGTATAATTTATTGCATATCCAATTAAATAATTAATGTTTTTAGAATGTTAGGAACCTTACCTCGTATAAATCATTCATATTACTGGAGCTCAAGGAATATAAAAGAGAACCTCAAGATACTAGATAATAACTCTTTTCAATGTACATACGAAACATGTTTCTAGATATACGCAAGGACATACATACGAAGAAGAAGACAAAGGAAGAACACATGTTGAACCTGAAGAACCTGAACATTTCAAGAGCGAAGGGCATCAACTACTACACCTACACTCAAGCTAATCTTGCTGATAAAGCTAGACCAAGAGGATTTATAAATCCTCACTAAATCATTCCCTTACACTCTTGTATCCTACTATGGATAGTGGTATATGTCAAGTGTGACCTGGAAAACTTGTGTTCTATTGTTTAGTTTTCCCATGTAGAACTTTTGTAGAGGTATGAGGACCTGGAAAGACTGTGAACTATTGTAAAACCCTGATCTAGTGTGTGGGAGATAGTTTATATGAAACTGTTTGAGAGGAATAAGTCTCTGCATGAGACTGGACCTCTTTTTTAAAACGGTTGTTCATTTCTATATTTGTTAAAACTATTTTGAATATTCTTCTACTAAGTACATGAAATATAAATCTATTTTAAATTTACTCTGAATGTTAAACTAGCATGTTTTTATATTTATTGTAAACTAGTAGGTTAGTTTCAAAAGTTAATATAATCTTCAGATTAGATTATCTAAGAAGTAATCAATCTCTTGGGAACCTAACTGAACCTTTACTGTATTAAAAATTCACTACAGTTTAGCTTGTTATTTAAATTGAGGGATGTTAATAGAAATATATTATATCATAAATTTTTAATAGGAACTCTATTCACCCCCCTCTTGAGTATTCCTCTCTAACAACATTTCTTATCAGAGGATTGGATATAAGTTTTTCAAAACACTCTGTTTTTTAATTGTGATTGTAGTTGTATCTTAATGGTCTTAAATTTATTTTATTTCTAAATTTTAATATCTTTAAATACATTTTAAAAAATTTAATTATGGATAATAGATTACAAGGTGATGCTACAAACATGAAACCATTCTTTAATGGTGTTAATTATGCCCATGGGAAAATAAAAAAGAATATTCATTTAGAAAGTACATGATTTGACGTCTGGACTTCTATAGAGACTCAATAAAAGATTCCGGAAACTGTTAAAACTACTTGGGATGAACCTATGAAAGTCTCATATAATAATACTTTTTAAGCAATGAATGTCCTATATTGTGCTTTAGGAGATGAATAATTTAATCGATTATCGTCTTGTAAGACTGCTTATGAAACATGGGATACCATTGTTATTTCTCATGATGGAAAAAACAATATGAAAGAGATGAGATTAAAAATTTACACTATTAAATATGATAATTTTAAAATGAGGCCTGATGAACCTACTTCTGACATGTATCTCAGGTTCAATGAAATTGTTAACACTATGGGCTCGCTAGGAAAAGTTGTTCCAGCAAAAGATCAAATCATGAGAATACACAGATGTCTGCTAAAAAGATGGAGGGGCACATTAGTTTCAATAATAGAATCATGTGACATAAGTTCACAACCTAGTAAAGAGATGATTTTTGTGTTGATGATGTATGAAGAAGATTTGAGTGTAAATAAAGAAGAATATGATGAATAGAAAAAGAAATTAGAAGACTTCATGTCCTCTTCTTAAAAAATCAAGGACAAAGAGAAAATTCAAGCTGCAAATGATAGTTCATGTAGTGAAGTGAGTGCATCTGACAGTGATACTGAAATGGCACATATAGCCAGAACATTTTTGTATTTTAATAAGAAAAATCTTTTTTTCAGAAAATATAATTAGAAGGGAATGTATGACAATAAATTTCATTGGAAGATGGATTGGAAAAGGACTAATAAAAGTGATAACATAGTATTCTATGAATTCAAGGGGAATGGACTTGTGAAAGGTGACTGTCTGAAGTTAAAGTACAAGAGATATAGGAGTACAAGGAAAGAAAATATAAAAAATCTATGAATGAAAGATGGAGTGCTTTAGAAGACAGTTAATGTGATTCTTATTCCACTCAGGATGAAAAATCTCAAATAGCTAATATGTGTTTCATGACAAACACATAGGAGGTAACATTGTATACTCCTACATTAAAATATTATTATTCTAAAGATGATTCTGATTCTGATTCTAAAAACATGTCCAGGGAAGAATTATTTGAAAACTGAAACATTCTAGAGTATACCTGCAATGAGTTGAAAGAAAAGTATAAATCCTCAATGAAACAACATCCATTAACTAGCACTGTCAAATCTGCACTAGATGAAGAAATGGAAAAGAATTCTCAACTAATCAAAGAGAATACTGAATTGAAATTGTCTAATGAAAAACTCATGAATGATTTAGAAACAATTACTAATGGAAGAGACCCTCTTACCCACAATCTAGGAAAACAAGTATCACCAAAGTATACTACTGGATTAGGCTATCAATATGGACATAGATAGATTAAAAATAATAGATTCATTCCTAAATCTGGACAGTATACTACTAGTTTTAGTTATGGAAATTCTTATGTCTCAACTAGCTACTCACATAGATATAGATCAAATAATGTTTTTCATTCAAAATCATTTAAATATATTGATTATATGAAACCCATTAGAAAAATCTATGTACCAAAAGTTATACTTGCTAACCTGTACGGACCCACGAAAATCTGGGTACCAAAATCATTTTCAATCTTAAATTGTGTTGTATGAAACATGCTTAAAAATTCCCAGTAAGAAGAAATAGTACTTAGACAGTGGATGTTCAAGACATATGACAAGAAACTTTTCATGTTTTAAAAGATTAGTCAATGTTTATGGAGGATATGTCACCTTTTGGGAAAACTCAAAAGGGAAGACAATCAGATTAGGCCAGATTGGATACACAAATTCATATTTAATTTGTATAGTTTTATTTGTTGACGGACTAAAGTATAATCTGTTAAGAATTTCTCAGTTGTGTGATGATGGATTTAATTTTATGTTTGTAAATGATTTATGTAATGTTTTTTATTCTAAAAATTTAGTAGTAATTACTACATTATGAAATGAAAATGTTTATGCAGTAGATTTTAATTTATTAGTTAAGAAAAAATATTACCTGTATAAATTCTTTTCAAAACGAATGTTGACTTTGGCGCAAAATATTAGGAAACTTCAATATACACTCACATAGAAAACTGACTAGGAAGAAATTAGTTAGAGTCCAACCTAATCTTGAATTCTCAGCTGACAAAGTTTGTAATCCCTGTCAAAAGGGAAAGCAACATAAAGATTATTTTAAATCAAAGAAACAAGATTCAACATCTCAACCTCGTGAGTTGGTTCACAAGGCATTGTTTGGACCATCCAGAGTTCCTAGATTAAATGGGAAACACTATGTATATGTCCATGTATATGACTTTTCTAGATATACATGGGTATATTTTCTAGCTCACAAAATTGAATCTCGCTCTTACTTTATTAAATACTCCATGTCCGTAGAAAAACTTAGTGGACTTAAGATTAAAATATTTGGAAGTGATCTTTGTTCTGAGTTTGAAAATCATGAATTTGAATCATACTTCTCACACAATGGCTATAATCACAACTTCTCTTCCCCTAGGACACCTCCTCATAATGGTGTAGTAGAGATAAGAAATATAACTCTTTAGGAAATTTCATGAACTATGCTTAATGGATTTGATTTACATGTTTATCTTTGGTCTGAAGTTGTAATACAGCTTGTTAAATTATAAATAAGGTTTTGATTAGACCAGTACATAAGAAGATCCCTTATGTATTATGGAATAATTGAAAACCTAAAGTTAGTTATTTTAATTTTTTTGGTTGTAATGTTTTTATTCTGAATACTAAAGACAATATGGATAAATTATCATCTAAAAGTGATGATGGAATTTTTATTGGTTATTCTTTAACTCACAACGTCCATAGAGGTTTAAATAAAAGAACCAAATGTGTGGAAGAATCTATTCACATCATATTTTCTGAAACTGATCCACATAAACCTAAACCATCTCATGAAGATCTGAAAGTAGATTATTCTGTTTTGAACCTTAATGATATGATTAGTGAACCTGTTGTAAATACAACTATTTCTAGAAATATATGAGTATCTACTACTAGTGAACCCAAACCTAGAGAAGAACCTCAAATTTGTTTTCCTACCTTTAGTAGATCAACTAGGATTCTATAGAATAATTTTTTAGATGGTGTTGTAGGTAATCTTTATAGAGGGACAAATACAATAGCTTCTCTAAGATATCAGGTTCAACATCAAGCTTTTCTTTTATAGTCAGAACCTAAAAATCTCAATGATGCTATCAATGATGAATTTTGGGCAATGGCTATGTAGGAATAATTAAAACAATTTGAATGAAATAGTGTTTGGTAGTTAGTAGAAGTACCTAAAGACACCTTTACCATTGGCAGAAAATGGGTGTTTTGATATAAGGTTGATGAATCTAGAAACAACATTAGAAACAATAATAGGTTAGTTTCACAAGGTTGCAATCAAGAAAAAAGGAATTGATTATGATGAAAAATTTGCACCAGTAGCTAGATTAGAAGCCATTAGGATCTTACTTGATTATTCATCTCATAAGAAGTTCAAGATATATAAAATGGATGTTAAAAGTTCTTTTCTAAATGGTTATATATTTGAAGATGTTTTTGTTGAACAACCACCTGGATTTACAAATCCCCATTTTCAAAATCATGTTTTTAAACTTTATAATGATTTATATTGTTTAAAACAAGATCCAAGAGCTTGGGATGATAGACTTATTGATTTTATTATTTAAAAAGGTTTTTCTAAAGGAATTACAAATGCCACTTTTTTTTATCAAATATATTTCCTAATATTTTTTGATAGTACAAATATATTTTGATGATATTATTTTTGGATCATATAAAAATTATTTATGTACTGATTTTTAAATGATTATGCAAAATGAATTTGAAATGAGATTAAGGGGAGAACTCAAATATTTTCATAGATTTCAAATTTTTCAAAATAGGGATGGTATTATTATAAGTCAATGTTTATACCCAACAAATTTTTTAAAATGTTTTGGGATGGATAATAATAAGGGAAGTAATACACCCGTGAGTACCACATGTAGGTTATATATTGATGAATCTAGGAAACCAGTAGATCAAACCAATTATAGAGGTATGATGGGAAGCATACTTTACCTTACTACTAGTAGACCTGATATTATGTTTACAATATGTATGTGTGAACGATTTCATGATAATCCAAAAGAATCAAACATAATTGCTGTAAAACGGATTTTAAAAAATCATAAACGTACTACTAATTGAGGTTTATTTCACCCAAAAGGATAATATTTATATTTAACAAGTTATCCAGATGCTGACTTTGCTGGTTGTAAGATAGATAGTAAAATAACATCTAGAACATGTCATTTATTGGGAAAATCCATAGTATCTTGATGTAATACGAAACATAATTTTGTTTCATTTTTTACTACTAAAGAAGAATATATAGCTGCTGGTAGTTACTGTGCACTTCTTCTGTGGATCAAACACACATTTTTGGTCAATGGATATAATTTTACACATGTTTCTATTAATTGAGATAACACTGGTGCAATCAATATCTCTAAGACCCCTACATCTCACTCTAGAACTAAGAACATTGATATAAGGAACCACATTCTAAGAGATCACTATCAAAAGGGTGATATAACTCTTGAATTAATAGGCACTCAATGTCAACTAGATGATATATTTACAAATCTTTTTATGTTCAGAGAGATTATGTTACATTAGACATGAATTAGGAATGATCAACTACCCTTAAACCTCACTGTTAGAAAAACCTCACCATTAGACACACCTCACCGTTAGACAAACCTAACCATTAGAAAAACCTCACCATTAGACAAACCTTACCATTAGACAAAACTCACCATTAGAAAAACATCACTATTAGACAAACCTCACTGTTAGACAAACCTCACTGTTAGACACACCTCACAGTTAGACACACCTCACCATTAGACAAACCTCACCATCAGATAAACTAAACCATTAGACACACTTCACCGTTATAGAAACCTCAATATTAGGGTACCTCACCGGTAGTGCTTACTGTTATAATCCTCACCGGTATAATGGTTAACGTTATATCGTGATGTTTTAAATTTTTGAGTTTTAATCCGAGACACGTTATCATTTTAATGTATATATTTTTTATTATGTTTCGATTCCTAAATGATATAATTCGAGTCTAAATCACATTCAATCCACCAAAAAATCCACCCTTCCAAGTCCTCATATACCCAAGCCTCTAAAATCTTGTGAACCCTATTTTTCTCGATTTGGAAATGACCCAAGTTAAGCAACCGATAATTGATGAATGAAATGATCTGAGTGGGAAGCGACAAAAAACTGGTTCTGGAGCCACTAGAAGTATTATTGGTACTAGTAAAGAGAAGATAAATGTAGAGAATCTGAATTTATCGAAGAGGGAAATAGTGATTGAGAAGGAGATTTGTGCTATGTGGTTGATAGAAATCAAGTCTCTTTTTTTAAGTATTTTAGAATAGAAAGGATGGATATATTGTTTTTCAATCAACAATGAGCCTTATTATCCAAAACTGGTAAAAGAATTTTATGATTTTGTTAGATTTGAAATGAATAAAGATTGGAATGGGATGATTTCTGTGGTAAATGATAAAGAGATATCTCTTTCATATACTGGATGGGATGATATTCCGGAAGTACCTCCTAAATGAGAGTATAGTTTGTCAACTAAATCCTTACCTTCATCTGGTGACCATTTTGAGAATGAGGTTTCTTTTCTTGAGTGAACTGGGAATTGATAACCTAAAAAAGTGATTTCTGCAAAAATGGAAGGAGAAAACAGATTGTTATTTAACTTCATTCAACATGTGATTAGTCCCCTAAGAGGTGATTTTTTCAACCCTGAAGTTTCAGGATATATATTTTATGTACTTGTTTAGTCATGTGGTGAAGGTCAATCTATGATGATTGTTGATGAGACAGATAAAAGATATGACCAAACTTAAATCAAATACAAATATTTTGTTCATTGCTAAGATGATTTCCATTATGTTAAAAGTCAAATGTATTTCTGAATCTGGGGATGAATCTTTTGATTTTAAAGTCAATTTATGCATTACAAAGTCTATCTGCATGTATATGAATGTAAGCTGGAACCTTTGGAAGAAGCATTGGGTGAATGATGATGGTAAATTGTGTGATAAATTTAATCCTATGGGCCATCCTTATAAGACTAAGGATGAGAGGGATCCAAGTTTAGGACCTGATGAAGATGAACCATCTAATAGTGATGTTGAGGATGTTGTTGATGATGAGGATGAAGAGACTTCAGTGAAAGAAAGAGGAGACCTTGAACTGCCTCCTAGACCTGTACATTAGAGTATTTCTTATGGAGAGGCTAGTCTTCCATCTACTTTACCCAGAAGAGAATCTGATTGTGATAGCTCAGATGAGATTACTTTGTGTTTGATTTTAGTAATTGGGTGTTCTGCAGTTCCTGTAGAGGCTGTTTTGGTTGAGGCGACATAACCTGCACCTATCCCCGATGAGACTCTTGTTGTTGAAAGGGAGATGGTTGTGGATGATTCTTCTAAGGAAAACCTACGTGATGAGTATGCTATTGATGTACATGTATAGAACAATGCACCGATTGAGGGGGGATAATCCCACCAGATGTGGTATTGTATCATTATCTCATGAGATTTATTACATGGCAGAAGAACTAGGTATAGTAGTTTTTGGGTTGGACTATCCTGATTCTGAAGATATGACACCCATCAGAAGACCACATGTCAGTTATAACATCCTTTCAATGAATTTACCTAAGGATTTAGTATGAAAAGCCAACCTAGACCAGTTGAAGTCTGATCTCAAGACCTGTTTTGTGGAAGAAATTAGAATAACAGAAACCTCTTTAATATTCTCCATTCAATATGTTCTTACTGAATTTGTATCTAGTATTTGGGATGAAGTCTAGATCTTCCAAATTCATGTTTCATGTTTGGTAGAGGATTTTGAATCTCTAAATAAATCAGATGTCTCTATGGAGTCTTATATGGGTTCAAAATCTCATGCAAACTAGGATTTCACATTTTTGAAAATTATAGTTGGCCATATGGTATCATTTTTTGAGGAGTATAAGAATTCCATGAAGCAGCATGTCATCACCAAGGACCTTGTTGTGAAAAATTTCTATAGTGGACCTACTAAATCTTTTATGGAAACAATATCTCTTATAGTTACACATCTGATTGCTCCCAGGCCTTCTTTATATGTTGATCATATTAGAGATGTGATGATAGATGAGCTTGGAATGTCTTCCACCAGTGGCTCTATAGACTCTACTTCCTTGACCCAAGTGGTTAGTACCACAAAGGATATAAGACAAATTGTATTGGATTTTATGAGGGAAGCAACTAGTTCTTAGAAATTAGTAGATGAAAAGGTGGATTAATATTTCCAAAGGGTCCATAGTAAAAATCTGTGGAACAATCAATTAAATATTTTATTAGAAAATTTTAAATTACCTCCTGTGACTCAAGCCTTTAGAGAGAAAGTAAGTAAACTCAAGGAGGTGACTCCAGCTTTGGGAATATTTCAGGAAAAAAAATATTACTTCATTTCTGCTATGGAGAGAGGAGGATGAATTATCATAGATTTTTGAAATCTCTTGTTGCCCTTTTTTCATGTTGATGCTCAACCAGTGATTGTACATCCAACATTACCTACATCTGGCTCTACAGCTTCTACATTTCAGATGACCCTAGCATAAGCTATCAGAAGCCTGACACCAATGAGTATTCAGAGGATTACCCACTACAGACCAGGAACAATTTCAGTTTCTCAACCTCTAAGGGTCAATTCTAGAGTTCCCAAGCCTTCTTTAGACACTACCCATCCTGAGTCTACCTCAAATATCGATGAAAATTCTAAATAGGACATTCAAGAAGTGGATTTAGTGGGTCTGGATGAATTTTATAGGGATCATTTGTACCTTGTATACAATTTTTTTAATACTTATATTAATTTGAATCCTTAATATATACCTGTATTCCAATCTATTTGTCTCAGTTTTTACCTATTATTCATACTTAATTTATTTCTCCATTAAATTTAAACTTTTGTTTTTTACATCTAGTCCATACATGTATTGTCTAATTTCACTTTGATAATCAACTCTATATCTTATCTTTTAACATTGATTCCCCATCTTTTTTATTCTCTGATACATTCCTTACATCATTATCTAATACCTCCCATATTTTTTCTAATCCCAATGGGGGAGAAATATTTCCCAAGTGAGAGAAATTTTAAAGTCGGAGGATTATTTATTTTGGGAGAATGGTAATGGGGGAGGATTATTTATTAAAAGATGGACATATGTCAGACATGGATATTAATATTTTATTTCTTTTTTCTCTAAATTAATTATCTCTAATACATTTGAAAATGAGAATTTCTATTAATCTATGAAACATATTTTACCTATGTTGGAACACTCTATGAAATAAGAGATATTGTATTTTAGTATGATACATTTTGATTACCTTCCATAATTTGTGATTATCAAAAATGGGGATATTTTTGGACTCACATGTTTTGATAATCTCAATAATGATTAATTATGTTTTGATAATCCCAAATTATGTTTATTGATTAAACTTTTCATTAATTTAGTTATGGTTTAAATGTGTGATTTCAAAAATATAAATATTGTTGAATATATTCAAATGATATACCTTTGATTCTAGAACATTAGGTTCATCAAATGTTCATTTATTTTGCAATGTTTTATCCTAACTTAATATATGGATAGTTTTCTTAAATAGTCAAAAAGCTACTAATATAGAAAGATCACTGGTATGCATATGAGATACCGATACAAAAATGTCACCGGAATGAAGACAGTTACCGTTAGACCTGAGCTATCGATAGCGTATGTTAACTAGTATGCATAAGTCGACATATATAGTTTCAGAGCTACTATTATGAATTCTACCATTATAAGCTCACAGATATGGGTCACTGGTACATAAGTCTACCACTACCAAGAGCTACTGCTAAAGTAAGTAACCACTACATATAGTCACTGGTACTTGGAGCTTTTGCTAGAAGGAGCCACTTCTACATACAGCTACCGTTAAAGAGACCACAAGACACCCGACACTATGTCATTTCTTTAACATTGTTTATTATAAGAAATGGTCATATTTGGCTAATTTAATGCATATGATATTAATTAATTATAGTTGTTGGCACGCCAGGAACTGTAACAAGTACAAATCATTCCTATTGCTGGACATCAAGGAATATAAAAGTAAACCTTGAGCTACTGAAGAACAAGTCTTTTCTACGCACATACGAAACAAGTTTCTGAATATACACGAGGACTTACATACATAGAATAAGTAGAAGGTAGAACACATATATAACCTATAGAACATGAACATTCAATGAGTAAAGAGCTTAAATGACTCCACCTACAGTCAAGATAATCAAGCTGATCAAGCTGGACCTGGAGGATTTCTAAATCCTCACTCAATCATTCCCTTACACTCTTGTACCCACTGTGTATAGTGGTTGATGTCAAGTGTGACCTGGACAGCCTTTGTGCTATTTTTTAGTTTTCCAATGTAGAACTATGGTTGAGGTTTGAGGACCTGGATAGTTTGTGCACTATTGTAAAACCCTGATCTGGGGTGTGGATCATAGTTTATATAAAACTTTTTGAGAGGACCAAGTCTCTTCTTGAGACAAAACCTCTTGTTTAAAATTGATGTGATTTTTTATTTTAGTTAAATATATTTTGAATATTCTACTACAATATAATTTAAATATAAATTTATTTTAAAGTTATTCTGATAATTAAACTAGAAACTGTTTGTATTTATTGTAAACCAGTATGTTAGTTTCAAAAGCTAATCTTATCTTCAGAGTAGATTAACTGAGAACTAATCAATCTCTTGAGAACCTAACTGAACATTTACTGTATTAAAAATTCATTATAGTTTAGATTGTAATTTAAATTGTGGGATTTTAATCGAATTATTTTATATCGAAAAATTTTAATAGGAACTCAATTAACCCCCCTCTTGAGTATTCCTCTCCGACAACAAAATGAAAGTGGGAAAAATGATAATGTAATTTTTTCTTGGGCTTACCAAAAAATCCTAATGAAATAATTATATCTAGGATATAATTGATCACCTTACGATGTTAGCACATTTCATTGAAATTTGAGCAGATTTATCTCTTAATCTTCTTTCCAGGATATTTGTAAAGGAAGTGGTATTATTTCATGGTGTACCTCTTTCCATTATATCTTTTTGAGATTCGAGGATTACATCAATGATTTGGGAAAGTCTTCATTATGCTCTTGATATAGAGTTATGTTTTAGCACGACGTATCATCCCTAGACTGATGGTCAGTATGAGAAGAAAATTCAAACTATTTAAGGAATTTTGAGAGCATTCTCTATTAATTCCAAAGGACGTTGGGATCAACACCTACCTTTGTGGGGATTTTTTCGCAATAATATCATTCAATCTAGTATTAAGATGGGTCTATATGTATCCTTATATGGAAATATGATCATAACTCCAAATTTTTGGTATGATGTTGGGGAATGAAATCTATTAGGACCTAATCATATTATGGAAATTGTAGAAATGGATAGATCTATTCCACAACTTATAACAGGATTTCAGAGTGGAAAAAGAATTTATGATGAAAACTAAACAAAATACCAACAGTTTGATGTGGGTGATATGGTGTTTCTAGAAATACATTCTAGAAGAGTTTAATAATATTTCGAAGGAGGGGAAATCAGATACTTAGGTATATTGGTCCTTTTGAAATTCGAACTCGTGTTAGGAAATGTAGATTTAAATATTGGATTCCACTAAATCTATCTCTTTTTAATGATTTGTTCCAGATATCTCTCTTGATAAATTACGTAATTGATCCTTCACATATAATAAAATCATAATTCATACCGCTAGAGAAAGATCTTTCTTATAAATAAAAACTGATAAGGATTCTGGATCACAGAGAAAAATATCTACGAAATAAGACCACATTCTTGGATAATGTTTTATAGTGGAACCACAAATTTAGGAAAGGTACATCGAATAAAGATGATATGACGAGGTAAAGGCATCCTCATCTATTTGTTTTCAAATGAAAAATTTCGAAGGTGAAATTCAGTTTTTTGATTCGTTAAATGTAACACGAGAATGTTTTTATGAAATATTTTCTTTAATTTTTTTAATTTCTTACCAACATTAATTTCACACAATAACGAGTTTAAACAAACCACAAGAAACCCATAGTATAAAATAACTATTATAGAATCAGTGTTAGGTTAGTGTGAATAAGTATAAATAACTTTTGAAAATGCATTGTCAATTTCTTCGCTATCAAATATTTATGAAAAAATAAATCAATTATATATTATTATTTTTATGTGAATTAATATTGGTAATTAAATTAATGATAGAGATATATATATTATATTGTTAATTTTTTTTTTGATTTTCATCAAATGGATATTTTATTCATCGTGTATGAATAAACACTATTTGAGATATAAAAACATATATTTTTTAAAAGGGTAATTTGACACCTTTGAATGGATAACCCATTTTAAGTTAAGATTTTAACATTTTAATAATATTTATATGAAAAAATAAATATTTTATTTTTATGTGTGATATAAAATGTGACATTGGATGAATTTCTGAAATATTTCTGATAACATTCATGTTTTGATGAATAGTAAAAATACACTAAATTTTATGTGAAAAAATTACTTTTTTCTTCGAGACAATTTATTATTGGTAAATTATATTTTTGAATTTTTTTAAAGTATAAATATAAAATATAATTATAAGTAATTATAATTTATGTACATAAAATTAATTTTGCAATGAATGAAGATGTTAAAACATTTTTATCATTTCCAATGTTTTATCTTTTAAAACTCCTTCAATCTTTTAGACAACGAGATTGATTATAATTCAATTACAGAAAATTATGTATTTGAAATTTTGAAAAATCGGTTCCATATTTATAATAATTGGGTCCAAAATATTTTAATGGGTTACTTTAATTTTTTTGGACATTATGAATAGTGACTTAAATAGTTCTTTTATCGCGGTTTAGGGAATATCGGCTAATTTAAAGTAAAAATAATATTATAAAACTATCACAACACATAAAAAAATCCTATTGTATGATTAAATTAGACCCTTGTCATATATGGTTCTAAATAGAAGCTTTTAATAATCACTTTCCCATTAACATGACATTAATATTATTAAAATCAACGAATATGAAATAAATGTCACACTCCCTATTTATATAAGTATATTAATTATATTATAGGAATAAGAAAGAGATAACATTGACAATAGGTATTCTATAGAAATATAAAATTACAACCTAAATGATATAAATTTATTTGTAATTTTTAATAATTAAATAATTACCATTATGGATGATACAATAGTGATGTCGAAATTACTTTCGTAATAGAAATGTCAAATAAATCATTTTAAAAATATTAAATGAAATATAATTATAATTAATTAAGGTTCTCCATGGATATTATAGGTTATTATGATATTTTTTGGAGTATATTTAATGGTTTGGTTCGATGTTATATTCTATGTGAATTTTATATAAAATCAATGAAATGAATAGTGTCAAAATTAACACTGTTGACATTTTATAAAAATTACATTTTATTAAATAATTCAGTAATCAATAAAAATATTTAAAAATTAAAAAGTGATAATTAAAAATTCCATAATATCATAAAATATCCATTTATTATAAATTTAAACCATATTAGTAAATAATTATACCCATTCAATATTTAAAATTTTATTAAATCAATTACAATTAAGTATTTTAAATAATGATAAATCAAAATTTTAAGGTTTAAAATAAACAAAAAACATTCCTAAAGTTTATTTTTTAGTTTACTTCGACCCATAATAATTGTATCATAAAAATAGTATAATACTGTGCCATTTTATAATAAAAATAAATTTATATTAATTTAATTTTATTGGTATTTCCAGTGGTTCCCGTACCCTCTCTTATAAAAAGAAACATCTCATTCTCTTTTAATGACATAACTAAATCACTTATTCATATCCAAAACCAACTAATTTTCTCTCTCAACATGCCTCTATTAATCCTAGGGGAAATTTTTTTGGAATAAAGTTATCTTAAAGAGACCTTTTGTGAAAATCAAAAGCAGATACTCAAAAAAGAGGTAATTGGTTTATCCTGTCTTTCAGAATTATTATCTTCTTCAACATCATTTTCTTAGGATGTTTCCATACTAAAGTCATAAATAATTTATATTCTACATGGTTATATGTTATTAAAATTATAGTAAAATTTTATTACTCTTTTTATCCATCCTACAAATGACAATATCACCATGCATGCGAATACATGACTTACAAACTCCACACCATGGTGTATTCAATAATAATTTTATTCGATGGGTATAATGATGTGTATAATCAATGTAAATAATGAATATAAAATTATATTTATTCTGTATGATTAATATACCTTTCAATTAAATACCATTTAACCATTATATGAATGACATCGTCGCTCGTGCATACGTACGACCTACCAACACCACGATGCTATAGGATTCATTCTACATGATATTCATTAGCCTATTATTATATAAATGAATAAAAGGAATAAATATTATAGAAATTATAGAAATATCATGGTTTATATGATATAACTATAACCTAATATTTGTAACATGAACTTATCTGAAAACACTTGCATGAGGACCTATTGTAGTTAAGATCCATATTACAAGGGACATTGAAATGTTAATAACAAATAATTGATAAAATAATCATAAATGATATAATATAAAATATTATGATTCTAAAATATTTCAATAACATTATTTAAATAATTTGAAATTAGTTTCGGATAAATATGAAAGATATTGAACCTAAGGTATGTGATAATTTTGAAATCTCATTATTAACTAAGATTGTTTATACGTAATTATTTTATGGTTTATATTTATCATCCACATACATGTATCCTAACAATGTAATACTATTTCTATTTTTCTAAAACGTTTTTTGTAAATTTTACCTGTTGCTGAATTTTTTCTAAATGGTATTAAAGGAATATTGTGTTGTTATTTGATATAATGTAATTTTTGACTTTTCCCAAAAAAGTACTAGGAGAATGTTTTTAAATATATATGGCATGAATAGATTCTTATGCTTTCATAAAGCCTTATTTACATGCATATTACATTAAAATAATTCAAATGTATTTTCAATTAAATCCATTTCTTTTAAAATTTCAGGGAATTTTGATAAAATAAATTGTTCTTTGAGAAGAAAGGATATTTTCTTCCAGAATTAATTACAAGTTTTATATCAAATTAATTTTATATCCAAGATGATATAGTTTTATTTTTATATCCCAATTATTAATTGGATTTTATTGTGTTTATGATGGAATTATTTTTATAAAATCCAATAATTTTATATGTATTATAATGTAATGATGTTTAAGAAACCCATTTTTTCCCAGGGTTATGCTATAATGAATGATTTATGTTTTTGTAGAACATGTTAGAATGATTAAAATATGAGATTGGTGGAAACTATATCTCCCTATAATGAATTGGCTAAATATTTATATCACATAATATAGACATGATAGGAATGGAAAGTAAAAATGGTTCAGTTATATGGGGCTAGAAATATAGTACACCCAGTTATGTAATGGGCTTTGTTCACTATGATGGTTTTTTCAATGAGCCTTGACTAATAAAAAATTATTTTCTACAATTATGTGTTTTACAGAAAACATCCTGTCTTATTTTTTTACTTATGAGATTATTTCCAATAATTCATATGAACTTTTGTCACATTATATTATATCATTATCATTCATATACCAGATAATACTTCCAAATGTTATGTTCTTAGGTATTAAAATTAAGAAATGATTGATAATTACCTAGTTTACCCTAACTAGGAATTTGAGATCTCTCATTCATATGATTCTTTTCCCCAGGTCAGGAAGATGGTTATTATGTAAGATATGTAAAGAATGGAATCTTGTTATAATTAAATAAGTTGAGGATAATGTAGATGATTTATAAACCAATTGTCATTGTTTCACAGTTTCTAAAGAAACTATACATACACGTCCCTGTCATAGATTTTTTACATGTTCTAATGAATATAATTATATTTTAAAATAATGTAAATATATTTAAATTATTCTTTGTTATATATTCATTGACTTATTTTATAACCATTATCTATTTTATGACATGTTTTATAATTGGATTTTTTCATCCATAATTTATAAAAAAATAATATCCAATCCCTAAACATTTTTATCCCATTAGCCACGAATACTCAAATTACTCAAACTATGTAAATTTTACAAATATAAATTTAGTAGTCCAAAAATCCACTACGATATCAATGTGTAGGTTTTGTCTAGGAAACCAATTTTTAACAGCCACAAAGCATTCCTATATTGTAATAGGTATTCCACTTAAATAATTTTTTACTAAAAGCCTTTCAAATTACCTAAAAATAAAAAAAGCCATAAACCCCATGAACATTCACACTAGACTACTAGTAGGTAATAAAAAATGTGTTTGAGAAAATATAACATGATAAATAAATTATCACCACTTTTTATAAATTAAATTGTAACACCACTATTATTTTTAAGATTATTAAGACTTTAGATGTTCAATTTGTATCATCCAACACCAAATAGAATTTACTATATAACACCAAAAACCATATAATTGATGAACACTATTTATTGATTGTTTTTATTTCATTAAAATCAATTTTTTAAGGAACTACATTGTTCTCATTATTTAATAGTATCGTATAAATAACAGGTACCGACCATTAACTCAAATAAAGATTAATTTTAAAAACATTTCTAAATTGCTATTTATTTTCACAATCTCTCCACTTCATTTATGTGATATTTTTCCACTAATTGCTTTTCATAATTCATGTTATTTTATGAAATATTTTTTAT
Organism: Viscum album; assembly: GCA_963277665.1. Classification (NCBI taxonomy): domain Eukaryota; kingdom Viridiplantae; phylum Streptophyta; class Magnoliopsida; order Santalales; family Viscaceae; genus Viscum; species Viscum album. The sequence continues at coordinate 421,742,357 of OY728166.1, read as the reverse complement.
GATTACACTTTAGACATTGTTTTGGATTTGAAACATTTTCTATTCGCTATTATAGAACCATTATCATTCAATTTTTAGATTAAGTAGTAAAAATGGCTATATGTATTTCTATAAATAGTATTGAAATATAATTGGGACTTTTTACAATTATTTATTAATGATTCCAATTAAACATTATGTACATATGATTTAACTTATTACATGAATCCTTCATCTTAAACCGATATACCACCATCAAATTTGATTTTTCCTTTTAAAAAAAACCACCCCATAGACCGTATATACGAGTAATTTATACACCTCATCAAAATATATGGAAAAATAAAAAATTATTAATGTATAGGGGTACCATAAGTTTCTTCAATTTTTTGATTTTTGATTGTATATATAAATTATCACATCATTTTAAAACATTCAATTACCTATTATTATATTTTCAGAGGATAATTCCTACAGCTTATCAACCTCACCATATTTATCTTGATCAATTATTATATCTACCCTACTCGTCTACTGTTTGAGAGATTTTCTATTTATACCACCACATATACACATTTATTCTATTAAATGTGATTTTTCCCTCCTAGGCTTGATATTTTTCACAAATTTGGAAGAGATTCCATATGTGTGAGCCTCCTCCATTTTTAAATCTCTTGTGGAAAATTCTTCTATATTTTTTCCATCAGACTGAGCTTCAACCATTATTCAACTATTTAGAGTGGGTTTTTTTAAGACCATAAAAAAAATCCTATTTCTTAATCATCATGAGATCCATCTTGGAAAACTATTTCACACAAGAAATATTATTGTTATTATTTCCACTATTATCACTTATATGGTATATTCTATCCTTTGTTTCTATATATGAATTAATTTATTAGAGGATGGTTACTGTGAATAAAAATAATAATATTTCTTGATAAAAAATTACATGGGACCAAAATTATCATCCAAAAAAGTGGACTAATTTTTGAAAAGAATAATATTTCTTTATATATAGGAACATTACTTTTGGGTCACATGAATGGAGGAACACCATAATAATTCTATTTCTCCATTAATGAATTTATAAAGGTGAAATATAATTCAATTATTCAATTTATATAAGATATATGAAAATATAATATTAATCATACCTTAAATGATATTCCTTTAAATGGAATTTTTTGGAAACAATTTATTATCCAACCACGAGGTCTGGGTTTTAACACTGTTGCTTATTCTATGACCAAAAGCATCAAAAATAGTAGAAATTTGGTCTTACCTTATTCTTGGACCCATCATTCCCAAATTATCTATAAAAAACCTATTTATTTTCATATTATATATTCTTTTATAATGTATATCTATAGTTATCATTTTTATGATTGTTAACATTACTATATATGGATTCTCCCAATATTCATTTTTGGATTTTATTATCCCATCCAGTTCCCTTATTTGTTCATGAATCCCTATCACATTTTAATATTAATCCTTCATTATTGAAGGAGATACTAATCATGATTTTTTCTATTCATCCTAAAATGTTTTGAGTTGGATCATTATTTCATTAAATGCATTCTCTATTTCAATATTTTTTTTGGATTTTAAGGCATTTCATTATGAAAATCACTTTATCATTTATTTTTTACCCCATATTCTTAGTATCATTCATAAATTCCTCTCCCTAATTTTTTTATTTTAATGTAAAATATTCTAAATATTTATACAAAAATTAATTTATAAACCCCAATTGTTCCTTCTTTTATTAAATAGGTGAGACACCATCTTTTTTATTTTCATTAAAATTTATTTTAATGAAACTATGATGGTGTTTTCACTTCTTCTAGAAATTCATATATCATTTTAAACAATAAGAGGGGTCATAAATTTATAATCATCCCAATTTCTCTATAATATGGTTAGAATTATACATTATAATTTGTTATAAATTAATTAACACAATTGGAGAGATCATACTCTTTTTTTACATATTCGTCTTCTTAATGGTTTTGAATGATGGAAATCTTCACCAAATTTAATCACTATGGTTTTTAATCCATGTTTTATAGATCTCCTTGTATTATGAACACATATTTGAAATATTATAGTGATACATATTCTAGTAAATACCCACAATTAGATCTATAACTAATGTCTTCTTCGTAGAATCATTTGTCTTTTAGATTCACTAATGTTTAGAAATTAAGATTCAATGTCAGAGTAGTAAAAAAATCTTTCCCAACACAACTTCTAAAAGTATTTCTACATTTTTTCCAAAAAATGTCATGAACTTCATTTTTTTTTCATTTTTAATTATTTATTTATGAAGATTTTTGATGAAATTATCCCTTTATTTATTCAATAACATCAATACTACTCCTTCAGTTGTACATATATTCCGAACCATATTCTCTGATATTGATTGATTGATCCCCAACTAAACTTTAGGGGGGGGGGGATCTGGGTATGACCATTTTAAAATATTCTTCCTCAGAATATTTTATTTACTTAAATGTGTCTTCATCTATCATGGTTATGAACAATATTTAGTTAATTTAATAATTAACCCACTACTTGAGTATCCCATTTATGAATTACAATTAATGTTTTCTATTATCCACTTCATCAAATTATTCCATCATGTGGGTAATTAATTATATCACATAAGAAACATAGATATTCCCTTGGTACACTAATTTGATATAATCCCTTTATCATTCATTTGATAACGTTGTGATTAAAAAAACATTAATCATAAATAATTTTGTATGGTGTTTAGGATTGGTAACTCATTCATAGGCTCACTCCCCTTATAATGTATTTTTGGTTGGACCACTGCCATATATGGACCTTTTTGCTCACTTTCTCAAAAATTTCATTATTCTTTATGATAGGAATTACAAAATTAATACACAAATATGGTTATACCTAATGAGAATAAATTTATTGAATTATATTATTTTAGGTTTTTTGTAGACGAATTGTTGATCACCATGGATTCTACTTCAGAGAGAAAATATTAAACTTCCCATAATAAATATTAATCTTCATCATTGAAAAACTCATCCTCAAGTATTATTTATATTGAATGATTCTAAAATGTAATCTTAAATAAATTTTTCAAAGTATTAATATTTTATGCCTCTTATATAGTTAGAATAAATCATTAAATTGGTTTTTGGTTCTATCAACATCGATGTACATGTGTTCACAACGTTTCAGTTGTGTTCCTCTAATTATCCAACCTGTAGGCATTCAAATATGTACCATAGGGGTATCTTTTTTTAAATATATATACTAAATTCACTTGAGAGGTTCCTCCTCACCATCATCAAAGGTATTTTGATATGATTATCATGTATCTCTCTTGTTTGATTCACATATAGGCAGTAAAGGCACTGGTGCAGTTATTCATATTCTTTTTTAAGTATTCTAATATGTCTTATAGGTTTCTATCTTTTCCATTTCATAAATATATATAAAAGGATCTTGATAAGATCTTCAATTATGTATTATAGACATTCTAATATGTGTAATAAGGATCTATCTCTCTTATTTGACCAATATACGGTAACAGATCTTGAGAGGTTCATTTTATCCTTCTTCCTAGCATTATTATTTTATAGAAGAGTATCTTTTAAAAAAACATTTTCATATATTAGATACGGAAATAAAATTTTACTCTCCATTGTATTTTTTTGAATATAAAATTTTGTAGATATGTCTAATTTATCATTAACACTAAAAATAATTACAATATCTAATTCTAAATTCCTACATCATTGGTTAATAATCCTTTTAAAACAATACTATTCGTTGATTTTATGAATTATTTTAAAATAATAAATATTCACACTCTATTAAAATTCATGACTCCACTCATATTTTGAACACATGATATAATTTACCCCTTTAGAGTACATATTAATTATTTTGTGGCGTGATATTAGATTTTCCAATAACCCACTAAAATATACCCGAAACTAGCACATTCAATTTCACCCAGAATCATTGCTTCATTTTGGATATTCAAAATGTTTGATTCATTATATACCTGAAAAATAATCACTTGACGTCTAGAACAATCATCTATAAATTTAAAAATCAATGTCACTAGTATTTCATTATGAATACCCCAAACAATTATACTACTAGATTTCAAGAAAACCTGATGACCTAGATAAAACAATAAACTACTTAGAATAACTCTTTTATAGTCCTCAGTTGAAATATATAAATCATCAAAATTAGACTTATATATATTGGTCACATGTACGAATAGGCCTAGTGACACTTATATTATATGAATTCCATATACTCATAGGATTGAATTATTCATACATTGCTGAATGGCAAATAAAAAACTGCCAAAATACATTTACAGTTCTTAGTAATTCATACAAAAAAGTTCAATTACCCATTTTTATGTCTATGAAAGACTTATAAATAGTCTTTATGACTTATACAATGGTTTATTGTCACATTTTCATATGCATCCCATTCTTCTGTAATAGTATATATAAGTACATTAATATTTTACAAAAATTATTCTAAAAACCTTATTTCTTATTATTTATTCTAGAAAAAATTCAAATTACCACTTCCCTTGATGAAACATTGAATAAATTCTTTTAAAACATTCATATTTCATTCAGTATAAATAAAACATTCATGAGGAACATTAAAATATCTGCTTACACTAATATAATCTCCAACAATAAAAATACAATGATCTAATTATTAATGTCTCCAAATCATCTATGGCATATTTCCCTCATTGGAGACCTGCATTGATTTTTTTAACTATCCTCCAAGAATCAAATCGAACATCTCTATTATGTACAATTAAAAAACCATTCATCCAACAATCATCCATAATTATTTTTAATAAATCAAAATGCCAACCGTTTGGATTCTAAATACATTAAAAAAATTGAAATATTATAAAAATTATTAGTCAATATTTCTAAGATAGAATTGAGTTACCTAATTTTTTTTGGCCCAGTTAACATTGAAAATGTTATATATAGGGGTGAATTGACCTTTTAAATTATCAGTTCAGAATTAAAATAATAAATTAATTAGAGTATTTTACTTATATCATTCGCATTGTAACGTAATATAGTGTTCAAAAAATAATATTATGTAGAACATAAATGATATAAATATATGATTTTATAGTTGTTTAAAACTCTACTCTCTTCGTAACACAATAAGACGAATGTTACTCAAAATGAACATAACCTCACATTATAAAGCACTGAAAACAATTTATGAGTCCAACATGTTTCCAAACAATAAGAATAACCAAAAATACAACCCCTAATCTTCAATGACCTAGTAACAACTAGAATGAATGATTTTTCTTAGAGTCACAAACCAATGATACACATTTTTTTAGGAATAAATTATATAAAAATAATTTTATGTGGAAATTATGAAACATATGGTTTAAAATTTAAAATATATAATGGAAAATATAGTTATGAGAACAATAAAAAAATAATAAATGAATGTTTAAATATGATAATGACGGATATACCATAGATTAATTATTTATTAAGAACAAATATTTATCCAATATTTTGATTGGGTTAATATTATAAATCACCATAGACAATAATGAGATGATATATATTTTTATTTACTACCATATTAAATAATTATTTATATATATAATGTATTCTATAAGTGTTGGTAAAATTATCATTATAAATAATTTTAAATCATTTTTCAACAAGAAAAATCCCAATGACTAATTTCATTAAAATAACCCCTTGATGATATCTATATGGATGTATCATGATACAAAAATAATATAAAATTGTTTTTATAAGGATCATGATTAATAAATAATATCATTATCTACTAAAAAATATAATTTATAGTTTTATAATTTGTTATTATGTTAATCCTTCATAAAAATATTTAAATTTACATTTCATGATTTCATAAACACACACATATTTATAATTCGATTATAAAAATTAATCAAAAGATAATTAAAATACTATATATTTGAAGTATTTCAAAATATAAAAAATATAACAAAGGTGAATATAAAAGTCTATTATAATACTAAGGGATGAAGATTGTAACCAATTAGCTAATTTTTTATAATCATCAATATAAATTTGATCACAAACTTGGTTTTACATATCTACTAACACATAAATATATTTTTTAAAAAAATTAAACAATTCCCACTTAAAAATTAATCATTTTCAGTGTAAACATTATTCATTTTCCGATTAAGAAGTATTGTTTTCTAATAATTATTTTAGTTTGAATAATCATCATCAATGTATATGTCAACTACATTATACAGTATTTCTTAGGTCATTTAAAAGAACCAATCTACATTATATATCAATGATCATATATTTCATATAACCATGGTGATGGTCATTTCTCTTGGTTTTTTCAATGGAATGAACAAATTTGATGAACATGATCTTCTATTCTACAACAATGACGATAATGGATTCATTGGGGGTCGTCAGATGGTGCCTCTTGATGGTGGTGTTCTACTATGTTCGACGGTGGCTTCTGGTGTTGCTAGGAGGTGAATATAATGGTGTTCTTAGCATCGATAGGGTCGACACCAATGATCATGTTGGTGGTTCTTGTTCGACCTGATGAATTTTTTTTTGCAACAATGAGGTTGATTATTTTGGGGGTTTTCTGTTTGGGATGTTCGTATAAGAGATGATAATATCTTGTCACATTTTATTTATGTTGTTCTATTGAAAGATTCTTCATCGATGACATTATAATCCCGGGGGTAGCTCTACTAGTGGGGAAGGCTTGATGTTGTCCATCGATCAATGTTGTACTCGTGTGATGTTTGGAACTTGGTGACAATAATGGGTTGGGATAGTGATGATGACTTTGGTGGTTCATAATGATAATTTGTAGGTGACACATCACCGACTGACGCTGGTGAATCCTAAATCAAGAATTTCTCGGTTTCTATTTTCACAATGTTTCTTCATAAATTTTGAATTTATAAAAGGTATTTTTTGTATATATCCTCCCAAATTTCATAGTGTGATTGTTACTAGTCATCCATAAATTGATTTCTTATAAAATCAAATAAAAATGAGTTTTATTTAGTCTCTTTTTACATTGAGTTTTTATTATACAATGTGAGGTACTTTAAATATTAAAAATGGTTAATAAACATAAAAAACATTATATACCCCTTAAATAATCAATTTCTCATCTCTAAAATTCTTATCATTTTTTTAAATCACAAAATTGTACATATTTAAAATAAAAAATAGAGAAATTTTAAAAAACGTACAAAATCACATTAAATATTCCTTTTTTTGAAATATTTTTACAAAATTTATATAATTAATAAATAAAATTCATCATGTTCATACACTATTAGGATATATTAATTAGTTAATAGTAAATATTTATTTCTGATACTAAAACCATAGTTATGATAACATTTTATGAATAAAAAAAATTTATGCACTCCCTGAATTGATGAATATAAACCATTAAATTGTTGTAATGAAAATTCAAAACATCATTAAATTAATCAATCTATTTCAAAAAAAATTACATAAAAACATAATATATACTGTGAAATTACAAACCACATAAAATCCAAAAAAATACCATCGACATATTCATAAGTATACCACTATAACTACTTTACTATTTTCATAGGGATAAAATTGTAATCAATAATTTATAAAATATATTTCTGAAAGTGGATTAAAACTATCTATATAATAGGTATACAAAAATAAACAATTATATATATTTTTAAAAAATAAATATTTATAAGAAAATTATCCCTTAATCTATGATCATATTTTAATTTCATATTCTTTATAGCATCTTACAATTTATAAAAATTAATTAAATTTTTTTAATTAGTTGAAATATATTCCAAACTAATACCTTAATTGTTAACATGATCTATTTGAAAATAAAATTCAATATTAATATGTTCATTTCATGATTGATATGAATGTTTTTTGAAATTTAAATTTCAAATTTATAATCATTATATACAGTGTATAATAAAAATAAAAATAAAAATATGTTAATGTTTATTTTATACATAAAAATTTTCCACAAAAAATAACACCATTAATATTCTTAGACCCACCTATGTAAAATGAAATAATTTTTTAAAAATATATATGGATTTAATATTTCTCAATATTAATGACAGAAACCGAATATGCTTATTCATCCAAGTGTACAAACACTGAAATCAAAAGAAGAATATAATATAAAATTTAAACTATTGAGATTGGTGAAAAATAGAAATATAACTATACGTACATTAAAACATATAAAAAATCATTTTATATCTTTCAAATTATTATTTTTATTATTTTATTGAAAATTTAAACACATAAAAATTGAAAATATAATTTCAGACATTGATGAATTTATATAAAACAAACAACCATTCACACCTCTATGTAGTCTGTTGTCGATTTTTTTGGATAAAAATAAATAAAATATATAATAAGTCCACATTGGCTATTTTAAAATTTTAAGATAATAATAATTTTAATTTATACTTATTTCTCTATAATAATTATATTGATTCCAAATGATACCACCACTACATTGTGAAATAATGAGACTGTGGAAAATAATGAATTAACCCATTAAGATCATATCCATTTCAAATGTAATTATCGTTAACCAAATACATTAATTTACATCATCAACCATGAACAATATAATCTAAATATATATAATAAATTTTTATATAAATATATTCTTTCCCAATAAATAATCTGGAATAATATTATCCATTATTAAAAAAGGTTTGGAACATGAACATAACATGAAAAAGGGTTTGAAACACGAGCATAACATTTTATGATCATACCCTGTATGTCAGAGACCATAAAAATTATTTTAATATTATAACACATAAATTATAAGAATATAATAAACATGATACATGAAATCATAACATTGGAATAAAACATGTAATTTTGGAAAATACATATGCACATAAAAAAACCAATTTCAAGGTATCATCCCAAGGACGTTGTAACATGTTAGGATTTGATTAATCACCCATGTACCTACATCTAGATTGGGATTCCCTCATGTGTACCCTATTATTTTGGGCTTCAGATGTCATCATGTGTACACTCTTATTTCGGGCATGGTATGTCCTCCCAATTAACCTCTTGTTTTGGGTTTGTGATGTCCTCTCATTTAACCTCTTGTTTCAGGCATGGAATGTCCTCCCCTTTACCATTTTTTTCATGCATGGGATGTCATACCATATAACCTCATGTTTTAGTATTGGGATTTTCTCACCTATACCTTCTTTTTTCAGTCTTCGGATTTCCTCTAATTTACCCTTTGATCTCATAAGTCAATTTTCAACACCCAATGCATTGGAGGGAGATATAGGTCCAACCCATCACATAATCAAATAATATATGCTTGTGCTGAAAAAATAGTCATCCTATCATAACCCATGAGAAAATATGGGATTTATAAAAATCAAATATTAAACGATGAAATGAAATGGGTATCATTTAAATTTCATCACATCATATACTCTGGAAAAGAGATCAGTTTCATAATAATTTCATCAAATCATAACCCGTGAAGAAAAGAAGGTTTTAAAAGGATATAAACGGTGGAAGTGAAATAATGTTAAAAGAATTATTCCATAAAAACAAAAACCATTAAATAATGAATATGAATTGAACCTTTGGATCATTTCCTAGATGAGATTTTTTTAATATCAACAAATTTTATCATAGATAGATAATAATGTGGAAACATATTTAAATATCCTTTGTTGATGAAAATATACATTGTTCATTTAAAATGTATTTTTAAAGCATAAAAACGTTTTCAAATCCATTTTCATCGAAATTACCTTGAAAACATAGAAAGAATGATTAAAATAATTTTGAAATCATTATTCCATGAAAACATGTAAAAGAATCTTGAATACATTTTGAATACCATTTTCCATGAAAACAAATAAAAAATCATCAAAACATTTCAAAAAACATTTTCAATGAAAACAGTACTAAAAAATATAAATGAATATCGATTTTTTTTAAAACCATTTCATTAATGATACATTAAAAACATATAAAAAACCAAGAAAACGTTTTTTAGACCCTTTATATGAAAATTACATTGAAAACATATAAGGAAAAATTTTAAAACCCAAAAAATATAAATATTTATTCCATGAAAATTAACTTCAAATATCATTTTAAAACAATTTTGAAAAAACGACCTTGAAATAAAATAGATTTCTGATCCAAGAGATAGATCTAATAAGGTTTTTCATAAAAACATTTTCATGATTATCATAATTAGAAATGAGTGAAAAAATTTAACTAATAAATGGATATATCATTAATATATAGAAAATAATTAATATCATGAGTGTTATTGAGCTATGGAGCATACAATTTCATAAAAACAAGCATAATCATTAACAATCTCAAAAAGAAAAGAGATTGTTTCAGTAAAAACATACCACATGGTTACATGGGATTATAATATTCATGTAAGAAAATGAAATTATATGAAGAATAAAATATCAATAAAATAAGTAGACTCAGGATATGACATGTCAATTGGAATCATATACACCTTGTTAAGGAATATTGGAATAAAAAAAACATTTGTCTCAAAGAAGAAAATTTGAGACAATACCACTTTACAGAATTGGTAACATTTAAAACCTTAACCAAATGAATTAAATATCATATAATGGGTATTTAAATAATCATAAATTTAACTATAAGAGATATTTTCCAATTTAATGGGTAGTACATACACCAAAAAAAATATTTGAGTGGTGAAGAAAGTATATATCTCACAAAAATAAAAAGTGAGATGAAATCCCATAAAATGTGAATTGAATCTAAAAATATTCATTAAAATTTCATATATTGTAAATATAAATTTATTATAAATATATCAACACAAAATAATTTTAATTTTAATACCATATATGGTTTTATTATGGCTTAATATTACTTTCTTGTTAAAATTCATTGTTAAATTTTTACATCGGGTAATATCTGTTTTGTTTTTAGAATGTTTCTTAATTTTATTTATCTTCTCTCCTTATACTTATAAAAGATATAAATAATTAAAAACATGATTTATATATAATTTATATTCAGTATATTTATATTATAATAATCCATAGAATATAAAATAATGTAATTCAATACACCATTCTTAGAGACGGTAAGTCATATGTATGCATGAATGTTACGAGAATTTAATTTTCGTATTGAATAAAAGATTGTAAAAGGTATATATGTATGTATATTTATATATATAATTTTTAATATATATTTATTATAATATATATATAGAATATATTAAATAAAACCATCATTAAATACATTTTAATTAATGTATGAACAAATCACATCTCATTGAAGAGGCAGTAGTCCACACTTCCTCAAACAAAATTATCGTATTTACCCAAAATTGAAAGTAAAAATGATATGTTTTATAAAAGAAATATAAAATATTTACGATATAATTAATATAATATATAAAATATATAAATTTATTGTCCATTATAATGTCCACTATGAGTGGCGCCAAAGGAAAATCAAACAATCATAATTTAGTGAGGTTAGTTTTATCCTTACACCTAATCGGTATGATCTAAATAGAATATAAATATTATAAAAATTAAAATTATGTATTTTTAATAAAAAAGTTATTAACATAATTGGAAAAATTCTTATTAATTATAATCTCATAGACAAGACGAAATAACTGGTTCTTAATGTAGAAAGTTTTTCAAAAGTTTGTTAAGGTTTTTATATTTAATTTAAAATTAAAATTTATTATAATGACCGAAATTGTATTGATATATATATAATTGATCTTATGTCTCATTAAAAAAATTTGAATCATAATTTAACATTAATAATTATTTAAATGGAAATTAATTTATTAACTAAATGCTGTATTTTTCATTATTCATCAAAAAATGATTTTTTATAGAAAAATTCCAAAATAACAGTTGAAGTTATTTTCCTAATTTTAAATATATAATTTATTTTTAATTTATCAAATTAAATTTCAATATTTTCCTATTTTTTTCTTCATATAAGTCCATGAAAATAAGTTCATTCAAGAAAATAGTAATTTTAATCATATATTTACTTTACCAAAATTATATTTTACATTATCAATATATTTTATTTACATTAAAAAATATAAAACTATTTCTAAAATATTTATTGCTATTCATATTACTAAATTTTGTAGCTATTTTATAATTTTCTCCATTAAATAAATATAACAAAAAAAAATACATTTCGTAGAAACTCAACATTGTGTGTAACTAACACCAAGTCAGTGATTTGTGTAATGCATGCCAAGTTAGTGTTTTATGTAGCATAAGACAATTCACTGTTGTGTGTAGTGAATTCCATGTTACTACTATGTGAAAAGAATGATTTACATATTGTTTTAATATATATATATATATAAATATATATATATATAACTATTTTAAGTGTCATGTGAAATGCACAATTAAAAAAAGATAAATTAATTTCAGAAAAAAATTATTTCATAAAATTTTGGGATGTTACATCATTTCTGATGAGAAGGAGGTTGGACTCCAATGTTAAAAACATTTGGTTGTAAGGTTCCATTAATAAAAGTTTTTTGAAAATTTCATGAATTTATTTTTGTGTGGAAACATACTCCAACATTTATAAATTCTTACCCAATTTCTCTATAATGAGCTGATATATGATAACAATATGTCTTGAATTAGAATGTTGTATCTAATTTCTGGTAATGTTTATTACTATTTGATAATAAAACCCCAATCAGAAGGGTAAATGTAAGTCAATAAAAAAATCTACTAATTGAGTCTTTATACGCATAAGGTGGGTAGTAGCTTGAGTGGTAGTAATATACTCCTCTCTAGTCATGTAAAGAGTTATAATATTTCATTTATTTCAATGAAAAAAACCCAAATTTTCCTAGATTGAAAATAATAAAAGATTTTGATCTTCAGTAAAGATAATTTCCTTCCCAATATAAATCAGAATACCGAAAAAAATACCTTTTGAGCTATCATACCATATTTTGTAAAAAAATTCTCTGTTGTTAAAATATTTCAAATATATCAAATAGATGTAATTATTTTAAGATCACTCTAAAATATTTTCTATAAGTTAAAGACATAATCAATGTTGGGCCTTTAGAGAGTCAGATATAATAAACTTAATATCATATTTAAAAATTATTTCTAATTATCTTCCTTGGCTTCACCATCTTTAGACAACTTTGTTCCCTATAAAATAAATGATGTAACTAGTTTTGAATTTTCCAAGATAAACCTCATTAGTGGTTTTTAAAACAATTTTATTGAGAATGAAAAATATGAAACTTATTTTTTAATATATCATTCCCAATAAATTATTTCATTTCTCCTTTCATAGAAATCTCTAATAAAATTGTTTGTTGTGAAAATCATTCATGATTTCTTTCATTATTATTAGAAAATAGAATTTCACCAACATAAATAGTTATGATGTGGGGAAATTCAAGACATTCCATTACGTAAATCCTATTGAAAAATCTATCTTTTTAAAACTCCTATTCCTAAAAAAATTATCATGTCTGGAATACCATTCCTTCAGTGATTGTTTCATCACATAAAATGATTTCATTATCTTTCAAAAATAAATATTATTCTTCTCAACATTAAATACAAATGGGTTTTAATGTAAACATTCTCATAAAGATCACAATTAAAAAATGATTATTTCACATCCATATGGAAATTTGTGTAACATAATTATTCTACAATAACAATTAATAATCTAATTGTTTTTAACTATACCGTTAGAGAGAAGGTATCATTTAACTGAATTCCTTCAATCTATGAGTACCATTTTCACACAAATCATTCGTGGTTCTTTATCACTTCACCAATCTAATTCATATTTTTCTATAAACCCCACAATATACCAATAGAAACTTTTCCATTTGGATTAGGTATGAGTTCTCAAGTATTTTGTTTTCCATCAGATCCAGATCTTATCTCATATCCTAAACTCATTTCAAATGCTCAAAATATTCATTAACACCATTCAACATAAAATTTCCGTACAAAAAAGTATATCAAAAAACTTTTTATTATCTTCTTGATGAACATTATTATATATATTACTAATTATATTTTTAGATTAAACATTATTCCACATCCTGTGATGAGATTTTTGAAACTCTTATTTATCACTAGAAATAGATGAGTTGGATTATTCTTCTTTGGAAGGATTAACATTATTTTCATGCATATAAAAATAATTACCCTAATTTATTTTTAACTATTTATATTTCTTATCTGCATTAGTCTATTTATCTTCCTCAAAATTTTTAATGACATAAACATCAATAGAGTCAACTAATCCTATTGATCCACTATTATAACAATTTTATCATGTTTTATCTATAACAAAACTAAGAAAATTTTCATCTTCCCCCTCTTCCCAAAACATATAAAATTTCAATGTTATTTCATTATGATGAATCAAATCACAAAAACACTATATTGTATGAAACATGGTGTTTTTCCATAAAATATTTTTTTTGGATTTATATATGATCTTGTACTATAGAAACAACAGTTTTGATTATAGACAGAAACACTCTTTTTCTTGACTCATAATATAATGAGAATGTCCATTTTCATGTGTCATAGTCCAGTATATTTCCACTAAACTTCTATTTTACTATCATCAACACCATTCTATTGAGGATTTTATGGTGTGATAACTCATACAAAAATCGATGATTTTCACAATAACTATTAAATTATTTGTTTCTTATTCACCTATATTGTGTTCTATCAATATATTAACCCAATAATCTCATTCCTTATCACTTTCAACCAAAAACATTTATTAATTTGTAGAGAATCTAACTTATGTTTCATATATATGACACATGTAATTTGATTATAGTGATCTATGAATGTGATGATGTTCTTATCAGAATGCGTTTATTGTCTTTTCATCATCCCAAATATATTTTAATGAATATGTTTAGTTAAAAAAAATCATCTTTCTTATAAACAAAATTATTTATTATTTTTCTTGATAAATTTTGAAGAACCATTATCTTATTCTTGACATATCAGGAATGCCTTCGATAATGACCTATTTTTAAAACAATATCATATTTCTTTTAATCATGTGTCCAAGACTTTTATCCCATATATGGTATTATTCCTGCCAAAATATGTTACAAGAGTTTTATATTTTTTTTAACTTGAAATATGTTTATTTTTATATATTGGCATAATATAACAATATTTCCTCCTTTTTCACTTTTCACAAAAAATTCATTTTTTTAAATATATCTATTTTTCCTCTATCCCAATGATGTTAAAAACAAAACAAGTTTTTCTTCACCCACAAACATAAAAATCCATCTTGCAAATGAAATTTTATTTCCTAATAATAGTATATCCAATACATTTGATTCAAAGAGATTGATCATTGTAAAATATTATTATACTTTCATTAAAGTATATCACATTCTCAAAAAATTTAAATCCTATACCATATGAGAAGAACATATGATATCGAATATATTATGTAATTCTACAATTATATATTTTATAAATGTTTCTAAACCCTGATATTTTTCATTCCCTTTATATTTATTAACATACAGATTCTAAGAATTATTATCCAAATTTAGTTGTGCATGTAAGTAAACAAGAATATATTTTTCTATATGCCTAGGTTGTTCACATATCTCCCAAATTATTTCTATAGGTGGGAATATATATTCATTTTTAAATCATTATTTTTATAATTAATTATAATATAATTCTTATACTTCTTTCAACTAGGATATTGACTCCCCTAAATCCTTTCCTTTTTTAATTTGTGAAGTAATGTTAGAATTATTGATTAAAAAATCACATAATTTCATATTTCTGAATCTACCACAATACCAAAAATATCAATGGAATTAATATTTTCCCTCAGAAACATTCATACACTAAAATAGTTTTGACCATTTTTTCCCACATCCTTTTTTATGAATTTACATACCAACAAACATTCTATTATCCACCAGATACTACTTTCATAGCTCAGTTTCTATTCTAGCTTATTGTAATGAGAAATAAAAAAAAATATTTTTGGGGATTAGATTATATTTAATATTGCAACTTCTATATTTTTTTTGTATTTTCCACTTATATAACATTACTATATTTATTCTTCTGAGAAGAAACACCATCCTTCTACTCAAACATTGATGGTAATTGTTTTTATCATTCTTAGGGTTACCATTTCTAGTGATTTCCACAACATCAAAAATAGAATTAGTGAAACTTATTACTCTATATTCATAATTATAATGATTTTTTAGACATTTCCAATGTATAATTCTTTTTTCCTTTAAATTTACTTCTAGTTTTTCATTACAATTCTTTTACCTCACTATAGATTTTTTTTTCAAAATATCAATCACTTACAACATCTTAACATTCAAATCATTGATAAATTATTTATTATTTTCTAAATAGAATTAAATTTTTTACATCTGATTTCTTCTGAAGCCTCCCAGTAATTCAAATACATGATTTTAATTTTTATTTCAGATTAAATTATAAGAGATTTTCATATTCTTTAGATTTGTTTCTTTTGAACACTACATTATTCACTATTTCAATTGATGTATTTTCTCCAAAATTCCCCAAATATTTTTTAAATTCATACTCACTATCTTTATATTCATCATTATTATATAATAAACTTCTTATTTTGGATTTGAAAAATTTTCTATCCATTAGAATAAGATTTATCATTATCACCCTATTTCTTCCCTAATCTTCCCTCCCTTTTATAATCGTTCCCACTATCCCCTTCCTAGTTTTTTCATAGACAAGTATCCTCAATGTTCCCAATGGATCCACAGTTAATACATTTTATGTTTATTTTTCCTTTATATTTAACTATACCCCTTCTCACATTTTTAGAAAATGAGGGGAAAAATTTATCATGAATTTTACAAATCCCATTTTTAGAAGGAGAATCACTATAATTTTCTTAAATAATTTTTATTATTCTTAGCATCCATGAGAAAACATCCCCATCATTTTTATCTTTTAATAGCTATCTAAATTATAAATTCATATGTGATGAGTGTGATATAAAAATCATACATTGATAATATTTTATGATATATATATTCAAATGTAAAATATTCCGCATCCAACATGTCCAGAATAATTCTCAAAATCATTTCAAAAAAATTTAGAGTATTCTATCATTTCACCAATACATCTAATATTACATGATATGTCATTCCCTTTATTAAAGAAGTCACCACAAAATTCATAATAAAAAATCATTATATCTACAAACATTACCCACTAAATTTTTATCTTTCCATTATTTAGATGTATATTTCATTCATAAATATTTAAATCCCCCCCTGATATTTTTGGTAGTGGAAACAACAATCACTCTATAAACCCCACTTTCCTAAGGGGAATATAGAAAAGAATTATTTATTATTCCATTATTCTAAAAATTCATATTCTCAATTTATGTGTGTGGAATATTTTAATAAATAGGAGGACATCGATATGTTATCTCTTATACAACATTTGATCCAAGATACATAAGATAATGCACCACTATTTCTTTATAGATATGAAAATTCTTAACAGTGAAGATCAGAATCCATTTACAGTTCAAAAAATTCATACATTGCATCATAAATTATCTTTCAAAATATTAGAAAAGAATAAATGTAGGGAACATTAAACTCTAATAAAACTTAAAAATTAACAAAAAATATATTTGAAACAATATGATGGGGAGGGGTGAATCTGTGATATTTTTTTAATTTTTTTTATGTTTACTTTCTTATAGAATAACATTCTCTTAAAATCAATGGTTAATTTATTTTATAAAAATAAATCACAATCACATCCTTAAGAATAAAATAATTTACAATGTTCACTACTAAACGAGATTAGATACATCATTGGTATTGTTAGTAAACAATCCTTTAGTGTGGAATAAAAGGAGTATAACATTACCTTATAATAATTTATTAATATGTTCAATACAACAGGTCATGTAATTAAAGTATCATGATATGATGTAATAGAATTTTTTTTAAAACATGTTATTATGTAGCTTACTCAAGATTCAAAAATAATAACATCATGAAAATTACTCACTTCATTACCCAAATTAAGGAAAGAAATAACCTGGTCTTCATAATGATACATAGTCCATTTTTGAAATCTGATTCCCCAGTCCAATTGATAAATTTGATAAATATAATTCTTTTGGAATATGGATAAGACAATTCTGATCATCAAATTCCTCAATAAAGAAATCCAAATCCAATTACTCAGTCCTGTAATCAAAACAATGATTACGATTTTATCTCTTCTCTTTTATTATTCTATCAAAAAAACATCCTATGGATTTTTTATAAAACTTCTTACCCTTAGAAATGAATAGTTTATCTATCTTCCAATTTACATTTCACTAGAATCAGAATGTACAAAGTACCTCCCCCTTTAAAAGTTGACCTAATATATGTTTGTGTTAGATTCTAAAAATATATCATGTTAAACCAAATTTTCTAAATCTTCATATTTTTCTTAAATATCATACATAGATTTGACTTCTTTAATGCTTAATAACACTATTCAAAACATCATGGATCTTCATTATAATAGATTTCATGATAATTTCATCACAAACTTCATTCCAATTATAATTCCCCATTAAATGTTATTTAATATGATGAAAAGAGATTATTTTTTATGTTTATTCACACCTATTGGAAAAAAACATATGCAATCTCAATATGATTCTTAGAACCAAATGATCATTCAAATTTCTTCATTACGATGCAGAAAATAGATTCTTCATTAAGTTTCTCTGTATTAAATAAAACACAAGAAAAATATTCTTCCCACTTTTTTATTTTCATTATGATCTCCTTAAAATAAATTTGATATTATGAAATTATAATTTTATTCGTTTCCCAGGATAATGATAATGTGCCCGATAATGTTATTAGTTTCATGTTTCATATGACTATTTGTCTCTAATTCTCTTCAATGAATACATATATCCTTTAGTCTGAAGCCTCTTGCCCCAAATGTATAAATTAAGAAATTCATATATAATAAATAATTTAATAAACAATTGATCTTCATCATGATGATTAGTCTTTGATTTTATAGCATCATCCCCAAAAAAACTATAAGTTTCTTTTCCTTTTTCAATGTTCCAAGAAACTCCCCAATGAAATAAATTAGACATATAGGTATGTTTTTCAACCGTAACTGATTATGATGATTGGTTTTAGTGTGACTTTGATTACCAATATATGTTTGCCTCAAATGGACCAGTTTAATATCCATTGAATTAATCAAATTATTTCATTTTATGATGGTGACACAAATAAATATCAAAAAATTACCTTATTACTTATCTAAGGATTTGTTTCTTGCATCTTATAGGTCTAACTAAAAACCATCACCTATCATTTTTTACACTAAGATGTACCATCTTAGACATTCAATAAATATGTGTTCGGTGTTCTGACACCAATGAACATGAGATTTAAAACCTCTGTCATCTGTAACATCATTATTTCCAAAAAATATTCCTGTATCCTGACTACCTCATTAATTTGAATACATTGAAGATCAACATATAATCATATGAAAGGTATGGGAAAGTATTTTTACTTCCCATTTATCAGCCACATCTTTCTTTCTAGAGATATATTAATACGACAAGAAAAATTATCTCTCCCACTATGCATTATCCATATCTCATAACATGTTTTATAGAATGCATGTGATTTATAAAAACTAAAAAAATCTATAAATCATTATCAGGTTTTTTATCAGTTCATTGAATAATCCTATAGTATTCTTGATTATCATTAAAACATCATTATGATCCCATGAAGAGTCATATGATCAATGTTTCTAGAAAATATATTCTCACATTGAATCAATTTCTTTTGAATTTTTAGTATAAAATCATAAATACGTTGGTTAGTCTAATTGTAAACATTTAAAATTTGAATTTATTTTATTCTATTACAAAAAGGACATCCTCTTTAATAATCACTTCTTTAATCATTAATATAGCTTCTATCCGACATGGGAATGACACAATATTATGACCATACCTTTCTTTTATGGGTAATGATTCCCATATGAGTGACTTTATTTATACCTTTGGTGTTAGTGGCCACCCCTAGGAGAATAGAAAATGGGTCTCTTGGGTTATTACCTATATTTACACATCACTGCAAACCTGATGTGAGTAATTTTGTATAGATGTGGTCAAGATATAGCGGTGTCAATGGTTTTGTATAATAGATATGATGGAACTTATACATAGTCACTTGAGAGTATTACATGGGACAGTAGGGAGACAATATCACTGGAGAATAGTTTATATCATAGACTAGAGAGACTTACAAGTATATGAGATTTTTTGTAACCTTGGAATTGGATGTTTGGAATCTGATATTACCTAAATTCCATGTTATGTGGTACTAATTTTAGAGTAGATTTGTTGGTGAGGTTAACAGATCATTCTTGATTGTTTTTCAATGATATTGGTTATTTCACAAGGTTGAAAACCCCCAATAAATAATATTTAATGAATTCTATGGAAGTGAGATTAGATGTTTATTTGTTTGGTGATGTATATTAGGGATTCAATAATTTGGGAAGGGGTCACTTTTATTATCAGACCACATTTTTTCATGATGTATATTAATATTGTGTGTTATAGATAGGGCCACCCAAAGAGGAAATGATCATTGAATAGTGGATATGTTTCCTTTATTCTAATTCTTATTGGTACTCAATTATACCAATATATATACTCATATTATTGGGCAGAAAATGGTGTACAGATGAATTAAAACTATAAGAAGAAGTAATACTCACTTATATTAAATTCTAAACTAATGAATTCAATTTTGGGTATATTATATTTGATGTGTAAATATAAATTTTTCGTATTAATTTAACATATAGGGTCATGGAAACTAATAATTTAAATTTTTCAAACTTTTTTTTTGAAGAAACGTCATATTTTGTTTGAAATATATAGTCTAGAAGTAATATACACTAATTTGAGCTTGAAAAAATCAATGATTTAATGTTTTATGGATTGGTAGTTAATACATTTCACTATATGATATGTTATTATTTTTTAAATATTTATTAATGGCTTATTGGAACTCATTAAATCATGATGTGTTTCTCTTTTTGACAAGAATTAATTTAATGATTCTTAAAATTATTTCATGGGTGATCTAGCCATTATATTAGAGTATAAATAATTTTCCTGTTAAATCACCTCTTATTGAAGGAAAAATAATATTTTATATAGATATATATTTTTAATATATTATTTTTAAATACAACCATAGAATGTTTTTTAGTTTCATGAAATTTATTTGATCCATGGATTCAACGAAATAATTATAATTTTTTTAAAGCTTATATTTTCTTTTGAGTTCCTTTCCAGCATTCATTAAGATTTTATAACTTTTACTAGGTTTAAGGGAAATATATTGTCTTTAAATTTATAATTTTATTTTTAATATGTCCCGAGGTTATAAATATTCTATAATGTATTTTTATAATATAATATTTATGATTAAAATTATTCCCATTTAAATTCATACATAACAGACATGCATCTTTATTAGTTATTATATGATGAGATGATCAATTTTTATTAATATCATTCAATAAAAACATTAAAATTTGATAATGTTGAATGAATACCTAAGATAGAATTTAGGGAAATTAAATTAATATTTCAATATTATTTAGGTATTATGGTGACATGTTCATTAATTAAGAGAAACATTTAGTGAATTTTTAATGTTAGGAATAACTTTTAGGAAATATTTTCATAACTTAATATTACATTGAAGGAGAATATTTACTGTTTTGGAAATTTTTAAACAACATTCGATAGTTTCTATACTTTTATAATCTAAACATAAATTCTATCATCCAAGATGAAATGACTCGATTTACATCAATTTTAATGATATTTTATTATTTAAATAACATATGAGTTATAGAATATTTTTTAATTGGATTGAGTGAGTCAATGAATATTTTTAGA
Organism: Viscum album; assembly: GCA_963277665.1. Taxonomy (NCBI): domain Eukaryota; kingdom Viridiplantae; phylum Streptophyta; class Magnoliopsida; order Santalales; family Viscaceae; genus Viscum; species Viscum album. Next base: position 421,720,179 of record OY728166.1, on the reverse strand, counting down.
ACATGTATAATTAATAATGTATTTAATTTTAAATGAAATTATAGATTGATGATCTAAATTGATAAATTAAATTTTTATCAACTCTCTATACTAATTTAAATTTATTTTATGTTTGAAAAGAACTGATTTCTTTTAATTTACAATCACACATTCTTGGTAGTGGTATATTGGAATATATATAATTCATAAACAGAAAAATGTATAAATTAGTTAGTAATTTAATGGAATTATGAGATAATAATAAAAAATTAATATGGTACAAATTTAATCATATGAGCATTATATGCATGACATTATTATATAAGCACCTAACAAAGAACATTATTGGAGAACCATCAATGAGAAATTTTTTGAACGATTCAGTTCGGTTATTGATACTATTCCTAGTATAACACGTTTTATCTTAAATTAAAATCATATATTGTTGTTTAAATTAATGAAATGTTTATTTCAAATATTTTTGAAATTTTTTGTTAAGAATGTAGTTTTTTTGTGTTTTATTGAGTTTAATTAATATAATCGGAGCTTTTATAAAAAATTTACTCATAGTAAACTCCAATTTTTTAAGATGAAATTAAATGATATGATCTAGGAATACTATTTATAAAAAATAATTCCCAAGTATCATATTGATACGTGTTTTTCATTTAATATGATGCTTATAATTTTGCTTTTAGTAAAGATATTTATGGATTAATCTTTCTGGAACCGATTCATATTAGAAAATATTATCCTGGATAAACCTTTTTCTTAATTCAATGCATGGATAATGAAATTTTATGATTAAATAATTAGGTTTAATATGAAATGTCATTTTTACCATTTCATACATATTTGGTGAAATTATCAGTCACCAATCTTATGTGTAATTAGTTCAATTTATGACATATAATAAACTTGAATTGAAATTATTTACATCATTATAAATAGGGAGTGTTTAAATGAATTAAATTTTTATATGAGTAAATAATATTGAATTTGTAATCATTGTTAAATACCTTTTTCATATCGTAATACAATAATAAATTCCAAACACATCTTCAATTATTTAGCATGAATGATTGTTTCCATGGATGGTAACATGATTGAAGGACATTCAGAAAAGAATTGACATCATGATACATGATATTTATATCTCTATTAGAATATTTTGGTAATATGAAGGAACATCAACTTCATGTTATTTTATCTTGAGGAACATTTATTTAATTTTTTCACAGATAATTAAAGGGAACCCGGAATGGGTATATTATATATAACATAATGAATGGTTATCTATATAATATTACTAATGTGAAATGAAAAAAAATAGTTTCATTGAATATAAATTAAATTATTATAATACCATCTATAAAATATTTCATTGTGATTATCATCATTAATGTGAATTTTTATATAATCACTGTCATGCTTTTTTATCAAAATATTTTTGAAATCACCTAACATAAAAATGTTAATATTTTGATATTCAAATGAAAATGGATGTCATTAAACCTGGATACTATTAATGATGTCTTATTTTCCACACATATATGTAATGAGAATAATGATTTAAAAATGACTGGGTAATGGAATTTTTAGTTTTTTAGTCCACTTTTGATTTTTGTGTTATGTTTTTTAGATATATAAGGCTCTAAATAAAAATTTTGGTTGATAAATTCTATGGTGGTGTGAGATGACCTTTCATTATTGTAGTGGGTTACCATGATAAGAATGTTACATTTGTTTCTTATTGTGATAATGATAGTATGGGTAATTGTATGGGATAAGAATGAATTTATGGATATTGTGTGGTGGATATCATTGGAGAAAATAATATATGGTTGTATTGTTTTTATTCTCAATGATATTGTGAATTGGGAGAATGATTAGTTTCTTTTTTCTTTGATCATTTTATAGTACGATCCCTAATTAATGGAGTATATTTTTAAAAGGCATATCTCTAGGATGGTAGTTTTAGAGGGCCCATTATTTTAGTGGTCAGTAAATGGGATAGTTTCAAAAATTAGAATGTATATAATGAAAAAATAATACTACCCTTGAGATATTTTTCCGTTGTAGATATCGAGGAGTGGATTATATTAACTTGGATATTCTAATTTAGGAATTCTATATTTTAATTCTTATGTTTCTAGTTTTTTTGAGGATATTTACTAGGAATGTGAGACATGAATTCATAATCAGTATTGCAAGTGGTAATGAGATATTATTTTTTTCTTCTCATAGGGTAATGAAACAATTATATTTTCATGGTTTTATGAAATTTTTCTTTTACCACATGATTGTAATTCATTTTAGGTGGTCTCTATTTAGATGTAATGATATACCTGAGAGATATTTTGTGGTATGGTTGTTTGGAGACATCCTTTCCTCCTCTAACTTCTCAGGATTAAATTTAGATGACATGGATTATAATAAAATATGTGGTATGTAATGTAAAGGAAACAATTCATAAAAATATCCTAATAGGGTTTTATAATGATTAAAATCATTTATAGGGTTTTTTCATTGTATAATCTTCTATAAGAGATTTTTTTTTATCATTTATAGGTAAACCACACCCTACAGAATGGTGTAATGAAACCCTTTTTGATATACACACATAGTTCTGAATATGTGGTAGGTCGTGTTTGACTTAGGTTCTTGGTTGTTGTCCATGATGTTTTACATTTGGTGATGGGATGGACCATGATTGTTGAAATTTTCTGGATGGGAATATCAGTGGGTGTGTTTCTTGAAAGTTCCATATTTTGGACTCATTGAAGGAGGAAATGCATAGGGATCCCTTTTTTAGGGGTGGCTTACCCAACGAGACAAAATAAGTGTATAGTCTATAACTCAATGGTGGCCAATATGGTGGGTATAAAATGTTTAGAGCTGGGATATATAATGTATGAGATGGGTATGCATTTAATCATGTTGTGTGAAACGAATTGAATAATTTTTATCCATGTACACAGTATCATTTGAATCTATTTTTAAAATGATTGAGGATCAGTGGCCCTAAATAATGTATTTTTTATTTTTAATTTAACATTACTCACTAGTGGTGTGTTCAGGGCTCCCACAAAATTATAATGGTTTATAAAACCATCATTATTAAAAGTTGGGTCAAAGGTTCTATTTTAACATTGTATTATTATATTGTGACTTAGTGGAGTTCTTGACCACTCATCACCTCTCTAATGTACCGATTGAGATTATGAACACATTGGTTTATCCATTCTTAGGATTTAAAAATTGAGGTTCTTCATATACATAACCATTTTCCAATATTCCAATTATTATTCCATTTGGATTTTAAGTAGATAAAATATATTTTTGGTGGGAAATTGATAATTTCTTGGTGAATTTTTTATGTGGGATGATTTTTGGGGGTTTTTTCATCCTTAGTGTTGTTTCATTCAGTTTTGGAAGATTGTTGAAAATTTATTATTCCCCAAAAGAAGAATGAATAGTTTTTGTGGCAGGGATCATCATTATCTCATTTATTTATGGGAATTTGAGAGAATTTCACATTTTTTTCTCAATTGGGTGGATAATATGGGTCTATATAAAATGATAAATAATCACATTAACATAAAATTATATGAGATATGTGAAACTTCTCGTGTCTAACTATTTTTGACATTGTTTATTTATTTTTTTGTATTATTATTGTTCTTGATTATTAATAACATTTTTTAAAAGGTGCGTGTGAGGTTTATTTATTCTAAATATATGAAAAGTTTGTTCTTTTAAATGATTAAACTAACACAAATAAAATTAAAGGAATATATATAAGGATAATGAACATGTTTACCATAAATTTTGGGAATAGTGACATAATATTAATGAAATAAAAGTTATGATGAATTATTTATAAGGACCGATTCTGTTGTATTTTGATTTTAATGGAAGCTAAAATGTGTTTCCATATTATTATGTCCTTTATTTTACATTTTCTTCTTTTGTGAACATTGGGGGAGATTTTATATTGATGGTGGAAACCAATATCAAATATGGAATTTGTTGGTTAGTGAAGTATGGTTAATTTTTATTACACATGATGGGAGATGATATGTGGTGGTTATGATATGAGGTGGTTATGGATAGAAGACTAGGTTGTAATAAAGGTTTTGTGTGTGTAATGATGTTTCAATCGATGTTGTAGTTTGGATGATCTATTTTTGTGGTGTGTTGATGTTTTTTTTCCAAGTAATGATTGACTGAGATGTTAATGATGAGATTTTTATTAGAATTAGTTGGAAATTAAATGATTTTTTGATGCAGTTTATATTTGATAATTTAATTATTATATGAATTCATTAATTTTATTTGTAATCGAATACGAAGTGATGGTTGGAGTGGGTTGTCTTAGTTTTTAGTTAAATGGATTTATGAATTGATAGTTAAAATTATAATAGTAAATGAAAAAATTGGATAACTATAAAGAGAAGAAAAATTGTGTCTTGTGTGTTTCATTAGTAGGGGTATTTCATGATATAAGCGTTCTTGTGATGTTGATGTTTTTTATCTGAATATTCTAGAAGAGATAGATGTTAACAAATTTGTATAATATTTTATACTATTATTATTCATTATATTGTATTTTCATGTATATATTCACTCCATATTAATTTAAAAAACCCACAAATGAAAAAATTTAGGATTCCGAGAGTTTACCCCAATATCTAGGTTTGTTCTGAATAAGATTAATGGAAATACCCTTTTCCATTCTTTTCCATTTACACTATTATTGTTGAGGACTTGTGTTGTAGATTCCACATGATGATGATAGATTGTGTTTGAGATTACTTATAATGGTAAAGGTTGGTGTTGGGAATTCCTAGTTATGATTAAAACATATGTTTGATATTCATAGTGATAATTGGGATATGATATGTGGTGTGGGTATTATGATCTAGTAATAATGAATTTGGAATATTTCCTTCATGTTATTATACACCATATCTCTATGGTGATGATTTATATGAGTGTGTGATGGTGATATGATGATGAGAAAATTGAATGAGTGTTTTGAATGGTGAAACTGATGCCAACATGGGATGATGGGCCTAGTTGGAGGATGTGGTAGGTAGGTATTCATTATGACCCATAGAGTTTGTCGATGGATATGTAATGCAATGACTTAGTTGGAATGAGAGAACAAAAAGTTTGATATTGGGAAATGATAGGAGATAGTTAGTTGGAAAGTGGATATATCTATCCTTTTCTTATATAATATCCATACCATGATATTATACATGAATTAATTATTTTGTGTGTGAGAAAGACTGTGTTTTGTACTAGATTGCTGAATTGTTTATCTTCTTGTTGGTTTTTTTTTTCTATCATCAGTATTTTCAATCACACATGCATGAGAGGAAAAAGGTATGATTCTACTATATAGGAATTTTATGATCAAAATCCTTATATATAAACTATTTTGAGTTCTACCATTGGTATTTAGGGACCAATAATTACACTAAAATGTTGGGAATTAAGTAATTTTGTGTATTGGTGTTGTATGATTTCCTTGTAGTTCATTGATTATAAAAAAAATTGTATTTTTTTATATTATCAATGCATTTTGTAATTTTTTGGATCCATTTTCATTATTTTATTGGATTATTACATGTAAAATTTATAATGTTCTGATCCTACATTCTTATTAACTATAATTCATCTGATATGAGTGATTTACTTTATACCCTCAATGTCAGTTTCCATGATGATGGAAACCGGTGGTCAATCTAAGGGGTTATCATCTCTATCCATTCATTTCCCTCCACAAAGGGGTACCTCTATACATAGGGGGCCAAGAATTACTAATTTAATGTAAGAAAATGACATTAATGATGACATAAGATTGGAAATACATGGAAACATGTAAATGTGTATTTAATACTGGTTGGTCATGTACTCATAATCACCATCACAAAAATTTATTAAGGGTTACCACTATGAGAATGTATCTAAAAGGTGTCTGAGTATCCACGTATGATATCATTTAACGTTTTTGTCTAATAATAAGATATTATCCATACATAGAACATATATTCATGAAAAATATAATGAATTTTCTATGTTCTCATCACAACGGGGAACATCTATGACCTTATAGAAAGAAAAATTCCCCCATAAAAATAACCTAGAAATCATGAAGAATTATAATCATCATGTGATATGCTATTAATTACATTTCAGGATTTTTTTTTTAAAATTTATCATCTATAAAAATTAGGTCTTTCTAGGTAACCAAATCCCACTCTCCATAATAACACTATTTTTATAGAAATGATATTGGTTTTCTATAAAGGATTCCACTCTTCCGCATTGAGAATTATTTCATATATAAATTTACCACATTGATGAAAAATTAATGATATCCCATTATAGATTGGGATTAAATCCTAATTTTATTTTCATCTCCTCCATTTGTTTGGGGATACTTTACTTATTTTTTAATTGGATTTTGTAACACCCTGATGTTTTTATGAAATATTTTCATTATATATTTTTATTTCATTAGTAGTTTTCATTTGACAAACATGTGAGTTTAATCGAACCATGAGAAGCGCTTATAATAAAATTACCATTATATCCTAGCTGCAAGATTAGAGGTAATACGTATAACTAACTTATGAAGATGCATTGTGAATTGTGTGTCTATCCATTATTTATGAAAAATATAAATCAATTAGATATATTTATTTTTGGGTGAATTACTATTGGTAATGATGTTAATAAGATATATATATGTTTTTCAACTAATAAAATATTTTTACAATTATCCAATGGATATTTTAGTCATATTGTATGAATTAACCATATTTGATGTATAAAAACATATATTTTTTAAAAAGGTAATTTTACACCATTGATTGGAGAACACATTTTAAATTAATATTTTGAAAAATAAATAATTTTTTAATGAAACAATATTGATATTTATTTTGAATCATGATATAAAAAATTAACCTTGATGAATTTTCTTTATTTTTCTGTTAACTTTCATGTTTTGATGAATAGTAAAAATACACAAACTTTTATGTGAAAACAACTCTTTTCATCGAAATCATTTATATGGTTGAATTATAATACTGAATGTTTTTAAATTATAAATATAATATAATTTTATCTTTAAATATACTTTATTTCATTATAATAAATTTTACATTGAATCTATATATATAAATATTTCAATCATTTACAATGTTTCAGCTTTTAAAACATATTCTCTCTATCTGATAGCAATATTTATTTTAAATTAATTACTGAAATTTTTGTGCTTAAAATTTTTAAAAATTAATTCCCTATTTGGAATTAGTTGGTCAAAATTAATTCAATAGGATACTTTTATTTTTTATACATTATGAATAATAACTTTACTAATTTTTTAACATGGTTAAGTGTGAATTTGGAAATTAAAGGAAACAATTATATAATAAATTTAACAATAAAACCTAAAAATTATAATTTAAAGAATAAATATGACACTTATTATATATGTTTTCAAATATAATAACTTAATTTCCACTTTCCTTGGAATATTACATTAACATTATAAAAATCAATAAATATGAAAAAATGTCACACTCCCTTTTTTTAAGTATATTAATACTAATATAGGGATAGAGAGGGGTAAAAATGTATATATCTAACAGTTGGAAATCTAAAAGAATTACCCAAATAATATAAATTTAATTTAATTTTTTTATAAATTTAATAATACCTATTAACGATGACAAAATAGTGATGGAACAATTATATTAGTAATAGAAATATCAAATAAATGATCTAAAAAATAATAGAGGAAATATAATTGTAATTAATTAAGGTTACCAGTTAATTTTATATGTTATTATGACATTTTTGGAGTCTAATAAATTTATTGGATTGATGTTATCTTCTCTAATAATTTTATTTAAATAAAATGGAATGAATAGTTTCAAAATTTAGATTTTATAAACATTACATTTTATTAAATTTTTTAAAAATCATAATTATGTTTGAAAATTTCAAATTGAAAAATATAAGGTCTAAAATTTCATAAAATATAAATTTATGGTCAATTAAAACCATATATGTAAATATTTATATCCATTAAATATTTAGAATATTATTATCTCAATTGAAATTAAATAGATTAAATAATGATAAATCAAAAATATATGGATTAAAATTAAATAAAAACATTTATAAAGTTTATTCGATGAGATTATTTTGACCAATCCTCACCATATCATTTACATAATCCAATTTGGATCCATTTTAATTTTAATATTAATTTATATGAATTTAAATGTTTTCTTATTTCCAATGATTCCCCTCCCCTCTCTAATAAAATGGCACCTCTCCTTCTAATTTAATCATACATATAAAGAATTTATTCTTGTCCAAAAACTTCCCATTTACTCTTCCAAATTCCCTCAGTTCATCATAGGGGCCATACTTTGGGGATTAATCTATTCTAAGGACACCTTTTGTGTAATTCAACGAGATATAACCCAAAAATATGCAATTTTTTAATCACACTTTTCAACATTATTTCCTTCTTCTAAATCATATTATTATGTTGTTTTCATTATAAATAAATAAATCCAGTATATTCTACATGATTATTTATTATTATAATTATTTTACAATCTTATACCTTCTTTTATACAACATATGAATAATAATATCACCATGTGTGAGTAATACGACTTAAAGTCACAACGTTGTGGTGTAATTTTTTATTCAAAAAAATTTTATTTGGATGGGTATATTGAGGATGATATTATAAAGAAATAATTAATATAACATTATATTTATAATTCATAAATAATATACCTTCTAGTTTCATACCATTTAACCATTAAGTGAATGACATTGTTGCTCATGCGTACATACGACCAACCGTCTCCACGGTGCGATGCGATTCATTCTACATAATATTTATTAAACCATGACTATGTAAATGAATTTAAGGAATAAATAGGATATATATTATAATAATATAATTATGAAAATAATATATCTATAACCTAATATGTGGAAAATGAACTTATCTGACAAAACATGAATAATAACATAAAGCTTTTAATACCCAAAAAACAAGTGACCGTGATATGTGACTAACAGAAAGATGATATTATAATCATATAGGATCTCATTAAAATGATTATTATTTTATAATAAGTCGATAACAATATTTAAATAATTATAGAGTTTTTTCAAATACATATGAAGGATATCAGACCTAAGGTAAGGGAAAATTTTTAAATCTCATTATTATGTTATATTGTTTGTAAATAATTATTAACTAGGGTATATTTATGATCCACATTCATGTTCATTAATATTTAATACTATTTATATTCTTATATAAAATTTTAATGTCAATTTTAACCATTGGTAAATTTTTACTAAACGGTATGAAAGAAATATTTGGTTGTTATTCAATATGAGGTAATTTTTTAACATTTATAGTGAAAGTACAAAGATAGTGTTTTCTTACTTATATAAATTTAATGGATTACTATACATTCATAAAACCTTATTTCAATATATCATCATTAAAAATATTTCTATTTTATTTGTAGTAACATTATTTCCATTTAAAATTGCATGGTATGTTGAGAAAAGGAAATGTTTTTGAAGATGAATTGATGTTTCCTCTAGAAATAACATCAATTATTTTATCAAAATTATTTTCTATCTATGAAGAAATAGGGTTATATTTATATTCTTATTATTAAATTGATTTTATTTTTTTATAATGGAATTATTTTTCAAAAATCAATGTATTTTATGTTTATTATGATGGAATGGTGTTAAGAATCCTATTTTTTGTTCACTTGGAAATGATATAATGAAAGGTTTATGTTTTGTAGAACATGTAATTATTATATCATTATGAGATGGGTGGGACCTATATCACTCTCCAATTTATAGGGTAAAGAATTATATCTCATATGCATGACTGGAATAGAGAGTAAACTCAGTTCCGTAATATATGGTTGGATAGACCAGTAAACCTGGTTCAGTAATAAACATTTTCCCCAATGATGGTCTTGGAACTAAGACTTGACTAATATGAAATTATTTTCTTTTCTTATGTGTCTGCCAAAAATCATCAACTCTTATGTTTTGACTTTTGGGATTATGCCCATTAATTCATACGAACATTTCTCCCATGACATGATAACACAATCATTAAAATACAAGATAAGACTTCCTAATGTTATGTTCATATGTTTTATGATTAATATATGATTGATATTAACCGTTTTTTCCCTTTATGAGCATTTTATATCACACATTCATATGTTTCTTTTCCACAGGAAATGTAAAAGGGTGTTAAGTAAGATATGTCAAAAACATGTCTAGTTATGAAGAAATAAGTGAGAGACTCTATAGATTTTTTATGAACATGTTGTTTATGTTCCCTAGTTTCTAAAGACACTATACTTATATGTTCCAGTAATGGAGTTATTATATTATTTTGATGAATATACTTTAATTTGGATATAATACTCGTGTATGTAAGATATGGGTCATTATAGTTGGTATTAGAGGAATGGTATAATTATACTTTGGAAACTTGGATGAGAAATACTTAGTATGAACCCTTAGGATATGTCTAAGTATAGGTGACAATATTATTGTTTTATAAATAACCCTGAATAACCTAGGATAAATCTTAAAATATCCTAAATTTTAATTTTATTCATGATTATGTGGTTTCCTAATTATGATTAGAGTTTCGCACACCATGCTTCTTGTTTTCAGCCAATGGCCAACACCCAATGGAACTATGTTAATAATAATTACAATAGGAAATGAAATTATTTTCATTATAAATATAAAATTGTTACGGGATATGGAATGAAAAATATTTTATTTATGCTCACAAAAACTTCTCAAGCTATGAATCATGCAGGACTTCTAAATGAGAAAATGTTGGAGAAACATTATATTGAGTCCTTAATAAGGCATCGTCCACCTTCATTCAGTGAGTATTCTAATCCATCAGTGGATGAACAATGGTTCATTACCACAAAGAAATATTTACTTTTTTCTTGTAATGTTCAGAACAAGATATATTCATCTTAGTAGGCCACTAGTTGAAAGGTAAAGTTGATCAATGCATGAATCTTATCAATAATATAAGTCAAAGGGATGAAATCGAGTCCGTGGAATTGTACGAGATTAAGAAAATATTTTTTGATAACTACATTCCTTTTATTCTATGAACAACGATAGAGAAGGAGTTCCTCAATCTTAAAAAAATGATGAAGAATCCATTGGTGCCTAAGAATACAATTTTATAAGAATTACAAGGTATTCTTCTTGAATTATTATCCAATGTGAGAGTAAAATTGATCAATTATTTATTATATTAAAAAAATCTTCTAAGGGAATTATCAATAAGATACTTTAATAGATATGAGTAAATAATTTAATGAGCTTTCAAGGCTGAAATGTAGAATCGATTACCCATATATCCTATGGATTTGATAAGTATAGAATAATGGAATTCAAAGGAGAATCTAAATACCACACTAAAAATAAGATGATTTTTCCCACATTCTCAATGTGTGGAAAGAAACATGGATCAAATTGTCCTAAAGGGATCATTATATGTTTATAGCATTGAAAAAATGTCATTAGGCTATTGAAAGAAAATTTTATGGGAAAAAGATGTCAAATGATGTGATCAAAGAAAATGATACATAGAATGCACCTCATACACTTCAATTTTACAAGTGTAAGGAAATGGGGCATTATTCCAATCAATTCCCAAATCAATTGGCCATTAATGATGGTCTGCGTTAGTAAACTCTTATGTCCAATGAATAATGAATATAACATGTAATCATTTTCAGCAATGCCGTGTTCTACAATGAAGTGGTGAAGGGTACACTTCCTATCAACTCTAAAGTATAATATATTTTACTTGGTTTTGGATCCACCCAATATTTTATTTATGTCCAATTTTATAAGGTTATCACTATATTTCCATAATAGTTAGATGTTGAGTTAGCTGTGGAAACTCATAATGGCACAATGGTCACATCAAAAGATTATAATTCCTCGCTAGTCGATGTTTATGGGAAAGTTATTCCTGAAAATCTTATGATCCTTCCAATATTGTAATTTGATGTGTTATTGGAATGGATTTTCATTATCAATATGAGGTTCATATCAATTTCCAAGGAAGGGAAGTCTCATTGATATTCCATATTAATCTATGATCATTTTTTGGTCAACAGATGAATAAAAACATCATGTAATAATTTATTCAATATTATGGGTCTTGATTCCAATAAATGCTGATTATTTATCTAAAATGGTTGTGAAGAAACTCATGATTAAGAAAAAACCCATTGTATGTGTGATTTATGATGTCTTTCTGGAGTAATTTCCTTGTCTTCCACCAAATTGTGTAGTTTAGTTTTCAATATAACTCATATCGGGTGCTTTTCATATTTAAAAGTCACTTTATATAATTCCCCCAATTGAGTTACAGGAATTGAAGAAGCAACTGAAAGAGAATCATAATAAGGGAATCATATATCCTAGTGCATCACCTTGGGGAGAACATATTATGTTGTTTTAAGTGGAATGAGGAATCAATAAGACTCTTCATTGATTAATGGAAACATAACAAGATCACTATCAATAACAAATATACTCTTCCCCACATTGATGACTTATTCAACCAACAACATGGAGCTCAATACATTTCCAAGACTGATCTTCATTCATGATATCATCAATTAATGGTCAAGAAATAGGATATATGAAAGAATAAATTTTTTAAAAGTTATAGACAATATGAATTTATAAATGTGTCTTTTGGACTTACTAATTCCCCCAATATCTTCATGGATCTAATTAGTAGAGTATTTAAAGACAATATTAACTAGTTTGTGGTAGTCTATATAGATGATATTCTTTTCTATTCAACAAGAATGGAAGAACATGAAGAGCACATGAGAATTTTATTAAAGACCCTGTGAAAGGATAAGATTTATATAAACATTACCATGTTTCAATTTTGGGTACCAGAAGATTTATTTATGGGACACATATCACAAGAGTAGGGACATTGTGGATCCCAAAAAAACAAATGTAGTTTAATGTTGGCTGAGGCCAATAATGTTAACTGAGATCTGATGTTTTCTTGGATATGATAGATAATATTTATTTTTTAATTAATTTTCACGATTATCTATCCCACTGAAAAATTTTACTCGGAAATGAGTTCAGTTCATATGGATAGAGAAATGTGAAGAGAATTTAGTAGAGCTACAAAAATGTTTTCCAGTGCACATGTTCTCACTCTACCATGTTGTAATGAAATGTTAAGATCTACTATGATGCATCCAATAAGGGGTTGGGATCTGTTCTCATGAAAAATGTTATGGTGTTAAATAATGCATCACAGAAGATGAAAATCCATGATAAAAACTACGAAAATCATAATTTGGAGTTAGATGTGCTAATCATTGCATTAATGATATAGAGGCATTATCATTATGTGGAAAGGTGTGATATTTATAATGATCATAAAAGTTTAAAATATATTTTCAAAAAAAGAGCTTAATATATGCCAAATAAGATGGTGGGGGTATATTAAAGATTATTACATCTCAATACATTACCACCCTGGAAAACTGAACAAGGTCGCAAATGAATTGAGAGGATAGGACCCAACTATCATTTCTGTGATGATGATCACACAAGATCTACAATGTATTGATTCTGAAATCATGAATCTTGACATTCTAATTGAATGGTATAAATCATATCTTTCTCAAATAAATGTTCCACCACATATACAAGTGATCATTAATGAGTTATCGAAGAAATATGTAGCGCTACAAAAGATGGTGAGAAATGTTTCGAAATTCAGCCTTGAATGTCAAGAAATAATAATGTCTAGGAATCTGGTTTGTATTCCTCCTATAGCATAACAAAATAAGGATCCATTGGATGAGATTCATAGTTCTTAATTATCTATGCACCCTTGAAGCACAAAGATGTAAATGGACCTGAAAGTGTATTTTTGGTTGGATGGAATGAAAAAAGTTGTTTTTGAATATGTTTCTCAATGCTTGGTTTTTCAGAAAGATAAGGCCGAGAGAAGGATGTCTCATGAGATGTTACAACCAATACCCATACCAAAATGTGTTGGACTCATATGTTTTGATAATCTCAATTATGATCAATAATGTTCTGATATTCCCATATGATTATTATTTATTAAACTTTTCATTACATTAGTTATAGTTTACGTGCTTAATTTCAAACTATAAATACTGTTGAATATGTTCTAATGAAATATATTTCATTCAAGAACATTAATTTAATCAAATATTCATGTACATTGTAGTGTTTTATACTAACTTAATCTGTGGATAATTTTCAAAAACAGAAAAACAACTATCGATATAGAAGTTCACCGGTATGCAGATGAGCTACTGGAACAGTAAGGTCACCAGTATGTAGACAGTTACCGTTACACCTGAGCTACCGATAGAGTAAGTCTAACGGCATGCACAAGTTGACCAATACATAGTGAAACTAATACTAAGAGTACAACCGTTGTTATGGGTCACTATTACATAAGTCTACTGTTACCGACATCTAACGCTGAAGGATGTAACCGCTACATAAATTCACTGGTACTTGGAGATACCGCTAGAAGGAGATACTGCTACATACTACTACAATTACAGAGACTACCAAACATGCCACACTGTGTCATCTCTTTAACATTATTTATTATAAGCTACCATAATATTTGGATAATTTAATGCATCTACTATTAAATAATGATAGTTTATGGCATGTTAAGATCCTTACCTCATACAAATAATTCCGATTTCCAGAGATGAGGGAATATTAAAGGGAACCTCGATCTACGAGAGAAGAAGTATTTTAAATTCACATACGTAACAATTTTCTAGATATTCGCGAGGAAATACATAAACAGAAGAAGAAGAAGGAGGAACACATGTTGAACCATAAGAACATTAAAATGTAAGGAGTGATGGGAATCAACGACTACACCTACACTCAATCTAATCAAGATGATCAAGCTGGACCTGGAGGATTCTAAATCCTCACTAAATATATCCCTTACACTCTTGTATCCCACTGTGGATAGTGTTAGATGTCATGTGTGTCCTAGAAAACCTGTGTTCTATTGTTTAGTTTTTCCATGTAGAACTGTGGTAGAGGTCTGAGGACCTGGACAGACTGTGCACTATTATAAAACCTCGATCCAAGGTGTGGATCAAAGATTATATAAAACTGTTTGAGAGGAATAAGTCTCTGCATGAGAATGAACCACTTTTTTAAAACTGTTGTGCATTTCTATTTTAGTTAAAATTATATTCAATATTCTGCTGCTAAGTACTTGAAATATAAATCTATTTTAAAGTTACTCTGAACGTTAAACTATGAATTTTTTCTATTTATTGTAAACTAGTAATTTATTTTCAAAAGATAATCTAATCCTTAGATTAGATTAACTAAGAACTAATCTATCTCTTAAGAACCTAACCAATCCTTTACTGTATTACAAATTCACTATATTTTATCTTGTTATTTAAATTTGGGGATTTTAATAGAAATCCTTTATATTATAAATTTTTAATAGGAACTATATTCACCCCCCCTCTTGAGTATTCCTCTCTGACAACATTTGGTATCAGAGGATTGTATATAAGTTTTTCAAAACACTATATTTTTTAACTAGGATTCTAGTTGTATCTTAATGATCTTATATTTATTTTATTTCAAAAGAAATACCTATTTAAATACATTTTCTAAAATTTAATTACGGATAATAGAATAGATGGTGAAGCTACCAACATGAAACATTTATTTAATGGAGTTAATTATTCCCAATGGAAAATAAAAATTAAAATTCATTTAGAAAGAATGGTATTTTATATCTGGAATTCTATATAGATTCAATATAAGATTCTAGAAACTATTATAACTACTTGAGATGAACCTACAAATTATGCTTACTATAATAATTGTTAAGCAATGAATTCCCTGTATTGTTCTTTAAGAGATGTTTAATTTAATCGATTATCTTTATGTAATATTGCTTATGAAATATGGGATACGTTGGCTATTTCTAATGAAGGAACAACCAATATGAAAGAGTTGAGATTAAACACCTACCCTATTAAATATGATAATTTTAAAATGAGGCCTAATGAAACTATTTATGACATGTATATTAGGTTAAATGGAATTGTTAACTGTATGAGCTCACTGGGAAATGTTGTTCCAGGAAAAGAGCAAATAATGAGAATACCCAGATGTCTTCCAGAAAGATGGAGAGCCACATCAGTTTCAATTAGATAATCGTGTGAAATAAGTTCACTACCTATAAAGATATGATTGGTATATTGATGATATATGAAGAAGAGTTGTTGGTAAATAAAGAAGAAGATGATGAAGCAAAAAAGAAATCAAAATCCTTCAAGTCCTCTACTTCAAAAATCATGGACAAAGAGAAACTTCAAGCTGCAAGTGATAGTTTAAGTTGTGAAGAGAGTGCATCTAACAGTGATTCTGAAATAAAATAGATAGCCTTGTTTTTTTGAAGTTTTTTTGGAAAAGAAGTTTTTCAGGAAATCCAATTACATGGGAATGTATGAAAATAATGGTCATTAGAAGATGGATTGGAAAAGGACTGATAAATGTGATGACATAGTCTTCTAAAAATGAAAGAGGAATTGACTTGTGAAAGATGATGGTCTGGTGTTAATGTAAAAGAAGAAATATGAGTACTTGGGAAAAAAATATAAGAAATCTATGAAAGCATCCTGGTGTGCTTCATAAGACAGTTCATGTGATTCTTATTCCACTCAGGATGAATAACATCAAAAATATAATATGTTTTTCATGACAAACACATCTGAGGTTACATTGGATAATCCTGCTTTAAAATCTTATTATTCTAGAGATGATTCTGATTCTTATTCTGAAAACATGTGTAGTGATGAATTATTTGAATACTGTAACATGATAGAGGATTCCAACAATGAGATGAAATAAAATTATAAAGCCTTAAAGAAGCAACATGCTTTAACTAGCACTGTCAAATCTGCACTAGATGTAGAAATGGAAAAGAATGCTCAACTACTCAAAAAGAATACTGAAATAAAATTGTCTAATGAGAACCTCCGGAAAGATTTAGAAAAATTTACTAATGGAAAAGACTCTCTTACAACAATGCTAGGAAAACAAGTATCACCAATGTATACTACTAGTTTAGGCTATTAGCACGGACAAAGACAGATTACAAATAATATATTTATTCCTAAATATGGACTATATACTACTAGTTCTAGTTCTGGAAGATATTATCTCTCAACTAGATACTCACATAGTTATATATCAAACAAGTTTTATCTTTCAAAATATTTTATATCTATTGATTATATGAAACCCATTAGAAAAATCTGGGTACCAAAAGTTCTGTTTGATATCCTGTGTGGACCCAAGAAAATCTGGGTACCAAAATCATTTTCAATCTAAAATTGTGTTGTAGGAAAAGTGTTTAAAAATATCCTATAGGAAGACACGGTACTTGGACA
Organism: Viscum album; assembly: GCA_963277665.1. Lineage (NCBI taxonomy): Eukaryota > Viridiplantae > Streptophyta > Magnoliopsida > Santalales > Viscaceae > Viscum > Viscum album. The sequence continues at coordinate 421,702,579 of OY728166.1, read as the reverse complement.
GTGGATGTTCAAGACATATGACATGAGACATTTTATGTTTTAAAAGCTTAGTCAATGTTGATGGAGGATATGTAACCTTTTGGGATAACTCAAAAGGAAATATCATCATCTTAGGCCAGATTGGTAACACTGATTCAATTTTAATTTAAAAAGTTTTATTTGTTGATGGACTAAAGAATAGCCTGTTAATAATTTCCCAGTTGTCTGATTTTGGATTTAATGTTAATTTTGAAAATGATTCATGTAATGTTTTTTATTCTAATTTTTTTAGTGTTTACTATATTATGAAATGAAAATGTTTATGTTGAAGATTTTAATTCATTAGATAAGAAAAATATTACCTATTTAAATGATTTTCAAAAAGAATATTGGCTTTGGCACAGAATATTAGGACACTAAAATATAAACTACCATAGAAAACTGACTAGGAAGAACTTAGTTAGAGGCCTACCAATACATGAATTCCCAGATGACAAAGTGTGTAGTCCCTGTAAAAAGGGAAAGCAACATAATGATTCCTTTAAATCAAAGAAAAAAGTTTCAACATCTCAACCTCTTGAGTTGGTTTTCATGGAATTTTTAGACCATCCATAGTTTCTAGTTTAAATGGGATGCACTATGTCAATGTCCTTGTAGATTACTTTTCCAGATATAGTTGGGTATATTTTGTTGCTCACAAAAGTGGAGATTTATCTTACATTATTAAATACTCCAAGTCTGTAGAAAACCTCAGCGGACTTAAGATTAAAACCTTGAGAAGTGATCTTGGATATGAGTTTTAAAATCATGAATTTGAATCATACTTCTCACACAATGGCTACAATCACAACTTCTTTTCCCATAGGACACATCAACAAAATGGTTTAGTAGAAGGAAGAAATATAACTCTTCAGTAAATAACAAGAACTATGCTAAATGAATATGATTCACTTGTTTATCTTTGGTATGAAGTTTTAAATACAGATTGTTATATTATAAATATAGTTTTGATTAGACCCGTATGGAAGAATACCCCTAATATATTATGTAATAATAGAAAACCTAAAGATAGTTATTTTAATGTTTTTGGTTGTAATGTTTTTATTTTGAATTCTAATGATAATCTGGATAAAACTTCATCTAAAAGTGATGAAGGAAATTTTCATGGTTATTCTTTAACTAGAAAAGCCTATACAGTTTTTAATAATAGAACCAATTGTGTGGAAGAATCTATTCACATGAAATTTGATGAAACTGATCTACATGAACTTAAACCTTCTATTTAAAATCTTGAAGAAGATTTTTCTGTTCTGAACCTTAATGATAAAATCAGTGAACCTGTTGTCAAGACAACTAGTTCTAGAAATATTTTAGAATCTACTACAGGTGAACAAAAACCTAGAGAAAAACCTGAAATTTCTAGTCCTACTTTTACAAGATCAACTAGGATTCTAAAGAATCATTCTTTAGATGGTGTTTTACGTAATCCCGGTTGAGGGACAATTACTTTAGATTCTTTAAGAAACAAGGTTGATCATCAAGCTTTTCTTTCATAGTCAGAACCTAAAAATATCAATGATGCTATCAATGATGAATTTTGGGTAATGTATATGCAAGAAAAGTTAAATAAATTTGAATGAAACATTTTTAGGGAATTAGTAGAATGACCTGAGGACACATTGACTGTACACACAAAATGGGTGTTTAGAAATAAGGTTGATGAATATGTAAAAATCATTAGAAAAAATGATAGGTTAGTTTCACAAGGTTACATTCAAGAAGAATGAATTGATTTTGAAGAAAACATTACACCTATAGCTAGATTAGAATCCATTAAGATCTTACTTTCTTATGCATCTCATCTAAATTTCAAGTTATATCAAATGGATGTTAAAGTGGTTTTCTAAATGGTTATATAATTGAAGAGGATTTTTTTAAAAAACCACTTGAATTTAAAAATCCGCATTTTCAAAAACATGTTTTTAAAATTTATGATGATTTATATTGTTTAAAACAAGCTCCAAGAGCTTGGTATGATAGACTTACTGATTTTCTTACTTCAAAAGGTTTTTCTAAAGGAATTTCTAATCCCACTATTTTTATCAAAAAAATATTGAATGATGTTTTGATAGTACAAATATTTGTTGATGATATTATTTTAAGATATTATAAAAATTATTTATGTACTGATTTTTCAATGATTATGCAAAATGAATTTGAAATGAGCATAATGGGAGAACTCAATTATTTTCTTGGATTTCAAATTTTTCAAAATATGGATGGTATTATTCTAATTTAAAGTAAACGCACAAAGGATTTTTTAAAACATTTTTGGATGGATAGTAATAAGGGATGTGATACACCCATGAGTACCACTTGTATGTTTGATATTGATGAATCTAGTAAACCAGTAGATCAAACCAATTATAGAGGTATGATTGGAAGTATACTTTACCTTACTTCTAGTAGACCTGATATTATAGTTATTGTATGTTTGTGTGGGTGATTTCAAGATAATCCAAAAGAATCACACTTATTACTGTAAAACTGATTTTTAAATATATTAAACATACTACTAATTTAGGTTTATTTTACCCAAAGGAGAATATCTTGATTTAATAAGTTATTCAGATGCTAACATTTCTGGTTGCAAGTTGGATAGAAAAATCCCATTTGGAACATGTCATTAATGGGGAAAAACCTTAGTATCATGATGTAATAAGAAACAGAATTCAGTTGCATTTTCTAATGCTGAAGCAGAATATATAACAGCTGGTAGTTGATGTGCACCGATTCTATGGATAAAACACACTTTGTTGGACTATGGATATAATTTGAGACATGTTTCTATTAATTGTGATAACAATAGTGAAATAAATATCTTTAAAAACCTGTATCTCACTCTAGAACTACGAACATTGATGTAAGTAACCACATTCTAAGAGATCATAATCAAAAGGGTGATATAACTCTTAAATTTATAGGCACTGAATGTTAACTAGATGATATATTTACAAAGCCATTTATGTTCAAAGAGAATAAGTTACATTGAAATGAATTAATAATGATCAACTACTCTTAAACCTCACCTTTATACAAACCTCACAGTTAGACACACCTCGCCATTAGAAAAACCTCACTATTAGAAAATCATCACAATTAGACAAACCATACCATTACACAAACCTCACCATTAGACAAACCTCACTGTTAGACGAACCTCACCATTAGACAAACCTCACTGTTAGACACACCTCACCATTAGACACACCTCACCATTAGACAAACCTCACCATTAGATAAAACACACAGTTAGACACACCTCACCATTACAGAAACCTCACAGTTAGGATACCTCACCGGTAGTGCTTACCATTATAATCCTTACCGATAGAATGGTTATCAATATATTGTGATGTTTTAAATGTTTGTGTTTTAATCTGAGACACTTTATCATTTTAATGTATACATATTTTTTATTATGTTTCAATTTCTAAATGATATATGTTGAGTCTAAATCACATTCAATCCACCCAGAACTCCACCCTTCCCTGGCGTCACCTACCCATGCCTCTAAAATCTTACGAACCCTAAGTTTCTATATTTGGAAATGACCCAAGATAAGTGACCAGTAATTGATGAAGGTAATGAGCCGAGTGCGAAGCAACAAAATTCCGGTTCTGGAGGCACTGCAAGTTGTAGTGGTACTAGTAAAGAGAAGAGAAAGGCATAGAATCCAAATTTATCAAAGAGGGAAATTGTGATTGAGAAGGAGCTTTGTGCTAAGTGGTTGAAGTCAAGCATGTCTCTGATTTTGAGGATTTTAGAAGAGAAAGGATGGTTAGATTGTTTTGCAAACAACAATGAGCCTTATTATCCAAAACTGGTTAAGGAAATTTATGATTTTTGATAAATTTGAAATAAATGAAGATAAGAAAAGGTTGATTTCTGTGGTAAATGAAAGAGAGATATCTCTTTCGTCTGCTAAATGGGATGAATTTGTGAATGTACCTCCTGAATGAGAGTATGTTTTTACATATAAATCAGTACCTTCAGCTGGTGACCATTTTGATTTTGAGGCTACTTTGATTGAGTTAACTGGGATTGGATCACCTATAAAAGTGATTGCTGCTGAAATAGAAGGAGAAAACATATTGTTGTTTAAGTTCATTTAACATGTGATTAGTCCCATGAGAGGAGATTTTTAAACCCTGATGTTTAAGGATATATATTTGATTTACTTGTTCAGGCATGGTGTGATGTTCAATCTATGCAGATTGTAGATGATACATATTAAAGATAAGACCAAACCTAAATCAATGAAAAATACTTTGTTCTTTACTAATACGACTTCCATTATGTTAAATGTCAAAGGTATTTCTGAATCTGGGGATGAAACTATTATCGTTAAAGACAATATCTGCATTACTAAGACTACATACAAGTATATCAAAATAAGCTGGAACCCTTGGAAGAAACTGTGGGTGAATGATGATGGTAAACTGTTTGAGAAATTTAATCATATGGACCATCCTTCAAGGACTAAGGATGAGAGGGATCCAAGTGTAGGAACCAATGAAGATGAACCTTCTTATAGTGATATTGATGATGTTGTTGATGATGATGATGAGACTTCAGTGGAAGAAGGAAGAGACCGTGACCTACCTCTTAGACAAGCACTTTAGAGTATTTCTTATGGAGAGGCTAGTCCTCCAGCTACTTTTCACAGTAGAGAGTATGATTCTGATAGATTAGATCAGAGTGCTTTGAGTTTGAGTTTAGTAATGGGGAGTTCTGCAATGCCTGCAGAGGCTGTTTTGTTTGAGATGACAGAACCTACACCAATCCTTGATGACCCTTTTGTTGTTGAAATAGAGATGGTTGTCGATGATTCTTATAAAGAAGACCTGCATGATGAGGCTGCTATTGATGTACATGTACAGATGAATGCACATATTGAGGTGGAGCATCCTACAATACATGGTACTATATCAGTATCTCATGAGTTTGATTACTGGATAGATGTCCCAGGTTTTGTAGTTTTTGGGTTGGACTATCATGATTCTCAAGATGAGACACCCATTAGAAGACTACATGTTAGTTATAATATCCTTTATGAGACTTTACCTGAGGATTTAGTAATAAAATATGACCTAGAACAGTTGATGTATGATATCATGACCTATTTTGTGGATGAAATTAGAAGAATGGAAACCTATTTAATATTATCCATTCAATCTGTTATTACTTAATTTGTATCTAGTATTTTGGATGAATTCAAGACCTTATAGAGTCATGTTTCAATCTTGACATAGGATGTTGAATCACTAAATAAATCAGTTGTCTCTGTGGAGTCATATATGAATTCTAAATCTCAATCAAAGAAGGATTTCTCATTTGTGAAAATTATAGTTGGCCAGATGATATCAATTTTTGAGGAATATAAGAATTCCATGAATCAGCATGTCATAACCCATGACCTTGTTGTAAAAAATCCCAATAGTGGGATGACTAAATCTTTTAAGGAAATATTATCTTTTACAGTTACACCTTTGAGTGCTCCCAGTCCTTCTTTATATGTGGATCAGATTTGATCTGTGACGAGAGAAGAGATTGGAAAGTCTTCCACTAGTGGCTCTGTAAACTCTGATGCCTTGACCCATGTGTTGACTACCACTAGGGATGTAAGACAATTTGTTTAGGATATTATGAGGGAGGCCACTGCCCTTTTTCCATGTTGATGCTCAGCCAGTGATTCTACCTCCAGCTTTAGATGCATTTGGATCTACTGATTCTACTTTTTAGATGTCCCCAACACAATCTATCAAAATCTTGACAAAAATGATTACTCAGAGGAGTATCCACTACCGACCAGGAACAGTTTCAGTTGATCCACCTCTAGTAGTCATTTCTGGAGTTCCCAATCCTTCAACCGAAGCTACCAAACCAGAGTCTACCTCAGATCCCAAAGGAAAATCTAAAGTGGACATTCATGAAGTGGATTGAGTGGGTCTATACGGATTTGATAGGTATCATTTGTACCATGTATACCATTTTTGTAATCCTTATGTAATTTTGAATCCTTAATATATACCACTTTTTCAGTCTCTTTGTATCAGTTTTTACTTATGCTGCCTAATTAATTTATTTCTCCTTTTACTTTTAAACTTTTGTTTTTATGTCTAGTCCATACATGTTTTTTCTAATTTTCCATTAATAAACAACTTTATCTCTTATCTGTTAACTATGATTCCCCTTATTTTCTTTTCTCTAATAAATTCATTACATCATTATCTAATACCTCCCATATTGTTTCTAATCCCAATGGAGGAGAAATATATCCCAAGTGGAAGAAATGATAATGTTGGAGGATTATTTATTGTGGGAGAAATTATAAAGGTGGAGGATTATTTATTAAATCAGGGACATATGTTAGACACAGTTATTAATAAATTATTTCTTTTTTTCTCTATATTAATTATTTCTAATACATTTGAACATAAGAATTTCTATTTATCAATGAAACATATTTGACCTATGTTGGAACTCACTGATAAATAAGAGAAATTGTTTTTTAATATGATAAATTTGGATTACCAGCAATAATTTGTGATTATAAAAAAGGGGAGATTTTTGGACTCACCTGTTTTGATTATCTCAATTATGATTAACTATGTTATGATAATCCCAAATGATGTTTATTCATTAAACATTTCATTACTTTATTTATGGTTTAATTGACTAATTTTAAAATATAATAATTTTTGAATAGGTTCAGATAATATACCTTTCATTCAAGAACATTCGGTTCATCAAATGTTCATTTATGTTGTAATGTGTTATCCTAACTTAATCTATGGATAGTTTGCCTAAATATAAAAACCGTTACTAATACATAAAGTACACCGGTATGTAGATGAGCTACCGATATAGAATGGTCACCGGTTTTCAGGAAATTATCGTTATAACTGAGCTACCGATAGAGTAAGTCTATCGGTATGCACAAGTCGACCGATACATAGTGACAAATACAATTATGAAGTCTACAGTTATAAGATCACTAGTATGGGTCACTAGTATAAAAGTCTACTTCTACTGAGAGCTACCGCTAAAGGAATTCACTGCTACATATTGTCACTGTTACTTGGAGCTACCACTAGAAGGAGCCACCGCTATATACAACTACCTTTAGAGAGACCACCAGACACCCGACACTGTGTCATATCTTTAACTTTTTTTAATATAAGCAATGGTAATATTTGGCTAATTTAATGCGTCTACAATTAATTTATGATTGTTGTTGGAATGCCAGGAACTGTACCTCATACAAATCATTCCTATTTCTAGATATCAAGGAATATAAAAGTGAACCTCTAGGTACTAGAGAAAAATACTTTTCTGTGCATATACAAATAAAGTTTCTGAATATACACAAGGACATACATATATAGAAGAATAAAAAGGTAAAACACATGATGAACCTGTAGAACATGAACATTCACGGAGTGAAGAGATTTAATGACTACACCAATACTAAATCTAATCAAGATGATCAAGCTCGAACTAGAGGTTTTCTAAATCCTCACTCAATCATTCCCTTACACTCTTCTATCCAACTGTGGATAATGGTAGATGTCAAGTGTGACCTGGACAACCTGTGTTCATTTGTCTAGTTTTCCCACGTAGAACTGTGGTAGAGGTCTGAGGACCTGGAAAATCTTTGAACTATTGTAAAACCCTGTTCCAGGGTGTGGATAATAGTTTATATAAAACTGTATGAGAGGTCCAAGTCCCCGTTTGAGACAGAACCTCTTGTTTAAAACTGATCTGCATTTTTATTTTAGTTAAAATTATTTTGAATATTCTACTGTTATGTACTTTAAATATAAATCAATATTAATGTTACTCTGATAGTTATACTAACATCTGTATGTATTTATTGTAAACCAATAGGTTAATTTCAAAAGCTAATATAATCTTCCAATTAGATTAACTGAGAACTAATCAAACACTTTACAACCTAACTGAACATTTAATATATTAAAAATTCATTATAGTTTACCTTTTTATTAAAATTGGGGGATTTTAATAGAAATCTTTTATATCAAAATTTTTTAATAGGATCTCAATTCACCCCCCCTATTGAGTATTACTCAATGACAAAAAAATTGAAATTGGAAAAAATCACTATGTAATTTTTTGTCGGGCTTACCAAAACATACTAAGGAAAAAATTCATCTTGGCTATTGTTGATCACCTTATGATGTCATCACATTTAATTACAATTTGAGAGGAATTATCTCTTGATCTACTTTGTAGTATGTTTGTAAAGGAAGTGGTATGATTTCATGGTGTACCTCTTTCCATTATATCTGATTGAGATTCGAGGTTTACCTCGAGGTTTTGGGGAAGTCTTCCTTATGCTCTTGATACAAAGTTATGTTTTAGCATGACTTATCATACCAAGACAGATGGTCAGTCTGAGTGGAAAATTCAAATTATCGAAGGTAGTTTGAGAGCATCCACTATTAATTCCAAAGGTGTTTGGGATCAGCACATACCTTTGGGGGTGGGGGTTCACAATAATATCATTAAATCTAGTATTAAGATGGTTCCATATATAGCCTTATATGGAAATTTGTTCATAACATCAAATTTTTGGGGTGATGTTGGGGAAAGAAATCTATTAGATCCTGATCATATTGAGGAAATTGTAGAAATGGTCAGATCTATTCAACAACATATTATAGGATTTCAGATTCAAAAAACAAATTATGATGAAAACTAAATAAAATACCAACTGGTTGAATTGGTAGATATGGTGTTTCTAAAAATACCTTCCTGGATGAGTTTATTAATATTTTGATGGAGAGGAAATCTGATACTCAGGTATATTGGTCATTTTGAAAATTGGACTCTTGTTAGGAAAGGTAGATTTCTGATATGGGTTTCCACTAAATATATCTCTTGTTTATGATGTGTTCTATATATCTCTCTTGAGAAATTATGTAACTGATCCTTCACATATAATAAAATCATAAGTCATACCGCTAGATCAAGATCATTCTTATAAATAAAAACTTCTAGGGATTCTTGATCGTAGATAATAATATCTACAAAATAAGGCCACTTCCTTGGTTAATGTTTTATGGTGGAACTACAAATTTAGTAAATCTACATGGGAACATTATTATATAATGAGTGAAAGGTATCCCCATCTATTTGTTTACATGTGAAAAATTTCTAGGGTGAAATTCATTTTTCAGTTGTGTCAAATGTAACACCATAATGTTTTTATGAAATATTTTCATTAATTTTTTTAATTATTTACCAACATTCATTTCATGCAATCACGAGTTTAAAAAATCCACAAGAAACACATAGTATAAAATTAATATTATAGTTTTGTTGTTAGGATAGTGGAAAAAAATATAAATAACTTTTGAAAATTCATTGTCAAATTTTTCGCTATCAATTATTTATGAAAAAAAAATTAATTTTATATTATTATTTTTTTGTGAATTACTATTGGTAATGAAATTAATGAGATATATATATATTTTATATAGTTAATAATATTTTTTTTATTTTCATAAAATGGATATTATAGTCATAGTGTATGTATAAGACCTATTTGAGATATAAAAACCTATATTCTTTAAAAGGGTAATTTTACGGCTTTGAATAGAAAAACCCCTTTTAAATTAAGAGTTTCACATCTTAATAATATTTATATGAAAAACTAAATATTTATTATTATGTGTGATATAAAAATTTACATTGAATGAATTTCTGATATATTGCCGATAACATTCATGTTCTGATGAATAGTAAAAATACACTAAAATTTATGTAAAAATTAATTTTTCATTAAAAATTTTTTTATCAGTAAATTATAAATTTTAATATTCTTTAATGTATAAATATAAAATATCTTTTGTCATTAATTTTAATTTATGTAATTAGCATTAATTTTACAGTGAATTAAAATGTAAAAACATTTCTATCATTTGTAATGTTTTATCTTTTAAAACTCCTACAATCTTTCAGACAACGAGATTGATAATAATTCAATTACTGCAACTTATGTATTTAAAATTTTGAAAAATGGATTCCATATTTATAATAACTGGGTCCAAAAAAAGTTAATCAGTTACTTTTTTTTTACATTATGAATAGTGACTTATTAATTCTTTTAACGCAATTAAGGGTTAATCAGGTAATTTAATGTAAAAATAATATTATAAAACTATCTTAGCACTTATAAAAATCCTATTGTATGATTATGTTCGACCCTTATCATCTATGGTTCCAAATAGAATCTCTTAATAATCACATTCCCATTAATATGACATTAATTTTTTTAAAATCAAAGAATAAGAAAAAATGATACACTCTCTTTTTATATAAGTATATTAATTATATTATATTAAAAAGAAAGAGATAACATGGAAAATAGGCATTCTATAGATATATAGAATAATTACCTAAATCATATAAACTTATTTTTAATTTTTAATAATTACATAATTACAATTTAGGATGACACAATAGTTTTTTCGAAATAATTTTCTTAATAGAAATGTCAAATAAATGATTTTAATTTTCTTTTAAAATATAATTTTAATTAATTATGGTTCTCCAAGAATTATATAGGTTATTATGATATTTTTGGAGTATATTTAATTGGATGGTTCGATGTTATATTCTATGTGCATTTTACATAAAATGTAGGAAATGAATAGTGTCATAATTGACAATATTGATATTTTATAAAAATTACATTTTATTTAATTATTCAATAATCATAAAAATATTTAAAAATTACAATGTGATAATTATAATGTCCAATATATCATAATAATTCCATTTATTTTCAATTTACACCATATATTTAAATAATTATACCCATTAAATAATTAGAATGTTATTATAATAATTACAATTAAATATTTTAAATAAGGATAAATCAAAATTTTAAGGTTTAAAATAAACAAAAAACATTCCTAAAGTTTATTTTTCAGATTATTTCGACCCATAATCATCTTATCATATAAATAATATACTATTGGGCCATTTTAATCTAAAAATTAATTTATTTTCATTTAATAGTTTTTGTATTTCCAATGGTGCCCCAACCCTCTCTTATAAAAAGAAACCCTTCCTTATCTTTTATTCAAATATCTAAATCCCTTATTCATGTCCTAAACCTACAAATTTCTTCCCCCAACATTCCTTTTTTAATCCTAGAGGCCACAATTCTGTAATAAAGTTTTCCTATGGAGACCTTTTGTTCAAATCAAAAGCAGATACCCAATAAAGATGTAATTGCTTTATCACGTATTTCAAAATTATTCTCTTCATCAAAATCATTTTCTTAGGATGTTTCAAAAATAAATTCATAAATAATTTATATTCTGTATGGTTATATGTTATTAAAATTATGGTAAAATCATATAACTCTTTTTATCCATCCTAAAAATAACAATATCACCTTGCATGCATACACATGACTTACAAACTCCACACCATGGTGTATTCAATAATAATTTTATTGGATGGGTCTAATGATGTGTATAATCAATGTAAATAATGAATATAAAATTATAATTATTCTGTATAATTAATATAACTTCCAATTATATACCATATAACATTTATGTGAATGATGTCGTCGCTCGTGCATACATACGACCACGAACAACATGATGTGATAAGATTCATTCTACATGATCTTCATTAAACTGTGATTATATAATTGAACGAAAGGAATAAATATTATATAAATTATACTAATATAATTGTTTATAAGATATAACTATAACCTAATATGTGTAACATGAATTATCTGACTACACTTGCGTGAGGATATAATGCAGTTAATATCCATATAACAAGGGACCTTGAAATGTTACTAAAAAACAATTGATAATATAATCATAAATGATATAATAAAAATTATTATGATTCTGAAATATTTCAACAAAATTATTTAAATAATTTGAAATTAGTTTTGGATAAATATGAATGATATTGAACCTAAGGTAAGGGATAGTTTTTAAATGTCATTATTATCTGAGATTGTTTATACGTAATTATTTTATGGGGTATGTTTACCATCCACATCCATGTATCCTAAAAACGTAAAACTATTTTTATTTTTCTTAAATTGTATTTGTAAATTTTACCTATTGGTGAATTTTTACTAAATGGGTTTAAAGGAATATTCAGTTGTTCTTTGATATAATTTAATTTTTTACTTTTCCTAAAAAAGTACAAGGAGAATGTTTTTTAACATATATGGAATGAATGGATTCTTACTCATTAATAACGCCTTATTTACATGCATATTACATTAAAATAATTCAAATTTACTTTCAATTAAGTCCATTTATTTTCTAATTTCATGGAATTTTGAAAAAATAAAATGTTTTTGAAAAAGAAAGCATATTTTCTTCAAGAATTAATTTCAAGTATTATATCAAAATTATTTTCTATCTAAGATGATATAGGTTTATTTTTATATCCCTATTATTAATTAGATTTTATTATGTTTATGATAGAATTATTTTTAAAAAATATTATAATTTTATATGGATTATAATGTAATGATGTTTAAGAAACCCATTTTTCCCAGGGTTATGCTATAATGAATAGTTTATGTTTTTGTGGAACATGTAAGAATGATTTAATTAGGAGATGGGTGGGAATTATTTCTCTATATAATTCATTGGATAATTATATATATCACATTATATAGACATGAAAGTAATGGAATGTAAACCTGGTTCAGTTATATGGGACTGAAACGTCCAGTACACCTAGTTATGTAATGGTCTTTGTTCACTATTATGGTTTTATCAATGAGCATTGACTAATATAAAATTATTTTATATGATTATTTGTTTTACACAAAACATCATGTATTATTGTTTTACTTTTGTGATTATGTCCAGTAATTCTTATGATATTTTATCCCGTTATATTATATCATTATGATTCATATGCCAGATAAGGCATCCAAATGATATGTTCTTAGGTCTTATGATTTTGATATGATTGATAATTACCTTGTTTACCCATACTAAGAATTTGAGATCACCCAATCATATGATTGTTTTCCCCAGGTCAGGAAGATGGTTATTATGTAATATATGTAAAAAAGAAGTCTAGTTATAATTATATAAGTTGGAGACAATGTAGATGTTTTATAAAAAAATTGTCTTTTTTTCGCAGTTTCTAAATAAATTATACCTTTACATTCCTATCATGGATTTTTTACATGTTCTAATGAATATAATAATATTTTAATGTAATATAAAATTATTTAAATTAGTGTTTCTTATATATTCATTGACTTATTTTATACCCATTAGCTATTTTATGACATGTTTTAAAATTGGGGTTTTTCATCCAAATTTAATAAAAAAATAGTAGCCAATTCCTAAAAAATATTATCCCATTAGCCACAAATACTCAGATTACTCAAATTAAGTAAATTTTATAAATATAAATTAAGTAGTCAAATAATCACTTACAATAACAATGTGTAGGCTTTGTCTAAGAAACCATTTTATTAATATCCACAAAGCATTCCTAGATATTAATAGGTATTCCACATAAATAAGTTGATACTACAAGCCTTTCACATTACCTAAAAATAAAAAACCATTAAACTCCATGAAAATTCACACTAGACAACTAATAGGTAATAAAAAATGTGTTTGAGAAAATACAACATGAAACATAAATTCTCTCCAATTTTTATAAATTAAATAGAAAAACCACTATTAATTTTAAGATTATTAAGACTTTATATTTACTATTAGTATCATCCAACACCGAATAGAATTTATTATATACCGCCAAACGACATATAATTTATGAACTATATTTATTGAGTGTTTTTATTTCATTAACACCACTTTTTTAAGAAACTACATTGTTCTCATTATCTAATAGTATCGTATAAATAACTAGTACCGATCATTAACTCAAGTAAGGCTGAACATTAAAAACATTTCTAAATTGCTATTTATTTTTACAATCTCTCCTCTTCATTTAAGTGATATGATTCAACTAATTTCATTTCATAATTTATGTTATTTTATGAAATATTTTTCATGATAACACTTTAGACATTGTTTTGGATTTGAAACATTTTCTATTCTCTATTGTGGAACCTTTATCATTCAGTTTTTAGATTATGTATTAAACATCAATATATGTATTTCTATAAATAGTTTTGAAATATTAATGTCACTTGTTAAAATTATTTAGTAATGATTCCAATTATACGTTATGTACATATGATTTAACTTATTAAATGAATCCTTCAGCTTCAACCGGTATACCTCCATCAAATTTGGTTTTTCTTTTTAAAAATACCTTCCCATTGACCGAATATATGACAAATTTATACACCTCACACAAATATATAGAAGACAAAAAAATTATTCATGTATAGGGGTACCATAATTTTCATCAATTTTTTATTTTAGATTGTATATATAAATGATCACATTATTTTAAAACATTAAATAACCCATTATTATATTTTTAGAAGATAATTCCTACAGATCATCACCCTCACCATATTCATATTGATCATTTATTATGTCTACCCTAATCATCCACTTTTGTATGGATTTTCTATGTATACCACCACATATACACATTTATTCTAGTAAATATGATTTTCCCTCCATGGCTTGGTATTTTCCACAAATTTGGAAGAGATTCCAAATGTGTGAACCTCCTCCATTTTTGAAACTCCTGTGTATAATTCTTATATATTTTTCCCATCTGACTAAACTCCAACAAAAATTCAACTATTTAGAGTGGGTTTTATAAGACCATAAAATAATTACGATTCCATAATCATCATAAGATCTATCTTGGAAAACTATTTAACACGTGAAATCTTATTGTTATTTATTTCCACTATTATGACTTATGTGGTATATTATACCCTTTGTTTTTATATATGTATTAATTTATTAGAAGTTGGATATAGTGAATAAGAACAATCATTGTTCTTGATAAAAAATTAATTGAGATCCAAAATCATCTTCCCAAAAAGAGGGACAATTTTTTTAAAAAAAATATTATTTCATTATATATAGGAACATTACTTTTTGGTCACATGAATGGAGGAACACCATAAGAATTATATTTATCCATTAATTTATTTATAAAGAAAAAATTAAAATCAATGCTTCAATTTATAGAAGATATATGTAATTATAATATTAATCATACCTCAAATGGTATTCCATTAAATGAAATTTTTTGGAATCAATTTATTATCCGTCAATGAGGTTTCGGTTTTAACACATGTGCTCATACTATGACAAAAATCATCCACAATAGTTGAAATTTGTTCTTACTTTATTCTTGGCCCATACTTCCCAAATTATTCACAAAATACTTTTTTATTTTCATATTATATATTCCATTATAATTAATATTTATAATTGTCTTTTTTATGATTGTTAACATTACTATATATGGAATCTCCCAATATTCATTTGTGGATTTTATTATCCCATCTAGTTCCCTTATTTTTTCATGAATCCCTTTAAAATTTTAATATTAATCCTTCATTATTGAAGAGATACTATTCATGATTTTTTTATTCATCATACTACGTTTTGAGTTGGTTCATTATTTCAATAAATGAAATCTCTATTTCAATATTTTTTAGATTTATCGATGCATTTCATTAGTAAAATCACTTTATCATTTAATTTTTACCCCATATTCTTAATATCAATCATAAATTCCCCTCCCTTATTTTTTTATTTTAAGGTAATATATTTTATATATGTATACTAAAATTAATTTATCAAACCCAATTGTTCTTAATTTTTTTAAATGGGTGAGATGTCAAATTTTTTATTTTCAATAAAATTTCATTAAATAGAACTATGATATTGTTTTAACATCTTCTAGAAACTAAAATATCATTTTAAACTATAAGAGTAGTCATAAATTTAAAATATTCCCACTTTCTCTACACTATTGTTAGAATTATACATTATAATTGATTATTAATTAATTAACATATTTAGAGAGATTATCATCATGTTTTACATATTCATCTTCTTTAATGGTTTTGAATGATGGAATTATTCACTAAATTTAATCAATATGTTTTTTAATCCATGTTGTAGAGATCTCTTAGTATTATGCACACATATTTTAAATATCATAGTGATATATATTCTAGTAAATACCCACTATTATATCTACAACTAATTTTATCTTCATAGAATCATGTATCTCTTGGATTTATTGATGTTTTTCAATTATGATTCAATGATAGAGTAGTAAAAAAAATATTTCCCAACACAACTTCTGGAAGGATTTCTCAATTTTTTCCAATATATGTCGTGAACATCATTTTGGTCCTTTTTAATTATTTAATTATGAAAATTTGAGATCAAAGGATCCCTTCATTTATTCAATAACATCAATACTACTCCTTCATTTATAAATATAATACAAACCATATTCTCTAATATCGATTGATTGGTTCCCAAATAAGATTGAGGGGGGGGGGGATCTGGGTATGAACATTTTAAAATATTATTCCTCCCAATATTTTATTTACATAAATGTGTCTTCATTTCACATGGTTATAAACTATATTTAGTTAATTTAATGATTAACCTACCACTTGATTATCCCATTTATTAATTACTATTAATGATTTATATTATCCACTTCATCAAATTATTCCATCATGTGGGTAATTAATTAAATAACATAAGAAACATGGATATTCACATGGTACACTACTATGATATAATCCCTTTATCACACATTTGATAATGTTTTTATTAAAAAAAATACACTAACCATAAATTATTTTTTATGGGGATTAGGATTGGTCACTCATTCCTATGGTCACTCCCCTTATAATGGATTATTGGTTGGCCCACTGCCAAATATGGACCTTTTTCCTCACTTCCTCAAAAATTTCATTGTTCTTTATGATAGGAATTTCACAATTTATACACACATCAAGTTATATCTAATGACAACAAATTTAATTAATTATCTTATTGTAGGTTTTTAGTAGATGAATTGTTGATCACCATGGATTCTACTTTAGAGAGAAAATATCAAACATCCCATAATAAATACTATTCTTCATCATTGAAAAACTCATCCTCAGTTATTATTTATATTGAATAATTATAAAATGTAATATTAAAAAAAAAATTCAACGTAGTAATATTCTAAGCTTCTTATATAGTTTGAATAAATCATTAAATAGGTTTTTGGTTCTATCAACATTGATGTACATTTGTTTATAATGGTTCAGTTGTGTTCCTCTAATTCTCTAACCTGTAGGCATTAAAATATGTGCAATAGGGGTATCTTTTTTAAATATATATACTAAATATACTATAGAGGTTCCTCTTCACCATCATCAAAGGTATTCTCATTGGATTATCTAGTCTCCTTATTGTTTGACTCACATATAGACATTAAAGGCACCTGTGGGATTACTCATATTCATCTTGTAACTATTCTAATATGTCTTATATGTTTCTATCTTTCCCATTTCGTAGATATATTGAAATGGATCTTGATTAGATCTCTAATTATACCTTATAGAAATTATAATATGTGTAACATGGTTTTATCTCTCTTGTTTGACCAATATACAATAACAGATCTTGAGAGGTTTATTTTATCCTTCTTCCTAACATTATTATTTTATAGAATATTTTCCCATTAAAAAAACTTTTTCATGTATTAGATACAGAAATAAAATTTTACTCTCAATTGTATTTTTTTGAATCTGCAATTTTTTAAATATGTCTATTTTATAATTATCACTAAAAATAATTACAATCACTAATTTTAAATTCCAATAAAATTTGTTAATAACCTTTTTAAAACACTAATATTCTTTTATTTGATGAATTATTTTAAAATAATACACATTCACACTATATAAAAATCTATACCTCCACTCATATTTTGAACACATGAAATCATTTAACCCTTCAGAGTCCATATTGAATATTTTGTGGTGTGATATTTTATTTTCCTTTAACCCACAGAAATATCACTGAAACTACCACGTTAAATTTTACCCTGGATCATTGCTTCCATTTGAATATTCATGATATTTGATTCTTTATATACCTGAAAAATAATCACCTGACATCTGGAAAAATAATCTATAAATATAAAAACAATGTCACTACTATTTCATTAAGAATACCACGAACAATTATACTACAAGATTTCAATTAAACCGGATGACCTAGATAAAACATTAACCTACTTAGAATAACTCTTATAGAGTCCTCAATTAAAATATATAAATCATAAAAATTAGACTTATAGATGTTGGTCATATGTATAAAGAGGCCTAGTGACTCTTATATTATATGAATTACTGATACTCATAGTATTGAATTATTCATACATTTCTAAATTACAAATATCTTATTGAGCAAATACATTTACAGTTCTTAGTCACTAATACAAAAAAGGTCAATTACTAGTTTCTAAGTCTATGAAAGACTTATAAATATTCTTGATGACATATTCAATGGTTTATTGGAAGATATTCATATGCATCCCCTTCTTCTATACAAGTATAGATAAGTACATTAATATTTTACTAAAAGTCTTCTAAAAACCTTATTTCGTATTATTTCTTCTATAAAAAATAAAATTACCACTTCCATTGATGGAACATTAAATAAATTAATTTAACACATTCAAATTTAATTCACTATATATAATACATTCATAAATATCATTGAACTATCTATTTACACTAATAGAATATCCAATAATAAACATTCTATAATCTATCTATTAATGTATCCAAATAATCTATGACATATTTTCCTTATTGGAGACCTGTAGTGATTTTTGTATAACTATCCTCCAAGAATCATATTGACCATATCTATTATGTACTGTTAACAACCCATTCTTCCAAAAATCATCGATAGTTATTTTTAATAAATCAAAAACCCAACAATTTGGATTCCAGATTCATTAAAAAATTGAAAACATAAAAAAATATTAGTCAATATTTCCAAAATACTATTGAGTTACATAATCTTTTTTTGGCCTAGTTAACATGGAAATTGTTATATATAGGGGTGAATTGACATTTTAAATTATTAGTTAAGAATTAAAAGAATAAATTAATTAGAGTATTTTACTTATAACATTATCTATGTAACGTAATGTAGTGTTCAAGAAATAATATTATGTATAACATAAATGATATAAATATATGATTTTTATAGTGGTTTAAAACTCTACTCTCTTTATAACACAATAATAGTAATGTTACTCAAAATGAACATAACCTCACATTATAAAGGACTGAAAACAATTTATAAGTCCAACGTGTTTCTTGGCTGTAGGTACAACCCAAAATATAACCCCTACATTTCAATGACCTAGGAACAACTAAGAAAGAATGATTTTTCTTGGAGTCACGAACCAATGATACACATTTTTATAGGAATAAAGAATTAAAAAAATCATTTTTTGTTGAAATTAAAAAAGTTATGGTTTAAAATTTAAACAATATAATGGAAAATAAAATCATGAGAACTATTAAAAAAATAATTAACTAATGTTTAAATATGATAATGGCAGGTATACCCGAGATTAATTATTTATTAAGAACAAATATTTATCCAATATTTTGATTGGGTTAATAATATAATTCACCGTAGATAATCATGATATGATATATATTTTTATTTACTACCACATTAAATAATTATTTATATATATAATGTATTCTGGATGTGTTGGTAAAATTATCATTATAAATAATTTTAAATCATTTTCCATCAAGAAAAATCCCAATGAATAATTTTATTAAAATAATCCCTTGATGATATCTATATGGATGTCTCATGATAAAAAACTAATATACAATTATTGTTATAAGTATCATGATTGATGAATAATATCATTATCTACTAAAACAATATAATTAATAGTTTTATAATTTATTATTTTGTTAATCCTTCATAAGAATACTTAAAATTGCATTTCATGAATTTAGAAACACACCAATATTTATAATTCGATTATAAAATATAATCAAAATATAATAAAAATACTATATACTTGAATTATTTGAAAATATAAAAAAGATAACGAAGGTGAATATAAAATTCTATTATAATAATATTGTATGAAGATTATAACCAATCAGTTATTTTTTTTATAATCATCAATTTACATTTCATCGTAAATGTGGTATTACATTTACACTGACACATAAATATACTTTTTTAAAAAATTTAAAAAAATCCACTTAAAAATTAATCATTTTCGTTATAAACATTAATCGTGTTCTGATTAATAATTTTTGTTTTCTAATCATTATTTTTTTGGATTATCATCATCAATGTATATGTCAACTATATTCTACTATATTTCTTAGGACATTTAAAATAACCAAAAAAATTATATATCAATGATCATAGATTTTCTATGATCATGGTGCTGGTTATTTCTCTTAGTGATTTCAATGGCATGGAAAAATTTGATGAACATGATCTTATATTCCATAGCAGTGACGACAATGGATTCTCTGGGCGTCGTCAGATGGTGTCTCTCGATGGTGGTGTTCTACTTTGTTCGACGGTGGCTTCTGGTGTTGCTAGGAGGTGAAGATAATGGTGGTATTGGCATCGATATATTCGACACCAATGATCCTGTTGGTGGTTCTCATTCAACCATATGCAATTTTTGGAAACAATGAGGTTGATGATTTTGTGGGATTTTTATTTGGGAATCTCCTATAACTTATGTTAATATCTTTTCATGTTTTCTTTATGGTGTTTTATTAAAAGTTTCTTTGTCGATGGAATTATAATCCAAGGGCTATCTCTACCGGTGGGGAAGGCTCGATGTTGTCCATCGATCACCGGTGTACTGGTGTGATGTTTGGAACTTGGTGATAATAATGGGTTGGGACAGTGATGGTGACTTTGGTTGTTCGTAATGATTATTTGTAGGTGACACATCACTAGTAGACACCGGTGAATCCTGAATCATGAATTTCTCAATTTCTATTTTAAAAATGTTTCTTTATAAATTTGGAAATTACAAAAGGTATTTTATCTATATATCCTCACATATTCCTAGTGTCATGGTTATCACTCATCCATAAAGTGATTTTTTATAAAATCAAATAAAAATGAGTTTTCAGTTACTCTATTTTGACATTGAGTTATTATTATACAATGTGATATATTTTCAATATTAAAAACAATTAATAAACATAAAAGTAAATTATATACCCCTTACACAATCAATTTATCATCACTAAAATTCTTATCCATTTTTAAAATCACAAAAAATGAACTTATTTGAAAGAAAATTTATCGAAATTAAAAAAATAAAAAATCACATTAAATATTACCGTTTTTGAAATATCTTTACCAAATTTATGTAATTACTCAATAAAATTCATCAAGTTCATAGAGTATTAGGATATATAAATTAGGTAGAATTAAAAATTTATTTCTGATACTAAATCCATAGTTATGATAACATGTTATGAATGAAAAATGTTTATGCTCTCCCTAAATTGATGAATATAAACCACTAAATTGTAGTAATGAAAATTCAAAACATCATTACATTAATCAATTTATTTCTAAAAAAATTCATAAAAACATAAAATATACTGTGAAATTATAAATCACATAAAATCCATAAAATTATATCGACATATTCATAAGTATACCACTTTAACTACTTTACTATTTTCATAGTGATAAAATTTGTAGACATTAATTAATAAAATATATTTCTGAAAATGGATTAAACCTATCTATATAATAGGTATATGAAAATTAACAATTAAATATATTTTTTTAAAATAAATATTTATAAGCAAATTATCCCTTAATCTATGATCATATTTTAATTTTAGATTTTTTATAGCATCTTATGATTTAGAAAAATTAATGAAATTTTTTTCTTTAGTTGAAATATTTTCCAAACTAATACCTTCATTGTTAACATGATCTATTTGAAAATAAAATTCCATATCAATATGTTCATTTCCTGAGTGATATGAATGTTTTTTGAAATTTAAATTACATATTTATAATCATTATATATAATGTTTAATCAAAATAAAAATTTAAATATGTTAATGATTATTTTATCCATAAAAAGTTTCCACAAAAATTAACACCATTAATATACATAGACCAACCTATGTATAATGAAACATATTTTTTTAAAATATATATGAATTCAATATTTTTTAATGTTAATGACATAATCCTAATATGCTCATTCATCCAAGAGTACAAACCCTGAAATCAAAATAAGAATATAATATCAAATTTAAACAATTCAGATTGGTGTAAAATAGAAATATTACTATATGTACATTATAACATATAAATAATCATTAAATATCCTTAAAATTAATTTTTTTATTATTTTATTGATAATTTAATCACATAAAAATTGAAAATATAATTTCACATATTGATGATGTTAAATAAAACAAACAACCATTCATACCTCTATGTAGTCTATTATCTATTTTTTTATACAAATAAATAAAATATTGAATAAGTCCACATTGTCTATTTAAAATTTTTAAAATAATAATAATTTAAAAATATAATTATTTCTCTATAATAATTATATTGATTCTAAATGATACCACCAATACATTGTGAAATTATAAGACCGTGGAAAACAATGAATTAACCCATTAAAATCATATCTATTACAAATGTAATGATCTTTAAAAAAAATTCACATCATCAACCAAAAAAAATTTAATCTACATATATATAATAAATTATTATATCAATATATTCTTTCCCAATAAATAATCTGGAATAACAATATCAATTATAAAAAAATAGTTAAAAAATTATTAAAAAATTATTAAAAAATAAATTATATCGCACTAATCTCGTCGATATTTCCTATGACCATTTTTAAATGACAAGTATTTTGAAGTGGATTTTATGAAATTATATTATTTATGTCCTTTTTGAAATTAAAAGATAGGATTTGATGGTGATAATTGAATGATAGTTATATATTCATTTAATAAAAAATATTACAAATGGTGGAATTATGGTTGATGTTTCTTAATAAGTAAAATACCTATATATGTAGTGGTGTTTCTATAGTTATGTCAAGTAACATTGGGATGATGAAATTATTTTTTTTACATGTACAAGAAAAATTCCATACTTGAGATCTTATTTTTTTGGATGAGTGTTGAGAAAATAATTATCCAAAAAATTAGGCTAACACACTCAAATCCATCACCAATGAAGCCACTAGACAAGTTTCTATCCATGCTAAACGACTACACATAGTTGAGTGGGTGGTAGGAGTGGTCATGTTTATATGATCACCAGTGTGGGTTAGATCTTGTTCATATAAATTCATTTACTATGAGTGTGGGTTGGTGTGTATGTAATTGTTTTTCATAAACAATTACTTATAAGGTGGTATGGGAGATCATAGGTGTGTATTAGTGACAGTATAATGTGATTGAGTAGTTGAGTTATTAAAACTAATATTAAGTGGTTCCCATGTAAGATGTAATATGATTTTGGTTTTAATAGAAACAAGACACATTTCATCAGTCACTTTGATTATCATACAAATGCGGCCTACAAAATAAAATAGATATATCTCAGTCATCTTCGACCTTTAATTAATGAGTTTCCATATAAATTATCTCAAAATCAATACTCAAACATGTAACCTATAATGATAACATCATCACATTGTATGAAATCTCGTGATCGTATAAATGGACTAGTTAATCTCAGAAAAAATGTTTTAATTATAATGGTTCTCTGAAGAATCTTAATGGCACATAGGTGTTTGAATAAAATAGTTCACTCATGTCACATGGGCTACATGAGGTCCATTTAATCTACACAGGATGTTTAAAAAAATGGATGTAAATTTTTTAAAATAATTTATTCGAATAATAATAAGAGATTTGTTTTTTAATTATTTCAAAATAGTAAGATGATGTATAATAAAAAAAATTGAAACATTATTTACATAAAGACAAAAATCATAGACAATTTTTCTATTTTATTGACTTTATGACATCCATAAATCAAAAGGGAAAGAATAACGATGATTAGGGATCTATATTTTAAGATATAAAAAAATTTCTATATTGTTATAGAATGGTTTTGGATATTATTTCTTCCCATAGGTTTCTTACATTTAGGAATAGGAATATCATATTGCAATAATATTTATGAAGTAGATCGTTGATATTGAATCAGATTCTAAATCATAAACTATGGGATGTGTTATGTGATATTAAATAAATTCTTATAATAATAACAGAAGAGTATATATAATACAAACAATGTATCTACATCATTCGAAACACTTACTATATTTTTAGAGAGAGAGAGAGATCGAGTATAATATCTTCAAGCAGAGTATAGAAGGTAGTTTAGCCATCTAATCTAATCGATACAATATGTATATCAAAAAAAATCAGTATATTCAAACTTATAAGGTATTAAATCCATATTTATTCTATAAAATATATAACTATCAAAGAGAGGAGTTACAGCATCAGGTAAAGTGATGTAATTTACGTTTCAATACTTAAAATAGAGAGGAATTACAATATTATTTTGGAAATAAAAATACATGTAATATATTGGATATCCATAAAATAGTGTAAGAGTTTCCATGTCATCTCATAGAAATGATATTATCATGTATGGAACTTAAATAAAATTGCGGAAGACCATGTAGGGTTTAGTGAATACAAATTCATATTCATTGATACCTACAAAAAAAGTGGTGATATTATTATTTGGACTATATTCCAATTATATTTCTTTTTTAAATTAGAGGGAATGCATGGTAAGTGTCATATATGTGATACTATGGAAATGGTTCATCTACAAAAAACCTTTGTATGGGCAATTATCCCAGGAATAAGTGGCCTAGGCTATGCCAAAAACCAGTGATCTTAGTGATTTTAGTAAACCACCAAATTTTTCTTTACACACTCCTTGTAAATTAATGATATGTTGATCCATTTAAAAAAATGTTTCTTATATTTATATTAATGAATTATTTTGAATTATAATCAGATAATATTGGTTAATATAATAAAAATAAAAATTTACACATAAACACTAGACAAGTTATTACATCAATGTGAAAACTATATATAAATATAAGTGACCTATTTAATTAAGAGGTCCAGATCTATTGGAGTATGATGAAGATTAAAAATCATCCACTCCATAATCCAAACCCATATGAGACTATCTATGCCCCTATTGGACCAACCAATTGGAATTACAGAATGGATTTATTTTTAATTTTTTTCTTCTAAATTTTCCCATCTTATTGGTGTTGATAATGTTCTAGACTTGCCTTATATTTTGGTGTTACATGGTAAAAGGCATCAGTTCAATGAATAAAAATAATTCAGTAGATCTCTATTGGGTGGATCAAACTTTGTTAATAATATGATTTAGTTAGAAGAGAAAAAACATGAAAAATGTTTTTATGGATGATTCACATTGGGCATCACATTATAATAATGCTAAAAATAAATGGGAAAATTGATATTGAATGTAATTTTAGAGATACTAATTTTTAAGAAATATCACAAAGGGAAAAAAATATGTTTTCAAAAATCATAAAATATGAATTAAAAAAAATTAGATATGAGGATATAAATCTAAAGGAGGAGAAAAATATCATGTTATCTGGGTTATATTTATTTTCATTGAGTATGGGAAACAAAAAATCCAAAACATAATGTTTTATTATGTTTCCTCAAACTCAATTGTAATGAACTATTACATAGAATAATTGTAATAGAATATTTCAATATGGATGAAAATACCAAAACCTAATTTTATGAGGATGAATCTGAACTCAAAATTTGTTTAAAATTTAAAATTTATTAATAATGATCACGTTAGATGCTTCATAGATTTGTTTCTAGGGAAGAAAAGGCTATAATAAGAGAATTTTTTTAAAACAATATAAAATTCAAGATATTAATAATAAAAATTAATCAAGGGGATTTAATTTTCAAAAATTGGAATAAGATGTAAAATCAATAATGAAATCATTCATGAAAACTTTTATTAGGGTTAATAAAAAATAATTTAATATTTTTATTTATTATTTTACAATTTTTCAATAGGTGATAATGTAAATAAGTATAATTATTCCCAATTTTTGGAAATAAAAATATATGTTCTTTTCCCAATGGCCATGTAATATGTGAATAGTTGGAATTTGTTATAAATAACATTATCCCATTCATAATAGTATTTAAACCGTTGATATTCCAAGAATAATGGAAAATAATGAAGGAGATAGAAAAATGAATTAAAATATATTAATATCATGTAAATATAACTAGAATATATCATTAATAACGAAACTCAAAATTTTCTATTTATATGGGATGTATTGTAACATTTCATTTTTAAGCTCTAGAAAATATTTAATTTTGTTGAGATAGAAAAATTTATTATCAATGAATTTATCCACATGGTTTGAGGTATGGTTAGGATTATAATCGCTCTTTAAATACTGACCATACCTAAAGTGGAAATAAACTTGAAAACCATGATAGATGAACCCGATTATGATATATATTTTAGAATGTATATAATGTATAATATCAAGATCATTGTAGTATTTAATTTTTTTAAATATGAATCCAAACCACAATCCTCATAGAGAAAAATGTCTATCGTTTTGATGAATGACAGAAAGTGATCAAAGTGTCCTTAAAAAATCATATTAAGGGGATGGATAAAATAAATGTTCATCATAATTATATATAACATAAAAATAGACTTTTATGTTGGAAAAATATAATTTAATATTTTTTTGATGGATAAATAATTAGTTGAAAAAAAATTTGATTCGTTAGAAGACTATAAACGAGGTTTTGTAAAAGGTATGAATCCAAATTATGTTTTACAATTAATTGGATACCCTTAATAATATTTCATACTTGAATATGGAATATAATGTGAATGGAAAGAGGAATTTTTTTGTGCTTAGATACTAATTGTCCTCATAATCTTGAGGAATATATATGGAACCCCTATCCTCTAATGATTTATATGAATTTTGTATGATGTTTTTTAGAGCTCATGGAGAGACAAAATTATTGTTCCCATTGTGCTCCAAATCACATGAAAGGATTCTAGAATAATTATTTAAAATTTAGGTGGAAATTGCATAAATAATGTGGTGCATAAAGTCATTTAGGTCTAGTTTGGTGTAATGAATAAAACTGTATAAAAGGATATATTTATTTTTAGAAAATTGATCATGAAATGTATAATTTAAATAAAATATTTTACAAAGGTATAGATTTATAATAACATACCACATGATTCTAAATATGTCTTGAAATAAGGGGTTATAGGTATTTTATTTTATGGAATCAATCAACTAGGGGGTGTAAATAAATGATACTAAAAAAATCAATCTTGAATATACATGTATATATTCTGTAATGTTGTATCATTTTTTTCATATTTCTGATTATTAATTTTTTATAAACAAATTTAGCTAATTAAAAACTATAATCCTTAAAAAATAAAAACATTTCAAATTCAAAATTTCAAATTCAAGTTGAAATTAGAGTTTATGTTTCAAAGGTTATTTAGGGAGAATATGTAATTAATATAATTTTTATGATCCAATATGTAATAGAAGAAATATGTAGTAATATTTTTTATATTTACACATGGAATGATTAAAAAATCATATTTTGTTGCATTTATAACTCATGGTTAAAAATTATTGTCTAATCATGTTTTCTGGTAGTTTGGATCAATGTATCTAATGAATAAAATAAATTTAAATTCATGAATTTATTTATTTAAAATTTTAGTTAAATATAAAACCTTGTTAGGGTTATCTAATACTCAAATTTCCTACATCAAGACACGAATAATTGAAATTAGATAATTATTTTACATCTCAGGTGCTAAGTGGTAATTTTATTAACATTATATATTATTATATTTATTTAAATATTTATTAAAATAATATGCAATAAATTTTATATGTAATGGAATTTTGATAATGAAAAACTAAACCATAAATTTTCGAAAATCTGAATATTGAAATAATCTAATGAAACCTATGTCACAGAGGGAAATATTTTAATAAAAAATTATTATTTAAGGTTTTAGGAGAAAAGAGAACAATTCCTTCCCATTGATTGATAATTAGTGGGTTAGTTAAAATTTATATGTTCTTTGTGAATAAATTTTCAATAAAATCCATTAAGGACATAGTTTTCCCCACGTGATTTTGTGGTAGATTAGATTTTTTTTTGAACAATTGATTTTTTTGATATCAAGAGATGGAATTTGATGGTGATGATTGGATGATGGTAATTTATTCACACAATAGATAATATAAATGATGGATAAATTGGTGTTTATTTTATTTTAATGTTAATATACATATACATGTGGATTTTCTTCCATGGTTTTTTTCTAGAATTTTGATTAAATAATTGAGTTTATGAATTTTAATCTGTGAATATTGTGCACATTTTGTTCATTTTTTTGAAAACAAATAAAATTTTGGCATTAAAAAAATGTTCCAACTAACTTAAGGCTCACACTTTTGAACCCCCTAGAATGGATGGTGACCATGTTCAAAACAACCACATATCAATTTGGGAAAAAGTCATGAGTGTGTTCATGTGTCATCCCATATGTGGGGTCACATAGATATGGGAGTGTTGGTAATGGGAACATGGGATAACACATATGGGTAATGTGGTTCCTAATATTTCATAAGTGGTTATGGATTGGTGGTATTAGTTGGGAACATATGGAATGTGTTCTATATTAAGAACTTAAGGGATGCATAATAATATTTTGTGGTATACATCAAAGAAACAATATATTTTGGGGTTCAGGTATATAATTTCACTATTCATCCATCATTTAACATAATATACACATATAGACTACCGAATAAGACAACATCATCTTGACTATCTTCATTCTATTACGTAACTACTACTATAAACATTAACTCGACACCAGTGCTCATACTAGGAACCTCTCAATATCTCATCATCACATTATGTGAGATCAATTGAAATAGATATAAATCATTAAAATATCACCATGTAATTTCTCGTAATGTGGTGATAAGAAGGATCTATATATAATAAGGGAGTTTAAATGTAATCTAATGGTTGAGTCATGATGGCAGGATGGCATTTGAGTGAGATAAAAATGATTCCAATGAAACTAGAGGACCTCAAATTGTGAATACTTGTGACTTAAGATGAATAATAGATTAGTAGAGGACATCATATAATATAATAATATGTGATATATGTAAAAAATTGGATTCAAAATTTAATGAAGTTCGAATCTCTTAGATTCCATCTTAGGGATATTAACCCACGAATTTCCATAAATCAAAATATAGAAGAACCAATATGTGAGGGTCCATATTTTTAAATATGGAAAGAATTTTATATAGTGATAATGAAGGTTTTGATATTATTTCATCCAACGGGTTTCCCATTTTCAATTAGGGAAATATTCTATCATAGAAAATTTAGAGGAGAGCATGGGGATTAATGAAAGGTCCTTATATTTATAAATTGGAATTTTATTTTGAAATTTCATGTATGCCTATAATAAGATAATAATTAGTGAGGGAAAAGGAAGAGAGAATATTCAATATTTTAAATACATAGAGAATAAGAGTGAGGGGGGATATTTATTAAAATATCTATATATATAGAGGGTATATGGGAGATCAAACATGCCATATCATTGATAAAATATAAATTATGAAAAAATAAGGTGATTTTTTAAGGTAAAGAAGTAAATAATATGATCAACAACCACATTTGAGACATAGGAAGGTATGGTTTTTAGTGTCCAAAAAAGTGAATTTTTTTAGTTTATATAAAACAAATTTGAGCGACTCAACAATTATTCATGAAAGGGGATGACATGTAATCTTTAAAGTTAAAAAAAAATTCCCTCTAATACATTGAGATATTTCATACTAATATTTCCAATGTTAGGTGTTGCGTTTTTGGTGGAATTTATGGTCCTTTTGTGGATCAATATTTATATAATAAAAATATTACATATATTTTATGATATAGAAACTATTTTTTGGGTTATCATATTGGAATGATTATCCACCATTAAATCTATAATGATAGTTTTTTTCCTTGGTAAGATATAATCTTTTTCAACATTAGGTGATTTGTTAAAGATTGTTCGTGGGAAAATGTTGAATAATTAAATTAAATAAATAATTCAATTTTTCATTAATTTCCATTACATAACTCGATCTTTATTTATAAAAATTAGAATATTGATAGCAATAATATTTTATATAACCTTCCATTGAAATTAAAATGTTATTAATCCCATGAAAGTTTCATATAATCCTTTATTGAAAAGTCCTAATGATTTGATGTGACTTTTGTATTTACAAAGTAGAGAAAGGTGTTTATTTAGAAGACTAAGGATAGTTATAATGTTTTAATGGTATGAAAATAAGTGAACATGAATTTTATTATGAGTGATAAGAGAAATGAATCCATTTTGAGGTAGATCATGGATTGGATTGTTTAATAAAAATGAATTGGGGAGGTTGAATGAATTAAAGGAGAAGTTCTATCATTTTTAGAATGGAAAACAAATATACCAAAAGTTAATATTTCATAGAAAAATGTTAAATTTGAAATGATATTTTTGGGAAAATTTAATAATTTTATTTGGCATATTTTATTTTTAAATTTTTTTCCTTGTAATTTTAATATTGGTAACATTGGTGACTTATAATCTTCAATGTTAAGATTTTACTCTCATGTAAAAGCATGGTTTAAGTGTGAGGGTATTTATAGAACTACTAAAATTAAAAAATTTACAATTAATATCAAATTAATATAATCCCAAAACATTTTTAATTCAACGGAAAGTGTGAGAATTTTTTATTTTAGTGGGATTTTGAACTTAATCAGAAAAATGAAATAATTTAGGTTTTAACTATTTTACATTATTTCTATATGTGGGACATAAAATTTATTATATTTTTGAAAATTGGGAAATTATTTCATTTTAATTTTATATACACCCTGGGAATCATTTCATTCTACTGGACCTAGAGTTAAATCCCCCATCTCAAAGTCAAAAATAATCTCACCTGTGGGCCCTTGAAAACAAGTCACTGATAGGGTGATTTTTGATGATGGGAATATTTCTCATGATGGGTGTTCCCAAAAAAAATAAAAAATGGAGTGTATATATGAAAGTTACCATTTTGAAAATTTCATGAAGTATTCCAAACAATGATAAGCCATTTTTATAGTAATTAATTCATGGGAAACCGATGATATGAAATATAGAGAGTCTGTTAGGGTAGAATAAATTCTCAATGTAAAATATAATTAAATATCTCTACACATATCCCTATAATATAAAATTTTAAGGGATATGTAAAATAAATTTTTGAAAAATATCATGAAGGATGTCCTGAAGAATTGAAAATTTATTAAGAATAACACACAATAACATTCGTTGGTAAATTCATGCCTATAATAGTATGTGTGATCCTCCATAAAAAATCATTCCAATCCATATAGAAACATAAAATCAACCAATGATGAAATAATAGGGTGAAAATCCACTACCAATTTGTTTTTTATTCATTTCTTTTATTTTTATATACTTTATAATGTCTCCCCTCACATGTATCATCTCGACTTCCCCATCCATGGAGGGGTATTTTCATTGGGTTTTATGGAAAGGGTGAGGTTGTACCTAGGTGCCTTAAATGAGTTATTGTGATTCTAAATTTTAATATACATTATTATTTATAAATATGGATTAAATTAATAATTGAACTTTAAATTCATAATTTTATTGGATAAGGATTTAATTATATTATTTTTAATTGCATTGTTTGATGATACATATCTCCATCAACACAATTCCTTTCTATATATAGTGGAATATATTAGGTTTGGATGGTGAGTTCTTGATGGTCATTAGCAGATGTGTAATATTTTATGTCATAATATTGGTTTATAAGTTAAAAATAACCCTTGGAAAAGTATTTTACTAATTAACCAATAAATCCTACAAAAATGTTACATGTGAAAGAAGGTTAATAGATAGACCTGAGGTTTAAAATAGTAAAATTATCATCATATTACCAAGACAAGTGAGAGAGATGAATTGGTAGATGAATCTATCTCTTACAAGTCTTTAGAAGAAAAATGGAAAAACTCTGACACCATTATAGTCGAACAATAGGGATGACAAACACCCTCTGATCACCATCTTTCTCATTTGTATAAAACCAATCGAATAAATATTTTTATTTCTATCACATTTTTAAATTTTAATTAGAACCAGTTATTTTTAAAAAAGAAACAATAAAAATGATAAAATCAATGTTTTGTGTCCACTCCTCTTTAAGATACAACCTGGGATTGGATTCTAAAATATACATAGGTAATTTAAATATTGTTTTTTCACACCCTATGATAAGCATGTGTCAAACATGAAATTGTTGATTTAGAGGAAGTGCATCAAAAGGCCCATTTTTTAGTGACCTATATTTTGAATAACCATTAAATTGAATTTTATCATGAAATTGAATGAAAAATAACCAAATTAATAAAAAAACGATAAATTATTATAATGAAATAGACCTCATAGATTCATGTGACTCATTGGTAACTTTGAACATCCAATAATGGATCTAAATTCCAACTAAACATTGTGTGATATCTATGCCCCACAGTGAACCAACATTTTCAAATACTTATCCCCACCTTATAGAATGATATTTAAAAGCACATTAACATGATTCCAATTATACCAAAATTTCATGGTATTATTGGCAATGACACCAATAGCCATATTCAAGAATTTACCAATGTGTTCTCTTGTTTGAGCCCCTAATGAGTTGCAGAAGAATATGTAAAGTGGAGGTCATTCCATTTCGCAGATGAGGGAGTTAAAAAGGAATGATTTTACAATCTACAACCTAGAGAAGTTGAGACTAGATAGATTTTAAAATATGCTTCATGTAATGGTTTTCCCGTATCTAGGAAAATGTCTATCATAAATGAGATATATGTTATTCACTAATCAATCAGTGAGAGACATTATGAGAATTGGGTGAGATTCAATAATCTCTATGCCATCTACCCAAATTAGATAATGAAAGAAAACAATTTCATTATTTTCTTCTATCAATGACTGTATTACAAATATCAAAAAAAATTAGACAAATCATCTAAAGGACACTTGATTGAAATGTTACCAAAATAATCAATTTTTCTAATTAAATAGATTGAAAAAAACTCACCGCAATTCAACATTAGAGGTTTGAGAAGCAGAGGAATCCATTTTTTATCTATGTTAGAATCTCCACCACCCTAACTTGAAGAAGCACAAAAAGAAAATGACTAGTGTGATGAGACATCTTGGTGTGAACCAAGTAAAGTAAAAAATAACACCTGACTCACGTATGGGTTTTATAATCTTCCACATATCACTAAACAGATCAATGTGTAGAATTTCAGGGGATAGAATATTGTGTTATAGCCTATCAGGAACCAACATAATGATGATATTCCTGCATAACTCTATATTATAAATTGTTAAGTTCCTTTGTAAAAAATCAGTTCTAATTATTTTTTCACTTATCCGGTAACCTCACATATAATATATCATAGCAACAAATGCTTAAATATTAATCAATAATTTATATTTTGGAAGAACCATTTCAATGGAAAATTTATAATGATCAAATCATAACCAGATGATTATAAGGATGTGAAATTGAATCAGTGTTTAAATTATATATTTAATTTTATTGTGGAGACTAATTGGACCTCAATGGACTGTACATAATGATTCTGAATCTATAACTTATTTGACAGCCTTATTCAAATATGCAGAATAATTTTGTAAAAGATGTGATAGTTTCTAGTATTCTCATAATATATCAAAACCATAGGATATGCCTCAAAATAATAAATTTTTTTTGAAATGTTTTATGTATGGGGTATAGACATCATGGGATCATCCCCAAATATATTTTTCAATTCATTTATTCTTTTATCTATATAGTATGTTTCAAAATATGAGGAGAAAAACGAAACTAGAACTAAGGATGATAAATTTGTTTGTGATTTTATCTAGGCTATCATATTCAGTAGGGTTTGAGTTCTAAGAGAAACAATTAGTGACTATGGAACTCATTTATACAATAGAAAAATGGTTACATTTCCTGAAAAATTATTATGTACATCATAAAAATTCAACATCATACCCTCCCAGGACAAATATCAAAGTAGAGTTCTACAATAGTGAAATAAAAAGAATTATTGAAAAGTATTTTAAACCCAATAGGAAGGACTAGAGACAAAGGATATATAATACCTTTTGGGTACACATAATACCCTACAATACCCCCATATGGATGAGCCCCTATAGATTTACTTATGTAATGAGCTTCCACCATTTAATCGAATTTGAGGAAAACACATTTGGGTTGTAAGAGAGATGAATTTGGAACTTGATAAATATGGGGAAGTGAAAAAAATATAGTTGTAAGAGCTCGAGAAAATATGGAGGGAATATTTTGAAAATTAAATGATCTACAAAGAGAGAACAAGGATACACCATGATATGATGATTCAACCAATAACTTTTAACCCTATAGATCATGTTCTATTATACATATATAGACATAAGATAATCATGGGTAAAAATCATTCCTGATGGGAAGGATCCTTTAATGTTTGTTATGTAAACACCTTTAGCGATATGAAGATAAAAACTGAATGGGGAGAAAACCCATTCATTATATATGAGAAGATGCTTATGATGTTTTATGGGACCAAATACCATGAACCAATGGAGGAGATCACACTCCATCACCCAGATGACTAATGGAGACCTACAAGGTTATATTATTCTATTATAATTAATTAAATGTAGTAACTAAAAAATTTATATTCTCACATGAAAACAGAAATTTAAATGGTTTGAGGAAAATAACTAAATTAAGTGTAAGGGAGTTAATATTATACTATATGATTTTTAAATTTTTTTTAATCTTTGAGTCAATCCCACAAAATTAATCAAAATTTCTTCTGGGAGAAAACCATTATTTTTTCTCTTAGTCCACTAATCCCATATATTGTATTCTAGAATGACTTAATTATCCTCTACCATCATTTTTCTACTCTTATATTTAATGTACATTAATTAATATGATGTAATAATGAAACTTGATATACCTAACAAAACACACATCATAAATGCATTGTTATATAGAACAAGATGAATATGATATGCACCACATGACTGAAAATCATTGCTAAAGGGATTTTCAATTAACATTTAATATAATTTAAACTCCATATATATATATATATATATATTAAATTTATATTTTTGTGCATTAATAAAAAATTTCATAACCACACTTGAATTAATGCTTTTCATGACTTATCTAGAATACATGTGTTCTATTTATAAATCATATGATTATATGTTATAGATTAAAATTTTAATGATATTGAATGTTTAAAATGTATAATTTAATGTTTAAAATGAATCATTTATATTGACATTATTATGCAAGATTCGCGAGAATTGACTGATTATTGTAAATAAAATTTCACGACCATATTCATTATCTAAATTTAAAAAAATCCTTTGAAATAATTTTTGATTTTTAGTCATTCCTTGATTGATTTATCAATATTATATTCCAATTCCTGAGAGTTATTCTAGACTAACTACTTCCTATTTTATCATGAGCATATTTCAAGAGTGATATTAGGACATGTCACCTACAAGAAAATGATTTTGAACACGTCAATGTTATGAATGTATAAAACCACATTTAATATGATGGATCAATATGTTTATAACCAATTATCAATAAAATACTACCATTACATAACTATATATATAGCCCATAGTGATCTTGAATTCCCCTTATAAGAATGATCCATGTTTCAGGACATTTTCATTAAGTCCTTCCCGAAACTGGGTATTTTTAGGATATTTTAATGTTAAAGTGTCACGATAAATGGAATCATGGTAGAAGGGTTGATATAAATTATATGAAATAAGTGTTGGTATTATATTTTGTGTAATGTGAATTTAATTTGATTTATTCAGTGTACTCTTTATTTTTTTCCCTCTTTAAGAAATAATTGTAAAAAAAATATAAAAATGGGTTCAGATTTCGGAAAACCAAAAATCACTATTTCTCGATTACCCTTTTTTATCCCACGTGGTTAGGTGATTGATGCGAATTTTGTTTCAATCATAACATTCCAAAAAAAAATGAAAAATATAATATTTGAAGAAAAAAATTCTCAAGCGTACACAACTCATTCTTTATGGATAATTTGATCATGAAATTAAATTGAGTTTGGGGGAAGTGGGAGTTCCTACTTTGAATTGAAGAATATAATTACAAATTTTGATATCCTGATTTATAATGAACAGAAAAGTCGCCTTCTTGATCATTAATGATTAAATCATCAAAAACTACCAAACATAATCTGTAGAATCAGTTGAAATGTTATTGAAAACTCATAATTATTTGATGTTTCTTTTTTCTTTAAAACGTGGATAAATTATCTCATTTACAAACCTATGGATAAGAAGCAAGTTCTTGTGATATGATCATAACACTACATGAGTTGTATCATGTGTGATGAGGTAAAATAATACATTGTGAGATAGATCATGAGTTGGCATGTTTAATAATAATGATTTGAAGAGCTTAAATGAATGAAATGATAGGTTCCATCATTTTTCAAAGGGAAAAAGTAATATTAATTAATTCACTCTTTCATTGAAATTTTTTGAATTGAATTGATATTTTATGTAACCTTTGAAAATATTATTATACATTGTGGATTGTTTAATTTTATTTACTTGGAATTTGAATATTGGTATCATTGGTGCCCTTTTATTTTCAATATTAAGAATTTATGAATGAAGAAAAGCGTGGTTTATGTGTGAGAAAATTGAAAGAAATATTATTTTAAATAATTTCTAAGGAATTTAAAAATTTTAATCCCAAAAATGTTTTATTTTAAGCTAAACTGTTACAATTTATGATTTTAGTGTTTTTGAGCTTAATTGAAAAAAATAAATTATATGAATTTTATATTTTTTAAAATATTTTTGTATTTATCCCATAAAATGTTTCATAATTATCCAAATCATGAAATTATTTTTTTTATGATTCTATACATTATGGGATTCATTTCATTCTTTAGGACCCAAAGGTAAATATAAAGTCTCATTGTTCCAAAACCACTCATAAATTGGGGTGTGAAAATGGTTCATAGATATGGGTATTTTTGATGTTTGAAACAACTCTTTATTGGATGGCCGAAATACTAGGAAATTTGGACTGAAAGTTTGATTATTATTTTTTAATAATTTCATGTAGGAGTTCATGCATGAATTTTCTATTTTAATGGCCATTAATCCATGAGAAATCAAAGATATGAAATGTGGAATGTCTTACTACGTACAATACATTCTCAGAGTAAAACATACCTAACTATCTCTACACGTGACCAAATATTTTGAAAATTTGAGGGGATCCCCGCAAAACATTTTTTAACAATATTAATTAAGGAGGAAATTTGTTAATTGACCATTTAGTGGTCCTAACATGTGTTAATAATCAATGATAAATTCTATCTTATAGAAGTAGTTGAGTTTCTCCATCCTAAAGCATTCCAGTCCAACTAACAACATCCAATCGACTAGTGATGGAATCTTGTGTTGAAGGCCTCTTATAAGTTTCATTCAATGCATTATATTTCTTTCATTTTCATTAATCTATAATTTACCCCCTCTCTTAAATAATCTAATATTCACCATACCTAGAGGGGTTGTTTCATTGAGTGACTGGGAATGGGGGAGGCTGTACCTATGAGGTTTTTATTATTTATCGTGATTAAAATTAATAAGATATTTTCTTATATAAAAATCTAGTTTGAATTCATAATTTAGATGTAAATTCATAAATCGGTTTCATTAGGTCTTAATTATATTATTTTTAATTTCTTTCGTCAATGATATATATCTCCCTCCCTTAAATTCTTTCATATATACAGTGGAATATATTAGGGTTGGGTGGTGAGTTTTGGATGGTCGTTAGCACATGTTTAATATCGATTGTTGTAATATTGAATTATTAGGTAATTAAAATCCTTGGTAGTGTATATTCCAAAGTAATAAAGAATAAATAAGACAACATTAAACACATGGGATGGAGAATATTCTTACATGAGGTTTCTAACAGAAATATTATCACCATAATCATTTTTAAAAGGGAGAGAAAGGAATCTGTAGGAGAATCTCTCTCTTATAAGTGAGTTGAAGAAAAAGGGACAAAACATGGAAATCATGATAACACATCACTAGGTCTTTCCGAAACAACAATGATCACACCCCTTATAATTTGTTTGAAACCAATCAAATAATTTTTTTCTCTCTCAAATTATTCAAATATAATTAAAACCCATTGTTAAAAAAACAAATACAGTGCGACAAAATTGTTTTTTGTGAACTCTTCTTTAGGATTCTACATAAGATTAACTTCAATATTATAATTAGGTTTTTTAAATTTGGTTTTTACATAACCCCCAAATGGTGTGAATTAATCTTGGAACCATTAATAGGGAGGTGGTTCCTCAAAATCCCCCTAAAAATATTTTTTCAATTCCCCATTGTTTGAATAACCATTTAATTTAATTTTATCTTGAAAATTATTGAAAAGAAATTAATAAAATTTGAAAACAGAATTTGAAAAATTACAATTCAAAGATTTAAGTGAAACCTTCTGTTATCACTATGAACCAATAATAAGCGATGGAAATCCCTACTAT
This sequence comes from Viscum album, assembly GCA_963277665.1. Taxonomy (NCBI): domain Eukaryota; kingdom Viridiplantae; phylum Streptophyta; class Magnoliopsida; order Santalales; family Viscaceae; genus Viscum; species Viscum album. The sequence continues at coordinate 421,663,608 of OY728166.1, read as the reverse complement.
GCTCTACATGATCATTCCACCACATGATTTTCTATGCAACATAATATACTAGATATCCCTTTTTTATAGAATGATTTTTAACATCACATTAACATGATAAAAATTATAAATAATTTTCATAGTCTTGTAGAAGAAATACCCAACCAATATATTAAAGAATTTCCAAATGTGTTATCATGTTGCAGACCCTGAGGAGTTTTAGAAGAACACCTCAATTTGTCGGAACTCCCCATCTCACTTATGGGAGTGAAAAAGGTGAGGTTTTATAGACTATAACCAAGTGGATTTCAATCTGGTTAATATATTCAATGATTATACCTGAGCAGGTTTTTTCAAACATCTAGTACCATGACTATTCTAATAGAGATCTATAATATTTTCCAATAAATTAATGTCATTTTTTATAGGTAACAAGAGTGATTTACGAATCTCTATGCTAGATGCCCACACCAGCCTATGGAGGGGAACTATTTACTTATTTTAATATATTAGGGACTTTACCCAAAATGATCACAACTATCTAGATGCCTCATTTAGAGGATCCTCGATTGAAAATTTACCAACATATACAACTCTTTTGATTGAAAAGATTTCACAAAACTCAAAACAATTCAGCAGTAGAGGTATGATCACTAGAGGCATCCATTAGGTAAGGACATCAGATTCTACATCACCCTATCATAAATAAGTTCTTAAAGAAATGACTAGTGTGATAAGAAAACATTCTATTAACCATGTAATGGAACAACAAGTCCCTAAAAAGGTATGAGGTTTTTTCTCTTACACTTTTCATTAAAATAATCAATGTCTATAAGTGCAGGGTATAGAAAGTTGTTCTGTAGCCTACCAGCAAAGAAAATTCTAACCAAAACATCTACATCATCCCAAAATCCAAATTGGATATGGATTCCAACCAAACCACGTCATAACACTATTTCAGAATCAATACCAAAATCAACCTCCATTATATCAAAAGTAACACCAGAACACTACATCATTCCAACAACACTATAAACTACCATACATGAATTAAGAATTTTAACAACCCTCATCAATCACTAAAAATAGCCACAATAGAAGGGATAATTATGATCTAATGAATGCAATGGACAATTTGTACAATAATTTTTATATCCTTAAGGACATTCAAAACAAGAATCATGGAAAATATCCCATCACAAATAGTCCCACATCCAAAAGATAAAATCATTTCAATAAAAAAAGAAGTGGAAAATATCTCTTGTCCCCCAAATAATGTTAGGATGATGATTCTAAGAATAATACTAAAGATCAACCCATACATCCAAAAGAAGAAGAACATAACAAAAATAGATACAGAATAAGGTTTTGGATGGAATGTATAGAAACACCTTTGATAAAAACAAGAATGTGTGAAAAATGATATACAAGTACCATTCTAAAAGACACTAGTTGAGTAGAAGAATGGTGATGATGAATGAATTCAATGATAAATTCATGATACCTTCTACAATGTTAAGATTAACATCTCACTACTATAGGCAATATAAAAATTCCCCATTTATGAAAATTTTGTGAAGGTGATCTACACTAAAAGAAGGAGGATGGGTGTAAATAAAGGAATCAACATAGGAATAAGTTTCTCAACACTGATCACTCAACCAATATAGTTAACATGTCAATATCCAGGGATATTCTCCATTCCCTGTACTATTGGGTATTTAAATTTCACTGATTCACTGTGTGATATGGGAGCTTCAATAAATATTATTCCTCACTCAGTATTTTCATTCCTATAAGTTAGAGAACAAAAACAAAGAGTGGTGGTGGTAAAATTAGGAAATAGATCCACCAATTTCCTAGATAGAGTTACAGAATATTTAATTGTTGGAGTAAAAGGAGTGAACATTCAAGAATACTTTTATGTCCTTACCATGGAATCATAATGAGCACCAGGCCAATCTCCCATCGACCTTGGGAGACTCTTCCTAAAAACAATACGGTCTATCATCAATTTCACTGAAGGAACACTCATAGTGGAACTTGGAGACAATAAAAAACACTTCAAAATAAATGATACAATGAAATATCTTACCAGAAATCACTCACTTCATGTTATCTCCCATGAACAAGGTATAAAAGAAATTATATATTCAGATATGCTTAATGTATTTTTTTCATTTGGAGAAATATTTTCATTTGAATGTATCAATTCCCATGAACTGAAAAATACTAATATCGTGTTAGAGGATGTGGTAAAACATTAATTTTTTATGATTTTTTAAAAAAGTGTGAGATTATATTAGTGATTCTATACATAAAACCATGAAACATAATTTCTATATCATCCCTTAAAAAACCTCAATGTCTGGAACTTAATAAATATAGATGTGATTTTATGTATGATTATCTAATTTAAGGGGGTAAATTGTCGGTAATCATCACCAATGACATATCCCATTCACAATATCAAACACTTATTGACCTACTAAAAAAATTCAAGTTATATGATGTTGTCTAAAAGATATAACTGGAATAAATCCCATGGTATGATCGCATAGAATAAATTTATAAAGAGATTCCTTATCAATTAGAGAACCTCAATTAAGACTCAATCCCACCATGATGATGGTTGTTATAGAAGATATAGATAAATTTCATGAAGAAGAAATCATTCAACCAATCAATAATTCTTAGTTGGTCTGCCAAATTCATGTAGTCAAACAAGAAACTAGCCTGACTGAAATTAAAAATGATTGAAAGGAACAGATCCCCATGAGAATAAAAAATAGATGGAGAGTGTGTACAGATAACAAGAACCTAATAAAAGATACCATAATTGACCAATTTCTTATTCAGTCCATCGATCAGATATATGAATGGTTTTCTAAAAAAAATTGTTGTTTTATGAGGAGTTTTAAATATACTTTTGGGTACTGATCACACTATAAGACCAATAGAATTCATACATAACCTTTCCTTTTAGAAAATTATCCTAAAAATGATTCCTTTTGGATATTAAATTCCCCGTGTATATTTCAATATTGTGTGGTGATTATTTTCTCAGTCTATATTGTGGACATCCTAGTGGAATATCTCTCTGATTTCAGAGTGTATGGAAATTCAATCGATTCTTTATTTGGAAGATATAGTAGATATTTTTAAAAAATTCATTGAAAAAAACCTTTTCTTATATAACATTTAATGGTTGAAAAGGGAATAGTGTTGGGGTGTATAATTTAACAAAAGGTATTAGGGTTGACAAATAAAATGAAGACATAATTAATTCATGTACATATCTTGGTTTTATAAAACATGTTTGATCAATTTTAGGTCATGCATTATATAATTGAAGATTTATCAAGAGTATTATTAAAATTTATCTCCCTCTCCCAATATTACTATTAAAGGATTTTGACATTAATGTGGATTATATATGAATGGAATCATTTTATGAAATGAATAAAAGGTTGATGAAATCACCAATAATACTACCACCGAATTTGGAGTATCCTTTCAAGTTACTTTTCAAGGCGTTCATCCAAGCGACATGAGCCGCTCAATCATAACAAAATTAAAAATATGGCTCTAGTCATATCCAATTCTTCAAGGTCCTCATATTTGACACTAATAAATTACAAAACTACTGAGGATTCCCTTTCATTTGTCTATGGAATAGTTAAATTATGATCATATCCTCTTACCACTAAAGTTGTTTTTTATGATCATGTAGTACATAGGTATTTAATCATAAATTAAGAATCCAAAAAAAGTTGTTGAAATGGATTATAATATTAGAAGAGTTAAATTAGGTAATTAATGATAAAAAGTGAACTGAAAATATGGTTCCTGGTCATCTAAATCAAATACCCCACCTTATAGTAGTTGAAATTACAAACTAGAACCCACAAAATGATGAATTTCCTAGATAAAAACTCTACATAATCAATGGTGAAGTACCATGGTATGCCAACAATTTCAATTATTTTCTCACATATCAAGTACCCACTCATCTAATGTCTCATCATCTTCATAAAATTAAATCAAAATCACGAAATTATCTTATGGAAGACCCATTTCTGTGGAAAATTTTAATGATAAAATCAGAACCAGATGCTTACCAAGAAAGTGAAATTGAATTAGAGTTTTAATTATATCATAAATTATCTTTTGTAGGCCACTTTGGTAGTCATAGGGAAGCCCAAAAAAATTTATAATCTATAATTTATTATCCCTTCTTATTGAATGATGCATATGAATTTTCAAAAAGATGTGAAAATTTTCAATTATTTGGTAATATCTCAAAATGACCAAAAATGCCTTAAACCCAATTAATTTTGTCAATATTTTGAATTACAAGGAATATACATCATGGGACAACAACCATTGTAACTTGGCATCTAATATACTCATTTTGATGCAGACTTTGTTTCTAACTGGGTGGAAGAAAATGAGACAAGAACTAATGATGCTAAATATGTTTGTTATTTTTTAATGGATAACATATTTTGTTGGTTCAGAGTGACACTATAAATCATCAAAAAATAAGGAAATATTATCTTTAATATAAAATATGATCCCTGATGATGAAGTATAAGGTACATCAGAATACATCAACTCTATTCCATCCCTCAACAATTGACCCATAAGATTTCTTCAATATAGAATTCAAATGAATATTGGAAAAGAAAATTAATCTCAACATAAATGACTAGAGAAAAATGTAATGTGATACCTTATAGGCATAAGAAATTGAATACAAGACACCCATAGTAATGAGCCCTAATTGATTGAATTTTGGAAATAGTTTACACCTTCTTGTGGAATTGGAGAACAAACACAACTGGGTGGTAAGAGATATGAATGTGGATATTGATAAAGATGGGAAAGGAAGAAGATTGTTGTCGTATGAGCTAAATGAAATAAAGGGGGAATTTTTTGAAAATTAAATGATCTAAAAATTGAGAAAATTGTTTTACAATAACAACTTGATTCAACAATGTACCTTTAAACCTAGAGATCATGTTCTATTATACTAATTCTGAATTCAGATAATTCTAGGTACAATTCGTTCCAGATAGGAAGTCCCCTTTACTTTTATTCAGGTATACCTCATTAGAGGTGTCTAAATAAAAAATTAAGTAGAAGAAAGTTCATTTATCAAAAATTGGTATAGGATGAAGAGGTTCAATGGGACCATACCTCAAGATCCAGTGGAGGAGATCACACTCCTTCACCGTGATTACCTATGAAGACCAACCATGTTTTGTCATTCCTTTACACTAGAAAATAAGAAGTAACTCAATTAATTATAAAATTCCATGAAAAAACAAATTTAAAATCATTAAGTATACTATATCAGTTATGTGTAGGGGAGAAAATCGTATAGTGATAGGTTTTTCAAAAAAAATCAATTTTTCAGTCGAGCCAATGACATTAAACTAAAGCGCTTCCATGAAGAAACCCATAGTTTTTTCTCTCAGTCCAGTCTTCCCATTAGTCATATTATATCATGATTAACATGGATGCACTATAATTTTTTTTTATATTTCAGGTCCATTAATGAAGATGATTGAATGATAAATAGTGGAGATACTTAACAGAGCACACGTTATGAAAGAGAAAAAAACAAAACTGAAGGAATATGACATGAAAAACCCAACTGAATAATCATTTATAATGAGATTTTTATTTTATATTCAGTATCATTTGAATTATATATATCTCTTTAAAATATATTCTTTTTAGCTATAAACTAAAATTTCATATCCATACATGAAGAAATTTGTTACATGAATTATCAAGGAGATATGAGTGTCATAGAAATTGTGTGATTCCTGGTTTTAGATTTCAATGTTAATGATATTAAATAATTAAAATGGATAATTTATTTCCTTAAGTGAATCCTGGATATTGAAATTACAACTCATTACATGACATAATTGCTTGATTCATGTAAATGATATTTACCTACCACTTTTCATGCTTTAAAATTATGAAATTCACGGAAATTTATTTTTTATTATTTTTTATTCATTGAGAGATTTTAAGATATCATATAACCATTACATGAAGTATTTATAGACTAACTACTTCTTATTCAATCTTGAGTATATTTCATGAGTGATATTGGGGCATGTCACCTGCTAGAACATGAATTCGAACATGTCAAAAACTATTACTATAAAAACCATATTTAATATGATTATGGCATATTTTGATAACCAATTGTCCTTAAAACACCACCTTTAGATTAATATTTATTTTTCCCAAAGAGAACAGTAATGACCATTATAAGTATGATCCTTTATTCTAGCCATTTTTATTCATTCTGACCCTACCCTTAGTATTTGGATGATATTTTGATGTTAAAGTATGGGGTAAATGTATTCATGGTGTAACAGATGATAAAAATAGTAAGGAAGAAGTTTGGGGGTTATATTTTGGGAATTTATAAAGGTAATTTAATATATTCATTGTACACTTTTTTTCTCCCCTCATGAATAAATAAATAGAAAACAAAAAACAAAAAAATGTGTAGTGATTTTTGAAAACAAATCCCCATCACTAGTCGAATGATTTTTATCATATTTGTAAATGTGATTCATGTGAGGTTTATATCAAGAACAAAATTCGAAGAAAGAAACAAAACTGAAAAAAAAAACTTATTTGAAAAAAAAATCTTGATGGTTCACAAATCATACATTGTGCATAATTTCATCATGACCTTATATATAGTATTGGGGAAGTGTGTGTTGCTATATTAAATGGGAAAATATAATTACAATAATTGATATCATGTATTATACTGAATGGAAAAATATCCTCCTTGTGTATTAATTTTTAACGAATCAATTCCTACAAACCATAAGCATTAAAGTCTTTTGAAGCTTTATTGAAAAGTCATCATGATTTTATATTTCATTCTACATTGAAATCTGGAGAATGTAGTTCTCTTTCAATCCTATGTATAAAGTGAATGTTCTTGTGATATGTGCATAAATATACATTAATTTTATTATGAGTGATGAGAGAAAAGAATCCATTGTGAGGGAGAACATGAATTGGAATGTTTACTAATAATTAATTGAATATATTGATTGAATGAAAGGAGAAGTTCCATTATTTTTTAATGTAAAAAAATAGAATTCAAGAATTGACTATTTCATTGAAAAATGGGAAATTGAATTGATATTTTATGTTACATTTGGTAATTTTATTTTACATTTATGATTATTTAATTTTATTTCCATGGATTTTGAATGTAGGTAACATTGGTTCCCTATGATTCTCAATGATGAAATTTTATGCTTAATTAATAGTATGGTTTATGTTTGGTGGAATTTATAGAATTAATATTTTCAATAATTTTAATTTTAAATTTAAATTTTTTCAGTCCCACAATAGTGTTATTTTAACAGAAATTGTCACAAAATTATGATTTTAGTAGTATATTAATCTTAATAAAAAATGACCAAATTTGGAATTTAACTACTTTAATTTTTTTTCTCTATTTTGGAAATGAAATTTTCCATAATTATTTAAATCATGATGTTATTATTTTTAATAATATATATATCATGGGATTTGTTTTATTTTTCTGGTCCCAAAGCTAAATTCACCATCTCGACACTCAAAAGCATATCATAATTTGGGAATTCCAAACTGTTCACTGATATGGATAGTTTTTATGTTGGGACAAAATATCAGGATTGTACAACCTAAATACTATGAAATTTGAATTCTAGATGAGATAGTCATTTTTTGACAACGTCCATGAATCCATCCATGGGATAATTGTCTGTTTTCATGGATATTAATTACTAGGAAACCAAAGATACGAAATAAAGAGATTCTTCTGAGGTTAAATGTATTATTATTGTAAAATAGGCAGGACACTCATTGAAGATAAGAAAATACAATGACATTAAGATGGGTGATGAAAAATTAATTAGTAGACATTATTTATAAAGCTGTCCATTCTTGAATCTAATATTTAATTGGCATACATGTAGAAACATTTTATTTAAAATTACAATATATTAAAGGAGGAGAGATACTCCATCACGAGTTATTCCAATCCATCCCCCAACATGCAATCAACCAGTGGGGGATGAATTATACATGGACTCCTACGAATTTACTTCCTTCCATTAATTTTATTTAATTTTATTTACTATATAATTTCTCCCTATTTCCATATCATCTTTACATATCATTATATAGAGGGTTGGATTAATTGAGTGATTGAGAAAGGGGAGTGTTGTACCTATATGATTTTCAAGAGTTTTTTGTATTCAAATTTATCAAATATCTTCTTATTTCAAAAAAATTATCTCAATTCAAAAGTCATTTTTAAATTATGAATTTTCTTTCACTAGGTTTTAATTCTATAATTTTTAATTCCTTTCATTGATGATCTATATCTACCTATACCATATTCATTCCATTATTTAATACAATAGCTTATTTTTTGGTGGTGACTACTTTCTAGTCATTAGAACATGTGCATTTTTTTGTTTAAATATTTGATAATTAAGGTATAAAAACCCTTAGTCAATGTTTTCCCTAATTAATTAAGAAAACCAATTATAATATTATGCCCACGAGAATGAGAATATACCTACCTTAGGTTATTAATAGTAATAATATCATCCCAATCTTATTGAAAATGGATATGAAGGAATTTATTGAATAATATATCTCTTACCAGACAGTGGAAGAAAAGGGTAAAAAACATGGAAACCAAGATATCGCAACTCTAGGTCTATCCAAATCCACTCTTATCATGGTCCTTCACATTTATCAAAAACCAATCATATACAAATTATTATTCCTCCCAATTTTTTATTATTTAATTAAAAGAAATTGTTTTCTAGAAAACCAATACAAATTCATATTATTCTTTGGTGTGCACTTATCTACAAGAGACTACCTAGGATTAACTAGTATACTATATTTGGTAATTTAGATATTGGTTTCTCAGGCCCCATGACAGGCTTGGATCAAACATGAACCCATTGTTGGGGAGGGAGTTTATCAAAAAACTAAAAAATTATTGTTTTATTTTGATGACATGTATTTCAATTTATTATTTAATTTAATTTGATCCTATAGATGAATGAAAAATAAACCAATTCATAAAAAAAAATTGTAGATATATTTCGAAGAAATACCCCTCACAAATACAAGTTACACCATTGTTGATTACTCTGAACCTATAACAATGGACTTAAATCCCAAAAAACACTATGTGATATCTTCACCACACAATTATATAACCAACATAATCAACCATTTTTACCCACCTTAGAGAATCATTTTGAATTACATAGTTACATGATTGAAATTATACCTAAATTTTATGGTCTTGCGGGAGAAGACCCCAATAGACATATTTAGGAATTTAAAATTTTTCTCTTTAATTTCATATCGTAAATAGTTATAGAATAATAGGCAATGTTTAAGGAATTCCCCTTATCACTTAAGGGACAAAAATGGTATGGTTATACAGTCTAAAATTAAGTGATGTATAAGGATGGAAGGATATTCAATGATGGTTCATGTAATGGTTTTTTCAAACAACTAATAGAACATATATTCGAAAAGATATATATTTTATTCACAAATCAATCAGGGAGACACATTATGTGTATTAGGAGGGGTTTGAGAAGCTCTTGTCTAGAATTCCACACCAGACTATAGAATAATGAAATTTCCTTGTTTTCTTCTATAAAAAACTGATCAATAATGATCACAAATATTTAAACACCATTACTATATTAGAATTAATTAACAAGTAACTGATGGATTCCATATGTATAATTGAAAATATTTCACAAAAGTCACAAAAATTTGGCAGTAGATGTATGAGCACCAGAGGAATCTATGAGGTAAGGACATCAGATTCATCATCATGCTTAAATGAAGCAACACTTAAGAAAATAAAAAGTGTGATGAGACAACATTCTATGAACTAATAAAATTAAAAAAAGGTCTAACATAGGTATTTGGTTTATGATCTTATAGTTATCAAATACATTGATCAATTTCTATATGTTCTAGGGACCTGAATTTTTACTGCACCCAATCAATAAATGAAATAAAAACCAAATCATCAGCATTTTCCGAAACCCAAAAAATATATGGGTTTCAACCATACAAGTACATAAATACTTTTCAAAATCAATATAAAAACAACCTCCATTATATAAGAACAATTCAAGATCCCTGCACATTTCCAAAAACAAATTAAATAGAAATATAAGAAGAACAAATTTTAATAAGCCTAAAAAATATCTCATAACAAAAAACATGAAATTTTGATTGTGGAGATAAATAAAGGAGTGTAAAATATTTACAATATGGTTGATAGGATTATATATATTCTAAATAAGACAAATGGATATTTACAACACAAACAGTTCCAAATCCAAAGGCTAATATCAGTGCAATCCCAACAAGGAGTTTAAAAGAGTTCTAATCCCCAAAACAAACTGGTGATGATGATTATGAGAAACCTCTGGAAACGCAAACCATCCATACCAATGATGGATACCATAAAAACAATAGATAAAAAACTAGTTTCATGAAATAAAGGCCAAAAACTCTATCAAAAAAACATAAAATAGATAAAAAGGATATACGAGAAACATTCTCTTATACATTATCTTTGTAAAATAATGGTAAAAAAATGAAATCAATATTAACATCAGGATACCTTTCAGAAAGATGAGATTGAAACCCCACCACTATAGGAAATATGAAAAATACATAAGTATGCAAAATTTATAAAGTATTTGTGTACTAAAATAATATGGATGAATAGAAATTAGAAAATAAACATAGGAAGAAGTGTCTTAGAACGGATCACACAACCGATACTAAAAAAATTTCTAGATACATTGACGTACAATATTAATTGTATTACTGGATCTTTAAATATTAATGATTCACTATCAGATCTGAGACCTTCAATAAATTTTATGCCTCACTTAGTATTTTCATCCTTACTTATGAGTGAAATATATCCAACTAGAGTTCATGTAAAAGTAGGAAATAGATCTCCAATTTTTTTATATAGAGTTATATAAGATGTACTTGTAGGAGTAAGTGGATTCATCTTTAAATTAGAATTTTATTTTCTTACCATGGAATAAGACCATGAACCTATCCAATATCCCATCATCTAGGGGAGACCCTTCCTAAAAACAGCAAGGTATATCATTAATTTTCATGAAATAACACTCACAATTGAACTTGGAGATCGTACAATACACTTAAAAATTGTTGATTAGATGAAAAATACTCCCAATAATCAATCACCATATTCCATATTCTATGATTAAGGTATAGAAACAATTGATGATTTTAGTATGCTTTATGAAATTCTATAATTTGGATATCATTTTTTGTTTTAATATTACAATTCCAAATAACTAGAAAATCAAGATCTATTGTTATTGTAAGAGGTAAAATCTGAATTTTTTATGATTTATTATAAAAGTGTGAGTGTATAATAGATAGTCCATTATTATATATAAGAATTAAATTTCTAGAACATCCCTTGAACAACCCACATGTTAGGAACATAAGTTATTTCTAACTAATTTTATGAATTATTACCAACTTTATGGATAGAAATTACTATTAATCATTTCTAATAAACTATCTCATTCACAAGAACAAACTCTGATTGACCTTCCCAAAATAAATGTCAAATCTATAGGATGGAGTTTAGGTGATATACCTGAAATCAATCCCATAGGTCTGATATCATATTTTTTTTAGAAAGTGATTCTCGACTAGTAATACATCCTCATAGAATACACAATCCCACTATCATGGAGGTTGATAAAAAATGAATAGAAAAATTTAAATTAGATAAAATTATTTACCCAATATCTTATAATCAAAGGGTGAGGCAACTCCTGCATTCCCAAAGAAAACTATCCTATCCATTATTAAAAAGAAAAGAAATTAACTTATCCTCTCGAGAGAGAAAAAAACAGGAGAGTGGGTTGCTCAATCAAGTTACCAAAAAATAAAGCCTTCCATTAAAATTAATTGAACATATTCTAGAGATGTTAGCTGAAAAATTAATTACTATTTTAGTTATATTGTTAAGATACTTTCACATACTGATTTCACCAGTAGACCAGAAGAAGATGAAATTATCTTATCCATTTGGCACATTATTCAAATAAATTATACCATTTGGGAAATGAAAAATCCTAGGTACATTTCAACGGTGTATAGAGATTATTTTCTCAAACCATATTGAGGACTTACTGGTGGCATTTCGTGATGATTTAATTGTTTTCAGAAACTTATTAGTTCATTGCAAAAAAAATTGAAAAATGTATTAAAAACATGATTGGAGAAAATCTTTGTAATAAATTTTGAAAAATTACGATTCATAAATAAAAGGGGATAGTGTTAGGGAATATAATTTCATAAATGGGGATTGAGGTTGATAAATTAATGTAATAAATTCCCTACCATATCAAACTTTTGTAAAACATGTTAGATCCTTTTTAGAGAATGTAGGATTTTATAGAAGATTCATAAATGATTTTTGATAGATTTCAATCCCTATGTCTACATTACCTTAAAAATATTCTGACGTTTTTTTTATTATGAATGTTGTTAATTATTTTATCAATTAATTAATATATTGATCAAACCACTAATAATGAAACCACACAACATGGAGTAAACTTTTGAGTTACATTGTGAAGAATCCAACTTAGATAAGGGATATACTATATAACAACGAATTGAAAAAAAACTCATGTTATATCTTTTGAATCATAGAGCTTGAATGCCCTGAAAATAAATTACCCAAGAACTATGAAGAAGTTCCTTACAATCATCTTCTCACTAGATAAATTCAATTCATATCTTCTTTAAAATAAAGATATTTTTCATTCTGACCATGAAAATCTCTGGTATTTAATAAAAAAAGTAGGATGTGAAACCACGTTTGGTGAGATGGATGATTCTCTTATAAGAGTTAAATTTTGAAATAAAATATAAAAAAGGAACTATAAATCTTGTGTTCCATCATCTAAGTCGACTTCCCAATACCGTTTATGTAGAAATTCCAAACTATAACCCACTTAATGATGAGATTCCTGGAGAACAACTCTACATCTTCAATGATTAAGTACCATGGTACACTAAAATCATCAACAATTTAGTTAAATATTTGGAACCCTATCATCAACACTATCATTAACAAAATATGATAAAATATGTATCATGATTTTATATTTGGGAATACCCATTTTGTGGAAAATTTGTAATGATCAAATAATAAGAAGATACTTTCAAAGAAGTAAAATTCAATTAGTGTTGGAATTCTAAAAGAAATAATTTTTTAGAGGCCACTGTGGACATCAGAGGGAAGTCTGAAAATTATTATAATAAAGAAATTATTTGTCTAGGTTATTCAAATATATATATGAATTTTTTAAAAAATGTGAAAATGCATGTTTTCAGTTATTATCATTAAATGATAGAAAATACCTCAAAACGAAATAACTTTTTTTATAAAAATTTTTATCTATGGGGCATAGAATTCGTGTAACCATTCCCATGTTCATTTTTCAATTACTTTATTCATATTTTATATAGACTATGTTTCAAAATGGGTGGATGAAAAAACAATCATAACAAATAATGCTAATGTTACTTGTGATTTCATGAAGGCTAAAATATTCTTTAGATTATGTGTGCCACGATAAATCAACATAGAAAGGGAACACATTTCTAAAATAGGAAAATAGATTCATTTTTGAAGAAGGTTGGGATACATAAAAAAACATCAAAACCATACCATCCTTAATTAGAAGGCCAACCAGATGTATCTCATAATGAAATATAAGGTATTATGGAAAAGAAAGTTAATACCAATAGGAAGTCTTGGAGGAAATGATAATATGATACATTATGGGAATACATAATATTCGGTTAGACACCTAGTGTGAAGATCTCCTATATATTAATTTATCTAAATAGTTTCCACCTTCATGTGTAGTTGGAGCACAAACCCTACTTGTGGTAAGAGAGATAAATATGGACCTTGATAAAGCTAAGAAAAAGATAATATTATAGTTGTCAGAGATAAATTAAATTTTTAAAGAATATATTAAAAATTAAATGATCTAAATTGTGTGAAAAAATATGAACCCTGATAGGATGATTCAACCATGAACATTAATACTTGGATATTAGGTGCTATAATTCAAATCCAAACATATTCAAATGGTAGGTAAATATTCTTCCAGATGGAAATGGACCATTACTATTATTCATCTATACCTCTTTAGTGTTATTCATATAAAAAATATAGGAGTAGAAACCACAAATTATTATAAATATGTACAGGCTAAGGATGTTCTATAGGACCATATGTTAAGAACAAGTGGAGGAGATCAAACACCTTAACCCTTATTACTAATGAGGAATAACCAGATTGCATCTTTCCTTTACACTTTATTAAATTAAGTAAATCAGTTTCTTATATTCATTTATGAAAAAATCAATTTAAATGCATTGAATAAACTAAATCAATTAAATATGGGTGATGGAATTGTGTAGGGTATAATTTTTTAGTTGTTTTTTTAAATTTATGATTCAATCCAATGAAATTGAAAATTTCATTTATAGAAGGAAAACTATATTTATTCTCCTACTCCACCCTTTCCATCGATCATATTATATCATGCTTGAAGAGGCACACACTATCATTTTTTATTATTATATTTCTGGTACATTAATGAAGACGATTCAATGCTGAAAAATAGAAATACTTAAGAGAACACATGTCGTGAATGTTCTACAAATCAGATCAGAATGAATATGACATACACATCCCAAATAAAGCATAATTTCTAAAGGTATATTCTTTTACATTCAATATCATTTTAATTCCCATTATGTTATATAAAATCTATATTTTCGGAGATTTAAACTAAAATTTCATATCTACAATTGAATTAATGATTTACTTGACATATTGAGAGGACCTGAGTTTATTAGAAATAATGTGATGCCATGTTTTAGATATTAATTTTACTGATATTGAATGATTAAAATAAATAATTTGATGTCTAAATTGAATCATGTATATTTAAATGACGACTCATGTTTCTAGGGAATTGATTGATTCATGTAAATGAAAATTTCCTACCATTTTTCATGGATTGAATTTATGGAATTCATGTGAATTGATTTGTAATTAATAGTCATGACATGAGTGATTCTTCAATATCATATTCAAATTCTAAAGTGGACTTATTTATTAATAACTTCAAATTTATCTTGATCATAATCATTGATTGATCTAGGGACATGTCCCATTCTAGAACTTGAATTTGAACCTGTCAAATCTAAGAATATTAAAAACCCATATAATATGATTAAGATATATTTTTATAATCACTTATCCATAAATGTCTACATGTACATAAATCATAATTTCTTCAACAGATACCATGAATGAAATTTATATGAATAAGCCATATTTCATACCATTTTTATGCATTCCTACCATACTCTTGGTACTTGAATGATATGTTAATGTTAAAGTGTTAGGGTAAAGGTAATAATGATAGAAGAGATGACATACATAGTAACAAATACATTTTTGGGTTCTATTTTCGGTATTGGAAAATTTCATTTGATATATTCATTGTACTCAATTATTTTGCAACTCATGAATAAAAAAATAGAAAACAAATCAAATAAAAATGTGTTGTGATTTTGGATAACCCATAATCACAATTACTATATTGATGATTTTTCTCATATGTTGTTAGTTAATAGATTTGATGTTTATTAAAAACATATCTTTCAAATGATGAAATAAATAAAAAAAATATTATTCAAAAAATATTCATGAGGGTGCATAAATCATTAATTTGGAATAATTTGAAAATGACTTTAATTTGAGTATGGTGGAAGCTAGAAATTATAAACAGAAGAATAAAATATAATTTCAATTTTTTATATCATAAATTTTACTTAGAGATAAATATTCTCTTTGTTCCTATATTTTTAAAGAATAAAATGCAATAGACCTTTAGCCTCAGAGTCATTTGATCCTTTATAGAATAGTCGTCATAATTTTATGTTCCATTTCTATTTATAAATTAGAGGCTATAGATCATTTTTAATCGTATGGATTTCATTCTTGTTCTCATTATATGATTATAAATCTACATTAATTTTATCATGATTGATGAGAGACAATAATCCACTATGAGGTAGATCAGGAATTATCTTGTTTTATAAATATGGATAGAGAATTATTAGTTAATTAATGGAGAGAATTCAACATTTTTTTAGGGTAAATTTAAAATACTTGAATTTATTATTCCTTTTAAAAATGTGAAATTTAATTTTAATTTTATTGAAAATTTTATTATTTTATTTAACATTGATGACATTTTTATTTTATTTCCTTGGAAATAGAATGTTGAAAACATTTATGCCTCTAATTTTTAATGTAGATAATTTATTCTTGAGGATAATCCATTATTATGAGTAGGAGAATTAATATAACTAATATTTTCAATATTTATATATTTAAAATAAAATTTTTTAATCCTAAAAACTGTTATTTTTAGAGAAACTATAACATTTTAGGATTTTAGCGGAATTTTGAGATTGATATGAAAAACAGACTAATTTTGATTTACACTATTCAAAATATTTCTGTATTTAGGCCATACAATTTTTTATGCTTTTATAAATTATGGAAATATTTATTTCTATGATATAATACATCATTAGCATCATCTCATTCTTATGGAACCAATTCCATACCAACCATCTATATAGTCAAAACCAGCTCACATGTTGAGCATTGAAAACAGTTCATAGATGTAGACATATTTTATGTTGTGCCCATATATCATGATTGGACTTCCCAAATACTTTGAACATTGGATTTTATATTTTAATGACATTTTGTAACTAAATTCCTGAAGGCATCTACATTTTAAGAGGCAATTTTCATGGCCATTAATCAATGGGAAACTAGTGATATGAAATATGAATAGTCTGCCTGTGTAGAATAAATACTCAGAGTAAAACATTAATAAATCTCTATAAAAATATAAATATCTAATGAAAATTGGAGAGGATATAAGAAAGAAATTTAGGAAAAACTTTCTTGAATGAGTAGATGTGTGAATGGACCATATAATGGGTCTAACATGTGGTAACCATCGAAGGTAAATTTTGGACTATAAAATGACGAGAGATCCTCCTTCCCAAAGCATTCCAATCCATCTTACACCATCTAATATCCCAATGAAGGAATAATTTGATGACATCCTCTTAAAAATTTATCTATTTTATTTATTTTTCATTTATTATCTTTACTCTATATTGTCTTACATCTCCCACATCATTTCAACTTCCCCATCTATGAAGGGGTATTTTCGCTAAGTGATCGGGAATGGGGGACGTAGAACCTAGTCACAATGCTTGAGTTCTTGTGATTCTAAATAGTAAGGTCTATTATTCATTAAGAATCTGGTATCAATTCATAATTCTATTTTAAATTCAGAATGCGGTTGAATTATATTTGAATTATATTATTTTTAATTACATTTTATGATGACATATATCTCCCTACAACCAATTCAGTTATGTTTACTGTGGAAAAGAATAGTGTGTTGTAGTGATTTCTTGATAGTAATTAACACATTTTTGATATTGTATGTTAGAAATATTGTTAATTAGGAAATAACAACCCTTAGTTAATGACTTTTTAAATAAAAATGAAAACACACCACACCATTACGCACACAATAATATGAATATACATACCAGAGGGATTTAATAGCAATATTGTCATCATAATCATATGGCCAAGGGATAGAAAATACATTGTAGATGAATCACTCTCCTACCAGTTATTGGATGAAAGATGGGTGAAACATGGAAACCATGAATGAACAACACTAGGCCTAGTAAAACATACTCAAATCACTATCGTTATCATTTATTGGAATCCATTCAAATAAATTTTCATATTTCACTAACATTATTAAAATTTAATTAAAACCAATTGTTTAAAAACCCAATAAAATGTGATAACCTTATTTTGTGTTAACTCTACTTCAAGAGACTAACTAGAAAAAAAATCAATAATATACTTAGGTAATTTAAATATTATTTTCCCATGACCCCTGACAATAATTATTCAAATATCCATGGTTTATTTATATAATCATAAATATTGTGAGAGAGAATGTATGAGGACTATGGAGAACGAAGGCTAAATCATGGGCCAACAACGGATAATGAGGAGTCTTCCATCATTAATAGAGTTTATGAATCTCAATAATGATATTGGACTAGTACATTTCTTCATTAGTGTTTTATCCCACAAAATATATTGGATTGTTTATTATATTGATTTAACACTATATTTATCATTCATATGTAATACATGAATTAGTTTCCCATAAATGTTTTGG
This sequence comes from Viscum album, assembly GCA_963277665.1. Lineage (NCBI taxonomy): Eukaryota > Viridiplantae > Streptophyta > Magnoliopsida > Santalales > Viscaceae > Viscum > Viscum album. Next base: position 421,645,132 of record OY728166.1, on the reverse strand, counting down.
TCAATTGTTGAATTACAGTTGATGAATTTTTTCTCTTGGATTTTTTGGGTTTTATTCTTGATTATCATTTTAATTCATCATCATAATGAAAATAGATCGAGGCCAGCCTGGACAATTACTGAGAATCATTACTCTTGTTTTTATTTTTCAACATTCTTGCATATTTTTTTCATGTTCATCATCATTGTATCTTTTTTTCAATAGTACATTAAAGTATAGTTAGTTGATCATTTTAGAATAATTTATTTTCAAAATGGATCATTACTATTGGTTTTGGATTTGTATCAATGTCATGATAGTGGCATGTGATGATAATATAGGATATGGTATTGTATGAAAAAATTTCATTTTATTAGATTGGGTTTTTTTGACATCGCGATGATTTGAGATGATTAATGAGTAGATTGTATACCACAATCCAATCAACAAAGATTATAAAAGTTTCTTAAAGATAAATACATGTTTATAGTTTAATATTTGGGCTTAGAATGAATGTAGAGGAAGTGTGAGATTAATTACATAGATAACATCTTGATCTTTGAAATCAAGACATACACGACATGTATATATGAGAACTCATGTCGTCTGTCCACTCATCTGGTATCTAAGGTTTGTATAGAGTTGTTAATGTCACATTTCATGTGGCCCTAATACATTAATTTTTACACAATTATGCTGGATAAGTGTGTACCCTAGGGGTACATAGGCATAGTTATGGATTTTTTCAAGGGCACTAGTGTACATAAGCATGTCCAGCATATGACAGCACAACCAAGTTACATAGGAAAAAACATTTCCATAGTTCTCAGACTCCGCTAGGGAACCTATATATGGATAGAGTACATTGCAACAATCATAGTACAAGTGAATTGAAAAAAGTTCACATCCATAGCATAGATTACACAAGAAGATCATGGGTATTTAAGACAAGCTATATACATCTTATACACGTTGTGTAATTTTCTAGGGTTGCATGAGGTTCTTACTTTATTTAGTGTAATAAATTATCAGTAGGCTTCAGTCCTTTGGTCAGTAAATATTATGGTAAAATGAAACATCACATAAAGAAAATTTTATTTGATCTACTCGATATGATTAGTAATGGATATAGCCAGTAATCCCACTATGTTTACTAGGGTGCATTCCAATTTCCTCTCTTCATCCTCAGGTAGTTTCATGAACAACATGACCTATCTAATGAGGTGTTTTACCCCTATCCTAGATCATTATTCTTGATTATGTGTTGAATACCACATACACCCTAGGTGCGATCTTCTATTTGTGTATCAAAATATTTTATTGTAATGTTTGTCTATATATACATGGAGATTCATAAAAAAATAAAAACAATATAATAATCATTAGTGTTCTCAAACATGTTGAGTGAATTAACTTAAAACAAAATTACCTCAATGTCATGGATACAATCACATACTAGTAGTATGGTTGTGACCTAAATTTAGCACATAATGATTATCATGAGTATATAATTTTTGTTATTGATATGTATCACATTTTTATTGCTGTTCATTTTTTATGATGAGGGGGATACTCTATTATTTATTTTTGTTTGGTGATTATGGGGTTTCTTACATTGTAAATACACAAAAAAACGTTCATGGGTTTTGACCATACATGGTGTGTATCATTCATACAATAGACTTATAAAATAGGACTAGGTGGACTTGTATATGAGGAGCATAGTTGAGCTTGATATACCATATTTGGTTCCATGATTCACAATTGAGGGTAGTCCCCTCATTCCTAGTATATTTTTCTAATCATATAAAACATTGGGCACTTTTTTGGCCCATTATTCATTATCATGATTGTTTTATAATCTAATGTATGATATAGAGTATGAGTTCACATTGGAATTAGTAGTATTTCACCTTTTAAAAATATGTTGGAATTTTGGGATGTGTGAATGTGTACATGTACATTAGGACATGGTCTCTCAAGTGTGTGATATGATTATTTGGAACTGCTCTATATAGCCTAGGAAATTGGTTGTGGGATTGGGTAGTCACGTGAAGCTAAATATAGGCCAGGTGGGCATTATTAGGTAAGTTAGTGATAGAGTGGTACCAAAGGATGTCATATTAGGATTGACGATTAGATATTTTCTGGTTTGGAGGCTTGTCTTGGGAACTAAGGAAATTCAATTAAAGTGTTTCATGTCTTGTTAAAATTCTAGGAATTCTAGTGCTAGTGAGGTGGAATTCATATCCCTTTATAAGGATTCTAATAACCTACATGTTGAATTGGTACATGTAGTCACTAGTTGAAGGGAAAATATTTCAATTCATATCATACAAGAATTAGATGTTGTTTTCATGTAATTATTATGTCAAATCCCACTTTATAATCATTAAGAAAGGTATATCATGACATTTCAGGATGCCTATCTGATATCATCCTGATATGATTCTATAGAAGGATCACGACCTAGAGATGAGGATTTAGTATAGGGGAATATTTAAGAGGAGGGACCATGTAGATGTTTTCAGATCTTATCAATACCTGTTGATAAGATGTTTTTACCAGAAAATGATGTGTGATGGACAATTTTGTTTTAGGAGTTTAATTTTAATGACCCACCATTTAATCAAATGAATTTACCTACAAATAAATTTTTCACATAAAATAACATTAAGAAACACAATGAAACATCTTTCTTAAATGAACTAATATATGCTATGTGATATTTATATCCAAGACAATAATCATATTTTTTCATCTTTTATGTTATGAATTTTAAAAATACGACATTAACGGTTGCAATCCATAACATATTTGGAGCCTGATATGACAAACTTAATTTTTAGTGAATAGTAACATATCATTATGAATAGTAATGTTACCCTAAAAAATAGTAAGATGGCCATTATGAATAGTAAATTAGCCATGTGAATAATATAATTACCAATGAATGTATAATTAAAATTTATCTATCTTATATGTGGAAATATTAAAAAATTATATCATATTATTATTAAATACATATTTTAATAATTATCGATTAAGTGTTGGTATTCTTGTATGTCATCAATATTTAATTATAATTTTATGAATAATTGAATATTTTAATTTAAAATTTAATCCCAAATTATTAAATTTTTGTCATATGATTATAAGATTATTTTATTAGACCTTATTTAATCATTTAAATTGTTATAAAATAAGATATAATTTTGAAATGTGTATTTTCCTAGTAAATGATAGTTTATAATGAAAAATTAAATTAAACAAATTTAGAAAATTATTTTTATAAAATGGAGTTAATTTTTGTATTCTACACATTCAAAAATGTTCTGGTCTATTTTTTGGTATTTTTCCTGAAATATATGATTTTTTGGGGAATAGTAAAATATGGTAATTTACCTTAAATGAAAAAACCAATATTTTTTAGAAATTCTAGATTAATGGATGATGTAAGTGACCTATGAATCGAACCCACAATCAATAATTACTATATTTAGTCACAAGAATCCTCAATATTGTTTGTCTTGAGAAATATAATAATCTAATGATGAAAATAATAAGAAAAATCCCATCTCATCCACTATTAATAACACCCCTCACACCATCTTCTCCCCGCACCTCTAAAACATTGATCCTTTCTAGAATTATGTCAAATAATATTCCCAATCCGCTTACCAACATCCAATATCTCTTGGTCTCCTAAAAATAAAATGCCAAGGTTCTTGGAAGAGGATCTCGATAAGAAAATTCATTAGGTAAATCCTCTCTTTTTTCACTTAAAATATTTATTCAATATCAATTTTTTTCTTATTATATCATCTCCTACATTAATTACAATTGAATGATAACTCTTTTAATTTTAATGTACTATAATTATATAATTTTAATGAAATACCCAACATTAAACTCTCATGTCTCTCTCTCTCTCTCTAATATTAAAAATGCAATAATCTCCCATGATGTGTCAATTTACAAACATCATGGATAATGCACTTTAAATTTCATTAATCATATTAAAATATATTAATAATTATATTATATTTTCTAAAATATTATTTTAATTTTTATTATATAACGCATTTAATGTTCTGTAAATATCTTATACTCATAATACTAAATGATAAAACAAACCGAGTTCACTGTGTTCAAAAAATAGAAAAAATTAACATAAAACGATCATCATTAACGTATATATAAAAAATATTCCTAATGATATATATGAAAAATTGGTTTTAAGATCATTCATTATTCTATATAATAATTAATAAAATATAATAAAAATTCTATTAGTTCATCCTCATTTTAAACCAACATTCACTCATGTATACAAACAAACTAAACATGATAACTAGGAATACAAACCCTAATAAATGATGAAATCAGACTCTATTACTCATCACATGTCCCATCAAAGAACATAATAAAACCATAATTAATAATATCCATGAATAAAATGTTCTACAATTCTTCATTAATGAATCTACTGTAACTCTAGAGGAATTAAAATTTAGAAATATTTCAGACACAAGGTTAAAGAAATTGGTGAACCTAAAAATATATCTTTGGGTTTTCCCTATTTCACCCCATTTTCAGTATGGTTATTACTTAAAAATCATTTATTCATCATAATAATAAATTTTATTGGATATAAATGTTTTTTACTTGATTTTTTGATAAACAAATTGTTTAAAAAAAGAACATCTTTCAAAAAACACACCTTTTAATTTTCAAGATTGTTTCCTTCACTCGAGGTTGATGATTCTTATATCAAGTATTTCATTCCCTCATTCATTTGGGAACATCATGATTATGAATTAATTATTATGATATGAAACCCACTTCATTACAGGGTTTATTATATAATCATTTTTATATGTGTTTTTATGTGGCATGCATGATTATTTAAATGTTGTGATGTGACGGGTGTGCCCAGATTTGTATAGAAATACAATTCATTAGGAAATGTGAGGATCCTCATTATTTAAGTGAAATATATGTGAAAAATATTCTTGGTGTTTCACAATAATGTGTTGTGGTTAACCACTTAGATATCTTGCTTCATTTTTTTGCATTGCCACTTTTCATTCCATTATTTAATGTTTCCTCTCATGATTATGATCCTATGAATATGATATGATGATAATTATTATTCTCACCCCCTGATATATTATTTCATTTTCTTATCTATTCTCTTACTGGGATGATGGATCCCCCCTTTGAAGTATATCCCCATGATACTACATGTACTACAGGGAATTCAGTGTCCAATAAGAAGCTATATAAGATTGAGTTAAATAAATGTGTATGATTTATTATGTTACTGTTCGTTATAGTCCAAATTTTCCAGTGACACAAAATGTTTGGATTCTCATTGTTTAATAAATTTATGATGTTTTTTCTTTCACATGATTTAAATGTAATGTAATAAAAATCACGGTCATTAAAAATTTGTCTTAGAGGATGTTTTATTGATTTTTGGAATTGGGATTAGTAAACCTTAGTGAATCCCATAGTATTAGAGTAAGTATATTTAATCACACAAGAAGAAAATATAAACATAACGATCCCATAAGTTATTCCATTATAATTACTTTTTAAATAGGAGAGATTATTTATGAATTTTTGGATTATGTTTTTCTCAATCTTTTTCTATATTATAAAAAGGTGGGATCCAAGGAAAACCATACCAATAACCCATGTGAGTGACAATACAACGACTGACTGAATATAATCGCCAAAGATTTGTTGGGTGGAGTTCAAAAATTCAAGGTTATTCTTACCCATCTATATCAGGTTTGGAAAAATATCTGGAATAATATGGGACGTCCTCCTTCAAAAAAGAGGGAGAAACTAAATATCATATATTTTATGTGGCAACACCCACCAACATTCAGTAGATCTTCTGATCCACTAGATTCATATAGTGGGTCAACTCGATGGAGATGATCTTTTATAATCATCAATATACTGGGATGGAGAAGGTGAATCTTTCTGTTTATCATCTAGATGGATAAGAATATCAATGGAGGAATCTTATTAAGAACACCAAGATGAGGGATGGAGTATAAGAGATAGTGTGAGAAGACTTTAGGATACTGTTTTGTAATATTTATTTCCCCTGAAATCAAAGAACACTGATGGATAAATAATTCATAGTGTTGATGTAAAAAGAAGGATAACCTGTCACAACCTATGATGAAAATTTCAAAAGTCTTTGTAACGCCCCAGGCTTCTATGGTACACTTCGCTTTGAATAATGTGACAGCGTGTGTTGTACGCAACATCGAGTTCTAACACACCACAACCAATAAAACTAGCCGTGATGAATAGTAATACCTACTTTTTGACATTATATATATTTTATATATCAAAATGGACTTCATTTTTTGATTCAGAATATCTAAATTATCCTAAGTTGAATTTTTGGTATTTTTCTGAGAACATCCATTTTTTATGAATAGTGAAAAATACTTAAAAACAACTTTTTTAATCAAAATGTTTTATAGTGATAAATTATATTACTGAGTGGATTTAAACTATAATTAGAATATATTTTTACCATTTTATCCAATGGTTTTCATTAGAATTAATTTCACTTTGAAATTGGATATAAACAATTGTCAATCATTTGATATATATTGTTTCGTAAAAACACGCTATTTGTTGTAACAGTGGGAATTAAATATAAAATTAATTAATCCAACTTATATGTTTAGAATTTTTTAAAATAGACATCATTTATGAATTTCGAATAACAATTATAGCTTAGGATGAAATTTTGGCATTATTCTGAAAAACTTCAATTTTTGATGAATAATGAAACCACTAAGTGGTAGTTAAATAACTGAATATTTAATAAAACATAATTTTACCACTTATGTGAATGGAATTTCAAAAATCTGAGAGACACGGTTAATATCAAGTAGTAAAATGTGGTTCAATGAGATGAAAATAAAGTTTGGTGAATAGTAACTTTTTACTTTTATTTACCACGGTTAAAAGTAAATATGGTAATTAAGGGTAAAAATGATATTAATATTACCCTAACACGTGTCCTAATTCTATTGGACAAGTATATCTCGACCAAAAACAACATTGGGAATAAAATATTATCATTGAGGTCCACTTGGATTAGATTAGGACATTTATTATTATTTAATTCAAATAAGAGTTAAAAGAGCTAAAATCAAAGATTATTTACTATAACATTTTTAATATAGGGTTATAAAAAATATAAATTCGATTTTAAATATTAATTAGAAAGAAAAAATGATTTCCTACATAATTATATTTTATTTATAATTTTTGGACATTAAATAATTTAATTTATATATGACACAATGATGATGTAGTAATTACCATAATATTGAAAAAATTAAACTAATTGAAATTATAAATACCCAAATAAATATAATTTGAGACTTTTTATTAATTAAAATAATTTTATAGGTTAATATGACATGTTAGTATTGACTTAAGTAACTTTGTTTGAAGTAATCATTCTGTTATGATTTTCACAAAAATCAATTATTGAATAGTGTCAAAATTGACATAAAAGAGTTTTTAAAACAAATATTATATTATTAATTGATATGAAATTACTAAAAATCTATGGATCGGCCAAGAGACTTATATCATGATAGGTGTATCATTAATGGACCAATTGGGGGTCACTTTGTTTTATATCGTATGTTTATTAACCATATAATATAAAAATACAAAGAGACATTGGAAAAGTTCCCCTCACCCCTCTTATCCTCTAAATAATCCACTTTGGATCCATTAGAAACTGAATATGAATTTATTATAAAATAATATTTCTAGCGTTTCCTAAGGTTCCCCTCACCCCTCTTATAAAAGGGCACTCTCTCTTCTCATTAATTCACACATTAAATGAATTTTTGTTAGGCCAACCCCTGCCCAAATACTCTCTCAACTTCCCTCACTACAACCTAGAGGCCTTAGTTTTATCAGAAATCCAACCTAAGGAGCCCTTTTGATCAAATAAAATGGAATAACCCAAAGAAGAGAAAATGTTTTCACCACCCTTTTTCAAATTAATTTCTTCTTCAGCTTCTTCTTTCTTTGTTATTCCCATTCTAAAATAATGAATCCAATATCTACTATATAATGTAATATTATTATAAATATGGTACAACCATATTCATAATTCTATCCATCCTTTGAATGACATGTCACCATATGTGTGTACGTACATCTTACCGTCTTTATGTCGTGGTGTAATTGTTATTCAATATATTATTATATGGATGGGTTTAATAATGATTTGTAATTAAAGTAAATAGTAAATATAACATGATAATGATTTTTTATATATGATATACCATCCTATTATATTTTATTTTAATATCGAAATAATGATATTGTCGCTCGTGCGTACGTATGGACTACTGTCTCCACGAACGCGATGAGATTCATTCTCCGTCATATCCATTAAAGTATAATTATCATTTAATGATTTAAAAATAATTTTTGAGGACTTTATATCATTCTGGATATGAATAAGATACCACCTATCCATGAAAAACACAACTTATGTAACAAAACATATAAAAGATAATGAGTAAGTTAACACCCGAAACAATGATAATACTAAGATATTCTTAACAAATCAATGTTAAAATATCATATATGATATCATATTAATTTATATGAATCTTGTATAATTTAATAACAATTATTTCACCATTATAAAGAAGTTTAACCTACCCCCAACCAAGGAAAAGTACTAGGGAAGGGTTTATTTCGCAATCTCTTCATTATCCGAGGTTGTTTATACGTAATAGTCTACTGGGATTTCGTTATCATCCACATCCATGTTTCTTAGAAATGTATTTCAAAACATTTTTAATATTTACATGAATATGGGTTAAATTCATTTATACCCTATTTTTACTTTTATTAAGAGGTTTATAATGGAATCATTCCGTTGTTTTCAAAACAAGGTGCTTTTTTAACTTTTTGAAAGAATTAAGGTAAGAATTTATTTCTACATATACAGAGGGTGCATATATTTTCCACCGTTATAAAATATTCAAATCTTTCTTTATAATCTTATAAGAATATTTTCAAAATAAATGATTTATTTCATAATTATGTGACTTTTAAATGATTTAAAAAAACTTATATTTCTCACAAATAGTTTTGATTTCATCTATGTCAACATACTTTGATTGATTTTAATCTTAATTGATGTTTATTTATTATGATACAAAACATCCATATTGTATTAAAGGTTTTGTGATATGTTTGACTGTAGATGTTTTATTTTTATACCATTCATGGTTTATGGAGAAAGTATTGACATTTCGTATGCTAGTTTTAATATGAATGTTTATGTTTTGTTTAATCCTGTTAATATGAGGAATGCATTGGACTTAATAAGTGATGGGTGGAGCCCGCTATAGCTCTTAGAGGCATCGGTAGATCCCATGATACAAACTAGTGTATTAGCACAAGGCCTTGACAAAATCTTATTTGTGGTCTTGGCACGAGGCCTTGGCTATGTGGCTATGATAGTCTGGAATTATGCATTCCATCATTATGAAAGTGGTTATTGATATTTCATGTGATTATTCGATTAGTAGAATATCCATGTGAATAAGTAAATGGAATTATTTCATTTTATTTTTGCCATACTATATTGATGTTCAAGTTTAAAAGGCTTTTGTTTTAGTTATATATTGCCTTAAATATTTATTCTTATTTATGGATGTTTCTGATATATTGTTATCCTTACTGGGCATTTGAGCTCATCATTCTTCTATGATTTATTTTTCCTAGGATGTGAATAACTAAATTATGAATGACCTACAGGGATTGTGTTAGGGGATAAGAGTGTGGAATATGGATACTATGTTGCTGTAGTTTTCATTTTATGATGTAATGCAAACCTTATTAATATATCTATTATTTCCAAGGCTAATAACCCAATCGGTCTTTCGAGATTTCATCTTTCTTGTGATCATTCAAATGTTATGAAATAACGCACCGACTCTGGGTAACTGGGGTCGGGGCGTTACAATTGGTATTAGAGGAAGTTTAGTACAAACCTTGGAAGCTAGATTTAGATAAACTCTGATTAGAGGACATAGATTAAAGATGGACTTTGAGGATTAGTATAGAAGAACATTCTAGAATTTTGGAATTGTAGAGATTTTGTGAGTTTTCCGAGCAATAAATCCCTATCTGGATACGAGCAGGTAGAGGTGGCTCTGTCACAGATGTACCTAGGGGTAAAACCCGAAAACACCACTTTGAGCTAGACTCGAACGGGAACTGGTGCACAACATCGGGCCCTGCTGCACTCGCAGTTACGACACTCCCGAGGGATATGCTTAAGATAACTCTCTATTTCGTTATAAATCATTATGAAGGGTTTATGAATATATACATCCTCAAAGAAAACATTTTTTATGATTATGGATTATATCCATAAATAGTTCAATTTATGTTAAGTGTTTTATAATTATGGGATTATGTATTTTGATTAATAAACTGATCTAGTTTATGCTATTGTTTAGAAATGGTGCATAGTGGAAGAAATGGAAACTGTATCAATTCACGCACTCCATGTAGAGATTTCGCTCCTGCTCAAGATAATTATTGTGAAGCGGGTGATGCAACTGGTGCCGATCAGCTAATCACCATACTGGGACAACTCACTCAGGTTATGAATAATAACCTTACCCGAATGGAGAACCCTGATCCACAGTATGGAGGATCAATGTTAGATCAATTCATGAGTCAAAAACCACCAACGTTCAATCAGAGTACAAATCCCTAAGTAGTTGAGCAATGGATAAATTCCCTAGATGAAATATTTTAGGCTTTGGGGAGTAGTGAAAGGGAAAAAGTTATCATGGTAGTTTACCGCGTCACTAGAGATGCTGATCAATGGTGGTCATTGATTCAAAACACGAATGAAGATGATGAAGTATCAAATATGGAATGGAGGGAGTTCAAAGATCTGCTTTTAGTAAAATACTTTCCTCGCGACCATCGAGCAGATATGGAAAGGAAATTTCTGAGTCTGATACAAAAGGAGTATAGGAATGTTTCAAAGTATGAGGCTAACTTTACAAGGTTAGAAACGTATTATGGAGATTATATACGTAACCCAAGAAGTAAGATTGATCGTTTCTTTGATGGGTTAAAACCATTTCTCTGTCAAGCATTAGTCTCACAATCCTTTTCATCGTACGATGACATTGTCTCATTTTCTATCAAGACCGAAAAGGAATACTCTAAGTCTTATGTATTTAAAGAAAAGAAAGTGAAGAAGAGAGCTGATGATAAATCTGGGAATGGAAATAAGGGGAATAATGGAATGGTTGAATATCCATCCTGTGGTAAATGTGGGAAGAAACACCCGGGTACTTGCTTGAAGGGAATGGGTGTCTGTTACAAGTGTGGTGAAAAGGTCCACTAAGCTCGTGATTGCAAAGGGAAGAAGGAAGATACCAAATTTCAGTTCTATAATTGCAGGGAGATGGGACATTATGCAATTGAATGTCCTAATCATCAGGGGAACTTAACTCAGAAAAGGCCAAGGGTTCAAGGCCAAGCTTATGCTATCACTACTGCTGAGGTGGAAGCTCTGAAAGATGTGGTGGTGGGTAATTTAATGGTTTCCTCAAGTTTAGAAAATGCATTATTTGATTTTGGATCATCGCATTGTTTCATATCATCCCAGTTTTCTATGAAAATTAGATATTTCCAATTTTATTTAACAAAGGGCTTGTCAGTTAAAACTCTTAAGGGATGTGTCATTGTAACAATGTTTTGTGAATCTGTCCCCATTATAGCACATAAATGATCATTATATGTTGATCTCATCATCATACCTATGATTGAGTTTGATATAATCCTTGGTATGGATTGGCTTTTGGACTATGATTGGATGATTTATTTTACGAAAAAGGAGGTTACGATTTTTGATGATGATGATAAGGAACACCTTATCTTTATAGCATAATCGTCACCACCTAATTTTTATCTAGATCCACCCCCAGTAGCTCAACTAAATTCAATTATTGGGAAGGAAGAGAATGAAATGATTTTGGGTGAGGAAAGGAATGTTCAAATAGAGAATGTACCTGTTGTGAAAGAATATGTAGATGTATTTATGGAAGATTTACCCGGACATCCTCTAGAACGAGAAGTTGAGTTTTCCATTGATTTAATTCCTGGATCAAGGCCTATATTGAAGACCCCTTATAGAATGTCCACTGTGGAAGTAGTTGAAATAATGAAACAACTAGTGTAATTGAGTAATAAGGTATTCATTCTCCCTAGTGTTTCTCCATGGAGATCCCCTGTTATTTTTGTTAAAAAGAAAGATGGATCTATGAGGTTCTTTATCAACTACAAGGAGATCAATGATATAACAATAAAGAACAAGTATCCCCTACCTCGCATTGATGATTTATTTGATCAACTGCATGGAGCTCAATACTTTTCAAAGATTGACCTTCGATCTGGATACCATAAGTTGTGTGTGAAGAAGGAAGACATTCTGAAAACAGCATTTCGAACCAGGTACGGGCATTATGAGTTTACAGTAATGCTTTTTGGATTGACTAATGCACCCTTTTATTAATGGATCTGATGAATAGATTTTTCAAGGAATATCTCGATGAATTTGTGGTGGTATTTATTGATGATATATTGTTATACTCCAAAATCTATGAAGATCATGAAAATCACTTGCGCATTATCTTGAAGACAATGAGAAGACATGAATTATATGGGAATTTTAGCAAGTGTGAATTTTGGATTCAAGAGATTTATTTTCTTGGATATAGTGTCTCTAAATATGGAATCTCTATTGATCCTTCTAAGACCAATGAAATCCAAGAATAGATAACACCTACGAGTATAACTACGGTACGTAGTTTTATTGGTTTAGCAGGTTATTATCGACGTTTCGTCCAAAATTTTCCCTGGTTGGCTAACCCATTAACAAAGCTCACACGTAAAGGGGTTAAATTTGATTGGAAGAAAGTGTGTGAAGAATGTTTCGAAGAACTGAAGAGAAGATTAGTCAATGCTCCTATATTGATTCTATCATTGGGGAATGATGGTTTCGTTATATATAGTGATGCCTCGAATAAAGGACTTGGTAGTGTCCTTATGCAGAATGATAGGGTTATTGCATATGCATCACGACAGTTGAAAAATCACGAGGAAAACTATCCTACTCATGATCTTGAGTTAGCAGCTGTGATCTTTTATTTTAAGATATAGAGGCACTACCTCTATGGTGAAAAAATGTGAGATTTATACTGATCACTAGAGTTTGAAGTATATTTTCTCACAAAAAGAACACAACATGAGGCAAAGGAAATGGCTTGAATTACTCAAGGATTATGATTGTATGATACACTACCACCCGGGGAAAGAAAACGAGGTGGAAGATGATTTTAGTAGAAATGATCATGGAGTTTTGAACAATTTGATATTTGAAAGGGATACAATTTTCATGGATCTAGTGAAGATGGACATGGGAATAACCAGGGAAGGTTAAACATCAATTCTTTTTCAAATGGTTTCCAACCCATCTTTACTATAAAGGATTAAGAGTTCTCAGACCGATGATGAAGAATTTCAAAAGATGATTAAAGCTGTGAATGATGGGAGACTGAGAGAATTTGTGTATAAAGATGGAATTTTGAAATTCAGGAAGAAACTTTGTGTTCCCGATATATCTGATCTAAAATGGGAATTGCTGGATGATGCTCGTAGTTCAAATTTTTCTATACTCCCTGGGAGCATCAAAATGTATAGTGATTTGAAGGAAATTTTTTGGTGGGACAACATGAAGAGGGAGATTGCTGATTTTATGTCAAGATGCATGGTTTGTCAACAAGTGAAAGCTGGAAGGCAACAACCTAGAGGAGTCAGGAAACCTCTTCCCATACCGGAGTGGAAATGGGACAATATTACGATGGACTTTGTCATGGGGCTAACAAAGACTCCTAGAAGGAACGATGCAATATTGGTCAATGTTGATCGTCTTACCAAGACAGCACATTTTCTTTCTATAAGAGAAGATCTACCACTGAAACGTCTAGAAAGATATATATTAATGAAGTTGTGAGACTTCATGGAGTACCCCTGTCGATTGTTTCTGATCGTGATCCCCATTTTACATCAAGATTCTAGAAGAGTCTTCAGAAATCCCTAGATACTGAACATCATTTGAGCACTGCCTACAACCCTCAGACAGATAGACAATCAGAACTGACTATTCAAACCTTAGAAGACATGTTGAGATCTTGCTCACATTAATTTCAGGGTATGTGGGATCAATATTTACCTATGGTAGAATTTTACTATAACAAAAGCTTCCATTAGATTATTTAGATGGCACCATATGATGCATTATACGGTAAGAGATGTCGCACGCCAACCTGTTGGGATGACGTTGGTGAAAGAAAACATGTAGGTCCAGAACTGGTGGAGGAAACGATGGAAAAGGAGAAGGTAATCCAAAATCACATCAAAGCAACTCAAAGTAGCCTGAAGAGCTATGCCAATAATTGAAGGAAGGATTTGGAATTTCAAGTCAGTGATCATGTTTTCCTGAAGGTATCTCCATGGAAGGGTGTCATACATTTTGGTAAGAAAGGTAAATTGAGTCCTAGGTACATCGGACCTTTCGAAATTCTAGAATGAATTGGGGTTGTAGCTTACCGATTGGAAATGCCGCCATGTCTCTCCAAAGTTCACGATGTGTTCAACGTATCTCTATTGAGGAAATACATGCCTAACCAAACGCATCTACTCACCTATGAGGAATTAGAACTGGAACCTGATCTTTCTTATTGTGAAGAGCCTGTCAATATTCTTGATACGAGAGAACAAGTACTGAGAAACCGGAAAACGCGTCTAGTAAATGTTTTGTGGAGAAACCATAAGATGGAAGAGGTAATGTGGGAACCCGAGGAACATATGATGAAGAACCAACCGATTCATTTCATGCGGTAGTATTATAAAAATTTCGAGGACGAAATTATTTGAAGGAGGGGAGAATGTAACACCCCAGGCTTCTACGGTACGCTTCTCTTTGAATATTGTGATAGCGTCTGTTGTACGCAACATCGAGTTTTAACACACCACAACCAATCAAACTAGATGTTATGAATAGTAATACCCACTTTTTGAAATTATATATATATTATATTTCAAAATGGACTTCATTTTTGGATTCAGAAAATTGAAATTATCCTTAGTTTAATTTTTGGTATTTTCAGAGAACGTCTAATTTTTATGAATAGTGAAAAATACTTAAAAATAAATTTTTTAATAAAAATGAATTATAGTGATAAATTATATTATTCAGTGGTTTTAAAGTATAATTAGAATATATTTTTACCATTTTATCCAATTGTGTTCATTAGAATTAATTTCACTTTGAAATTGGACATAAACAATTGTCAATATTTTGATATATATTGTTTCTTAAAAACATGCTATTTGTTGTAACAACGGGAATTAATTATAAAATTAATTAATGCAACATATATGTTTAGAATTTTGTAAAATATACATCATTTTTTAATTCAGAATATCAATTATAGATTAGGGTGAATTTATAGCATTGTTCTGAAAAACATCAATTTTTTATAAATAATGAAACCACTAAGTAGTAGTTAAAAAACTGAATTTTTTATAAAACGTAATTTCACCGCTTCTGTGCATGGAATTTCAAAAATCCGAGAGACACAGTTAATATCAAGTATTAAAATGTGGTTCAATGAGATGAAAATAATTTTTGGTGAATAGTAACTTTTTACTTTTATTTACGACGGTTAAAAATAAATAGGGTAATTAACGGTAAAAATGATATTAATATTACCCTAACACATGTCCTAATTTTATAGGACAAGTGTATATCGACCAAAAACAACCTTAGGAATAATGTATTATCATTTAGGTTCACATGGATTAGATTAGGACATTTGTTATTATTTAATTCAAAGAAGAGTTAAAAGCGTTAAAATCAATGTTTATTTACTAAAACATTTTTCATATAGGGTTATACAAAATATAAATTTGATTTTAAATATTCATTAGAAAGATAATATGATTTCATACATTATGATATTTTATTTATAATTTTTAGACATTATATAATTAAATTATTTATGACACAATGATGATGCAGTAATTAACATAATAGGGAAAAAATTAAAATAATTGATATTATAAATACCCAAATAAATATAATTTGAGACTTTTTATAAATTAAAATAATTTAATAGGTTAATATGACATGTTATTATTGACTTAAGTAACGTTTTTCGATGTAATCATTCTATTATGATTTTCACAAAAATCAATTATTGAATAGTGTCAAAATTTACATAAAAGAGTTTTTAAAACAAATATTATATTATTAATTGATATTAAATTCGTAAAAATCTAAGGATCCTCCAACAGACTTATATAATGATATTTGTATCATTAATTGACCAATTTAAGGTCTCTTGGATGTATATAGTAAGTTTATTAACCATATAATAAAAAAATACAAAGAGACATTGTAAAAGTGAAACTAATTAACTAAGAGTTAATACTTAATGATAAGGTTAATATAGTAACTCAAAACTCTCTATATTCTATTGGTTGAGTGGTTTGCGACCCATCACCACCTTAAATGTTAAATAATCCTCTTTTGAGCCATTAGAAACCAAATATGAGTTTATTATAAAATAATATTTCTAGCTTTCCCAAAGGTTCCCCTCGCCCCTCTTATAAAAGGGCACTCTCCCTTCTCATTAACTCACACCTTAAAAGCCATTTGGTTCGGCCAACCCCTACCCAAATACTCTCTCAACATCCCTAACTACAACCTAGATACCTTAGTTTGATCATA
The DNA here is from genome assembly GCA_963277665.1 of Viscum album. NCBI lineage: Eukaryota > Viridiplantae > Streptophyta > Magnoliopsida > Santalales > Viscaceae > Viscum > Viscum album. The sequence continues at coordinate 421,628,244 of OY728166.1, read as the reverse complement.
ATTCCAACTTAATGATCCCTTTTGATCAAATAAAAAGGAATAACCCGAAAATGAGGTAATGTTTTCACCACCTTTTTTCAAATTCATTTCTTCTTCAACTTCTTCTTTCTTTGTTTTTCCCATTCTAAAATAATTAATCCAGTATCTCCTAAATACTTTAATATAATTATAAATATGGTACAACCATATTCAGTATTCTATCCATCCTTTGAATGAAATGCCATCATACGTGCGTACGTACGGATTACCATCTCCACGTCGTGGTGTAATTGTTATTCAATATATTAATTTTTGGATGGGTATAATAATGATTGTTAATTCATGTAAATAATAAATATAACATGATAATGATTTTTTAAATATGATATACCATCCAATTATATTTTATTTTAATATCAAAAGAATGGTATTGTTGCTCGTGCGTACGTACGGACTACTGTCTCCACGAACGCGATGAGATTCATTCTCCATCGTATCCATTCAAGTATAGTTATCATTTTATGATTTAAAAATAATGTTTAATAACATAATGTCATTATGGATATGAATAAGATACAACCTATCCATGAAAAACACGACTTACGTAACAAAACATATAAAAGAAATTGAGTAAGTTAACACCCGAAACTACTATAATACTAAGATATTATTACCAAATCAATGTTAAAAGATCAGATATGATATCATATTAATGTGTATGAATCTTGAATTATTTAAAAAAAATTATTTCCCCATTATACTGGAGGTTAACCTACCCTTATCCAACGAAAAGTACAAGTTAAGGGTTTATTTCACAATCTCTTCATTATCTGAGGTTGTTTATACATAATAATCTACTGGGTTATCTTTATCATCCACATTCATGTTTCTTAAGAATGTATTTGAAAACATATTTACTATTTACAAGAATATGGGTTGAATTCTTTTATACCCTCGTTTGATTTTTAATAAGAGTTTTATAAATGAATATTTCCGTCGTTTTCAAAACAAGGTGCTTATTAACCTTTTCGACAGAATTAAGGTAAGAAATATTTTTTAACTTATACTACGGGTGCAGCAATTTTCTGCCGTTATAAAATATTCGAAGCCTCCTTTACAAGCTTATAAGAGTATTTTCCAAGTAAATGGTTTATTTCATAATTATGTGACTTTTAAATTATCTAAAAAAATTATATTTTTCACTCAAATAGTTTTGATTTCATATATGTTAACATATTTTGATGGATTTTAAGCTTATTTTAAGTTTATTTATTATGATACAAAACTTCCATATTGTATTGAAGGTTTTGTGATATGTTTGACTATGGATTTGTTATTTTTATACCATTCATGGTTTATGGAGAAAGTATTGACATTTCGTATGCTCGTTTTAATACGAATGTTTATGTTATGTTCAAACATGTTCATATGAGGAATGCATTTGACTTAATAAGTGGAAGGTGGAGCCCGCTATAGCTCCTTGATGCATCGGTTGGTCTCATGGGACAAACTAGTGTCTTGGCACAAGGCCTTGACAAAATCATATTTGTAGTCTTGGAACGAGGCCTTGGCTATGTGGTTATGATAGCCTGGCATTATGCATTACATCATTATGAAAGTGGTTATTGATATTGCATATGATTATTTGATTAGTAGAATATCCATGTGAATAAGTAAATGGAATTATTTCATTTTATATTTTCCATACTATGTTGAAGTTCATGTTTAAAAGGAATTTGTTTTATTTATACATTTCCTTAAATGTTTATTCTTATTAATGGAAGTTTCCACTATATTGTTATCCTTACTAGAGATTTGAGCTGACCCCTTTTATATGTTTTACTTTTCCCGGTATGTGAATAAGTAAATTATGAATGACCTACAGGGATAGTGTGAGGGAATAATAGTGTGGACTATGGAGACTATGTTGCTGTAGTTTTCATTTTATGATGTAATGTAAACCATATGAATATATCTAGTGTTTCCAAGGCTACAAAACCAATCTATCTTTCGAGATGTGATCTTTCTTGTGATCATGCCAATGTTATGTAATAAAGAACTAACTCTGGGTAACTGGGGTCGGGGCATTACAGTATTGCAATGAATTTTTATTGGTTTTGTTATCAACAATAATAGAAAAATTTATATATTCTATATTGAATTAAAACAACAAATTCGAAAGGCTCTTTTAAATTTAGACATTGGGAGCTATATAAAGGTTTTTCAATGTAATATCAATGTGGAAATGATGATTGTAGAACGGGCACATGGATATGGTGATAAGAAACAAAAGATGGATTATCAAGATGAATGATATACTAGGAAAGGTAGAAAGAAAAATCAACCACCAACAAGTCAAAAATGTTGGAAGATGCATCATGTGAACTGCCTCAAGGGGATAGGGAAATGATTCATATGTGATAGATAAGGCCACCAAAGTCATGAATATCATAAATAATTGAGGAATCATGAAAAGGTGGTGGAGGATAAGAGAGAACCATCCATGTCTCAATGATACAACTGAAGGGAACAAAGGCACTATTCATTCTAGTGAACTAAACCTCAAGTTTTTTATGTTAATTGGTGTCATGAGACACCAAAACCAAAGGAGAATGGGAATACTTATGAAATCACTACTATAGAAGTGGAGTATGAAAATGAAGTTGTACAAGGCACACTTACTATTAAATCAATAATTGGAAAAGACTTATTTGATTCTGGTTTTACTCATTCCTTTATATATTTCACGTTTTAAAGGAATATTTGATAAAATTCTTGAAACCTTGATGTTGACATACCCATAAATATTCCTAGTGGTGAAATCATTGAAACCCAAATGATAAAATCCTTTCCTATTGGTTTTTTTTGGAATATTATTCTAGTTAATCTTGTAATAAATCCCTTGGTGGAACTTGATTCTTTAATGTGAATGGATTATCTCTCTTTATATAGAGAAAATATAAACATTCAGGAAAAGGTAATTTATTTTTTTATTATGAAAAATTACATTCAGCTATACAAATACAAGGAAGAACATGAATCACCTTTTCAAAATCCTTCAACAGTGTGGGAGTTCATTCCCTTTGAGGAATCATACTTCACCCAAGTGGTTCAGTTGAAAGAAAGGGTCAACCTAGAGTTTGTTTCCATCATGAAGGAATATAGTGATGCATTTCTTGAAGGGTAACCAGGTCTACACCTAGATCATGAGGAAGTGTTCACAATAGAACAAATACCTAGAGATACTCATATCTCAAATTGTCTCTATAGGATGGATGTTATTGAACTAGAGGAGTTAAAGAAGCGTCATCAAGGGAAATTAGAAAATGGGTGCATATTCCCCAGTCCATCATCGTGGGGGTTCTCCAGTTTTCGTTGTCATGAAGAAGGATATATCAATGCTTTTTTGTATCGAATATCGATAAATCAACATTATCAATATAAAGAACTAGTGGTCTCTTTTGGGGATTTATGACTTTTTTGTAGTTAAGAGGACCTCAGTACTTCTAAAAGGTGAATCTCATTTATACATATCATTAGATAATGGTGAAGAAGGTTGATATTTAGAAGAATGCCTTCCGTACATTGTATGGGAATTATGAGTATTTTGTGATTCCCTTCAGATGTAATAATGACCCTAAAATAATTATATATTTGAAAAATAATGTCTTTAGACATTACCTTGTCAAATTTTTTGTTATATTTGTCGAAGTTATTATCATCTATTCTATGATCATGGAGAAACATGAAGAACATCTAGTTATTATTTTCTTTACATTAAGGAAGAAGAAGATGTTTTCTTAGTGCACAATGTTTGAATTTTGGATGCAGCAGGTCATGTTTTTTGGACATGTGATCAAAAGTTAAAGAATTTTTATAGACCCATAAAAAGGTGATTATGGAATGGGAAATACCCTCTAGTGTCATAGAAATAAATAATTTTCCTATTTTAATATGTTCTTAGCGATGTTTTGTGAGATATTTCTCATGATTTTCAGGATCACTAATTATGATAACAAGGAAAGTGATAATGTGTGTCGAGATGAAAAAATGTGATGAATGATTTATGGATCTAAAGAGAAGGATGATCACTCCAACTGTACTCACATTACTGAGATGGGGAGAATATTTTTTGATATAAATTGATTCTTCCAATAAATTCTTGGTTTGTGTACTCATGAAAAATTATAATTTGATAGCCTACACCAAACAAAATTTGAAGATCCATGTGCAGAACTTCCCTACACAAAATTTTGATCCCGAAGTGGTGATTGTTTTGTTTAAAATATTGTGTCACTACCTATATGGTGAAATTTGTTACAAATATACTGATCATAGGATCCGAATTTATGTATTCACACAAAAGTATATAATAATTTTACAAATGCGGGTTGTTGGAGATAATAAAATTTTATGATTCCTCTATCCACTATCACCCTAAAAAGGAAAAAAGGCTATCAAATACTCTATGTAGAAACAAACTGACTAATCTATCCATTTTTGGATAAAAAACCAATATTCATTTATATGAAAATGATGGATTTGGAAATCATAATGGACGAGAATGCATTCAACATTTCAAAAAAAAATTATTAACCATCAATTCTAGGGAAGATTATGTAGGAACAAAGGGATGATGCAATGTTGCAAAAGAGGGTGAATGTCGTAAAGGAATGGATGATGAAAGAGCTGTATATCGATGATGATGGTGTGATTATGTTACGAAAATTGTTTTTTTCCTTCATTACCTAGTTTAAATAATGATATATAATAAATTTACCTAGTTTAATATTCTCTATCCATCATGGGAGTACCATGATGTACCGTGATCTCTGATAATACTTATGAAGGGATAACATGAAGAAGAAGGTTATAGAATATACCTCAAGGTGTCTGATATTTCACCATGTTAGAGAAGAGTTACAGAAGTCCAATGTGATAATGAAACCATTGCATATACCATTGTGTAATTGGTAGAATCTCACTATGGAATTCATTAGTGGTATCCTGAATAAATCCAATGTATATAATTTGATATGGGTTGTGGTAGACTAACTCAATATGACTGTTAACTTTATTGTTATTCAGGAAGATAACTATATTGAAAAACTTGATATTATATATGTGAAGGAAGTGGTGAGACATCCTAGAGATCAACATTCAATTGCCTCTGATTGTGATCCCATGTACGACTCTATATGACTTGAGTACTGAATTGAATTTCAACACAGACTATCACCCCCAAACTGAGGGCTAATCTGAACAGATAATTCAGATGATCATTGATATACTAACAACCATCACGTTTGAATTCAAAGGTGGATGGGATAAGCTTTCTAAATATTTGATTTCTCATTCAATAATAGGTTCCATTTGAGTATTCAAATGGCTCCATATGTAGCTCTGTATGGAAAGTGATATAGAACACCATCATGTAGGGTTGAAGTTGGAGAAATAAATCTACATAGACCTGATCTTGTGAATGATATGATATAGAAGGTTCAATCCATCCAACAACATATCAAAGCGGATAAGGGTCAACAATAGAGTTATGTTGACATCCATCAAAGGGACATAGAGTTCAATGTGGGAGATATTGTCTTACATAATATATAACCTTGGAAGAGAGTCATGCGACTTGGAATGAAAGGGATGCTAAGACCAAGGCGCATTGTACCCTTTAAGATCGTTGATCACATAAGATCTATGGCCTATAAAATTTCACTTACAATGAATTTGGATCAATTTCATGATCTTTTACACATATAATTCTGGACAAATTATATATTTTACCACTCACATGTACTGAACATAGTGGTTGTATAGAAGGAGGATGCACTCTCATACGAGGAGAACCCAGTATGATTCTATACAAGAGAGAAAATGTTATATGGAACAAGAAAAAACACCTTGTAAAAGTGTTGTTGAGGAAACATAAGTATGAAAAGGAAAGATCATAACTGGAGGAGGGGGTAAAAGAAACATACCCTCAACTGTTTTGGAAAAATGAAAGTTTGAAGGTGAAATTCCAAAAGGGGAGAAGAAAGTATTAACCCACAGTTATATCAATAGAAATTACATTCATATAATTATGCCACATGAAATAACATTATGAAAACCAATGACACATCATTCTTAAATGAACTACATAATTTTATGTGTCCTTCATAGCCAAGATGTTAAACATAATTTTACCACTTTTTTGTTTTGAATTCTAAAAATATGACATACACAGTTGCAGTCAGTATGTTATTTTGAGTCTAATCTGACAAACTCATTTTTTTGTGAATAGTATTATACCCTTATAAAAAGTAATGTTACCCTTATAAATAGTAATATGATACATATGAATATTAAATTGAAAATTGGAATAGTAACATTACCAGTGAATGGAAAAATAACATTTATCCACCTTATAATTGAAAAAATGATATTATTATATCATATTATAATTAAATAAATATTTAAAAAACTAACAATTAAGTGTCTATTATTTTGTAAGTCTTAAATATTTAATTACATTTTTATGACTAATTGAAAATATTAATTGAAAATGTCTTCAGTAATTCTTATTTGGGTGTCTTATGATTATAAGATAATATCAGGTGTCTGTTAGTAAATTTTAAATTTTTTTAAAAGAAGTTATAATTTAAAAATATTTATTTTACAAGTAAATGATTATTTTATCAAATAATTAAATTATGTATAGTTAAAAAATAATTTTTATAAAATGGAGTTTAGTGTTTAAATCAACATGTAAAAATGGTTTGGGTAAATTTTCTGTATTTTTCTGATATACAAGATATTTTGGTGAATAGTAAAATACGATAATTTATGAAAAATAACAAAAGCATAAATTTTTGAGTCATTATTGAGTCAAGGATGATGTATGTGACATTTGGTTCAGAAAAACATGCTCTAATTACTTTATTTTGTCTCACCAATTATCACAATTTTCAATCATGAAAAAAATAAAAAAAATCATTAAAATAACAATAATACACCCCTCCCCTCCGCTATAAATACCATTCCTCACACCCTATTATCCTCACACATTTAATTTTTAATACATGCTTAAATTCTACACAATAATATTACATATCTATTCATCTATATCAATGATGTATTTTCTCATCAAAAGACCAAGCCGTGGTGGCTTGAAGATGATCTCAAGTGGAGAAGTCATGAGGCAAATCGTCTCTTTTTTTCATTTAATTTACATTATAAATAATTTCATTTGTTATTTTCACCTCAAATACCTTAATAAAAACAAAATTATAACCCTAGTAACTTAAATATGCTGTAATTATATATTTTTAATGGAATACTAAACATTTAACTTCACCATATCTCTCATTTATCTAAAAAATAAAATTATCACCCGTGATGTAGAATTTTACTGATATTATGGGTGATGTACTATTTTTTTCATAAAAATATTTAATGATGTAAATAATAACCATAAACGGTTTAATAGATATTTTATTTTGTATTTTATACTGTCACAACCAGCATTCACCAAAAGGAGGGAAGGGTCAGCATATTGTCATGCCCTTCCTTCTTAAAGTTGAACGAGAGATAATGACCCCCGAAACCCGCCTTCAATTTATCTGGGAGTGGCGACCACCACCAAGGGAATAAAATCACACACTAAATAGAAGGAATTACCCTTTTTCTTTTAATAGGATCGGGAGATAAGATAGTGAATCCCACAACACCAAAATTCAAAGTAAAAGTAAATCCAAGAACAATTCCCAATGCATGTTACAAAAGTAAAATCCACAATGTATAAGGAGACTACATGGAAAAGTAACAAAAGGAATAACAATAGCAACTATAATGATCTGTCACAATGTCTGAGCTAGTACGTCCCATCACGATCCCCGAAGTCCTCCTGTAAACATGAAAATAGTTTTATATATGTAGGGTGAGCATACAAGTATACTAAGTAGGGAAAAACCAATGACTCTCATGCAAAAGTGGGGAGGAATACTAATTCCCTATGAGAAAAGAGATAACCAAGCACATAATAAGGAAACTAACTACCCAAGCTTCGCCAAGTCACACTCCCCAAATAATTCAAGTCAATGAATTTTTAGTAATAGCACATAGATGTTTGGGTACCCCATGCCACTTTCCCACTGGTAATTGAAGACATCTTACACATCAGACCAATCCCACCCTTCTCATCCCAGTACCAATGCCATACCCCGCCCGCACACACCTGTGTCATAATCTCACCACAGTCCAACTACCAAACCCTACCTGCACAATCCTGGGCCATAACCCCTATCCCACCAATAGACACCTAGGCCTCATCCTGAAGATACTTGGGAAACCACCTACCCGTAAATACCTTGGCCAACCACCGCAACAACCCCTCCCAAAGATTCTAGGGCTAATAATAGACCATAGGCCATCTCATCCTGTCTGAAGATACTTAGGCTATCCGAGAAAGGGATCAGAAAGGAGCTAATAACCGGCCACTAATAGAAGTGTTGGAAAAAACAACCTCCCCCATTAAATGGGGGTGTTCGGCACTAAGTTCTCAACTTGGGTGGGGGACGAATAAGAAACACCACAACTACCAATATGTGTATAGGTAAAAATCACTCGCCCAAATCATGTTTGTTCTTCAGCTATCCTAAAGAACACTATCCTTACTATTCATTCATAAGAAAACAGAATAACACCCATGCCCAAGTCACAAATCACAATAAAAAATAAAGCCCCATTTTTTCCATCCTTGTTTTCATGTTCAGTAATAATGCCTAAACAATTTTCTACACCAACTTGGGCAACTATTAACCATAAGAACAAGCCATGGAAAGAGTACACCCAACAACACATTAAACATTCACACCTGGTTCTCTTTTAAAAGAATATAAAGTGAGACCCCTCCAAGTATTAGAACCAAAGAAGGTCAAAGTGAGATATAGTCCCCTGTTCCCAGAACTATGAATAATAAGGTTTCAAAAAGAAGAGGATCCCACCCCAATTTGGGATACAAACATATGATCTCATCCTCACCCATATAACCCCCAGCAATGTAAGCCCATATCCAAGAAAACTATGAGGTCATCCGTACTCGGCCCGTGGAGGAAACAACCAAACCAATTCTACCAACACAAGGAAAACTCAACAGGTATTTTCATATTTAAATGATTTAACACACTTTATGATTTCAATTCCACTAGGCTTAGACCGAGGTTATCTTCGAAAAGGATTTGATCGTAGTGATTTCAATTTATTTAGCTGAATATATGTATTTAACCAATTTCATTTACCTAGAAAAAGGATCATAAACAAAATACATTCCATTTAAACATAACAAAAGTCAATGGTTTATTAGTGCACAAAGAAAGACCACGAACAACCATTATTTTCAGTTGGCGTAAGCCCACACAAATCAGAAATCATCAATAATGAAAGAGTAGAAAAATCGAGAAGCATCATCGATCAAACCCCTCACTTTCATTCTGTTGATTCTATATATTATCTTCATTAATTTTTCATTCATCCAATTCTATAGAAGAAGTAGTGTACCCACCCCGCAAGATACACAAAAAGGAGAGACGAAGGTGAAACCCATACTTGACTGATCAAGAATCGACATTAAGTCCCCGTGTGAGTAGGTGGAGGTCCACAGAACATGATATAGGAAAACATCGCATGGTGAGGAACGACTCACCAGGTGGAAGGGTATTCCGAGCGTAGGGTAATCGAGAAAAAGAAACGTAGGGAGAATCTTTTAGGTTATAAAGGCTGTTTAGGGCTTAGTTACCGCACGCCCATGATTGTTATGATATGGATAGAAAAACCTGAAACCGCATAAGGAGCGGGATCGTGGGTTGACCAGGCGGTTGAGCCATGCCACACGCACAACTTAAAATATCCCCTTCCTTCGATGTGATTAAAACAGACGCACACCCCCCCCCCCTTAACAAAGGAATCCTAAAAACGCAGGTAAAGGCATGAAGAAAACACATGTTTTTTCATTTAAAGAGGTTATCATACCAAAAATTTAATTTAAATACCATTAATAAGAATTATGGGGGTCAAAAAAGGGTTCAAAAAAACATTTTGCGCAAAAGGAGGTGCTACATTATAACCTCGTGGGGTCACTAGTAGGCTTGGACTACCGGTTAGACGAGGTTACCGGTAGGATGAGCTACCGGTAGGCCGAGCTACAGGTAGGCCCGAGCTACTGGTAGGTGGCACCTACCGGTAGACCAAGCTACCGGAAGTCCGCAGCTACCGGTAGGTTGCGGCTATCGCTAGATCGTGTTATCGGTAGGCCGCGGCTACCGGTAGGCTGTGGCTACCGATAGATCAAGTTACTGGTAGGCTGAGCTACCAGTAGGCCACGGCTACCGGTAGGTTGAGATACCAGTAGGCCTAGCTACTGGTAGGCCGAGCTACCATTAGGATAAGGGTACAAGTAGTCCTGCTACTGGTAGGATAAGGCAACCGTTATTCTTATGCTTCACTTAGAAGCCTTGATAACTTTCTGAGAACACCCAACATCAGATTTTCACCAAGTAATGGACCCCAGAACACTGATCCATTACATCAGATATTTCTCAAACTATTCTCATCCCCTAGAATATAAGAACAAACTAGAAATGAGAAGAGTGGGGTCCGAACAACCACCCTCTTAAGATACTTCTCAGGGGAAACCCCTAAGTTGTTCCAATGATGGAACAGAACCCTTCCCCTACATCCTAGAATACCCACCCACGAGTTATTAACGATAATATTCACAACAATCACAATGATCACATAGTCCATCACATGAGTTAGCGAGTCCCCTCTTACATGTCAAGATATTATCTGCGTTGGGCTGCACTGACTCGCCCGCACGGGTTTAATCGCATCCACATTAATGCGTCTTGATTAGCAATCAGGTTTTCCCATCATCACACATTTGTACACACAAACACACACAGAGAACATGGAATATGTCATATAATAGATAAGAAAAAAAAGCTTTTCATATATTAAATAACAATGTAAAATATCTCAAGGATAATAACAAAAACAACAAGGAAGTCAAAATAGCTCTGGGTACTGAACGTGTAACTAGGCCTTCCACTCCCATGTTCTCTCTTCCAGGCCACTATGCCTCCACACCACATGAACCAAGGGGGCAGTTCATCCACGAAGCACTTTCTCCTTATGATCCTCGATCTTGATTGGTCGTTCTACGAAGGTCACATTCTCTTCCACATCTAACTCTCCCATGTTGATGATGTGGGAGTTGTTGTTTAGATATCTATGAAGTTGGGAGACGTGAAATATGTTGTAAACTTTCTCCAACTGAGGTGGCAGCGCCAGCTGATATTCCACCTCACCAACTCGTCCCAACACCTCGAAAGATCCGACGAAGCTGGGAGAATGCTTACTTCCCTTGCCTTACCTTCGATGTCCATGCCGATGGGAGACCTTCATGAACATGTGGTCCTCGACCTTGAACTCCAAGGGTCTCCTCCTATTATCGGCATATGACTTTTTCTATTCCAGTGCCACCTTCATCATTTCTCGTATAAGTTGATCCTTCTCTATCGTGCTCTACACCACTTCTGGGCCAAGAACACCTGCTTACCCATCCTCAGTCCAAAACACGAGTGAGCGACACGACCTTCCATATATGGATTAAAATGGAGCCATTCCAATGGTAGAGTGATGTCTATTATTGTAGGAAAACTCTACCAGAGGAATGTTTCGCACCCATGATCCCCCAAAGTCCAGAATACATGCTCATAGCATGTCCTCCAAGGTCTGGATGTTGCTCTATGTCTGCCCTTCTGTCTGGGGGTGGAAAGCTGGGCTAAGACGTTTGTGGGTGCCAAAAGCATGTTGTTATCCCCTCTAGACTCATGAGGTAAAACGTCCATCCCAGTCCATGACTATGGAAATCGGAACTCCATGAAACCGCACTACCTCATCCACATACATCCGTGCTAGAGCGTCCACTGCACTCGACTCCTTAATCGCCAGAAAGTTAGGTGACATCGTCAAGCAGTCCACCACTACCCAGATGTCATTTCATCCCCCTGGTACCTTGGGTAGTCCCGTGATGAAATCTATCGATATGTCATCCCACTTCCACTCGAGGACATCAAATGGTTGCAAAAACCTGCCTAGAACACAGTGTTTAGCCTTTACCTACTGACAGACTAATCCCTTTTCCACAAACTCTGCCACTTCTCGCTTTACTCTGGACCACTAAAGCTGTCTCCTCAGACTCTGGTACATCTTGGAAACTCATGGGTGTACCGCTAGGGGAGAGTTGGTGACCTCACTAAGCTCCTTTCAACACATCGCCTCTGGAACAAACAACTTTCCTTGGAAAAGAATCTGATTCTGACAATCCTCCATCCACCCTTCCAGAGCATCGCCCTGTTCAACTCAGTTGTGCATCACTTCACACTATGGGTCTCCCCACTGAGACTCCTCCACTTGACACAAAAGAGAAGACTGTATTGTCATCTGATACAGGAAACATCCACCGCTATCCATCCTCGCATCCAGGTGCAAGGCAACCAACTCCTCTATTTTTTTCAAGGCATCTTCTGACTCTCGGACTGCATCCTTCTGCGACTTCCTGCTCAGAGCATTGGCCATTACATTCCCATTTACCAAAGTTTCGGAAGTATCGAAGTCGTAATCTTGGAGGAACTTCATCCACCTGCGCTTCCATATGTTTAGGTTCCCGCTGGGAGAAGACATACCTCAATCTTTTGTGATCTGTGAAGACCACAAAGCGTTATCTGATGATGTAATGCTGCATAACTTCAGTGCGAAAATGATTGCTGCAAGTTCCAGATCGTGGGTGGCACAATTACGCTCATGAGGGAGTAGCTTCCTAGACCCATAAGAGATCACCCCTTGTCGCTGCATCAACACACATCTGAGGAATTTCCCTGATGAATCACATAACACCTCATACACTGCCCCTTCTTCTGGTAGTCTCAGCACTGGGGTACTAACCAACTTATCATTTAGATATATGAAGGTTTTCTCATACTTCTCAGTCCACACGAAAACTTGGTCCTTCTTGGTCAAGGATATCAAAGGGGCTACAACTTGGGATAAGTTGGGTACGAACCTCCTATAGTAACCTCCTAGCCCGAGGAAACTATAAACCTCTACCACATTCTTGGGTGCTTCCCAAGAAAAAACCGCCTCAACCTTTGATGGGTCCACCGACACCCCCTTTTTGGACACTACATGCCCATGGAAGTGCACTTCTCACATCCAGAACTTGCACTTCGACAACATCCCATAGAGGTGGTGCTGCCGGAGGACCTCCAAAACCGTCCTTAGATGCTCTGCATGGTCCTCCGATGATCTTTAATAGATCAAGATGGCGTCGATGAACAAGACCAAGAACCAATCCAGGTACTCCTGGAAGACGGAGATCATAAGCCCCATGAACACAGCCTGGGCATTCATAACACCGAAAGGAATGATGAAAAACTCGAAGTTCCCATATCTGCACTTGAAGGTCGTCTTCCGTATATCACCTCCTTCACCCTTAACTGGTGATATCCAAACAGCATGTCGATCTTTGAGAACAATCATGCCCCTTTCAAATGTTCAAAAAGATCTTATATCCTCGGAAGAGGGTAGCGATTCTTGACCGTTACCTGATTCAGCCTCTTGTAGACTATGCACAACCTAAGACCACCATCTTCCTTCTTTTATAACATGACTGGAGAACCCCACAGTGATTCACTTGGTTGAACAAAACCATTCTTCATCAGATCATCAATCTTAATCCGCAACTCGCGTTGCTCTGAAGGCGCCATCCATTAGGGAGCTATCGAAATCGGATGAGCACCAGGATGCAAGTCTATCCCAAACATGACATCACATCAAGGGGGTAGAGTCATCACATCCTTAGGGAAGACATCCATAAACTCGCTGATGATCTCTGGTACTTCCACCATCTCAACATCTACTGACTCTACAGACAGCTCGACTAACAAGGAGAGGAGGGGTTCCTCTCGCCTGCTGCCCTTCTGACCAATCCGCTCGCCGGTGAAAGTAACACGTCAGCCAACCAGGTATGAGAACACAACACTTCCTCAGAAACACTCAATGATGGCACACACAGTGAATAGACAGTCTATGTCTATGATGACATCGTATGGTTGTATCTATAGCAGTAGTAGATCCCTGACTGACTGATGTGTCCCTATCATCAGTATGCATCCTCTACAAACATATAACAAGTTGGTATGTCTTTCGACTGGTGTGATCATGACCAGGGGCACTGGAAGTCTCACGACATCTAGACCCAGAGCATGGGGTGGACCAGGTGAAACAAAGGAGTGAAAAGCACCGGTATCGAACAAGGCGTAAGAAAGGGTACTAAACAAGCTGATCGTACCATGAACGACCTCTGGTCTTGCTGCAACTGTTTCCTCTGGGGCGTGCAACTGCCCACGCCCTGCTCCTCTACCTCTCGACTATCGGCTGCCTCCCTAACCACACACTGGTCAAGGTCCTTAAGGAGCACCCTGAGGTCTGCCTCACCCTGCAACACCTTCCCTCAGAGGAGCATGAGTGCGCTGCCCCTGTTGGTGCTGCAGGAAGGGCCTATCTGGAAGCTGCTACTTAGGCGGGAGCTGGGCATGTCTGCCACTGCCGTACTGAACTAGGTCTGGTCACTGATTCTAGAGATGTCCATGGCTCCCACAGATGAATCACCATGGTCCTGGGCCCGAAGGGAAAGTGCGAGGACCAAGGGATCAGAACTGGAACTGCTGCGGCCTGCTCCCTGCTGGTCGGAAACCTATAGGGTCCTGATGCTTGGGGTCTAGTGTTGACGTCCTTTCCCTTTGACGGGCCTAGCTGAATCCCCTCTCGTGACACACCGACCAGCGTGTGCATACTCTCTACCACCTATGCCTTCTTCACGACCTCTAAGTATGTCGGAACGGTTAAGGGGGTAACATCGTATTAGAGGGAGGGTCGGAGCACCTCCTCTAAATGTCTCTCCTGAGAGTCCTCATCCGGGATGAGGTCTAGAGAAAAGCGGAGGAAGTCCTTGAACATGATTCCTAGCTCCCTTATTGACATACTCCCCTACTGGATGGTTATGAGCTCATGTATCTTCTCTACCTTCATTGTAAAAGTGAGGAATTCTTCCCGGAACTCCTTATCAAAATCATCCCATGCCACCTCAGCCTCTCTCGTCTCCTCCAGGTAGAGCGTCCACCACTAACGTGTTGATCCCCACATCTGGCTGATGGCCAGAGGAACCCATTACTCAGTCGGAGCCTGCATCAAGTCGAAGGCTATCACCAGTTCCTCTATCCATCCCTCCATCTTCATGTCAGAGGTGTTGCCCTCAATCTTCTCTAGGGTCTGTCCCTAGAAGGCTCCAAGTGTCTTATGCCACTGGTATTCCTCCTCCTCTCGACCAGCCCTCTACTAATCGGCCAAGTCAACCTCCTGGGCCTCGATCGCCCGTACAACTCATGGTCATCTCCCGGGTTCCATAAGAGAAAGGTAAACAAAGAATGCCTAAGCCCAAGTAGTTCAGAATATTGTTCTTAAAACTTCTTATTTATTTAAAATACCCCAAAACACCACAGAAACACGAGAACACCAGTCATTTGTGATGCATTTACCTTTCTAGGGGTCTCTACCCTACAATCAGTGTGGCCTCACTTGGACGTTTGGTAGGACCACAGTCCTTGCATCGGATCACGGGGGGGGGGGGGGGCTAATATTCTGTCTCCTAAACGGTCTTCCCTGGCCTAATTATTGCACCAAGGTCACCCAACACCATTTCCCTACCATCCCATGAAATCCTCACTGTGCCTAACTCTAGACTCCATCCTATATCTCAACCTCACCTCATATACCATTCGGTCATGACCCGCCTTCACCAAAAGGAGGGAATGGTCAGCAGATTGCCAGGCCCTTCCTTCATTATGTTGAAGGAGAGATAATGACCCCTGAAAACAGCCTTCAATAGGTCCCGAAGTGGCGACCAACACCAAGGGAATGAAATCACACACTAAATGGAAGGCATTACCCTTTTTATTTTAATAGGATCAGGAGATAAGATAGTGAATCCCACAACCCCAAAACTGAAAGTAAAAGTAAATCCAAGAATCATTCCCAATGCATGTTATAAAAGTAAAATCCATAATGTATAAGGAGACTACAAGGAAAAGTACCCAATGAAAGAACAACATCAACTACAATGATTTTTCACAAGGTCTGAGCTAGTACGGCCAAGCATGATCCTCGAAGTCCTCCTGGAAACCTGAAAAAAGTTTTATATGCATAGGGTGAGCATACATGTATACTCATTAGTGAAAAACCAAAGACTGTCGTGCACATGTGGGGAGGCATACAAATGCCCTGTGAGAAAATAGAAAACCAAGCACCTAGCAAGGTAACTAAACACCCAATCCTCACCAATAATAACTCTCCAAATAACGCAAGTCAAGTAATGTATAGTAATATCACCTCGATGTTTGCGTACCACACGCCACTTTCCCACTGGTTATTGAAGACATCCTACGCATCGGACCAATCCCTCCATTATCATCGCAGTACCACTGCCATACCCTGCCTGCACACACCTGGGCCACAATCTCACCATTGTCCCACTGCCAAACCCCTCCCACACACACCTGAGCCATAACCACTATCCCGCCCGCAGACACCGGGGCCTCATCCCGAAGATACTTGGGAAACCACCTACCTGTAAACTCCTGGTCCAACCACCGCAACCACCCCACCCGAAGATTATAGGGATAATAATGGACCTTAGGCCATCACAGCCTGCCCGAAGATACATGGGCTATCCGGGAAAGGGAGCATAAAGGAGCTAATACCCAGCCACTAAATGAAGTGTTGGTAAAAACACCCTCCCCCAGGAAATGGGGGTGTTCGACACTAAGTGCTCAACTTGGGTGGGGCGCGAATAAGAAACACAAAAAATACATGTATATGTATAAGTAACAAGAAATTACCCAAATATAGGTTTTTCTTCAGCCAGCCTAAAGAAAACTATCCTTAATATTCATTCATAAGAGAAGAGAACATCACCGATGACCAAGTCCCAACTCACACCAAACTAAATCATCGTTTGTCCCATCGTTGTTTTCATGTTCAGTAATAATTTTTAAACAAGATTCTTCACCAACTTGGTCAACTAGTAAGAATAAGTACAATCCATGTAAAGAGTACACCCAAATGCAATTTAAACATTCACACCCTATTCTCTTTTAAAATCACATCATGTGAGACCCCTCCAAGTATTGGAACCAAAGCAGGTCAAAGTGAGATACACTCCCAAGTTCCCAGAACTATGAATAAGAAGGTTTCACAACAGAAGAGGATCCCAGCCCAATTCGTGATACAAACAGTGGATCTCATCCGCAACCACATCACCCTATAAATCTAAGCCCCTATCCAAGAAAACTTTAAGGTCACCCATACTCAGTCCATGGAGGAAACAACCAAACCTATTCTACCAACACAAGGCAGACCCAACAGGTATTTTCAGAGTTAAAAGATTTAACACACTCTGTGATTTATATTCCACCGGGCTTGAACCAGGGTTATCCTTAAAAAGGAGTTGATCCTGGTGATTTCAATTTTTTTAGATGAATATATGTATTTAACCAACTTCTTTTACACAGATAAAGGTTCACAACCAAAATACAAGCCATTTAAATCTCATAATAGGTATGGGTATATTAGTGCACAGAGAAAGAAAACGAACGACCATGATTATCAGTAGGTGTACACCCGCACAATTCAGAAATCATCAATCATGAAAGAGTAGAAAAAAAGAACAGAATCATCGATCACACCCTCCCCTTAATTATTTAGATTCCATTTATTATCTTCATTAAAGTTTGGTTCATCCAATTCTATAGAAGAAGTAGTGTACCCACCCCGCATGATGCACAGAAAGGAGAGACGAAGGTGAAACCCCTACTTCACTAATCAAGGATCGATGTTAAGTTAATGTGTGAGTAGCTGGAGGTCCATGGAACACAGTCAAGGAAAACGTTTCCAGGTGAGGTACGACTCGCCAGGAGAAAGGGTATTCCGAGCGCAGGGTAATCGAGAAAAAGAAACGTAGGGAGAATCCTTTAGATTAAAAAGGTCGATAAGGGATGAGATACAACATGTCTGGGATGGTTAAGATACATAGATAAAAACTCGAAACCTCATAAGGAGATGGATCATGGGTTGACCACGCGGTCGGGACACCCCAAACGTGCAACATAAAAGATCCTAGCCCTTCAGAGAGGATAAAACAGACGCACCCCCCCCCCCCTTAACTAAGGACTCCTAAAAACATGGTTGAAGGCATGAAGAAAGTGCATGTTTTTCATTTAAGGAGATTATCTTACCAATCATTTATTTTAAATACCATTAATGGAATTTATGGGGGTCAAAACAGGGTTAAAAAACATTTGGCGAAAAAGGAGGTGCTATTGGAGAAACCCATGGGGGTCACCAGTAGGCTAGGTCTACCGGTTAGCCGAGTCAACCAGAACCGGTAGGTCGCGACTACCAGTAGACCAAGCTACCGGTAGGTCGTGACTTCCTATAGGCCGTAGCTACCGGTAGGTCGCAGATACCAGTAGGCCGAGCTACCGTTAGGCTAAGCTACCTATAGGCTGAGCTACCGGTTGGTCGCGATTCCGGTAGGCTAAGGCTACCGGTAGGCCTGCTACCGGTAGGCTATGGCTACTGTTAGTATTAAGCTACACCGAGAAGCCTCGATAACTTTCCCAGAAAACCCAAAATCATATTTTCACCAAGTAATCGACCCCAAAACCATTGTCCATTACATATACCATTGTTTATGTTATGTAAATTACATGTAATTGAAATACTCAATGAGAAAATAAAATTAGTTTATTATGTTTGAAAAACTTAAAAAATTTTCCAAAAATGGTCACCATTAACATTTAGCTAATGAATCATTATCATGGAATATAAAAAAAATCCTTTGTAATATCATTTATTATTATAATGAATAATTAATAACATTCAATATAAATTATGGATGATCAACCTCATTATAAACAAACATCCATTCTTTTATACAAATGAACTGACCATGATAACTATGAAAACAATCTCTAGTGATAAAATTAAACAATAAAACTAATTTAAGGTCCACAAAAGAATTTAATAAATCCAAAATAAAACAGATTAATTTTTTAAATGAATATTAATTGTAAATTAAATAATATAAATTGATTATAATGAATATTAATTTGAAGAAGTAATTCAGAAACAAGGTAGAGGAATTATTAAAACCCACTGTCATTCTCTAAGGTTTCCCTCTATCAATGGAATTTTAATATGCTTTTTCCATAAAAAATATTTTATTGTAACTATTTTTCTTTTTCTAGGATATCATTTTTTTCTAATTTAGTTTATAGAAAACAATGTCTTTTCCAAAATAACTCTTCCACCAAAAAAACAAACCATTTAATTCCCAAGATTGTTTCTTTCACTTGTGGTTATTGATTCTTATATCAAGTATGTTATTCTGTAATTCATTTAATAACCCCATTTTTATGAATTTATGGTTAATAAATGAAACCCAATCATTTGTATGGGTTCTTATATGTTCAATATTGATATATGTTCTATGTGGCATGCATGATAATGTTAATGTAGTGATCTGACGGGAATACACAAAATAATATAGAACTCCAATGTATTGTGTAATGTGAATAACCTCATGTGTAATGTGTTATGTTCCTGAATATTATGAAATATTTGTTCAGAACAATTTGTTTTGGTTAACCACTAAGACATGTTATTTCATTATTATATATTTCCACATTTTATGCCTTTATATAATGTTTCCTCTCATGATTATAATCATATCCCTATTTTATTATGATAATGATTATTCTCACACCATGTTATATAGTTTTGTGTTTTTATATATCCTCTTACATTGATTTTATCTCAGCCTTTTGATATATATCCCCATGTTACTACATGTACTAATGGAAATTAAAGGGACAATAAGAATATATAAAAGAAGTAATTAAATAAATTTATATGTTTTATTTTGTAATGGATATATATGGACTTAATTTTCAAAAAACTATAAGCCTTTGGATCCTCATTTTGTAATTATTTTTTGTTTTTTGCCTTTAAATTGATGTACAAGTAAATTAAGAAAAATAAATGTCATTAAATTTGTATAAAGTTACCCCTAGGGTTTTGGGATGATAGAGACACATAGATTTTGTTGATATATAATCATTATGTTGTAGATGTCACTTACATAAAATATGATAAAAATATTCAGTGATGAGTTATATCCATATACGTTGTGAGAAACATGCATCAATGTGCATATAGAGAATCATTATGTTAAAATTATATTTGTGGAGTATTCATCATGTTTCACTGTCATCTCATAATACAACATGGATATTGTTCATGTTATGTTCATTGAACAGGGGACATCGAGCGTGAACTTTATTATGTTATTTTGGATTTTTTGATATATATATTCCTTCATATTGATGCTGGAGTGCCTGACTGTAATTTGGTGGCTAAGAATATCTTGGCTGAGTAGTCTCCCTTAGT
Organism: Viscum album; assembly: GCA_963277665.1. Taxonomy (NCBI): domain Eukaryota; kingdom Viridiplantae; phylum Streptophyta; class Magnoliopsida; order Santalales; family Viscaceae; genus Viscum; species Viscum album. The sequence goes on along the minus strand of OY728166.1, from coordinate 421,607,652 downwards.
TGGGAATAATAGTTGAAACCATAAAGCTAGGAAATCTATTGGTGGTAGGTGACATGAGACTCAAGGATCCAGGTAACCTCAAAATTTCTTGATACTATCTCAATAAATATGGTTTTTAATTTATGTACTTGAATAGGAATCCAGTTAGCTCAGGGAGTGAGTATTTTTTTCCTTTGATGGTTGGGGACATCTCAGATGGGATTTTGCAACACACCCTATAACTAAAAATGGATATGGATAGTGGACCTCTATAATAGAGGTAATTAATAGAGTATGGATGCTTACATTTTTGAGGATGTGGAATAGCAGAAATAGTGCATCATGATATGGTTGATGATTTGATATCCTTCCACTAAATCCCCTAGGTCGTGCCCATCAATCTAATGGAAAAATTTATCAAGTACATATAAAAATTTAGGAATTGAAGGCCTATGATATAGAGGCACCAAATATGATTCATGGTTTGATATATTTCTTGTATTTTATTGTTTAAGAATTGGTTGAAATGAGAGTAAGCTAAAAATATCTTACCCCATCCCATGTTCTAAATCAAGAGATTCTATTTGAACCTTAATAATGAAAATTGCAGTTTGAGACATCAATGATCACACACTTTTACAAACACTGGGACATTAAACATAGATGAGTGTTCTTCCTTTTTATATATTTGTTATAGTGATGAGGCCATGTGATTTTATCCTAAATATAGATAGTGTATCTAGAGTTCATGCATAGATTTACAATTTCTGGTGGGAGATGTGTATTGTCTTTATTAATGGGATGATAATTTCCTCTATTGATAATAAGGATACCTATATATATTAGAATTTATTCAAAACTATATGATATAGTCTATTACTCTTATGTTAAATAGTATTACGCTTGTATGAATTTATACTGTGAATTCTTTTCATCCTATAGTGGTGGTCGAGTATAAGGATGTATCCCCAGGGACTTTCCCAAATTAACTCTCCACCAAGATATCAAAAAATATATAGATCTAAACCCAGGTAATGGAACAATATATTTTCCATAACATCCATTATATCAAGTAGATATTATATATTTTAAGGTACATTATGATGATTTATTGGGGAAAGGACTTCCTAGACATAGCCTATCACCCTAGATAGAACATGTTTTGTTTTCCATGATGGAAAATGTAATCATGAGATTATGTGAGGTTTACCCTCACCTATGATGGTGAATCTAATGAATATGTACCAAATATACTGAATTTATAAACTCTCATATCTATTTTATGGGATTTGGTGGTTCTCAGTGATTGACCATGGGATATGCCCTCACCATCTCTGATTTTGAGAAAAGGAAATACCAAAAATGACATTTTGATTTTCCAATAGTCTTTATATGTAATTATGGATTTTCTTCAGCATAATGAACACCCAATAATTGAAATAGGACTTATGAATATGGTATTTCATCCATTGCTATATATGTTCATGATATTCATCATCAATGAAATCCTAGTGTACTTGTTGTCTTTGGAAGAACATTCAAGAAACTAGGTCATTTTATTGGACATATTATAAATGAAATATATTTTTGGTAATCACTCTATGTGTTAGTATTTATTTATATAGGTCAAATTCGTTGATAATTTCTTCATAAAATATGTATTAATAGTGTAACTATTTAATTCAGAGGCAGTTATTGTTTGGGAGATTCCAAAAACTACGACTAAGGTGTGAAGTTTCCTTTATATAGCAAGGTACTATTAGATATTTGAACTTGATTTTTCTATGAAATAAGAACCCCTGAATTCATTGAATATAAATTGGAAGCCTCAGCTTTTGATGAAGATGTATAAGTATACATTTTAGGTGTTGTTGATCAGGGTGATGAATTCCCCAATCATAATATTTAGTATTTGGTTTTCCATGATCCCTTTTGAATTCTACACTAATTAGTTATAATGTACAAGAAGGGGGGGTATTAAAAATGGATCCAAAAATTGGAAACCCCATGATTAGAATGATAGTACCAATGATGTTGATCTAGGAGTTTTCTTCACATTGATGATGTAGAAACACTACCTTAGGGGTGAGTGATATATCATTTATTCTCAACAATAGAGTCTCAATTGTATATTTCAACATAATGATCTTAATTTGAAAGAGAGGATATGGATATAGGTCTTCAAATATTATGAATTATTGATTTAGTACAATCTAGGGTAGAGTAATTTGGTGACTAATTCTTTCAAATGGATATATTGTTTGAATATTTTTATTAATGTGGCAGATAATTTAGCCATGTTGTTATAGAACATAGTTTACAAGGACAGTGGATCAATCCACCATTCAATGGTTATTTCCCCTATGTGTCATTCGGGTGTTTGGGAGGCTTAACCTGATGATAAAAACCATGAGACCTTGAATGTATTTATATTCCCTCACAAGGCTATTAGTGGATTTTTAAGGTGGGTTTCACATTATCATTTTTGTTAGGTCTATTATGGTAGTAGTTGAAATACAATAGGTGTTTTTGTAAATTTTCATAAATCCCCCATTGCAGTTCATACAGAAGAGGTTAGGAAATTCTCAAATAATTCGTGTCAATTCTAATGAAGAGGGATGAAGATTTGCATAAAGGTTTTTTCTCTTGATGCCTAAATTTTACACATGTGATGGACGAGGACCAACTTCATGCAGTATTGGATCAAGCCATTTTATTTTCAGCGTAGAAGTGGGAATATCTCTCTCATGAATTTGTTATGGTTCTTCCATGATCTTATAAGTAAAAAAATTTGATTTTGGGTTATTGTATGATGAAAGAAAACTTCATATTCCTTCTTAACCATCTGAGTATAGAGTTCAATGGCATGTCTTGGACAACATAACAAGAGAGAGATAATAACGATTTTTTATTTATCTCAATGATCATTTCAGACTATGATTATCTCTTAGTGTCAATATTATGGTGAGGATAATAGGTGGAATTTGGAACTATATTGCATTTTATCATATCATTTCACCCCATGATAAAGACTGAGTAAGCCATTTTGTTTTTTGGGAAGACAAGATTCTAGCATGGATGTCAGGCTTTACCAGTAATTTTGAAGAAAACATCACCTTGGTGTAGTTTTAAATTAAAAATATTTTACTATTTGACTAAAAATATGAACGATCACTGTCCTTGTAAGGGAAACCCTAGAACTGAACACATTTTAAGAAAATGTAGTAGTGTCTACACATATTCACCCCATGTTTGTCTGAGTAAAATTATAGAATGTGAGGTTCATCGTATTCCGAGAGAGGGGTCTTTAGTGAAATCAAATTTTGTATACATACATATGACAAAAGACTTTGGAGTTTAATTATTGGGACCATGTGTCCCTAAATTTATCACCTTACTGAGGATTTTTGATATTTTTAATTAGTGGAATGTTTTTTAAATTTTTATTGGCCCTTTCGAAATGTAGTGTAGGTTCAGCAATGTGGAAGACCATATTACCCAACAACTATAAAAAATGTCTTCAACATGTCATGGATGAGGATTTATATACACTGCCTGTCACATGTTATCAACATTAGTGATCTGGATTTCGAGGAATCTTCTAAAACTATAGTGTACCTTGTAGATATTGTGGATTTATATAAGATTATTCTCTATGAGTGAGTGATTCCCATGGTGTGTGTTATATGGGAGAAAAAGAATTTTCCACATATCACATTGGAGTGGTAGAAATAGATTGATGCCTAAACAAATCGACTTTTTGATTATCATTCTTTCTCCTAAGATATAAAGGAATAAGGTGAGGATAAAATAATGAATATGGTTTTCGGTTGTAAAACATTGAGATATTTTTAGAAAAATTCTTGGTTCAAGGTGATGAGGCATTGCAGTGTTCTACAGATTCGGGAGGATTGATATTTATTTACTAAAAATATTATATATATGATTGCACATGAATTTATATTTTCTGAAATAATAGAATAAAACATTAATTGGTACTTATATGGGAAATATTTGAATTAAATTAAATATTTAATGTGCTTCTTACCCCTAGTATGACATAATATTTTTTATTGTCAAATACATTGTTAAAGAGTTATCAAGGGAATACAGCGAATTAATTAATTTATTAAATTATTTATTTGATTAATTTATTATCACAATATATATTCATAACTATTTAATCCAAAAAATGGGAAAAATCCTACTATTAGACTTGTAACCCTATCTATTTGGAGAACGAATGGAAAAGTTCATTATAAATGAATAGTGGAATATGGATCAATGATTATTAACAATACATTTATCATCATCAATAAACATCATGTATATTGTAATTGAAAATATCCCATAACTGTTGTTTATTATTAATAAATCCAATCTCATGGTTGGATTTTTATTGTGTTTTTAATCTCATATTATTTTACTCAGATTGAACGTGAATTTTTAACATAAAAAATTATTTAATGGGTTGATTTTTTGAATACAGGTGTTGAATTGTCCTAATTATATTTATGTTGGTTTATGTCTTTGATGTATATTTTTGACACCATGATGATAATAGATAGTGGAAAACCTGAGAAACATTCATAATTTCCTTCCACATATTTTTTTTCATTTCTACTATTTTTATTCAACTGTTCATATTTAATTTCTTCTCTAGTTAGCGGTTTGACAAATACTTGGTGGATGGACATTGCGAAATTTTTCATTGTTAAAATAGATCATTAATATGGGTTTGAGTGTTATATATTTATAGAAAATGTCACGTGTGATGATGATGGATGGTTTGGAACTAGATCTGAAGTGTGTATCTAGATGGATTAGGCATTCATATGTCACAGTACTATGAGATTATCACGAGAATATTGGTAGTAGGAATATAACCCCTGATGATTAATAGAGTTTTCTAAACATAGATTCAATATTCATGAGAGATATTTGAAATTGAAATGATGTTGGTCGTGGACTATTAAGAACCATGTGGAGAGTATTCATTTATATAAAATCATGACAAAAACATAGTGTACATTGGAGAACACATGCCTCATAGTCCCCTACTAAAACATATAGTGTATCTTTAAAGAGATAAATATGACACACCATGTGGGTCTACCAATCTCTATGTGACTTGATTCTATCATCACACATGTTCCCCTCGGGTATATGAACAAATGAGAAATCTATAATATGGGAACAACAATTTTACATGGCCACAACCACGTTACATGGGAACAACTTGAATACATGGGAACAAACATGAACAGAGTACCTGAAAATGACCATAGAACCTGAACATGGATAGAGTGCATGGGAGTGAATAGTGTAAATGGGTATGGGATAATGTAAATATGAAATGTTCTTATGTGATGACCCAGACCCCCCTTGGTCCCTTCCTTTGCCAAAAATCCGGTTTCCTTGCGGGGTACCGATCGGTGAGACCGATCGGTGAGACCGATCGGTGAGACCGGCCGACGTCGGCCGGCCTTGCCAAGTTGTTCCAGTAACGTTCCTTTTTCGCAAATAGGGTTTTAAACCCTATTCTGCCTTGTTAAAAATGTCTTGGGAATCCGAAACGCGCACAAAGGTTTTAATTAAATGCTTCATTAATTCATGGGTCGGTTAAAACCACCCAGTGCCATTAATGATGAGTCAAGCCACGTGGTCAACCCACGACTCCTTCGTCTTCCGTGGTTTTTTGTTTCATCTCAACCGTCCCCAGCTCTTATAGTTAAGGGTTAGGCCGTGGTTTCCCCCCTTCTTCGATCGTGGCTCTTCTGGTGCATCGGGACCGCCGCATCGTTATCCGTAAAGTTCCGCGCCCCCGGCCTAAACGTCGATCATCTATCAACAAGTAGGTAATTTCTCTCGTCTCTCACTTTTGTGTATCATGCGGGGTGGGCGCTACCTTGTTCCTATGGAATTGGTTGAACCAAACCCTAATGAAGATAATAAACGAAGTTCTAAAGGAAGAAGGGGAAGGGGTTGTGATCGTTGTTATGCTTTATCTTGTGATCATCCCTTTTGTTGTACTGGTTTATGTTTCCTGAAAAGTGAGGCCGTTGGTGGTCGTGTGTGTGCACTTGAATCCCCTCATGATGTTTTAAATGGGTTGCTGAAATTGTGAACTCCTGCTGTGAAATCGGTTAACCACGTATATCCGGCTAAATAATTGAAAGCACTAGGACCGGCCCTTCTGTGATAACTCCCGGTTAGAACACACGGATTTTGAAATCATGGAGTGTGTTAAATCGTTTAAATCTGAAAATCCCTGACTTGTGTTGGTAGTGGTTAGTGGTTGTTTTCCCTTCGGGCCGTTTGCTGGAATTGTGGGAGGGGATGGGATCACCTGTTCTTTTTATACTCTCGGTGGCTGTGTGAATTTGGGGGATGGGATCTCCTGTTGGCATGGTATCAGTGGTTGTGAGTTTTTATCACGAATTGGGGAGAGATCCTCTGTTGGCAGAACCGGGTGTGAGTGTTTTGGTTGATCTATGCTTTGACGTTTTCCTTGGTTATGCTTATGGAAGTTTCCCAGTAGTGCTTAAAATTAATTGAACATTTTGACTGAACGTGAAACAAGAATGGGACAAATGGTTTTGTGGGAAAGGGTCGTGAATCGTGACTCGGACGCTGTGGTATTGTGTTCTGTAGGTTGGCTAGGAAAACCTAAGTTTTGGGTGAGTGTTTGTTACCTATATCTATACTTGTAGCTTTGTGTTTCTTATTCGCGCCCCACCCCAGTCGAGCACTTAGTGCCGAACACCCCCATTTATGGGGGGAGGGTGTTTTCCCCAACACTATACTTAGTGGCTGGTTATTAGCTCCTTTTCTGCTCCCTTTCCCGGATAGCCCAAGTACCTTCGGGCAGGCTGTGATGGCCTGAAGTCCATTATTAGCCCAAGAACCATCGGGCAGGGTGTTGTGGTGGTTGGCCAGGTGTGTGCGGCAGGTGGTTTCCCAAGTGTCTTCGGGATGAGGCCCAGGTGTTTTCGGGCGTGGCAGTGGATCCTTTAGCCCAGGTGTCTTCGGGCGTAGCGGTGGTTGTTCTGGCCTAGGTGTTTGCAGGCATGGTTACTTGTGACAGTTGAGGCCCAGGTGTGTGCGGGCGGGATTTGGCAGTGGGACTGCGTGTGGTTGTGGCCCAGGTGTGTGCGGGCGGGATTTGGCCGTGGGACTGCGTGTGGTGGTGGCCCAGGTGTGTGCGGGCGGGTGTGGCAGTGGGACTGCGGTGAGAATGGCGGGATTGGTCCGATGCGTAGGATGTCTCAATAACCAGTGGGGAAGTGGCGCGGGGTACCCAAACATCGATGTGCTCTTATTATACATATTACTTGACTTGAGTTATTTGGGGAGTGAGCCTTGGTGAGGCCTGGGATGGATAGTTTGCCTTGTTAGTTGTTTGGTTCACTCCTTTCGCACGGGACTTTAGTACGTTCCCCCACTTGTGCACGAGAGTCTTGGTTTTCCCTACTGAGTGTACTTGTATGCTCACCCTACGTTTACTTTCAGGTTTCCAGGAGGACTACCAGGGCTGCGCGGGACCCTATTAGTCGGACAGTTGGAGTTGTCGCTGTTGTCGTACCTTTGTTTTCTTTTGGTATTGTACTTGAGAGCTTTATTTTTCTTTTGTACTTGTACCTTGTTGTAAACTGTTTAAACATGCATGGGGACATTATTTGGGTTCATTTATATAAACTTGTTTCTTTTCCTTTTTGGGAGGTCGACTTGTCCTTTTTCCCGATCCTAAATAATAAAAAGGGTAATGCCTTCCATTTGCGAAAATTTTCTATACCCTTGGTGCTAGTCGCCACTCCGGGACCTATTGAAGGCGGGTTTCGGGGGTCATTATCTCTCCTTCAACTTAAAGAAGGAAGGGCCTGGCAATCCGCTGACTCTTCCCTCCTTTTGGTGAAGGCGGGTCGTGACATCTTAGTACACTAGTAGAGCCAGGATATCCTTGACACTCCATGTATATCCAATATACGATGTGTACCCTAATAGAGAAGCTTGAATCTCTTGTTATATTTAGTATACACCAATAACAACAAGTTATGTGCCTTTTTTTCATTTTTATGAGGGTACAACGAGACAATTTTTCTTGAGCATAGTATGTGATAACCTAAAAATTATTAGTCACACGTACATTTTGGAATCCCCTTATATTGACTTATATTTTATCCTCTACCATTTTATCCTTCATAATACATGTCATGATTCATGTGAACATTATACTGGGGAATTCAATACCATTTATAATGGGTTATTCTAGTTTGTGTCATGAATCTCTCACAATCCTTTGGTGTGATCTTGAATCTATGTGTAATCATAATGTAATATCCAAAACATAATTATTCAGGGTTAGGACCAATGATAATGACCTCTTATAAGAGTTTTATTCGTGTTGTGATACTTGTGGAACATGTTCTATTGGACGATATTTATCATAAATCATCATGAAAACCCCTATTTTAGATTAATTATTGATAATATAGTATATGGTTTGGTGTCTGTCTTGAGTATATATGGGTGAATATTATTATGTATCATATTATGATTTAATTTTTTTAGGATGGTCAGAATAATTTCTGGATGATTTATGTTTGGTGAAATTGTGTATCTTTATAAGTATGTATATACTCACCTATGCAAGGGATCTTTGAAAATATGTATTTTTAGATGAAAATTAAAATCCTTACAATGGAGTATAAGGTGTAAAATTTTATTTTGGTGCATTAATGTGGTAGGCATGAAAAAATTGGTTGAAGGAGCTACATTTTATTATAGTCCACTACTTCCTAGTAGGTTGAACACATTTTATAGATTTAGATTTATTTCATTTTACCCTTCATTAATTTAGGTAATTGTTTTATATGATGATTTGGAAAATAGTGTGTGAATTATTTTTTGAATGAGTTATATTATACCTTTCAATTTTTTCTGGGTATTTGGAGATGTGTGGCAGTGCACATGTACCTTAGGATATAACCTTCTATGTTATTGGTAATCCTAATTGGTGGAGGTTTCCAACCCATGTATTATTAGAGGTTAGATTTGGGGTTCCTATTGGGAATTTATATACTCACCCATTAATGGTGATTACCCTCACCTGTTATATCTTTTACAGAAGACGGGGCATGAAAAATAGTCCTAGGTGGACTAGGAGCTGTTAGAGCCCTATTTACTTAAAGATCATTTTTTATTTCAAGATTTACATTTGACAATATTCCCATACTTCTAAACTATTTGACTCATTTTCCATATTCTTTAATTGTGTATTTGATCCCTTATTCTTTCCAATATAAATGGTGTCCTCTAAATTTGAATATAGTCAATGCATGATTTTTTAATTTTTTTAACAGTCATCATATGGTGGGTATTTCTAAATGTGTTCATGTGAATAGTAACCATAGGAAAAGGCATCCCATGTCCATGATATACCTAATTGGTTTCGGTATGTAAACCTTGGACTATTTCTTGTTGGCCTAGGTTGTCAAATTCAGATTTCCTCTGGCTAGGAGGGTCCTTATGTTTCAAGTGATGACAATATATTGATGATCTCTAAAAAGGTGAAGTATTTTCTATATCAACCTAGGGAAATAATATTATTGAAGTGATTCTCATGTTGAACCTATAAACACCAATTATAGCATAAAGTGACCCGACTCATATTTGGGTAACCCCCACAACATGAGGACATATTGTTCTTTATAATGTGTTCCAATTGATATTTCATCAAAAAAAGAGACCATAAAATAGAATTATATTGAAAATGATCATAGAAAGTTTTTTAATTTACCATAAACCTTTTTATGGGTATGGGGATAAATATTAGTCACTTAAAAAAAATCAACATTCGGTGATCATAGTTATTTTTGTGGACCAAAACACTACTAGTTAAATGCTCCATAGATATTATTATTCAAGTATAACTTATAAAAACCCATGTGTACATATTTTTTAATATATTTACATACTATTAATCATCATAAAATAATTTGGTTACATATAATAAATAAGAAAATTGATATATAGTGGATGATAAATTAATTGGATCAATAGAAAATGTAAAGAGATTAATAAGTGTCCATTGTAATTATAATATCAAGATCCACTAGGGTTAGAAGAAAATTTAAAATCTTCCACACCATGATTCACTCCCTATATTATAGTATCAAATATAATTTTTAACATAACAACCATATATATTTTTTATAGTTTAAAAATATAATTCAAAATTCTTATCTTCAAATTCATGTTCTTGATTAACAAATACTTATTTTGAGATTACAACAATTAAAAAACTTGCTTTTATCATCCATTTGGGAATATTTAAAATTTTGGAAACATGATATTTTCATTAAAATACTAATTTATTTCATATATGTAAATATATGAAAAATACTAAAAAATATTTCGTTATTCATGATAGGAAGACACTAAAACTAAAGAATAATTATTTTTATACTCTGAGATTAATACAAATTATTTACAAAAATCAATAAATATTATATAAAATATTTTTATAGATGTTGTTAAACCATATAATATATTTAATTTCATTAAAATATATTATGTAAACCTTATAAAAACAAAATCTAGATTTAATTATTCCATAATTCATCAATATTATTTAGAATAAAATCACGAAAAAAGTATAATCACAAGAAATGTTCAATACATTTTTTTGTTGTAATTTATACTTTCTAAAATTGAAATTAATTTCTCAAGAGGATGATCTATAGTAGATTTAAATTTTGATGATAAGATTTATAAAATATATACTACCCCTCAATAGATACATTATCATTTTTATGTTCATCTTCATTAATGTTAAACTTATTAAAATTTCCATCTAAATTTCCTAAAATATGAGTCATGTTTATTTTTATTTTTATTTAAATTTACATTCTTAGATTATTAAACTATCTTTGATAACATAAAATAAATTATATAATCATTAACATAATAATAATATCATAGAATAATATTTCATTCACATTTATCATGATCTTATATAAATTTTCTTTTGTACATAAAATTGAAAATATTATACCCATTGACACTAAAATGACTAATATTGGATTTATATATATTTGATATATCTTTTTTTTCATTATAAATATTTTAATAACAACTCTATTAATTGTATAAAATTTAATAATTAGTAATTTATCTAAAATTATTTTAGTAAATTTTATTCCTTAACCATGGATCTACCCATTTCTACAATAGTTCTATTTTTTTCTTTTACACATGATTTTATTGTTATAGGGTTTTATGGGATAAAATTTTATTAATATATGTATTTCTTTCATAGAAACTTCCAATATAATGATTATATATATAACCTCCTTTATCAATTATCTAAGAAATTATTTAATGATTTTTTTATTTTGAACAATTTTATAAAAATATATATAAATAGTTAATGTTCAAAAAATATGACATAATAATTATATCCAAGTCATCCTATTAAAAGCGTAAAAAATCGTAAAACATAATTTTCCAAGAAATAGAAATTTTTATTTGTTAAATGAAATTATGATGTGAAATTTTAAAAGAAACATACTATATTAAGAATATTATTAGATCATATCGTTTCTATATATTTTTTTCAATTTCAATAAATATTAAAAAACTCATATAATTTATTGGGTAATTCTAGAAAATATACATGATGGTAAATTTTATATAGTTTCAAAAAATGAACATTTCCAAACCATCTATGTTATGTAATATAATATATTTCAACATAATTAAAAAAATTTACATACTTCTCAATGATTTTCTCAAAATCAATAGTGTATATATTGTATTCCCATTATTAATAAAATATTATATATACATTTCTCAATACATAAAATATTATTTTATTTTACTATAAAAATGATTCCACAATCACAGATCTTTGAGGAACAGAATATGTTAGGTTTATTTTTATTAAAAAATTGTACCATAAAATTTATAATATATTCCAATATAACTACATGACAAATTTTTTTGACCATTATTTTAGAGTTATCATTGAATTTTATAGTGCCTCCGTAACATTTATTAAAAAAAATTAATTGTTCACTATTAAGTTTTTTGAAGTATCCACCATATTTGGAACATGATTCATTGAGTATTTTATGATAATTTAAAAAAATATATATAAAAAATTGTTTTTTAATTAGTTCTATCTGGGTGTAAATAGATTTGAAATACAATTCATAGGTACATTAGAATATTGTAGTATATTAATATAGGGAAATACAAAAGTTATTTTTTTATATTAAATATTTATTTTGACCCTTTGAATTAATAAATTTAATGAGAATTAATTTTAATAATTCTATTTAAAATTTTAGTTAATACATGTATCACTTAAATCATTTCCTCTAATACATTTAATAAATTATGTCTTATAATCAATTATCATGGGACTATTACAATCAAATCATATATTTACATTATTATTACTATTCATATCATTAATTTTATATAATTTTTATTAACCATGAAAATTTGATTTTGTATCATTTAAACCATTAATTAAATTTAGGCATTCTTATTCCAATTTTAAATAACATAACACTCATCACATACTAAATAATTTAATAATAAATATGTATTTGTTAATAATTTATTTTGTTGTTATGGAAACATATTTTATTTCTTTATTTCATCAATTTAATCAAAAAAATATATTTAATTTAGTTACAGTATAATGATCGTCTTTAATAACATTCATTGTCATTATTATGTTTCTAGTTGGGTAATACATGTTTTGATACTTAATAATCAATTTATTTTTCACATATTATTTAGTAAATGGAAAATTGAATAAATAATCATTTTCCACATTATAAATTCTATTTCCAATGATCAATTTCATATTTTTAGATATTATTAATATATATAATTTATCATTTCATAAAATAACACAATGAAACATTAAATATTAATTTATTTACAATCTAACATTAGTATTAGAATTAGATTCAAACACTAAACATGAATAAGAAACAATGCATACTTAATTCACATTGGTTACCATTGGGAGTTGATTAGATTGTTATCTCACTCCCAGTGTCATAATTGATCAAGAATAACTATAAATTTAATCCCTATCCCTCCAAATATTTTATCTTATTTTTATTCACATATTTTTTTACATTAACTTCCTGATTAAATTTTCACAATTCATACCTAACATTTCTATTCTCTTTGAACTCATATCATGTCAAATATGATATGCTTTTATTTTCACTATATCATGCTTTATTACAAGACCTTAAATCATACTTCAATGTATATATTAGAGACCAGTTCATAATATTTAATGTTATTTTCAAATATTCATAAAATATTTCAATTATGTTTTATATTTCATCATAGATGAATGATTATATTTCCGAATTAATTAAATTAATATAATAATTTGTTATATTTTTTAATTTTTATCATTAATTAATGAAAATTATTCCATTTAATATTCTTTAACACCAACTCAATCTGATGTAATGAATTGATGCGTTTATCAAATGGTGACTATATGAAATTTTTTCCCTCACATATTACATCTTTAATCACATTTCACTTCATTTATGGTATTGTCAACACACATTCATCCAAAATATTATTATGCTACACATGTACATGTAAATTCACACTATTTTTGATAATTGTGATTATATATCGAAATTGGATCATATATTCATTTCCCATGGAAATAGTCCTAGTAATATGGACTAACATTCACACATTTTTCACTTCAACCTTTTTGAACTGTAGTTTCTTGTGGTAGTATTCATAAAACTTATTGATCTATCTTACATTCATAGAAAAAGATAAAAAAAAATTTATTATAGTATCATAATAATAAATATTAAATACATTTTTACATAAAAATAGACAATACAATATAATTAACTATACTTCAATATGTATCAACAACTAGTAACATATATAATATCACAATTATCATCTAGTGTTTTGCAATATAATTTTGCTGCTATTTCTGAGTTTGGCCCTACAAGTAACAATAATAATTTCAATAAAAATATAGTGTCTTTTATGGAATCTATATATCCTTCATATTCATTCATATAATTTAACAAAAAAATTGTTCGTTAGACTGTTTTGACATTAAAATTGATAGCAGAATAAAAATATAATGAAAAATATATAACAAAAATGAATATATTATTATACTTGTTTTAAACCACTTGGGATGGAAAATGCGTTCTATATGGGGGATTCATCTTCCTTTTTAAATATTAGATAATTCCATAATAATAAATAATCAATATTTAACTATTATTATGTGTCGTAGTAGTGTTATTCAGTGTCCTATTGAAAATAAAATGTTGAAGAATATAATTGATATAAAAAAATGATTTAAATTGTATTATTGATCATATTCTTCCTCTATCTACTCTTCAATACACCCAAACTCAGTATGATAAATATTACCCACAATTAATAATATATAAATTTTAAAAGGAATCATAACCATTTAAATTTCTTCAAATGTTTTCATCTTGAGGTACCACCCAAAAACAAAATCCTAGCCTTTCTATAGGACCAAAACACAAGAAATGGATTAAATTCTATTCATGATTCATATTCTGATGACATTTGTTTTGGTTTGTGGGTTAAATCAACGAAAATAATGATTATAATGGTAACTATAATAAACCATATGGAAAAACATAAACAAAAAATACAAAGAGATATACAATGATGAAACCCGAAATAAAAATGAAAAAAAAGTTTAAATATTTTGATTCTTGATGTATCATATATCAGCAAAGTAGTAAATTATAACACATTGGATCTCCCTTATTATCATGGAAAGAGAGAAATTCATAGTATAAAATCATCAAATGTACTATCATATTAAACATATTCCCCATCTCTGATGAATTATATATATGTATATTGAATTTTGCAGGTGTTTCATGAATTACTTGTGTCATGATTTTTATATCAAATTCACATAAATATAATATAGAAAACTATTTAGATAAAACAAATACCATGGTCTTCTTAATATGGGGTTTTCATGAGAAAAATACCTGATTTATATGGTTATAAATTATATAAATAAATAATAAAATAAGGAACATATATAGAAATATTATCTATTATTTGGAAATTTATTAACAAGATAGTCATTTGAAATAAAACTAATATTAAATTGCATTAAATATTTCAAATATATTTGGTTATAATAAATAAATAACACCAATAAATCACTATTATAAACATGAAACAATTCAAAATAACATAAATTTTATATAATAACAGTATCAAAATTAACGTAATATGACATGTAACAAACTTTTTAGTAATCATTTTAATCTAAAGTGATCATTATTTAACATTAATGAATAATAATTGTTTTACATAGTGGTTTAAAAATTAATCTAGTTTTTATAATCAACAATCTTGTAATATTTTAACAAAATCCTAGTTCTTTGTAAAAACGAATATTGTTCTATATAATAATACTTTTAATCTACATAAACATAATCATTGTAAACATAAACAACATTATTAATGTTTCATTTTGCAATTTTAATAACCAATCCTCATCAAATTCAATGAATCTATAAATTATTCTCTAAATATTTAAATATTATATGCTTTAATCACCTAAAATAACAAAAAACGTTTTGATATAACAAAATCGTTATAAAAGTATAGAATTTTGTTCTTCATTATTTAAAAAAACCAACACAAACAAAAAATGACATACTCAATTTCTCATTAAAGATAGCTAAAATATATTTCAAAAGACACAATAGAACCAGGGGGTGTATCAAAAATTATATCGGGAAACTAACTCTATATCTGAATTACACATTCATAACTATAATAGATGAACTTGGACTTTTTAATTTCTGAATCAACATAAATATAAATAACGTGTGATCATGATATGATTTTAATATTAGGAAAACAAACATAAATTTTTTATCAATTTTTCAACAAAGAAAAATATTTACTAAATCTATGTTATTTTCTGTTACCAATTCTTTTATCAAAATTATATTTAAATAAAATTTATAATTTTAATTCTTATATATAATTATTTTGTAATACCATTATTGTAAATAATATTTCTCATTCTTTTATACTTATAATATTTCCCAAATACTAACATAACCTTTCTACTATGTAAATATCCATGTTTGATGATCTTTATCGATTCATTAATTAATAAAATATCAACACAATATATAATTAATATGAAATCAATTAAAATTACGATAACATATTTTTCTTCAATAAATTCTAGATTTTTAGTCATGATGATGGATTGAATCAATTATGATGAACCTCCATTTTTAATATATAATAAATAATAATTTTGTATATATAAATCAATAATATAGAGAATTAAAAAAGTAATATGAATATTTTTTGATTTCTTATTCGAATAGTAAGGATATATTTGATTGAATGATTTTATTTAATATGGAATTAATTGTAATAAAATTAATTAATAAAATATAACAAAAAATATTTCATATAGTAATTATTTAAATCATAACATATAAATGTGAATATATGAAACACAAAAACATATTAAATATCAATGAAATTGGCATTTATCTAAATTTGTGATATATATATATATAGTTATTAATTGATAGGTTTAATTTATAATATATATCTACATGAACCTATTATTTTAATGATTAGAAAAAGTTTAATAATTACCAATGGATAATTTTTTTTATTTTATTATTAAAAATATAAAATTATTAGACATCTATGTTTCTCTTTCATTCAACTATTTCAATTTTTTCATATCTAATTCATTATCTTTTAACACCATAATGTGAAACAATTAATATTATTATATGAAATTTCTATGTATTAAACCATTTGAATCAATTCAAAATTAAGTGGTGTTAATTTGACAATAAAATTAAAATATATGTGAGTCTTCCTTATGATCCTCTATATATTTTAAAATCATATCATTTCTAAGAATATCTTCATCAGAAAGAATTTTTTTTTATACATAATCCGATTCGACTGAAAACATAATTTCTAGAAATATAATATATCATCATATATAATGTACATATTATATTTTATATAATTATTTTAATATGTTAGTAATTGAAGGTAAACATAACAAAAAATCTTAATTCCTCTATGAATTCTAAGGTTTAGGAAGTCCTTGGCTTCCATTTGATGCCCATATAGTTATTAATTAATTTTCAATGACTAGTGGAATGTACTGTAAAAAATGCAATATCATTAAAAAAATATTTTTTTAAGGAAAAATTTTATTTTTAATTTTATCCTTTTAAAAAATATCAAATATACAATTTTAGACAGTCATTAATTTTTTTCCAAGGATTCACAATGAATTGGAAAAAATGGGGAGGCATACTAGGGATGGAGGACTCACTATGGATTACATTGTCTTCATTATTAAGACAATTTTAAATGATTCCATGACAAGATAGTTTTTATAATCTCAAATTGGTACTATTCGGATCGTCTCTGATCAAATAGTGGGTTACGATGTAATAATAAATATGGATAACCCATTTATGATACACTTAGTGATATAACAAATAAATTTATGTTAACTTTTAGTTTTGAAATATGATTATTGTATCAAATACCTGATGATTCAATCTTGATAACTCATAGATTATATTTCATATCCAAATAATTTATAATGTTCATGTTCTTTTGATTATATTTATATATTGAAATATTGTTTTCAAACATTATTTTTCTTCATGTCCCTAAACATGGATGCTATTTTGGTTATATATAATTGTGTTTTTTGTGTTCCCTAAGTGTAGGATGACTAATGTTTCCCAGGATATAGTATGATATATTATTTTTTAATAATACAAGAGTTAATAATTTGGCTTTTTTTTCATAGATTGATTACAATATGAGTTTAATTTTATTACATTAATATGGTTGGTAGTTTTAATATTAAATATGGAAGAATTATAATACCAATAATATGTAAAATCATAATAATTATTTTTTCATTTAGAATCCATAGAATCATTTTATTGTCATAATTAAAGAATTTAATTCATCTAATTTGTTAGTTAATTTGAGGTCAATTTTAGGGGTTTGTTTGTATTTTTTAAACATACATAGTTAAATTGAATGATTAAATATCATTATTGTGAAACCAATATACCCAAAAATAATTATATAGAGAATAATACTTATCTTCAGCCATCATAATTCTGTATATGAGATAAAAATTTATTTCAATGTTTTTTTTTGGGTAGAAGGAATAGATATTGTTGTTTAACATTAAAAAAACCATGGACAGAAATGAATATTTTTTATAATGTTATGTGTGCTTAAAAAATTATTAAATTGAATTATTAAAAATAATTATTGTGAAACTAGTGTTCCCAAAAACTAATTATATACATAATAATACATGGTTTTTTTTATTCATAACTATGTATACAAGATAAAAATTTATTTCAATGTTTTTTGTAAAAATGAATTTACATCTTTGTTTCATAGTAAAGAAACATAAAAAATACCATGGATAAAATACGAAATTTCATTACAATGGTATGTGTGGTTAAATAATTTTTCATGATAACCATGAAGTGGGATTTAAATTTGTATTTTTTTCATTAAAATTACCACATTCCAAAAAATACCCATTAAATCCTGATTAACATTATGCTTAACTTTTCCAATCCTTTTAGTGTCATTTTCAATCCATTAAATCATTTATAATTATTATATAATTTAAATTATATGGACGGAAATTATTAGATGTTTATAAATTGATAATGTATTTATTTTTATAATATATTTTATTAATTATTTATATCTCATTTAATTAAATTTTATTATAATGACATTGATTATGAAATATAGAAATATTTTTATTTATTTTATGATTTTATATTTGGATTTTATGGATTAATATTCCAGATGGATATCTATAACTATGGATCCATTTCTAGTGCCAATTTCTTTTTTAAATAAATCTTATTTATTGTTTTCACTATATGAGATATATGTATTTAGTTTTTTTAGTCTGTTAAAGATGGATGGAATTAAATTTCATAGGTTTTCTTTACAGTTCAAAGCGTTTTATTTTTTTACATAACTGTAAAATATAATTTTCATTATATTTTTATATGTATCCAAATATTTATGAATGTTTCATAAATTAAAACCTAGTTACATGAAGGTAACCATAACATGTAAAAATGCATCACTAATTAAATAGTGTTTTATAAATCTATATCTATGTGTGTAGAATATAAATAAATATATGAGTAATGTTAACCATGAGTTATTTGATGGGGAATCATAAATTTAGGAAATATGTAAAGGAAATTTTCCCTCTATGTAATGGTAACACTTACGTGTCTAATATATGAAAGGAGGATTTATCTATTCATAATTCAGATCTAGAATATCAAACATCAATGAAATTGAATTTTGATTATCCAGTACTCTATATAATTTTTATATATGTATTAGATAATAGTTTGTTTGACACACATCAAGGATACAGTAATGTTAGAAAAATTAATAACTAAGACCCATTTACATTACATTGACTATAAGATTGGATTCTGTCTCCCCTCAGGGAATCATGATAAAAAAACAAGATGATTAATATTTGGGTTTCATTATAATTAATCTCCAAATTATTTGTGTAATGTTTTTCATGTATTTTAATTAAATATGAGATACTAAAACATAGTTATTCATGTTGAGATATTTAGATTTAAATGGGATCCCATATTAAAAAATAAAATCATTGAATGATATGTTGATGTTCTTAACACCATTGATTATGATATGGATTCCATTAGATGATGACAACAGTATGAATTTGGGAAATATGAGTAGTTGTTTTTTCCCATTGGAAAGACATAAAGAAATATAAACACAAAATTTAAATAGGTAAAAACTAAAGACTAAGACATATACAAGATAATTTTAGGGGAACTATATACCTGTATGAAAATACCACTCACGTTTTAATATATGATTCACCATGTCGAAATAAAATTCATGTTTAAAAAATTTTATGCTCAAATCGAATGAATTTAATATATAGATTTCATTGGAGATGTGGAAAATGATATACTTAAACTACCATTATGTGACTAATAGTTATGTTAAGACGAGAAACTTTTATAAGTAATATATACTTAAAATGTGATTAAAAGTAAAATATATTCAAATGAATTAAAATTGTATATATCATATAGAATATATTCACATGTAATATGCTGAGTTTTTGTAGGATAATGGGAAATGTTGTTTGTTCGATAATATAATTGAGTAACCTTGATCCTCTTATAAATGAAGATTTAATAGTCTCGGGAATTTTTTAATTCACTGAATCTAATGTGTTTTGAAATTTTCATGGAAATCCATTCATGTTGTCATATATTTTTATGGTAACCATTGATATTGAAGATGTAATGATCCAGAATACAACACCGCATTGACAGTGTCTAAATTATTACATTGGAACTAGATACAAGGTATCATATCTAGAAGAACCAAATATATTTTAAGACTAGGAAAAATAGATACATACATGAATTTCACATAAATTTGAAAAAAATATATTTTTTTGATAATTCCATTATTATTCACATCATATCATTTTATATCAACCATAAAATACATATTGGTAAACTTGTATAACAAATCATATGAAATCAGTGTTCATATATAATCATTTCGGGTAAAATTATAGAGGATTAAATCAAGAGTAAATATAAGTAATTAATATGGTATGATAAATAACATGAACACATAAAATTTAATCAATAAAATGATCATGACATTGAAGAAATAAATGTGGATCAAAAAGATCAATATAAAAATCATGTATCCTTAAAAATTATAAATTGATATTTTCACTAATCAAATAATGGCATGTATATAATGTATCTCATAATGAGGTAATGGAAAATGTTGGAAATATGAGTCATACTGTCAAAAAATTCCACCAGATAGTTTAAATCTATATGTAGAATCTCATCTTATTAGGCCAACTAATTTATCTCAGGATGATTTTCAATTCATGGAGTGCCTATCAATATTAGTTTCCCATGTATTTTTTACATAGTTTAATTAATTCCTCATGTGAAATGTGTGAAATAATAAACAACATAAACATTATAATTTAAATACTAAAATAAAAAATGATAATACTTTACACAATAAAATATTCATAATACTAAAAGATCAAGAGAAATTTAATGAATAATAAAAAATATATATCCTTGGTCAAATAAATCATAGGAAAAAAATAATAATAATAGAGATGATATAAATATTATATGTACATCATTTTTTATAATTACAACAATTTTTTGATGTTTTTATGAATATATATATGATTAGAATCTCATTAAAAACTTTTTTAGAAAACTAACCTTTTCACATCAACAATATTTTTTAAAATAAAATTTAATTAAATATTTGGAAATTAATTTTACTTGAAAATAATCATTTCCATCTTGACAATATATCTTAATGAAATTTAGTTCCCATGACAAAAAATATCTCTATTTAATTCATACATATTAAAACAATGATTCCTTTCTCATTTTTGGAAAAATACCAAATGGACTACGAATGAAAAAAATTATGATTAGATTCAAATAAATTTGTAAAAATGTTAAATGGATAAAAAATATATTTAATAAATAATTTTTAATAGTTAAAATATTATTGAAACACATTTTTTGAAAAAAATTTATTATGATGAAAAATGATTAACCACCGATGAGATAAATAAAGTCATATTTTAATAGATCCATTTTTTAATCATTTTAGATTGATAATTTTGGTCATTATTATTGATAATGGATGCATAATATATATAAAATTATCCATGATCTAAATATAATATATATTCAATATATATTTATTTATATTAATCTATATATGTTGTAGATAGAAAATGGATTACTCTATTAATAAACATGATATACCTTATGTACACAGGAACTTTGCCTCTATTTTTCAGGATATATGAAACAAAAGAAAAATAAATTTGACACGAATTTACCCTATCTTTGTCTTGATATGAAACAACCCCCGTCCTATATCGATTGGCCAGGGGTGATGATAAGTGTTGAAAGGAATATCCTAAATGAACATATTTTCTTTATGTACCTGTATGCACACACCGAACCATATTAATACATATGTGCAGATTAATTGTAAAAAAGATAAAATTGATATAATATAAAACAATAATGAAAATCATCTATGGTTTGAAATATTAATATATTGAAAACTAAAAAGTAATGGGGGAGAATACGCATCCGCTGGAATGATTTCCCTACCTAATTAATCAAGAATGTAATATTGATGAGAGAACATAGATCGTGATCAATAATCTCCCACCATCATATATAGTCCAATGAAACAAGTTTCTTGATGTTCCTCAAAGGAACCACTGATCTATCTTTTATTTAAATTATATATTGAACATTTGGGAAAATCCCACGAAGGGTTGAGTATATACATACCTAATCGGAAGTCTCGAAAGATATGTGGGTAGTAATAGATACAATTGAAATTGATAGAAGAATATCCAACCCAAAGAAATAGTGTAAGATATTTCAATGATACTTATTACAGGAATATATATTTTATAATTAAAATACTCACAATAAAGAGTGATGGAGGATCCCAATCTAACAACCTAGACCTGAAAAAGAGTTCCAACCTTCAAAACGTACATCATTGATGCTAGACATCTTACACATCTAACAAGTAGAAAATATCCAAGTCCAGATGCACCTCTCCACTATGCAACATTGTCGAGGAGGAAAATATAAAAGTAGAGGAACCACACCCATATGTGTTAGAGGGATTCCACGGAATATATATCTGTAGAGGACCTTCACCCTGATGCATCAATGTGGAGTTCCACTATATTTGTAGAGGAACCACTCTATAATGTGCTGGGGGTGTTACAATTGTTTCATAAGGACCTTCTCACAATCAAATAGAGGGTCACACTCTATTGATAGAGGTCCTATTCCCATATCTTATAGGGGTCAACTCAGGTATCAATGGGACCCATGCTATATCTAATTGGGGGGGGGGGGGGTCCACATGATAGATAGATGGACTATTCCAAATATGAAGATGGATTATACTCTAGTTTAATGTGGACCCATGCCATATATGATATGGGGTTTCCACTCTATAGATAGTAGAACCATGCCCTGATTTCCCATGAGGGTTAAACTATAGTGTCTTTGGTGATACTATGCTTGATAGTTTGCATCATCAGATACGACCTAAAAAAGTGAAACCCATAGAAAATGTCACACCAAATCTCAAAATACCAAACAGAATACACCATTGTGTTCTACATGTAAATCCCTTAAGATATGATACTTATAGGACAATATTAGATTCTAAATTCAGGAGACACGAGATTTTGATGTTTACTCTAATGAAAAAAGGGTTACACAACATGTTACGGGGTCCTTAAGGAATATGTTCCTAGTCCATCATCTAGATGTGTCCCTTTAGGTAAAAGATCGCCATCTGTGTTATAACTACATTGAATTTAGGGAGTCTATAGTGCATTCTCAAGACACCTAGGGACCCTTTACATGACCCTTGTTAGTGTCCATGTACTTAGTTACACAACATGCACCTGGTTGGGTCCTTGAACATTGGTAAATGATGTGTGGAGAAAAGATTCATCTCTCACATGGTCTTTACCATGTGTTCTTCCACATGAAATATCCTCCTCAAGGGGGATACACAATGTGTATGGGGAATACATGTCGTTCATCCTTATCCTTTTACCAAAACCATATCTATCTCCTCCTAGGGGTCATATTCCATGTGTTCATCCAAACTACATGGGTTGTTTTCGGTATTTTCCCTGAAAAATAGATTCAATATTCACACATCAAATCCAATCATTATTATTTCATACAAATTATTATTTCTTCTCAAAAAAATTGGAACTATCTTAAGCTGGTGGATTTCATCCATTCAGTGGTCAAAAATAGAGTCATGATCATTTCCAAACAAACCTGTATACACCATTTCTCCTCTACTCAATATCGCCACCACCATTTTTCATGGATATAAATTCCATGGGAAATAACACCCATTATTTCTTCATTCACCCCCAAATATCTCATTGATTTATGATCCATTATTCATACAAAAAACATTCAGTAGTCATGTGGTCTGATCTGGCTCAGTCCATTGCAACAATGTCAAATCACGACCCTGTGGACCATGTTTGAAAAATTCAATGAAATTAGGGGACAATAGCATAAAAATAAAAGGATAATAAATAGTTTCCTAGTTTTATTGGAAAATAATAATTAATAGGGTTATGTGGGGTTATATGAAAAGTGAAAAATCAATTAAATTTCAATACGTAAATGCATTAAATTTTCCACCATTGGCATAAATCAAAGAAAGGGATTGATATTTCATAATAATTTAATCAAATGAGGCGAAATACAAAAAAATAAAGCACATAAATTGATATTTAATTGTTTTTCATCAATGAAAACCCTTTCCAATTATATATAGGAGTCATTGTGTTCATGGCTCATTGATCTGCATCAATCTGGAGTCTTTTCGGCATATAATTATATTTGCCCATGAATGGAGTAGTAGAACAAAATTGATCATCCAATGATTTATAAAACATCCCTGGGAGGATTCAAAATAGGGTTGGGTATATAGGAATCATATTAGGTTAATTAAAATACTATTAATAAATTTAATAATTTAATTTAATAAATGCATCAGAAAATGATCACTATTTATAAATGCCTCACTCCAACCAGTTTTAGGTAACATTGATGTTAAATATCTTGTTCTAGGCTCAAATAACATCTCATATTTCTAATCTAGGATCATTTTTAAGATTTATACAATTTTATACTTGAACTCATTTTTGTATTTTATGAAATATAATTAATATATTTATAAAATTATTTCGAGGAACTTCTTAACATGGAATTTCAATCTTCCTCAGTGCCTTACTCCAATAATATATGAAGAAATGTTTGACATATTTACAAATAAAAAGTGGGTCTCTATATCATTTTTATCTTCATGATTTTATTCCATAAAAAGGAAATTATACACAGAAATAACTTGGTTTACTAATCCAGTGTCTAGATCTCCCTCTCCCAGGTTCTATTTTCCAAAGTCCCATGCTTCCAAAGCCCACAAACCACAGTTATGGTCCATCTATGAATGAACATATCAGGTAAATCCTCAATCTGGATCGTGGTTTCCACCAAATTTTCTCTATCCACGGAGTACTGATTTCCCCAGTCAATACCATGCATAATAGCATGCACACATCCCATTAGCTATTACACATTGTAGATGTCGGGCACCCACTCCAACAGTGGGGGTAGGGAGTGACAAAACAAATGATAAATCTATGAACTTTATCTGAAATCCTGATGAAAAATTTGGATATATTTCATCCCAAGTAGAATCTCTAAAATCATCATCATGTGGAGACTCTCAAGCAAACTTGGTCTCCCTATTCAAACTAAAAATTCTTATGACTTCGATCAATGCAATATTTCTACCTACTATGAACTGTCCTAATTTCCTCATGGATTACATGGAACTTCTTTTTCATCATCTTAACTATCATTGGGACCATAAGAGATTTCATTCCAATCTATGTAAAACACAAGGGTTACCTGTATGGTCTACTATATAGGTCTACAACATGTTCTATGGAAATAGTATAGTAGTCACTGTTGTTTTAAGCAATCTCTACTAAGAGAATATAATAATCCTATATTTTACATAAGTCTAACATGAAATCCCTCAACATATACACTAAAAAATGGATAGTGTTCTCAGTCTACCCTTCTTTTTAGTGGTGAATGGTTGTAATAATTATCATTTGGGTCTTAAATTCCTCAAGTCGGCCTCTCCACAATCATGATATTAGTTGGGCATCACAATGAGATTAAATAGTCAAGGAAATCATATAAAAGAATAAAATGTTTCATATGAACAACTACACAAAAATATCCATTGAACTCTGCTCCATAATACAACGATGTGTTTCGATATAGTGATCATGAAATCTATCACTAAGGTGACATAACTTACCTTCATTGTTTATAGAATCCCTAACACTAATCCCATGGATATTCCATCCCATTTCCACTCTAGGTTCTCTAGGGACATCAGTACACATACTAGATACTTGTTATGAACAATTATAATTGGAATGTGAGGAATTGAGATATAAACTCAGCCATGCATCATCTCATGAAAGACAACCAAAATACCCACTAAAGGTCTCTATACATCTTACCCACATAGAGATGTAAAACCAATGTAGATTTGCTGAAATCTCACATCACCTCATCCCACGTTGTGTGTGCGACCATTGTACATACCTAGAAACGGTTGAATTTATTCCCCCATATAGAATATCAATATAGTGAATCTATTGAGGATATATATTTAAGGATGATCACAAAGTCTATGTATTGTAGCAAAGACTCTCTCAAGCTTTTGAGAAGTGGAGGTGTCAACAACATTGTCTGATGGAAAGATTAATCCTCTTGGCCATCTAGGGTCATCTTCAAGAAAGCCAACTACTCAAAATCATAGAGCACTAGGAGATCTAGGTACTTATTAAAAAGGACATATTCTACCACATTTCCCTTCCTCATATTATATAATATCTCCATGTTATATACTTATTGAAACTCTAAAAACACTGAAATCTAAGGATAAGGTATCTATATATGAAGACATACATGATACACTAATGGTCTAATTAATCCCTGATTTTATCGAAAAAAGATGAATCATACACATCCTCATAGCCAAGACTACCACTACCAGTTCTAGGTAATGATTCATATAGTTATGCATGTGGGGTCTTAACTACCTAGACAAGTATGCCATAATTGCATGTCTCTACATCAAATCACAATCAAGACCAGCTCTAGAGGCATAAAAATACATTAAAAACTCCAAATCCCCTCTATTAGTATCAAAAATAATTACTCACTAGCCTTATCCAAAATCCCTTGAGGGCCTTCTCAGACTGCTCTGTCTATGTAAAGGGATTCCATTTTCTCCCAAGGGAGGTGACATGGGAAACCGTCCTAGAGATATCTTCAAAAATATTATTGTTGTACATGACAATGATAAGAAAAATCCAAACCATTGACTCACTATTGAGTGGATTCCATGAATAAATGGATTGATCCCTACTGATTCCATAGTTAAACCCTGCTGAGAAATGACATTTTCTAGGAAGTGAGACACATGAATCTAGAAAAGGCTCGTTAAGGAATTATCATATATTTGGTGCTGCCAAAAATAATATAGGACCCTTATCAAGTGATCTACATGATACTGATCTTAAAAGGTGTTCATTAGAATGTCATTAATGAAGAAAACAACAAACTTTCTCATGTATGACTAGAAATCATGGTCATAAAATCTATAAAAATGGTGGGGGATTCATCAAACAAAATGGAATCACTTGGAACTCATAGTGTCTATTGTGAAATTAGTATTCAATATTCATAATATTTTCTTTTAAATCTCAGTTTTTTTGTAGTTGTGCCATATATAGATATTGGAGAAGGATAATTTTCCATAGAATTAGTTAGAGAGGTCATCAATCCTATAAAAAGGGTATTTGTACTTTATTTTGGACTATTTCTGTTGAAGATAATCCATGCAATGATGAAATATCTCTTCTAACCTCTTCATGAACTACACTAGATATAACCAGTGGGACCAATAGGTCTGATAAATCCCTTATCTTTAATATCCTCTAATGGAAAGGACTTATCCTGAATCATAGTAGGTGCCATATGATATGGGAAAAAATATATTGGAATATTCACATGATTTAATTTGATAAAAAACTCCATATCCCACCTTCTAGGAAGTCCAGAATCTCCTCTAGGAAGACACTCATATAATCCTCCAATAATAAAGGAATCAAGATGCCTAATTTGTCTTCTATACCAAATTTCATAATAATAAATATATGGGTGATGGGCTTGAGGCTTCTTCTTTTATAACCCGCTCATCTCACCATGAGGGATCTCCCTCTATCATAGGATAATGTTCCCCCATTAGTGTGAAGGATTATTACTCATTAGCGGTGATAGATAAAATATGATTTGACCATGGGTAACCCAATCATACCCAATATGATGTCATAGGGTTCTAAAGTTATATACAAAAAGGTCCCACATGAACAAATCTCGACTTAGAGATAGATCATAATACTAATAGATAAATGAAATAATAGAATTATTTCCCTTAGGAACCACAAGATGAAGGTGCTAGGATACACCCTGGACTCGGAACTCCAGATATCACACCAAAAGTATAATTATGTAGGAATAACTCAAACCTATGTCTACTAGTAGTGATAATATTGTAGAGTAAAAATAGATAATACTTAAGTTTATCTCATCTGCCACTGGGCCATAAGCATCAGTATCTTGTAGTTGTTTGTGGCCCTAGTTGTAATCTCACTAATACTAACATAGGATATATGGTGCTAGTGTTAGAAGGATTACATATCTCATCCAACACCCACAAGTCTTCTACATGGAGCCCCAACTACTCCTCCATCAACTCCATCATTCTGGGGTCCTTCTGTCTATATTATAGGAGATCCTTAATCACATAAGTGTCTCTACCCCAGAGCTCAATCGACCGTTTTCATACCCAATTCAGCACATTATGTTGGGAAATCACATTCCATGTGTCCCCAACCATCATCATAATATCAACGTACCTACTTCGGGATCCATGGTTCTCTTTATCATCCATGTGACACATGACCATGTGCCTAATATTGATCATGGAGATATCTCATGCATCAAAATATTATTGACTAGAACCTATAATATTATTCAAAAGACTCATCCCTATAACGCCCAGAGCCTAGTCATGCTGCATGGAGTCCCTCAGAAAGGAATATCTATATCCCCAGTTCCCACTCTAACACATTGAAATTAGTATGAATTCATAATAGAACCACACAGATATATATATATATCTCTCTGTGGATTTCCTAATCAAAATTATATTCTCAGAAGAAAAAATAACATATCATGTTGAGGGTGTACTTCATTAGGTCTTTGAACCTCATGGTGTACTCATCCACTACCATCCCACAGTTTTTTCTCCTCTATATGCTCTCAAATCCAAACAAATCATAGATTAGAGTGTCATGAATCCTCATGAAATTGCAGCTAAAATTTGAGCTATGAGAGTGTCGAATCATCATGAATCTGTGTAAAAAGACCCCACTAGTGACCAAATTCATTTGTGAGAATGGATAGAATATAGTGAAACAGCATAATCCATCGATGTCTGGAAATGTCTGAAAACACAAAAAAAAAACAAACTCATGGAAAATATCAAATACGTATTGATCTAGATCGCCCAAGATCCTTAAAAAACTCTAGCATAGGAACTGTTAGATTGACTAAACCTGCTCGCATTCTAAGCCTACTCTTATAGTATGATATACAACAAAACGTGTGGGGGAGATTCTACCTATCCACCTAGATAAAGGATCCTCTTGGAAGGACCGTAAAATAAGGCCTCATCACTCGTCATATTTTCATCGTGATCCTGAACTGGTATCCAAGATGGGTCTCATCATGGAGTCTTCTTAAAAATTAAATCAACGTGAGTGAGAGTCAGATGAGAATATATAATTATATAGATTGGTGGGATGAATTGAGATGTATAGTCAAAGAATCAATCATACATGGTGCATGTACCATTGATCAGAGCATCCAATGTACTTGTATTCTGTGTGGACCAAATGATAATTTTGGTCATAGTGAATGGATATGTTGGACTCTTGTAGATTCCTTTGGTTCCCTACCCAGAGAACCGCACATGAGACACTTTGACATTTTTTACATAAATCCCAACAAAATACTCATTAGGGTAATACACCAACCACCATCTCATGGAGTTATCTTCTTTGAGACTAATATGTATTGACATGGCCAAAACTAGGTCTCAATATACAACCACTCCAAGACCGACAATATAGGTTAGGTGTGGGGATAAGCACCAAAAGGAATATACTACATTGGAGACCTTTTCCAAATGTAAATGTACACACACACACCCAATCATCCCAATATATATATTTAGCTAGAAAATAATAAAATAATGAAGTAGATAAATTTTTAACCAAAGATGAAAAACCTATTCAGTGTAAAAGAATATGATAACGAAAAATAAAAAGTAATGGTGAAAAATACATTGAGAACCAGAATGATATTCCTAAATAAAAAATCAACTAGAATTTATGAGAGAGAATAACTCAAGATAACATATCTATCACCACCTAATGTGTTTTAATTAACCAAGTATCCATAAAATCCTCTGATGTCGGTACCAAATTATCCATCATCATCAGAAGACATGATAGGTGTAGGAAAATCCCATACAGATGGGAGTATGTACATACCATTTTTGGATGACCTGAATTCTGAAGGGGGAGCTATAAGAGACAGGATATAGATAAATAGTAGACATATCAACACAAGAATGTGAGTAAAAAATCCAATGAAATTGATTATATATATATGATCTGTAAAAGAACAAAAAATGGGAGATAAATTAGTTCTCTATCTCACAACCTAACATAGTAAAAGAGTTCCAATAGTTGAAAAATTCCATTATTGATGCACAACATCTTGGTGATTATTTCAGTAGAAAACATCCATGTAAAGCCACTTCCCACCACTATTCATTACAGTCGATGGAAAGAATCATAAAGACGAGGACTGATGACCAAATGTTTCATGGGGGTTCACACCATATTTATTTATTGAGGTCATGTTCACTGCGGAGTAATGTGTGTTTGGGCGTGGGGTGGGGGGAGGGGGTCCACAATGTTGGTAGAGAACCCAATTCCTTATAGGACATGGGGTTTTAAATTGGTTTTCATAAATAACCATGACCTATCATATAAGTGGGTTCCACTTCATATATAGAGGACCCACACCCTAATTGTATATGGGGTTCCTCCCTGGTTTCATCAGAACCCACACCATATCTTATTGGGAGTTCCACATAGTGAATAGAGGACCCATGACCATGTTGATGGGGGCAGGGTATACTCTACTGTTATGAGGACCCATGCCATGTTTGACATGGGGATCTACTTAGTATATAGAGCATCTGGTCCCTGATTAGTTAGGTGAATTCAACAATATTTTATTTTTGGATCGTGTTCCTGATCACTATAATGATTTCATGATATCTAAATAGTAAGCACACCACTAGGATCTCACACAACATCTCAAGATTACAAAATATTGATCCATCACATCATACAAGAAAAACAACATAGGATATGATACACTTTTTCAAAAATACAACTCCAAACAAACTAAATAAGAGTTTTTTAAGTCTCCTAAAAGAAAACTAAGGGGTTTATTACATGTGATGGAACCAACACTATGTCATGTCCCACTTCGTCACCTGTAAGTATCTCTAGTGAATCATGTTTCACTACCATTCATAAACTAAAAAATTTGTATGAACTCTACATTGTGGGTCCAAGCCACTCTATGTCACTGTCTATGAACCTTTCTTGTGTTCAGGTACATTCCTCCATGACATGAAATTGCTCATCCCTGCATACAGAAGTATATGGTGTGCTCTTGATTGTATCCTCTAGCATGGGGAATTTACCATGTGTTCCTAGACATGAAATCTCCACTCAGGAAGGGATACATGGTGTTTTGGTGCGATACACATTATGGAATTCTTATATTTTTTCCTAAAACACATGATTTCATACCATATGGGTCAAATTTAGTGTGATCTTCTAATCTACATGGCGTGTAGTTGTGATTTTCAAATAACATTAGATAAGATCTCCACAAATCAGATAAGGTCATTCTACCTTTAGATCAGGAATCTTTTCTTCTTGAAAATTTTGGATCTATATCTATACAATATATTACGTACATTTGGTGGTCTAGAATTGAATACAACTTGTTCCCATATGAATCCCTATGCACCTCCATGCCTCTTCTTGATCCTATCACCACCATCAGTCCCATGTCTCAATTAAATGAGAATAAACTCCTTTTATTCCATATTAATAACCAAAACCATCTTTTATTATTGACATGTTCATCATTTCTGAACCAATCCGGAATGCAGGGGACCAATCGTGTTTGGTCTCACCTAACAATGTTGACTCACAGATCTGTGGTGTGATGGTGTCTAAAATGTATTCATTTGTTGAGAAAGTCATATAAAACTATTATTTATGGATAATTTGAAAGATTTCATTCTAGACTATCAACAACAACGATATCTAGGGTTATAAAAAAATAAATAATCATTTAATTTTCAATTGGTAGGCCTATATAATTGTCTAAAAATGGACCATATCAATAAAGGGGATTTATCCCACTTAAAAATTTATTCAAATGAGGTGAAATCCATAGTTGAAAATTCATACATGGATATTGGATGTCTTTTTATTGAATAAAATTCTCACTAATGATTGATATGCATCATTTTCTTTTCTTCACTTCTCTCTTTTTCGATCCAGATCCTTTTCATAGTTATATGAAATTTTCCAACAAAATGGGAGGAACAACACTCTCAATCCTTCACTGAGATTATATAGAAAAACCTAGAAGAAACTACATATTGTTTCATTTATCAGAATATTATTAGGTTATTTAAATTTTAAAAAATAAATTCAATTATTAATTTTAACTAATTTCATTGCTTTCTGTAACTATTTATAAACTTCATGAACCGAACTATTTTATGTTGAATCTAGGGTAAGGATCACGTTTTTGACTCAACCTTGTTATTTGATTTTTATATAAAATTATATTTACTATTTTTCTGATTTTATTTATGAAATATAACTTGTATAAAATAAATTATATATAATATTTTTTGAAAAAATAATTCAGGAATTGTGGGCCTCAAAATCACATGTAGTCTCAATGGCTGACTCCAAAAATATATGAAAATATATTTACAACTTTTTAAAATAGAAAAATGAATCTCTATGAAATATATATTCAAATTTATATAATTATAATTTTTTATATATATCATTTATATTAAAAAATAATTATAATACCATCCATGTAAAAATTAATTGAAAATCATTTCACATTGCTCTGCGGAGGTGGTAGTCTACATATACGCATAAATGATGTTATTTTTTTTCAATGAATTGGAAGCTATAAAATTATAAATGATATTATATTTACAAACAAATATTTAGATATAAAAATTTTACATAAATTATTTAAATATTACCTTATTACCTTCAATGTAAATCATAAGAGAAAAACAAATCACGTTACTAAATCAAGTGGTAATACACTACACAGATGAGCGATGTTATGATACGCAACATGGAATATAATTTATAAGGTTATATGTGATATAAAATATCCATAAGATTAATAATTTCATAAATATAATATAATATTTTAAAATAAATCTTCATGTTGATAATAGTATGGTGGTAGTTGATAATAAATAACATCCTTTCTCAAGGTGGTTGTTCTCCATTAACATGATCAAAGATTTTAATTCCAATTTAATGAAATTACAAACGGATATGGGTTATTAAATTTACATAATAACATTTACATATATAAGAAATAACGTTTTTATAGTATTATCATAATTAAAAAATTTTATAAGGTGTTGGACAAATAAATAAAACCATAAAATACATTTAAAAGTTTTATATTTTCTTTGAAGAGACTCTATCTATTAATACCTAAACCAATATTAGAGTGATTAAAAATAAAAATAGGGAATATAATATTTTGTTTGGGATTTAAGGAAGGTATATAGGATGATTTTTTCTATGAAAAATTGTTTCAGAAGTGTGAAGAGGTGAGGAGAGTTGGTGGCCTTCTATAAGTGAGTTAGATGACCCACATGGAATTTTTTAAAATAAAAATTGATAACATTGTCTTTTCACTTAAATTTTTTTTCAAAGGTGGTTATCATAAATCCTTAGAGATTAAAATGTTGATAAATGTATAAAATATTGGTATTAGAAATGTTTTATGTCATTTTAAATATTATATGTCTTAGTTTAACCCTTAGTAAACCCATTTTCTCTGTATCTGTAGTAATTAATTATTACTATTATTACTATTATTAATTCTAAGAAATTTATTTGAACTTATTATAAAATATAAATTATTCTAATTCAATAATTAAAATTTATTTTTATAACTTTAATTTACATATATAGAATAATTCAATTTATAATTAAACCGTAGAAGGGAAGAAAGGGCAGTTTTCCAATTTGAGAAATCTCATAAGTATAGAATGTTTTAATTTCAAAATTCTATTTAAAATTGATAAAAATAAACACTATTAGTTTAGTTTTAAAATTATTTAACTAATTTTATATTAAATTTAATTTTAAAAATAGTATAACTCTAAATTTAATTAAAATTAAAAGTTATTTTTTAATAATGGAATTATTTTACACTATTCAACAAATTAATAATCCTTTCATAAAATTATAAAACAAATTCTCATATTGACTATTTTTTCATGTAAATTTTAAAGAAATGTGATTTAGTTTCTTATATATATTTAATAAAACTGTTAGAAAGTAATTTTCCATTATTTTTTCAATGAATGACTAATCCATCTTTCAGAAAAATATAGTTTTCTAAAAATCATTTCTTTTTATTTCAAATGATTCTAATTTTAATTATTTTCAATATTCATACATTGAATTTATTTTATATATTTTTTTAACATATAATTTTAATTATTTATTTTTTATTATTAATTCCTTCCAATATAACAACTATGATACAATGGTAATGTTTAATAAAAATATTTTAGTGGATTATCATGTATCATTAATTCTTATTGTTGTGTTCATTTTAATCTATCAATGATATTTTATTCATATTAAATTTATTATTAGTTAATGAATATTGGAGTTAGACTATATTATAATCATTTTTTTCATGTCATTGATGTTATTAAATATTATGATACTATTTTAAAATCGTAGGGTATTACGTTCTACCACAATTAAATAATGTGTGTCCTTCCAGTTCAATCATTATCATGGTAATCAGGGTTTTGACATTTAAAATACCTTTTCTATAAATCCACACAATAATATGGGTTAATAATGATTCCACAAGATATTATATTATGTTAATTATGATGGTTATCTTGAATAACATGTTACTTGGTTTCCAAGTAAGATAACATTTGAAAAAAATGAAAATGTAGACCATTATGAAAATATTAATGGTCAAGGGTTGATACAGTGTGATAAAGAACATGATCCTAATAAAGTTAACAACCACATACCCCAAAATATGCTACGAGTTATAGAACATTCATTAAACATGAATGAATACGATATGAAACAATTTTTTTTCTTAGGATATATTTCCAAAATAAGATAAATTTTTTACCATTATGATGGAGAAAAGTTTAAAATACTCTTATAATTTTTTCCATTTATTGTCCATTATTCATGTCCCACATCTTCACCAAATCATTGAAATGAATTTCCAATTTTTTTTCCAATGTTATTGAAATTAATTTCTCATAGATATTTATACCCACAACATGATAACAAGCTATTCCCCCTATATTTACTAAAACCAAAATGATAAGAAGAAATTATATAATATATGTTGTTTAGAGTGGACACTCAATAAGGGGGTGAATTGAGTTCCCATTAAAATTTCTGTTAAAATATTTTCTATTAAAATCCCCCAATTTATAAAACAAGTTAAACTGTAGTGAATTTGTAAAACAGTAAAGGTTCAACTAGATTATAAAAAGATTAATTAGTTCTCAGTTAATATAATCAGAAGACTAAATTATCTTTTGATACTAACCTACTAATTTACAATAGACACAAACACTTGCTATATTAACAATCAAAGTAACTTTAAAACAGATTTTTATTTCAAAGTAATAAGCAACAGAATATAATTTAGATATTTTATATTTTAAACTTAAACAAAAAGTGCATAGAAAATATAACCAAGAGGTTCAATCTCAAGCCTAGACGTATTCCTCTTAAACAATTTATATATATGTGATCTACACCCTGGATCAGGGTTAACAACAATACATGACTGTCTAGGCCACGCAAGGACGTCTACCCCTGTTCTTTAAGGGAAACAAAAAGAATGACCAAGCCACACAGGGTCCTCTTCCACAATTGTCGTGGGTAGACAAGAGTAAGAAGATTTTAGTGTGAGGATTTTCATATCCTCTAGTTCAGCACATGAGTCAGTGTGTGTATGTAAGATATACATAGTACACACACTTCTCGAATGTAAATAAGTAAATCAGTTATAGAGAGTATATGAAAGTTTAAAAAGCTCTGCTGATTGGAAGTGAAGCTCTAGAGTCGTTGGAATCAGCAGAATAGCCTATGAGTCCTCTGTTTTTGTGTAATAAACAAAGTGTTGTGGTTTCATCTTGTGTTTATTAAGCGTGAGAATGTTCTCTTGATTCATTATGAGTTCTTCAGTAGAGTTGTATTACAATCAGGAGTGTTCTTTGAAGGATCTTTCAATCTATTCTTTGTACTTAGGATTGTTCTTCTATTCAGTACAGTGCACCCGTGTTTCTTGAGTTATTACGCATATGTATGTTCTCTTCTGGTTTTCGCGCATGTGTCTCTCTAATGTTGTACTTCAGCTCGGTTTCCTTTATATTCCATAAGCTCTGGAAGTAGGAATGATATTCTTTCCATAGGTACAAGGTATGGTTTCCGGACAGACCAACAACAATCATTAAATAACATTAATTTCATTAAAAATTTCAAATATTACTATTAGTATTATATAAATAATATCGAAAAAAGGGTAAGAAATGGTGTAACAGTGATTATGTAAACTGAGTCTCTTTCACGATATGTCCTTCATCGTGTCTCCTTCACGGTGTCTCCATGTCACGGTGTCTATGCCACGATGTGTGACTCACGGTGTGTCCTTTATGGTATGACCTTCATGTTATTTTGCTCACGGTGTGTCCTTCACGGTATTACCTTCACTATGTCTTTCTCACGGTGTGTCGTGGTCACAGTGTCTCACTAGTCATGGTGTCTGAGACTTAGGCCTCACGGTGTCTGCTTCAATGTTTCTGTTCACGGTGTCTGTTTTACTGTGACAGTGTCATGCACACAGTCTGTCTTACTATTTCAAGAATCACATTGTCTTTATACTTAGAAAAATATCTGTATTTAGACTTAAACAGTAATATACAGAATATGAATTATGATTAACCATTATCAATTAATAGAATACGAAACATAAATACAAAGCTTTGATAAGATAAGTGAGATTTGGGATCATGCATAAGATTTGTAAATAATAATGAGAGTAATTGACAGTAATGAGATTTTCAATCATGAAAACATAATCTGTAATTATTATTGATATTTGTGATCACTAAAACATGATTAATACATGAAGATTCCAACAGTCTAACCCTTTTTGATGATCACAAATTATGTATAGTCAAAGTATAAATGAAATGCAACATTAGAGAAAATAACATAAAGAATAACAGATTCTACAATATCATATCACATTAGAATACTTATACAATAATTTTACTTTTTCTCCCCATTTTGGGATTATAAAAAAGTAAAGAGAATGGTGTGAAACAATGAATATCTCATTAAAAACGTTCAGAATAGAGCATACAATAGAAATAAAAAAATCAACGACATCCCATAAAAAACAAGTAGTCACTAGACTCTTCAGGGATCAGATATTTCCTTGCCTTTATCAGCAGCAGGAGCTGAGGTTGTTGTAGAATAAGGCATAGATGTGGTAGACAAAGATGGTAAATGTATACCTTAAAAATAGTTAGAGCAAAAGAAGGTGTTGTAGAATATCTTTTCTGTGGTTAGTCAATGTCACGACCCCCTCCCACCCATGTTTCCCCTCCTGAGCTGGAAAAGGTGAAAGAAAGATAATGACCCCCAAGTCCTGCCTCCAGTAGGCCCCGGGGTGGCGACTAGAACCAAGGGTATGAGTTTTCACAAATTTTGGAGGCATTACCCTTTTTATTATTTAAGAAAGGGAAATAGCACAAGTCAACCACCAAATAGGAAAAGAACAAATGTATATAAATAAACCCAAACCAAGCCCACATGCATGTTTAAACAATTTTATAACAAGGTGCAAGTACAGGAAAGCTCAAAGTACAATACCAAAAGAAAACAAGAGTATAGAAACTGCAACAACTCCAACTATCCCGACTATTAGGGTCACGCACGGCCCTGGTAGTCCTCCTAGAAACATGAATGTAAACATAGGGTGATCATATAAGTATACTCATTCGAGAAACCTAAAGCTCTCATGCACAAGTGAGGAGACATCCTAATGTCCCGTGAGAACAACAAAAGAAACCTAGCAAGGAAATATATCCACCCATCCTCACCATCCACACTCACCAAAACAAAATCACAACAGGCAGTAGTATAAGAACAAGAGTATTGGGTACCCCGCACCATTTCTCATTAGTTAACTGCTCTTCTAATGGAGAACGTCCTGACGCTTCCACACTCTCCCCGTCCACACACACCTGGGCCTCACAAACCACACATCCCACCCGCACACACCTGGGACTCACAACCACATATCCCGCCCGCAAACACCTGGGAATCACAACCATGTATCCCTCCCGCACACACCTTGGCCTCAAAACCA
This sequence comes from Viscum album, assembly GCA_963277665.1. Taxonomy (NCBI): domain Eukaryota; kingdom Viridiplantae; phylum Streptophyta; class Magnoliopsida; order Santalales; family Viscaceae; genus Viscum; species Viscum album. The sequence goes on along the minus strand of OY728166.1, from coordinate 421,568,902 downwards.
CGTATCCATCCCGCACACACCTGGGAACCATCTCGAAGATTCTAGGAAAACAGTAAAACCTGCCTGAAGAGACTTGGGCTAAAACCACCCCAATCGAAACCTACCTGAAGGGTCTTAGGTGTAAGGTCGCCTCAAGCCATCATAGAATAGGGTAGAAGGATTATAGAGGAACTAGTAACTAGGGGAAAACACCCTCTCCCATGAAATGGGAGTGTTCAGCACTAAGTGCCCAACATGGTTGGGGTGCGTAAGAAACACAAAGACACATATATATATATATATACACCAAACACTCATCCCAACCTGTGGATTCTAAATAGAGAAACTGAGAACATTCCTCGGACCTGCTACCACGAATCATGCATATAACAAACAATGCTAACCCCATTTAGGTTTTAACATTTTAGCAGAATTAGTTTATTTAGTTCCTTAACTACTGGGATACTATCTACACCCAACAACATCGATCGTTCATAAAACATATCCCTTCCATCCACAAATCAAGTTAGGAAAACACAAGAAACACAACCAAGTCCTTCTTATTAAACAAATAGCCCCACTGATTTTTAATCTTGTTTCATTACCATGCCCCAACATTCATTAACTCCACCACTTTTTATTTATTATTCTCATCCCATAGTTCGCTCACATACACGCCCATCCCTGCAGCCCCACTACCAACCACCATAACCACAAAAACACTGAAACTCGTACATCATCATCCCTTTGATACCATTTATCACAGCCCCACTGACCATCACTAATATATCATTCACACCAACCCACAACTAAGCCAACTGCAGCCCCACTGCTCAACCGATCTACAAAAACCCACAAAACACCCCCATCACATGCCACATATCCAAGCCAACACCCACATGTTAATTATTCCATTTCTGTTCAACCGTGATGATTACGCAAGGGTTCTAGATTTTAAATCAGACAACTTTACATGGTTAACCAAATTCCACATTCTACAAAGTTCCATTCACAAAAATGGTCTAGAATGATAGGGAAACATTTAATTGTTCAAGCAAAGGCCCCCAACGACCGTGATATTAAGTAGGCATAATCCTATTCAATTCACAACATAATCACATAATAAAAAAGGATAGAATAACAACATACACAATCTTCCCCATCCCCATTCTTTAACCATTTATTATCTCTGTTTAATGGTTCAACCGTTTCTCATGAAAACAAAAGGATACCGACCCCGCATGATGCACAACTTATAGAGATGAAGGTAAGATCCCTACCTCAACAAGTTCTCATCACGACACTGCCCTAGATCAACTTTAGAAGATGTCTGTCAGCTTCCATCACTTCTATCGAGTCCTAGAAAAACCTCCTTAGGTGGAAGTTAGAAAGGAAAGGCCGAAGGAAAGACAATAGAACCGAGATCAGAAGTTTTGCCGCGTCGTTACAATCTCGTGGCCACTGACGGATAGTAAATCTGAGCTCAGACAAAGATGTTATGGAAGAAAATGAACCATCGAGTCTCTTGGAAGAGCTCTGCTCAGAAGAATGGGGAGGAGAGGGGTGAATTCAAAAAGAGGAGGGGACCCTATCCTTTTATAGGAGACAAAAACAAAAGTACACGACATGCACTTTATGGTACACAGCGTGTACTCGGTTATTTTACACTGTCTCCACACGGCTTCCAGCACGGCCTTTAACGCGGCACGAGGCCGTTGACTGGTCAACACACGGCTTGAGGGTAATGCATACGCGGGCAGAGACTACATGGCATGTAGTTTGGATACACGGCGTGTACTCATTTATTTCACATGGCAAGGAAACGACCCCAACACGACACTCAACTATTGACTGGTAACGCATACGCGGGGGGGACTACATGTCATGTAGTTTGGGGTACGTGTAGTTTGGGGTACACGGAGTGTACCAATTTATTTCACAGGGTAAGGACATGACCTTCAACACGGGGTATACCCGGCAAGGTGGTACGCAACATGTAGTATTGACAAACGGTGTGTACCCATTTATCTCACATGGTAAGGACACAACCTTAAATGTGGGGTATACGAGCCAAGGTGGTACATGGCGTGTATGCACACTACACGGCGTGTACATACAAAATTCTGGAAAGTATGGGAAAAGTCCATTTTACCCTCAAAAACCCATTGTGACCTTCTTTTTGACAAATTAATGGGCCGGAGAGGTCCGGGCCATTACATCAGATACCTCTTAAAACATTCTCATCCCCGAGAATTCAAAAACCAACCCAGAGGAACCCAACAAGATACCTCTTAGGCTTCTCGTTATAATAGGAACCCAATTAACAACCCTAAACATAGGTGTTAAGAATTCCCTCTCCTATGTCAAGATATTATCCACTTTAGGCGGCACATACTCGCCTTCACATTTTTAATCGCTTCTGCATTAATATGCCTCGATTAAGGATTGGGCCTTCCCACTTCCATATATTAGGATTTTCCAACATGCTCTACCCCCAACACCACACAACCAACACACTTTCCAAACATGTGGTTTGGGGAAAATTCATTCTCATATGTCGAGATGTTATCCACTTTAGGTGGCACTAACTCACCCACACGGGTTCAATCTCATCCTCATTAATGTGTCTCGATTAAGAGTCATGTTTTTCCCTTTCCCCACACATTCGGACATGCTACACACTTCTAGAGAACCTGGAAACAAAAGGTCTCATAACCAAAAAGCCAATAATTCCATATATCAATGGTAAAGAGTATAAAATCAACACAATACTCATAAGAACAATGAAAAATACAAGTCAAAACATCTTTGGTAACTAATCGTGCATCTGGGCCTCCTACTCCCAAGTGCTCTCCTTGAGGCCATCATGCCTCCACAACACATGAACCAAGGGAATGGTTCATCCACGGAGCACCTTCTCTTTATGCTACTTGATTCTGACTGGTCGTTCCTCAAAGGTCGCGTTGTCTCCCATATCTAACTCTCCCCAGTGGATAACATGAGAGTCTTCATGTAGGTATCGACGTAGCTAGGAGACGTGGAAGACATCATGAACCTTATCCAATTGAGGTGGCAAGGCTAGCTGATATGCCACCTCGCCGACTCGCCTCAGCACCTCAAAAGGTCTGATGAACCTAGGTGAGAGGTTGATTCCTTTTCCAAACCACCGCTTCCCCCATCGAGGGGAAACATTCAAGAACACATGATCTCCCACCTCGAACTCCAAGGGCCTCCCCCGACAATCACCATAAGTCTTCTGTCGGTCCTGAGAAGCATCTATCCTCTCACGTACAAGCTGGAATTTCTCTATGGTGCTCTGCACTACCTTTAGCCCAAGAGCACCTGTCTCACCACCCTCTGCCCAGAAAATGGGTGAACGACAAGGTTTTCCATACAGAGCCTCAAACGGTTCCATACCCACAGTAGAGTGGAAGCTGTTGTTGTAGTCAAACTCTACTAAAAGAAAGTTTTGTACCCATGATCCTCCAAAATCTAGAACGCATGCTCGCAGCATGGCCTCCAATGGCTGGATAGTCCACTCTGTATGTCCATCGGTCTGGGGGTGGAAAGATGTTCTATGGCGTAGCTGGGTGCCAAAAGCATGTTGTAACCCCCTCTAGACTCGTGGGGTAAACCAAGTATCCCGATCTGAGATGATAGTCTTCATAACCCCATACAAATTCACCACCTCTTCTACGTACCTCTGTGCTAAGGTACTCACCGGGGCCGACTCCTTAATTATTAAGAAGTGAGCTGATTTCATCAGTCGATCCACCACTACCCAGATAGCGTCATAACCACCCTGAGCTCTAGGTAGTCCTGTGATGATGTCCATTGAGATGTCATCCCACTTTCACTTGGGGACATCTAAAGGAAGCAACAAACCACTGGGAACACGGTGTTCATCCTCCACTTTCTTTCACACTAGGAATTTATCTACAAACTCCGCCACTGCTCGTTTCACCTCAGGCCACCAAAACTGTTCCATTAGGCCTCGGTACATTTTTGATACTCTTGTATGTACCGCCAAGGCTGAGATATGGAACTCACGGAGAACTCTCTCACGCATTGTCTCCAGGAAAAACATCCATCCATGAAAAAGCATCTGATGTCAGCTACCCTCTAACAATCCTTCTAGAACATTTCCCTGATCGACATGATCCCACATTACTTCAGCCTCGAAGTCCCCCACTGAGACTCTTCCACCTGCTGCAACAAAGGGGATTGTACTATCATCTGAAAAAAATAGCCTCTAACAAATTCTACCCTTGAATCCAAGTGCAAGGAACCCAAATCTCCCATCGCCTTCCAAGTAACAGCAGATTCTCGAACCACTTCATGATGTGACTTCCTGCTCAGGGAATCAGCCAAAACAATGCTCTTACCTTCAGTGTAAGAGATATCAAAGTCATAGTCATAGAGAAACCCAACCCATCTATGATGTCGTATGTTTAGGTAACGCTGAGAGAAGATATAACGTAGGATATTGTGATATGAGAAGACCAAAAAGCACTCCCCGAATAGGTAATGTCGCCAAAACTTTAGTGATAACACTACAACTGCAAGCTATAGTTCATGGGTGGCATAACTATGCTCGTGAGGGTGTAACTGCCTAGACCCATAGCAGATCACTCCCTTCTTCTGCATCATCACGCACCCCATACCAAGGCCAGAAGCATCACAAAACCCCTCATTCAACAACCCTTCCTCTGGTAGCCTGAGTACGGGAGCACTGACCAACATCTCCATCAGGTAGTCGAAAGATTTCTGGCACTGCTCGCTCCATAGGAAGACCTGGTTCTTCCATGTAAAAGCTGTCAATGGATCAAAAACTTGAGATAAGTTCAAAACGAACCTTCGATAGTAACCTTCCTTCCCCAGGAAACTACGAACTTCCACCATGCACTTGGGTGCCGCCCAAGAAACAACTGCCTCCACCTTAGACGGGTCTACTAACACTCCATGCTGAGACACTACGTGCCCAACGAAGTGTACTTCATGTGTCAAGAACTTACACTTCGACAATTTCCCATAATGATAGTGGTGTCAAATGACTTCCAAGACTGCCCTGAGATGCTCAACGTGCTCCTCCTCCTATCTTGAGAATATCATGATGCCATCAATAAACAGAATGATGAACCAGTCCAGAAACTCTCGGAACACAAAGTTCATAAGTCCATTGACCACATCCGGTGCATTTTTAACTCCAAACGGCATCACTACAAACTCGAAGTGTCTATACCTTCACCTGAAAGCTTTCTTCGAGATGTCATTGTCCATTACCCTCCGTTGATGATATCCAGATCATTCATCAATCTTGGAAAACCACCCTGCTCCCCTCAGTTGGTCGAAGAGATCATCAATCCTTGGAAGGGGTAACGGTTCTTGACCGTTACCTGGTTCAACCTTCGGTAGTCTATTCATAGCCTGAGACCACCATCTGCCTTTTCATGAACAAAACAAGAGCACCCCATGGAGATACGTTGGGTCAAACAAAACCCGTCTCCATTGGTTCCTCAATCTGAATCCGCAACTCTCGTAACTCCGAAGGTTCCATCCGATAAGGGGACATCAAAATAGGATGTGCACTAGGCTGTATGTCTATCCCGAACTCAACATCACGTTGGGGGTGGTAGAGTCATAACCTCCTCCGGAAAAACATCGAGGAACGCCCCAACAACTTCTGGGACATCCATCATCTCTGTATCAGCGGGAACCACTGATAACCCACCTATAAAGCAATGGTGTGGCTCCACATGCCGGCTTCCCACCTGATATCTCCTCTCACCAACAAAAGCTACATGCTTCCCATCCATGTCGGAGAACACGACTCTTATCCGAAAGCAGTCGATAACGATACTAACATAAAAAACCAGTTGATACCTAGGATGACATCATATGGCTGCATCTGAAACAGAAGAAGGTCCCCACTAGATTGATGTGGTCCCAATATCAGCCCACATCCCCGGCAAACACATGATATGCTGGTCTGGCCTCCAACTGGTGTACTCAGCACCAGTGGTACGGAAAGTATCTCTACGTCTATTCCCAAAGCATGGGCTAGACTAGGTGAAACAAATTTTTGTGAATCTCCCGAATCAAACAAAGCTGAAACAAGAGTGTTGAACAAACAAATCATACCTCGCACCACCTCTGGTCCTTCTAGAGCTGTCAACTCTATTGCATGCAACTGTCCACGCCCAGCTCTTCTGCCTCTCTGATGTTGTCCACCTCCCTAACCACGCCCTGGATGACGTCCCTCAGGAGCACTCTAATGTAAGACTGCTCCCACAATGTCTGCCCTTAGAAGAGTATGGTTTTGCTGTACTGGAAGGGCCTCGCCAGCAACTGGTGCTGCTGAGGTGGGCACTGAACCTTCCCACCTCCACCGTACTGAGCTCGGGTCGGGCACCGACACTGAATGTGCCCAAAACCTCAACAAGAAAAACACTTCGGTCTTGGGCTGATGAAGAAGGGATGAGGACCTGAAGATCTGAACTAGAACTGTTGGGGCCGGCTCCCCACTGGCCTGTACCTGGAAGGTCCCGTCGCAGTAGACCTGTTGCTGACTACCTTCCCCTTCGACGAACCTAGCTGGATCCCCTCACGTGGTGCACCTCCCTACGAGTGCATCCTCTCTACAACCTCTTCGTTCTTCTGTACTTCCATGTATGTCAGAAGGGTGAATGGGGTGACAGCATACAGGAGTGAAGGACGAAGCGCCTCCTCTAAACGTCTCGCTCGAGTCTCCTCTTCCGGAAAGAGATCCGGAGCAAATCGAAAGAAGTCCTTGAACTTGATCCCCAACTCTCGTACTGACATACTACCCTGCTGAAGGGAGAGTCACTCCTTTCGTTTCTCCACCCTGATCATGGGAGAATAGAAATCCTCTCGGAATTCCTTCTCAAAGTCAGTCCATGGAACCTCTACCTCTATCCTCTCTCCGAGGTAGAGCATCCACCACTATCACGCCACATCTCTCAGCTGACTGACTGCTGGGGAACCTAGTACTCTCTCGGGGCACAGATCAAGGTAAAAGTGTTCCCTAGCACCTCAAGCCACCCCTCTGTCTCCATATCCGAAGTACTATGCTCGTATTTCTTGAGGGTCTGCCGTAGGATATAACAGAGAGTCTTCTGCCACTGGCTATCATCCTCCTCTCGGTTAATCCTCAACTGATCGACCGCCTGAATCTGTTGGTCCTCGTCCATCTGAGCCACCTGGGGATGAAGTCCAGGTGACACTGTTGTACGGTAAACAATGTTCTCCTAAGCCAAACTCGTAAGGAAATTTCTCAGGGTTTCATTTTATCATTTTAATTCAATTTCTCTCCCAAAACACCCAAATCAAGTAAAACACAATCATGATGATCCATGTACCTTCCCTGGGGTCTCTACCCTACAATCAATGTAGTCTCACGTGGTCGTTCAGTAGGCTCAGAGTCCTTGCATCAGATCACGGGGGGCCCTAAATTCCTATGTCCTATCTGGTATTCCCTAGCATATGTCACACACCAAGATTAACCAACATTGTTTCCCTACCATCCCATGCAATTCTCACTGTGCCTAACTCCAGACTCCATTCTATCTCTCAACCATCAAATCTGATACCATTCAGTCACGACCCCCTCCCACCCATGATGCCCATCCTGAGCTGGAAATTGAGAAAAGGAGATAATTTCCCCCAATTCCCGCCTCTAGTAGGCCCTGGGGTTGCGACTAGCACCAAGGGTATGAGATTCCACAAATATGGGAGGCATTACCCTTTTGATTATTTAAGATCGGGAAATAGGACAAGTCAACAACAAAAAAGGAAAAGAACAAGTGTATAGAAATAAACCCAAACCAAGCCAACATGCATGTTTAAACAATTTTATAACAAGGTGAAAGTACAAGAAATCTCAAAGTACAATACCAAAAGAAAACAAGAGTACACCAACTACAACAACTCCTAAATTCTCGACTACTAGGTTCCTGCATGACCCTATTAGTCCTCTTAGAATCCTGAAAGTAAATGTAGGGAGAGCATACAGGTATACTCAGTAGGGAAACCTAAAGCTCTCATGCACTAGTTGGGAGACATCATAATGTCCCACGAGAACAATAGAAGAAACCTAGCAAGGAAATATATCCACCCATCCTCACTAGCCACGCTAACCAAAACACAATCAAAATTGGTAGTAGTAGTATAAGAACAAGAGAATTGGGTACCCCGCACCATTTACCATTATTTAGCTGCTCTTCCTAACGGTGAACATCCTGACGCTGCCACACTCTCCCCGCCCTCACACACATGGGCCTCACAAACCACACATCCCGACCACACAAACCTGGGCCTCACCCCGTATCCCACCCACACACACCTCGGCCTCACAACCACATATCCTGCACGCACACACCCAGGCCCCATCCTGATGATTCTTGGGAAACATTAAAACCTACCGGAAGAGTCTTGGGCTAAAACCACTCCAATTGAAACCTACATAAAAGGTCTTTGGTGTAAGGTTGCCTCATGGCATCACAACCTAGGGAAGAAGGAGCAGGAAGGAGCTAGTAACTATTGGAAAACACCCTCTCCCATGAAAAGGGAGTGTTCAGCACGAAGTTCTCAACATGGGTGGGGTGCGTCAAAAACACAAATATATATATATACCAAACACTCAGACAAACCTATGGCTTCTAAACAGAGTAACTGAGCACCTGCCTCGACACTGCTACCACGAAGCTTTCATACAAAAATCAACCCCAACACCATTTAGGATTTCATGTTTCAGTAGAATTTGTTTATTTAGTTCCTTAACTACTGGGAAACTATCCACAAAAAACCACATCAATCATTTGTAAAACATATCTATGGTATCCAAAAATCAAGTTAGGAAAACACAAGAAACACAACCAAGTACTTCTTATTAAACAAACAGTCCCATCGATTGTTAATCTTTTTTTATTACCATGCCCTAGCATTCATTAACTCCACCATTTTTATTTATTATCCACAACCCATAGTCTTCTCACATACACGCCCATCCCTGCTGCCCCGCTGCCAACCACCATAACCACAAACACACCGAAACTCGTACATCATATTCCCTTAGATAACATTTATCGCATCCCCACTTCCCATCACTAACGTATCATTCACACCAACCCACAACCAAGTCAACCACAGCCCCGTTACTCACCCAATCCACAACAACCCACAAAACACCCCCATCACATGCCACATATCGAATCCAACACCCACATGTTCATTATTCTATTTTTGTTCAACCGGGGTGATCACAAAAGGGTTCCATATTTTAAATCATCCAAATTTATGTGATTAACAAAATTCCACATTCCACAAATATCCATTCACGAAAATGGTCTAGAAAGATAGGGAAACATTTAATTGGACAAGCAAAGGCCTCCAACGACCGTGATTTTTAATAGGAATAATCCTATTTAATTCAAAACATAATCACATAATAAAAAAAATAGAATAACAACATACACAATCTTCCCCATCCTAGTTCATTAACCCGTTATTATCTCCATTTAATGGTTCAACCTTTTCTTATGAAAACAAGATGATACCCACCCCACATGATGCACAAATTAGAGAGAAGAAGGTATGATCCCTACCTCAACAGGTTCTGATCACGACGCTCCCCCAGATCAAATTTTGAAGACATTCGTTGGCGTCTGTCACTTCTTTCGAGTCCCGGAAAAACCTCCTCATGTGGATGTTGGAATGGAAAGGCCGAAAGAAATACAACAGATCCAAGCTCAAAAGTTCCACCTCGTCGTTACGATGTTGTGGCCGCTCACAGATCGTAAATTGGAGCTCGGACGAATAAGTTATGGAAGAAAAGGAGTCTTTGAGTCTTTTGGAGAGCTCTGCTCAGAGAAATGGGGAGGAGAGGGGTGAGTTGAAAAGGAGGTGGGTACCCCTCCTTTTACAGGAGAGAAAAACAAATGTACACAGCATGTACTTTATGGTACAAGGTGTGTACTCGGTTATTTTACATGGTCTCCAAGTGGCTTCCAACATGGCCTTTAACGCAGCATGCGGCCATTGACTGGTGAACACGCGGCTTGAGGGTAATGCATACGTGGGGAGAGACTACAACGTGTGTAGTTTGGATACACGATGTGTAGTCATTTATTTCACACAGCAAGGACACAGCTCCAACATGGCACTCGGCTGTTGGCTGGTAACACATACACAGGGAGGGACTACATGGCGTGTAGTTTGGGGTACACGGCGTGTACCCATTTATTTTACACGGTAAGGACATGATCTTCAACACATGGTATACCCGGAAAGGTGTTACACGATGTGTAGTATGGACACACGGCATGTATCCATTTATTTCACACGGCAAGGACATGACCATCAACATAAGGTATACCCGACAAGGTGGTACACTGCGTGTACTCACACTACACGACATATACTTACAATATTCTGGTATCTATCAGAAAATTCCATTTTACCCTCCAGAACACTTTGAGACCTTATTTTTGACAATGGAATGGGCAGGAGAGGTCTTGGCCATTGCAATCAAGAATGATCGGTCTGATTTGAGAAAGGGCTTAGCTGGCTAACATGGTAGTTGAGGTTAGGGCAGGTAGACCAGGTCTAAGGGGTGAAGCAGCTGGAGAAACTATAGTAGTACTATGTACATGAAGATATGACTTCAAAGGATTGATGAAATCAGTAATGATTTTTCCACCATATTTCATAGCCTTTTTAAAATTGTCCTTATTCTCCATGAATTTGTCCAACAATCTGGTGAACTCTGTAAGCTTCTAAACTTAAGCTTAAAAAGCTTGAGTCACTGTAGGTATTTTCACGTTATTTACAAGATACATAATGTGATTTGACATCTCAAATTTAGAGAAAATTCGAGTGAGATAAAAGTCTATCATCTTAGTGATCTTCTATTGAGCATCATTGGTAATCTTAGAATGGATCTGAACAAGATCAAGTGCTCTATCACAATTCTTCACAACATCAGATAAATGAGACAAATATAAACCACTGAAAGCATTCTAAATTTCTTCCTTGATTATGGATCTAAGAATAGAATCATCCAAAGAAGGAGCGGAGGTCTGACCAGAGGGAGGAGAATCCTTGACATCTTTGGTTATAACATTGAGTTATTTTAAAACCTTTTTGCAGACATCCAATGTACTCATCTGTGAGTTTATTCAGATTTTCTACAAGCTCTCTCTTGTGTTGCAGCATATTTTTGTGTCTTTCTCCAATCTTCTCATCAAAATATAATAGATATGGATGCACTTGAGACACAATATCTTTAGAAATGATGTAAACATATTGTTTAGGAGATGTAGAAATAGGTGAAGGAGAAGAAATAGGATCAGGCTCTGATCTTGAAGACAATTCTATTTGCTAATTTTCAACAAATCCATTCAAATTTGAAACATCAACACTAAGCTACATATTTTCAACTCCGACTTCGTGAATTTCCCAGATCATCCTTGGTTGAATATGAAATATAAAATTTTCCAAAAGAATCGAGGCATCTTCATGACTTAATTGAGTCATTGGACGAGGTTGAGAGGATATAATCTTATCAAATCCAGGGAATATAGTCTCTCCAAAGTCTTTCAAGTAATCCCTAGATACAAATTATTGTTGGTCAGGTAAGAGTTCAGGTGAAGGTAGTGGTATAGGTTCTAAAGCAGACTCTAGTTACGGTTCAGAATCAGTTTTAATTTCAGATTCAGATTGAGGATGAGGTTGAGGCTCTTGTTCTGGTTCTGGTTCTAGTTGATGGTGAGCTACTGACATCAGTTGAAACAAAGAAGAGATATCTATACCAGTTGAAGTCACTTGTTGTGATTCACTCACATCATAAAGACATTTAAATTCATACCAAGTGTAAACAGAATATGTGACAGTTGGTTGAGAGGTTTCAGAAGATCCAGCTTTATTAATATCAACGTTTTGAGGTTCCTCACCCTCAAAATGTGCTTCCATTTCATATTTTTGAGGCTCAGGAATTGGGTTAAGATCCATAGGATTAGCTCTAATCTCTTTATAAAATTCTTGCCTTGTCAACTTAAAGGCAATTTCTATCCTATCTTCAGCATTGGGTATGTACTCAGTAATCGATTTATCCACTGGTTGTGCTTCTAGACATTCTTATTTTTCCAAAGGGATATACTCTTGATTAACATTTTCCCTAACATGGATTTCTCATAGATCAACATAATCCATGATAGGGAGGTCTTCTGCATCACTATATTCGTCCATGGCTTGCTGCTAAAAAATAGGGATAAACAAATATCTTGCAGCCTCTGACTGAATTTCTTGATCAACATTATCTCCAGAAGCAGGAGCTTTTTCCTCTTCACGAATAGCAAGAGATTATTCTTCTCTAAATACATCATCAGCATCCTGTCTAAGAGGTATTTCAGCAGGAACATCATTAGGGACAATAGTCATTTCTTTCTCAACAAGAGTTTCTTCCTCTTGAGGTATTTCAGCATCTTCTTCTTCAAATTCTGGGTACTCATCAAATTCATTTGCTTCCAAAAAACGATCAGTTATATTCTATGGATTTCTTGGATAATCAACCGGATTATACTTATTAAAAATTTGATCATTATCCTCAACCCACTCTTTCTTCCAGGAGTTCCAATTAATCTTCATCCTTCTGATGATAGTCTTGGATAAATAGAAATCAAAATCATCTAGATTTTCTTCATTCGGTCCAAACATTCCTTTAGAAACTAACATGGCCGAAATCATCCTTTAGTAAAACAAATAAGTTGATTTGGATGTGACTTTAATCAGCTCACATATATGGTTAATGACATATTTTCAAATATTGATCTTGTGGACATTCTTCATTAGGTGAATCAGGAACACATCCCGATACATCATCACAACAGAATATCATTTTCTTGGACTAATCAAATTATGAACAAATTTGAACATCATTCTTGTCTCCCCATCCAATTCAGCTGCTATGGACTATCACTTGGTGTCATTTCTAGTCAGGATCTCTAGTGCATTTTCCAGATAAAATATGTCAGTTGATGGAGGAGGGCCTCTCTGTTAATCATCACACATTCCTTCATGAGGAATCCTTATGCATGCAGCCTATAGCCTTGAAGAGAATGAACACTTTTGTCCATTGATCCAGCTATTCACCATAAAACATTCTCCTGAATCAAAGTAAAAATTTACATACTAGTAAAATTGAGATACCAACCTAGGATAAATCGGTCTATATTTTCTAGAGAACCATTCGAGCGATCCTTATTCTCATAAGATTATCAGGACCAAAGAATTGCTAGACAACAACCTCTCGGGGAATATCTCTTTTTCAATAACTACATTACGACTTACTATGTTATGATTTAGAGGTCCTTAGGGTGTAATTTTTGGTGCCCTCTTCTGTTTCTTAGGGAAGCGCTTCTGAGATGAGGGTAAAGACGTATGCTTCATCCTTAGCATTCAATGAAGGTTTAGGCGAGAGAGAAGAGAAGGTTTGCAATGTTGAGAAGGTTCAGGAGAGAGCTTGGCTGAGGAATCAAGTGAAAAACCCTTTTGTTTTATCATTTAGGAATACCAAAAGTCATAAAAACAAAAATGCAAGAAAGTAAAAAGTGGTGAAATAAAAATTACCGCGATGTAGATTAAAATAAATATATAAAACAATTCTTCACGGTGAGACCGTGAGTAGGCAATTCGATGTGATGAAAAACAGTTGTCACGGTGAGATGGTTGGTGGTCCTAATAGTAAGACAGTGACCATTCTGTGATGTCATGGTGAGATAGTGAGTGAACTGTTCTATCACGGTGAGATAGTTAAGTGACAGACTGTGAACACAAGGTGTTAACAGTGAGACTGTAAACATGAAACAGTAATTGAGAAATAGTGAACATGAAATCGTAAAGTAAAATATAGTAAAATAGTTAAATGTAGGATATGTAAGATGTCTATTTTTGATTAATCATACCAAGATCATCTATGATTTAGTCTAATCTCTCATAATTTAATGGTTTAGTGAATATATCATCATGTTGATATTCTGTACCAATGAATTCCAAAGTGATATCACCTTTTTGATAATGATCCCTCAAAAAGTGATGTCTTATATCAATATGCTTTGTCCTAGAATGTGAAACATGATTCTTTGAAATGTTAATAGCACTTGTTTTGTCACAATTAATTGGGACATGTCTGAATTGATTTCCATAGTCTAGTAAAGTGTGTTTCATCCACAAAATTTGTGCACAACAACTGCCAGCAGCTTTGTATTCATCTTCTGCAGTAGAAAATGCAAAAAAAAAAATTTCTTACTACACCATGATACTAGTGACTTGCCTAAAAAGTGGCATGTTACAGAGGTTCTTTTTCTATCTAACTTACATCCCGCAATTTCAGCATCAGAATAACTAACTAGTTCAAATGATTGTCCTTTTGGATAGATCAGTCTAAATTGGGAGTTTTCATGAGGTATTTGAAAATTCTCTTTACAAAAATTAAATGAGACTCATTACAGTTTTCTTGGAAATGAGCACACATACACACACTAAACATAATATCATGATGACCACTATTTATGTAGAGTAGACATCCAATCATTCGTCTACAAGTGGTTTGATCAACAGATTTCCCATCTTCATCATGATTCAACATACAGTTGTTACTCATGGGAGTGTCATTACTTTTTGTGCTATCCAATCCAAAACTTTTAAAAATATATCTAGTATATTTACTTTGAGTTAAAATAATTCCATCATTATTTTGAAAGATTTGGAATCCAAGAATTAATTTATGTTCACCCAATAAACTCCTTTCAAATTCTTTTTGCATCATTTTAAAAAAATCAGTACATATTGAATTTTTTGAATATCCATAAATAATATCATGTACATAAATTTTTACAACTAAAATATCTTTAGAAATTCGTTTTATAAAAATAGTAAGATCTGCTATTCCTTTTGTAAAACCTTTATAAATTAGAAAAGTACATAATCTGGCATACCAAGTCCTTGGAGCTTGCTTTAAACCATATAAAGCTTTTGGTAATTTAAAAACATGATTTTGAAAATAAGGGTTGGTAAATCCATATGGTTGTTCAACAAAAACATCCTCATCTATATACCCATTTAAGAATGCACTCTTGACATCCATTTTATATAGTTTAAAATTCAGATGTCCAGCAAAAGAAAATAGGATCATAATGGCTTCTAATTTGGCTACTGGAGAAAAAGTATCCTCACAGTCAATTCCTTCCTCTTGACTATAGCCTTGTTCACCTATCCTAGCTTTGTTTCTAACTATATTTCCAAATTCATCTACTTTATTTCTAAAACCCCATTTAGTGCCTATGGAGAATGTTTCCTTATTTCTTTCTACCAGTTTCCAAACATTTTTTCTTTCAAATTGATTGAGATCTTCTTGCATAGAAAATACCCAAAATTCATCATTAATAACATAATCAATGTTTTAGGTTCATGTTGTGACAAGAAGGCTTGATGTTCAACCTGATTTCTAAGAGAAGATCTAGTATGTGTTCCTCTATCCACATTTCCTACAAAAGAGTCTAAAGGACGATTCTTTAGAATCCTAGATGATCTAGTGAAGGTAGGACCAGAAATTTCAGGTTCTTCTCTAGGTTCGGGTTCATTAGAAGTATATTCTTGAATATGTCTAGAACTGAATGTTTTTACATCAGGTTCATTAGTTTTATCCTTAAGGTTCAGAATAGAAAAATCTTCTTCAATATTTTCAAGAGAAGATTTTTGTTCATATGGATCAGTTTCATCAAATTTTTTGTGATCATATTCTTCCACACACACTTGGTCCATTTATTAAAGACACTTTAAGATTTACTGGATATGGAATACCTTTGAACGATTCCCTCATCACTCATAGAAGCAAAATTGTCAAGAATATCCTTTGTATTATGAATAAATACATTACAGCCAAAGACTCTAAAGTAATTAACTTTAGGTTTTCTATTATTCCATAGTTAATAAGGGGGTCTTTCTGAGAACACGTATGACTATGAAGCTATTGATGATATTAAAAGCTGTATTTACAGCTTCAGCCCAAAAATAAATAGGCATGTCATACTCATTAAGCATAGTTATTTCTATTTCTTGAAGGGTTCTATTTCTTCTTTCTACGAAGACATTCTGTTAAGGTGTCCCAGTGGTAGACAAATTGTGACTATAGCCATTATGTGAGGAATAAGATTCAGACTCTTGATTTTCAACCTCACGGCCATGATCACTTCTCAGGGTTTTAATCTTAAGACAACTAAGGTTTTATACAGACTTAGAGTATTTAATAAAATAAGAACAAGCATTAATTTTGCGAGATAAGAAATATACCCAAGTATATCTAGAAAATTCATCTACTATGGCATGGACATAGTGCTTTACATTTAAACTAGAAACTTTAGACGGTCCAAAAAAGTCCATGTGAACCAACTCAAGAGGTTGAGAAGTTGAAACTTCTTTCCTTGGTTTGAAATAGATTTTGTGTTGCTTTCCCTTTTGACAGGGATTACAATCCTTGTTATTTGGAAACTCATGTTTGGGTAAGTCTCTAAAAAAGTTAATCGTAGTCTGTTTTCTATGTGAATGTATATTTTAGTGTCCTAATCATTTGTTCCATAATAATTATTCTTTATGAAAAGTATTTAAACAATTAATAATTTTCATAGATAAGGAATTTAAATCCACTGTATAAACATTTTCATTTCTCAAAGAAGAAAATACTAAAACATTTTTAAAATTAAAAACACAGCAAGAATCATTTTCATACATTACATTTAATCCATCATCACATAATTGAGAAATACATAACAAATTATACATAAGTCCATCAACAAAAAACATTAGAATTTAAAAATGAATCAATGTTACCAATCTGGCCTAGGCCAATGATTTTTCCTTTAAAATTATCACCAAATGTGACATATCCATTATCAACCTTTATTATGCTCCTAAAACATGAATAATTCCCAAACATATGTCTTGAACATCCACTGTAAAAATACCATGTCTTCTTATGGGAAATTTTCAAACAGGTTTCCTACGAAATAGTTTTAAATAGAGAATGATTTTGTACCAAGATTCTCTTGGGTCCAGATAGGTTAGCAAGAAATGATTTAGGTACCCAAATCTGTCTTATGGGTCTCATATAATCAATAGATTCAAAAAAAAATTGAATGATAAACTCTATTTGATCTATAACTATGTGAATAACTAGTGGAAGCATTTGAATTTCCAGAACTAGAATTAATAGTATTTTGTCCAGATTTAGGAATAAATCTAGTTTATGGGAACAATATTTTCCTAGGTTGGTAGCCTATTCCATTATTGTATTTTGGTTCAACTTTCTTTCTTATAATTTGACTTATATTTTTCCTTATGTTCATTACATGTTTCTTCCATCATATTAAAATATTCTGATAATTCTGATTTAGTCATATCGTTCTAATCATAATTAGATTCTGCATCATCTCCAGAATAATAAAAATTTAAAACAGGAGTATCTAAGGTTACCTCTGATGTGTTGGTCATGAAACGAATGTTGGCACGATTCTTTTAAGATTCAGAAGCCTCTGATTCACTTGTTTTTTCTTCCGAAGCACTCCATGTTTCTTTCATTGCATTCATTTACTTATTGTCCTTGTAGTCATGTTTCTTCTTAAACATTAGTTTTGGACAGTCAGCTTTGATGTGTCCTTTCCTTTTGAACTCATAGCAGACAATACCATCTTCCTTATCAGCTTTCTTCTAGTCCTTCTTCCACTTAACTTGTTGATCATACTTACCTTTGTAATTTGATTTTCTGAATAAATTCTTCTTCCTATAGAATTTCTTAATCCTTCTGGCTATTTGAGCCATTTCAGCATCAGAGTCAGAATCTGAACTTTCACTTGTTGAACTTTTAGTTTGTATTTGAACTTTGTATTTGTCTCTGCTCTTATAAGTAGTAGACATAAATTCTACAAAATTCCTTTTAGGTTCATCATTTTCCTCCTTATTCACTTTTAGTTCATCCACATACATCATAAGCTTACCAATATGCTCTTTTACGGGCATAGCTCCAATGTCACATGATTCTCTGATTGAAATAGAAGTGCCTCTCCATCAGTCTGGTAGACATCTCAAGATTCTCATGATTTGTTCCTTTACCAGAATAGCCTTACCAAGTGAACTCATAGTGTTTACAATCTCATTAAACCTGAGATACATATCAGAAATAGGTTCATCAATATTCATTTTAAAATTATCATATTTAATAGTATAAGTGTTTAATCTCATTTATTTAACATTAGTTGTTCCTTCATGGGAAACACTCAAAGTATCCCATATTTCATAGGAAGTTTTGTAAGCATATATTCTGTTAAATTCCTCATCTCCTAAATCACAATACATGGAATTCATAGCATTACAATTATTATTGTATGTTGTCCTTGTAGGTTCATCTCATGTTGTTCTTTCAGTTTCTGGAATTTTATATTGTGACTCCACAGCTGTCTAGATATCAAAACCCATACATTCTAAGTGAATTTTCATCTTATATTTCCACTGGGCATAGTTTGTACCATTGAAGAAAGGTGTCCTGTTAATAGTAGCACCTTATAGTCTATTATCCATAACTAGATTTTAGAAGATTAATTTAAAGATATAAAATATATAACTAACAGAAATTTAAGATATTTAAGGATGCAACTAAAATCATAGTTGAAAAACCGATGTTTTGAAATCTTGTATTAATAAAAACAACCTTTGATACCAACTATTGGTCGTAGTGGACACTCAATAGTGGGTGAATTGAGTTCCAATTAAAATTTACATTGAAATATTTTCTATTAAATTCCCCTAATTTATAAAACAAGTTAAACTGTAGTGAATTTGTAAAACTGAAATGGTTCAATTAGATTCTCAAAAGATTGATTAGTACTCAGTTAATCTAATCAAAAGATTAAATTATCTTTGGAACTATCATACTAATTTAAAATAGACAAAAACAATTTCTATATTAACTATCAAAGTAACTTTAAAACAGAATTGAATTTCAATGTAATAAGAAGCTGAATATAATTTAGATATTGTATATTTTAAAATTAAACTAAAAGTTCACAACAGATTTAACCAAGAGGTGCATTCTCAAGACGAGACTTAGTCCTCTTAAACAATTTATATAAAAGTGATCCACACACTGGATCAGGGTTAACAATAGTAAAAGACTTTCCAGGCCACTCTGGGTCCACTATCATTGTTCTTCATGAAAAAAAATAAAGACCAACCCACACAATTACCTCTTCCACAGTTTTTTTGGGTAAACAAGAGTAAGAAGTTTTTAGTGTGAGGATTTTGATATCATCTAGTTCAGTACATGAGTCAGTGTGTGTAAGATATAAAGAGTACACACACTGATCGAATTTAAATAAATAAATCACATAGAGAGAGTATGTGAATGTTTATAAAGCTCTAGTGATTGGCAGTGCATCTGTGGAATCGTTGGATTCAACATAATAGCTTCTGAGTCCTTCTCTGGTTATGTGTAAAAAAAAGAGTGTCATGGTTTCATCTTGTGTTCTTCACGCATGATAATGTTCTCTTTATTCTTCGTGTGTTCTTTAGTAGAGTTGGATTACACTCATGAGAGTTCGTTTAAGGATCTTTCATTGTCTTCTTTGTACCCAAGATTTTCCTTCTGTTCAGTACAGTGCACTTGTGTTTCTTGACTTGTCGCGCGTATGTATGTTCTCTTCTAGTTTTCATGCTTGTGTCTCTCTCTCTTTCTATTGTAGCTTAGATTTCTTTATATTCCATAAGCTCCGGCCATAGGAATGATTTCATTTACATGGGTAAAATGTATGGTTTTTTGACAGACCAACATCAATCATTAAATAACATTAATTGCATTAAGAACATAAAATATGACCATTAGTTTTATTTAAATAATCTTGAAAAAAAGGTTAAGAAACGGTGTCATGGTGATTATAAAAATGGTGTCTCCTTCACGGTATGTCCTTCACTGTGTCTCCTTCATGGTGTCTCCATGTCACGATGTCTGACTCACTGTGTCTGACTCACGGTGTGTCCTTTACGGTATGACCTACATAGTATTTGGCTCATACTGTGTCCTTCATGGTATAACCTTCACGGTGTCTTGCTCACGGTGTGTTGAGGTCATGGTTTCTTAGTAGTCACGATGTCTGAGACTTAGGATTCACGGTGTCTGCTTCAATATTTCTGTTCACGGTGACTATTTGACTATGACTGTGTCTTGCACACAATCTGTCTTACTGTTTCAAGCTTCATGTTGTCTTTATACATAGAAAAATATCTATATTTAGAATTAAATAGTAATATGCATTATATGAATTAAGCTTAACCATTATCAAGTAAGAGAACTTGAAACATAAATACAATGGTTATATAAGATAAGTGAGATTTGTGATCATGCATAAGATTTGTAAATAATAATGAGAGTAATTGACAGTAATAAGATTTGAAATCATTAAAACATGATGTGTAATTATTATTTATATTTGTGATCATTAAAACATTATTAATACATGAGGAGTCCAAAAATATATTATGTTAATATTTAATAAATTAATAGTAACTCTTATAACACCCATAGATTTCATGAAATAATTTTCTTCAAATAAATTTAATTTTTTTAATTACATGAAATGCTGAGTTTAGTTTGCATTATATGCAGTACTGAGGTTAATTGAAATGTAACATACTATTTAATATTATAATTTAAAATTATAGGAATCTTAGTTCCATTGTAATGGAATGTATAAATAATATTATCTATATTATGAAAATATATAATTTGAAAATTTATATAAAATTAATTCTTTGGTGAAAAATTAATTAGAATGGAATAAAAGAACTATTTAAAGATAAAACGACGTCATTTTATGCGAACCAATGTTTCAGTTCTTAAATTTTTTTTACAGAAACAAATTAACAAAATAATTTTTCTTTCAAATATTTTAATTAATTATTTATATTAAATATTGAAATATATTTTTAACATTCAACTTATGTTTTTTTGGACAATCGATAAGAATAAATATAATTTTATTATTAAATATATATTTTTATAAAGACCATTTTTTTACATTTTGTGCGGATATAATAAATTTATTTCTTAACACTTATCAAAAAAATAGATAAAATAAATGTAATTTTATGAATCATTATGGGAAAATTATATTAGTTTTAATTGTCATTAATTTAAAAAAACCATAAATTTTTTTAATGAATAGTAAAAAATATTTGTTTTTATGAATTATCCTATCATTTAAAACATTTAAAAACATAATTTTTTAAATATTTGTTTATGTAAAATTAACTCAATTATATATTTATTAATTCAAATATTTTCATTGGAATACATATCATTTTTCATTTGGAAATAATAACATGATAACCTTTTGATCATTGTCACTTTGAAAAACTAATTTATCATCCCATCCATAAGATTAATATTAAATTAATAAATTACCCATCTATAAGTGGAATATTGAAAAATTGATTCCATATTTTTTATAAGAATAATTTATATTATATAACAATTCCAACCTAATTTTTTAACATAAATAATATTCACGATGTAATATTTTTTAATGTATTATATTTAAAAAATGGTCTCTTGGGGGTAAAACTAAAATGAAAATGATTTAAAATACATAAATATTTCAAAAAAAATAACTTTTATGGCCATATATTGACCTTATCATGTCTATGGATATATAATAATATTTTTTGACCCTTATTTACTATTAAAATCATTTTTATATCTTTTCCTTTTAAAAATTACAAGTGTTATAGTAAGATCGCTTATCATGGAAAACCCACTCTCCTATCCTATTCACACTTCCAAAACCATTTTTTTGAAATAAACTAAAAATAACAAAAAAGAACCCTTATAAAATCATAAAATCCTTGGATTGTTGTTAAATCCATTATAGGAATATTATATTCATAATTTTAATGATGTGGTCTATGAAGAAGATAAATACATTTCTATGCATTTTTGTTCTATTTGTTTTCACACCAAGATGAAATTTTACAAATTTTTTATTATATAATAATATATATATATATATATATTACCTATACTGAGATTTTATTATTTCATGTTCTTATCCTATATCCATCTCACCTTCACTCCAATGAGAAAAAATAACAGTTCTCATGTGTACGACAGACTACCTCATTGTGAATCGATGTAACACATTTTCCATATACACAAATGAAGGTTGGGAATGATTATTTTTATAAAGTATATATATTATTTCCATAAAATATTAATACATATGGATTCATTAAATATTATATACATTTTTTAGTTTCCAATCTGTAGTGTATATGATAACATCGCATGTGTGTATGCTACACTCACTCCTCGCATAGTTATGTCATTTGTTTTTCACTAACAATTTAAATGGATGGTAGTAAGGATGATGTTAATAAATATATGTGATATAAATTAACCAGATACTATATTAGTTATATTTTTATAACTCTTAAAAGATAATATATCATTTTATTACTTACCTTTTTTAATCACAAAATAATTATAATGTCAATCATATTTGTGGGGGACTTTCCCCTTCATGAGAAGATGTGACTATATTTTAATTAACACACAACATTAATTTCTCATACAATTATATGTAGTGAATTTATATGGTATATATGATATTTAAATAATTTTTTAAATATATAATGGTTCATATATCCATTCCACAATTATCATTGAAAATGAGAAATGTTACTACTACATATACAAGACTGAATGTCTCCCGAATCATAACGTATTTAATTTCTGAAAATCATTTTTCATTATTTATCATCGAAGAATAATTGATGAAATTTTTTTAATTACTTTTTTTATTATTAATCAGGATATGTTTAAATAATGAAATCTTTTACAATAGGCAACCTAAAAAAATCTTTTTTGAAAAATATGCTAAATATTGTCAAAACATTCGATGTAGAAATAATTAATTATTTAATCATATACAACATTCTAATAATATAAATTAAGGGAATAATAATCTATAAAAATTAAATAAGAATTTAAATAAATAAATTAATTCTATTATTCAGTAATATAATGAAAAATCATGAAGTTTCACTCAAAGTAATTGATTTTCATATCATATTAATTTTATGTGAGATATATTCCATATTGATCACATGTTTATCTTAGGTGGTTTATATTCTATCAATTAATGTGTTTAATTATTCCTATAATTAAATTTTAACATATTTAAATATCTATAACAGGATATCTCTTTCTTTGGTTTTATGGTTCAAATGATACCAACATGGTATGACATTTTCGTCTCAGTTTTCATTCTCTATGAAATATGTTAAATGATAATCCTATCATATTTTTGTAGTTAAATATACAATCACTTTCACATATAATATCTTTATAATATTTATTCTCCTTATATTTTGAGTTTTACTAAACCTAATTCTTTCTTGGGGCTTACAATTCAACATTACCAATGCCATAAGGGTTTTATTTTACAATCTCATAGTATAAAGAATTTCATATTATTTTTCTTCTAACTATTAAATATTATGATCAATTTATCAGTAAACTCATTTATTCGCTTATGATATAGTTATTTATTTGGAATCCCTTTTTCGCTTAATTTTTTACTCTTTACACTTTCAAGAGTTAAAAATAATTATTTTAGGAAAATAATATACTTCATTTTAATTTTTATTCGAAAAATACATTTCCTCAAAACCCATCTATTAAAAAAAGGTTATCATATTTTCATTAATAAGATTTAAATTATTTACTAAAAAAATTTCCCTTGTTTTTTATTAAATTTGTTATAGAAATATCCATTACATTTTACATGTTAATTCCAATTTCGGTTTGACCTAAAATGTTAAAGGAATATTTGTTTTAAAGTTATTTACATGAATGAAATTGTCTCCATCGTGAAAATTATTTTCATTAATTCTTATTTATAACATTTCTAATCAATTTTCAATGAAAATGAATTTAGGTTTTTTTAATCTATATTTTTGAAAAAAGAGGAATAAAAACATTCCACGTGATATTGTTTAAATGAATTTAAAGCTTCTTTTATTAGTTTTCATGGTGTTTTATGTTTTTGAAGAATATTTTATGTTTAAAAATGAGTTTTCAATGCAGCTATGATACATTCTTCAATTAATTTTTAAAATGAATCCTAAATTTCCTTTATATATTTTCAAAGTTATTTAATAATATATTTTTTCAAAATGAAATATCTTTTAAAAAGTATAGTATCAAAGAGAAATGGAATTTTATTAAGAAATTTTTAAATTATATTTAATGTATCATGTATATGTATTTAAGGTTATTTTCAATGAAAATGATTTCCAAAACTCATTACTAATTTTTAGTTTTCAAAATGGTTTTTAAATGGAAATTAATTTTCCTCATGAAATTTTACATATGATATTTCAATATCAATTTCAATATAATATAAAATTCATTAATGATACATATACTTTTTCAGGGATATGATATGATGATACATTTTACATTCACTCTCTAAATGATTTATAATTTGGATTAAATGTTTTTTATGAAACCCATTTTGCATCCACATATAATACAATGATAAAATACTTTTGAAAACCACTTCTTCTAATGGGGTATACTATTATAAAAACTAAAAATGATTAAATATACTATGATTTTTACCAAAAATATAATATGAAAAAATGATTATGAAACACAACTAATTTAATGGGTTATGATCTCATGAATTTTTATCTGATATTGTAACACATATACATATTAGTTTATTAATGTTATGGGTTATCCACATATCTCCATAAAATGAATTCTATATTGATTTAAATCTCATGGGATAGATTGGATGGTAATGGGTAGAGAAATAGATTCAATATTTGACCTGGTATTTATTGATGATCATGGGAGAAAACATTGATAATATGATGGTCTGGGAAGTGAACTTATTCAACTATTATAGAATTGGTAGTGGGACTTGACTCATATAAAAATGTTTTTATAGTCTTATGTATATGACACAATTCTATGTCATGTTCATATGATATACACTCAAGGATCATGTTCTATGATTTCCTTTTAATCCATGAATTATGATCTATCATATTTTATCCCATGACTCATGATTTTGATTTTTATACATAAGGAATATATTTTATATGTTATGATAATTTTATCATACCCTTATTATAATTTCATGATTACATGACCATTGATATTTAACTTTGTTACACTTATTGAGTATCTGTGCTCACCCATTCTTTTTATTCCTTTCCCCAAGTCATAAAGATAATTTCTATGTTAGGTATTCTTGTGAAGAGTACTAAATTGGAATATATTTAAGGGATATATAGATTGTATTTCACAAAATAAGAATATTTTTTACCTAGTATCCAAATACACTAAACTATTATATTTATCATTCTTATGTTTTTTTAAATTCTTAAATATTTATCTAAAAATATTGAATATAAATATATGAATATTTGTGGTCACTATATATGGTATCAATGGAAATGAATGAAATCTAATACTTGGAAACTCTTACATGTGATTGTTTTATTATTAATTGATCTCTTCCCAATGGATTCATTATTGAAGGACTACCATGAGGTATAGTGGTTTGTCCACCCCCAATGTTGTGACCACCCATGGAGTGCCTAGATATGTATCAATTATAGTCCACTGGAAATAATTCATGACCACTATAGTTCGTATTAGATCAAATTTTGACATAAACATTTGAATATAGGATGATAAAACAATTTTGAACTCCATAGAAATATTTCTATGGATATTTATATCTTTCTCTCTAAGTATATGTCTAATTTTGGCTCAATTTGTTGGAAAATTTCATAGAAATTTCATAGATTGTAAAGAATAGGGTTTCTATGTAATTTTATCCCTGTCTTCATAACAAAAGTGGGTGTGGATATATAAAATTTGTTCCAAGGGTTAATTACTCAAAAAATGGTGAATTGAGATGGAGTTGAGCATCATATGGTTCATTTATATTTGTATTTATACACATATGGGTTGAAACTACTATAGGGAATAATTTGAAAATTCAACAAATGTTTACGAAACATAATGAAATATTTAAATATATGATGATAAAGAATATACTAGGATAAATATAATGTTTCATATATTTTGAACTATATGTTAGGATTTATACATCCTATAAGTTATATTCCATGATTATGTGGTATCTTAATAGGATTATTATTACTCACACAATGCTTTTTGGTTTTAGACTATATCAGGAGCTAGAAGAAATGAGTTATGAATTGAATATGATGGAATTTTTTTATTAGTAGCCAAAATTGATTATTACTGGAGTGAAGGATATCTTGATTATTCCTAAGTAGTAATCAAATAACATGATTAACAATATGAAAATGAAGATACTCCATGATTCAACAAATAAAGGATGGATATAATTCCCCTAGAGTTCAGGTAGTGGATACCATAGTGGAATGCATATTTAGATTATTATATGTCTATAATGGTTGAATTATCACTTAAGGGGATGTCTCAGATTTATAATAAGAATATTTGGTGTAGAACTATTGGAAAAAATAATGTAACTATAAAGTAAAAATGAATCATTGGTTAATAAAATGGAATATTATAATTGACTCTCTAATGTCTCATTGATTGATAAATTTTGTCAATATGGAATTTATTAAAGATATAAAATACAGTGTCTTAAAGGGGATGATTGTGAAAAGAATCAACAAGGTAATATGAGTAATGGGTTTTCTATATATGATGAAGAGTCTATGAATGACATATGAAAGGTGAAGAATTTTGTAATTAGATTATGTAACATTGATAATGTTTTAAGAAAGAGGTGGAATAATTTAGGTTAATATGTATGAGAATTCAATAATTATTTTTAATGAATAATAAAATATATAAGGGTTTTTTGTAGAATTTTTTAATGAAATATTTTCTTGAATATGATTAATGATTTTGATGACCTAGAAAATGGTGTTAATGGGAAGGGGAGATTCTTGGAAAACAACTCATTAAGCGATTGATATCATTGAATTTGTTACTGATATTGAGATAATGATAAAGAATGATTGTCATAGAAATATAATTTTGGAAGTACTGATTTCCATTTAAATTAGTTTTGATTTGTCTAATTATATTTTTACCACTATTATAAAATTATCATTTAAGAGTGTTATAAATAGACATTATTAGCGCTAGAAAACCACAGACTACCTGAGAGAGATTAAAAGTCGTGATCCTTTATCAGTGCTAAAAAGGTTATGTTAAAAGGAATTATATAATGAATTATAAAAGGAATTATAGATTGTACCTTTATAATAACTGTTTAATGTTATAAAAATGTGTCCTTAAACAATGACATTAAAATCACAAAAAAAAATCTATTTATCATCGCTTTTGAAAGGGCAGATAAAGGTCCATACTGTAGTGTGATGAAATAACACACTGTAACACGGGTGCAATTTGTTGTAACAACACAACCAATAACCAAAAACACAAAAGATATCAATAAAAATACGTCCCAAAGTATAATATAAATTAAAAAAATATAATTCAAATATAAAAAGATGTTATATTATAGAAATTTCAATCATTTTTTATACAATTAATTAAATAAAAATTATTATATAAATTCAACAACATTAAAGTTACCTTTTTTAAAATCATTACCCAGAATCATGATATTAATAATCAAAGCCCCTTATTTGGAAAAAGTGTTCACCCTTATATGATAATAAAACCTAAGTTGAAAATAATATAAATAAATAAATTATCAAAAGGTGTTAATTTCACTGAAATTAATGTTAATTTAAAATAAAAAAGGCACATGGAATTATACCGGTCACCCTGAGCATCATATTGTTGTGTTTTTTTATTCAAACATATCTCAAATTACTTTTGGATCATTTTCTTAAAGTATCATTACATTTGGAATGAAATTTTTGGGTTTGAGTCCTTTTGTTGTCTTTTTTACTAAAATATCATTTTAAACTAGAAACTCACACTTTTGACTCATTAATATCACTTAACATATTAGTTTGACATAAAAAAATACAAAAACATCACAAATAACCTACTAATACTTTTGCTAAATTATCATGAAAATATTACTGCGTGTAACACCCTGACCCTTGTTACACAGAGTCGTCGCATTATTACATAACATTGGCATGATCACAAAATATCATGTCTCAAACCATCTATTAGTTTAGTATCCTTGAAAGTATTAAATACATTCAAAAGGATTACATTAAATTATTAAATGGAAAACTACAACAACATGGTTTCCATGGAAAACAATGAGATCCCATAGAATATTCATATAGGCCAGTCATAATATACTCCTTTGCAACATGGGAAATATAAAACATAGAAAGGGGGAGCTCAAATGATCAGTAAGGATAAAAATATAGTATAAACTTTCATAAATAAGCATAAACCTTTAAGGCAATGTATAAAACTAAAAAAAGTCTTTTTAAACATAAACATCATCATAATACGGAAAAAATATATCAAAATAATGCCATTTACTTACTCACATGGATATTCTACTCATGGAATAATCACATGAACTATCAATAGCCACTTTTATAACAATGGAATTCATAATGCCAGACATTCATAACCACCGAGTCAACGTCTTGTTCCAAGACTAAAAATAAGATTTTGTTAAGGCCTTTTTCCATAACACTAGTTTGTCTCATGATACCTATCGATGCATCGAGGAGCTATTGCAGGCTCCACCGATCACATACAAAGTCCAATGCATTCCTCATATGAAAAAGTTTAAACATAACATAAACATTTGGTTTAAAACTAGCATACGAAATGTCAATACATTATACATAAACCATGAATGGTGTAAAAATAACACATACATAGTCAAACATATCACAAAACCTCAAATCAAATATGGAAGTTTTTTATTAAAATAAATCAACTTCAATTAATTTTAAAATCCACTAAAGGATGTAGACATAGATGAAAATGATTTGTAAAACTCTTTGAGAGAAATATCCATCTTTCATGAAAACATTTAAAAGACTCAAAATTTAGAAAGGAAGAAATTTATAGACATTTTTTGAATAAAAGTGTCCCATTCCACTTTGAAACCTTTAAAAGTAATTAACATTTTAAAAACATTCATTTCAATATAGATAAATCCTTAAAAACCAATTTGAAAACATGGAGATTAATGAGAATGATTTAGACGAATAAATATTTAAAACAATTAAAATGATGTTTTATTAAAAAATGACCCTCAAATTAATCCCTTTGAAAACACTTTCATGAATCATTTACATGGATAATAAACATGCCCTGGTAAATACTTATGTAAAAACAACCTCGGATAATAAAGAGATAGTGAAATTAACCCTTAAGTTGCACTTTCCTTTGGCCGAGGGTATGTTTAACCTCTTGTATAGTGACCATTGTAAGTTATTAGATTATACTAGAGTGATATTAATATTTAGTATATCATACATGATTCATTTATGGATTTACACTAACCATTTAATAATGATTTTCATGTTAAATTAACATTTCGGGTAATAATCTCTTTCATTATCGTATATATTTTAACTTGTTAATCTTGATCGTATTATTTAGATAATGATTTAAATACTTACAGAATATAAACCATGATTTATAAATCATACATATATAGAATATAAATATTTATAATATATAGATATATGAAATGGAAAACACAGTTTATGGAGACGGTAGGCCGTACATACGCAAAAACGTTGTTTCTATTTTCATGTCATATTGAACGGAAGTAAGTGAATAAGATATATGTAATTACATAAATATATTTATATATATATCTCTAGTTGAATTATTATGTCATATATTACATAATTATTAGTAATATATATTTTTATAATCGTCGATGAATGGTGAACTTGGAAATGAATCTCATCGCGTCGTGTAGATGGTTATCCGTACGTACGCACGAGCGACAATATCATTTACATAATGGTTGGGAATTTGAAGGTATATTAATTTTAAAAATACATTAGCTTGTTATTTTCATTATTTATTTACAAATTACTCATCATTATATCCAACCAAATATGATAGAGTTGAATAAAAAATTACACCACGATGTGGAGACGGTAAGTCGTGCGTACGCACGCATGATGACATTATCATTAATAGGATGGATAAAATAATTAATATGGTTGAGACATATTCATAATAACATCAAAGTATATATAAAGTACTTGATTTAATATTTTTTTATGGTAATAACAATGAAAGTGTAAGTGGAAGATGAAAAGAACATGAAAGAGGGCGGTGAAATAATTACCTCTTCTTCGGGTTCTTCCATTTAATTTGATAAAAAGGTCTCCATAGGTTGGATTTATGGTCAAACTACAGCCTCTAAGATTAAGGTAGTATAGTTGGTAGGATATTAGGGCAGATTTTGGCCGATCAAAATGGAAATGAATGTGTGAATTAGAGATAAGGGGGAGTTCCTTTTTATAAGAGGGTTGAGGGGCACCTTATGAAAATCTAGAAATATTTTTTATAATAAATTTATTTTCGGATTATAATGGACCAAAAATGATTTATGTCATGTTTATGTTGGGTATGGGTCTAGAAATACTCATCCAATGGGTTTTATGCAGGTTCGGGTCACTATATTAACCTCATCGTTTAGATTTAACTCTCAGTTTATTAGTTTGACATTTACCATGTCTCTTTGTATTATTATATTATATGGTTAATAAACATACTATAAACTTCCAAGAAACCCCCAAGTGGATCATTAATGATAAAACTATAATTATATAATTCTTTTGTCTGATCCTTATATTTTTTGGAATAGAATATTAATTAATAATATAATATTTTTTTTAAAACTCTTTTATGTCAATTTAGACAATAGTTGGTATTTTGTTATTTCTAAATTCATATAAACATTATTAATTCAAAATTAAATCATTTAATCAACCATAACATGTCATATTAACCTATAGAATTATTGGAATTCATAAAAAGTCTCAATTTACATATATTTGGATATTTATAATTTCAATTATTTAAATATTTCATTAATAAGGTAATTACTGCATCATCATTGGGTCATAAATAAATTAAAATATTTAATGTTTACAAAATATAAATAAAAAACCATTATTTAAGAAATATTTTTATCTTTCCAATAAAAATTTATAGTCGAATGAATGGCTTATATAACCCCATGTAAAAATTGATTTACTAAAATAAATTTGATTATGTCATTATTTCCTTTATATTATTTAAAATAAAGTGTCGTTATCATTCATAAGTGGCTCCATGGGGTGAAAACATCTACCCAAAGTTTCCCATGGTAGGCCATGACTCATCCAATAATGTTAGGAAAATTGTTAAGGTAATTTTGTATTATTATAATATTCTTTTTACCTTGAATTACCTTATTTACCTTTAACTGCGGTAAATAAAACTCAAAAAGATACCATTCACCAAAAAATATTTTTATCTTATTGAATCACATTTTACATACTGATATCAACCATGTCTCTTATATTTTTTAAATTCAATTCACATAAGTAGTAAAATTATGTTTTATGCCAATTTTCAGATGTTCTTAGGAGGTGGGTAAAAGACAATAAAAGTTCAATAAAATTTTTATATATCTAAAATTATTAAAAAATGACTCCAGCGAACAATACATAACTTATATAGGTATTATGTGTCTATTTAGACCTAAAATAAATTTAAATAAAATAAACAATTATTTAAATAAAAATGTATTTTAGACAATAACTCGGTATTTTTCACTATTCATCAAAAATTGAATGTTTTCGAAAAATAACAAAATTTTATACTATGATAATTTTTGATATATTGAATTCAAAAATGAAGTCTATTTTACCAAATTAAAAACATAGAAGTTTCATTTATTAATTTAAAATTAATTCTCGTTGCCAAAACCAAAAGGCATATTTTTATGAAATAATAACTATCAAAAGATTGACACATGTTTATGTCCAATTTCAAAGTGAAATTACTTAAAATGACCAGGATTTGATTAAATTGTAAAAATATAATCTACTTATACTTTCAATCCATTAAAATGTATAATTTAACAATATAAATTATTATGATTAAAAAACCTATTTTTAGTTAAAATAATTTATTTTCACTATTCTCCCAAATATGAATGTTATCAGAAAAACACCGCATATTTATTGAAACTAAATTCTATAGTTCTGATTCTAAATAAAAAGTTTATTTTTTCAAATTGAATATATAAAAGATTCAAATTGAATATATACATGTTTCATAATATGGATTCTTAAATTATATGGATTATATAAAGTTCCAAATTTATTTAAAATTCATCATAAACTCTTTTGAACTTATAGTTTGGTATGTCATTGTGCGCATGAAATCAGTGTTGCGTGTGGTTAATGTTATTACATTAAACTGAAAAAATAACATACTATTAAATAATGGGGTGTTACATTCTTCCCTCCTTCAATAAATTTCATCCTCTTAATATGAAATTTTTATTTGAAAATAAAAGGTTGAAAATAGAAAATACATTTGTGGGAAAACCTACATTAGAAATTGGGTTAATAAAATTTAGTCTTAATAAGAGGAAAAGGGGAATGAAAATGTCTCCATTAAATTATGATTTCGATTAGGAGAACATTGGAATAACTTAGAGACACATAATTGGAAGGAAAATGTAAATATTTATAGGTAGTGATTGAGGTCATTAGTCACAAACAATTATAGAATTATAGCCTCATAGTTTTCAATCAACGATGATTTAAAATATCACCGGTTCAAAAAAACATATGGTATTAGGATGACACTATTTTAGTTTTAGGATCCCTTAACTAAAGTTTATGAATTAATTTCTTAATTGAATAAGTGAAGAAAAAATATATATATACTTGACAAGTTGAGTTCCATCCATTAACTAATTTCTACCTCTAAATCATCTTTCAGTTTAAAAGATAATAGAACTAAAAAGATATTATATTTATCATATTCACATAGGGTTCCAAAAAAATGAATTTATAATTCATTTACCAGGCATTTTTTTTAAAAAAACAAATTATTCAATCTAGGACATCCCAGGGGCCAGTGGATGGTGATACACCCTTGCCACCATTCAGTTTTGGGTTCAAGTAATGTGGCCTTTCCAGATGTGATGACTTGCCACCCGACCTCTGGGTTGGCCTTTTATGGAAATCCAAAAATAATCTCAAACTATAATTATCCAAAATACATCAGTCCAAACTCAGAACCCAAAATTTATAAAGAAGTTAATCACAATGAAAATACATTTTTCCTTGTAATAACATTTGAACACCTTCATAATGAATTTTTTTAAACACTTCAACATCCTGAATTAACATAAAACCATATTGTTTACATTCATGCTCCCTTATTCCATATAGAATACTGGATATACTCCTTCTATACAAAAATGTTGTAAACTCCAACAATGATGGAATATAAAAATCATTAATAAGATTCAAGGTAGTCATGAATATCGAATATAATTTATCAAAATCCATAATTTATTATTCCAAAATCACTAACTCAGTATTAGAACCAAATTATTGTTTTTCTTTATCTCAAACATATGTTTTCCAAATATTTAACCTACTATTTAGTCACTTTTCTTGGTTCCAAACAAACTCAAGTCATTAATAAAATAGTACTACAGTATAATCCTTATATACTCAATAATAATTATAACATGTACATCATTAATACAATACTAAAATGACACAATACATTAATAACAACGTAAGAAATATAATCATTCCTCTTCATCTTCAGTACAAACATAACATTATTATTATCCAGTAGCAGCATTTGAGGTATACACTGATGTTTTGGACATTGATTCGCGTAGTGTCCCAACTCCTTGCAGATGAACAATTGTACATTTGAAACTTTTCTCTTACCCTTGAAATCATGTACTTAGTGTCCTTTTTCTCCATACTTATAACAAACTCCCATTCCCTTCATCTATTTACTAAGGTGATTTTTCCACAGTTATCACATATATAAAAATACATCTTTTCCCTCTTCCCTTTATCCATCTTTATATCTTCCATCCTTTTCTTCTCTTGCTTCCCTTCAAATCCATAGGACTAATGGGATTCTTTACTTATCTTATTAACACGTTATACTCTTAAATCTTATGTGGAGAATACATGGGAGACTATTTCCCTTCTAAATGTTGGGTTAATACAGTGAAAGATATGATACTTCATACTCTTTGGATTATAAATATTACTGGAGTTCACATTTCATCCACTGGGTTCCATTTAGATACAATGGCATACACTAGGTCTGTTTATGAATTGCAATGAATAATTCCAAACTTGTAAAATACCTAATTTAAATTGAACCGTTTATGGGTATAATCCGTAATAAAAAAATTTATTTATAGAGGTATATACTCATAAATCCATCACAATTATTTGTAATGAAAATGAGAATTATCCTAATCATATCTCCTGGGAGTGACATAACCATGAGTACAGCAAGACCCATTGTCGTGCACCAGTTCCAGTTTGAGTCTAGCTCAAATCAGTGCTTTCGGATTTTACCCCTAGGTACATCTGTGTCAGAACCGCCTCTACCTGCTTGTATCTAGACAGGGATGTATTGTTTGGAAAAATCACAAAATCTATAAATTACAAAAAATCTTTGAAGATCTTAGATACTAATCCTAAAAGTTTGTCTTAGGGTAATGTTATCTAATCAGAGTTTATGTAAATCTAGTTTTCAAGGTTATTTTTAAACTTTTTTCTTATTCCAACTGTAATGCCCTGACCCTAGTTACCCAGAGTCGGTGAATTGTTACATAATATTGGCATGATGACAAAATATCTAGTATCGAAAAACCAATTAGTTTTGTAGCCTTGGAAGTACTAGATATAGCCATAAGGTTTACATTACATCATAAAATAGAAATCTACAACAACATTGTTTCCATTTACAATAATAAGATCCCATAGACTATCCCTACAGGTCAGTCATAATATACTTCATCGCATCATTGTAAAAA
This sequence comes from Viscum album, assembly GCA_963277665.1. NCBI lineage: Eukaryota > Viridiplantae > Streptophyta > Magnoliopsida > Santalales > Viscaceae > Viscum > Viscum album. Next base: position 421,533,773 of record OY728166.1, on the reverse strand, counting down.
TAAAACATAGAATGAGGTGAGTTCAAATGCTCAGTAAGGATAACAATATATCAGAAACTTTCATAAATAAGCATAAACATTTAAGGAAATGTATAAAACTACAACAAAAGCAATTGAAACATAAACTTCATTACAATATGGAAAAAATAAATCAAAATAATTCCATTTAATTACTCAAATGGATATTTTAGTAGTAAAATAGTGACATGAAATATCAATAGCCACTTTCATAGTGATGGAATGCATAATGCCAGACTTTCAAAACTACATAGTCAAGGCCTTGTGCCAAGACTATAAAAAAATTATGTCAAGGCCTTTTTTCAAGGCACTAGTTTTTCTCCTGACACATACTGATACATCAAGGTGCTATAGCGAGCTCCACCCGTCACTTACTAAGTCCAATTCATTCCTTATATTAAAAGGTTTAATCATAACATAAACATTCGTATAAAAACTAGCATATGAAATGTCAATACATTATCCACAAACCATAAATGGTGAAAAAATAACACATCTACAGTCAAACATATCAAAAAACCTTCAATACATTATTAAAGTTTTGTATTAAAATAAATCAACTTCAAACAATTTTAAAATAAACCAATGTATGTTGACATATATGAAAATGATTTGCAAAACTCTTTGAGAGAAATATACCTTTTTCATGAAAACTTTTAAATGTCTCTCAATATAAAAATGAATACATTTAAAGAAATTTTTTGAATAAAAATGTTCCATACCCCTTGAAACTTTTCAAAGGAATTAACTTTTTAAAAACATTAATGTCTATATAGATAAATCCTTAAAACCCATTTTGAAAACATGGACATTAATGAGAATGATTTTGAGGAATAAATATTGAAACATTTAAAATGATTTTTTAGTAAAAATATCACTTTAAAGAACCCATTTTAAAACTCTTTCATTAAACATGGTCATGGATAATATATATGTCCAGGTTGATAATTACATTAATACAACCTCGGATAATAAAGAGATTATGAAATTAACCCTTACATAGCACTTTCCGTTGGTAGGGGGTACATTTAACCTCTTGTATAATGACCATTTTATGTTATTAGATTATACTAGAACTAGAACCATATTCATATTTATTATATCATACTTGATTTATTTATGAATTTATACTACACATTAAATAATGATTTTCATGTTATTTTTTTATTTCGGGTAATAATCTCTTTCAATATCGTACATATTTTAACTTGTTATTCATGATCATATAATTTAGATCATGATATAAATAATTCCAGAAAATAATCATTGATTTATATATAATAAATATTGAGTATATAAATATTTATAATAGATAGATATATAAAATGGAAAACACCGTTTATGGAGATGGTAGGCCGTACATATGCATAAACGATGTTTCAATTTTCATATCATATTGAACAGAAGTAAGTGAATAAGATATATTTAAGTATATATATATACATCTATAGTAGAATAATTATTTCATATATTAAATACTTATTAGTAAAATATATTTTTATAATCGTCAATGAATGGTGAACTTGGAAATGAATCTCATCGCGTCGTGTAGACAATAATCTGTACGTACGCACGAGTGACTATATCATTTCTATAAAGTGTGGAATTGGATGTTATATTAATTTTACAGAGATATTATCATGTTATTTTCATTATTTATATAAATATTTCTCATTAATATATACATCCAAAAAATATAGTGTTGAATAACAAATTAAACCCCGGCGTTGATACGGTGAGTCGTACGTACGCACGCATGGTGACATTATCATTAATAGGATGGATAAAATTATGAATATGGTTGTTACATTTTTATAATAACATCACAGTATATATAAATTACTATAGTTAATATTTTGGAATGGTAATAACAAATAAAGATTAAGTGGAAGAAGAAAAGAACTTGAAAAATGGTGGTGAAATAATTACATCTTCTTTAGGTTCTTCCATTTGATTTGATCAAAAGGGATTATTAGATTGGCATTATGGTAAATATAAGGCCTCTAAGATGAAGTGAGGATAGTTGGGAGGATATTTGGGTCGATTTTGGCCGAGCCCAATGGCTATGAATGTGTGAATTAGCGAGAAGGGGGAGTACCATTGTATAAGAAGGGTGAGGGGCACCTTATGAAAAGATAGAAATATTTTTTATAATAAATTTATTTTCGGCTTCTAACGAATTATAAATGATTTATTTCAAATTTAATGTGGGGATGGGTAAAGAAATACTCAACCAATAGGTTTTATGTAGGTTTGGATCACAATATTAACCTCATCATTTAGATATAACTCTTAGATAATTAGTTTGACATTTACCATGTCTCTTTTTATTAATATATTAAATGGATAATAAACATACTATAAACTTCCAATAGATCCCCAAGTTGTTCATTAATTATAAACCTATAATTATATAAGTATTTTGGCTGAAACTTAGATTTTTTTGTAATTGAAAATCAATTGGTAATAAAATATTAGTTTTAAAAAATCTTTTATGTCAATTTAGACAATATTTTGTATTAAGTTATTTATAAATTAATAACAGCATTATTAATTCAAAAATAATGAATTTAATCACCCATAACATGTCATATTTACCTATAAAATTACTCTAATTCATAAAAAGTCTTAAATTACATTTATTTTAATATTTATGATATCAATTATTTTAATATTTCATTAATAAGGTAATTACTGCATCATCATTATGTCATAAATAAATTAAATTATATAATTTTTCAAAAATATAAATAAAATACGACTATTTTGGAAACTGTTTTAGATATCCAATGAAATATTATTGTAGAAAAAATGACTTATATAACCACATGTAATAATTTATTTACTAAAAGCTATTTGTTTATGTCATTTTTCCCTTTAATTTAAGTAATTTAAAAGAAAGTGTCATTATTATTCATAAGTTGCTCCATGGGGTCCTAATATCTACCCAAGGATTATCATGGTCGTCCATGACTCATTCAATAAGGGTTGGAAAAGTTTTGTGGTAATGTTGTATTATTATAATATTCTTTTTACATAAATTTACCATATTTACATTTAACAGCAGTAAATAAAAGTCAAAAGTTACTATTAACCAAAAATTATTTTTTTCTTATTGAACCAAATTTGACTTACTAATATTAACCATTTCTCCTGGATTTTTAAAATTCAATTCACAGAAGCAGTAAAATTATGTTTTCTTCCAATTTACAAATGCTCTTAGGAGGTTTGTAAAAGATAGTAAAAGTTCAATAAATTTTTTATATATCTAAATATTTTATAAACTTAATCCAATGTACTATATATAATTTATATAGGTATCATGTATCTATTTTTAAATAAATTATATTTAAATAAAATAAATAATTATTTAAATAAAAAGTCCATTTATAACAATAACTCAGTGTTTTTCACTATTCATCCAAAAATGAATGTTTTCAAAAAATAAAAACAAATTAACTCTAACATAATTTTGATATTATGAATTAAAAAATGAAGTCTATTCTACCAAATTAAAAAAATAGAATTTGCAATTATTAATTCAAAATTAATTCCCGTTCTCAAAACCAAAAGGTGTATTTTTAGGAAATAATTACTATTAAAAGATTGACACTTGTTTATTTCCAATTTCAAAGTGAAATTACTTAAAATGAAATGAATTGGATTGAATGGTAAAAATATAATTTATTTAAACTTCCAAACCATTAAAATGTATAATTCAACACTATAAATTATTTTGATTAAAAAAGAAATTTTCATTTAAAATATAGTATCTTCACTATTCTCCCAAATATGAAAGTTATCAGAAAACACCAAAAGTTTATTGAAACTAAATTCTTATGTCCTGATTATAATTAAGAAGTTTATTTTGTCAAAATTAATATATAAATGTTTCAAATATTGTAATTAATAAGGTTTAACCATTAAAAGGTGTTAAAATTCGATTTTTTTGAAAAATACTTCTTTTATCTGAAAAAAATGAATTTGATCATAAATTATGTCTAAGAAACTCATAATATGGATTATTAAATTATAAGGATTATATTAAGTTCGAAATTTTGTTAATATTATTCATAACCACTTTTGAACGGCTAGTTTGGAAAGTCGTGGTGCGCATAAACTCAGTGTTGCGTGTAGTGCTAGTTATTTCATCGCATTGAAGAAATAACATACTATGAAGTCATGGGGTGTTACATTATTCCCACCTTCATTAAATTTCATCCTCGAAAATTGAAAGTGTTATTCTAAAATAAAAGTTGTAAAATATAAAATACCTCTGTGGGAAAACCCACATCATAAATTGGGTAAATAAAATTTTGTCTTAATAAGAGGAGAAGGGGAATGAAAAATTCACCATCAAATTAGGATTTTGATTAATAGGAAATTGTTGGAAATTAGAGACACATGATTGGAGGGAAAACATAAATTTTTATAGGGAGTGATTGAGGTCATCAGTCAAAAAAAATTGTAGATTTTTGGGCCTCAAATCCATCAATCTATCATGATTTAAAATATCATCGGTCCAACAAAACATATTGTATTAGGATAACACCTTTTTAGTTTTAATATACCTTAACTAATGATTATGAATTAATTTCTTCATAGAATATGTGAATAATATATATATATATATATACTTGACATGCAGAGTTCCATCCTCTAACTAAATTCTACCTCAAAATCATCTTTCACAATAATTTTAATAGAACTAAAATGATATTCTATTTATCATATTCATATATGGTTCCAAAAAAATGAATTTATAATTCATCTACCAGACCTTTTAAAAAATACACTATTCAATCCAGGACATCACGTGGGCCAGTGGTTGGTGATACACCCTTGTCACCCTTCGGTTGTGGGTTCAATTCATACAGGCTTGCCGGACGTGATGATTTTCCGCCCGACCTCTGGTTTGTCCTTTTATGGAAATCCAAAAATAATATCAAACTATAATTTTCCAAATTACTTCTGTCCAAACTCACAGCCCAAAATTTATAAAGAAGGTAAACATAATAAAGATCGTTTTTTTCTTGTAACAACATGTAAACACATTTATCGTTTATTCTTTTAAAACACTTCAGCATCCTGAATTACCATAAAAACATTTTGATTACATTCATGATCCCTTATTCCGTATAGAATACTAGATATACTCCTTCTATTTGAAAATGTTGTAAAATAAAACAATGATGGAATATAAAAATCATTAATAAGATAAAAGGTAGTCAGGAATATCCAATATAATTTATACAAATCAATCATTAATTATACCAAAATCACTACCGCAGTATCAGAACCATATTATTGGTTATCTTTCTCTCAACCATATATTTTGCAAAAATTTAACCAACTATTGAGTCACTTTTCTTGGTTCTACACAATCTCAAGTCCGTAAGGAAATATTATTGTAGTAAAATCCTTATATACTCTATAATTATTAAAACATGTAAATCATTAATAAAATACTCAAGTGAAACAATACTTTAATAACAACGTAAGAAATATAATCATTCCACTTCATCTTCAGTAGTATCATAACATTATTATTATCCAATAGCATCATTTTTGGTATACTCTGATGATTTGGACATTGATTCACATAGTGTCCCAAATCCTTACAGATGAGTAATTGTACATTTTATATTTTTATCTTACACTTGCAATCATGTACTTGGTGTCCTTTTTCTCCATACTTATAACAAACACCCATTCCCTTCATGCATTTAACAATGTGATTTTTTCCACAGTTATCACATATGGGAAAATCCTTCTTTTCCCTCTTCCCTTTATCTATCTTTATATATTACATCCTTTACATCTCTTTCTTCCCTTCAAATCCGTAGGACTCATTTAATTCGTTACTTATCTTATTAACACATTATAATATTTATTCATATGTTGAGAATACATTTGAGACTATTTCACATATAAATGTTGGCTTAATACATTGAATGATATGATACATCTTACTCTTTGGATCATACTTATTACTGGTTTTCACATTCCATCCATCGGGTTCCATTTCTATACAATGGCATACACTAGGTCAGTTTATGAATTGCAATGAATAATTCCAAAATGGTAAAATACCTTACATAAATTGAAGAGTTTATGGATATAATCCATAATCATAAAAATATATTCTTTTTGAGGTATATATTCATAAATCCTTAAAAATTATTTGTAATTAAAATGATAATCATTCTAAGAATATCCCACGGGAGTGTCGTAACCATAAGTGCAGCAAGACCCATTGTCGTGCACCAGTACCCATTCGAGTCTAGCTCAAAGAGGTGTTTTCAGGTTTTACCTCTAGGTACATCTCTTCTAGAAATGCCTCTACCTTCCTGTATCTAGACAGAGATGTATTGTTTGGAAAACTACACAAAATCTCTAAATTACTAAATTCTAGGAAGTTCTTAGATACCAATCCTTAACGTTTGTCTTAGGGTAATGTTATCTTATACAATTTTATATAAATCTAGTTTCCATGGTTATTTTTAAACTTTTTTATTATACCAATTGTAACTCCATGACACCAGTTACCCAGAGTCGGTGCATTATTACATGACATTGGCATGATCACAAAATTTCAAGTCTCGAAAGACCGATTAGTTTAGTAGCCTTGATGTACTAGATAGATTCATATGGTTTACATTACATCATAAAATAGACAACTACCACAACATTATTTCAATTTACAACAATGAGATCCCATAGAGTATCCCTGCAGGTTAGTCATAATATACTTCATCGCATCCTGGGAAAAATAAAAAATAGAAAGTGGTGAGCTCAAATTCTCAGTTTGGACAACAAAATAGCGGAAACTTTCATAAATAATCATGAACATTTTAAACAATGTATAAAACTAAATCAAAATCCTTTTCAACATAAACTTCATTATAATATGGTATAAATAAATCAAAATAATTCCATTTAATTACTCACATCGATATTCTACTAGTCGAATAGTCACATTCAATATCAATAGCCACTTTCATAATGATGGAATACATAATGTCGGACTTTCATAACCACTTAGTCACGGCCTTGGGCCAATACTACAAATAAAAGTTTTTCAAGTCCTTATTCCAAGGAACTATTTTTTTCTCTTGAGACATACTGATACGTGAAGGAGCTATAGCGTGCTGCACCCGTCACTTACTATGTCTAATGCATTCCTCATATTAAATGGTTTAAACATAACATAAACATTAGTTTTAAAAGTAGCATATGAAATTTCAGTACTTTATCAATAAACCATGAATGGTGTAAAAATAACACAACCACAGTCAAACATATCACAAAAACATTAATAAAATATGAATGTTTTGTATTAAAATAAATCAACTTCAAACAATTTTAAAATGCACCAAAGGATGTTGACAGAGATGAAATTGATTTGCAAAACTCATTGAGAGAAATATCTGTTTCTCATGAAAACATTTAAAAGACTCAAAATTTAGAAATGAATACATTTAAATAAATTTTTTGATTCAAATAATCCCATACCACTTTGAATTTTTTGAATGGAGTTAACATTTTAAAAACATTCATTTCCATATAGATAAATCCTTAAAAACAATTTTGAAAACATGGACATTAATAAGAATGATTTAGAGGAATAATTATTTAAAAATATTTGAAATGAGGTTTTAGTAAAAAATATTCACATTAAATAATCCTTTTGAAAACTCTTTCATGAATCATGGAAATGGATAATAAATATTTCCCAGTAGATAATTACATAAAAACAACCTCGGATAATAAAGAGTTTGTGAAATTAACCTTTACCTAGCACATTCCTTTGGTGAAGGGTACATTTAACCTCTTCTATAATGAGAATTTTATGTTATTATATTATACCAGAACCAGAACCATATTCATATTTATTATATCATACATGATTCATTTATGACTTTATACTACCCATTTAATAATTATTTTCATGTTAAATTTATATTTCGGGTAATAATCTCTTTCTTTATCGTACATATTTTTATTTGTTATTATTGATCGTGTCATTTAGATCATGATTTAAATACTTACATAATATTAAACATGATTATTATATAATACATATTGAGAATATAAATATTTTTATAAGATAGATATAAGAAATGGAAAACACCGTTTATGGAGATGGTAGGCCGTACATACGCATAAATGTTGTATCTGTTTTTATATCATATTGAACAGAAGTAAGTTAATAAGATATATGTAAGTATATATATATATCTCCATTATAATTATTATGTCATATATTACATACTTATTAGTATTATATATTTTTATTATCATCAATGAATTGTAAACTTCGAAATGAATCTCATCACGTTGTGTAGACGGTAATCCGTACGTACGCACGAGAGACAATATCATATCCATAAAGGTGTTGAATTGGATGGTATATTAATTTTACAGAGAAATTATCATGTTTTTTTCATTATTTATATACATATTAATCATTATTATATCCATCCAAATAAGGTATTGTTGAATAACGAATTACACCATGACGTAGAGATGGTAGGCCGTACGTACGCACGCTTGATGATATCATCATTAATAGGATGGATAAATTAATTAATATGGTTGTGACATATTTATAATAACATCACAGTATATATAACATACTGGAGTTATTATTTTTAAATTGTAATAACAAATAAAGATTATGTGGATGAAGAAAAGAACATGAAAAAGGTCGGTGAAATCAATACCTCTTCTTCTGGTTCTTCCATTTGATTTGATTAAAATGGCTCCTTGGTTTGACTTAATTGTCAAACTGAGGCCTCTAGGATGAAGGGAGGATAGTTGGGAGGGTATTTGGGCAGAGTTTGGCCGAGAAAAATGGCTATGAATATGTGAATTAGAGAGAAGTGGTAGTACCTTTTTATAAGAAGGGTGAGGGGCACCATATGAAATGCTGGAAATAATTTTATAATAAATTTTATTTAGGATTATAATGGATCCAAAATGAATTATTTAAATTTTAATGTGGTGATGGGTATAGAAATACTCAACCAATAGGTTTTATGCAGGTTTGGATCACTATATTAACCACATCGATTAGATTTAACTCTTAGTTAATTAGTTTGACATTTACTATGTCTCTTTGTATTATTATAATATATGGTTAATAAACATACTATAAACTTCCAAGAGAACCCCAAGTGGTTCATTAATGATAAAACTATAAATAGATAATTCTTTTTTCCTAACCTTATACTTTTTGGAATAGAATATCAATTTGGAATATATATGTCATTTTGTAATTTCTAAATTCATAACATCATTATTACTTAGAAAATAATTCATTTAATCAACATTAACATGTCATATTAAACTAGAAAATTATTGGAATTCATAAAAAGTCTAAAATTACATTTATTTGGATATTTATAATATCAATTATTTTAATATTTCCTTAATAAGGTAATTACTGCATCATCATTATTTCATAAATAAATTAAATTATGTAATGTTTCCAAAATATAAATAAAATAACATTATGTTGGAAATAATTTTATCCTTCCAATTAAAATTTATAGTCGAAAAAATGACTTATATAACCCCATGTAAAAATTGATTTACTAAAAGCTATTTGTTAATGTAATTTTTTCCTTTAATTTAAGTTATTTAAAATAAAGTGTCATTATCATTCACAAGTGGATCCATGGGGTCCTAAAATCTACCCAATCATGACCATGGTTGGACATGACTCATCCAATAAGGTTTTCCCTTGTGTTACAGTTATTTTGTATTGTTATAATTTTTTTTACCTTGAATTACCAAATTTACCTTTAACCGCCGTAAATCAAAGTCAAAAGTAACTTTTCACCCAAAATTATTTTTATCTTATTGAACCAAATTTTACTTACTGATATCAACCATTTCTCTTGGATTTTTATAATTTATTTCCTTGAAGTGGTAAAATTTTTTTTTATGCCAACTGGAAAATGCTCCTAGGAGGTTGGTAAAAGATGCTAAAAGTTCAAAAAAGTTTTTATATATCTAAACTTATTTTAAAATGACTCCAATGTACTATATTTAACTTATATAGGTATTAGGTATCTATTTTTAAAAATAAAAATTTAATATAAAATAAATAATTATTTAAATAAAAAGTCTTGTTTTTGATAATAACTCAGTGTTTTTTACTATTCATCAAAAATTGATTGTTTTCAAAAAAAAAACAAAAATTCACCCTAAGCTAATATGGATATTATGAATTCAAATATAAATTCTATTCTTACATACTAAAAAAATATAAGTTGCATTTAGTAATTTAAAATTAATTCCCATTGTCAAAACCAAAAGGCGTATTTTTAGGAAATAATAACTATCAAAATATTGACACTTGTTTATGTCCAATTTCAATGTGAAATTACTTAAAATGACCAGTATTGGATTAAATGGAAAAAATATAATCTATTTACACTTACGAACCATTAAAATGTGTAATTTAACACTATAAATTATTTTGAGTAAAAAGGTTGTTTTCAATTAAAATATAGTATCTTCAATATTCTCGAAAATATGAATGTTATCATAAAAACACCAAAAATTTATTAAAACTATATTCTTATGTCTCAATTCTGATGAAGAAGTTTATTTTGTCAAATTTAGTATATAAAAGTTTCAAATATTGGTTTTAAAAAGGGTTCACCATTAAAAGGTGGTTAAAGTGTATTTTTTTGAAAAATACCTCTTTTATCTGAAAAAAATGAATTTTGTCATACATTATGTCTATGAAACTCATAATATGGATTCTTAAATTATAAGGATTATATATAGTTACAAATTTAGTTAATATTATTCATAACCTTTTTTGAACGGCTAGTTTGGTAAGTCGTGGTACGCATGAACTCAGTGTTGCGTGTAGTGCAAGTTATTGCATTACTTTGAAGAAATAATGTATTATGAAATCTTGGGGATTTCCATTCTTCCATCCTTCAATAGATTTCATCCTCACAAATTTAAATTGTTATTCAAAAATAAAATTTTGAAATTAGGAAAAACCCTTGTGGGAAAACCCACATCAGAAATTTGGTCAATAAAGTTTAGTCTTAATAAGAGGAAAGGGGAATGAAAAAGTCACCATCAAATTATGATCTTTATTAATAGAACATTGGTGAAAATTTGAGACACATAATTGGATGGAAAAAGTAAATATTTATAGGGAGTGATTGAGGTCATCTGTCACAAAAAATTGTAGAATTGTGGGCCTCAAATCCATCAATATATGATGATTTAAAATATCATCGATTCAACAAAACATAAGGTATTAGGATAAAATACTTGAAAACACATTCATGAAACTTGTACATGGATAATATATATTTCCCACTAGATAATTATGTAAAACAACCTCGGATAATAAAGATATTGTGAAATTAACTCTTACCGAGCACTTTCCTTCGGTCGATGGTAAATTTAACCTCCTGTTTAATGACCATTTTATGTTATTAGATTATACCAGAACAAGAACCATATTCATATTTATTATATCATAAATTATTCATTTATGACTTTATAATACCCATTTAATAATGATTTTCATGTTAAATTTACATTTTGTGTAATAATATCTTTCTTTATTTTACATTTTTAACATGTTATTCTTGATCGTATCATTTAGATCATGATTTAAATAATTCCAGAATATAAATCTAGATTTATATATCATACATATTTAGAATTTAAATATTTACAATAGATAAATATATGAAATGGAAAACACCATTTATGAAGATGGTAGGATATACATACGCATTAACGTTTTTTCTGTTTTCATATCATATTAAACAGAAGTAAGTGAATAAGATATATGTAAGTACATATATATATATATATATCTCCAGTAGAATTATTATGTCATATATTACATACTTATTAGTAATATATATTTTTATAATCGTCGATAAATAGTGAACTTTGAAATGAATCTCATCGTGTTGTGTAGACGGTAATCCATATGTACGCACAACAGACAATATAATTTCCATAAAGGTGTGGAATTTTATGGTATATTAATTTTACAAAGACATTATCATTTTATTTTCATTATTTATATAAATATTACTCATAATTATATCCATACAAATAAGATAGTGTTGAATAACAAATTGCACCACGACGTGGAAACGGTAAGCCATACGTACGCACACATGGTGACATTATAATTAATAGGATGGATAAACTAGTTAATATGGTTGTGCCATATTTCTAATAACATCAAAGTATATATATGGTACTGGAGTGATTATTTTGGTATAGTAATAACAAAAAAATGGAATGTGGATGAAGAAAAGAACTTGAAAGAGGGTGGTGAAATCATTACCTCTTATTCAGGTTCTTCCTTTTAATTTGATCATAAGGGATTCTTAGGTTGGCTTTCTGATCAATCTATAGCCTCTATGATGAATAATTGATTGTTGGGAGAATATTTGGGCAGAGGTTAGCCGAGAAAAATGGATTTGAATGGGTTAATAATCATTGTTTCATAAATAAATTAAATTATTTAATGTCTAAAAATATAAATAAATTACCATAATGTAGGAAATTGTTTTATCTTGACAATGAATATTTACTGTCAAAATGATGTCTTATATAACCCCATGTAAAAATTTATTTACAAAAATTTATTTATTTATGTCATTTTTTCCTTAACATTATGTTAATTAAAATAAAGTGTCATTATCATTCATAAGTGGCTCTATGGGGTCTTAAAATCGACCCAAATATGCCCATGGTCGGCCATGACTCATCCATTAAGATTAGGACAAGTTTTAATGTAATTTGGAATTATTATAATATTCGTTTAACCTTGAATTACCCTATTTAACTTTAACTACGGTAAATAAAAGTCAAAAGTTACTAATCATCAAATATTATTTTTAGCTTATTGAACCACATTTTACATACTGTTATCAACAATGTCTTTCGGAATTTTGAAATTTAATTCATAGAAGCAGTTATATACATTTTTATTCAAATTTGAAAATGCTCCTAGGAGGTGGGTAAAAGATGATAAAAGTTCAATATAATTTTTATATATATAAACATATTATAAAATGGCTCTAATTAACTATATTGAAATAATATCGGTATTATGTGTCTATTTTGACCTAAAAGAAATTTAAATATAATATATAATTATTTAAATTGAAATTCTGTTTTCGAAAATTATTCAATGTTTTTCACTATTCATCAAAAATTGAATGTTTTCAGAAAAATACCAATAATTCACCATAAGCTAATTTTAGTATTATGAATTCAAAAATTAAATCTATTTTACAAAATTCAAAAAATATAAGTTGAATTTATTAATTTTAAAATATTTCCAATTGTCAAAACAAAAAGGCGTATTTTTAAGAAATAATAACAATCAAAATATTGATATTTGTCTATGTCCAATTCCAAAGTGAAATTACATAAAATAACCAGAATTTTATTTAGTGGTGAAAATATAATCTATTTATACTTCCAAACCATTAAAATTTATAATTTAACACTATAAATTATTTAGGTTAAAAAAGTTGTTTTCAGTTAAAATATTGTATTTTTCACTATTCACCAAAATATTAAAGTTATCAGAAAACACCAAAAATTTATTGAAACTAAATTCATATGTCCAAATTCTAATGAAGAAGTTAATTTTGTCAAATTGAATATATTAAAAATTCAAATATTGTATTGAAAAAGGGTTCACCATTAAAACGCGGTAAAAGTGCATTTTTTAAAAAAAACATCTTTTATCTGAAAAAAAATGAATTTGTATGTACATTATGTCGATGAAACTCATAATATTGATTCTAAAATTATAAGGATTATATAAAGTTCCAAATTTTGTTAATATTATTCATAACTTCTTTTGAACGGCTATTTTGGTATGTCGTGGTGCACTTGAACTCAGTGTTTCGTGTAGTGAAAGTTATTGCATTACATTGAAGAAATAATGTACTATGAAATCATGGGTTGTTACACTACTTTTGATATATTTTTAGTGGGTGACATGTTTTTAATTAATACATTGATTTTAAAATGAAAAATTAATACATTGAGTCATAGAACACACATCACGTATCATATTGAGGAGTGTCTAATCCTTACATGTCACAAATGACTTATGGATCGTTGTTGAAAATTATCAACAAAATCTAAATGCAATTTCTCATTTTTTTAGTCAGTTATTTGTCCATTTTAATAAAATTGAAGTCAATTTTGATCCAAATATGTTTTTGGAGTCATACCAGTCACATCATGCATCCGATTTAGGTGTGGATGATGTATACAAGTGTCAAATGATTTTGTATCATTTTCATAATGTATACAAACAATATGAATGCATTTTTCTTTTTTGAATACAGATCATGAATTCTTTACTAAAATGTTAATTAAAACTGGAAACACACACTATTGAATCGTTATGATCACATCATATATATATATATTATATGTTAAATTTATTATTATTAATAAAATAATAAATATTATTTGTTTTCCAAAATTATAAATAAAATCACAACATGTTCAATCAGTATTCAGTGAGGGACACTTTTTAAACTATAATTCCAATTTTAATCTGATAACAGACATATTGAGTCATACCAGGAACATTGTGTATCATATTGAGGTAAATATGTTTACTACATGTGAAAAATGAATTATGGAACATTTTCGTAAAGTATCTAATCAATATGAATGGATTTTCTCAATTCTGAGTAGGTTAGTTTTCCATTTTACTATAATTGTTGTCTATTTTAAATAAAAATACACAATCTAAGTCATACCAGTCACACCATGAAGTAGATTGATGTTTTGTTGATTCCTATACTTCTAAAATTATTTTTGGATCATTTTCCTAAGGTATCCAAACAATCTAAATTCTATTTTGTGGTTTTGAGTACATTTCATGTCTTTTATACTAAAATGTCATTTTAAACTGTAACCACTAATGTTGACTCATTATAATCACATCATGTATCTGTTTTATTTTACCTCAATTCTTATACATAATAAATTACTAATGAACCATTTTATAAAATTATCAAGAAAATAAAAGCATGTGTGATTATTATTCAATCAATGGCATTTTTTTTATCTAAAATGGAAATTTTAAACTGAAAACAGAAATATCAGGTCATACCATGCTCAATGTGTATCAGATTAAGGTGTGGCTAATTAATACACATAAAAAATTACTTATGGTTTATTTTTTAAAGTAACAAATCAGTATTAATATATTTTTTCTGTTATGAGTTATTCAGTTTTATATTTTACTCAAATTATTTTCAATTTTAAATATAAATAAGTACATTGAGTAAAATCAATCACATAATGTGTTAGATTGTTATGAAATTTATTCTAAAACGTCCCAATGTTTCAAAAAATCCCAAATATCAGTTTTACCTAAATTTATATTGAATTTATTTATCGAACAATCAACACATCATGATAAACTTCTAGAAAACCACCCCTTTTCAAAAAAAGAATTCAATTATTGAAGAAAGTTATTATAATATTTCCAATACTAAAAATAAATAAACTAAACATAAATATGAAATAATAAAATAATTCTATGGAAAATTATTTTACTATAGAAACATCAAGATTGAATCTGTGACTATGAAGTGGGGGAATATTAAAAAAAGTGATAAATGTCAACACTATAGGGGTGAATGGTCTTGAGGGAGAAAAAGTATGTAGTAGTTTTGGTTCCCAAAGGAATGAAAGATGGAAAACCACCCCAATATAAATAAAAGATCCCCCCTTTATAATAATAAAATTATATTGTGCATAATAGTGAAATGAAATAAACTATTTATAAATATAGAATAATACATTAATTCTATATACAATGATTGTACAATAAAAATATCATGATTATCACTGTGATTGAGTAGATGGAGTTTCACTGACCTTCTTGTAATGCCGTGAAATTTGGTAAAAATTTAAAAAATCAAAAAACTCTCAAAGGAAAATTGAATATTAAATAAATTTTCTATTATAATATTTTCCTTTGAAATAGATAAAGTATACCATAACATTACCTTTAATTCATTTGAAAATTTTTCAATCATTGTATTTTTTTCTTCTGAGGTATTGGTAATATCATCATGTCTAGAAGACATTATATTTATGATTAGTCAAAAATTTAATTTATATTCTATTATTGTAGTGGAGAACATATATTATTAAAGGGAAATATAGTGTTTTAAAAAAATTACATTCTCAATGAAATATTATTTATTTTTAATGGTTTTTGAGATTTGTATCCACTATCGACAATCTAAATTCCCTTTTTATGGACCACTCTAATGTACAAGACATTTTCAACATTTGTACTAGAATGAAGTTATTGTGATATCCGGAAAAAAAGGTTCATCGTTGATTTAATTTTCATCTCACTTGAAATTTTTATTAGTTTCTAGTTGGAAAATCTACCAATAATTTTTTATTAGATTAGAGACCAAAAATACATACAATTATTAGGAATCCATTATGAACATATTTTCTTTTTCTCCTGCCACACTAAAAATCACCTTCATGAAGACAATTTTATCAACTTTCACAATAATGATAATACAATCCATTTGAAATAGAAAACCAACACTTGAAATTCGGTATAATATAACTCTTATATATATTTGATAGTTCAAAAAAATTTAATATATCCATAAATTTAATTTATATTAAATTAACCATATAAGTTCATAACTTTAGCTACAAGAGTGACAACATCATTTTTCATTGTACTATATTCATCATGTCATTTTTTATAGAAAATATAACAATTTATTACAAAACCAATGTACAATATAATATTTTCATTTGGTCCTCTGGCGTCCAATAAAAGTTGTTCAATTAATGAATTGGTCTTTTCCGATAACTATGTTTTAATTTAATATCAGAACCATCCTATAAAATTTTCCTTATGTGTATTTGATATTCATCCTTCAAACTTTGATGGATTCAAATCTGTAAGAATTTTTTTTTGGGATTCAATGTGTGGATCAATATATTTATTAATATATAATAGTTAAAGGTGTGATTTCTACTGCTCTATCAGGATAATTATTGAAAAATATATTCCAAAAATACCTTCACCCATAAGAAATTCACAATGATGAGAATTTGGGATATCGATGCTATAAACAACTGATTGGTAATCTTTAAAAAATTCAACAGTTTATTCTGAAAATATATCATTCTTCAATACAACCTACGGGTCGACTACAATTTTGGTCATACGTAGTCAAAATATATAATACCGTTCAATGGGGTACATCTATCTGTTATGTATATGGCCACATAGTTTAACCTATCTAACCATGTGAACTATCAGAAGGACCATTATATCAAATAATGGTGGTAGGTAGATCATCTTTAATTCATAGAACATGAATGTATCCTCCTAATTCATGATGGGAAACATTATCTGGTTCTTAACTATACCGCATATTTCATTGAAAAAGAAGTATATTCTGGTTAATATATATCATTCATATTGAGGTAGAATGCAACAAAAATCAATGTGCATTAAAACATGAATCAAAGAATGATATTAATATGATTTTAGTCCTTGTAACTTCAAATTATTTACAGAAATTACTTTATTGATATTTGATGAATACCCCTATGGAACATTTAAATTATTAAGTAATATGAAAATTTTATATTTTGCTTATCTGGATATAGTGTATGCAGATGGAGGACGAATATTACACCTTTTACCCTTCACTAGTTCCAAATTCACCCTTATCTCCATTTCAATCAAGTACAACATAGCGTTGATGTAATATTCCATTTTTCGAGAATTATTTAGTAATATTACAATAAAACCATCAAATACATTATTCCTACATTAATGAACTAAATAAAATATCTAAAACATAATCATTTCAAATATGGTAATTAAAATTAAATTTATCTCTTATTCCAATAATATTTTTTATGGTTTTTTGAAAATTGTTTAGATAAAATAGTTTCCATATATTTTACTTTATTGTTTGGATGATCTCCAATTACTAGGGATGGTGTTGTAGCTTTTTCGATATTATAATAGAAAGTTTTCTTCCATGATCGTCGTTTATGTCATCAGGGTAAAAAACTCCAATGTCCTAAAAACACATTATTTGATGAATATTTCATAAAATCTATGTATCGGCAATTTTCACAAATGGGACACCCCCAACATACCTTTAGTTCTCTTTACTGATAAATTTCCATATGTGTGAAGTCATTTATCATTCTTCTAAGACTTTACATCAATATAAATGTTTCACTTATATGAGAAACATACATTATAACACCTCTATCCCTTATAAATTTCAGATCTTCAATCAGTATATCTAAATAGACATCAATATGATTAATGTTTTTCTTTGGTCAAAATATAAACAGAGAAAACATACTTTATTTGAACATGATGCATAACTATGGGGGAATGATGTCAATTAACAACATGATGGGATGTGTACATTCATTACAAAATTTTATTCCAAAAGGATTTATTCTATCGATAGATAATGTGAGACATAAATTTCATGGATCGTTTCTAAATTCACAATAGACATAATAAATTATCTTCCACTAAGGAGAATCTGATGTATTGTTTTAGTTAAAATATTTAATTCTTGTATCTGCATAACATTTGAATTTTCTCATGGATTCTTAACATCAATATAGTACATTAAGATGTGGAATTATAAAAATATACCATAAATATTTTCAATTAATTGGTTAATTTTTCTTGTAATGATATGCGCCACACTTAGGGAATTTTATGGGTGATTCATGGTCCTTGCACAATAATATGAAATCATTTGGAAAAGAAATATTTTTAAGGGATAATTACCATTTAATATAGCATTCTTTTAGCATCATATGTTCAGCATGGTAGTTCATTTTATTTTTGTTTCATATCATTCAAGAAACCTTGTCGTTCTGTCCAACTACTGTCACTCCATCTGTTCCCATCATACATATTACATAACATCAATTCAGATTATAAGTTAGTGTATTTAGTACAACTGCTATAAACTAGTTTATTTTTACAACTATTTAACTATTTAAAAATCATTTAAAAATCATGAAGTTAATCTTAAAATTATATTTTTATTTCTTTTATGTGATCCCTATCATCATTTACACTAGTATACATATCAAATGATCCATAAATAGTAGTATTATACCAACCACTATCCACATTAAATTTTTCCCAATTTATATTCTAAAATTAATATATTTTATCTATTCAGTGAAATTTTAAATGTTATTCCAACTCTTCCAGAATAACTATTCTTGAATAAAAATAATGTAAACATAGATAAATGATTTTTGAAGGTCATAAGCATTCTCTCTTGAAAAAAATATAAACTCATTAACAACATATTCATAATTGTTTTTCAAACAAATATTGTACATACATTTTCTATTCATGTCAATTCAATTAGATTCATAACAGATAAGTTTTTTACAATAAATAAATTATTACAAATAATATATTCATTATAAATATTGAATGTTGTTGAAAATTATACTAATGGAAACTAAACATTTTATTATTTAAAATAATTTCAACATGTTGAAGAAAATTGGTAATTACACTTATGAAAATAATTACTCCAATATGGAAGGTATTATCCTATTGATTCATTCATGCACTAATGTTATAGAAAACACATCCTCAATATCTCCTCTCAAAGACATTTATCATTTCATTTGATGTTTGACACATCCTTCATCTCTTGTGGACATGATCCTATATTTCTTGAAATACACAAAGCATTAGTCATCCATGGGATGATTAATGCCCAGAGTTGTACTAGAATAATAAAAGTGTTTGGGGATGATATTGAAGTGATATTGTTAGCTATGAAATTAAGACATTTTAAATTATCAGTATATCCAATAATGGAAAACATTTTAAGACTCTTAGGATTTCATATATCCACACTGACTCATCCCAAGGATTCTAGGTAGGTCATCACAATGCATATACCTATCTAAAGGATTTTAGGTAGGACATATAATACACATTGAAACATTCTTGATAATCTAGGTATGTCTATAAATATGTTTTCATAAAGAAATAATACACATCAATAAGATATATCAAAGAAATGGTAGAAAAACGCACCAATTAAAATGTATATCTCATACACATTTATACATATACATATATATATATAATTGAATTTATTGTACACATAATTTATAAAAATAACATATAAATATAAATTTTAAGGAAAATTAATACAATACCTTCATTATTGGGATATACAGAAACTTATTTTTTGAATAAATAATTATAAAAAACCCCATACATTATATGTTCTATAAATTTATATAAATAGATAGAAATATATATAAGTATATATATATATATATATATATATTTATAAAATATGATTAAATTGGTAAAAATATATTTAACTCTTATAGAATAATATCACATCATTGTAAAATAAAAACAACCCTAAAATAATTTTGAAAATAGATATACATTGAAAAGAAACAAATATAGAATAAACCTTACTAATATTTCTCATTAATTAAAACTATACAATTATGAGAAAATCAATTTTTAATGAAAAACCATACACCATAATACTAAAACCAAATTTTAATATAGAAATTCATTTACATAAACTTCATAAAATCCACTTCTATTTCCACTACACACCATCACCAGATTGAGAATTTGGTTTTCAAATTGAATTTCTCTTTTGATTATCATTTTTTATCAAAAACAATCAATGTTTGTATAGTGGTAGAATTTTTTTTAATTAACTGAATTATCTGTGTGCCATAGGTGATTCTATATATATTTGAAAACATCGACAAAAATAATCTTATAGAGAAGTATTGGGTGTATATCTAGATAGCGAAACAAATGGATTAAAAAACAATATAAAAATAAAAACATGATATCCAAATTTACAGTCATGAAAAAAATGGATCATTAAAAAATAGTTTTTATCTTACTCTAAAAGAAAAATAGTATACAATTAAATGAACAAAAATAATAGGTGAAATAATCGAATAATTAATAAAAAATGAATTGAAGACACAGAATGAAAGTTGGGACCTATAATGGAAAACAAAGGCCTACCTTGTAGAGTTAAAGAAAATTTGAGTCACTCTGATCCATATCTCGATAGTTTCTTTAGAAACAATAAATACAAGAGAAAACTGGATGTAAGATGATGTTTGAGGAACTGGAGGTAGCTGATTGTGTTTGTGTGATTCAATATTCCATTCATCGTGGTTGAGCACCGATATTGGGTGGCTTCTGCTGGAAGCTTTTGATATCATGACAGGTTTAAAACTAGTTAGGTTATTTAAATAGATCGAGACACTTTTATCTACACATTCAAAAAAGCATTGACATTTTTCTATTTATTAGTTCATAAGTAATAAGCACTAATAGAAGGCATATTTATCAGTACTTTTTAGAAATTACAAAGTTAGTTCTTTATCAATGCTAAAAAAGTGCTGATAAAAACAATATTTATCAACGATAAAGTTTTTTATTTTAAAAAGAAGATTTATAATTATAATTTTAAATACTTTTTTTAAATATATATATACATAATAAATATATATATATATAAATATGGTAAATATATTCTTTATTAAAGTTTTTTTAATATAATTTCAAAATTATTTATATATATAGAAATAATATTTATATATTTTTTATATATTTATATAATTATATATATATGACAAATATATATATATATAAACTAAATATATACATTATTTAAATAAATTTATTTTAAATTAACAAATTATTTAAACATATATAGCTATTTAAATATATATAATTAAGTATATAATATAAAAAAATATTTATAAAAAAATATTTTCTGGTTTATAATTATAAATATATAGTTTTATAAATATATTTTTTACAATTTTATTATATTTATGTATAATTTTAAATCAAGTATTTTTTTATCATTTTATTGAATATTTAATTTTATGTGCATGCATATATTGAAAAATTGGATATGTAGTGTGTGTGTGTGTGTGTGTGTGTGTGTATTGTATACAAAAATACATTTATTATGTATACTTGAAATCAATATAACACACAATTGATATATAATAAATTGAAAAATCAAAAAAAAATTCAATTATAAGTCTATTTCTCGATGTAATTAGTGAGTATTTTTAATTCAACTTAATTTTTTATTTTAAACCATAATTCACTAAATATTTTTCTATTTGATAGAGGGCGCGTAAATATTTTGTAATATATATATCATATTCATATATATCAATATATATCTATATATTTAATATATATTATTTATTAACATTATCAATAAATATATAATTAAAAAAATGTTTAATATTCTCCTCAATTTAGGTATTATTTATTTTAATTTATTTAATTTTCATTATTAATATATCTTGATATTAAAATGCCAATTTTTATTAGTATTTATAATTTATATATAGTAAAATCAAATTAAAATTTATAAAAAATAATAATTTAATAAATAAAATGTGTAATGTTATATTAAATATAACAATTCATTAATTTTTATCTATTTAATTATTTGAGTTTATTTATTTGGAACATTATCATTGCTAAAAAATCCCTGATAAAGGTTTCCATTATGAGTGCTAAAAGTATAGAACTGATAAAGGGTACCCATTATCAGTGCTGGAAAAATCCCTTTTAATAGGTTAAATTTATCTATGATTTCTTTATCACTGATAATGATACCATTTATCAACATATTTTTATAGTTATGATAAATACCAGAGCTGTTAAAATCTTGTTTTGTAGTAGTGTTCTATGTTTTATTGAGTTTACATCATTTATGTATTTAGGGTATATATAAAATAATTAGTGTTTTATATAAGGAATGTTGAATAATATATGTTTTATTAAGTTGTTATGGTAATTTATGTTATTACCATGTTTAAAGAAGATAAATAATTATGTTATTCACATGTTGGTAATGTGAAACTTAAGAGACACTTCATGTTATTTGGGGATCAATAATAAGATTATTTATTAGTTTTAGTGACCTTACTTAGAAGGAATTGAATTTTAATCATTTAAAAGGGTCATATGGATTACTATTTATTTATTTTTTTAAGATGAATATTAAAAAAAGATTTATATAATAATGTCTTTCTTCCCCATATGATTATTTATACACATTGGGAAATGTTTTCAAACCACATTTTATGATGGTAACTAGATATAGATAAAATATCTTAACAATTTCTTATGGATTTTTTGATCTATTTGTACTTCAAGCATAAGATGTTCACCATCATTTTAGGATATATGCGATGATTATGATATTGATAAAGGAATAACCAAAATATTGTGATTGTTCTTATGAATTGAAATTTAATCAATTATGTATATTATCTCATGAAAATTGTTCAATATTTTGAAAATGATCCTAAAATAAATAATGATTTTATGACCATAATTTCTGATAATATATATGAACATTTTCATACCTATTTAGTTTATGGAATAGGTTTTTTTTAATTTAGCATGACAATTCACTTTCCTATGATTAATGATCTCCATAACTACCCATAATTATTATTATACATAGGTTTTTAACAATTTACAAACCATCACATTCCACTAATATCCACCTATGTGGAAACCATTTAATGAGTTACATTTTGTAACCATTATGTATCTGCCTTTTCCTTCTTAATAATTTTTTATTACTCATTTTTATGACGTGGGATTCTATGAACATATTTTTAAATGTCAAAATTTTGTCTAACAAGAATAATTTCTTTTTAAATATACATTTTATATGGGTAAAATATAATACCGTGAAATTTGATGATATATATCTCATAAATATAATTTAATCTTTTCAAAATATTTCTTTACTGACAACATTGAGTTTATATTTCATTTCACACAACGCTATTTTTAAATGAAAAATGATCTTCTGTTATAATATTATTATATAAAATAATAGTAAACACCGAGTCAATGGAATGATAAGTTCAAATCGGATTAACTAGATTATGAAAATATATTATTTATAGATGTATATAAAATTAGTTATTTTGTTACCGAATAATTATAAATAAAAATAAAACCCATTTTAAATGAAAGAAAATATTCTAGACAAAAAAATTATGTTCATAAAGGTATTTTAAATAAATAAATTAACAAAATCACATTTTTTGACTTATATTAAAATATTTAATATATTATATATTATATAATATATTAATAATTAATCTCATGGGTTTTCTATATAAAAGGTAATAATTAATTTTATTTTATTATTAGTAACCATATACATATAAAAGGTTGGTTTCACCTTTTGAGCACTTAAAATAAATTTTTTTTTTGAAAATTTTAGACTGATATCATGTTAATGTAAATATTATTATTGAATTCATGTAGTTACATTTATCATTGTATGAATTTTTTGATTTATCGGAAAGGTCTATTGTTTTGATGAATATTATAAAATATAGAATTTTATTAAAAATTATAATTTATATGAAAACATTAAAACTAATAAAAATGAAATTAATATGTTTTTTAGAAGTAATTTTTTTTCAATTATATTTCCATTTATCTATATTATTTATTTTTAAAAAACTCATATGAAACATTGATATATTTGATTAAATATTGAACATTTTCCCATTAAAAGACCACATTCTCAGTTTCTATATGGGATTAATTCTACATTATATTTTAAGACATATGTTAGTGTAATTTTTTAAAATTTATTAAATATTAGGAATCATAATAAATTATAATTTATAAAAATTACAACATTATATTTGACCATAATTAATATCACAATCATTAAAAATTATTCACCACAGTTAAGGTAAAAATGGATTTACTATTGGTAAAACTAAAAATATAATGGTTAAAATGACAAAAAATATGAAATCTATTTTCTATAATTTTTCCATACTTATTATTTCTTGAATTGATAATAATCCATTTTGGGACATTTTTAATTTTATAAAATTTGGTACACCTTTTTATTTTCTAAAATTCCATTTCATCCACTCACCTAACTTATAAAAGGCCTCTCGATCCACTATCCAATTCACACAAACAAAACATTTTGGATACTCAAATTTATACACTAATAACTTATATAAATACCTCAAACTGTTCAATAATCCATGTTTTTTATAATAATTCATTCATTGAATACTTTCGGAAAATCCCTAAAGAGGTTCTCTGAGAAGAGTTAAAAATTCCAAACAAAGCATTTTTCTTTTATTTATTCTTCAACCAAATTCAGAACATATTATTTTATACATATATATCAAAACTATTATATAATATATACTAATATATTATTATGTTAAGATAATAGACTATATCTATATTCTCCTACTTAAAATGAGAGATGATAACGTCTCTCATGTGTATAAGAGACTCTCACCTCACGAACTGATGAGACACCCATTCCAAAAACGACTATCATAATTGGGTATGAGTATTGATATAAATTATATATATGATATAAATAATATAATTAAACCAATGTATACCTTATAAAATATATTCATTTTATACATTCTATTCCATAAAGGATAAGATAACATCTCTCATGTGTACGGTGGACCACCGCCTCCAGAAGTGAAGTCAGTCATTTTTCACTTGCTTCTTATATTAAAGGTAAAAAGGATATATTTAATGAATATATGTTATATATATACATATATGAAATAATTATTATAAATATTAAATAATAATCATTATTAAATGATAATTTATCATTTTCTCTCTTACTATTTTACTCCCTGACAAATGATAATTCCATTCGTGTACATGTGGACATCCACATTCATAAAGTGATGTGACTCTTTTCTAATAACTACAACACATATATGATATATATAAGTTTATTTAATTGAATAATATGGTATATATTTTGTAATGATAATTCTGTAATGGTTAAATACTTTATAAATACTCCACATAATTACTGTTTAAAATGGAATCGTTACTCATGAGTATGTCAACCTACCGTATCAATGATATAAACATTCTTCATTTAAAAAAATATATTTCATGATTGGTTATAAAAGTATAATTTTTTAAAAAAATTAAAAGAATTTAAGGTTTATTATTATTGAGTTGTTCAAATAATTACCACTTTACCATAGTCATCGTAACAAAATGATTTCTAACATATATGAAAATTATTTTAAAAACATTCAATGTTGACTAAATTGATTATTTAATCACATATAAAAAGATAATAGTGAAATAAAAGAAATAATAAACATGAAAATATTTATCATGAAAAAAAATAATTAAACTATGTTAATTATTCAAGAATATGACCAAATTACATGATGATTCATATATATGGAAGTAGATTTTATTCTCACATTTCTTTTTGATGAGACACATTCCATATTTAGAACATATTTATATGATGTGGTGTATATACTAAATATTTATTTATATTATGAGTATTAAATATATATTTAATTTCATTTAAATCTCCATTTTAAATATCTATTTTCTAGGATATGTGTTTCAAATGTTACCTATGAAATAATGGATTTTTATGTGAATTTTCCTTCTATATGACATATTTTATGTTACACACCTATATTATTTTATGAGGGGTATATAAATTCCCTTTTACATTTAATATCATAAATATATTAATATTTAAGATATTCCATTCTACAATTTACCTAATTATTTTAGGACTATGATTCATATTTACCAAAATGGAAATGGTTTTAGATTACAATATTACAATTTATTGAGATTTATCACGATTGTTCTTAAAATTATGAAATAATATGATATATATATCTCAGGAAACGTGTGTAATTTATTCTAATCCTTTTATTTTTATATAATAAATATTTAACCTTAAATTTACTATATTAAAGTACTCAAGTGTTCAAAATAATTATTTTAATAAAAAAATCTCTATTTCTCTATTTAATTAAAACCTATTTTTCTTCAAAAACAAATTTGAAGTATTTTTTTTAAATAATTCTTTATAACTCTTTAAAATATTTATTAATTAATTTTTTTACTAAAATTTGAAATATGATAACCTGAGTTAAATGTAATCTTATTATCTTTTTCCAAATAATTCCCCATTGAATTTTTCCAAAAATGTGAATAGAATATATAATTTGTCATGTAAAAAAGGGTAGAATTTTCTATCCATCACGGCTATTATTTTCATTGAATCTTCCAATATATTATTTCAAGGTTATATTCAAGGAATTTTTTTTGATATTATTTTATGTTTTAAATTTTTTTTTACAAATTTGAAGTGATATTGTTTTCTAAAAATGTTTTAATAGATATTTCATGTATACATTACATGTTTTATATGTTATTTTCAAAGAAATTAATTGCAAAATTGTTTAATTTCATAAAAAGTGATTTCCAAATTATAAAAGACACATTCCAAGAGAAATTTTTAAATTAATTTATAAAAAAAATTTATAAAAAATCATGGTTATATTAAAATAAAATTATTTAAGTATATTTTATGTTTTGAAATTTTTTAGCAAACAATAATGAATATTTTTCATAGGAAATGTTTTAAATGATTTTAAATGATTATTTTTATCTATTTTCAAAAAAAATCATTGAAAATGACATCTGAAATATTTAATGATTTATTTATTTTTATGATGAAAATATGATTGTGAATATCGTTTCTCTGACATGGGTTATACCATGATAAATTTGATATAAAATCCAAAACTGTTCATAGGTTATTCTATAAGAAAATTTGTAAATAATTATAAAACCTATATATTATATACATCTTATGATATAATGAAATGATTATGAAACCATTTTCATTTCTTGGGATATGATATTATATTTTTTTATGATATTTTTTCACATAAATATTTTATTTTAATTATTTTATGTGTGATACCTATATCTACCTCCAATTTATTTTGTATCTAATTATATCTAAAGAGATAGAAAATACTAGAACATGGATTGAACATGATTATATAAGAGACTTTGTTTTATATGATTTTCATAGGAGTGAAAATTTAATAATATGATCGTTTAGAGAGATAACTCATTCATCAATGATATCCTTTCCAATGATCACTGACTACTATGGAATTATTTTAATGATTAAATTTACATCATAATTCTATGTATTATTATAATGTTATAATATAATGATCCATTTTCATTTATTTACTTGTTATCAATGTCTTTTAAACTTCTAGTCATTTTTTCATGACTTCATATTTTGATTCATGATATCCAAGTAACGTTTTTCATGTGTTATGAACATGTTCTTACATTTTTATACTCATATTGTGCATATGCGGTCATTGATATATCACATTATTACCATTATTGAGTATTTGAGATCATCATTTATTATTTTTCATATCTCCAGTTTATAACTAATGGTTTTATGTAGGGTATTTTTTTAAGGAATACGAAAGGTTGATATCATTATGGGATATGTTTAAGATATTTCAGAAAATTAGAAGATTGTGTGCTAAGTCTCTAATGAAACCAGACTATTATATTCCTTAATAATGTGTTTGTGTAATGTATTTAATAATCATTCCAAAATATTTTATATCCATGTATGAAAATACCATGTTGTCATATCACTAAAAAATAAAATTAATCATTTCATATATGTTTAACCATAGGGATCATACAAAATATTCATGACCAAATTCAAAGTCCAATAATTTATAAATAATGTTAGTAAATCATCCTTATATTACCTAAAAAATATAAAGTTTTTCTTCATTTCTTATTGCAAATATTTTAATACTATATCACCATAAACCATTATGAAAACATGTATGATCCCAAAAATAAAATTCATAGGTTTTTAATTATATTCCTCAAATTTAGACATGTATTAATCTCTATAAAAGAAAACATATAAAGTAAATTCACTCAAGAATTACAAGTTCTCCAATAATATCCTATAAATATATATTTCAAATTATTATCTCAACATATTTCACATATTGGTGGTTATCTTCCCTCAATCACGTGATTTCCAAAAAGATTAAATTTTCATTAAATCACTTTCTTGTATATCCATTTTATTCATCACATGTTTTGAAAAACTTAAGGAAAAGATACTATAATAAAATAATTAAATATTTCATTATTTCTATAATGATAATAAATATGATAAAATTAATCTATTATAATATTAATTTAATTTAAATAAAAGGACTTTAATCATTCGACTTTGACTGTATCAATAGAATAAGCATGAACGTGATCCCATAAAATCTTTTGTGGCATATTCCCTTGATGCTAAAGAAAATGTCTCTTCATAGTAAACCATCTCAATATAGTTGAATCATTGATCATTGGAATCTATTTTCATTCCCATGAAATCATTATTGAGCGGTTATATATCTCTTCACTCATAGGAAACTCACATTTCCTTCTTGAAAGAATCAGGGTGTTTCTTTCCACATTTATCACGTGTGGGAACATTCTTTTTTCATATCTTACATTTATTCATTTTTTATACAATTCTATTCATCTCCATTTTGAATTATAGAAAACAGTACATATATAATTATTTCATTGTATATATAGTACTTGATATTATGTCCATGTATGAAAAGAATTTCTGGGAAACTAATTCCCCTCAACATATTATATTATGAACCTCAAGGAAATGTCCATTATTAATCTTTAGATTACATAAATTGTAATAGTTAATATTAATTTCACTATGAGACATTTCAAAATAATGGAATACACAATATTATAAAATATTATTTTATATCATAAAGCTCAATCCCAAAAAAAATTGAAAATTTATCCTATATTTGAAAATCATATGCATCTATAATCTCAAAAGGAGAAAAATTGTTTCTTTGGGAATGCGTCCAAATCAGAAAAAAAACCATCATAAAGGTTTTTAATAAAATGTCAATTATGATAATAATATCCCTATAGATTTATAATTAGTGTATTATTTTTTGTTCTTCTCTACCATGTTAAACTTGATTCAAGCATGAAAAATCCTTTTTTAAGTTATTTCTCATATATAAATTTATTCCTAAACCACATCTACATGTAATGTACATACAGAGATAAGTTAACAAAAACAGTATAATATATACCTTACCTAAATTAAATAATGTTCATTAATACATATCCTCAAAATCACTCATAATGTTATATTCCCTAATTATTGTTTTTCTAAATAAAATCCCTATTGTTTCTACTAGAAATACTATAATACCACCTATAATGACCCCTGATACAGTATCCCAGAGTTGGAGTCAAATTTATTACATTGGAACGAGATACTAGTTAACACATCTCAAAAGATATGATAGATCACTATTATTTGTTAAACTATATACAAAAATAAATTTCACATACATTTGAAAACATAAAATACTAAAAATATTTCCTTTGAGTACGCAATTATTCCATATAATATATCAATGAAAATCAAATAAAAACACATCCCGGTATCTAGTAAAAAAATAAGAATAAGTTATCCTCATATGTATTGTATGTTTTTGTTCAGAATAGAATATATCATGAATAAATAACTATAATCATCATGTAAAGGTAAATAAATGTAACACATTCCATTTAATCATTAAACTAGGAAAAAATTGGATGAAATAACTGATGATAAAATAAATATATTTAATTAATCTTCAAAGATTGAACTTTATCAACGTATTTTGTAACATGATGAATAATAAAATGGATATAACAGATCTCATAATGAGGGAATGAAAAATTAAATACATCTAAAACATTACATCAATACCTTTTTCAAGATAGTTTAAATATCGGTTTTGAAACCCATCTAATTTGGCTAACGAATTTGTCACATGAGATCAATCAATGCAACATAGAGATATCAAAAACTAGTCCCACATATTCATTAATATTTCCATTCTATTATTCATGTGAAAGGGTTGAAACATAACCAACATGGATAGTCATTTTAAAAAAATTACTTATTAAATGTCAATACTTACCCTAATAAAATAAATATAACCATTAACCATCTATAGTAATATGATTATGAGTAATAAAATTGAAAATCCATGTTCAATCTAATAATAATCCATCTAAATAAAAATATATGTATGATATAAATATAATATATCCCCACAAGATCAATTTTATACTAACGGGTTCTTTTCATTGATTAATAGAAATATAATGAAAATTCTATTAAGTGTTTTTTGGTGAAAAATAACATTTTCACATTAGAAATTATTTTTAAAAAAAAATTAAAAATAATTGAGAATAAATTTATTATGATATTGCCATTCAAGAATTTTAAAATAATCTTTAAAATAGTAAATCATCTGGAATATGGATATTTTGTTTATATTATACAAGTTGAAACAAATAATTATTTTACATTTTTGAAAAAAGAGAAAAATTCCATGTAATTAAAGTGACATTAATATTTTATTAAATACATATTATAAAAATTAAAAAATTTATAAACATATTTTTAATAAATTTATTTATGTTTAATATGAATTTGGAAGATATTTCAAAAAATCATGTATATTGATGAAAAGGGATTTTCGAATGAAGTGGAGAAAGTTGGATTTCCGTCAAAAAATTTTATCAATCATTATAAGTACAAAATATTGTAAAATAGTACTACTATATTAAGAAGATTATTAAGAACCATATAAAAATATATTTATTTTTTATAGAAATATCAATTAATTCCCCCATTGGAGACTTACCAAAAAACAATCATGAATAATGATGATATTTTTAAATAAACCCTTACAACATTGGTAACTTCTAAATATAATCCCCATAAAAATGACATCAAAGGAATAATTAAATAACATGAATATAAATAGAATCATTATATATCATATCAAAGGGTAATTATATTCACCACAAAATTGGGATATGTGGTGAATATTCATATTTCTCATTTGTGTAAAAGATAGAGTTGAAACCATTCTTATGGTTCAAATTTGTTTATGAACAAATATAATATATAAAAAATATAGTTATATTATAAAACACACAATAAACAATAATTATATATATTATTCCATAGTTTATTTACATATAGTCATTTATCACCTCTTAATTAACAAATTATTAATTAAATCATGGTTTCATTTCATAATTAAATCAGTTTTTATGTCGGTTTTTCTAGACACCCAAAAATTCCGTATAATGTTTTTTATTTTTTGTGATTATTATGAATATGAAAAACTTATTGAAATGTTATTCTGAGGCTCGGAGATCCCAGAATATATTTTTGAACATTTTTTAGGTATGTTCAATAAACATTAGGGTTGAAATTTCTCCTACTTGAACCGATGCATGGATTAAAAATACACATGCACTATTGAATCCTGAGCACCATAATTCACTTAAGGTAATATTAAAATTTATCGGCATGGGTCAGAAATAAGTAATTATCAAGGATATTAGAAAGAAAATAACTAAAGTTTATTTTATTTTATTTTATTTTTTACAACCGTCAGACAAACATAGGTTGGACCATAGTGAAATGTCAGAAAATTTAATGGCATGACACTTAGGTTGTGTAAAAACCCATTGGTAGAATTAATAGGTTGAGTAACCACACTCTTTAGAGAATTAATGGGTTCATTAATAAGACTCATTAATGAAACACATTAATTCTGTGGAGCGTTGTTACCTTATTTTCCTCTATGTAATCAATGCCCAAGATTGGGTTTTGGGAGATCTACAAGAGAAATATATGAAGAATTGCCTGAGTCATCTTGATCTGGTGATGAATGGTGATCAATCGATGGTCATTGGAGGAATCTATAGATGACAGAAAGTGTTAATGGACACATTCGAATGCATACCCTACTTCTTTATTTGCAGTGCCTTCCAATAGAAACATTGCTGGGGGTTTCGTTGTTTAACAATGAGTTGTTTATTTCTTGAAATGATTCCTATGTTATTATGCTAACACAAAGGGTGTGGGACAAAAAAAATGCCTGAAATATCTACTGAACTTGGTTATGGATGTGTTCTTTATGGGAAATCTGATGATATAACGGTATGGTGGAACCAAGGTCCGTGCAATATACACATCATCCCGGGAGGCCTGTAGGCATGAATAAGAATAAAAGTGGACCACCGGAGCTTCACCATTGGTCTGCAGATGCTACTCTGTCACAGTGGCACTGGCGACCGTGTTAGGCGGTGACTGACACCTCCGGACCATGAAGAAACGGCGGTGCATGAAGGCGCCGCAACTAAAAAATGAGCTGCCTAACTATGTCGGATGCATTTAAGTGGGAGGAACTCCATGAAGGAAGGTCATAGTATCGAACGACGATGGAGAGTGAACTCGCATTTGTGGGTCCACTGTGGGCCGATCATTATTGACCAGCCAGGTGGTGTGGCTCCAACATGCATCCTGGCTTTGTAGACCTAAACGGTCGAAGCCATTCAGGAGAAGACCGGACCCCCCACCCTTAGCCAGCGGGGTGAGCAGTTATGAAGGTCGGCGGGCCATGCCCAACCAGGTGGGCCAGGAGGATCAGGCCCCGCTGTACAGGGCCTGGCCCAGACCCCTTTGGGTCGGGCATAGTGGGTCAGGTTGGGTCGGTCCAACCAGATCAGACCATACCTAGAGCCTTTTTTCCTATTTACACTTAAACATGCATATCTCCTAATATATACATCAATTTGATTACCCTTCTGTGGTTATAGAATCCTTATTAAGTGTCGTTACACAAGAGATAATCCAGGTGAGACTTGAAGAAAGTTGGAGTTTGGCTGGGTTGTATCGTACCTGAATCCCACTAGGCCCTCCTCACTAAAATGCCCATAACATACAGACGAAATATTTGATTGTCTTTTCGTCTGATGTGATGGAACCATTATGAGATGGTGTATCATTATTTTACTTCTTCGAGGGACTTATTGCGGGTTAAAATACAACCGATGTCTTGAGGGAATTTCTCCCAAGTGCACTATGTGTCGAACCCATTGACTGGCTGAGACCTGAAGACTGCTGACTTTCGATTGTGTGTGACTCGAAGAACAATTGATAAGAATAGTTTTGTGACATTTCTTTCCCACCGAGTGGAGTGACTATGTGTGTCCTAACATACCCATGGTTATCGACAGGAGGTGTACCATAATATGCCAGAGTGGGGAGCAGCTCTGTGTGACCCGGTAGACCCACGATATGTGATTAGGAGCAGTACCAAAGTCATTTAATGATAGTGGGAAGAACATGTGTGTGACATGGTAGTCCCACTTTTCTCAATAAAATAGGATTTATCTATCATTAGAGGTGTTAGATGAAGTTAGTTATGATGCTAATGTTACTACCCTAGAATATACCTGGTGTGAGTTGTCTTTTTTTTCCTTGTGAATGGGAACATGCATTCTGGTTTTTTCCATTATGGAATTCTGAGAGACCATTTATGGTCTCAGGGTTTATACTAGGTATTGTTATACTCACCCCTACATAGGCTTCACCTTCACCTTGTTGTGTCTTGTGAAGACGACAAGAGGATTTGACTAAGTCTCGAGGAGAAAAGACTTGATGGTGTACAAAGGTGATTGGTGGACATGGGGATCCGCAGTTGTAGACGCTGAAGAGTGCTTAAGTGTTGGATAATGTCTCAAAATAATGAAGCGAAGTCATATTTGAACCCGGAGACCTGGTTTGGAGGTCCCGGAGGTGATGCGCAAAAAAATGGTGAAGTGAGCGTAAAAATGTATCTGGTGCGGAATGTACCGGGATTCGCAAAGAGTCCTCGGTTCATGCCCGTGCCCCACGCATTTGACATTTCACACCGCTGCCTCCGTCTCATAATTATTTCAATCATCCCTATATTTCTCACACAAGGGGACCTATAAATAGATGAATACCCCTTCAATTTTGGGGGCTGAAGAATCTAAATTGACACTTGTGCGCGAAATCGGCATTCTGCGCGCGCACAATATGGCCTGCAGGTACGATTCTTTTTGTGCCCAGTCTCCCCAGGGTCAGCCTTCATGTGAGATCCCCTTTGACATAGACTGAAATCCAATCCCTTTCAGGGGTTCCCCTTGCGCACATTCCCTTCCATTGCAAGCTGGGCGGCTAGTTGCACACAATCCCCATCCATTGCATGCATTCCCCTCTTTTGCACACAATTCCTTCAAATTGAACACACCCCAGTCATTTCCCGCAGCCTCTCCTGATTGTTCGGAATTCATACTCCTTGCATGAAATCTTTTCTAGTATCACGCCCAACATTGGTTTCAATTACATTCAAGAATCACCAATTTCGCACCAACCCGGTGTTTTTCTCATAGGACCCAAATTTTGCACGCATGCCTCAATGGTTGCGTGAAATCCTCTTAGGCACCTTCATCATGCACCTTTTTCCCATGTGAACTTCAAGGATTGTGATAAGTAACTTCCATGTCCCTTGGACGATATCGCCCATTGCGTTGCTTTGCTTCATGCTTCTTCGCATAGGCACGCGAATGGCTATTACTTCTTCACATTGTCGTGCTAACATGAACCCCTCGCTGGTTCGCCCCACAACACTCCCTCGTTACGGCCTTGCCGATGCCTTATCTCCCACAAGGAGTAGAGGGTACCTGTTTTTTATGTCCAAGGGTGTAGAGCCAACCCACCTCATCTAAGCTGCATGATGTTAAACTGCCATGCACCAACGTCCTCAGCACATGGCACTAAACTGTGACCTGGCCCTGTGCCTCGCACACACGTTCCCCTTGCCTTGGATATTCTCCAAGACCACTCGTCTTCCCGGGGATGGGATCACCTTTCATAGGGGATGATATTCTTCGTGTTGGAGTGGCGTTTGTCCTCAGAGGAAGGACAGACACCTTGGTGTAAGCCCCTAGCCTTCCTTCAAGGAGGCAGCATCCATGCTCCTCCTTTATTCGGTCCCAATACCTCTCCTGCTACAAATTGTCGCCCTAGGGCCTCCATCCTATATTATGTCCCATAACCATGAGCCACTCAATGTGTAATCCCCAACTCATTTTCCACATATGCACCCTTATCTACGTGATCATCAGGTCTCTACTATCTCGTGTTTCTCACACTGAGCAAGACTCACGTGGGATTAGAGTGAGTATTGACCGCGACACCACAATGGGATACCTTAGAGTGCAATACCCATACCGATCCCGCATGATGTTAAACTGCATTTCGTCCCGAATGATGTTAAAATATATACCCAAACTACACAGACTTTGATCTGTGCTAAGGCATGGTATATAGGAAGCCTCCACGAGGCTCAATCCCACCTGGACCCATTTCCCCTTCACGTCGGTTCACCAACACCATATCCTTCGGCTGCCTAAGAGCGTAATCATGAAATTCCCCCGCCCTGCATGACGTTAAACTGTATTCCATCCCGAACTACGGGGACATTGATCCATTCTAAGGCATGGTACATAGGAAGCCTCCATGAGGTTCAAGCCTAAACACCTTGAGTCGCCTCAGAGTGTAATCCCCAATCCATCTAGACCCCAAGTCCCTATTCACGATGACAAACCAACTCCCACCTGGGGTGCCTCAGAGTGTAAGCCCAAACCTCCTTGGGCCGCCTCAGAGTGTAACCCCCAACCACCTTGGGCCACCTTAGATTGTAAGCCCCAACCACCTTGGGCCTCTTAAGAGGGTAAGCCCCATCCACCTTGGGCCACCTCAGAGTGTAAGCCCCAACCACCTTTGGATGCCTCAGAGCGTAATCCCCAATCAATCCCTAACAACATGGACATTGATCCATGAAAAGTCATGGTATGTAGAAAGCCTCCATGGGGTTTAATCCCCATAATCATCGGCCGCCTCAGAGCGTAAGCCCCAATCCATCCCGAACTATGAGGACTTTGATATGTGATAAGGCATGATATGTAGGAAGCCTCTAAGAGGTTCATGCCCCACCATCATGGGCGAACTCAGAGAATAAGCCCCAATCCAACCTGAACTGTGGGGACTTTGATCCGTTCTAAGGCATGGTACGTAGGAAGCCTCCAAGAGGTTCAAGCCCACCATACGGTCGTTCCAACCCAATTCACATTGGTTCTCCAACACCATAAGTCGCCTCAGAGTGTCAGACCCATACCTATCCTGCATAATGTGAAACTATATTCACCACGGGAACTACATGGTTTTTGAATCCCTACTATGAGGATACGTAGGAAGCCTCCATGAGGTTCAAGCCCATTACTCATTCCCATCCTGACATCTCTATCGAGCATATGTGTCTTAGGAAGCTCATGCCCTAACCATGAGGTTCAACATCCTCCAGGTCTTATCCATGCATCCATTCTCATGGTCCTCCACCTCAGGTGTCCTACTGTATCACCAAACTATGTAGACATTGATTCCCTTTCATGGGGATATGTAGGACGTCTCTTTGAGTCTCAAGCCCAAAGTCATCACCCATCCTGATTCTTACCCCAGCCGCCACACCACAGTGGGATCATGACACTTCATTCTCCATTCCCCTTCACAACATTCGGTAAGCCTCCCATGTGTTCTCCCCAATATTGGTGTTCCCTCCAAGGGGTTCTTCAATCAAACCCAATGTAGCTAGTGTAACGATCAGTCCGATCGGTCTCCGCTGGATGTTAAACTCATGGAATACCCTGTGTTAATCATGGGAAGATGAGGAAAACATTAGATACATGCCTATGACATAAGATTCCCTGCGTTCGATGTGGGATACCTCAGGCTTCTGCGCCCTCGAAAAGCCCTATAACAAGGGACAAAAGATAGAAATGCCAATTCTCTAGCGTCCAGACATGCCTGTGATTCCCAACCTGACTACTCTCCTAACCGATGGTTTCTGCCCTGACCGGACCCCTTGGAAGGTCCCGATTGAAGCGGCATAATTAACTGGTTTCCATGAAGATATGGAACCGGGAAGAGCTTCACGAACTACGTCTTAAATCTAAGAGGGAGACCCGGACTAGGTGACGAGTTCCGAGGAGGAATACAAGAATGGATGAACCAAAATCCCATCATCCTATTTCGATCAACGAGCAGACATCCCTGAATAAGGAGTGGATGTCTCCCGCCTTTAGAAAGCGGGAATGAGGGCCTATAGTTGTGCTTCCTCTACGTGACGGATGCGCACATCCCCGATGAAAGCGTCAGAAATATAAAATGGTGTACCCGACGTGAAGGGATTCTCTTTAGCATGGAGGCTAGTAACGTTTGGGGAATCAGTGGTTTTGCTTATCATCTGACCCCATCATCTAGTACCAGATCCCACAAAACCAGCCTAACATGAAACTTACTAGCGGTTGGGATATTCTGCTACGTTGAGCATTCGTTTCTGCGACGTTGTCAGCATGGATCCCTCTTGCTGACCACAATAGACGGAACGATGCTGGAGCACTGGTTGTCAATTTCTTTTCCTAGAAGTATTGATGAGTTCATCTCCCTCCTTTTAGGAATCAATCCATTGCATCTAGAGCTCGATCACCTACGCATTGGCGTAGGGGCATGGTAAATATCGACGTGGCTAATCCACATGGTTTTCCCTCTTCCACGATGGCCTCGACAGCCATGAATGTTGGGTGCCAACTCCCCCTTTCCTTATCATAAATTTTCCTGTGAAGGGTGATTAATGAACTTGTACATAGTTATGAGGAAGAGGGGGTCATACCCACCAAAGATATGGCCTACCTAGATCTTGTGGCAGTTGCATCTCACCATCCACGCCGCCCCTGAGGGCCACGTAAGAAGCCGCTACTCCCCACGCTGACATTCAATCACTTGGTTGCTTGCCCCCAGTGCACCTAGACATCTCCCTACCCAACGCCGATGAGGTAGGGGATGTCTGGGTCGCCCTGATCGGAGTCCTTCTCCATGGGCTCCCGATGAGGGCCCCCACCAGGACACGTCAGCACCGCTGCCCAATTCCTCATGCTGAGGAATAGGTAATCCTCGCTCCTGCATCACCGACTCTAGTCCTACTAACCCGACGCCAGCGTTGAGTGCAAGAGGAAGACGACACTTGCTGTGGGGCATCAACATCAGCGACTAGTGTGGCCCGAGCCACCACTGATTCATATCACCAACTCCCTACATACATTACGTAGGGACAGTTTCATGCCCGACCTAGATTGAGGCCCCAACCGCCCCACAGGCAGGCTGGGTCAACTCTCCCTGTCGTCAGCATAGGTGTTGGCTGCCGCAGACAAACTCACAACAGTGCCACCCATTGCGGAGGCTCACTCCACACCCCCACTATGGAAGGCACTACTCCTCCCTGCTTCCAACCTCGTTTTGGGAGTTTCCCAGTGACACCTTCAATCCAAGAGAGGTCATTCCCCGTGACAGCAACACTCAATATGGAGGTCTCTCCTGTTCTCACTACACTATGTACAAGGTCACTCCCCTTACCGTAGACCGCCGATATGGAGACATTGCATGTCCAGTCACCCGCCAGCATGGAGGTCCTCCCTGTGTTCCATTCGACCATTGTCTTGATGCTCCTTGTACGCCAGCTTCCTCAAGTGGAAACTCTGTCCTCCCCAGCAGTAGTGAGGCCAGAGGACCCCATGTCAGTAATTAGCCCTATCCTGAGGGACCACCCATGGGCAAGAAGGAGGGTCATTGCCGATGCAAGAGGAACTCTAGGGAAGGTTGGACAGGAATCAGACCAGTTTGCTTCTCAGACTCCGAAGTAGAGAGCGACTCATCTCGGTAACCCTCTTCTCAGTCCTCTGAGTCAAAGGCTAGGGCATGTATGAGGCACATAATCCTTGTCCTCTCGTAATGTGAGATCCACAAGATCCATGTTTCCCTCTAAAGTTATATCTAGAAGTAAGAGACCATGGCATGTTCCACAGGACCGACCATGCAGTCGCAACCAGCATCTCTGGAAGCAGCCTCTGCCTCTGCTTGGGACTATGATGAGCTACTTTGTGGGTCAGTGGCAGAATAACCGCCGTATATCCCACCCCAGCAGATGCAGAAACTATGTCAGGAGATCGGGATGCCAGTCCATATTATCATGATATGATGTACAGATTGCTAAAATCCTCAGAGGATAGCCCAAGGTTTGGCAACCAATCATCCCGCTCGCCGTACTCTCCCTCGGCTAGCTTTCCATCCCAGCAGTCTTCCTCAGTGCCGCCACCAGTTCCACAAGAACCCCTATTTTCTGAGTGGGGAAATCAAGGGCCAGACCCCTGTTAGGAGCCGGAGAGCTTTTGTAACATCATTACAGGAGGAAACATCCCTGAGAAGTTTTGGCCGATCGCAGGATCGAGTATTTTTACACCAGAATCACTCATCCCAGAGGAGTTTGAATGTTTCTACCAAACCATTTGGGTTAATCACTTCCATATTCTCCACCGGTGTGTGAATTATCCATGGATCCAAGAGCACCTGGAAGACATCGGCAAGAAATTCCGTCTGGTGGACTTGGCCCCACTCCCCATGGTCTGGCACCCTAAGTCACCTAGCCACCATGGGGCCCTCCAACAGCAATGTGTTCAGAGTTTCCAAATACTCGGAAAAGATATTGAGGATGCTACCCCCCCCCCCCCCCAAATGTGAAAATCTGTGGCTGGGGGTTGTATGCTGCCCTCTTTTTCAGTTCCATTCACTGGCAGTCCCACTCATTAGGTGACGATTAGAGCATGCCCCTGAGAAGAGTGGCAGTTCACATGATTGATCCGTTGGGAGGGGAGAATTAGCTTGGACCCGGAGGGTACTGAGAAATCGCTGATAAGTATAAGCGCCTCTTTCAAGCCCTACAACATGCTAGTCAGGCACGCATACTACCTCCTGTAATCCCGGCAAGGATGGATGCCAGAGCCGAGCCCACCGCTATAGCTCAGATAGAGGCCCCCAGGAAACTAGAGTAGCTACCAATAGCACCATCCCTACAACCTCACAGAGGCCCTCCACCTCAGGCGCATCTTCTAGTCCAGTAGTGTCCTCAAAATCAGCAGGCACCCCACGTAACACACCGCCACCGCTTAGGTGAGATAATCATGTTCCGCCTCGCCGGTAGGTTCCTCCACCACCTCGTCAGGGCCAGGCTCCCAGAGCCCCCTATCCAGACAGAAGAAATCATATTTACTCATTCTACGAGGCTCAAGTCACTGATTATGTCCAAAGTTCCTTAGATCTGGGAATTATGTGCATTCCCAAATGAAGAAAGCCAGAGGAGGTGCACCTCATTGATCGCCCCCACTACTGCCCTATCAGTGCATCGAGGAGCTATTGTAGGCTCCACCGATCACTTACAAAGTCCAATGCATTCTTCATATGAAAAAGTTTAAACATAACATAAACATTTGGTTTATAACTAGCATACGGAATGTCAATACATTATACATAAACCATGAATGGTGTAAAAATAACACATAAACAGTCGAACATATCACAAAACCTCAAATAAAATATGGAAGTTTTGTATTAAAATAAATCAACTTCAATTAATTTTAAAATCCACTAAAGGATGTAGACATAGATGAAAATGATTTGTAAAACTCTTTGAGAGAAATATTCATCTTTCATGAAAACATTTAAAAGACTCACAATTTAGAAAGGAAGAAATTTATAGACATTTTTTGAATAAAAGTGTCCCATTCCACTTTGAAACTTTTTAAAGTAATTAAAATTTTAAAAACATTCATTTCCATATAGATAAATCCTTAAAAACCAATTTGAAAACATGGAGATTAATGAGAATGATTTAGATGAATAAATATTTAAAACAATTAAAATGATGTTTTATTAAAAAATTACCCTCAAATTAATCCCTTTGAAAACAAATTCATGAATCATGTACATGGATAATAAACATGTCCTGGTAGATACTTATGTAAAAACAACCTCGGATAATAAAGAGATATTGAAATTAACCCTTAAGTTGCACTTTCCTTTGGTCGAGGGTATGTTTATCCTCTTGTATAATGACCATTGTAAGTTATTAGATTATACTAGAATGATATTAATATTTAGTATATCATACATGATTCATTTATGGCTTTATACTAACCATTTAATAATGATTTTCATGTTAAATTAACATTTCGGGTAATAAT
Source organism: Viscum album (assembly GCA_963277665.1). Lineage (NCBI taxonomy): Eukaryota > Viridiplantae > Streptophyta > Magnoliopsida > Santalales > Viscaceae > Viscum > Viscum album. Next base: position 421,491,691 of record OY728166.1, on the reverse strand, counting down.
CTCTTTCATTATCGTAAATATTTTAACTTGTTAATCTTGATCGTATTATTTAGATAATGATTTAAATACTTACAGAATATAAACCATGATTTATAAATCATACATATATAGAATATAAATATTTATAATATATAGATATATGAAATGGAAAACACAGTTTATGGAGACGGTAGGCCGTACATACGCAAAAACGCTGTTTCTATTTCCATATCATATTGAACGGAAGTAATTGAATAAGATATATGTAATTACATAAATATATTTATATATATATATCTCTAGTTGAATTATTATGTCATATATTACATAATTATTAGTAATATATATTTTTATAATCGTCGATGAATGGTGAACTTGGAAATGAATCTCATCGCATCGTGTAGATGGTTATCCATACGTACGCACGAGCGACAATATCATTTACATAAAGGTGGGGAATTGGAAGGTATATTAATTTTAAAAAGACATTAGCTTGTTATTTTCATTATTTATTTACAAATTACTCATCATTATATACAACCAAATATGATATAGTTGAATAAAAAATTACACCATGATGTGGAGACGGTTAGTCGTGCGTACGCACGCATGATGACATTATCATTAATAGGATGGATAAAATAATTAATATGGTTGATACAGATTCATAATAACATCAAAGTATATATAAAATACTTGATTTAATATTTTTTAATGGTAATAACAATGAAAGAGTATGTGTAAGATGAAAAGAACATGAAAGAGGGCGGTGAAATAAGTACCTCTTCTTCGGGTTCTTCCATTTCATTTGATAAAAAGGTCTCCATAGGTTGGATTTATGGTCAAACTACAGCCTCTAAGATTAAGGTAGTATAGTTGGTAGGATATTTGGGCAGCTTTTGGCTGATCAAAATGGCATGAATGTGTGAATTAGAGATAAGGGGGAGTTCCTTTTTATAAGAGGGTTGAGGGGCACCTTATGAAAAGCTAGAAATATTTTTTATAATAAATTTATTTTCAGATTATAATGGACCAAAAATTATTTATTTCATTTTTATGTTGGGTATGGGTCGAGAAATACTAAACCAATAGGTTTTATGCAGGTTTGGGTCACTATATTAACCACACCGTTTAGATTTAACTCTCAGTTTATTAGTTTGACATTTACCATGTCTCTTTGTATTATTATATTATATGGTTAATAAACATACTATAAACTTCCAAGAAAACCCCAAGAGGATAATTAATGATAAAACTATAATTATATAATTCTTTTGTCTGATCCTTAGATTTTTTGGAATAGAATATTAATTAATAATATAATATTTTTTTAAAAACTCTTTTATGTCAATTTAGACAATAGTTGGTATTTTGTTATTTCTAAATTCATATAAACATTATTAATTCAAAATTAAATCATTTAATCAACCATAACATGTCATATTAACCTATAGAATTATTGGAATTCATAAAAAGTCTCAATTTACATATATTTGGATATTTATAATTTCAATTATTTAAATATTTCATTAATAAGGTAATTACTGCATCATCATTGGGTCATAAATAAATTAAATTATTTAATGTTTAAAAAATATAAATAAAAAAACCATTATTTAGGAAATATTTTCATCTTTCCAATAAAAATTTATAGTCGAATGAATGGCTTATATAACCCCATGTAAAAATTGATTTACTAAAATAAATTTATTTATGTCATTTTTTCCTTTATATTATTTAAAATAAAGTGTCGTTATCATTCATAAGTGGCTCCATGGGGTGAAAACATCTACCCAGAGTATCCCATGGTAGGCCATGACTCATCCAATAATTTTTGGACAAGTGTTAAGGTAATTTTGTATTATTATAATATTCTTTTTACCTTGAATTACCTTATTTACCTTTAACTGCGGTAAATAAAACTCAAAAAGATACTATTCACCAAAAAATATTTTTATCTTATTGAATCACATTTTACATACTGATATCAACCATGTCTCTTAGATTTTTGAAATTCAATTCACAGAAGTAGTAAAATAATGTTTTATGCCAATTTGCAGATGTTCTTAGGAGGTGGGTAAAAGACAGTAAAAGTTCAATAAAATTTTTATATATCTAAAATTATTAAAAAATGACTCCAACGAACAATATATAACTTATATAGGTATTATGTGTCTATTTAGACCTAAAATAAATTTAAATAAAATAAATAATTATTTAAATAAAAATGTGTTTTAGACAATAACTCGGTATTTTTCACTATTCATCAAAAATTGAATGTTTTCGAAAAATAACAAAATTTCATACTAAGATAATTTTTGATATATTGAATTCAAAAATAAAGTCTATTTTACCAAATTAAAAACATAGAAGTTTCATTTATTAATTTAAAATTAATTCTCGTTGCCAAAACCAAAAGGCATATTTTTAAGAAATAATAACTATCAAAAGATTGACACATGTTTATGTCCAATTTCAAAGTGAAATTACTTAAAATGACAAGGATTTGGTTAAATTGTAAAAATATAATCTACTTATACTTTCAATCCATTAAAATGTATAATTTAACAATATAAATTATTATGATTAAAAAACCTATTTTTAGTTAAAATAATTTATTTTCACTATTCTCCCAAATATGATTGTTATCAGAAAAACACCGCATATTTATTGAAACTAAATTCTTAAGTTCTGATTCTAAATAATAAGTTTATTTTTTCAAATTGAATATATTAAAGATTCAAATTGAATATATACAAGTTTCATAATATGGATTCTTAAATTATATGGATTATATAAAGTTCCAAATTTATTTAAAATTCTTCATAACCTCTTTTGAACTTATAGTTTGGTATGTCATTGTGCGCATGAAATCAGTGTTGTGTGTGGTGAATGTTATTGCATTACACTGAAGAAATAACGTACTATTAAATAATGGGGTGTTACATTCTTACCTCCTTCAATAAATTTCATCCTCTCAATATGAAATTTTTCTTTGAAAATAAAAGGTTGAAAATACAAAATACATTTGTGGGAAAACCCACATTAGAAATTGGGTTAATAAAATTTAGTCTTTATAAGAGGAAAAGGGGAATGAAAATGTCTCCATAAAATTATGATTTCGATTAGGAGAACATTGGAATAAATCATGGACACATAATTGGAAGGGAAACGTAAATATTTATAGGGAGTGATTGAGGTCATTAGTCACAAACAATTATAGAATTATAGCCTCATATCTATCAATCAATGATGATTTAAAATATCACCGGTTCAAAAAAAAACACATGGTATTAGGATGACACCATTTTAGTTTTAAGATCCCTTAACTAAAGTTTATGAATTAATTTCTTCATTGAATAAGTGATGAAAAAATATATATATACTTGATAAGTTGAGTTTCATCCATTAACTAATTTCTACCTCAAAATCATCTTTCAGTTTAAAAGATAATAGAACTAAAAAGATATTATATTTATTATATTCACATAGGGTTCCAAGAAAATGAATTTATAATTCATCTACCAGGCATTTTTTTTAAAAAACAAATTATTCAATCTAGGACATCGCAGGGGCCAGTGGATGGTGATACACCCTTGCCACCATTCGGTTTTGGGTTCAAGTAATGTGGCCTTTCCAGATGTGATGACTTGCCACCTGACCTCTGGGTTGGCCTTTTATGGCAATCCAAAAATAATCTCAAACTATAATTATCCAAAATACATCAGTCCAAACTCACAACCCAAAATTTATAAAGAAGGTAAACACAATGAAAATACTTTTTTCCATGTAATAACATGTGAACACCTTCATAATGTATTTTTTTTAAACACTTCAACATCCTGAATTAACATAAAACCATATTGATTACATTCATGCTCCCTTATTCCATATAGAATACTGGATATACTCCTTCTATACAAAAATGTTGTAAACTCCAACAATGATGGAATATAAAAATCATTAATAAGATTCAAGGTAGTCATGAATATCCAATATAATTTATCAAAATCCATAATTTATTATTCCAAAATCACTAACTCAGTATCAGAACCAAATTATTGTTTTTCTTTATCTCAACCATATGTTTTCCAAATATTTAACCTACTAATTAGTCACTTTTCTTGGTTCCAAACTAACTCAAGTCATTAATAAAATAGTACTGCAGTACAATCCATATATACTCAATAATAATTATAACATGTACATCATAAATACAATACTCAAATGACACAATACATTAATAACAATGTAAGAAATATAATCATTCCTCATCATCTTCAGTACAAACATAACATTATTATTATCCAGTAGCAGCATTTGAGGTATACACTGATGTTTTGGATATTGATTCACGTAGTGTCCCAACTCCTTGCAGATGAACAATTGTACATTTGAAACTTTTCTCTTACTCTTTAAATCATGTACTTAGTGTCCTTTTTCTCCATACTTATAACAAACTCCCATTCCCTTCATGTATTTACTAAAGTGATTTTTTCCACAGTTATCACATATATAAAAATACTTCTTTTCCCCCTTCCCTTTATCCATCTTTATATCTTCCATCCATTTCTTATCTTGCTTCCCTTCAAATCCATAGGACTAATGGGATTCTTTAGTTATCTTATTAACATGTTATACTATTAAATCTTATGTGGAGAATACATGGGAGGCCATTTCCCTTAAAAATGTTGGGTTAATACAGTGAAAGATATGATACTTCATACTCTTTGGATTATACATATTACTGGAGTTCACATTCCATCCACTCAGTGCCATTTAGATACAATGGCATACACTAGGTCTGTTTATGAATTGCAATGAATAATTCCAAACGTGTAAAATACCTAATTTAAATTGAACAGTTTATGGGTATAATCCGTAATAAAAAAATATATTATTTATAGAGGTATATACTCATAAATCCATCACAATTATTTGTAAATAAAATGAGAATTATCCTAATCATATCCCCTGGGAGTGTCATAACCATGAGTACAACAAGACCCATTGTCGTTCACCAGTTCCAGTTTGAGTCTAGCTCAAATCAGTGCTTTCGGATTTTACCCCTAGGTACATCTGTGTCAGAACGGCCTATACCTGCTTGTATCTAGACTGGGATGTATTGTTTGGAAAACTCACAAAATCTCTAAATTACAAAAAATATTTGAAGATCTTAGATACTAATCCTAAAAGTTTGTCTTAGGGTAATGTTATCTAATCAGAGTTATTGTAAATCTAGTTTCCAAGGTTATTTTTAAACTTTTGTCTTATTCCAAATGTAATGCCATGACCCTAGTTACCCAGAGTCAGTGCATTATTACCTAATATTGGCATGATGACAAAATATCTAGTCTCGAAAAACCAATTAGTTTTGTAGCCTTGGAAGTATTAGATACAGCCATAAGGTTTACATTACATCATAAAATAGAAATCTACAACAACATTGTTTCCATTTACAATAATAAGATCCCATAGACTATCCCTACAGGTCAGTCATAATATACTTCATCGCATCACGGTAAAAATAAAACATAGAATGGGGTGAGTTCAAATTCTCAGTAAGGATAACAATATATCAAAAACTTTCATAAATAAGCATAAACATTTAAGGAAATGTATAAAACTAAAACAAAAGAAATTGAAACATAAACTTCATTACAATTTGGAAAAAATAAATCAAAATAATTCCATTTAATTACTCAAATGGATATTTTAGTAGTAAAATAGTCACATGAAATATCAATAGCCACTTTCATAGTGATGGAATGCTTAATGCCAGACTTTCAAAACTACATAGTCAAGGCCTTGTGCCAAGACTAAAAATAAAATTTTGTCAAAGCCTTTTGTCAAGGCACTAGTTTTTATCCTGACACATACTGATACATCAAGGTGCTATAGCGAGCTCCACACGTCACTTACTAAGTCCAATTCATTCCTTATATTAAAAGGTTTAATCATAACATAAACATTCGTATAAAAACTAGCATATAAAATGTCAATACATTATCCACAAACCATAAATGGTGAAAAAATAACACATCCATAGTAAAAAATATCAAAAAACCTTCAATAAATTATTAAAGTTTTGTATTAAAATAAATCAACTTCAAACAATTTTAAAATACACCAAAGTATGTTGACATATATGAAAATGATTTGCAAAACTCTTTGAGAGAAATATACCTTTTTCATGAAAACTTTTAAAAGTCTCTCAATATAGAAATTAATACATTTAAAGAAGTTTTTTGAATAAAAATGTGCCATACCCCTTGAAACTTTTCAAAGGAATTAACTTTTTAAAACCATTAATGTCTATATAGATAAATCCTTAAAACCCATTTTTAAAACATGGACATTAATGAGAATTATTTTGAGGAATAAATATTGAAACATTTAAAATGATTTTTTAGTAAAAAAATCACTATAAATAGCCCATTTTAAAACTCTTTCATTACACATGGTCATGGATAATATATATGTCCAAGTTGATAATTACATAAATACAACCTCGGATAATAAAGAGATTATGAAATTAACCCTTACATAGCACTTTCCGTCGATAGAGGGTACATTTAACCTCTTGTATAATGACCATTTTATGTTATTAGATTATACTAGAACTAGAACCATATTCATATTTATTATATCATACTTGATTTATTTATGACTTTATACTACACATTAAATAATGATTTTCATGTAATTTTTTTTATTTCGGGTAATAATCTCTTTTAATATCATACATATTTTAACTTGTTATTCTTGATCATATAATTTAGATCATGATATAAATAATTCCAGAAAATAATCCTAGATTTATATATCATAAATATTGAGTATATAAATATTTATAATAGATAGATATATAAAATGGAAAACACCGTTTATGGAGACGGTATGCCGTACATATGCATAAACGATGTATCAATTTTCATATCATATTGAACAGAAGTAAGTGAATAAGATATATTTAAGTATATATATATACATCTATAGTAGAATAATTATTTCATATATTAAATACTTATTAGTAAAATATATTTTTATAATCGTCAATGAATGGTGAACTTGGAAATGAATCTCATCGCGTCGTGTAGACAATAATCTGTACGTACGCACGATTGACAAAATCATTTCTATAAAGTGAGGAATTGGATGTTATATTAATTTTACAGAGATATTATCATGTTATTTTCATTATTTATATAAATATTTCTCATTAATATATACATCCAAAAAAGATAGTGTTGAATAACAAATAAAAACCCGGCGTTGATACGGTGAGTCGTACGTACGCACGCATGGTGACATTATCATTAATAGGATGGATAAAATTATGAATATGGTTGTTAAATTTTTATAATATCATCACAATATATATAAATTACTATAGTTAATATTTTGGAATGGTAATAACAAAGAAAGAGTAAGTGGAAGAAGAAAAGAACATGAAAAATGGTGGTGAAATAATTACATCTTCATCAGGTTCTTCCATTTGATTTGATCAAAAGGGCTTATTATATTGGCTTTATGGTAAATATAAGGCCTCTAAGATGAAGGTAGGATAGTTTGGAGGATATTTGGGTCGATTTGGGCCGAGCCCAATGGCTATGAATGTGTGAATTAGAGAGAAGGGGGAGTAACATTGTATAAGAAGGGTGAGGGGAAACTTATGAAAAGCTAGAAATATTTTTTATAATAAATTTATTTTCGGCTTCTAACGAATTATAAATGATTTATTTCAAATTTAATGTGGGGATGGGTAAATAAATACTCAACCAATAGGTTTTATGTAGGTTTGGATCACAATATCAATCTCATCGTATAGATATAACTCTTAGATAATTAGTTTGACATTTACCATGTCTCTTTTTATTATTATATTAAATGGATAATAAACATACTATAAACTTCCAATAGAGCCCCAAGTTGTTCATTAATTATAAACCTATAATTATATAAGTATTTTGGCTGAAAAGTAGATTTTTTTGGAATTGAATATCAATTGATAATATAATATTAGTTTTAAAAAATATTTTATGTCAATTTAGACAATATTTTGTATTAAGTTATTTATAAATTCATAACAACATTATTAATTAAAAAATAATGAATTTAATCACCCATAACATGTCATATTTACCTATAAAATTATTCTAATTCATAAAAAGTCTTAAATTACATTTATTTTAATATTTATAATATTAATTATTTTAATATTTCATTAATAAGGTAATTACTGCATTATCATTATGTCATAAATAAATTAAATTATATAAATTTTCAAAAATATAAATAAAATACCATTATTTTGGAAATTGGTTTAGATATCCAATGAAATATTATAGTAGAAAAAATGACTTATATAACCACATGTAATAATTTATTTACTAAAAGCTATTTGTTTATGTCATTTTTTCCTTTAATTTAAGTAATTTAAAAGAAAGTGTCATTATTATTCATAAGTTGCTCCATGGGGTCCTAATATCTACCCAAAGATTTTCATGGTCGTCCATGAGTCATTCAATAAGGGTTGGAAAAGTTTTGTGGTAATTTTGTATTATTATAATATTCTTTTTACATAATTTTACTATATTTACATTTAACAGCAGTAAATAAAAGTCAAAAGTTACTATTAACCAAAATTTATTTTTTTTCTTATTGAACCAAATTTGACTTACTAATATTAACCATTTCTCCCGGATTTTTAAAATTCAATTCACAGAAGCAGTAAAATTATGTTTTCTTCCAATTTACAAATGCTCTTAGGAGGTTTGTAAAAGATAGTAAAAGTTCAATAAATATTTTATATATCTAAATATTTTATAAAATTAATCCAATGTACTATATATAATTTATATAGGTATCATGTATCTATTTTTAAATAAATTATATTTAAATAAAATAAATAATTTTTTAAATAAAAAGTCCATTTTTAACAATAACTGAGTGTTTTTCACTATTCATCAAAAAATGAATGTTTTCAAAAAAATAAAAACAAATTAACTCTAAGATAATTTTGATATTATGATTTAAAAAATGATGTCTATTCTACCAAATTAAAAAAATAGAATTTGCATTTCTTAATTCATAATTAATTCCCGTTCTCAAAACCAAAAGGTGTATTTTTAGGAAATAATTACTATCAAAAGATTGACACTTGTTTATTTCTAATTTCAAAGTGAAATTACTTAAAATGACATGAATTGGATTGAATGGTAAAAATATAATTTATTTAAACTTCCAAACCATTGAAATGTATAATTCAACACTATAAATTATTTTGATTAAAAAAGCAATTTTCATTTAAAATATAGTATCTTTACTATTCTCCCAAATATGAAAGTTATCAGAAAACACCAAAAGTTTATTGAAACTAAATTCTTATGTCCTGATTATAATTAAGAAGTTTATTTTGTCAAAATTAATATATAAATGTTTCAAATATTGTAATTAATAAGGTTTTACCATTAAAATGTGTTAAAAGTGGATTTTTTTGAAAAATACTTCTTTTATCTGAAAAAAATGAATTTGATCATAAATTATGTCTAAGAAACTCATAATATGGATTCATAAATTATACAGTTTATATTAAGTTCTAAATTTTGTTAATATTATTCATAACCACTTTTGAACGGCTAGTTTGGAAAGTCGTGGTGCGCATAAACTCAGTGTTGCGTGTAGTGCTAGTTATTTCATTGCATTGAAGAAATAACATACTATGAAATCATGGGGTGTTAAATTATTCCCACCTTCAGTAAATTTCATCCTCGCAAATTGAAATTGTTATTCTAAAATAAAAGTTGTAAAATATAAAATACCTCTGTGGGAAAACCCACATCATAAATTGGGTAAATAAAATTTAGTCTTAATAAGAGGAGAAGGGGAATGAAAAATTCACCATCAAATTAAGATTTTGATTAATAGGAAATTGTTGGAAATTAGAGACACATAATTGGAGGGAAAACATAAATACTTATAGGGAGTGATTGAGGTCATCAGTAAAAAAAATTGTAGATTTTTGGGCCTCAAATCCATCAATCTATCATGATTTAAAATATCATCGGTCCAACAAAACATATTATATTAGGATAACACCTTTTTAGTTTTAATATACCTTAACTACTGATTATGATTTAATTTCTTCATAGAATATGTGAATAATATATATATATATATATATATATACTTAACATGCAGAGTTCCATCCTTTAACTAACTTCTACCTCAAAATCATCTTTCACAATAATTATAATAGAACTAAAATGATATTCTATTTATCATATTCATATATGGTTCCAAAAAAATGCATTTATAATTCATCTACCAGACCTTTTAAAAAAAATACACTATTCAATCCAGGACATCTAGTGGGCCAGTGTTTGGTGATACACCCTTGTCACCCTTCGGTTGTGGGTTCAAGTCATACAGGCTTGCCAGACGTGATGATTTTCCGCCCGACCTCTGGTTTGTCCTTTTATGGAAATCCAAAAATAATATCAAACTATAATTTTCCAAATTACTTCTGTCCAAACTCACAGCCCAAAATTTATAAAGAAGTTAAACATAATAAAGATCATTTTTTCCTTGTAACAACATGTAAACACATTTATCGTGTATTCTTTTAAAACACTTCAACATCCTGAATTACCATAAAACCTTTTTGATTACATTCATTCTCCCTTATTCCGTATAGAATACTAGATATACTCCTTCTATCTGAAAATGTTGTAAAATAAAACAATGGTGGAATATAAAAATCATTAATATGATAAAAGGTAGTCAAGAATATCCAATATAATTTATACAAATCAATCATTAATTATTCCAAAATCACTACCACAATATCAGAACAATATTATTGGTTATCTTTCTCTCAACCATATATTTTCCAAAAATATAACCTACTATTGAGTCACATTTCTTGGTTCTACACAATCTCAAGTCCGTAAGGAAATAGTACTATAGTAAAATCCTTATATACTCTATAATTATTAAAAAATATAAATCATTAATAAAATACTCAAGTGAAACAATACTTTAATAACAACGTAAGAAATATAATCATTCCTCTTCATCTTCAGTAGTATCATAACATTATTATTATCCAATAGCATCATTTTTTGTATACTCTGATGATTTGGATATTGATTCACATAGTGTCCCAAATCCTTGCAGATGAGTAATTGTACATTTTATATTTTTATCTTACACTTGCAATCATGTACATGGTGTCCTTTTTCTCCATACTTATAACAAACACCCATTCCCTTCATTCATTTAACATGGTGATTTTTTCCACAGTTGTCAAATATGGGAATATCCTTCTTTTCCCTCTTCCCTTTATCTATCTTTATATATTCCATCCATTACTTCTCTTGCTTCCCTTCAAATCCGTAGGACTCATTTAATTCGTTACTTATCTTTTTAACACATTATAATATTTCTTCATATGTTGAGAATACATGTGAGACTATTTCACATATAAATGTTGGCTTAATACATTGAATGATATGATACATCTTACTCTTTGGATCGTACTTATTACTGGTTTTCACATTCCATCCATTGGGTGCCATTTCTATACAATGGCATACACTAGGTCAGTTTATGAATTGCAATGAATAATTCCAAACTGGTAAAATACCATACATAAATTGAAGAGTTTATGAATATAATCCATAATCATAAAAAATATATTCTTTATGGAGGTATATATTCATAAATCCTTCAAAATTATTTGTAATTAAAATGATAATCATCCTAATAATATCCCACGGGAGTGTCGTAACCATAAGTGCAGCAAGACCCATTGTCGTGCACCAGTACCCATTCGAGTCTAGCTCAAAGAGGTGTTTTCAGGTTTTACCTATAGGTACATCTCTGCTAGAAATGCCTCTACCTTCTTGTATCTAGACAGAGATGTATTTTTTGGAAAACTACACAAAATCTCTAAATTACTAAATTCTAGGAAGTTCTTAGATACCAATCCTTAACGTTTGTCTTTGGGTAATGCTATCTTATCGGATTTTATATAAATCTAGTTTCCATGGTTATTTTTAAACTTTTTTATTATACCAACTATAACTCCATGACACCAGTTACCCAGAGTCGGTGCATTATTACATGACATTGGCATGATCACAAAATTTCAAGTCTTGAAAGACTGATTAGTTTAGTAGCCTTGATGTACTAGATGGATTCATATGGTTTACATTACATCATAAAATAGAAAACTACCACAACATTATTTCAATTTACAACAATGATATCCCATAGAGTATCCCTGCAGGTTAGTCATAATATACTTCATCGCATGCTGGGAAAAATAAAAAATAGAAAGTGGTGAGCTCAAATTCTCAGTTTGGACAACAATATAGCGGAAACTTTCATAAATAAGCATGAACATTTTAAGCAATGTATAAAACTAAATCAAAATCCTTTTTAACATAAACTTCATTATAATATGGTATAAATAAATCAAAATAATTCCATTTAATTACTCACATCGATATTCTACTAGTCGAACAGTCACATTCAATATCAATAGCCACTTTCATAATGATGGAATACATAATGCCGGACTTTCATAACCACTTAGTCACGGCCTTGTGCCAATACTACAAATAAAAGTTTGTCAAGTCCTTATTCCAAGGCAGTAGTTTTTCTCTTGAGACATACTGATACGTGAAGGAGCTATAGCGGGCTACACCCGTCACTTACTATGTCTAATTCATTCCTCATATTAAAAGGTTTAAACATAACAAAAACATTATTTTTAAAAGTAGCATACGAAATGTCAGTACTTTATCAATAAACCATGAATGGTGTAAAAATAAAAAAACCACAGTCAAACATATCACAAAACCATTAATAAAATATGAATGTTTTGTATTAAAATAAATCAACTTCAAACAATTTTAAAATGCACCAAAGGATGTTGACAGAGATGAAATTGATTTGCAAAACTCATTGAGAGAAATATCTGTTTTTCATGAAAACATTTAAAAGACTCAAAATTTAGAAATGAATACATTTAAATAAATTTTTTGATTCAAATAATCCCAAACACTTTTAATTTTTTGAATGGAGTTATCATTTTAAAAACATTCATTTCCATATAGATAAATCCTTAAAAACAATTTTGAAAACATGGACATTAATAAGAATGATTTAGAGGAATAATTATTTAAAAATATTTGAAATGTTGTTTTAGTAAAAAATATTCACATTAAATAATCCTTTTGAAAACTCTTTCATGAATCATGTACATGGATAATAAATATTTCCCAGTAGATAATTACATAAAAACAACCTTGGATAATAAAGAGTTTGTGAAATTAACCTTTACCTAGAACATTCCTTTGGTGAAGGGTACATTTAACCTCTTGTATAATGAGAATTTTATGTTATTATATTATACCAGAACCAGAACCATATTCATATTTATTATATCATACATGATTCATTTATGACATTATACTACCCATTTAATAATAATTTTCATGTTAAATTTATATTTCGGGTAATAATGTCTTTCTTTATCGTACATATTTTTATTTGTTATTATTGATCGTGTCATTTAGATCATGATTTAAATACTTCCATAATATTAAACATGATTTTTATATAATACATATTGAGAATATAAATATTTTTATAATATAGATATATGAAATGGAAAAAACCGTTTATGGAGATGGTAGGCCGTACATACGCATAAACGTTGTTTCTGTTTTTATATCATATTGAACAGAAGTAAGTGAATAAGATATATGTAGTTATATATATATATATATCTCCTGTATAATTATTATGTCATATATTACATACTTATTAGTATTATATATTTTTATTATCATCAATGAATTGTAAACTTCGAAATGAATCTCATCACGTTGTGTAGACGGTAATCCGTACGTACGCACGAGAGAAAATATCATTTCCATACAGGTGTTGAATTGGATGGTATATTAATTTTACAGAGAAATTATCATGTTTTTTTCATTATTTATATACATATTAATCATTATTATATCCATCCAAATAAGATATTTTTGAATAACGAATTACACCACGGCGTGGAGACGGTAGGCCGTACATACGCACGCTTGATGATATCATCATTAATAGGATGGATAAATTAATTAATATGGTTGTGCCATATTTATAATAACATCATAGTATATATAACAAACTGGAGTTATTATTTTTAAATTGTAATAACAAATAAAGATTATGTGGATTATGAAAAGAACATGAAAAAGGTCGGTGAAATCAATACCACTTCTTCGGGTTCTTCCATTTGATTTGATCAAAATGGCTCCTTGGTTTGACTTAATTGTCAAACTGAGGCCTCTAGGATGAAGGGAGGATAGTTGGGAGGGTATTTGGGCAGAGTTCGGCTGAGAAAAATGGCTATGAATATGTGAATTAGATAGAAGTGGTAGTACCTTTTTATAAGAGGGGTGAGGGGCACCATATGAAATGCTGGAAATAATTTTATAATAAATTTTATTTAGGATTATAATGGATCCAAAATGAATTATTTCAAGTGTAAGGTGGTGAAGGGTATAGAAATACTCAACCAATAGGTTTTATGCAGGTTTGGATCACTATATTAACCACATCGGTAAGATTTAACTCTTAGTTAATTAGTTTGACATTTACTATGTCTCTTTGTATTATTATAATATATGGTTAATAAACATACTATAAACTTTCAAAAGAACCCCAAGTGGTTCATTAATGATAAAACAATAAATAGATAATTCTTTTTGCCTAACTTTATACTTTTTGGAATAGAATATCAATTTGGAAAATATATGTTATTTTGTAATTTCTAAATTCATAACATCATTATTAATTAGAAAATAATTCATTTGATCAACATTAACACGTCATATTAAACTAGAAAATTATTGGAATTCATAAAAAGTCTAAAATTACATTTATTTGGATATTTATAATATCAACAATTTTAATATTTCATAAATAAATTAAATTATGTAATGTTTCAAAAATATAAATAAAATACCATTATGTTTGAAATAATTTTGTCCTTCCAATTAAAATTTATAGTCAAAAAAATGACTTATATAACCCCATGTAAAAATTGATTTACTAAAAGCTATTTGTTTATGTAATTTTTTCCTTTAATTTAAGTTATTTAAAATAAAGTGTCATTATCATTCACAAGTGGATCCATGGGGTCCTTAAATCTACCTAAATATGACCATGGTTGGACATGACTCATCCAATAAGGTTTTCCCATGTGTTACAATTATTTTTTATTGTTATAATTTTTTTTACCTTGAATTACCAAATTTACCTTTATCCGCCGTAAATAAAAGTCAAAAGTAACTTTTCACCCAAAATTATTTTTATCTTATTGAACCAAATTTTACTTACTGATATCAACCATTTCTCTTGGATTTTTATAATTTATTTCACTGAAGTGGTAAAATTGTTTTTTATGCCAACTGGCAAATGCTCCTAGGAGGTTGGTAAAAGACGCTAAAAGTTCAAAAAAGTTTTTATATATATAAACTTGTTATAAAATGAGTCCAATGTTCTATATTGAACTTATATAGGTATTAGGTATCTATTTTTATAAATAAAAATTTTATATAAAATAAATAATTATTTAAATAAAAACTCTTGTTTTTGATAATAACTTAGTGTTTTTCACTATTCATAAAAAATTGATTGTTTTTAAAAAAAATCACAAAAATTCACCCTAAGATAATTTGGATATTATGAATTCAAATATAAAGTCTATTCTTACATACTAAAAACATATAAGTTTCATTTAGTAATTTAAAATTAATTCCCGTTGTCAAAACCAAAAGACGTATTTTTAGGAAATAATAACTATCAAAATAATGACACTTGTTTATGTCCAATTTCAATGTGAAATTATTTAAAATGACCAGTATTGGATTAAATGGTAAAAATATAATCTATTTACACTTAAGAACCATTAAAATTTATAATTTAACACTATAAATTATTTTGAGTAAAAAGGTTGTTTTCAATTAAAATATAGTATCTTCAATATTCACGAAAATATGAAAGTTATCATAAAAACACCAAAAATTTATTAAAACGATATCCTTATGTCTCGATTCCAATGAAGATGTTTATTTTGTAAAATTTAATATATAAAAGTTTCAAATATTGGTTTTAAAAAGGGTTCACCATTAAAAGGTGGTTAAAGTGTATTTTTTTGAAAAATACCTCTTTTATCTGAAAAAATGAATTTGGTCATACATTATGTCTATGAAACTCATAATATGGATTCTTAAATTATAAGGATTATATACAGTTACAAATTTAGTTAATATTATTCATAACCTCTTTTGAACGGCTAGTTTGGTAAGTCGTGGTGCGAATGAACTCAGTGTTGCGTGTAGTGCAAGTTATTGCATTACATTGAGGAAATAATGTATTATGATATCTTGGGGTTTTCCATTCTTCCATCCTTCAGTAGATTTCATCCTCGCAAATTGAAATTGTTATTCAAAAATAAAATTTTGAAATTAGGAAATACCCTTGTGGGAAAACCCACATCAGAAATTTGGTCAATAAAGTTTAGTCTTAATAAGAGGAAAGGGGAATGAAAAAGTAACCATTAAATTATGATCTTGATTAATAGAACATTGGTGGAAATTTGAGACACATAATTGGAGGGAAAAAGTAAATATTTATAGGGAGTGAATGAGGTCATCTGTCACAAACAATTGTAGAATTGTGGGCCTCAAAGCCATCAATATATGATGATTTAAAATTTCATCGATTCAACAAAACATAAGGTATTAGGATAACAAACTTGAAAACACATTCATGAAACTTGTACATGGATAATATATATTTCCCACTAGATAATTATGTAAAAACAACCTCGGATAATAAAGAGATTGTGAAATTAACTCTTACCGAGCACTTTCCTTTGGTCGAGGGTAAATTTAACCTCTTGTATAATGACCATTTTATGTTATTAGATTATACCAGAACAAGAACCATATTCATATTTATTATATCATAAATTATTCATTTATGACTTTATAATACCCATTTAATAATGATTTTCATGTTAAATTTACATTTTGTGTAATAATATCTTTCTTTATTTTAAATTTTTAACATGTTATTCTTCATCGTATCATTTAGATCATGATTTAAATTCTTCCAGAATATAAATCTCGATTTATATATCATACATATTTAGAATTTAAATATTTATAATAGATAAATATATGAAATGGAAAACACCATTTATGAAGATAGTAGGATATACATACGCATTAACGTTTTTTCTGTTTTCATATCATATTAAACAGAAGTAAGTGAATAAGATATATGTAAGTACATATATATATATATATATCTCTAGTATAATTATTATGTCATATATTACATACTTATTAGTAATATATATTTTTATAATCGTCGATAAATGGTGAACTTTGAAATGAATCTCATCGTGTTGTGTAGACGGTAATCCATATGTACGCACAACAGACAATATAATTTCCATAAAGGTGTGGAATTTTATGGTATATTAATTTTACAAAGACATTATCATTTTATTTTCATTATTTATATAAATATTACTCATCATTATATCCATCCAAATAAGATAGTGTTGAATAACAAATTGCACCACGACGTGGAAATGGTAAGCCATACGTACGCACACATGGTGACATTATAATTAATAGGATGGATAAAATAGTTAATATGGTTGTGCCATATTTCTAATAACATCAAAGTATATATATGGTACTGGAGTGATTATTTTGGTATAGTAATAACAAAAAAATGGTATGTGGATGAAGAAAAGAACTTGAAAGAGGGTGGTGAAATCATTACCTCTTATTCGGGTTCTTCCTTTTAATTTGATCATAAGGGATCCTTAGGTTGGCTTTCTGATCAATCTATAGCCTCTATGATGAAGAATTGATTGTTGGGAGAATATTTGGGCAGAGGTTAGCCGAGAAAAATGGATTTTAATGGGTTAATAATCATTGTTTCATAAATAAATTAAATTATTTAATGTCTAAAAATATAAATAAAATACCATAATGTAGGAAATTGTTTTAGCTTTCCAATGAATATTTACTGTCAAAATGATGTCTTATATAACCCCATGTAAAAATTTATTTACAAAAATTTATTTATTTATGTCATTTTTACCTTAACATTATGTTAATTAAAAAAAAGTGTCATTATCATTCATAAGTGGCTCCATGGGGTCTTAAAATCGACCCAAATATGCCCATGGTCGGCCATGACTCATCCATTAAGATTAGGACCAGTTTTAATGTAATTTGGAATTATTATAATATTCTTTTAACCTTGAATTACCCTATTTAACTTTAACTATGGTAAATAATAGTCAAAAGTTACTAATCATCAAATATTATTTTTGGCTTATTGAACCACCTTTTACATACTGTTATCAACAATGTCTCTCGGAATTTTGAAATTTAATTCATAGAAGCAGTTATATACATTTTTATTCAATTTTTAAAATTCTCCTAGGAGGTGGGTAAAAGACGATAAAAGTTCAATATAATTTTTATATATCTAAACATTTTATAAAATGGATCTAATTAACTATATTTAACTTATATCGGTATTATGTGTCTATTTTGACCTAAAATAAATTTAAATAAAATATATAATTATTTGGTAAAAATTTAAAAAATCAAAAAACTCTCAAAGGAAAATTGAATATTAAATAAATTTTCTATTATAATATTTTCCTTTGAAATAGATAAAGTATACCATAACATTACCTTTAATTCATTTGAAAATTTTTCAATCATTGTATTTTTTTCTTCTGAGGTATTGGTAATATCATCATGTCTAGAAGACATTATATTTATGATTAGTCAAAAATTTAATTTATATTCTATTATTTTAGTGGAGAACATATATTATTAAAGGGAAATATAGTATATTAAAAAAATTACCTTCTTAATGAAATATTATTAATTTTTAATGGTTTTTGAGATTTGTATCCACTATCGACAATCTAAATTCCCTTTTTATGGTCCACTCTAATGTACAAGACATTGTCAACATTTGTACTAGAATGAAGTTATTGTGATATCCGAAAAAAAAGGTTCATCGTTGATTTAATTTTCATCTCACTTGAAATTTTTATTAGTCTCTAGTTTGAAAATCTACCAATAATTTTTTATTAGATTAGAGACCAAAAATACATACAATTATTAGGAATCCATTATGAACATATTTTCTTTTTCTCCTGCCACACTAAAAATCACCTTCATGAAGACAATTTTATCAACTTTCACAATAATGATAATACAATCCATTTGAAATAGAAAACAAACACTTGAAATTCGGTATAATATAACTCTTCTATCTATTTGACAGTTCAAAAAAATTTAATATATCCATAAATTTAATTTATATTAAATTAACCATATAAGTTCATAACTTTAGCCACAAGAGTGACAACATCATTTTTCATTGTACTATATTCATCATGTCATTTTTTTATAGAAAATATAACAATTTATTACAAAACCAATGTACAATATAATATTTTCATTTGGTCCTCTGGCTTCCAATAAAAGTTGTTCAATTAATGAATTCGTCTTTTCCGATAACTACGTTTTAATTTAATATCAGAACCATCCTATAAAATTTTCATTATGTGTATTTGATATTAATCCTTCAAACATTAATGGATTCAAAACTGTAAGAATTTTTTTTTCAGATTCAATGTGTGGATCAATATATTTATTAATATATAATAGTTAACGGTGTAATTTCTACTGCTCTATCAGGATAATTATTGAAAAATATATTCCAAAAATACCTTCACCCATAAGAAATTCACAATGATGAGAATTTGGGATATCGATGCTATAAACAACTGATAGGTAATCTTTAAAAAATTCTACAGTTTATTCTAAAAATATATCATTCTTCAATACAACCTACGGGTCGACTACAATTTTGGTCATACCTAGTCAAAATATATTATACCGTTCAATGGGGTACATCTATCTGTTATGTATATGGCCACATAGTTTAACCTATCTAACCATGTGAACTATCAGAAAGACCATTATATCAAATAATGATGGTGGGTAGATCATATTTAATTCATAGAACATGATTGTAACCACCTAATTCATGATGGGAAACATTATCTGGTTTTTAACTATACAACATATTTCTTTGAAAAAGAAGTATATTCTGGTTAATATATATCATTAATATTGAGGTAGAATGCAACAAAAATCTATGTGCATTAAAACATGAATCAAAGAATGATATTAATATGATTTTAGTCCTTGTAACTTCAAATTATTTACAGAAATTACATTATTGATATTTGATGAATACCCCTATGGAACATTTAAATTATTATGTAATATGAAAATTTTATATTTTTCTTATCTGGATATAGTGTATGCAGATGGAGGAAGAATATTACACCTTTTACCCTTCACTAGTTCCAAATTCACCTTTATCTCCATTTCAATCAAGTACAACATAGCATTGATGTAATATTCCATTTTTCAAGAATTATTTAGTGATGTTACAATAAAACCATCAAATACATTTTTCCTACATAAATGAACTAAATAAAATATCTAAAACATAATCATTTCAAATATGGTAATTAAAATTAAATTTATCTATTATTCCAATAATATTTTTTATGGTTTTTTGAAAATTGTTTAGATAAAATAGTTTCCATATATTTTACTTTATTGTTTGGATGATCTCCCATTACTAGGGATGGTGTTTTATCTTTTTCGATATTATCATAGAATGTTTTCTTCCATGATCGTCATTTATGTCATCATGGTAAAAAACTCCAATTTCCTAAAAACACATTATTTGAGGAATATTTCATGAAATCTATGTATCAGCAATTTTCACAAATGGGACACCCCCAACATACCTTTAGTTCTCTTTACTGATAAATTTCCATATGTGTGAAGTCATTTATCATTCTTCTAAACCTTTACATAAATATAAATGTTTCACTTATATGAGAAACAAACATTGTAACACCTCTATCCCTTATAAATTTCAGATCTTCAATCAGTATATCTAAATATACATCAATATGATTAATGTTTTTCTTTGGTCAAAATATAAACAGAGAAAACATACTTTATTTGAACATGATGCATAACTATGGGGGAATGTTGTCAATTAACAACATGATGGGATGTGTAAATTCATTACAACATCTTATTCCAAAAGGATTTATTCTATCAATAGATAATGTGAGACATAAATTTCATGGATCATTTCTAAATTCACAATAGACATAATAAATT
Source organism: Viscum album (assembly GCA_963277665.1). NCBI lineage: Eukaryota > Viridiplantae > Streptophyta > Magnoliopsida > Santalales > Viscaceae > Viscum > Viscum album. The sequence continues at coordinate 421,470,371 of OY728166.1, read as the reverse complement.
ATCTTCCACTAAGGAGAATCTGATGTATTGTTTTAGTTCAAATATTTAATTCATGTAACTGCATAACATTTGAATTTTATCATTGATTCTTAACATCAATATAGTACATTAAGATGTGGAATTATAAAAATATACCATAAATATTTTCAATTAATTGGTTAATTTTTCTTGTATTGATATGCGCCACACTTAGGGAATTTTATGGGTGATTCATGGTCCTTGCACAATAATATGAAATCATTTTGAAAAGAAAGATTTTTAAGAGATAATTACCATTGAATATAGCATTCATTTAGCATCATATGTTCAGCATGGTAGTTCATTTTATTTTTGTTACATATCATTCAAGAAACCATGTCGTTCTGTCTAACTAGTGTCACTCCATCTGTTCCCATCATTCATATTACATAACGTCAATTCAGATTATAAGTTAGTTTATTTAGTACAACTGCTATACACTAGTTTATTTTTACAACTATTTAACTATTTACAAATCATTTAAAAATCATGAAGTTAATCTTAAAATTATATTTTTATTTCATTTATGTTATCCCTATCATCATTTACACTAGTATACATATCAAATGATCCATAAATAGTAGTAATATACCAACCACTATCCACATTAAATTTTTCCCAATTTATATTCTAAAATTAATATATTTTATCTATTCAGTGAAATTTTAAATGTTATTCCAACTCTTCCAGAATAACTATTCTTGAATAAAAATAATGTAAACATAGATAAATGATTTTTGAAGGTCATAAGAATTCTCTCTTGAAAAAAATATAAACTCATTAACAACATATTCATAATAGTTTTTCAAACAAATATTGTACATACATTTTCTATTCATGTCAATTCAATTAGATTCATAACAGATAATTTTTTTACAATAAATAAATTATTACACATAATATATTCATTATAAATATTGAATGTTGTTGAAAATTATACTAATGGAAACTAAACATTTTATTATTTAAACTAATTTCAACATGTTGAAGAAAATTGGTAATTACACTTATGAAAATAATTACTCCAATATGGAAGGTATTATCCTATTGATTCATTCATGCACTAATGTTATAGAAAACACATCCTCAATATCTCCTCTCAATGACATTTATCATTTCATTTGATGTTTGACACATCCTTCGTCTCTTGTGGACATGATCCTATATTTCTTGAAATACACAAAGCATTAGTCATCCATGGGATGATTAATGCCCAGAGTTGTACTAGAATAATAAAAGTGTTTGGGGATGATATTCAAGTGATATTGTTAGCTATGAAATTAAGACAGTTTAAATTATCAGTATATCCAATAATGGAAAACATCTTAAGACTCTTAGGATGTCATATATCCACACTGACTCATCCCAAGGATTCTAGGTAGGTCATAACAATGCATATACCTATCTAAAGGATTTTAGGTAGGACATATAATACACATTGAAACATTCTTGATAATCTAGGTATGTCCATAAATATGTTTTCATAAAGAAATAATACACATCAATAAGATATATCAAAGAAATGGTAGAAAAACACACCAATAAAAATGTATATCTCATACACATTTATACATATACATATATATATAATTGAATTTATTGTACACATAATTTATAAAAATCACATATAAATATAAATTTTAAGGATAATTAATACAATAACTTCCTTATTGGGATATACAGAAACTTATTTTTTGGATAAATAATTATAAAAAAACACATACATTATATGTTCTATAAATTTATATAAATAGATAGAAATATATATAAGTACATATATATATATATATATATCTATATGTATATATATATATATATTTATAAAATATGATTAAATTGGTAAAAATATATTTAACTCTTATAGAATAATATCACATCATTGTAAAATAAAAACAACCCTAAAATAATTTTTAAAAAAGATATACATTGAAAAGAAACAAATATAGAATCAACCTTACTAATATTTCTCATTAATTAAAACTATACAATTATGAGAAAATAAATCTTTAATGAAAAACCATACACCATAATAATAAAACCAAATTTTAATATAGAAATTCTTTTACATAAATTTCATAAAATCCACTTCTATTTCCACTACACACCATCACCAGATTGAGAATTTTGTTTTCAAATTGTTTTTCTCTTTTGATTATCATTTTTTATCAAAAACAGTCAATGTTTGTATAGTGGTAGATTTTTTTTTAATTAACTGAATTATCTGTGTGCCATAGGAGATTCTATATATATTTGAAAACATCGACAAAAATAATCTTATAGAGAGGTATTGGGTGTATATCTAGATAGCGAAACAAATGGATTAAAAAAACAATTTTAAAATAAAAACATGATATCCAAATTTACAGTCATGAAAAAAATGGATCATTAAAAAATAGTTTTTGTCATACTCTAAAAGACAAATAGTATACAATTAAATGAACAAAAATAATAGGTGAAATAATAGAATAATTAATAAAAAATGAATTGAAGACACAGAATGAAAGTTGGGACCTATAATGGAAAACAAAGGCCTACCTTGTAGAGTTAAAGAAAATTTCAGTCACTCTGATCCAGATCTCGATAGTTTCTTTAGAAACAATAAATACAAGAGAAAATCGGATGTAAGATGATTTTTGAGGAACTGGAGGTAGCTGATTGTGTTTGTGTGATTCAATATTCCATTCATCGTGGTTGAGCACCGATATTGGGTGGCTTCTGCCGGAAGCTTTTGATATCATGACAGGTTTGAAACTAGTTATATTATTTAAATAGATCGAGACACTTTTATCTACACATTCAAAAAATCATTGACATTTTTCTATTTATTAGTTCATAAGTAATAAGCACTAATAGAAGGCATATTTATCAGTACTTTTTAGAAATTACAAAGTTAGTTCTTTATCAATGCTAAAAAAGTGCTGATAAAAACAATATTTATCAATGATAAAGTTTTTTATTTTAAAAAGAAGATTTATAATTATAATTTTAAATACTTTTTTTAAATATATATATACATAAAAAATATATATAAATATAAATATGGTAAATATATTCCTTATTAAAATTTTTTTAATATAAATTTAAAATTAAATATATATATATAGAAATAATATTTATATATTTTTTATATATTTATATAATTATATATATATGACAAATATATATATATATATATATATATATATAAACTAAATATATACATTATTTAAATAAATTTATTTTAAATTAACAAATTATTTAAACATATATAGCTATTTAAATATATATAATTAAGTATATAATATAAAAAAATATTTAAAAAAAATATTTTCTGGTTTATAATTATAAATATATAGTTTTATAAATATATTTTTTACAATTTTATTATATTTATGTATAATTTTAATTCAAGTGTTTTTTTATCATTTTAATGAATATTTAATTTTATGTGCATACATATATTGAGAAAATGGATATGTAGTGTGTGTGTGTGTGTGTGTGTGTATTTTATACAAAAATACATTTGTTATGTATACATGAAATCAATATAACATACAATTGATATATGCTAAATTGAAAAATAAAAAAAAAATTCAATTATAAGTCCATTTCTCGATGAAATTAGTGAGTATTTTTAATTCAACTTAATTTTTTATTATAAACCATAATTCACTAAATATTTTTCTATTTGATAGAGAGCGCGTAAATATTTTGTAATATATATATATCATATTCATATATATCAATATATATCTCTATATTTAATATATATTATTTATTAACATTATCAATAAATATATAATTAAAAAAATGTTTAATATTCTCCTCAATTTAGGTATTATTTATTTTAATTTATTTAATTTTCATTATTAATATATCTTGATATTAAAATGACAATTTTTATTAGTATTTATAATTTATATATAGTAAAATCAAATTAAAATTTTTTAAAAATAATAATTTAATAAATAAAATGTGTAATGTTATATTAAATATAACATTTCATTAATTTTTGTCTATTTAATTATTTGAGTTTATTTATTTGGAACATTATCAGTGCTAAAAAATCCCTGATAAAGGTTTCCATTATGAGTGCTAAAAGTATAGAACTGATAAAGGGTACCCATTATCAGTGCTGGAAAAATCCCTTTTAATGGGTTAAATTTATCTATGCTTTCTTTATCACTGATAATGATACCATTTATCAACATATTTATATAGTTATGATAAATACCAGAGCTGTTATAATCTTGTTTTGTAGTAGTGTTCTATGTTTTATTGAGTTTACATCATTTATGTATTTAGGGAATATATAAAATAATTAGTGTTTTATATTAGGAATGTTGAATAATGTATGTTTTATTAAGTTGTTATGGTAATTTATGTTATTACCATGTTTAAAGAAGATAAATAATTATGTTATTCACATGTTGGTAATGTAAAACTTAAGAGTCACTTGATGTTATTTTGGTATCAATGATAAGATTATTTATTAGTTTTAGTGAGCTTACTTAGAAGGAATTGAATTTTAATCATTTAAAAGGGTAATATGGATTACTATTTATTTATTTTTTTAAGATGAATATTAAAAAAAGATTTATATAATAATGTATTTCTTCCCCATATGATTATTTATACACATTGGGAAATGTTTTCAAACCACATTTTATGATGGTAACTAGATATAGATAAAATATCTTAACAATTTCTTATGGATTTTTTGATCTATTTGTTCATCAAGCATAAGATGTTCACCATCATTTTAGGACATATGCGATGATTATGATATTGATAAAAGAATAACCAAAAGATTGAGATTGTTCTTATGAATTGAAATTTAATCAATTATGTATATTATCTCATGAAAATTGTTCAATATTTTGAAAATGATCCTAAAATAAAAAATGATTTTATGACCATAATTTCTGATAATATATATGAACATTTTCATACCTATTTAGTTTATGGAATAGGTTTTTTTTAATTTAGCATGACAATTCACTTTCCTATGATTAATGATCTCCATAAATACCCATAATTATTATTATACATAGGTTTTTAACAATTTACAAACCATCACTTTCCTCTAATATCCACCTATGTGGAAACCATTTAATGAGTTACATTTTGTAACCATTATGTATCTTCCTTTTCCTTCTTAATAATTTTTTATTACTCATTTTTATGACATGGGATTCTATGAACATATTTTAAAATGTCAAAATTTTGTCTAACAAGAATAATTTCTTTTTAAATATACATTTTATATGGGTAAAATATAATACCGTGAAATTTGATGATATATATCTCATAAATATAATTTAATCTTTTCAAAATATTTCTTTACTGACAACATTAAGTTTATATTTCATTTCACACAACGCTATTTTTAAATGAAAAATGATCTTCTGTTAAAATATTATTATATAAAATAATAGTAAACACCGAGTCAATGGAATGATAAGTTCAAATCGGATTAACTAGATTATGAAAATATATTATTTATAGATGTATATAAAATTAGTTAATTTGTTACCGAATAATTAGAAATAAAAATAAAACCCATTTTAAATGAAATAAAATATTCTAGACAAACAAATTATGTTCATAAAGGTATTTTAAATAAATAAATTAACAAAATCACATTTGTTGACTTATATTAAAATATTTAATATATTATATATTATATAATATATTAATAATTAATCTTATGGGTTTTCTATATAAAAGGTAATAATTAATCTTATTTTATTATTAGTAACCATATACATATAAAAGGTTGTTTTCAGCTTTTGAGCACTTCAAATAAAATTATTTTTTTGAAAATTTTAGACTGATATCATGTTAATGTAAATATTATTATTGAATTCATGTAGTTACATTTATCATTGTATGAATTTTTTGATTTATCGGAAATGTCTATTGTTTTGATGAATATTATAAAATATATAATTTTATTAAAAATTATAATTTATATGAAAACATTAAAACTAATAAAAATGAAATTAATATGTTTTTTAGATGTAATTTTTTTTCAATTATATTTCCATTTATCTATATTATTTTTTTAAAAAAACTCATATGAAACATTGATATATTTGATTAAATATTGAAAATTTTCCCATTAAAAGACCACATTCTCAGTTTCTATATGGGATTAATTCTAAATTATATTTTAAGAAATATGTTAGTGTAATTTTTTAAAATTTTATTAAATATTAGGAATCATAATAAATTATAATTTATAAAAATTACAACATTATATTTGACCATAATTAATATCACAATCATTAAAAATTATTCACCATAGTTAAGGTAAAAATGGATTTACTATTGGTAAAACTAAAAATATAATGGTTAAAATGACAAAAAATATGAAATCTATTTTCTATAATTTTTCCATACTTATTATTTCATGAATTTATAATAATCTATTTTGGGATATTTTTAATTTTATAAAATTTGGTACACCTTTTTATTTTCTAAAATTCCATTTCATCCACTCACCTAACTTATAAAAGGCCTCTCGATCCACTATCCTATTCACACAAGCAAAACATTTTGGATACTCAAATTTATACACCAATAACTTATATAAATACCTCAAACTGTTCAATAATCCATGTTTTTTAATAATAATTCATTCATTGAATACTTCCGGAAAATCCCTAAAGAGTTTCTCTGATAAGAGTTAAAAATTCCAAACAAAGCATTTTTCTTTCATTTATTCTTCAACCAAATTCAGAACATATTATTTTATACATATATATCAAAACTATTATATAATATATACTAATATATTATTATGTTAAGATAATAGACTATATCTATATTCTCCTACTTAAAATGAGAGATGATAACGTCTCTCATGTGTATAAGAGACTCTCACCTCACGAACTGATGAGACACACATTCCAAAAATGACTATCATAATTGGTTATGAGTATTAATATAAATTATATATATGATATAAATAATATAATTAAACCAATTTATTCCTTATAAAATATATTCATTTTATACATTCTATTCCATAAAGGATAAGATAACATCTCTCATGTGTACGGTGGAACACCGCCTCCAGAAGTGAAGTCAGTCATTTTTCACTTGCATCTTATATTAAAGGTAAAAAGGATATATTTAATGAATATATGTTATATATATACATATATGAAATAATTATTATAAATATTAAATAATAATCATTATTAAATGATAATTTATCATTTTCTCTCTTAATATTTTACTCCCTGACAAATGATAATTCCATTCGTGTACATGTAGACATCCACATTCATAAAGTGATGTGACTATTTTCTAATAACTACAACACATATATGATATATATAAGTTTATTTAATTGAATAATATGGTATATATTCTTTAATGATAATTCTGTAATGGTTAAATACTTTATAAATACTCCACATAATTACTGTTTAAAATGGAATCGTTACTCATGAGTATGTCAACCTACCGTATCAATGATAAAAACAATCTTCATTTAAAAAAATATATTTCATGATTGGTTATAAAAGTATAATTTTTTAAAAAAATTAAAAGAATTTAAGGTTTATTATTATTGAGGTGTTCAAATAATTACCACTTTACCATAGTCATCGTAACAAAATGATTTCTAACATATATGAAAATTATTTTAAAAACATTCAATGTTGACTAAATTGATTATTTAATCACATATAAAAAGATAATAGTGGAATAAAAGTAATAATAAACATGAAAATATTTCTCACGAAACAAAATAATTAAACTATGTTAATTATTCAAGAATATGACTAAAATACATGATGATTCATACATATGGAAATAGATTTTATTCTCACATTTCTTTTTGATGAGACACATTCCATATTTAGAACATATTTATATGATGTGGTGTATATACTAAATATTTATTTATATTATGAGTATTAAATATATATTTAATTTCATTTAAATCTCCATTTTAAATATCTATTTTCTGGGATATGTGTTTCAAATGTTACCTATGAAATAATGGATTTTTATGTGAATTTTCCTTCTATATGACATATTTTATGTTACACACCTATATTATTTTATGAGGGGTATATAAATTCCCTTTTACATTTAATATTAGGAATATATTAATATTTAAGATATTCCATTCTACAATTAACCTAATTATTTAAGGACTATGATTCATATTTACCAAAATGGAAATGGTTTTAGATTACAATATTACAATTTATTGAGATTTATCACGATTGTTCTTAAAATTATGAAATAATATGATATATATCTCAGGAAACGTGTGTAATTTATTCTAATCTTTTTATGTTTATATAATACATATTTAACCTTAAATTTACTATATTAAAGTACTCAAGTGTTCAAAATAACTATTTTAATAAAAATCATCTCTATTTCTCTATTTAATTAAAACCTCTTTTTCTTAAAAAAAATTGAAATATTTTTTTTAAATCATTCTTTATAACTCTTCAAAATATTTATTAATTAATTTTTTTAATAAATTTGAAATATGATAACCTGAGTTAAATGTAATCTTAATATCTTTTTCCACATAATTCCCCATTGAATTTTTCCAAAAATGTGAATAGAATATATAATTTGTCATGTAAAAAAGGGTAGAATTTTCTATCCATTACGGCTATTATTTTCATTGAATCTTCCATTATATTATTTCAAGGTTATATTCAAGGATTTTTTTTGATATTATTTTTTGTTTTAAAATTTTCTTTACAAATTTGAAGTGATATTGTTTTCTAAAAATGTTTTAATAGATATTTCATGTATAAATTACATGTTTTATATGTTATTTTCAATGAAATTAATTCCAAAATTGTTTAATTTCATAAAAAGTGATTTCCAAATTATAAAAGACACATTCCAAGAGAAATTTTTAAATTAATTTATAAAAAAAATTTATAAAAATTCATGGTTATATTAAAATAAAATGATTTAAGTATATTTTATGTTTTGAAATTTTTTAGCAAACAATAATGAATATTTTTCATAGGAAATGTTTTAAATGATTTTAAATGATTATTTTTTATCTATTTTCAAAAAAAATCATTGAAAATGACATCTGAAATATTTAATGATTTATTTATTTTTAAGATGAAAATATGATTGTGAATATCGTTTCTCTGACATGGGTTATACCATGATAAATTTGATATAAAATCCAAAACTGTTCATAGGTTATTCTATAAGGAAATTTGTAAATAATTATAAAACACATATATTATATACATCTTATGATATAATGAAATGATTATGAAACCATTTTCATTTCTTGGGATAAGATATTATATTTTTTTATGATATTTTTTCACATAAATTTTTTATTTTAATTATTTTATGTGTGATACCTATATCTACCTCCAATTTATTTTGTATCTATTTATATCTAAAGAGATAGATAATACTAGAACATAGATTGAACATGATTATATAAGAGACTTTGTTTTATATGATTTTCATAGGAGTGAAAATTTAATAATATGATTGTTTAGGGAGATAACTCATTCATCAATGATATCCTTTCCAATGATCACTGACTACTATGGAATTATTTTAATGATTAAATTTACATCATAATTCTATGTATTATTATAATGTTATAATATAATGATCCATTTTCATTTATTTACTAGTTATCAATGTATTTTAAACTTCTAGTCATTTTTTCATGACTTCATATTTTGATTCTTGATATCCAAGTAACGTTTTTCATGTGTTATGAACATGTTCTTACATTTTTATACTCATATCATGGATATGTGGTCATTCATATATCACATTATTACCATTATTGAGTATTTGAGATCATCATTTATTATTTTTCATATCTCCAGTTTATAACTAATGGTTTTATGTAGGGTATTTTTTTAAGGAATACGAAAGGTTGATATCATTATGGGATATGTTTAAGATATTTCAGAAAATTAGAAGATTGTGTGCTAAGTATCTAATGAAACCAGACTATTATATTTTTTAATAATGTGTTTGTGTAATGTATTTAACAATCCTTCCAAAATATTTTATATCCATGTATGAAAATACCATGTTGTCATATCACTAAAAAATAAAATTAATCATTTCATATATGGTTAACCATAGGGATCATACAAAATATTCATGACCAAATTCAAAGTCCAATAATTTATAAATAATGTTAGTAAATCATCCTTATATTACCTAAAAAATATAAAGTTTTTCTTCATTTATTATTGCAAATATTTTAATACTATATCACCATAAACCATTATGAAAACATGTATGATCCCAAAAATAAAATTCATAGGTTTTTAATTATATTCCTCAAATTTAGACATGTATTAATCTCTATAAAAGAAAACATATAACGTAAATTCACTCAAGAATTACAATTTCACCAATAATATCCTATAAATATATATTTCAAATTATTATCTCAACATATTTCACATATTGATGGTTATAATCCCTCAATCACGTGATTTCCAAAAAGATTAAATTTTCATTAAATCACTATCTTGTATATCCATTTGATTCATCACATGTTTTAAAAAACTTATGGAAAAGATACTATAATAAAATAATTAAATATTTCATTATTTCCTATAATGATAATAAATATGATAAAATTAATCTATTATAATATTAATTTAATTTAAATAAAATGACTTTAATCATTCGACTTTGACTGTATCAATAGAATAAGCTTGAACGTGATCCCATAATATCTTTTGTGGAATATTCCCTTGATGCTAAAGAAAATTTCTCTTCATAGTAAACCATCTCAATATAGTTGAATCATTGAACATTGGAATCTATTTTCATTCCCATGAAATCATTATTGAGCGGTTATATATCTCTTCACTCATAAGAAACTCACACTTCCTTCAAGAAAGAATCAGGGTGTTTCTTTCCACATTTATCACGTGTGGGAAAATTATTTTTTCATATCTAACATTTATTCATTTTTTGTACAATTATATTCATCTCCATTTTGAATTATAGAAAATAGTACATATATAATTATTTCATTGTATATATAGTACTTGATATTATGTCCATGTATGAAAAGAATTTTTGGGAAACTAATTCCCCTCAACATATTATCTTATGAACCTCAAGGAAATGTCCATTATTAATCTTTAGATTACATAAATTGTTATAGTTAATATTAATTTCACTATGAGACATTTCAAAATAATGGAATACAAAATATTATAAAATATTATTTTATATCATAACGCTCAACCCCATAAAAAATTGAAATTTTTTCCTATATTTGAAAATCATATGCATCTATAATCTCAAAACAAGAAAAATTGTTTCTTTGGGAATGCATCCAAATCAGAAAAAAAACCATCATAAAGGTTTTTAATAAAATGTCAACTATGAAAATAATATCCCTATATATTTATAATTAGTGTAGTATTTTTTGTTCTTCTCTACCATGTTAAACTCGAGTCAAGAATGAAAAATCCTTTTTTATGTTATTTCTCATATATAAATTTATTCCTAAACCACATCTACATGTAATGTACATACAGAGATAAGTTAACAAAAAAAATATAATATATACCTTACCTAAGTTAAATAATGTTCATTAATACATATCCTCAAAATAACTCATAATTTTATATTCCCTAATTAATGTTTTTCTAAATAAAATCCCTATTGTTTCTACTAGAAATACTATAATACCACCTATAATGACCCCCGATACAGTATCCCAGAGTTGGAGTCAAATTTATTACATTGGAACGAGATACTAGTTAACACATCTCAAAAGATATGATAGATAATTATTATTTGTTAAACTATATACAAAAATGAATTTCACATACATTTGAAAACATAAAATACTAAAAATATTTCCTTTGAGTACACAATTATTCCATATAATATATCAATGAAAATGAAATAAAAACACTTCCCGGTATCTAGTAAAAAAATAAGAATAAGTTATCCTCTTATGGATAGTATGTTTTTGTTCAGAATAGAAGATATCATGAATAAATAACTATAATCAACATGGAAAGGTAAATAAATGTAACACATTCCATTTAATCATTAAACTAGGAAAAAATTGTATGAAATAACTGATGATAAAATAAATATATTTAATTAATCTTCTAAGATTGAACTTTATCAACGTATTTTGTAACATGATGAATAATCAAATGGATATAACAGATCTCATAAAGAGGGAATCAAAAATTAAATACATCTAACACATTAAATCAATACCTATTTCAAGATAGTTTAAATATCGGTTTTGAAACCCATCTAATTTGGCTAACGAATTTGTCACATGAGATCAATCAATGCAACATAGAGATATCAAAAACTAGTCCCACATATTCATTAATATTTCCATTCTATTATTCATGTGAAAGGGTTGAAACATAACAAACATAGATAGTCATTTTAAAAAAATTACTTATTAAATGTCAATACTTACCCTAATAAAATAAATATAACCATTAACCATCTATAGTAATATGATAAAGAGTAATAAAATTGAAAATCCATGTTCAATCTAATAATAATCCATCGAAATAAAAATATATGTATGATATAAATATAATATATCCCCACAAGATCAATTTTATACTAACGGGTTCTTTTCATTGATTAATAGAAATATAATGAAAATTTTATTAACAGTTTTTTGGTGAAAAATAACATTTTCACATTAGAAATTATTTTAAAAAAAAATTTAAAAATAATTGAAAATAAATGTATTATGATATTACCATTCAAGAATTTTAAAATAATCTTTAAAATAGTAAATCATCCGGAATATGAATATTTTGTTTATATTATACAAGTTGAAACACATAATTATTTCACATTTTTGAAAAAAGAGAAAAAGTCCATGTAATTAAAGTGACATTAATATTGTATTAAATACATATTATGAAAATTAAAAAATTGATAAATATATTTTTAATAAATTTATTTATGTTTAATATGAATTTGGAAGATATTTCTAAAAATCATGTATATTGATGAAAATGGATTTTCGAATGAAGTGGAGAAAGTTGGATTTCCGTCAAAACTTTTTATCAATCATTCTAAGTACAAAATATTGTAAAATAGTACTACTATATTAAGAAGATTATTAAGAACCATATAAAAATATATTTATTTTTTTATAGAAATATCAATTAATTCCCCCGTTGGAGACTTACAAAAAAACAATCATGAGTAATGATGATATTTTTAAATAAACCCTTACAACATTGGTAACTTCTAAATATAATCCCCATAAAAATGACATCAAAGGAATAATTAAATAACATGAATATAAATAGAATCATTATATATCATATCAAAGGGTAATTATATTCACCACAAAATTGGGATATGTGGTGAATATTCATATTTCTCATTTGTGTAAAAGATAGAGTTGAAACCATTTTTATGGTTCAAATTTGTTTATGAAAAAAAAAATATATAAAAACTATAGTTATATTATAAAACACACAATAAACAATAATTATATATATTATTCCATAGTGTATTTACATATAGTCATTTATCACCTCTTAATTAACAAATTATTAATTAAATCATGGTTTCAATTCATAATTAAATCAGTTTTTATGTTCGTTTTTCTAGACACCCAAAAATTCCGTATAATGTTTTTTATTTTTTGTGATTATTATGAATCTGAAAAACATATTGAAATGTTATTCTGAGGCTCGGAGATCCCAGAATATATTTTTGAACATTTTTTAGGTATGTTCAATGAACATTAGGGTGGAAATTTCTCCTACTTGAACCGATGCACGGATTAAAAATACACATGCACTATTGAATCCTAAGCACCATAATTCACTTAAGGTAATATTAAAATTTATCAGCATGGGTCATAAATAAGTAATTATCATGGATATTAGAAAAAAAATAACTAAAGTTTATTTTATTTTATTTTATTTTTTGCAACCGTCAGACAAACATAGGTTGGACCATAGTGAAATGTCAGAAAATTTAATGGCTTGACACTTAGGTTGTGTAAAAAACCATTGGTAGAATTAATAGGTTGAGTAACCACACTCTTTAAAGAATTAATGGGTTCATTAATAAGACTCATTAATGAAACACATTAATTCTATGGAGCGTTGTTACCTTATTTTCCTCTATGTAATCAATGCCCAAGATTGGGTTTTGGGAGATCTATGAGAGAAATATATGAAGAATCGCCTGAGTCATCTTGCTCTTGTGATGAATGGTGATCAATCGATGGTCATTGGAGGAATCTATAGATGACGAAAAGTGCTAATGGAGACATTTGAATGCATACCCTACTTCTTTATTTGCAGTTCCTTCCAATAGAAACATTGTTGGGGGTTTCGTTGTTTAACAATGAGTTGTTTCTTTCGTGAAATGATTCCTATGTTATTATGCTAACACAAAGGGTGTGGGACAAAAAAAATGCCTGAAATCACTACTGAACTTGGTTATGGATGTGTTCTTTATGGGAAATCTGATGATATAGCGGTATGGTGGAACCAAGGGCCGTGCAACATACACATCATCCCGAGAGTCCTGTAGGCATGAATAAGAATAAAAGTGGACCACCGGAGCTTCACCAGTGGTCTGCAGATGCTACTCTATCATAGTGGCACTGGCGACCGTGTTAGGCGGTGACTGACACCTCCGGACCATGAAGAAACGACGGTGCATGAAGGCGCCGCAACTGAAAAATGAGCTGCCTAACTATGTCGGATGCATTTAAGTGGGAGGCACTCCATGAAGGAAGGTCATAGTATCGAACGACGATGGAGAGTGAACTCGCATTTGTGGGTCCATTGTGGGCCGATCATCATTGACCAGCCAGGTGGTGTGGCTCCAACATGCATCCTGGCTTTGTAGACCTAAACGGTCGAAGCCATTCAGGAGAAGACCGGACCCCCCACCCTTAGCCAGCGGGGCAAGCAGTTACGTAGGTCGGCGGGCCATGCCCAACCAGGTGGGCCAGGAGGATCAGGCCCCACTTTACAGGGCATGGCCCAGACCCCTTTGGGTCGGGCATAGTGGGTCAGGTTGGGTCGGTCCAACCAGATCAGACCATACCTAGAGCCTTTTTTCCTATTTGCACTTAAACATTCATATCTCCTAATACAGACATCAATTTGATTACCCTTCTGTGGTTATAGAACCCTTATGAAGTGTCATTACACAAGAGATACTCTAGGTGAGACTTAAATAAAGTTGGAGTTTGGCTGGGTTGGATCGTACCTGAATCCCACTAGGCCCTCCTCACTAAAATGCCCATAACATACAGAACAAATATTTGATTTACTTTTCATCTGTTGTGATGGAACCATTATGAGATGGTGTATCATTATTTTACTTTTTCGAGGGACTTATTGCGGGTTAAAATACAACCGATGTCTTGAGGGAATTTCTCCCAAGTGCACTATTTGTCGAACTCATTGACTGGCTGAGACCTGAAGACTGCTGACTTTCGATTATGTGTGACATGAAGAACAATTGATAAGAACATTTTTATGACATTTCATTCCCACTGAGTGGAGTGACTATGTGTGTCCTGACATACCCATGGTTATCGACAGGAGGTGTACCATAATATGCCAGAATGGGGAGCAGCTCTGTGTGACCTGGTAGACCCACGATATGTGATTAGGAGCAGTACCAAAGTCATTTAATGATAGTGGGAAAACATGGGTGTGACATGGTAGGCCCACTTTTCTCAATAAAAGAGGATTTATCTATCATTAGAGGTGTTAGATGAAGTTAGTTATGATGCTAATGTTACTACCCTAGAATATACCTGGTGTGAGTTGTCTTTTTTTGTTCCTTGTGAATGGGAACATGCATTCTGGTTTTTTCCATTATGGAATTCTGAGAGACCATTTAGGGTCTCAGGGTTTATACTAGGTATTGTTATACTCACCCCTACATAGGCTTCACCTTCACCTTGTTGTGTCTTGTGAATACGACAAGAGGCTTTGACTGAGTCTCGAGGAGCAAAGACTTGATGGTGTACAAAGGTGATTGGTGGACATGGGGATCCGCAGTTGTAGACGCTGAAGTGCGCTCTTAAGTGTTGGATAATGTCTCAAAATAATGAAGAGAAGTCATATTTGGACCCGGAGACCTGGTTTGGAGGTCCCGGAGGTGATGCGCAAAAAAAATGGTGAAGTGAGCGTAAAAATGTATCTGGTGCAGAATGTACTGGGATTCGCAAAGAGTCCTCGGTTCGCGCCTGTGCCCCACGCATTTGACATTTCACACCGCCGCCTCCGTCGCATAATTATTTCAAACATCCCTATATTTCGCACACTTGGGGAACTATAAATAGAAGAATACCCCTTCAATTTTGGGGGCTGTAGAATCTAAATTGACAGTCGTGCGCGAAATCGGCATTCCGCGCGCGCACAATATGGCCTGCAGGTACGATTCTTTTTGTGCCCAGTCTCCCCAGGGTCAGCCTTCATGTGAGATCCCCTTTGACATAGACTGAAATCCAATCCCTTTCAGGGGTTCCCCTTGCACGCATTCCCTTCCATTGCAAGCAGGTCGGCTAGTTGCACACAATCCCCATCCATTGCATGCATTCCCCTCTTTTACACGCAATTCCTTCAAATTGAACACACCCCAGTCATTTCCCGCAGCCTCTCCTGATTGTGCGGAATTCATACTCCTTGCATGAAATCTTTTCTAGTATCACTCCCAACACTGGTTTCAATTACATTCAAGAATCACCAATTTCGCACCAACCCGGTGTTTTTCTCATAGGACCCAAATTTTGCATGCATGCTTCAATGGTTGCATGAAATCCTCTTAGGCACCTTTATCATGCACCTTTTTCCCATGTGAACTTCAAGGATTGTGATAAGTAACTTTCATGTCCCTTGGACGATATCGCCCGTTGCGTTGCTTTGCTTCATGCTTCTTCGCATAGGCACGCGAATGGCTATTGCTTCTTCACATTGTCGTGCTAACATGAACCCCTCGCTGGTTCGCCCCAAAACACCCCCTCGTTACGGCCTTGCCGACGCCTTATCTCCCACAAGGAGTAGAGGGTACCTGTTTTTTATGTCCAAGGGTGCAGAGAAAACCCACCTCATCTGAGCTGCATGATGTTAAACTGCCATGCACCAACGTCCTCAGCACATGGTGCTAAACTGTGACCTGGCCCTGTGCCTCTCACACACGTTCCCCTTGCCTTGGATATTCTCCAAGACCACTCGTCTTCCCGGGGATGGGATCACCTTTCATAGGGGATGATATTCTTCTTGTTGGAGTGGCGTTTGTCCTCAGAGGAAGGACAGACACCTTGGCGTAATCCCCTAGCCTTCCTTCCAGGAGGTAGCATCCATACTCCTCCTATCTTCGGTCCCAATACCTCTCCTGCTACGCATTGTCGCCCTAGGGCCTCCATCCTATATTATGTCCTAGAACCATGAGCCACTCAATGTGTAATCCCCAACTCATTTTCCACAGATGCACCCTTCTCTACGTGATCATCAGGTCTCTACTATCTCTTGTTTCTCACACCGAGTATGACTCACGTGGGATTAGAGTGTGTATTGACCGTGACACCACAATGGGATACCTTAGAGTGCAATACCCATACCGATCCCGCATGATGTTAAACTGTATTTCATCCCGAATGATGTTAAAATATATACCCAAACTACGCAAACTTTGATCCGTGCTAAGGCATGGTATATAGGAAGCCTCCACGAGGCTCAATCCCACCTGGACCCCTTTCCCCTTCACGTCGGTTCACCCACACCATATCCTTCGGCTTCCTAAGAGCGTAATCATGAAATTCCCCCGCCCCGCATGATGTTAAACAGTATTCCATCCCGAACTATGGGGACTTTGATCCTTTCTAAGGCATGGTACGTAGGAAGCCTCCATGAGGTTCAAGCCCAAACACCTTGGGTCGCCTCAGAGTGTAAGCCCCAATCCATCTAGACCCCAAGTCCCTATTCACGTTGATTAACCAACTCCCACCTGGGGTGCCTCAGAGTGTAAGCCCCAACCACCTTGGGCCGCCTCAGAGTGTAACCCCCAACCAGCTTGGGCCTCCTCAGATTGTAAGCCCCAACCACCTTGGGCCTCTTAAGAGGGTAAGCCCCAACCACCTTGGGCCGCCTCAGAGTGTAATCCCCAACCACCTTTGGCTACCTCAGAACGTAATCCCCAATCAATCCCTAATAACATGGACATTGATCCATGCAAAGGCATGGTATGTAGAAAGTCTCCATGAGGTTTAATCCCCATCATCATCGGCCGCCTCAGAGCGTAAGCCCCAATCCATCCCGAACTATGAGGACTTTGATATGTGATAAGGCATGATATGTAGGAAGCCTCTAAGAGGTTCATGCCCCACCATCATGGGAGAACTCAGAGAATAAGCCCCAATCCAACCTGAACTGTGGGGACTTTGATCCGTTCTAAGGCATGGTACGTAGGAAGCCTCCACGAGGTTCAAGCCCACCATAGGGTCGTTCCAACCCAATTCACATTGGTTCTCCAACACCATAAGTCACCTCAGAGTGTCAGACCCATACCTATCCTGCATAATGTGAAACTATATTCACCACTAGAACTTCATGGTTTTTGAATCCCTACTATGAGGATACGTAGGAAGCCTCCATGAGGTTCAAGACCATTACTCATTCCCATCCTGACATCTCTATCGAGTATATGTGTCTCAGGAAGCTCATGCCCTAACCAGGATGTTCAACATCCTCCAGGTCTCATCCATGCATCCATTCTCATGGTCCTCCACCTCAGGTGTCCTACTATATCACCAATCAATGTAGACATTGATTCCCTTTCATGGGGATATGTAGAACGTCTCTTTGAGTCTCAAGCCCAAAGTCATCACCCATCCTGATTCTTACCACGGCCGCCACACCCTAGTGGGATCATGACACATCATTCTCCATTCCCCTTCACAACATTCGGGAAGCCGCCCATGTGTTCTCCCCAATATTGGTGTTCCCTCCAAGGGGTTCTTCAATCAGACCCACTGTAGCTAGTGTACCGATCAGTCCGATCGGTCTCCGTTGGATGTTAAACTCATGGCATACCCTATGTTAATCATGGGAAGATGAGGAAAACCTTAGATACATGCCTATGACATAAGATTCCCTGCGTTCGATGTGGGATACCTCAGGCTTCTGCGCCCTCGAAAAGCCCTATAATAAGGGACAAAAGATAAACATGCCAATTCTCTAGCGTCCAGACACACCCGTGATTCCCAACCTGACTACTCTCATAACCGAATGTTGCTGCCCTGACCGGACCCCTTGGAAGGTCCCGATTGAAGCGGCGTAATTAACCGGTGTCCATGAAGATATGGAACCGAGAAGAGATTCACGAACTACGTCTTAAATCTAAGAGGGAGACCCGGAATAGGTGACGAGTTCCGAGGAGGAATACACGAATGGAAGAACCAAAATCCCATCATCCTATTTCGATCAACGAGAAGACATCCCTGAATAAAGAGTGGATGTCTCCCGCCTTTAGAAAATGGGAATGAGGGACTACAGCTGTGCTTCTTCTACGTGACGGATGCGCACATCCCCGATGAAATCTTCAGAAATATAAAATGGTGTACCCGACGTGAAGGGATTCTCCTTAGCATGGAGGCTAGTAACGTTTGGGGAATCAGTGGTTTTGCTTATCATCTGACCCCATCATCTAGTACCAGATCCCACAAAACCAGAATAACATGAAACATACTAGAGGTTGGGACAGTCTGCTACGTTGAGCATTCGGTTCTGCGACGTTGTCAGCATGGATCCCTCTTGCTGACCACAATAGACGGAACGATGCTGGAGCACTAGTTGTCAATTTCTTTTCCTAGAAGTATTGATGAGTTCATCTCCCTCCTTTTAGGAATCAATCCATTGCATCTAGAGCTCGATCACCTACGCATTGGCGCAGGGGCATGGTAAATATCGATGTGGCTACCCCACGTGGTTTTTCCTCTTCCACGATGGCCTCGACAGCTAGGAATGTTGCGTGCCAACTCCCCCTCTCCTTATCATAAATTTTCCCGTGAAGGGTGATTAATGAACTTGTACATAGTTATGAGGAAGAGGGGGTCATACCCTCCAAATATATGGCCTACCTAGATCTTGTGGCAGTTGCATCTCACCATCCACGCCGCCCCTGATGGCCACGTAAGAAGCCGCTACTCCTCACGCTGACATTCAATCTCTTCAGTTGCTTGCCCCCAGTGCACCTTGACATCTCCCTGCCCTACGCCGATGGGGTAGGGGATGTCTGGGTCGCCCTGATCGGAGTCCTTCTCCATGGGCTCCCGACGAGGGCCCCCTCCAGGACACGTCAGCACTGCTGCCCAATTCCCCGTGCTGAGGAATAGGTAATCCTCGCGCCTGCATCACCGACTCTAGTCCAACTAACCCGACGCCAGCGTCGAGTGAAAGGGGAAGAGGACACTTGCTGTGGGGCATCAACATCAGCGACTAGTGTGGCCCGAGCCACCACTGATTCATATCACCAACTCCCTACATACATTACCTAGGGACAATTTCATGCCCGACCTAGATTGAGGCCCCAACTGCCCCACAGGCAGGCTGGGTCAACTCTCCCGGTCGTCAGCATTGGTGTTGGCTGCCGGAGACAAATTCGCAACAGTGCCACCCATTGCGGAGGCTCACTCCACACCCCCACTATGGAAGGAACTAGTCCTCCCTACTTCCAACCTCGTTTTGGGAGTTTCCCAGTGCCACATTCAATCCAAGAGAGGTCATTCCCCGTGACAGCAACACTCAATATGGAGGTCTCTCCTGTTCTCAGTACACTATGTACGAGGTCACTCCCCTTACCGTAGACCGCCGATATGGAGACATTGCATGTCCAGTCACCCGCCAGCATGGAGGTCCTCCCTGTGTTCCATTCGACCATTGTCTCGATGCTCCTTGTACGCCAGCTTCCTCAGGTGGAAACTCTCTCCTCCCCAGCAGTAGTGAGGCCAGAGGACCCCATGTCGGTAATCAGCCCTATCCCGAGGGACCACCCATGGGCAAGAAGGAGGGTCATTGTTGATGCAAGAGGAACTCTAGGGAAGTTCGGACAGGAATCAGACCAGTTTGCTTCTCAGACTCCGAAGTAGAGAGCGACTCATCGCGGTAACCCTCTTCTCAGTCCTCTGAGTCAAAGGCTGGGGCATGGATGAGGCACATAATCCTTGTCCTCCCGGAATGTGAGATCCACAAGATCCATGTTTCCCTCTAATGTTATATCTATAAGGAAGAGACCTTGGCATGTTCCACAGGACCGACCGTGCAGTCGCAAGCAGCATCTCTGGAAGCAGCCTCTGCCTCAGCTTGGGACTATGATGAGCTACTTTGGGGGTCAGTGGCAGAATAACCGCCGTATATCCCACCCCAGCAGATGCAGAAACTATGTCAGGAGATCGGGATGCCAGTCCATATTATCATGATATGATGTCCAGATTGCTAAAATCATCAGAGGATAGCCCAAGGTTTGGCAACCAATCATCCCACTCGCCGTACTCTCCCCCGACCAGCTTTCCATCCCAGCAGTCTTCCTCAGTGCCGCCGCCAGTTCCACAAGAACCCCTAGTTTCTGAGTGGAGAAATCAAGGGCCAGACCCTTGTTATGAGCCGAGGACCTTTTTTAACATCATTACAGGAGGACACTTCCCTGAGAAGTTTTGGCCGATCGCAGGATCGAGTTTTTTTACACCAGAATCACTCATCCCAGAGGAGTTTGAATGTTTCTACCAAACCCTTTGGGTTAATCACTTCCATATTCTCCACCGGTGTGTGAATTATCCATGGATCCAAGAGCACCTGGAAGACATCGGCGAGCAATACCATCTGGTGGACTTGGCCCCACTCCACATGGTCCGGCACCCTGAGTCACCTAGCCACCATAGGGCCCTCCAACAGCAATGTGTTCAGAGTTTCCAAATACTCGGAAAAGATATTGAGGACGCTACCCCCCCCCCCCCCAATGTGCAAATCTGTGGCTGGGGGTTGTATGCTGCCCTCTTTTTCAGTGCAATTCACTGGCAATCCCACTCATTAAGTGACGATGAGAGCATGCCCCTGAGAAGAGTGGCAGTCCACATGATTGATCCGTTGGGAGGGGAGAATTAGAATGGACCCGGAGGGTACTGAGACATCGCTGATAAGTATAATCGCCTCTTTTAAACCCTACAACATGCTATTCAGGCACGCATACTACCTCCTGTAATCCCGGAAAGGATGGATGCCAGAGCCGAGCCCGCCGCTATAGCTTAGATAGAGGCCCCCAAGCAACTAGAGTAGCTACCAATAGCACCATACCTATAACCTCATAGAGGCCCTCCACCTCAGGCGCATCCTCTAGACCAGCAATGTCCTCAAAATCAGCAGGCACCCCACGTAACACGCCGCCACCGCTTAGGTGAGATAATCATGTTCCGCCTCGCCGGTAGGTTCCTCCACCACCTCGTCAGGGCCAGGCTCCCAGAGCCCCCTATCTAGACAAAAGAAATCATATTTACTCATTATACGAGGCTCAGGTCCCTGATTATGTCCAATGTTCCTTAGATCTGGGAATTGTGTGCATTCCTATGTGAAGAAAGCCAGAGGAGGTGCACCTCATTGATCACCCCCACTACTGCCCTTATCATCAGGTCATGGGGCACACCATCAATAAATGCAATGTGTTTTAGGACTAGATCCAACACCAAATTTACAAAAACATAGTCAGGTTGGGCCCGGCCACAGCCCAAGTGGTTGGTGTATTTGTGAGATCAGATAGTAGTAGTGACGATGAAGGTGAGTGGCAGAAGGTTTCTGATAGTAGGTCCCAGAAGTATAGAGACTGGATGGCCTGTAGAATGGACTCCTGCACCCATGGAATCATTTGGGCACATCTTAATCAATCGGATAATCCATAAGTAGTGACCAACACTTTCACGTCATCATCTAAACCGACCTCTTCCTAGAGGTGCAAGCATCAGCGGAAAAAGAAGACGCAACGCGCCTCACCAATGTTGTCATTGTCCCTCACTCTCGTTGACTTTATGCCCTCGGAGATGGGCATCCATCCCAAAATCTACCCATTGGTGGATGATTCATCATGCGACAGTCTAGGGTATGCTTCTGTTAACACTGTTGAGTTGTTAAATCCATATATGACACCCGATGAGGGGGAGTGCCAGGCGAACCCCCCCCCCCCCCCCCCCCAATGTCCCCAGCCAGCGCCAATGTCGGTGGAGCCATGGCTATATGAGTCATCAAGGTGCATCAGTTAGCACCTCCAGCAAGGTTGTACACAGCAATGAGACCAGACAGTAGGTCTAGAGCGGGACGCATCACGCGCAGCTTCTTCATCTGGCATCAACATGCCCACCTCCACCACCATTTCTGCTACTAGATCAGGCAAAACCATTTCTGCCATTCCATAACCAGCTTCGCACAGCTGCAGGCTGATCCCTGTCATCCAGTCCTCATCCAGCTGCTACCATCCAAGCTTTGACTAGTGATCAGCGGGATATACCCAGCACTAGTCAACTGCCAGTCCACTCGGCAGGGCCCTCCATGCCTCTAATCACAGAGCGGTCTCCCGAAAGCAGAATGTTTTGACTAGTGTGGAAGTACAATGTTCTTAAGCATCTCGCCGGCCTCCCAGTGATTCTATCCTTCCTTGAAGCCCTTATCCTATCACTAGATATGCGTAAAGCACTCCCCAAGGCATTAAGGAGCCACCTCCAGTTTGAGATGGAGGTAACAGCTGTTGAAGCTTTTCATGCTGAAACAGTTGAGGATACAGAATTCAAGGCTATCATTTCGATCTCAATAGAGGAAGAATGCTCCCCTATACAGGGGCACATCCACCCGCAGTATATCACAGACCAATTTAATGGCGTGGATGTTTGTCGATGTCTCATAGACACCAGCTCCAGGATCAACCTTACACCGACGCGGACAATACCAATGCTTGGGTTATCCGCGTATGGACTGACTCCCTCCAATTTGAGAATATAGGGATATGACCGGACAATGTAGACCTCGGTTAGTGAGATCCATCTAAATACCCTGTTCGGTGGCCTATATGCCAACACCGAGTTCATGGTTTTCTTACAGGACACCACGTACAATGCATTGATGGGTAGGTCGTGGCTCCTCCTGCACGCGATGATCCCCTCAACGTATCACCAATGCCTCAAGTACTTCCTTAATGGAAGATTGGGCGTACTCCAAGGTGATGCGTCTCCATTAAGATAATGTAAAACCTACTACTTGGATGCTAAATATTACAAGAGAAAGTATAAACAAGTCCAGTCATGCGAAGTTGATCCCGTCGCCGCTACGACCGACCTTTGGGATGGCCTGAATGACGCCATCATCTTCCCGATCCATCGGTTGGAGGCCACAACCCCAAACATGGGGCAATGCTTTATCATATCAGGTACAAGGGGACGACATATTCCAAAGTCCATGAAATGGCATAAAATCACCTCGTACTCCTAGATGAACCAGGCTTTAGTGATCCCAGAGCCTCCCACTCCCATTAGGTATCTATATATCCCGCTCATGGCAAAGACAGTGCATCATACTTGTCTGTTTCGTCAGGATGGAATAAGTCAGCTCCGACCGACGCGCCACTAATACTTTGAAATTATCTATTGTGGCCCCTTGGGGTGGAGACCCGATGGGATCGGTTTGAAAACCTTCGTCACTATGGTCACGGTAGTGCCTGAGTTCCCTGATGTATTGTCTACTGCCGCACAAGCTTGTACCAGCCTCCCATCGGGTCCTGGAAGCTCTGAAGCAACTTCCCCCATGGAAGAACCCTCCATTAGTGGAGAATAAGATATAGAGGACACTCCCCCTACCTTTGAGGAAGGCTTATCTACCACGGTAGATGAACTGGTACAAGTGATCCCTGGTAGCGAGGCAGATCTGAGTCCTACATTGATCAATTCCGCCATTTCCCTTAAGGAGAAACAGTGGTACATGGACATGCACAAATAACACCGTGATGTATTCTCCTTGAGTTACGAAGATATGCCAGGACAAGTTCACCAGGTAGTCTTCCACCACCTCGGTCTCCTGACAAATCATCAAGGGTTCAAACAGGCTCCCAAAAGGATGAATCCGTCTCACGGTGCCATGTTCGAGGCCAAAGTTGACTAGCTCATTAGAGCCAACTTCATAAAGGTGGTCAAGTACCCCATGTGGCAAGCCAACATTGTGCCATTCAGTAAAAAAACTGATAGATCATTGTCTGTATAGACTTTAGAGATCTCAACTGTCACTATCTGAATGATGATTTTCCCCTTTCAGGGACGGAATTGTTGATCAACGCTACAGATAGGTTCTAAGCCCTCTCCTTCATGGATGGTTACTAGAGATATAATCAGGTCCAGATGGTTCCCAAGGATGAAGAGTTCACAACATTCAGGGAACCCCAAGGAACTTTCTGTTACCAGGTTATGCCCTTCGGCCAGAAGAATGCAGGTCCCACATATCAGCGGTCCATTCATCGCATATTCATGTCAATCCTGATGACATTGGTGGAGTGCTATGTGGAAGATCTGGTCATGAAATCTCTCTATCACCAAGACCATCTCAAGAACCTTGAGAAAGTGTTCAGCTTCTTCCTTTCAAGCCATTTGATGATAAACATGTTGAAGTGTGCCTTTGAGGTCACCTCCAGAATGCTTCTGGGATTTGTTGTCAGGTACCGGGGCATCGAGATTGACCCGGAGAAGATCAAGGCCATCAACCAAATTCCACCCCCAAGAAATATTTGGGAGATTCAAGGCTTCCAAGTCCACATAAACTACACACACCTATTCATTGTGAATCTGGCTAGAAAGTGTAATCCCTTTTCTCGGATCATGATGAATGGCACTTCTTCAGAGAGGGATGAAGAGTGACAAACCTCCTTTGAGGAAATGAAGCCGTATCTACTCCAGCCTCCGATCATGATGACACCCATCTCCGGAAAGCCACTGATTCTCTATGTCACCACCCTAGAATGATCCCTTGACCCCCTTCTAGTCTAGAAGAACAATGAGGGGACAGATAATATCCTCTACTACCTTAGCCATATGCTCCTCAATTCGGAGACCTGGTACTCCCCTATCAAGAAAATCTGTCTTGCACTCATATTCGTAGTACAAAAAGTGCGACATTACTTGCAGTACCATGAGGTGTAGCTGGTGTCTTGGGTGGAACTGCTGAAGTACATTATGAACCACCCCATGTTGACTGCCCTACTAGCGTGGTGGGTAGTAATCCACTAGTATTATGACATCGGTTCATGCCTTAGAATGATATCAAGGGGAAGGCATTGGAGAATGTTCTATATTCCCATCCAACCACAGCGGACCAGTCCCTGCACTTGGATTTTTCCAACGAGGCAATCCTCTTGGTCGATTAGGTCATTCCGTGTTGGAAGATTCATTTTTATGGTGCCTCCCGGAGCCCCACCGGTAGGAGGCTCAATGATCCTAGGAACAACAAAGTGGACCTGGGTATCGTCTTCATTAGCTCGACGCAAGCTGTCCCGCCGTACTCATTCCTGTTGTCAGAAGGTTGTACCAACAATGCGGCATAGTATCAGGTCCACATTACTAGCCTCGAACACTCCCTTAAGATTGATGTTCCCCATTTTCATGTGAAAGGGGACTCCCAGCTAGTTATTAAATAGGTAAATGGAGGCTATTTTGTCAATAATCCAGATCTTTTACCGCTCTTAGAATGAACTCTCCAGCTAACGGCCCAGTTCCCTTCTTATCCAGAGGTTATCTATGTCCCTCACTCATAGAATGGTTGAGCAGATTCTTTGGCCATCCTGGACCTGTCGCTTGCATAACCTGAGCAGGATGATCTGATTTTACATGTGGCACATCAGAGATTCATTTCTCCCGTCACCCCAGAGGATGAAGACGACCCACAGGTAAGCCATCTTACCGCCGAAGCATCCACGTCAGGATCCCCAGGTTCTTCAGATGCAGTGGTCGAAGTAACTCCCATCGAGAGAGCTCCTTTTGTCGAGTATATCCATAATTGGTGCTTCCCGGCTGATCGGGCTGAGAGCGGGTGAATATGATGCCGCACATTTTACTTTTCACTTCAAAGTGATCTCAACCTTGAGAAACTCCTGTATAACTGTGGGTTTGAAGGTGTTCTCCTCTATTGCATTCAGAGGGTTGAGATTCTTCATGTCATGCAAGAGGTTCATGCCGGTTCCTGTGGTGCCCATTAGGCTGGGTAAAAACTACCTCACTAGATCTGGAGACTATGGTATTTTTGTCCCTCCATGATCCACGACTACATCGAGATCACCAAGAGGTGCCATGAATGCCATGTTCATGATAAAATTGTACACCAGACACCAGAGCCTCCCCATACTAGAAAGTACTCTTGTCCCTTTATAGTCTAGGGGTTAGATGTCATAGGATCATTCCCACCGTTAAAGGTTCGCCAATGCTGATTCATTCTAACCACTATGGATTTCATTTCCAAGTGGGCAGAGGCGATTCCTCTCAAGGAAGTCAAGGAATGTTCTATCATAGACATCATGAGTTCAAATATCATTCATCAGTTTGGGGTTTCTCATGCTATCCTCGCCGATAATGGCACCAACATTCGAGCATCCGAGTTGGAGAAGTTGTATGCCAAGTATAATATCCATTCCAACCATAACTCCCACTATCACATGCAGGAAAATTGTAAAATTGAGGCATTCAATAAAACCCGCTATAACATTCTACAGGAAATGGTTAGTCAGAACTAGAAGAGCTGGTCGGATATGCTCCCCAACTCCCTCTGGGCCTATCAGACAATGACTCGTAACTCCACCCATGTGACTCCATATTCCTTGGTGTACGGAACTAAGGCCATCCTTCCAATTGAGATTTAATTTCCCTCATTGCGCACAACGGTCTATGAATAGCAAGTGCCGAATAGAGTGGCTGAAATCAGTCTAGCTGAATTAGATGCACTAAACGAGAATAAGCATTGTGACTTGCACAACCTAGAGAGGAATCAGAGCAGGATGGCTCGATCTTTCAATAACAAGGATCACCTCTGCACTTTCATGTAGGGAGACTTGGTACTAGACCTCAGAGCGTGAATGATCCCCTGCAGAAAACCACCAATGTTGAAGCCCAAATGGGAAGGACAATTCATTATTCATAAGATTTATCCAAATGGTCATACTCCACAGTGACCATGGATGGTGAGTGTATAACTCATCCCACCAATTCCATATTCCTTTAGAAATATATTTCATAACCCTATGCGGTCCCCCCGGAACATAAACTGGATTATGGTCTTGCACGACTGTAAACTGAATTGGGTCTTGCAGGATCTTAAACAGCATTTGGTCTTACATTTGGGACTCTTCGTGTCCTCCATGACCTTAAACTAGATTATAGTCCCACATGACCTTAAACAGCTCATCCCGCATGATGCTAAATTGTATTTAGTCCCACATGATGTTAAATTGTATGTTGTCCCGCATGATGTTAAACTGTATATCGTCAATCATGAAGTTAAACTGTATATCATCCCCCATGAAGTTAAACTATATCTCATCCCGCATGGCGATAAACTGTATGTCTTCCTGCAAGATGTTAAACTATATCATCTAGAACTAAGTTTGTCTTGATTCCCAGCCTTATGGGATACGTAGGACTGCCTAAAAATTTAGATTTCGAGTCCAGCCCCATCTCTTAGATATCTCCCAGTCTGCTGGTCACATTGGCCCCTTGGCCTATTCCTCTCCACGTGGGGGATATATAGGTGTGGTGCAGGGTTATTCCCTCTTTTGCATTGGGTTTTGGCACTATTCCCCCCATTTTACTAGGAATTCACAATCTCTTGGCTTCTCTCAAATAGAGCCCCTCGACCCTTTGTAGTGGTTCACCGATGTGTCTAAGAGTACTCTGGTCTTGGCCCTAGAGTGTCAGACTCATCTGGGGAAAGCTTCCACCCACTTGTAAAGCTTCACGTTCCCCTTCATTTGGGCCCCCATTATCTTTCACACCCGAATGGACCCCTAAAAACGGCATGGATACCACACTGAAGGGATCTCCTACCAATACGGGCCACCACCCCTGAGGGTTTCAGACAAAAAATTGATAAAAATATCGTGTTTTGAACATGGTCAGAGGTCGATGGTCATTTGTTTTTCCCCATTTCAGGCTTACGCGACAGGATGCTGTGTTGCGGACATGGTAAGCTGTAATCCTCTGTCGTCATTCCAGCCCCTTCAGTCCTTGAATGTTAGTTACATGATTCACATTATGTTCCACCCCATCATGTCCTGGTTGAATCTCAACACTCTTCACACTATCCCTCAGTGCACCTCTGCAAGTCAGGGGGACAAAGCTGTAATATGGCTTCCCTCGGGGCTCCTAAGGTCTGAGCTCTAAGACCATAAACTAAGATCTTCATTAAAGGCTATGTGCAGCTTGGCCCTCATCCTCATGGGATATGTGGTATCACCTGGAAGTTGCATTTTGTGTCTAATTCAGTAGGAATCTATTATTTCCTACCCCTAATATTTTGACCCTCACTGGCCTCCAAACCCAAGGTTCCTCTCTCAGAATCACGCACGATGATGATATGGACGTCGTCCTCATTCATGGCGGGTATTCTTTTTCACTCCATGTGCATTCCCTCATGTCTAAGCCAAATTACTTCAAACTGTGCTGTCGGGTCCAATCACAAGACCCTAAATCGTGATAATATTGTCCTAGCTGCATGACGGAAAATGGCACGACATTGTGATGACCAATCCTAGAGGGAGTCACGTTGGGTATTAGTCATTTACCATACCATTTTTCAACACCTGTGTATGGATTGGTTCATTTGGCAATGCCAAAAAATTTATATCCTAGGCTGGTCGCTTCACAAAAAAACCATTTTCCTTAAAGGACAAACAAGATACACCAAATGCATCTTCTTTTGGTGCGTGGGCAAGACCTGCACGCCCCTTTCATCCTTTTCACTAGTACCTTACTGTAATATCTTCGAGAACTACATATGGATTGATTTCCATCCTTATGGGATACGTAGAAACTCCCAGGAACTTCTCCAGAGGCCCAGCCTAACATTCTTGTTCGGTCTCTTGACCCAGACATATCCCCAAGGAAGAAATGGTAATCTGGATTAATTTCCTCATTTGAGTCAGGTTTTGTAATCACCTTTCCATGTGCCTCATGCATTCCTTATCTATCCTTGGTTGAGTTCTAAGAACATAAACTATGACCCTTCCTAGAACTACGTGTTGATGGATTCCCATCCTTATGGGGAAGGTAAGAACACCAAGACATTTCGTCTCCAGTCCATCCCTAAGAAGCACAAATCTCATCCCTCCCCACTGTCGGCACCTTGTCCTGACCACTCACGGAGTTGCGTAACCGTAGAATTTTCCCTGAACAAGTTCAGGATGCCCCATGATGAAATTGGGAATTGACAGTTCCCACGCCAGAGAGGTCTTTTCTAAAAGTAGGGATGTCCCATGATCCGATTGATGCACCAACCTACCGTGCATCCACCACGGTGGCATAATTTTAGGAGTGTTGGATTCAGATAGAAAAAACCAACACATCATTTTCCACTCTTTGAGTGCCCGTTTATTCGGATCATCACCCTCTTTAACATTTAAAGGGACCCCCTAACAGTACGGATGCTCGACCTATGGTCCGCTTTCTGTCCTGGGCCAACATTCCGGAAGACTGATCAAGTTTTTAGGGACCCCCTAATAGTATGGATTATCGACCAATGGTCTGCCTGCTATCCTGGGCCAATGTTCCAAAAGAGTTATGGATGAAAATTGAGTTTGGTCCTCTGTTGTGAACATGGTCAGTGGTCGACCATCATTTATTGTTCCCATTTCTGGCTAACGCAATAGGGATGCTGTGTTTTGAGCACGGTCAAAAGTCCTCCATTACTTCCACACACCTCTCATTGTGTTCAAAATTTGGGTAACATGGTTTACATTTTTCATTCCCCGGTGTTCGGACTAGTTCTAATGCCCCTTGAATTTCCCTGCTCATGCACTAGAGCACATTGAGAAGACGATACATCGATTGGTCTGAGGTCTTCTTCCTTTGATTGGGCCTCCCTCTTCTCGTTGGAAATCCAGGTTCGAATCTCGAATTCCTGAAGCATGGGTAATGCTCCCATGATCAAACTATGTGATAGTAGGATCCTCCTTTGCTTCTCACGACCCATGTGATCTTAGGGATGGATTTATGTTTATTTCGGGATTATGGTTGATCATGTTATTCCGAACGGACACGTATGTTTACCAAATGGGAAAGTAAGTAAATTTTACCATACATACAGTTCAAAAAACAACAGAAAGCAGTAAGGTGGGATACGTTTTTGGGTTTGGCCAAAATAGGGCACCTATGGGTCGATATCTTTGATAGATCTCTCCAACACCGACAACTTTTGACAGTTGTCCCCCAGGACTTCCTCCAGTCCCCTGAGGAATATTTCTTCATCGATAGCCATGGAACATAGTTCGCTGACCCTGGCCCATGACTGTGCATGTTCATCTTGGAGCCTGGTTGTCTGGTGACTCACTTCAATGAGTTGTTCTTGAGCATCTGCTAGCTAGTCCCTTAAATTCTCTACGATCTCAAAGTAGTTTGCGATGTATATCTAATATTCTTTCGCCTGCTCCATGAGGCGTTGGACCTCCAGCTCCACCATCAAAAATGCTCAGTTACTCCCTGACTCCTCTTGGCCCTGGATGATTTTGGCGTGCCAGCTACTCTCATGCATCTTCTCGGCCATGTAATAACAGACCTTCAGGTGAAATCGTTGAGCATCTTCCCCTCCAGCACATAGGAAAGGTAGCCAGGTGTGGAGTGACCCCATCTGCTTCAACTATTCCACCTGGGATTGACTGAGAAAATTATGGATGCACTTCCATCCTTTGCGTCACAACATTCGTCTCTCCTCGACCGCTTCTGAATCTAAATCGTCGATTTCTTTGGGGTCAGTGGGCCGATAGACAGGGAAGATAGCAAACAGGCCTGCAGCAGGGCCTTCCTCAGAGATTCCTCTAAGGGAATAGGCTCCCCAGCATCTGGGTGACCTTTATCTCTCCCCTCGATCCTGGTGGCACCCTCGTCAACTTCTGAACCTGCCCTGACAGCAGCACCACTGGTTTCCTCCGCTTCCTGCATGCATATTGTTGTGGACAACTCAACTTGGGAGTCATGTTCTAGATGTGACGATACATTTTCCATCGGCCCTCCAGCGGATAGTCCAGGCTCTACAGCCTGACGAGCCTCCAATGTCGTGATCATGGTACAGACAAGGATCACCCGAATCCATTGAGTCCTCAGAAATTAATTTTCAGTGTTGAATCAAGGATCTTACGAGAGCCCAAGGTGCCCACCTTTATCGTTCTGGATACTCAAGAGCTATCGTGGCGGGGGATTCCTCAGCAGTAGTCAATTTGATAATCGGCGTCGGGGCCTCACCTTGCTCCATTAGTGCTTACCTCATCCTTCATCTGGAAATGATTATTTAGGGCCGATTTGCTGCTGAGTAAGATAAGGATGTTGGGTTAGGTATTTCAAGGGAAATTTAATACATGAGAAGATAAGGGTCTAAGCATATCTCGAGCATCTCAGTCACATACATATCAGAGCTGAAGATCTCTCCACAATCCAGGAGACTCCCTTGTAGGGACGCCCCCTGACACCCTTCACCTTCGGGCTCCTATTCACCTTCACCTTCCACTTCTCCTTATGCCTCCTCTCCTACCTATCCACCCTCAGATTCATCGTCTATGTCATCTTCCCCCGACGACATCGTTTCTGGATCATGCTCCTGGACGAGCATCACTTTCACCCAGAGAGGCATCTCCACACATCAACCCCATTGGTGCACATACATGTCCATGGATGTTAGGTATGCTTGTATTCGATGGATATTCACTCTATAGGTGACCCATACAAGACTGACATCTGGCCACTAGATCCCATCTCACACTATCTTCTGCCATAAGGATTCAGTACTCATTGACTACCGCAGGGTTATCCAAGATGACCATAGCATGGGGAAAATGGAATCATGGAAAGGTTGAAGAAGATATCTTATTTTCTTCCTAGGAAGTTCTCTGGCCGCCCCGTGGGTCCCTCCTCTAAGAGACGAGGGAGATGCTATGCCATGCGACGCCCCCGCTGCCGAGGTCCCAGCCTGCACAGGCTCCATTTCCCGACGAACTTCTAATCTTCCCGTGGGACTCTACATGATCTCCCACCACCTGGGTTCCGTACTGGAGACCATGAGCTACCAAAATTACATCCTCACAAGCCCCTCAAGGTATGATATGATCCAATGATCAGCATACTTGGTTGAGAGACCAAGATCATCTCCAGTTGGAGGAAAAGTGATTATGTCGCCAGAGCCGTAAGTCGTGAACATCAGCCACAGCTGACGATGAAGACATGGATGCCTCTCCTCCTAGATATCTGTGTATAATCTATTTGGAATTCGCTGGTGGCACCCAAATATCCCGGCGAATATAGATGGCACATAAGGCTCGCAAAAGATATTCTCATTGATCCGGGAAACAAGCACCCCGCCTTTGATGTTCTGGAAGTACTCCCTCTACTCCATTACGCTTTTCCCATTATCTACTATTTGGCCCATTTGGGTGGGGAATGGGATGACGGAAAATTTGGCATGGTTACCAATACTGATATGCACTCTCTCCTCATTGAGTGTCATTGGCATGACACTGACAAAGTTCAGAAGAGAGGGTCGCATGACATTGTATGGGGGGCGAATCGAATTTGGGAAGTTATAGCTGCCACAATGAGATGAAACCCGTCCTTGGAAGATATAGAAGGGTCCACATACTCTCCTAGGTGATCCCCCTATCGAGATGCATCCCAGAATGGTGTACAGCCAAGCCGGCATGGGGTACCCCAGGTTAAACCTCTTGTTATTAGCCATGATTCCCTCCATCACCAGAGTCGCTGGACAGATGCCTATCCTTGCATCCCTCACTGGAAGGAGCCACCCGCTTAGGAATGTAGCGAACAATCCAGAATAACGAACATTCGGGTCCTGGGTCTCATTCACACTGTTACCCCCTGACTGGTAGTGCCCCACCTCCATGACCCTCCAGCATGATCCGCTCATGCTCCTCTGAGCCGCGGTTGGACAACGTCTTCCCCACCCTGGAATCTTGAATTTCGGGTCCTTCTCCAGTAACATGCTGAACCAGTAATTGTAGGCGATGTCCTTCAGGAAGTCCTTGACTCTCAGCTTCTCCTTGGCCAGCTCCAGCAGGTGCCACGTCAGTATGGGGGTTCGAGATCTGTCACCCCAGGAGTTCATCTGCAGGAGGAATTCATCATATTTATGGCCCTCTAAAGGGATTCCCCTGATGAAGTGGATTTTCGAGAGACTGATTCCAACATCCCCATTGTTAAGGTGGAATGTGTTGGTATCGGGGGACCATCGGGTGAACAACTCCGGATCGAGCTCAGGATGGCGGTAGAAGTGGATCGACGATGTCCACACTACCTCAAACAGAAAAATGTGTTTCATCTCAGCCCCAAATTGGTCACACGTATGGCGGACCCAATACACCCAGTCCTACTTTCTAGAGATGTTGCCTCCAGACCCCATGTCCTTGTCCTGCAGCCAGCCTTTGGTCTCATTAGTAACGCTCTAACGGAAGGTGCTCACGTAGAGGGTCGGCAAGCTCTCC
The DNA here is from genome assembly GCA_963277665.1 of Viscum album. Lineage (NCBI taxonomy): Eukaryota > Viridiplantae > Streptophyta > Magnoliopsida > Santalales > Viscaceae > Viscum > Viscum album. Next base: position 421,435,625 of record OY728166.1, on the reverse strand, counting down.
TCAACAGGGTCACCCCCAATAATTGTCCTGGTCCTGGGATTGAGGACATATACTTCCATGTTTATGGTTTCTCTGGAAGGGATACTGTTTTTGGTAATGTTGTATGGAGGAAGGTCTTCTTCACGGTTCAAACATGAACGCGGGTTATCTACCTTGAAACCCGGCATAGGGACCTCCTCTAGAATGCCGAAGTCCCACATTGGCAGATTTTCAGACATGGAATACTCTTTTTGGGTGGTGGTTAGAATGTTATAGATGGTATGGTTATTAGAGACAACCCTCTTTACCCCATAAACCTCAAGGTTAGAATCCATTTCAGCTCTGCGCACATCAGCTTCCACCTCATCAACCCGGTTTGTGGTCATCTTCTTCCGACCAAGTGTTTCAGTAGCTGGCGCAAAATATAGAAGGCAGGCACAAAATTTGGGAGGCTGGCATGGAAAACCAATGGATGTCGTTAAATATCAGGTTTTGGCGTGAAATTTGGGATGCTGGCATGGAAAACCAATGGTGGTGGTTAAATATCAGGCTGTGGTGTGAAAAACCCCAGGTTTGCGCGTAAAATTCCACCAAGTATCGGTGGAAATACACGCTGCAGAGGATTTTTTTCACACGGGAGTAGAAGAAATTTAGTGCACTAGATATCAAAGATTATCATGATTGAAAATTTGTATGGAGCATGGGACCCTCATTTTCTTTTATAGGCTATGCTTGGATTCCGCACTTGTGCCAAAATCAAATTCCACGCCCGGTAGAGTTTTGTGTGACGCTTCAGATTTTTGCGTGCAGGGGATCCATGAAGCCCTTCATTTCGGCATTTCCCTCAGAATCTAATAATTTTGATCACTCACTGATCCAATTCCGAGGGGGTGGGGCAATTTTAGACACCGAAAAGCATTGAAGTGTTGGAAAATGTATCCAAATAACAAAGAGAAGTCATATTTGGACCCGGAGACCCAGTCCGAAGGGCCCGGAGGTGTTGCGCGAAAAAAATGGTGACGTGTGTGAAAAAATGTATCCCGTGTGGATAGTACCATGATTCACTAGGATTCCTCAGCACCGGCACAAAATAATTTCATGCCTGTGCCCCGCGCAGTAGACATTTCACGCCACCGCCTCTATCGCACAAGCATTTCTCACGACCCAATATTTCGCACCGCTGGACACCTATAAATAGAAGGAGACCCCTTCGATTTCGGGGGATGAAGAATCTTAACTGGATCTCGTGTGCGAAATCGGAATTATGCACACGCGCCATATTCCCTTCATGTACGGTTCTTTTCACACCCAGTCACACTGGGGTCCTCCTTCGCATGAGATCCCCTTTAGCTTAGATAGAATTCCAATCCCTTCAAGGGTTCCCCTTATGCGCTATCCATTCCATTTCACTCTTTCTTTATAGTTGCTTACAATCCCCTTCCATTACGAGAATGCCCCTCTATTTTTCACAATTCTTCAACATTGCATACACCCTAGTCATCGTGCGCAACCTCTTCCGATTGCACGCAATTCATACTCCTTGCGTGAAATCTTTTCTAGTTGCGTTCAAAACCTTGGTTCCAATTACGTGCAAGAATCACTAATTTTGTGCCAGCCTGGTGTTTTTCACGCATGACCCATATTTTTCACGCAAGCCTCAATGGTTGCGCACAATCCTATCGGGCACCTGTGTCATGCACCATTTTCCTGTTCGACCTTCTAGGCTTGTTGTGATGTATCTTCAATGTCCCAGGGATGATACCGCCTATTGCGTTTCTTTTCCTCATGTTTCTTCACATAGGCATGCTAACTTCTATTGTTTCTTTGAATATCCACGCTAATGTGGACCCCTTGATTGTTCTACCCATGACACCCCCTCGCTATGGCCTTGTCAATGCCTTCCCTCTCCCTAGGAGAAGAGGGTACCAATTATGTATGTCCGAGGGGTGCAGAGTGAACCCACCTCGTCTAAGCTGCAGGACGTTAAACTGCCAAGCACCATCGTCCTCAGCAGATGACGCTTAACTATGACCTTGTCATGTCCCTCACATGCAGGGTTCCCCTACCTTGGACATTCTCCATGACCACTCTTCTCCACATGGATGGGATATCCTCTCACATGGTATGGTATTCTTCTTGTTGAATTGGTGTTTTTTCACGGAGGAATGGCATACACTTTGGTGTAAGCCCTTAGCCTTCCTTATAGGTGAAAAAATCCTTGCTCATCCTTTCATTGGTCCCAAGTCCCTCTCCCACTGCGCTTTTTCACCCTCGGGCCTCCATCCAGGAGTAAGTCTCGACATCATGGGCCGCACAACGTGTAATCCCCTATTCATTTACCATGGAAACACCCTTCACGACGTGATCGTATGTTCTTTGTTATCTTTTTTTTTCTCACACTACGTAAGACTCACATGGGCTTAGAGTGAGCATTGACTGTGACACCACAATGGGCTGCCTCAGAGTGTAATCCCCATACCTGTCATGCACGACGTTAAACTATATATCATACTGCATGACGTTAAATTTTATACACAAAATACAGGGACTATGATCCATTCTAAGGCATGGTACGTAGGAAGCCTCCATAAGGTTCAATCCCACTTGGACCCATGGTCCCTTCACCTCGGTTCACCAACCCCATATCATGGAATTCCTTAGAGGGTAAACCCCAAATACCCATATCCTACATTTCTTAAACTACATTCCATCCCAAATTACCTGGTCATTAATCCATGCTAAGGCATGGTACGTAGAATGCATCCATGAGGTTCAATCCCCAACACCTTGGGCCATCTCAGAGTGTAATCCCAAATCTATCTGGACCCCCAGGAACCTATTCAAATCAGTTCACCGACTCCCATCATGGTCCGCCTCAGAGTGTAAGCCCCAAACACAGTGGGCCACCTCAGAGTGTAAGCCGCAACCACCTTGGGACACCTTAGAGTGTAAGCCCCAACCACCTTGGGATGCCTTAGAGGGTATGCCCCAACCACCTTGGTCCGCCTCATAGGGTAATCACCAATCCATCCAGAACTATCGGAACATTGATCCGTGTTAAGGCATGGTACGTAGGAAGCCTCCATGAGGTTCAAGCCCCACCATCATGGACTGCCTCAGAGCATATACCCCAATCCATCCCATACTATGGGGACATTGATCTGTGCTAAGGCATGGAAGGTAGTAAGCCTCTATGTGGTTCAAGCCCCACCATCATGGTCCACCTCAGAGCGTAAGCCCCAATCCAACCCGAACTACATGGACTTTGATCCATGCCATGGCACTTTACGTAGGAAACCTCCACAAGGTTCAATCCCACCACCCAGTCGTTCCGACCCCATTCACATCACTTCACCAACACCATGGGCTGCTTTATAGTGTAAGCCCTATACCTGTCCCACATGAAGTTAAAATGTATTCACCACTCGAACTATTTGGTCCTTGATTCTCTACCACAGGGATATGTAGGAAGCCTCAATGAGGTTCAAGCCCATCAATCATTCTAATACTAACCTCTCCCTCGAGCCTAGGTGTCTCTGGAAGCTCATTCCCTTACCCGGAGGTTCAACATCATCCAGGTCTCATCTATGCGTCCATTCTCACAGGCCTCCTCCTCAGGTGTCCCACCATATCACGAAACTACATGGAAATTTATTCCCTGACACGGGGATACGTAAGAAGTCTCTTTGAGGATCAAGACCAAAGTCATCCCACATCTTGATTCTTACCCAGGCCACCACATCCTAGTGGGATCATGCCACTTCATTCTTCAATCCCCTCCATAGAATTCGGGAGGCCGCCCACGTGTTGGCCCCAATATCAGTGTTCCCTCCAGGGGTTCTTCAATATGATCCACTCTATCTAGTGTTATGATAAGTCCGATATATCTCCATTGAACATTAAACTAGCAAAAATCCATGTTTTAAACATGGGAAGATGAGGAAATCCTCAGATACATGCTTATTACATATGATTCCACACGTTCTATTTGGGATGCCTCGGGCTTCTGTGCCCTTGAGAGGCCCTGTAATAAGGGATAGAATACAGACATGCCAATTCCCTAGTCTCCAGACACTCCAGAGATACCCAAATTGACTACTCTCCTAACTGATGGTTGCTTCCCTGAACATACCCCTTGGATGTTCCTAACAGAAGCGACATAATTAATTGGTGTCTATGAAGATATGGCCCCGAGAATAACTTCAAGAACTACGTCTTAGATCTATGAGGGAGTCTCGGACTAGGTGACGAGATCTGAGGAGGAATCCCCAGAATAAAGAACTGACATCCCATAATATTGTTTTGATCATGGAGCTGATGTCCTTGAATAAGGAGGGGATGACACACACCTTTGGAAAGTAGGAATGCGGGGCTATAGTTGCGCGTCCTCTACTTTGCGGATGCGTGTGTTCACAAAAAAAGTGTCGGAAATAGTAGTGATGAGATATACCTACCCATTATTTCAAATCCTTTGAATATGACCTCAGGAGATGTTTTTGTTTTTTACTGTATTTTTCATTTCATTTGGTCTTGTATTCTACCCCCTTTACTTCAGTACTTACTTTTACACTCTGTGGTGGATATTATTTGTGGTTGTATATCTCTCTTTATTATGTGTTATACATATGTGTAGTGTGCCCAATCTGTGTCTGTACAGGTTTTGAGGTAATCAATTTACTTTTTTGGGAAATTCCTTTCAGGTCCTAGTCACCTACCCTTGGTATATGAAAGGTGGGTTTGGGGTAGTCATAACACGGGCCCCCGTGGACATGTTACGAAAAAGTGTTATCAAAGGGCTGTCAGTTCCTCCTCAAAAACTGGTAGTCTGATGTTTTCTTTTGGGGTAACAATGTTATGTGTGGAGATCCCAACATTCAGGTTTGGGGATACAGTGTTTGTGTAGTGGCTGACATATCCATACACCAAGACCTTTAATTCTATTTTCAGCTCAATACATGAAAATAATGGTTGCATAAGTGCCTCCTTTATTTTGAATATGAGTCTTCTCACTAGGGATAACCTTCTAACCATGGTACATATTGATCTATTATAGAGAGCCATCATGTGGCAGACCATCCAGGATCCCAATACGTGGTCACCAGGATAGTCTTCCTTGCGAGGAGGCATCCATTTAGGGACAAGTTCTTAAGATGGACCCACCTTTTGGTGAACTAGTTCTACCACCACCGGATGGTTGTAACACACCAAGCTTCTACGGTACGTTTCCCTTTGAATAATGCGATAGCGTGTGTTGTACGCAACCTCGAGTTCTAACACACACCACAACTAATTAAACTAGCCGTTGTGAATAGTAATACCTAATTTTTGAAATCATATATATTCTATATTTCAAAATGGACTTCATTTTTTCGGAATATCAAAATTAGCCTAGGGTGAAATTTTGGTACATTTCGGATAACTTTCATATTTTGATGAATAGTGAAAATTTCTAAATTTTAATTAAAAACAACTTTTTTAATCAAAATAATTAATAGTGATAAATTATGAATTTGAGTGGTTTTAAAGTATATTTAGAATATATTTTTACAATTCAATTTAATGTTTATCATTGGACATAATTTTACAATTAAACCGAACATAAACAAGTGTCAATCTTTTGATAGTTATTATCTCTTAAAAACACGCTTTTTGTTTTGACAGCGGGAATTAATTTTAAATTAATTTCTGCCACTTCTGTGTTTTGAATTTAGAAAAATGGATTCCATATTTGGAATCAGGATGTTCAAATTGTGTACATAGGTAACTTTTATTTTTACGCATTTTGAATAATTACTGCGGTAAATATTTTATTTACCATGGTTAAAGGGTAAATCCGGTAAATAAGGGTTAAAAAAATAATATTGTAATAATAGAAAATTACCCTAAAACGTGTCTTAACCCTATTGGTTGATACATGGTCGACCATGGGTATCTTTGTGTCAATTTTGGGACCCCATGGATCCACTTGTAAGTGATAATGACACTTTATTTTAATTAAGTTAAAATGAATACAAAAATGACACAAGAATATATCTTTTAGAAGAACAATTTTTACATAGGGTTATACATGTTGGATTTTCGATTGTAAATATTCATTAGAAAGCTAAAAAGATTTCCTACATAATGATATTTTATTTATAATTTTTAGACATGAAATAATTTATTTTATATATGAGACAATGATGATGCAGTAATTACTAAAATAGTAAAAAATTAACATAATTAATATTATAAATACCCAAATAAATATAATATGAAACTTTTAATAAATTACACTAATTTTCTATGATAATATGATATATTAGGATTGATTTAATTGACTTTGTTCGAAGTAATCAATCTGTTAGGAGTTTCAAAAAAATCAACTATTGAATAGTGTCAAAATTGACATAAAAGAGTTCTTAAAACAAATATTATATTATTAATTGATATTAAATTCCTAAAAATCTAAGGATCGGCCAAGAGACTTATATTATTATAGGTTCCTCATTAATGGACCACTTTGGGGTCTCTTGGAGGTATATAGTAAGTTTATTAACCATAATATATAAAATACAAAGAGACATTGTAAAAGTGAAACTAATTAACTTAGAGTTAATACTTAAAGATAAGGTTAATATAAGTACCCAAACCTGTCTAAATTCTATTGGATGAGTTGTTTTCGACCTATCCCCACCTCATCATTTGAATAGTCAACTTTGGAGCCTTTAGAAACCGAATATGAATTTATTATAAATTAATATTTCTAGCTTTTCCAAAGGTGCCCCTCACCCCTCTTATAAAAGGGCACTCCTCCTTCTCATTCCTTCACACCTCTAAAGCCTTTTGGTTCGGCCAAACTCTGCCCAAATACTCTCCCAACATCCCTCAATACAACCTAGAGGCCTTAGTTTGATCATAAAGCCAACCTATGGAGCCCTTTTGATCAAATCAAAAGGAAGAACCCGAAGAAGAGGTAATGATCTCACCACCCTTTTCTAAGTTCATTTCTTCTTCCACTTCTTCTTCCTTTGTTCTTACCATTCTGAAATAATAACTCCAGTATCTCACATATACTGTGATGTTATTATAAATATGGTACAATCATATTCAGTATTCTATCCACCCTTTGAATAACATGTCACCATACGTGCGTACGTACGGCTTACCGTCTCCACGTCGTGGTGTAATTGTTATTCAATATAATATTATTTGGATGGGTATAATAATGATGTGTAACTCATGTAAATAATAAATATAACATGTTAATGATTCTGTATATATGATATACCATCCATTTATATATTATTTTAATTTCAAAAGAATGATATTGTCGCTCGTGCGTACGTACGGACTACCGTCTCCACGAACGCGATGAGATTCATTCTCCATCGTAACCATTAAAGCGTAATTATCATTTTATGATGATGTTTAAGGACTTGATATCATTCTGGATATGAATAATATACAACCTATCCTTTACAAACATGTCTTACGTAACAAAACATATGAAAGAAAACAAGTAAGTTAACACCCGAAACAACGATAATTCTAAGATATTATTAATAAATCAATGTTAAAAGATCATATATGATATCATATTAATATATATGATTCTTGTAACAATTATTTCACCATTATACAGGAGGTTAACCTACCCCAACCAAGGAAAAGTACAAGGTAAGGGTTATTTCACAATCTCTTCATTATCCGAGGTTGTTTATATGTAATAATCTACTGGGATCTCTTTATCACCCACATCCATGTTTCTTCAAAATGTATTTCAAAACATTTTTACTATTTACAAGAATATGGGTTAAAGTCATTTATACCCTTGTTTGACTTTTTATAAGAGGTTTATAAAGGAATCTTTCCGTCGTTTTCAAAACAAGGTCCTTTTTAACCATTTCGACAGAATTGAGGTAAGAATGTTTTTTTTAACTTATACGGCGGGTGCGGTTATTTTACGCCGTTATAAAATCTTCAAAGCTTTCCTTACAAGCTTATAAGAATATTTTCAAAGAAAATGTTTTATTTTATATAGATCTTAAATGATTTCAAAATAAAAGGAGATATTTCTTTAAAAATAATTTTGATTTCATCTATGTCAACATCCTTTGATGGATTTTAAGATTATTTGAAGTTGATTTATTATGATACAAAACTTCTATATTGTATTGAAGATTTTGTGATATGTTTGACTGTGGATGTGCTATTTTTATACCATTCATAGTTTATTGTGAAGGTATTGACATTTCGTATGCTAGTTTTAATACGAATGTTTATGTTATGTTTAAACCTTTTCATATGGGAATGCATTGGACTTAATAAGTGACGGGTGGAGCCCGCTATAGCTCCCCGATGCATCGGTAGGTCTCATGAGACAAACTAGTGTCTTGGAACAAGGCCTTGACAAAATCTTATTTGTAGCCTTGGCACGAGGCCTTGGCTATGTGGTTATGATAGTCTGGCATTATGCATTCCAACATTATGAAAGTGGTTATTGATTTTTGCATGTGATTATTCGATTAGTAGAATATCCATGTGAATAAGTAAATGGCATTATTTCATTTTACTTTTGCCATACCATGTTGAAGTTCGATTTTAAAAGGCTTTTGTTTTAGTAATGCATTGCCTTAAATGATTATTCTTATTTATGAAAGTTTCCGCTATATTGTTATCCTTACTGGGCATTTGAGCTCACCCCTTTTCTATGTTTTATTTTTCCCCATGATGTGAAGAAGTAAATTATGAATGACCTGCAGGGATATTATGAGGGGATAGTAGTGTGGATTATGGAGACATTATGTTGTTGTAGTAGTTTTTCATTTTATGATGTAATGTAAAACTTATGAATATATCTAGTGTTTCCAAGGCTACTAAACCAATCGGTCTTTCGAGATTTGATCTTTCTTGTGATCATGCCAATGTTATGTAATAATGCACCGACTCTGGGTAGCTGGGGTCGGGGCGTTACAGTTGGTATCAGAGGAAGTTTAGTACAAACCTTGGAAGCTAGATTTAGATAAACTCCGATTAGAGCACGTAGACCTAAGATGAACTTTGAGGATTAGTATAGAAGAACTTCCTAGAATTTTGGTATTGTAGAGATTTTGTGAGTTTTCCGAGCAATAAATCCCTGTCTGGATACGAGAAGGTAGAGGCGGCTCTGGCACAGATGTACCTAGGGGTAAAACCCGAAAACACCGCTTTGAGCTAGACTCGAACGGGAACTGGTGCACGACAACGGGCCATGCTGCACTCTTGGTTACGACACTCCCGGGGGATATGCTTAGGATAACTCTCATTTTCTTTACAAATCATTATGAAGGGTTTATGAGTATATACTTCCTCGAAGAAAACATTTTTATGATTATGGATTATATCCATAAATAGTTCAATTTATGTTAAGAGTTTTATAAGTATGGGATTTTGTATTTTGATTCATAAACTGATCTAGTTTATGCCATTGTTTAGAAATGGCGCCTAGTGGAAGAAATGGAAACCGTATCAATGCACGCACTCCATGTAGGGATTGCCCTCCTGCTCAAGATAATTATAGTGGGGCTGGTGATGCAACTGGTGCTGATCAGCTAATCACCATACTGGGACAACTTACTCAGGTTATGAATAATAACCTTACCCGTATGGAGCACCCTGATCCGCAGCGTGGAGGATCAATGTTAGATCGATTCATGAGACAACAACCACCAACGTTCAATGGGAGTACAAATCCCTTAGTAGCTGAGCAATGGATATTTTCCCTAGAGAAAATATTTCAGGCTTTGGGGAGTAGTGAAAGGGAAAAAGTTACCATGGCAGTTTACCGCCTCACTGGAGATGCTGATCAATGGTGGTCATTGATTCAAAACATAAAGGAAGATGATGAAGTATCAAACATGGAATGGAGGGAGTTCAAAGATCTGTTTTTAGAAAAATACTTTCCTCGCGACCATCGAGCAGATATGGAAAGGCAATTTCTGAGTCTGAGACAAAAGGAGGATGATAATGTCACAAAGTATGAGGCTAACTTTACAAGGTTAGCGAGGTACGCTGGTGATTATATTCGCAACCCAAGAAGTAAGATTGATCGTTTCTTTGATGGGTTAAAACCATTTCTCCGTCGAGCATTAGTCTCACAATCCTTTTCATCGTACGAAGACATTGTCTCATGTGCTATCAAGACCGAAAAGGAATTCTCTAAGTCTTATGACTTTAAAGAAAAGCAAGAGAAGAAGAGACCTGCTGATCAATCTGGGAATGGAAATAAGGGGAAGAAGGGAAAGGTTGAATATCCATCTTGTGGTAAGTGCGGGAAGAAACACCCCGGTGCTTGCCTGAAGGGAATGGGAGTCTGTTACAAGTGTGGTGAAAAAGGCCACCAAGCTCATGATTGCAAGGGGAAGAAGGAAGCTACCAACGTTCAGTGCTACAATTGCAGGGAGATGGGGCATTATGCAAATGCATGTCCTAAGTGTCAGGAGAACATACCTCAGAAAAGGCCAAGGGATCAAGGCCAGGCTTATGCTATCACTACTGCTGAGGTAGAAACTCCGAAAGACGTGGTGACAGGTAATTTAATGGTTTCCTCAAGTTTAGCAAATGCATTATTTGATTCTGGATCATCGCATTGTTTCATATCTTCCCAGTTTGCTAAGAAAATTAGATATTTCCAATTTGATTTAATAAGGGAGTTGTCAGTTAAAACTCCTAAGGGAAGTATCGTTGCAACAAAGTTTTGTGAATCAGTCCCCATTAGAGCACATAAATTTTCTTTATCTGCTGATTTCATCGTCATACCTATGATTGAGTTTGATATAATCCTCGGTATGGACTGGCTTTCGGACTATGATGCGAAGATTTATTGTAAGAAGAAAGAGGTTACGATTCATGATGATAATGATAAGGAGCACCTTATTTTTAGAGCAGAATCGTCACCACCTAATTCTTATTTAGACCCACCCCCAGTAGCTCAACTTAATTCAATTATTGGGGAGGAAGAGAATGAAGTAACTATCGGTGAGGAAAGGAATGTTCAAATAGAGGATGTACCTGTTGTGAAAGAATTTGTAGATGTATTTCCGGAAGATTTACCTGGACATCCTCCAGAACGAGAAGTTGAGTTTTCTATTGATTTGATTCCTGGATCAAGGCCTATATCGAAGACCCCTTATAGAATGGCCACTGTAGAGTTAGTCGAACTAAAGAAACAACTAGAGGAATTGAGTAATAAGGGATTTATTCGCCCTAGTGTTTCTCCATGGGGAGCCCCTGTTCTTTTTGTTAAAAAGAAAGATGGATCTATGAGGTTATGTATTGACTACAGGGAGATCAATGCTATAACGATAAAGAACAAGTATCCCCTACCTCGTATTGATGATTTATTTGACCAACTGCATGGAGCTCAATACTTTTCAAAGATTGACCTTCGATCTGGATACCATCAGTTGTGTGTGAAGAAGGAAGACATTCCGAAAACAGCATTTCGAACCAGGTACGGGCATTACGAGTTTACTGTAATGCCGTTTGGATTGACTAATGCACCCTCTGTATTCATGGATCTGATGAATAGAGTCTTCAAGGAGTATCTCGATGAATTTGTGGTGGTATTTATTGATGATATATTGGTATACTCCAAAACCTATGAAGATCATGAAAATCACTTGCGCATTATCTTGAAGACTCTGAGGAGGCATGAATTATATGGAAAGTTTAGCAAGTGTGAATTCTGGCTTCAGGAGATTTCTTTTCTTGGCCATATTGTCTCTAAAGATGGAATCTCTGTTGATCCTTCTAAGACCAAGGCAATCCAAGAATGGCCAGCACCTACGAGTATAACTGAGGTACGTAGTTTCATTGGTTTGGCAGGTTATTATCGACGTTTCGTCCAGAATTTTGCCCGATTGGCTAACCCACTAACGAAGCTCACACGTAAAGGGGTTAAATTTGTTTGGACAAAAGAGTGTGAAGAATGTTTCAAAGAACTGAAGAGAAGATTAGTCAATGCTCCTATATTGACTCTACCATCAGGGAATGATGGGTTCGTTATTTATAGTGATGCATCAAAGAAAGGACTTGGCTGTGTCCTTATGCAGAATGATAGAGTTATTGCCTATGCATCACGACAGTTGAAAATTCATGAACAAAACTATCCTACTCATGATCTTGAGTTAGCAGCTGTGATCTTTGCTTTGAAGATATGGAGGCACTACCTCTATGGTGAAAAAATGTGAGATTTATACTGATCACAAGAGTTTGAAGTATATTTTCTCACAAAAAGAACTCAACATGAGGCAAAGGAGATGGCTTGAATTACTCAAGGATTATGATTGCACGATACACTACCACCCGGGGAAAGCAAACAAAGTAGCAGATGCTTTGTGTAGAAAAGGCCATGGAGTTTTGAACAATATGAGAATTGAAAGGGATCCAATTTTCATGGATCTAGAGAAGATGGACATGGGAATAACCAGGGAAGGTGAAACATCAATGCTTTTTCAAATGGTTGCCAAACCATCTTTACTAGAAAGGATTAAGAGTTCCCAGACCGATGATGAAGAATTTCAGAAGAAGATTAAAGCTGTGAATGATGGGAGATTGAGAGACTTTGTGTATGAAGATGGAATTTTGAAATTCGGGAAGAGACTTTGTGTTCCCAATATACCTGATCTAAAAAGGGAATTGCTGGATGATGCTCATAGTTCCAATTTCTCTATACACCCTGGGAGCACCAAAATGTATAGAGATTTGAAGGAACATTTTTGGTGGGACAACATGAAGAGAGAGATTGCTGATTTTGTGTCAAGATGTATGGTTTGTCAACAAGTGAAAGCTGGAAGGCAACAGCCTGGAGGAGTCATGCAACCTCTTCCCATACCGGAGTGGAAATGGGACAATATTACAATGGACTTTGTCATGGGGCTACCAAAGACTCCTAGAAGGAACGATGCAATATGGGTTATTGTTGATCGTCTTACCAAGTCAGCACATTTTCTTGCTATAAGAGAAGATCTACCCCTGGAACGTCTAGCAAGACTATACATTAATGAAGTTGTGAGACTTCATGGAGTACCCCTATCAATTGTTTCGGATCGTGATCCCCGTTTTACTTCAAGGTTTTGGAAAAGTCTTCAGAAATCCCTGGATACAGAACTTCATTTGAGCACTGCTTACCACCCTCAGACAGACGGACAATCAGAACGGACTATTCAGACCTTAGAAGACATGTTGAGATCTTGCTCACTTGATTTTCAGGGTATGTGGGATCAATATTTACCACTAGTAGAATTTTCCTATAACAATAGCTTCCATTCGAGTATACAAATGGCACCATATGAAGCGTTATACGGAAAGAGATGTCGTACACCAACCTGTTGGGATGACGTTGGTGAAAGAAAACTTGTAGGCCCAGAACTGGTGGAGGAAACGGTGGAAAAGGTGAAGGTAATCCAAAATCACATTAAAGCAGCTCAAAGTAGGCAGAAGAGCTATGCCGATAATCGAAGGAAGGATTTGGAATTTCAAGTCGGTGATCATGTTTTCCTAAAGGTATCTCCGTGGAAGGGAGTCATATGTTTTGGTAAGAAAGGTAAATTGAATCCCAGGTACATCGGATCTTTCGAAATTCTAGAACGAATTGGGGCTGTGGCTTACCGATTGGCAATGCCGCCAAGTCTCTCCAAAGTTCACGATGTGTTCCACGTATCTCTGTTGAGGAAATACATGCCTGACCCAACGCATGTACTCACCTATGAGGAATTAGAACTGGAACCCGATCTTTCCTATTGCGAAGAGCCCATCAAGATTCTTGATACGAGAGAACAAGTGCTGAGAAACCGGACGACGCGTCTGGTAAAAGTTTTGTGGAGGAATCATAAGATGGAAGAGGCAACGTGGGAACCCGAGGAACTTATGATGAAGAACCACCCGAGTCTTTTTATGCAGTAATACCCTAGAAATTGCGAGGACGCAATTATTTGAAGGAGGGGAGAATGTAACACCCCAAGCTTCTACGGTACGTTTCCCTTTGAATAATGCGATAGCGTGTGTTGTACGCAACCTCGAGTTCTAACACACACCACAACTAATTAAACTAGCCGTTGTGAATAGTAATACCTAATTTTTGAAATCATATATATTCTATATTTCAAAATGGACTTCATTTTTTCGGAATATCAAAATTAGCCTAGGGTGAAATTTTTGGTACATTTCGGATAACTTTCATATTTTGATGAATAGTGAAAATTTCTAAATTTTAATTAAAAACAACTTTTTTAATCAAAATAATTAATAGTGATAAATTATGAATTTGAGTGGTTTTAAAGTATATTTAGAATATATTTTTACCATTAAATTTAATGTTTATCATTGTACATAATTTTACAATTAAACCGAACATAAACAAGTGTCAATCTTTTGATAGTTATTATCTCTTAAAAACACGCTTTTTGTTTTGACAGCGGGAATTAATTTTAAATTAATTTCTGCCACTTCTGTGTTTTGAATTTAGAAAAATGGATTCCATATTTGGAATCAGGATGTTCAAATTGTGTAAATAGGTAACTTTTATTTTTACACATTTTGAATAATTACTGCGGTAAATATTTTATTTACCATGGTTAAAGGGTAAATCCGGTAAATAAGGGTTAAAAAAATAATATTATAATAATACAAAATTACCCTAAAACGTGTCTTAACCCTATTGGTTGATACATGGTCGACCATGGGCATCTTTGTGTCAATTTTGGGACCCCTTGGATCCACTTGTAAGTGATAATGACACTTTATTTTAATTAAGTTAAAATGAATACAAAAATGACACAAGCATATAGCTTTTAGAAGAACAATTTTTACATAGGGTTATACATGTTGGATTTTCGATTGTAAATATTCATTAGAAAGCTAAAAAGCTTTCCTACATAATGATATTTTATTTATAATTTTTAGACATTAAATAATTTATTTTATTTATGACACAATGATGATGCAGTAATTACTAAAATAGTAAAAAATTAACATAATTAATATTATAAATACCCAAATAAATATAATATGAAACTTTTAATAAATTACACTAATTTTCTATGATAATATGATATATTTGGATTGATTTAATTGACTTTTTTCGAAGTAATCAATCTGTTAGGAGTTTCAAAAAAATCAACTATTGAATAGTGTCAAAATTGACATAAAAGAGTTCTTAAAACAAATATTATATTATTAATTGATATTAAATTACTAAAAATCTAAGGATCGGCCAAGAGACTTATATTATTATAGGTTCCTCATTAATGGACCACTTGGGGGTCGCTTGGATGTATATAGTAAGTTTATTAACCATAATATATAAAATACAAAGAGACATTGTAAAAGTGAAACTAATTAACTTAGAGTTAATACTTAAAGATAAGGTTAATATAAGTACCCAAACCTGTCTAAATTCTATTGGAAGAGTTGTTTTCGACCTATCCCCACCTCATCATTTGAATAGTCAACTTTGGAGCCTTTAGAAACCGAATATGAATTTATTATAAATTAATATTTCTAGCTTTTCCAAAGGTGCCCCTCACCCCTCTTATAAAAGGGCACTCCTCCTTCTCATTCCTTCACACCTCTAAAGCCTTTTGGTTCGGCCAAACTCTGCCCAAATACTCTCCCAACATCCCTCAATACAACCTAGAGGCCTTAGTTTGATCAGAAAGCCAACCTAAGGAGCCCTTTTGATCAAATCAAAAGGAAGAACCCGAAGAAGAGGTAATGATCTCACCACCCTTTTCTAAGTTCATTTCTTCTTCCACTTCTTCTTCCTTTGTTCTTACCATTCTGAAATAATAACTCCAGTATCTCACATATACTGTGATGTTATTATAAATATGGTACAATCATATTCAGTATTCTATCCACCCTTTGAATAACATGTCACCATACGTGCGTACGTACGGCTTACCGTCTCCACGTCGTGGTGTAATTGTTATTCAATATAATATTATTTGGATGGGTATAATAATGATGTGTAACTCATGTAAATAATAAATATAACATGTTAATGATTCTGTATATATGATATACCATCCATTTATATATTATTTTAATATCAAAAGAATGATATTGTCGCTCGTGCGTACGTACGGACTACCGTCTCCACGAACGCGATGAGATTTATTCTCCATCGTAACCATTAAAGCGTAATTATCATTTTATGATGATGTTTAAGGACTTGATATCATTCTGGATATGAATAATATACAACCTATCCTTTACAAACATGTCTTACGTAACAAAACATATGAAAGAAAACAAGTAAGTTAACACCCGAAACAACGATAATTCTAAGATATTATTAATAAATCAATGTTAAAAGATCATATATGATATCATATTAATATATATGATTCTTGTAACAATTATTTCACCATTATACAGGAGGTTAACCTACCCCAACCAAGGAAAAGTACAAGGTAAGGGTTATTTCACAATCTCTTCATTATCCGAGGTTGTTTATATGTAATAATCTACTGGGATCTCTATATCATCCACATCCATGTTTCTTCAAAATGTATTTCAAAACATTTTTACTATTTACAAGAATATGGGTTAAAGTCATTTATACCCTTGTTTGACTTTTTATAAGAGGTTTATAAAGGAATCTTTCCGTCGTTTTCAAACCAAGGTCCTTTTTAACCTTTTCGACAGAATTGAGGTAAGAATGTTTTTTTTTAACTTATACGGAGGGTGCGGTTATTTTACGCCGTTATAAAATCTTCAAAGCTTTCCTTACAAGCTTATAAGAATATTTTCAAAGAAAATGTTTTATTTTATATGGATCTTAAATGATTTCAAAATAAAAGGAGATATTTCTTTAAAAAGAATTTTGATTTCATCTATGTCAACATCCTTTGATGGATTTTAAGATTATTTGAAGTTGATTTATTATGATACAAAACTTCTATATTGTATTGAAGATTTTGTGATATGTTTGACTGTGGATGTGCTATTTTTATACCATTCATAGTTTATTGTGAAGGTATTGACATTTCGTATGCTAGTTTTAATACGAATGTTTATGTTATGTTTAAACCTTTTCATATGGGAATGCATTGGACTTAATAAGTGACGGGTGGAGCCCGCTATAGCTCCTCGATGCATCGGTAGGTCTAATGAGACAAACTAGTGTCTTGGCACAAGGCCTTGACAAAATCTTATTTGTAGCCTTGGCACGAGGCCTTGGCTATGTGGTTATGATAGTCTGGCATTATGCATTCCAACATTATGAAAGTGGTTATTGATTTTTGCATGTGATTATTCGATTAGTAGAATATCCATGTGAATAAGTAAATGGCATTATTTCATTTTACTTTTGCCATACCATGTTGAAGTTCAATTTTAAAAGGCTTTTGTTTTATTAATGCATTGCCTTAAATGTTTATTCTTATTTATGAAAGTTTCCGCTATATTGTTATCCTTACTGGGCATTTGAGCTCACCCCTTTTCTATGTTTTATTTTTCCCCAGGATGTGAAGAAGTAAATTATGAATGACCTGCAGGGATATTATGAGGGGATAGTAGTGTGGATTATGGAGACATTATGTTGTTGTAGTAGTTTTTCATTTTATGATGTAATGTAAAACTTATGAATATATCTAGTGTTTCCAAGGCTACTAAACCAATCGGTCTTTCGAGATTTGATCTTTCTTGTGATCATGCCAATGTTATGTAATAATGCACCGACTCTGGGTAGCTGGGGTCGGGGCGTTACAATGGTAATCATATACTTCCAATGGTTCTGGTAGTGGACGTTCATAGTCTCAAAGCCCTAAATGACTTTCAGAGATAGAGACCTCCCACATTTAGGGGAGAGATGGGTCCTCTAGTCATTGAGGACTTGTTAGAGGTTGTGATGGCAGTCTTCCACTTATTAAGGGAAACAACTGACCAGATGACGATAAAAAAAAGTGAGCCTTTTATAGTTCTCATTAGACAGATGGTGGTGTTTGAACATCAAGACTCATGATGAGGAAACCTCAGTAGGGATACATCGAGAGGATTTTCAACAAGGAGTTTTTCCTTGCGGCATTGCATTTTATGCACATTCAGAAGCTTTTCCACCTATAGTAGGGTAGTATGATAGTGGTCTAGTACATGAATAGGTTCATGGAGAATTCCTAATACCCCATAGACATGGTGTGAGGCCATTTATTCGGGGCTTAAGCCTTCATGTAGGGACTATGGCGGGAGATCAGTGCTTTAGTGGTGTCTCGCAGCATCCCTACCCAGACCGGGGTGCTGGAGTGATCCCTTTTAAGAGTGATATTTTGGGCAGAGAACACAGCCGCAGTTAGATTTTCCGGCATACCCCATGCGATAGAGTCTTCGACATGCAGCAGACTACAGACGTGTGGGCCCAATCGGGCCAGATCTTTCAGAGGTGGACCCTAGGACATAGTTTTGGATGTGTGAGGTTTCCAGGATAGAGGGAGTCAGAAGGGGGGCTATGCTTTTATTTTTGTGTGGCGGTCAGGGAAAAATGGCTTGTGACTACCCGAACCATCGTTCATATGACCATAAGAATGTTGGGGGCTTCAAAGATAGTGGCAATGGTTCAAGAGAGGAGGTCTGTAGGGAAAAATACAATGTAGGGGAGAAGGTTGAGCAGCAGGCGGTGTGCGATGGTTCAAGTTGTTACTACCACCATCCCTAGTTGGTCCACACTGACCTTGGGTAGCACACAGAAAACGACAATTTCTGCTCCAGGGAATAGAGGCATATGACCACAGTGCTAAATAGATGGTTAAAGGAATGATTTGTGTCTATTCCACCCTTGCTGCAATTCTCATAGACACTGGTGTCGGTCCATTATTCATTTCCATGACACTCATTCAGAGCTCATGGATTCTGATGGAGTCGTTGGCTCATTACTTATGATTAGTGACTCCTACGGGAAAAGATTTTACGATCACCCATTTGTGTAGATAGTGTGATATCACTCTAGGAGTTGCAATCTTCTACCAGGATCTCTTAGTAGTAGCATCGAGGCCTTATGATGACATCTTTGGTAAGGAATGGTCATAAACAATCAATGCTATGCTCATCTATTTTTGATGCAATGTATAATGTATCCATGAGGGTGTGACCCAGTTTCCCTTCCACAATTTGAAGGAATCCTTTACTTAATTGTAAGGAATATATTAGAAGAGTGCATAGCCAATTACTCATCTGCTGTCTAGTCTCACCATTTGTGAAAGAGAAGAGAGGATTCCTAGCTTTCCATTAGTGGTGGACCTGTATGTTGATTTCTTCCTCAATGGTTTTCTAGGTCTATCCCCTCATAGAGAAGTCGACTTCTATAATTACCTTAACCCTGGTAAGGCACCGATATTCTCCCATAAATATCATATAGCACCCTTGGTGCTTCAAGAGTTGAGGTTACAGTTGGAATACTTTCATTGGATGGGGTTCGTATGGCCAAGTGTTTATCCTTGGGTAGCTCCTATTGTGTTATCCAAGGAGGCTGATGGGAGTCTGAGGCTTTGTGTTGACTATCGACACCTGAACTCACTATCTCTGACGAAAATGTTTCCTCACCTAAGGATATATGATATCTTCGACCAGCTGAAGGGAGCATGATTATTTTCAATGATACACCTCATAACATGCTAACATTAGCTTATGGTATGGGATGAGGACGTACTGAAGACAACCAATAGATTTCGGTATCGCCATTATGAGTTTTTTGATATTCCATTCAATATGATCAATGCTCTTGTAGTGTCCAGGGTCACATGAAGATGATCTACCAGCATTAACTTGATCACTGAGGTGTATTATTCATTAAAGACATCTTGGTGTACTCGGTGATGTAGGAGGATAACGCCACACACCCATAGATATTTCTTAATACACTCTGAGAGCACCAGATTTCTGGCAGGCTCTCAAAGTTCTTATTTTAGATATGAGAAGTCCACATCCTAAGCATGTTATCTCAGAGGATGGAGTTATAGTTGATCCAAAAAAGATTGAGGAAGTAGATTCATGGGAGCTACCCAAGAGTGTGACTGATGTGAGGAGTTTCTTAGGATTGTATGGGTACTACCAAAGATTTTTACATGACTTCTCTTGTAAAGAAACACTGTTATCTGCTTTTATGAAGAAGGGGTAGCCATTCTTGTGGACGGATGAGATCCAGTAGAGAGTCCAAGAGATGAGGTGTAGAATGACGAGTGCCCCCATCATGAGGCTACCAGAAGAGGGCATTGGGTATGTAGTATACTACGATGCATTAGGGACAAGACAAGGTTGTGTCCTGATGTATAAGCAAATAGTGATCACATACAGATCTTGGAATTTGAGACAACACGAGGAGAACTATGCTACCCATGACATGATGTTAGAAGTAGTGATCTTTGAACAAAAGATGTGGTGGCACTACTTGATTTGTGAAATATTTACTATTTACTCCTATCAGAAGAGTCTCGGGTATATCTTCTCACAGAGGGACCTAAACCTGAGACAACTACGATGAATGGAGTTCCTATAGGGATACAACATTTAGAAAGTCTACACTCCTGAGAAGGAGAACGTATTAGAAAACTCACATAGAAGGAGGTCTAAAATGTAGTTTATATGTGAGGCCAAAAAGGAGCAAGAAACATTGCATATATCCTTCATTAATAGAGACAGATTATCTTACCTCTAGTCGATTATTATCACTCCCCCACCCCTTCAGAAAGTTCAGGAGGCTCATCTTGGGCATTACCACAAAACTGGGCAAGGCATGCGCCTGCCTTTATGAACGCTAACAGAAAAGCGCTGATAAAGGGGAGGGCCTTTATCAGCCCTAAAAAAAGCGATGATAAAGGTCCACTTTATCAGCGCTAAAACCAGCGCTAATACATGGAATATTTATCAGTGCTAAAAAATGCTGATAAAGGTTGTATTTATCAGCGCTTTTCATTTTAGCACTGATAAATACACCCTTTATCAGCACTTTTTTCTAGCACAGATAATGGATCATGTGGGATTGATAAAAACCCTCGGGTCCTCTTCCTCCTCCCCGCACCATGTCATGCTCTCGCGGAAGCCCTCCTCTATCCCGCTGCCATCGCCTCCTCCTCCTCCGGCCGCCGCCTCCTCCTCCTCCACCGCGGCCTCATCCTCCTCCTCCTCCACTGGCACCTCCTCCTCCTCCTCCTCCGCCTAGTCCGCGGCCTCTTCCTCCACCTCCTCCACCGGCGCCTCATCCTCCTCCACCTACTCTGCCTACTCCGCTGCCTCCTCCTCCACTGCGGCCTCCTCCTCCTCCTCCTCCTCCTCATCCTCCTCCTCTACTGCCTCCGCTGCCTCTGCCCTGCCTCCGCCCTGCCTCAGCCCTACCTTCACCCTGCCTCCGCGCTGCCTCTGTTGCCTCCAGTGCCTCCACTGTCGACGCCACCTTCTCCTTCGCCACCGGGTCCTCCTCATTAAGGTGATTCAAATTGAATATTGATGAATTAATTATGATTGTATTGTCGTGACCCCTTGTATCATATCCCAAATTATGAATATTGATTTTTGGATTTTATGAGTGTTGTTATTGTGGATAATTATTATGTTTGGATTTTGATCACATGATGTAATGTGTTATATTATATAATCATGATAATATTACATGAAAACTTGAATGATTCAACTCGTATGTGTGTTAGCATGCATGGTGTTTATATGTTTTACATCAAAGAAGTGGACCATCATGAAATTTATATCCCTTAGTAGGGTACTACACTTGATATGTGATGCTGAAGACAGAGAACCTAAGCATAGGGTGAAGGTACAACATATCCATGGTGTCGTGTCATGGGTGTGCTTAAGGTACCCAGTATTTTCTAGGTCCCATTCACTATGAGATGCATAATTTTTTTCAAAAACCACATGGATCTATCTCATACATAGAATGAGGGTAAGAAGGTCACTGATTTCCTGGCTACTTTGGCCTCTCTAGGTAACCTGTGTACCATATTTAACATCATAGGATCCCTCCCCTGAAGATTGTTAGTTTAGTTAATGAAGATTCCCTTGGGATAAACTAATTTATAACTCCATTTACTATTTTTAGCCTTGTCTCCTTCATGAAATAAAATATATCAACATTGGATGTGTGGAAATAATGTTCATGACTGAGTTATTTAAGTTATAACCATGGGTTTTTTGTGCCCCCCTCCACTACTCCCTCTTCTCCCCACCACATCCATGCCTTCCCTCCTCCCTCATCTCCCTCTCCTCTAACTAAACCTCCTCCCCTTCCTCCACCGATACTCACTTCCCTCCTAGAACCATGATTTGAACTAATGGTAGGTGCCTTCTCCCATCCAAACACATAGCTTTTGGATCGTGGCCTATTGCAGCTAAGCACTAGACCCAAACTCCAACTCCACCATCTCCTTCTCCCTCTTTTTTTCCACCACCATTAGAAGATTCCATCTCGTTGGGTTTTGATTTTCCTTTTTCATCCCACCACTCAAAAGATGTGGTTCCACCTACCAATGTCCATCCATATTTTCACTTTGAGGAAATGCAACACTATATGTTCATGGACCATTTTCAATCCAAGTCATTTTTCACCAACAAATCCATGGATTTGGTCATAATACACATGGTCCTCATCGACAAGGTTGTTATGGTATCCCATAGCATCAATAAAACACTCCCAAATTATTGATTTTCCTGAGGATACATTTTAGGAGCTCTTATTAGAGTTCCTTTAAACTATCAAGATAGAATTTATCTATATCACCTTCAAACTATGTGGTAGGGATTGGGATTTGTCACTGGGTGAGTCCAGAGTTATCTTGGGGTTTATTCTTCCAACTTTGCTACATCCACTACCTATGTTTCTTTGTGTCTTGATCTGAACAAGACAAATACAATAAAGAGTTTGGTGTTGATCACTCATAAGCCCACGAGCATCCATGATCCCCCACATCCAAGATCACCCAGATGAAGGGTTATTATCTGAGTATTAGTCATTGTGCCTTAGCTCATTCCTCGACAGCATGGGGAGACTCCCCCTTAACCATCACATAGACTAAGGTACCCATTATGGCGACTTCCATGGGTGCCCTTGTGGAAAACATATAATGCTTCTTACTTATTCATTTGGTCCCATGTGTTTCAATCAACTCTTTACACTTTTACTTTTGATGCACATGTTAGGCTACCTATTGGCCTTACCCAGGAGGTATTTCTTTGTATGAACACCCTATAGAGACCACCCTATGAGATTGATCCACAAGTTGCACTGATTATCCTACTTCCTCACAAAAGGAATGGTTAACCCATGTCTATAGTGGTGAACCCCACTAACACACTATAATAAAACTTTCAAGAACCACCCCTAATCAGGGGTGATTGAAGAGATGAATAGATTGGATGAATCCCAAGAACCACCCATGATTTTCTATTAATGATCATGCCCCTACCTTTTTTGATGTATCTTGTTTTTTATCTAAATTATACTCATATTCCGTCTCCTCTAACATATATACTCATCCTATGGATTTAAAATATAATGAATATAAATAAATAATGGATGAATGACAATAGGTTGACAAAAGAGTATGAAGAAGGCGTGAAAGAGTTTATCAAGTTTGAAAAATATCATGTATGTGACTCTTCTCAAATCCTTTGTCCTTGTTTATGTTGTTGTTATTCAAAACAAATTAGTCCATATAAGTTGGAAGAACACTTTATCTATCACAGAATAGATCAGAGTAATACATTTTGGAATAAACATGGGGAAACAACGAATGTAGGTAGTGACTGTGGTGACACTGCATTTTATGGATCATTCTATATGATTACAGACATGGACAATGAAGATTACCATATGGAGGATGTGATTACATATGTGAATGGTGATGAAGATTGTATTGATGAAATGACAAGGACCTTCAAGGATGATCTTTGTGATTTCCCAAAATTGTTTGAGAAGTTAAATAGTTGTGCAAAGACGCCATTGTATGCTGGTTGCACTAAATATATACCATTGTCAGCCGTACTGAAGCAGTATAATTTGAAAGCAGACAATGGTGGAGTGACGACAGTTTTACCAAACAACTTTCCATCATGAATGGCATGCTCCCAGAAGACAATGAGCTCCCGAGCCGAACATACGATGCCAAACGAATGCTACACTCTATGGTTATGATCTCTGAAATAATACACACCTGCCCCAATGACTGTATACTGTTTCAAAAGGACCACAAATCACTTAATGAATTCCCAAAGTGTGGTTCTTCTCTATACAAGAATTATGAATCAAGTCCTACTAAAGTTGTATGGTACTTTCCAATCATTCCAAGGTTTAGACGCCTATATGGAAGTGAGGAGACTGCATAACAATTAACATGCCATGCAGATACAAGAATTAAAGATGGTATACTATGTCACCTGGTAGACTCTCCTCAGTGGAAGAGAATCGATCATGAGTATCCTGAATTTGGAAACGAGTCGAGAAACCTTCGTATTGCGTTAACTACGGATGGAGTGAACCCTTTTGGTTTTCAAAGCAAAAATCACAGTACATGGCCGGTTATGTTGATAAATTATAACTTATCACCATGGTTATGTATGAAACGAAAATACATCATGTCATCTATGCTTATATCAGGACCAGAACAACGGGGTAATGATATTGGTGTTTATTTAGCTCCATTGATCGAAGATTTGAAATTATTGTGGGATTCAGGTGTTACATTGTATGATTCTTACAGAATGGAAGATTTCACTTTGAAAGTCATGTTATATGGGACAATAAATGACTTCCCGACTTATGGAAATTTTCATGATATAGCATTAAAGTAACTCAAGCATGTCCCATTTGGGAAGAAGGTACACAATCAATTAGGTTGAAACATTCATCAAAAAACGTGTTTCTAGGACATCAGAGATTTTACCACGAATACATAAGTACCGTTCTTGGAAGACATCATTTGATGGAAGTTTAAATGAATGTACAACACCATTCTACTAACATGCGATCAATTGTTTGAGAATGTTAAAAATGTGGACACAACATTTGGTAAACCGGCTTCGAAAGACATTACGAAAATCGGTTGGAAAAAGAGATCAGTTTTTTTTTGATTTGTCTGTATGTAAGAAATTTTCTTGATGTTATGCATGTAGAAAAAAAATTATTTGATTGTGTTATCGGCACGTTGCTAAATACATCTGGCAAAATAAAAGATAGAATTAAGGCTAGGATGGAAATGGTTGAAATGGGAATACGAGAAGAGTTGGAACCAGTGAAGGGTGAAAAACGAACATTTCTTCCTCCTACTACTTACACTCTTTCCAGGTAGTGGAGATATCTGTTTTGCAATTTCTTGAATGATGTAAAGGTTCTAGAGGGGTATTCGTCAAATATCAGTAACCTTGTGTCAATGAGCGACTTGATGTTAAAAGGTCTGAAATAACATTACTGTCATGTTTTGATGAAAAATCTCATTCCAATTTCTTTAAATTGCATTTTGCCCAAGAATTTCCACCATACATTAACAAAATTTTGTTTCCTCTTCAAAGCTATATGCAGAAAAGTTATAGACCCGGTGAAATTTCCAGCTATGGAAAAAGAAATTGTCATCATATTATGTGAATTAGAAAGGTTCTTCCCACCTTCATTTTTTGATATGATGGTTCATTTGATGGTCCACATGGTGGGAGAGATTCGAATATGTGGTCTTGTACATTACAGATGGATGTACCCCATTGAACGGTATTTGAATATTTTGAAATGTTATGTCAAAAATCGAAGTTGGCTAGAGGGTTGTATTGCAGAGCGATATATTGTTGAGGAAGCCATTGAATTATGTACTGAATACTTGTCTGGTGTGGAAATATTTGGATTACCAAAATCTCGTCACACTGGTCGGCTTGAGGGTGAAGGAATTTCTGGAAGAAAGGTTGTCACAATCAATATTACAGATCAGGAGCAAGCACACCTTTATATTTTGCAAAATAATTTCGACGTTGACCAATATGTTGAAATCCACAAAAAAATTCTTAGGGATTTGAATCCATCTAGGGATGAAAAATGGATATCAGATACACATAATTGACAGTTTATAGGATGGTTTCAAGATCATATTTTTAAGAAGTCAGTTAAAAATCCAGAGTCAATTTTGGAATGACTTTGATTGCTAGACGGAGGACCAAGTGTGTTTGCATTATCTTACAATGCTTTTGTAGTTCATGGTTATACATTTTATACTAATGAACATGATGAAGACAGTACCATGAAGAATAGTGGGGTTACACTTGTGGCTGAAGCGATGCATGTTTCTGGTGCTAAGGACAGAAATCCAATTTATGCGAATATGTCATACTTTGGCATCATCATACAAATATAGGAGTTAGATTATAGTGAATTTCAAGTTTTCATATTTCAATGCAAGTGGGCTGATAATAGGAGTGCTGTTAAAATAGATGATTGGGGATTCGGGAAATTTTATTTTAGTAAGGAAGGGGAGAGAGACAAACCATTTATAATGGCATCACCAGAAGTGAAAATATTTTATGTTCCTAAACCCACAAACCGAAACAGGTCAGTCGTTCTGTTATCGTCCAAAACAGCTGAAGGGTTAGATTAAAATTCAACCAAATATGACCCTTTAATTGGGACTTAGAAATCATTTCATTGTGGTCCCAATGCGGACGACGTTTTGAATGTCATAGGAGACCACAATGAAGGGATATGGATAGTTGATAGAGGGGTCAAATCCCTTCAGCCTTTAAAAAAAGATAGTTCAATAATCATGTTATTGATTTTTATTGTAATATATATATTGTGTTACATTATGTTATTATCTGTTCACTACTGCTTTTATGGGATCTAAATTAAATTTGAAACCAGTTCTAAAGATAATGACTTCTTCACCTGCTAATGAACCCAATCCCGAGACACAACACATCTCTAAACCTATTGAAGATTGCCCCATTGCTGAGAGAAAATAGGTCTCTCGACCTGTTGCAGCTGGTCCCACTTCTGACGTACAACAGGTCTCTCAACCTATTGCAGCTGGTGCCAGTGTCGATGCTAGCGCTTCAGAGAAACATAATGGTGATACAAAAACTGAGGAAATGGTAGTCGATGAAACCCCTGCGACCCCAAAGAAAAAGGTGCTCCGTAGTTTGACATTTTTAGCCAAAATCCTTTAGTAAAAAGAAAAAGGCATCAAATATGAGGTGGGATGGAATAAACTAGGCTAGCATGTAAACCCCAACAAACCCATGTTTAGTCGCTACATTGGAATCATCACTCGACAATGCTTGTCGATTGATGTAGAGTCGTGGCACCATGTTGTCAGCGGGTTGAAAACATTAATGTGGGAAGATAATACGGTAACATTACGATATCATCTATTTAATTTATTAAAATAAAATAAAATACTGAAATATTGACTAACCCTTCATCATCTCTTGAAGAGTGCATTTATAGTAGATGTTTCGCACAAAGAATATGTTTTAAGACTGGCAAGAAGGATTCATAGAGGCTTTCACACCATTTTAATGAAACATCATCTGAAAGATACCGAAGGGAAAATCAAGCCGCACCCGCCTCCTCTTTATGTACACTTGATATCCCAAGGAACGTGGGATGCATTTTCAACCGTTGTGCGGAACAAAATTTTCAGGTACATTGTGTTTGGTTACACATTGTGTAGCATTTCTTGTATTCATCACGTTGATTGACATGTTTCTATTTATGAAACAACAACTAAGGGATGAAAATAAATAACGAGAAACAAAACTAGCGTACCCCTACCGTAAAGCAAGGCAGGGGTATGCTTCAATTGAAAAACAATTGGTACGTATTTTAAAATTATTGTAATAATTTTATGTGACATAAAAAAACACTGTAACAATGTTTCTCTGTTTATATGTAGATTGATGAAGAAAAATATAAATTCACATCCATTCCACTCCATTTGCTATAGAAGGAGGCTCGTGTTAATAAATAGGAGAAACTGATAGATGAACACACACAAAAAGTGTGGGAAACATGTGTAAGTATGACATTATATAAATGTGTTTTTCTTTAAATCACTATTACATAACGACACTTACTTATTTTTCCATATTTTCTATTTGACATAGTCACAGTAATCAACAACACCCGCACTGGATGCAGACATACTTTCAACGGCCTTGAAACAGCCAGAATAGTATGGCAGCATCAGAGGTGTGGGTTTTGGGGTGTCACCCCAGGAATATTTTAAGAAAAAAAAACAGAGGATGAACAAACTAAATAATTGTATTTAATGAGAGATAGAGTAGCTACCCTTGAAGAACTATTCCAAACTCAGGTAGAGATGATAAAGAGATTGATGGAGGATAGGCGAAGAGAACAAACAACTCAAGAACAACCCACGCGAGAAGATCCACCACTCACCAGCTTTGAGGCAAGCCATTCCCCTCAAATACCTGACCTAACCGAGGTAATGAATGTTATAATATTCGTTTTTGTGAAATGTGAATCACATAGACACTGATACATATCATGTAATGATATTCTACAGGGTGAAAATGACTGTGATTTATATATGTCAACTCCCACCCATCGCCTTGTAGCGAGGGCTACAATGTTCAATATGCTGAATGTCACGGTACACTCTAGACCACTTCCAACCGTTCATGTAAAACTGTCGATTATCATAGCTCATGAGACGAGAGCCGATTTACTCGTGCCAAATGATGATTAAGACATTCATACAGTGGAAAAAGCTGTTGGAACATTCATTTCATGGCCGTCAAATCTTGTAAAAAAACATGTCGACCAGGAGGTATTAATTTCCAATTAATTTTTCAAGAAGAACCTTTAACATTAAATTAGAAAATGGATGAACCGATGAATGTTATTATATAAGGAAAAATGGAGAATCTAATATGAAAGAGTGTC
Organism: Viscum album; assembly: GCA_963277665.1. Lineage (NCBI taxonomy): Eukaryota > Viridiplantae > Streptophyta > Magnoliopsida > Santalales > Viscaceae > Viscum > Viscum album. Next base: position 421,406,740 of record OY728166.1, on the reverse strand, counting down.
TCCAACATTGGATCAACCAACTCATCCAAACGATCTACTGAGAGCACACTCACCCCGCCCGTTCTATATCCACATTTAATATCATCGCAAGATCATGTGGATACGAAAATGAAAGATGGAAAGAGTAATACAATTGTTTGTGAAAAAGATATGTACGGAGAGGAAACATTAGATTTCGTTAGTGCAGACGCTGTTTCTGAGATCATCACATACGACTGGCTAGGCGCCTCAGTTATAAATGTATACATGAGGTATTTTTTCGTGATTTGATTTTACAGAAGTTGATATACATTGATAATTATGGCTAAATACATCTCATATTTTTCACAGGTGTATATATGAAAAACAATTGAAGGTATTTCCCCATGAATAAAAATTTGGACTCGTTAGTCCTCATACCATTTCTACACAACGAGAATAAATAGATTCTAATTTTCAGGCTGAATTAATGTCAAATCTGCTCAGAACGTTTCAAAGAAGAATTACGACTGATAGACTCTTTTTAATACCAACTTTTCGGGGGTAAAACTCTAAATTGTAATCATATTAATTATATTTTCATTTCATTCAGTACTTATTTCTTTTTGTGTTTTTAGGGAACATTGGATGCTCAATGCAGTCAATTTAGATACTCCAAAGATTTATTTTTTGGACTCACTGCATGGATATCCAACTAACCAACCACACATGATGGATATTGTAAATTTTTAATACACTATATGAAACATTTTAGAACTAAATATCTAGTTATGTAATTTATATTATCTTTTAATGGGGATTTTGTTATGATTGGGTGGTGTAAGAATATCGTCTAAAGGATGGAATGAATCCATGGCATAAGGACGACAATGCCCACAAGATCTAAAAATGAAGAAGTACGTGGGTATATATAATTATATTTAACTATAAAAATACATATCAAAACAAATTACTTATTTTTCTCGATGTTTCTATAGTTTCCGAAACAAACAAACGACAAGGACTGCAGTTATTATGATTGTAAACTTATGAAAGAGATCATATTTCATGAACAAACTAGCATCCCTGAAGAGGTATTTTTGAAAATAATTACTACTTCATTTAAAATAATTATTAATCCTTTGTGTATTTATATTTTTTCAGTACTAATATAACTTTCGCAAAAACACATATTCAGAAGATGATATAAATGTCTTTAGAAACGAATGGGCAGCATACCTGATGGAAGAATGTAAACAAATAGGACAATTATGGTTAATTACTAATACTTATGTTATCATTATATGGTCATTGATATCTCACTTTACACTTATTGAGAATCTATGATCTCCCTTTCTTATGTTTCATATCCTTAGATTAGTGAATTCCTACTACTCAGTTTGAAAATGACATAAAATTTAGAAAACAACACTACTGACATACAGAAAACTGAAAAAACGTGTTTGTATTGTTTTGATACTTTAGGAAAACTATCCATGAGTCATTTGTGACGTGTAAGAATTGACTGCACCTCAATCCGAAGAATGGTGTGACCGGCATGGCAAAAAGTGTCTGATATCAGTTTTAAATTGATATAAGCTTTGGAAAACAACACTACTGACATACAGAATACCGATAAAATGCATTCGGATTGTTTTGAGACAATAGTACAACGATCCATGAGTCATTTTTGATGTGTATGAATCTATCGATCCTTAATCCGACGCATGGTGTGACTGGTATGGCTAAAAGTGTCTGATATCAGTTTCAAATTGAGATAAACATTGGAAAAAAACACTAATGACATACGGATTACTGAGAAAATGAGTTCGGATTGTTTTTATACTTTTGGAAAATGATCCACGAGTCATTTGTGACGTGTGTGAATTGACAGCACCTCAATCCAACGCACGGTGTGACCGGTATGGATAAAAGTGTCTGATATCAGTTTGAAAATGACATAAACATTAGAAAACAACACTACTGACATATGGAAAACCGAGAAAACGAGTTGGGATTGTTTTGATACTTTAGGACAATGATCCATGAGTCATTTGTGATGTTTACGAATTGACAGCACCTCAATCCGACGCATGGTGTGACCGGTATGGCTAAAAGTGTCTAATATCAGTTTCAAATTGAAATAAACTTTGGAAAACAACACTGCTGACATACAGAATACCGAGAAAACGCATTTAGATTGTTTTGAAACATGAAGACAATGATCCATGAGTCATTTGTGATGTGTAAAAATTTACCACACCTCAATCTGATGAATGGTGTGACCGGTATGGATAAAAGTGTCTGATATCAGTTTCAAATTGTGATAAACTTTTGAAAACAACACTACTGGCATACGGAATATCAAGCAAACACGTTCAGATTGTTTTGAATCTTTAAGAAAATGATCCATGAGCCATTTGTGACATGTACGAATCGACCGCACCTCAATACAACTCACAGTGTGACTAGTAATGCTTTTCATTAGATAAAGAATCAGTATTTATTAAATGAGATAAATCAATCAAAAACATATTGATTTTACATTATTCCATTTCATTGTTATGAAAAAGAAAACATTTGAGTTTAAAATTTCATATTTCAGTTTCACATTTCCATATTAATGTATTCTTTCATATTACTGTTCTAATATATTTCATTATTTTATTTCTAGCATAATATTTGTTTTCTTATATAGGTGAATTTTTTTCCTTTAGTTCGGAAGCTTTGTTCGGCAACAAATACCGTCGAGAGCGGATCACAGATATCTAAGGATGAAACATGAATGTTTATAACTGTTATTGAATAATTGTAATTGTAACCATGTAAAACAATGTTTGAAATGTATATAGAAATGTGTTTTTTTGTATTCATGATTTTATGTAAATGCATATACAGTTGTCGGTGAAAATATTTTGTGTGGGTGCTATGGTGTGGAGGTGTGCATGTACTACATTGTGCAGGTATTCTGGTGTGCAGGTTCTGTTTTTTTGGTGAAGGTGCTGGTGTCTTTATCAGCGCTTTTTTGAGCATTGATAAAGGACACATTTAGCATCGCTAGAGGAGCGATGATAAAGGGTCTCCTTTATCAGTGCTCTTAGAAGCGCTGATATAGGGGACCCCCCACCCCTTTATCTACGCCAGCATTAATAGCACTTTTCTAGCACGGTTAATGCTGCTTTTTAGTGGTGATAAAGGGACAAGTTGTAGTAGTGGGGGACTTTGACTGCGAGGCACAATGTTTTTAGATACCCTCAGGAGAGTCTCTTGAAATATTTTCTGATGTTGGGGGGCATGTCGTCCTCTTTGGAAGATGCACCATGTTACCAGTGACGCTACAAGAGTAGGTGTTGAAGATGTTCCAAACATCCCATTTAGAAATATTTCTGGGTGTGGAGAAGATGTACTTTGATATTCTGTGTCAGTATCAGTGGCTAGGGATTAAGAATATTGTGGAGGAGTTCATATCATGATGCCTAACTTGTCTTCAATGGAATTTTTGGCATCAGGTGCTAGCAAGATTAGTGTATCCACTTGAGATGCTGAAATAGAAGTGGGATAGTGTCTCCATAGACTTTATGAAAGGGATAACATGAACAACTAGGGGCCAAAATTTAATTTGTGTGATCATTGACCAACTCAACATGTATGTCCACTTCTTTTCCATCCAAAAACTGGGATCAGTAGAGGATGTAAGACATCTCTACGTATAGAAGTTTGTATGGATTCACGGGGTGAAATCAACAATGGTCTTGGATCAAGAAGATCATATTAAATCATGCTTTTTGATGCGATTCTAGGAGAAATTCAGGAATTACCTATGCTTAAGAACCACATTTCAGCCTCAGACAGATGGTTAGATAGGGTAGACCATATATACACTTAAGGACATACTTCATGCTTGTGTCCTTGATTTTTTCCAAAGATGGTAAGATCACCTGCCACTAGAGGAGTTCACATAAAAAAAATGTATCACTCCACCATAGGCGTGTCTCATTTTGAGGACCTGTATGGGAAACATTGTAGATAATCTCTATGTTGGACAGACCCAGGGGAGTCAGTATTTATGGGTCCAGAGTAGGTACAGGCTACTACAGTGAAAGTGAAGATATTCTTGGAGTGGAATAAGATAGCATAGAGCCATCATATGTCTTATGCTAGAAGGAGATGGTGATCCTTGGAGTTTGAGGAGGTAGAACATGCCATCAAATGGTTCTCAACTTGATAAGGATTATGGAGGGTTTTTTCATGGTGAAATGATTTATATGAGGTTCATCAATAATTTCTAGATCTACAGTATAGTAGGGAATGTGGTGTACCATCTAATTCTTCTACCACAGATTCAATGGGTGCATTGTTTTTCATGTGTGGAAGTTGATGTTGTATGTGCATGATACATTACACGTTAATGACTAGGGAGATCTTGAAATTGATGATTGGGTGATGTTTGCGGAGTTCCCAATGGACATAGAGGAATAACATGAGTGGGTCCTTCATGGGTGGTTGATTCCTTTGGTGTGTGTCAGTTGGCTGCATGGGAATCTCCAAGAGAGAACATGAGAGTAGGAGCCCCAAATATGATCTCACTACCATAATTTTTACCAAGATTTGTTGTTGATTTCAGGGAAAAAATACCTATGGTGGTGAGAATGTAAAGATCCATATTTTCCATATATGATTTATTTTTTAATTGTTAGAGATTAATAGAAGTATGTGAAAATTGGCGCCACATGATTATGAAGGCTAGAGATCCCATTATAGAATTTTGATCTTTTCATGGTGTGTTCAGTAAACGTGATAGTGACATTAATTATCTTTTGATCCAGTTCATGGATTAAAAATATGAGGGAACCATTGAGTCGGTGGAATTGTGATTATCTTATATGAAGAATAACTTTTACTGGAAAGGGTCGAATGAAAATATTATTTTCATGGACATTACAAAATAATAATAAAATAACTAAAGGTAATTTTTTTTGCCACTATTGGACAAATGGTGGTGAGAACATAGTGAAACATCAAAAAATATGATGGATTCACCCATAGGATGTGTAACCGAACCACTAGGAGAAATAATAGGTTGTGTAACTGCACTGTTGGGAGAACTAATATGTTTATTAATTAGACTCATAAAGAACCCCATTAGTCATATTGTGCATTTTTCGCCTCTTTTATTCAATTTAATCAAAACTTGAGATTTTGTTTTGGGAGAGCTACAAGAAGAAGCTATGACAAAATTCATGTGACTTATATCTCCAATGAATAATGGTGATCAGTCAATGGTCGTCAGAGGAATCGACGAATGACAGAAAGTGCCGAAGAACTCCTTCAGACACCGACCCTTATTATTCGTCTTCAATGCCTTCCATCAAAAACAAGGTAGGGGGTTTTATTGTTAACCTATATGTTTATTCATAATTGAAAGGATTCTTGTGTTGTTATGCTAACATAGACGGAATGGGCCAACCGAATAAGGCCCATACCCTCCACCGAACATAGTTATGGATGTGTTCTTCATGGAAATCAGACGATATGATGGAAAGGTGGAACACAGGGCCGCACATTGTGGGAATCATCCTAGGAGGCCCATAGTCACTGAAGAGAAGAAAACAGACCATTGGATCTTCACTGATGGTCAGCAGATGCTACACCTATGTGGTGGCACTGTAGACCGAGGGAGGTAGTGGACGACATCCGCCAGCCGCAGTGGAATGGAGGATCCCGAAGGGGGTGTAGTGGAAAATATAGCGGTCACCCTACACCAACCACGTTGAAGTGGGGTGGCACGCTACGATGGATCTCCGGGAAGGAAGGTCACTGCTTTGTGTCATGATAGATGGCGGCTCCGCACCCGATGGTCCATTGCAGGCTGGACTTTGTGGACCAAAAAAGTGGTGTGCACCAACTGGAGATTTAGATTTTAAGACCTGAATGACTGAATACATTCATTAAGGGAGCAGACCCACTGCGCTCAGCCAAGAGGACGACCGTTTCAGTGGCCTGGTGGGCCATGCCCAGTCAGGTTTGCTGGGCCAGACCCACTACCTAGGAGGTCGAGCCCTCAACCCAATTGGATGGATAAGGCCCGACCCTATCGGGCCATGCCTGTCCCCCTTTCGGTCGGGCCCAATGGGCAGTGTCTGGTCAGTCTGACCAGATCTGAAAATACCTAGACCCATTTTAGCCTAGTTAGGATTAAATGGGTATATCTTATACACTGATCGTTCGTTCCATTATCCGTCTATGTGGATGTAACCCTTAATACGAGATGTTCCATTTGAGATACTCGATGAGAGACTTGGATAATGTAGGAGTGTTCCCAAGATGGATTATTAAAAAATCCAACAGGGCACTTGACAATAAAATGAATATATCTTATAGACAAGGAATGCAATTAATGTGCCATATATTGCAAAGGAACATGTATGACATTGAGGATCACCATGTTATTTATTCGACGAACTTTGTGTTAATTGACATATAACCGATGTTTTGAGAGGCGGTTATCCCAATCGTGCTATGTGCATAACCTTAGGACTGGCTGAGACCTGATGACAACTGACTTTTGACTCTCTATGACTCGACAGACCTATGGGAAGAACTTATGTGTGACATTGTTGGCCAAATGTGGGGAGCAGATCTATGTCACACGATAAACCCATGGTACATTACTGAAGGAGTACCTTAGCATGCCATAGTGGGGTGCGACTCTGTGTGACCCGATAGACCCATTGTACATGATAATTGGTGTATCTAAGAAGTTAAAGGTTAGTTAGAAGCTCTTCTATGTGACATGATATTGAGATCATGATCGATGGTTCTTTTTTTGTGGATTTATGAAAGACCATTGGGGTTCTCTGGGTCCCTACTGGGTATTTTTATACTCACCCCTTCATGGGATTCACCTAAACCTTGTCGTGTCTTTTTCTGACGACGTGTATCTTTAGCTGTGTCTTGAGGAGCCAGGACTTGACGATGTACAGAGGTGACATGTTGATGTGGAGAACCATAGTGATGAGTTTTCCAGACCCTTCAGTTAGGATCCTTGGAAAACGACCTTAGGAGAAATAATAAATTTTTCTATATTTCCCATTTTAACTTGGCTTGTATTATGTCTCCTTTACCTCATTACTTACTTTTACACTATGTAGTTGTTATTAGTTGTGGTTGTAACTCTCTCTAAATGTTGTGTTTTACATGTGCATAGTGTGACTTGTATATATGTGTACTGGTTTTGAGGAAATGCCTTCCCATTTTATGTAAATTCCTGTTTGTTTCTAGTCACCATCCTCTGGCCAATAGAAGGTGGAATTGGTGTAGTCATGGAAGGGGGCCCAGTGGACGAGTGGTGATTGTTTTTTTTCAAAAGGTTTTTCACCTCTAATTTTTACATGAATAAATGATATCCAGAATATTAACCATGATATTAATTCTATATATATCAATTATATATGTATTTATATTAATCTATAATATATAGATATAGAAAATGGATCACACATTGCATGGAGACAATAAGCTTTATATACACATGAACTTTGTATCCATTTTTCTCAAAAGATAAAAATATATAATAAATACCATTTAACAATAATACAATCATTAGAAACCTACAAATATCATTTATATTAATAAAATACTTTCATATTTCCTTCTATGTAAATATAAAATGAAAAACATTACATATTGATACAAGGATGTGGTAGTCCACACGTAAGCATGTGTGAAGTAATTTTTTACCCAACCATTGGAAGGTAATAAGTTATATGTGATATCATTTTCTATAAAAGTGGATTAATCATTAATATAATATATATATTAATTAAATTTATCCTTACAAAAATCCTTATAAACCATAAAAAATAGAGAATCAATGCATTTTTTGTGGCGCTAGACCACCATATACACGAGATGACTTGTCGTTTCCATTATGTAATTAAAAGTAACAATTTATATGTGAAATAAAAATCCCATATGTAAAATATTGTTGTATTTAACTTATATATATAAATTCCAACCATTTTAGAGAGTTAAATGTATTTTATTTTCTTATAAATCCACATTGTGTTTTCTCTTTTGTCATATATTTTAGCAATCAGGGCCTTGGGATACTGAGTTATCTTATGAGGAGTAGAAGGTAGGAGGTATGGAACATGGTTATAGTATGAATAAATGATGTGTATTTGTTGGGATAAACCCCATTAGGAATGTGTATAGGGTTCTTACGAGATGTGAATCCAAAGAAATAGACGATGAGTAATACATTTACATGTTGTGTAAATTTTAGGAGCATTTTTTTATTGTCCTTAACCCCTTCTTATTCAATTAAGGATTACTTATTCCCAACAATGATTAGTATCTGTGAAATAGACCTCCGATATGACTAATACAGGGATCCATATTCTTCCTCATTTACATTTTTTCATCACTATTTGGTTTATTGGATTCATCTTGGTAATCTATAAAATTGTCTACATTATATTATATGTTTATCTTCCTATCATCTGAAATATTTTGGTGTGATATATTTTTCACAATATTTAGGGTATTGATCTATTCATATTTTTTATCCAATTCTAGACCAATTTAATGGCTGAAACATAATAAAGAGATCACTACATGCTTATGGTTAGTGGTCTACCTCATTCCCCAATGGTTCATATCATTTATATAATGTATCATCATGACTTGTTAAAGAATTATCCATAAATAGATCTGAAATATATATTAAATTATATTAAATGGGTTTCCATGGCCAGTACGTTCATAGATAATGAAAAATGAACTATTTTGTTGATCGCTTCAATATGATCTGGCCACTGGGTTTTCCATTTTTTCTTTATATGTCTAAATTATCTTTTCTATAAATTGATAAAATACCATTTTAGGTGAGTTAAACATTTAATAAATGAAATCGATATGATTTTTGATTGGCCATTTGATAGACCAAATGATTAATTCCATATATTTCCTTTATTCACTTAAATGAACATATCCAAATTGAATAATTTATTTTGATTAAATTTCCTTATTAAATGACATGATTGTTGATAAATAATATTAATTTTATATGTATTTCAACGGAGAATCTTGGGGACCATAATTAATGACTCATTTCTTGGGATTATCATTCTTTTTAATTGAAATTTTGTAATGAATGGTAAACACACTTGGAGTGAAACTTGGTATTCATAGGACAAGATCATCGTGTGTTCTATCTATATATTAAGAAGATATTATGATTTCCAATGCGAGAAACCAAGGATTAGTTAAATGTTTAAACCAACTAATGGGTGATACTAGTCCCTTATGTGAGATTACTAGGATGGTCTTAGAGTGTTTCTGTTCATGCCTTGCTGAAGGTGATACTTTTGATTTAATTTATGGATCACCATATATGAAATTTTATATTGTTTTTTATTTATAGTTCCCCTAATGTTATAATTGTGATTCTATTTAGGATCACCTTGGAATGGATCTATGTTCTTCTTATCAAATTCAAGTAGTATAATTCAAATTAAATAATAAGAATACATATTTGATATTTGATGGATACATCTGAAAAGACAAACCCAAATTCATGGGTTCGATCCACTCTTGATTATTATTTTTCCCCTTTAATAAACTATATCATATTGGTATAGGTCACCTTGGACCAATGATGTATGGTTTTGGCCTTAATAGATAGAGACATTTGGGTTTCCTAGAAGGAACCTAGTCTGATTTATTTATTAATTCATAGCCTTTTATTTAATACCATTTCTACACTACTCGTTTTATATTGAATGACTAGATTTATCAAGAAAACATTTTTGGTGTCCTACTATGTATTTATCACACCCTTTTCGGGGCACCCATGGTACCATAGAAGTCATCATAATTATAGGAGTTGATAAAGTGAGGTTTCCAGCAACCTATCCTTGATTTATTTTACTAGGATGAAGTACAAGAGAATATGACTGAGCTAGTGCTCATGATATTAGTATATGCATTTTTTTTAATTTTTTATGTTTTTATAGAATGTGGTGTATTTATTTTTCCATTGTATCCCATGAAACTAATTTATTATTTGTACATGATATCATCATCAATGTTTTTGAATCTATTTATTATGTGGCGTTTAATTGATAATTTATATTGGATGATTTAATATTCATATTTCATTGACTTATCTAAATTTATTATTGTTATACCACACTATGACTCATGACAGTATAATCACCCCATGATCACACCATAGTACATCACCATTATCCATCATCCATTGGTATATGGAGGATAATTCTTGAGGTATTTGTGGCTAAATGAATCGGGGAACATTTTAGTGGGGATTTTGGGCGGGATTCTATTAAGTGAGCAACCAAATCAATGTTAGGTTTCCTTAGGATATTATGATAATTATATTCGATGGATATATCAGGGTTCCTTCAGACATATAGGATGACCTGGTGGTGGAATATCAAGTCTATATTTATGTAGTTCATCATAAAGTCACTATGATTTATCAAGTCATTTGTCATTTTCTTTGGTGGCCAGGTATGAAGCGTTTGTTTTCAGGGATTACAATTCAGTGTTCCACCTACCAGAAGTGGAATTTAGAAAACATGCGACCTCCTAAAACTCTTAAAACATTATCTATTCTTGACTATAAATTGAACATGGTCCTTTTGGACTTTGTGATGGGTTTATTGGCTTTGATGATATATGGGTGATCATCAATAGGATGACTTTGGTTATAAACTTCCTACTTATCTTAGATAACTTCTATGTGGATGAGATTTGGTGTGTTTATATTTAGAATATTATGTGACTTCAGGGAGTTTCCTATTCAATCCTATTGGATCGAGAGGAATCATTTACCTCACTATTCAATAAAAGGTTAAAAATTGCATTGGGTTAACATTTAATCGTGAATTCATCATATCAACCACATACTAACAAGCCATCCATGTGGATGATAAGGGTGTCAGACGACATTCTACATGCATGTATCATTGATTTTTAAGCTTAATGGGTGAATAATATATATATATATATATGTATATATATTTGAGTTACAATATAATGATATATTTAATAAAATGATTCAGGTGGCTCCCTATGAGGCCTTTTATGATAGGTTCTTCTATTACCCTATACGATGGTTAGAGTCATGTGAGGGAACATTACTGGGTTTTATTCTCATTAAGAAGAATTTAGATGATGTATATATTACTTAAGTGTATATGGATAAAGATCAATCTAGGTATAAAATAAATTCTGGATGTTTTTTTTTCACGTTTTTTTTGAGTTCGGACATTGTGTATTTCTTTGAGTATAACCTAACATGCATCATATATGGTTTTGAAGATAGGGACATCTGTCGTCTCATTATTTTTGGCCTCTCGAGATCATCTCAAATGTCAAGAAAGAAACATGTCGATAGTAGTTATCTCATAGGTACTGTGAAATGCATGCAATCATCCATTTCTCCAAATTCACCACCTTCATTCTGACCCACCTCTTTCATTTGATCCTGATGATATTCATCTGGAGAAATATGAATACATTAAGGATCATACATTATATATTGTTGATCAAATTAGGACGAATAAATGATTTTGGTCAGTTCATCAAGTACAAATTCTATAGAATCATGGTCATGTGTAGGATGAGACTGTAGGAACCTGGATCTCTGTTTCAGGTACGCCTTTCCTTTTTCTATAGTTTTTGAGAAAATTGGTGTTTCTGGAAATTTTCTAATTACACGCTGTGTACTTTATGAGTACATGTTGTGAACTCTTTTCCTGCTCGAAGCTGTGTGTTGGCCATGTACGGGCCACACACACGATGTGTGGGGATGATATGGAGGCCGATTTTAGCGGAGTATGGAAAAACCTAGTACACGCCGTGTACTCTGAAAGTACATGCCTTTTACTTTCTTTTTTTCATTAAATGGACAGGGGTAACGCCTAACTGACGAAAAGCTCTTCTTCTCCAGTTTCTTCGTCCGAGAGTGCCGGGAACCTGTGAATCTTCGACGAGCCACCGCCTCTCTGTAAGTTCTTTGTTTCGAGCACCGTTGATTGAATTGGAATCAAAACAGTGAGTTCTCCCTTTTTCTTGATCATTGTTTTCCAATTCATTCTATTTCTCATGTTATAGTAGATTATGTGTTTCAGACGTTTTCTCCGATCTATTATGTTCTAAGGATAATTTGTCGTTGTTTTTCATGTATATCGATATCCTGGGATTGAGGATGCTGGTTTGTGACATTCTATAGGAAGTCATTGGATATTATGTGAAATTTCCACCAATACCCTTGAACAGGGTATTGCGTGTTCCGGTTTTACCCTGGTTTTTCGATTTCCTTACTGATATGCATGTTTAGTGGTCATTGCTTGTGAATAGCGTAAATTGTGTTGTGTTATGGATGTATGCCATGCTTGTTTGCTTATTAGGCATTTTCCAGTTTCCATTCCTAGTTGTAGGATAGAGAAACTATGGCTTTGTTCTACTGTTGAGCCTTATAATGATAGCCAAGTAGATATTGAGGTATACTTGGATGATACATGTGCGCTATGCATGTTTATTTTACACAGGGCTGCGAGATCCTAATGTAGTGGACCATAGGGAGAATGGACGGAAGGGCTTCTCCAGAGTGTCTCTAATTACGATGCGAGACCACAGGGGGGAATTGACATTGATTTCTTCCTCAGAGAGTCTGTAGTTACTTGACGCGAGCCACAGGGGGGAATTGAGGTTGAGTGCTTCCCTAGAGTGCCTTTAGTACGATACGCGACTATATGGGGAATTGACGGTGAGTGCTTCCCCAGAGAGTCTATAAATTCGTTAGCTTAACCAGAGGGGTGAGACTGTGTGTGCCTCCCAGAGGGTTGCTAGTACTTGTAGGTTGATCCTTAGGGGTTATACTGTGAGAACTAAATAGAGGATAGCTTTTTGGTCTACTTGCTTGAGTAGCTGTTTCTTTGTTATAGAACATATGCTAGAATCTGTGGATTTATACTGATGTGCATTATCCTGTTTCCTGCTTCTTGTTTAATTCTTACTGGACATTACCTGCCAGATATTCGATGACTGTTAGGCACATATCTTTGGGTGGATGCCTATTGGGACTTTGTCTCACACCCTGTTTGGGTCAGGCTTTTGGGCCCAAACAGATTATATTGTTGCAGGTATAGATATGGGAAAATGCCCATCTACATCAGGATCATTATTGTACTGGATCTTGAGAGCATGGGACTAAGCCAAGGATTGCGATGCTGAGGAGTTTCTCACCTATTTTTCTTTTTGAATTTGGTTTAGTACTATATTCAGCATTGTGACTTGTTTGGCTGTTTTCTTGAAATATGTGTACCATGCATCATTTACATATATTTCTGCTTCAGTTGTTTATTTATCAGTCTTCCTTTGATTACTCTTGTATGGATGTATACTGTTTCCACGATTTTTGTTATTTGTTTTTACTTCTGTTGTGTACTCTACCAGTGAGGGAATATTTTCCCCACTATCACACACAAGGCCCTCGATTATAGTCGGTAGCCTATGGAGTTTGGGGAAATGTGCTTGAGGTCATGTGACCAACTGGTTACGGGGCATCTATAGGAGGCTTCCGGAACCGGGACATTACAATGTTGTATCAGAGGGGTTTCTTTTATCTTGATTTATTATTTGGATCCTTTAGCCAGGGATAAGACAGATTTGGTACTTGGTATTAAACTGTGCTAAGGAGTAGCTTACCCATGTACCGGGAAAAGCCATTCTACGTCATAAATTGATTTTTTTGGTTGTGAGATTTTACGGTTGATATGATTTCACCTATAGTGATTTACATGCTTAGTGTTGTTATTGTCTTGACTATTGCAGTTCTTTTTTTGTTGCAACCCGATGAGATGAGGCTATTCCATCTCATGCGTCATATAAGAACTTGTAGAAATCACATTCCATGCATTCTTTCCATGCCATCTAGGGTGCATTAGCAATAGTAATGTCTTGTGATTGACATTTTGTAGATTATGCATGATGTTTTGATAGATGCTTGAAAGAATATCTGCTACCTTGTTAAAGGATTGTTTGTATTATACTTTGCTTAAATGAACACCAAATTTTGATTGTTGAGGTGTTATGGGCCCTCTTGAATTAGAAATAGGTGGATCATGATCCTATTTTATCTTGTCTATGACTATAGGAGATGCCAAGCTTTGATTTGTGGAGAGAATGGGCCCTCACGGATCAGAATTTGGAACCTATTTTCCTTGTTTGCAGTGTTTCTAGGATTCTGTGCAATTTCTAAGCTACTGCCCAGAAAAACCCAGAATACATGACGTGTAATTTCTGGTTACACGCAGTGTAGTTTTCAGACCATGTCACTGAGAGTGTGAGCAGGGACACACTGTTGTAGAAATGCCTTCAAGAACACGCAGTGTACGGTAGGTACATGTCGTGTAGTTTGGAGTTGTGTAATCAGCCGTGTCACTAAAAACACAGGTCAGGGAATCACGATTAAAAGAAGTTGTGTTGTAAAGGAACATGCTGTGTAGTCTAGTCCAGGTTCCCGACTGTGTCACAAACAACATGGGTTAGTGTTACCTTTTCTTAGACACGCCCTGTTGTAAAGGAACATGCCATGTAGTCCTATCCAGAACCCGGCTGTTTCACGAACAACACGGGTTGGTGTTACCTTCTCTTAGACACACCGTGTTGTAAAGGAACACACCATGTAGTCCAGTCCAGGTACCTGTCCGTGTCATGAACAACACGGGTTGGCATTCCTTCTCTTAGACACACAGTGTTGTTTTCAGAACACGCCGTGTAGTCTTTTTCAGGTACTCGACCATGTCACGAACAACACGGGATGGTGTCACCTTCTCCTATACACACCGTGTTTGTTAGAAACACGCTGTGTATGTGTCAACCATGAATACGGCTATGTAACCAACGACACGGGCTGCCGATACCATGTCTAGTACACGTCGTGTCCCTAGGGAACACACAGTGTAGTCTCGGGTTACGTCGGACTGTGTGGGTTAGCCGTGTAAAGAGACTCGGGAAGGGGAATAGTTTTCAAGTACACACCGTGTGTGTAGTCAACACGCTATGTAGTTTGTGGTATTACACGACCTGTAGGGTAGGGGTACACGCCCATGTCAGTTTCATAAGAAGACATGCCATGTAGTTTTTATACATGTCATGTAGTCTTGTTTTGTAAGCTAGTGTGGTTTCCTTCCCATGTTCTAATTTTGTAATCTTTTGTTCTCTATCCATATTTTCCTAATCTAAGGTATGATTTTGATTTTTCAGAGCTATGCCTCCAAGACGCCCTCTGGTTGTATGTCAGTTGTCAGGCAGTGATCAGACACCAGATATGGCTGATTAGGATCTTCTGGCCGATCCTCCAGTCGGGCCAGCCTCGGCACCCGCTGCCATACCAGTTGCAGGCACTGATGTGCAGTTCAGGGATGGTTTTATGAGGATGATGTAGACCCTTCAGGGAGCACTTCCTCCTACCATGAATATGGAAGATGTGATGTGAGTTTTCCAGAAGCAGCATCCTCCTACTTTCTCGGGGGAAGGTGGACCACAGGCTGCAGAGTCATGGATGGAAGCCATGATGACTATCTTCGAACATCTGGAGACACCTCCAGAGAGGCTGTTCAGGCTCACTACCTACATGCTCCGAGACTCCACTAAGAGGTGGTGGGACATGATCTCACAGGCGGTTCATCAGTATGTTATGGTTTGGGAGGAGTTCCAGCGTGTGTTATACGACTACTTCTACCCAGAGACCCTAAGGGTCGAACAAGCCCGGGAGTTCATGAGTCTATAGATGGGTACTCTTTCTATCATGGAGTATTCCTCTCGTTTCACTGAGCTGAAGTGCTTCACACCCCTCCATGATGGAAGCATGGTGTTCTTAGAAAAGTCGTTTGAGTATGGTCTCAAGCGGGAGATCCGCTCACAGGTGAATATCTTCTAGATGACTTCCATCACTTCCATCATCAACAAGGCATTAGTTGTGAAGTGAAATTTGAGAGACTATGGAGCTGCGATCCAGGGAGATTCTGCCTCCAGATCTAGTGTTCTTATAGTTGACAGTAGGAAGCACTGTAGAGAGACTACATGCGGTGATCTGAGGAGGCGACATACATCTTCAGGTGGCCAGGTCGTATGCTACTAGTGTTAAAGGGCATGGAAAATGAGGCCGAAGTTCCAGAGAGACCTAGTGGAGTGCTGATCATGCGGAATGATGGGTCACCTACGATGGTTCTATAAGGTTTTATCATGAGTTTCTGGTGCTGGGGATCTTCCATGACTCCTCGTTCAGGAGCAGCACCACCAGTTTCTCACTAGTCAGGGAACTGGAGTTCTTCCGGCCATTCAGGACTTGGTAGAAATCATGGATGTGGTGGTCAGTCGCCTGTCTATCAGTGACAGCAGGGCAGATCAGCTAATAGCATTCAGGCAAGGTCACAGGGCAGTGGGGCAGGACATAATTAGGCGGTAGAGCAGCACTATCCGGAGCAGGATCCCGGACCATCTACAGTTAGAGGTATGATTTTAGTAGCCTCAGTTTTATCATCAACTATTTTCGATACTGGTGCTATGAATATCTTTATCCTTGTTGCTGTTGTGGAGAGCCTGTGGCTTTATATCCTTTCTTCTGCTGACTTTTTGACTCTAGACAGACCATTGGGGATGAGGACATATAGTGTACTCCAGTGTTGATAGTTCCCTCTCGAGGTTGAAGGGTATCGTTTTGTATGGGATCTCTATGTCCTAGTGATGACATGATATGATGTCATCCTTGGGATAGACTGTTTGGTTCCCTTCCAGGCAGTATTCGACTATTATCAACGCAGAGTAAGTTTCATTTCACCAGAGGGTGAATTTTTTCTTCATAGAGGCGAATGGGATGTTCAGGCGAGTCGAGAAGGGGACTCGAGATACATGGGCTAGGATGGGTGATGAACCATATTTCTTATCTTTATCTGGATGACCAGGGGACTTCAAAATTGGACTTTCCTCCAATGGTGGATCATTTCAGGGATGTCTTTCCAGAGGAATTTTCAGGGTAGCCTCCGGAGCGTGAGGTGGATTTCTCTATTGATCTCTTTCTAGGAGAAACACCAGTGTCCATTCCTCCTTATAGGATGGCTAAACCTGAGTTACAAGAGCTCAATAAGTAGTTGGAGGAGTTGCAGGCAAAGGGTTTTATCCAAACCAGAACTTCTCCTTGGGGTTTTCCTGTCCTGTTTGCAACGAAGGCAGACAGTACCTTTCTACTATGTCTGGATTATCGGATGTTGAACCAGTTGACGGTCAAGAACCGATATCCATTTATGCGGATCAATGACCTATTTGATCATCTTTGAGGAGCCCGACTATTCTTGACGATCGACTTGAGGTCTGGTTATCATCAGTTGTGCACTAGACTATCAGATATACCTTTGACAGTCTTTAGGAGCAGGTGTGGTTTATACAAGTATACAGTTATTCCGTTTGGTCCCACAAACGTGCCTGTAGTTTTCATGGCACTGATGAACTGAGTGTTCCATACTTATATGGACTCCTTAATCGTGGTCTTTATGGATGATATCTTGGTGTACTCTCACAAATGACCCGACTATGCCACACATCATGAGATCGTTATGAGTACTCTGGGAGAGCATCAGCTTTATGCTAAACATTGGAAGTGAATCTTTTTGATGGAATAAATTCACATCATGGGTCACATAATCTTAGAGTCAAGAGTATCTATGGACCTAGATAAAGTGAGAGTTGTAGTCTCCTGGGAGCAGTCGAAGAACGTTTTTGAGGTATGATGTTTCCTAGGGATGGTTGGATACTACAGAAACTTCATTCACGACTTTTCATGCCTAGAAACACCATTGATAGGTCTGACCAAGAAGGGAGAGAAATTCTTATGGTCATATTCTAGTGAGTCAGCCTTTAAGGAGTTTAAGGGAAGGTTGAAGATGGTGCTAATACTAGTATTTCCAGAGCTAGGAAAGATCTATACAGTCTATTGTCATGTTTTAGGTATCGGGCTATGCGATGTGCTTATACAGGGAGATGGAGTCGTCGTGTACTGGTCTCAGCAGTTAAGGCCACATGAGAGGAACTACCCGACGCTCGATCAGGAGTTAGAAGCTGTTGTTAATGCCTTATGCTGCTGGAGACAATATCTTCTAGGAGATAACTTTGGTAACTTCACTGAACACTAGAGTCTCAAGTATATCATCACTCAGAATGATCTGAATTTGAATCTGAGGCAGTGCAGGTGGGTCGAGTATCATCACCCTTTTGACATTGAGATTGACTATACGTTGGGAAAGGGAAACACAGTGGCATATGAGCTGAATAGGAGAACTCAGATTCATGCATTTCATGAGGCCAGTAGTGAGTTGCAGCATAGGGTACTATTCTCTGAGATGCATCTGGAGGTGCCCGACAGATAGGTACATAATTTCTTATCTTCTGATTTTGTTACCTCTACACATCTTGATCGGGTACAGATGAGGCAGCTATCAGATTTAGAAGACTTAGTCCAGCGGGAGAGTGTGTCACAAGAGGACCCTCTTTCTGGACGGAAAGTTGGCGAGGATATGATATTCCATTTCTAGCGAAGCGTATGGGTTCCAGAAGACATACACAAGGAGATGATGCGGTACTTTAATTCCTCAGTTTGGGCAGTTCATCTCGGCATCACCAAGATATATTGGGATATTCATCGCCAGTACTGGTGGCCAGGTATGAAGAGAGATGTTTTTGGTTTCGTCTTGAAGTGTTCTACTTATCATTAGGTGAAGACATAGTATTGGAGACCTGCATGCCTTTTACAGTAGTTACCCATTCCGGACTGGAAGTGGAATGATGTCGCGATAGACTTCTTGACCGGATTGCCGAGATCACCTCGAGGGAACGATGCTGTTTGGGTTTCCATCGATAGACTTATGAAGGTTGCTCACTTCTTGTCGATCAAGGAGGCATTTAGTGTCAATGATCTGGAACGACTTTACATCCCAGAGATCATGCATCTGCATGGAGTTCCAAACTCCATTATTTCTGACAGAGATGCACTATTTACTTCTCGGTTCTAGCAGTGGATTTAGAAAGATATGGGTACACAGGTATTTCTGAGATCATCATACCATCCCCAGACATATGTCCAATCTGAGCGTATGATACAAGTGCTTGAGTATATGCTCCGAGCATGAATTATAGACATTGGTGGTTATTGGGAGAAGCATATTCCTTTTGTGGAGTTCACCGACAACAACAATTTCAAGCCGACCATTCAAGTGGAACCATAAGAGGCTTTGTATGGTAGGCCATGCTGATCACCCTTATGCTTGTTAAAGGTAGAAGATGAATCTTTACTAGGACCTCACCTTGTTCAGGAGACTTCAGAGTAGATAAAGTTGATTCCGATGAGGATGGATACAGCACAGTCCCAAGAGAAGTCTAATGCTGATCAGCGGAGACGACCTCTAGAGTTCGAGGTCGGGGATCATGTTTTCTTGTGTGTCGCACAGAGATTTGTACATAAGAGGATTCAGAGACAGAGTAAGCTTTCACCGCGGTATGTCGGTCTTTTTGAGGTTTTGGAGAGAGTTGGGCCAATCATATATCGGTTTCCGCAATCACATAGGTACCGGGCCATCCACAATGTCTTCCACATCTCTCAACACCGACGTTTTTTTAAGACCCTTCTGATGTCTTTCATCCTGAGGAAGTTAAGCTCGAAGAGGATGCATCTTTTGAGGGGAATCCCATCCGGATTGTGGATCACAGTAAGAAGGTTCTCCATGGGTGGTCTGTTTCTCTGGTACAAGTGCTATTGCAGCACGGGCGAGTACAGGATGAGACCTAGGAGAGGGAGGCCGATGTATGATCGCAGTGGCCGGAGGTGTTTGGGGTTTCTCATTCTACGCCTCACTAGGGAAATTCAGGGACAAAATTTTTTAAGGGGGGATGTTTGTATGAACCCAGATCTCCTTTTTTGGTACGCCTTTCCTTTTTCTGGAGTTTTTCCGAAAAATGGATTTTCTGGAAATTTTCGAAGTACACGTCGTGTACTTTATGAGTAGATGTAATTTAATATTTTCCCACTCGAAGCCGTTTACAGGCCGTGTCCGGGCGACACAAACAGTGTGTAGGGATGATGTGGAGGCTGATTTTAGTGGAGTACAAAAAAACCTACTACACGCCATGTACACTAAAAGTAGACGCCGTGTACTTTTTTTCATTAAACGGAATGTGGTCGTGCCTAATAGATGAAAAGCTCTTATTCACCATCTTCTTCGTCCGAGAGTGTTGGGATCCCATGAATCTTAGACGACCCACTACCTACGCATCTGTTCTCCATTTTGAGAACTGTTTATTGCGTTGGAATCGTAACTGTGAGTTCTCCATTCTGCTTATGCCTTGTTTTCCAATTCCCCCTCTTTCTCAAGATATAGTGGTTTATGTGTTTCAAATGTATTCTCAGATCTATGATGTTCTAAGGAGAATATTTCATCATTGTTCAGGTATATAGATCTCCTAGGATCGAGGTAGGTGTTTTGTGCCTTTCTATAGGAATTCGTTGGATAATATGTGAAATTTCCACCAACACCCTTGAATGGGGTATTGCATGTTCCTGTTTTACCCTTGTTGTTTTCTTGCCTTGCTGATATGACTGTTTAGTGGTAATTTCTTATGAATAGGGTAAATTGTGTTGTGTTATGGATGCTTTCCATGATTGTTTTCTTGTTCGGAATTTTCCAGTTTCCATGCCTATTTGTAGGATAGTGGAACTGTTGATTTGTTATGTTGTTGAGCCTTAGAATGATATCCAAGTAGTTCTTGAGGTTTACTTGGATTATACACACGTGCTATGCATGTTTATTTTACACAGGGTTGCGAGAACCTAGTGTAGTGGACCATAGGGAGAATGGATGGAAGGGCTTCCCCAGAGTGTCTTTAATTACAATGCGAGACCACAAGGGTAATTGACGTTGAGTGCTTCCTCAAAGAGTCTGTAGTTACTCGACGCGGGCCACAGGGGGAATTTATGTTGAGTGCCTCCCCAAAGTGCCTTTAGTACGATATGAGACTATAAGAGGAATTGGCTATGAGTGCTTCCCTAGAGGGTCTATAAATTATATAGCTTAACTAGAGGGGTGAGACTGTGTGTGCCTCCCATAGGGTTTCTAGTGATTATAGGTTGATCCTTAGGGGTTAGAATCTGAGAAATACCCAGAGGTTGCCTTTTTGTTCCACATGCATTAGTAGCTATTTCTTGGTTTCAGAATGTATCTAGAATCTGTGGATTTATACTGCTGTAAATTATCATGTTTCCTACTTCTTGTTTACTGCTTATTGTACCTTACATACCATATATTCACTAACTATTAGGCACATATATTTGGGTGGATGCCTATTGGGACATTATCTCACACCCTTTTTGGGTCATGCTTTTGGTCCCAAATAGATTATATTGTTGCAAATATAGATAAGGGAAAGCACCCTTCAACTTCAGGTTCTTGATTGCACTAGATCTAGAGAGCATGGGACCGAGCCGAGGCTTGCGATGATGAGGAGTTGCTCACCTATTTTTCTTTTGTACTTTGGGTTACTTCTGTATTCAGCATTGTGACTTGTTTGGCTGTTTTCTAGACATATGTGTACCAGGCATCATTCACATATATTTATGCTTCAGTTGTTTATTTATCTATATTCTTCTATTTACTCTTGTATGGATTTATACTGTTTCCGTGATTGTTGTTATTTGTTCTCTCTTCTGCTGTGTACTCTACCACTGAGGGAATAGTTATCCCACTGTCACACCCAAGGCCCTTGATGCTAGTCGACAACCTCTGGTTTTGGGGAAATGCGCTTTAGGTCATGTGACAAACCGGGTACGGGGCACCTCTAGGTGGCTTCCAAAACCAGTATGTTACAGAGACATGGGAGAGAGATGCTGATGTATGTGTTCTTTGGATGGAACATAATATAGACAATTCAACAACACCCATAGAACAGAAATGCATAGATGAGTTATTTTAAATATGGTAGGTTGTAACGTCTTGGTTTTTTTGTTATGTATGTTCTTTTTAGTTTCTTATAAAACCTTATTTTAATTTCCCTTTTTGAATAGAACCCAATTATGAGACCCTTGGTCCAATCAGTTATATTTTCCGGACAAGGAGATAGGAAATATGTAACATGGTTTGGGACTAAATACACAAAGTTTATTAATTACACAATGTGTATTCCACTATCCAGAACCCATTAATTATGTGTTGAGGGTTCTTCTTAGGAAGTGATGACCAAGAATTACATGATGTTCAATTCATTTACACACAGTGTAAATGTAAGGAGTTTTTTTCCAAAAAGAGGAAGAACCCATTTTTTATCTAGGCTTATTTCATACCTATACCGATGTGGAACCATACTAGACACCTCTCCATTACATAGGCTTTAGATCCCTCTTCCTCCCATATAGAGACTTTGTTTTCAACTATATTAGTTGAACTTGACTCTTCTTAGTACAATTCCAACAATTATTTCTTATATTCCTAGATTAACATCATATCATCTATTCTATTTTAGTGTGAGCTCATGTTTATAAATTTTTGTGGCATTTATTACCTCTTCAATTTAATCACATTCTTGATTAATTCATGGTATTCCACTAAATAAATATAGTTCTACAGTCTTTGGGTAAGTTGTCTATATCTTTCCAGTATGTTTAGTTTCATTTATATTATAAAACATCATCACACCCACTATAATTATATGAATATTCATTTAAAACACATAATAATTTATATTATATTGTTTTACATGTTTGGTATGGTCTAAGATAATAGAGAATCAACACCTCTGTAGATTTCATCCACATGAGACACCCTATGTTCGTTCCATTTTTCTTTATATTCCTAAATTCACTTATCCATAAATTACTAAACCACTTTTTGGGGTGTGGTTTTTTTGAATTAATTATATAGAAATGAGAATTGATAGGCCATTTTTTTAGAATTATTATTGATATGAAATATTAACATGGTTTAAATAATTTTACTATCCATTTTGAATAACATATTATGATTAATTTTCCTTATTAAATGAAATGAGCTAATGATTGATAATCATACATCTATACATGTGCTGATGGAGATTGAAGGGTACCAAATTAAGTACTCCTTAGATGGGAATCTCATTATTTTTAATTAAATTGTCTTAATGAATGGTAAATACATTAGGAGTGGTACTTGGAATTCATTGGATAGTCTCACCTTGAAATTTATCAAACTCTTAATTAGTGATACTGATTACCTATGGATGAATCTCTAGATTTTCTTGGTGCCTAGATGGCTACAGTAGGCCTTGAGTGATACATAGTATAAAACGTGAGATACATAGAAGGAAATCTTAGGTTAGCTTCATGCCATATCAAGAGTAATAATCAAGATATAATTAATGGGTCATCATTTGATGGACTCTAATAGTGTTTGGTACTCATAGTTCCCCTTGAGCAATATTTGGGATTCAATTTTGAATCTCCATGGATGAGATCTAGATACCTTTTATCAGATTAAAATAATTACTACTAACTTAATGATAAATAATGAAGGGGTGATATTAGAGTGGTGCATCCACTAAGACAAATATAATTCTTGGGTTTGGTCCACCCATTATGTTTATTTTTTTTGATTCAACCTTTATACACCACATAGTATTGTTATATGAGACTTTGGTATAAAGAAATCTGATTTAGGCTAAAACTGGTAGATTCAATGACGTATCCTAGGAATAACCCATTAAAATGTATGTATTTAATTATTTTATTTAATTTATGATTATTAGCACACTATTATTTGAAATAAACTAGATTAATTTATACACCGTTTTTGGTGGCATATTGTGTTTATGTCACGCCCTACTCGTGCATCACTTGGAACCTAGGAAACAATCATGATTTTAGTTGTAGGAAAATGGATGTGTCTAGATTATGATATATTATTTAAGATTATATGACAGAGTACTTCTGTATAGAACTAATCCCATGGACATAATATTAATAGTTATAAATTTTTACCTTTTTTATTTTTTATAGCATGTGGTTTATTCATGTTCCCCTGTATTGAGTGCAACTCATTTTATGAAGCTACATGAAATCATAATCATCATTTTGGTTTCTACATAATAGTCATATTTTGAATTTTTTATCTATTTTATAGTTTAGTAAACTTATATATATTGATTTTATATATTGATTATCACTGTGCTAAAATCCAACATGAGGGCGAATAATAACCCCATGGTCAGACCCAAGGCCCCACTGCTAGACCAAAAAATAAATAATATGGGGAGGCGCACATGAGTTCTTATGACCAATTATATTTGGTAACAATATAGTGTATTTAGGGGAGAAATTCAATAATTTAAAATTTCAAAATCCATCCTAATATAAAGACTTGAAAAATGGAAATAGAAAAGGTGTTGCATTGGTTCAAATTGTGGTAGTCTACCCACATGATTGATGGTTCTGTATCCCATTTGATGTATGTAGTGATCGATATTGGTTTTTCAATTAACATTATAATATAATTTATTATAATATATTTTTATATTTCATATATTATCATATTTCAAGGATGTTTAATGGAAGTGGAAGAATAAATAAAATGAACACCAATGTTTAATAAATTTTCCTCTTTATCAGAGAGAATCCTTATGCTTATACGTAACGAATTTTTAAGAGTGATTCATAATCACAATAATGCATCTAGTATTTGGTTATAAAATAGAGGAATTTATTTGGATGGGTGATATGGAATAAAAATTGTTTTGGATGTGTTAAGAGGGTAGGAGAGGGGGTGGTTTTTTATAAGTGGTGAGGAGACACAATAGGAATTTTTGAAAAGAAAAATTATTTTGAGGTTTATCTCACAAAAAGTACTCCTGAATATGATATTTTTGATACTTATTTGTGATAAGGTTTAAATATTTCCATCAATTGGGTGTGGGGATATTTTTAGGTCATTTTTAATCCTAATATTCTATGATTAACCCCCAGGCAATCACATTTTTTCTTTAATTGCTGTAATTAATTGTTATTCTTTTAACTATAAAACATGTTCAAAAAACAATTTGACCCTATATAAAATATAATTTATCCTTATTAAATATATGTAATCCATTTTTACAAATTCAATCCAATGACTGTTTTAGATTTCAAATTCCAAATAAACTGTAAAATCGATGAATGAGTGGTTTACCAAAGAGAAACATTTTAGAAGTAAAGAATGTTTTAATATGAAAATTCACAAAGAAATTGAATCTAATAATAAACAATTAATTAAATTTTTATGTATTAGAACATATTTTTCTGTAAAAACAATTTAATATTTATCTTAATTTAGTAAATAATAAATTGGAAAATAAAATTTTCAATAATAATCGTTATTTTTCACAACTCATCAGGAAATTATTCTTTTTAGAGAATTATATGAAATTCACCAAAAAAAATTTAAATTTAATATTTCCTAAATCATGATTTTTTTTGTAAATTTTTTAACAAGTGGGGAATTTAACGATTAAATTATGAATTCAATGTGTGATTAAAACACATATTATAAAAATATATTTTATCCTAAAACATTTATTTTCCGAAAAAATGATTTTTGTTTTTATTATAATATATTAATATCCACTATATTTATTTTATAAATGTGTAAATTATATAATTTTGATAATTTATTTAATACTATTTATACCTAAAATATAAATACCATGGTTATATTTATAATTTTTAAATATTATATTTTTAGGATAGTATTATGATTTATTTGAACATGGTGTTTCATAAATTTCATGCTATCATTGATATTTAATTTACTTAAAAATAAATATAAATATATGTATCGGGGTGTTACATTCTCTTTTAAGATTAATGTTGTGTTTCATACACACTATTTATCACTATGTAACTCTTTTAAAATCTCATGGAGTTACAGAAGAAGGGCATCCCATGTAGTCATCCTCTTATATGTCAGATGGTTATTTTGATGAAATGTGATAAGTAGTATGATTTCATGCTTCAAGATTTTCATATATATATATATATGGAATAAATATAATTTGTTTAATTAAATTATTCATAACAAAAATCAAACATAAAATGTATTGTGAAATTTTTTTTTAAAAATATTCCATTAAAAAAATATAACCATTATAATGTAGACATTTCATTAATGAGAATTAAAAGACGAAACAGCTTTAAGGGAAATATGTAGAAATAAAATTGATGGAAATTTTTAATAATAATGAATTTAAAAAATAAAATTAGTGTTGTTCGATAAGGAATATTATAAACTTATGAATTAAAATTTATTGTCCCAAAAAATAAACAGTTTTGCACAGTTTTTTTTTCATAAAATTAAATATATTATTGTAATGGTATGATTTTAATATATTTATATAATATAGTTTTTATTAGAATTATATATTAAAATTATTTTTATTAATAATTGAAATAAGATATGAGTAAGAATGAATAATACATGGAAATTATATCTTGTATAATTTTTATTTCATTATATGTAACTAGAAAATATATTAAAATAAAAAAAATGTCCAATAGAGAACATGATATACAACAAAAAGTGTTAAAATAATTGATCTATTCTTTCAAAATATTATTATTTTAATTCATCCATTATAACCAGATTGGAATGTTGTCATGTATGAATAAGATTAACCAAAATATTAAGTATATATAAATATCCTCATCAATAAAAATGTATTGATTAATTATCGGGAAATAAACATTCAATAATTAAAAAAATTATTCTATTCTTAATAATTAGTTTCCTTCAAAAGTGATCTTTATAAAATTTTGAGAGTAGATAATATAATTTAATTCCACTATATTTGGAAATGTTATTTTATAATTAGGATATATATTTAAAAATTATCATGTAAAAAATATCGTATGGTAATTATTTTCATTAAAGATAGTTTATTAAATAATAGTGAAAAATATTGATTTCAATTTCTTTTAAAGAATTTACAATTTAAAATAATGTCATTTTTAATTTTTTTTTAAAATTAACTATTTAATTTTTATTAAACATAATAAAATTATTGTAATTATAATGAATTTTATACTTGAATATAGAAAAAAAATGTTTTGGTAAATCAAAGGGTGTTTTTATGAAAAAATATTTATCATCAAGTATTAAGAGTTTAATTTAAAATAAAAGCCTATTAATTAAATAAATTGATTCATGAAAACATTATTCAAAATATTTAATATTAATATCCAAATTTGGAAAATATTAATCATTTATTTTTTATGATCATTAATAAAAACCATAGAAATATTTATCACCATGGTATAGGTCAAATGGTTTAATTTGAAATAAAAATAATATCATAAGCCCTAAAAACCCTAAAAGAATATATAAAAATATTAGAATAATACAGTTCATAAAAAATCTCCCAAATTACTAATATATTACTTTTTTGTATTCCATTTGATAATGATTTTGATATTTTTAATATTTTATTGATGGAATAGTCAAAAATGTCCTTTTTTATCTATAATTTTTTTTGGCATCAAAGACATTTATTTATGTTAATTTAATAAATTTAATTTAAAATATATATTAATATTTTATAATTGTAATATGTTTGAAATTTTTAGTGATAATTAAATATCATAACATCTTATGAAACACCGACATAGTATTTATTGAATAAGAAGGAAAGTAAAATAATTGATAATATATATATTAAAATTAATATTATATTAAATAATTATTATGGTCTACTACATTTTTATATAATGATATCTTAATGAGGAGCCTTTAAATGAATTAATTCGAATTAAATTACGCTAATAATGATTTTAATGTAAAATTAAATGAATACTTCCATAATTAAAAATAATGATATTTTATAAAACAAAATTATTTTATTTTATGATTTAAAATTCCTAATTATTCAACGATCATCCAAATTATTTGAATATAGTTGAATGTGTACTCAATGGGCCATTTATGGGCCAATTTTTATTTTATTTTATCTGTATTTACTCCCAATGAATAAAAACATTGTTATTGCTGCAAATGTCAAAAAGTATTGCTGTGAGATAAATAAAACATGTATGTGTAGAAAATATATATATTAATGTCCAAATTTTATTTTAGGTAAGTAAACTATATAATACTCATCTTATCTTTAATTTGTATAATTTTGGAGACATTTGAAAGTATAAATAAATTTTTAATATTTTAATACTTAAAGAAAATACAAGAGTGGCCCCTCCCATCTATTATAAAAGGTAATATAATATTCTCTTTTCATGAATCATCAAAAGAATTTCATCATACCCAAGACCAAGCAGAATAACTTCATATAATCACTCTTCATGTTATAGAGGCCATATTTTTGGTATAATACCAATCATACAATTCAAAATGTGCAAAGTAAAGGTGGTCTTCTGAAGAAGAGGTATAGTTCATAATTATATGTTTATTTTATATTTTTTATTCTACAGCCATCAATCATTCTTCAATGATGATTAAATAATTAAAGTAGTATATTTCACATACTATTATTGTATTATTCTAATTTAACAACATATATAATCCTTCCCTCCCATCAAATGGGAAATGAAACCGCCATCCATGTGTATGGCATAATATCGCCTCACAAACTGACATATTTGTTTCTGTTACCACCTCTAAAATACAGTTATAAGGATGAAATATATGTTCATATTTGATATATATCACATATTTATCATTATAAAGAGATATTATTCTATATATTTTATTTCCATTCCATTCAATAAAAATTTATACCATTACTCATACAAGTATGTGGAATACCCTATCCACGAATCAATGTGATTTATTTTTCAACAAGTCATCACATTGAAGATATAAATATATATATACACATGCACAAATTTATTCAAAGTTATAATAAGTTATTTATGATAAATAATTAATTTTAATGATAAAATAATACATCGAATTTGTATATACTTTTTCTTAAAAATGGACATATTTCTCATGTGTGTGTACAACCAATTGTATCTATGATTGTAACACAACTAATTTCTCTTAACCAACTATGACAGTTACCTTTAAAATTATAACTGATGTAGAAAATAAAAATTATTTCATATTAATTACTACATACAAGATGGAATAATGGATTCATTGATCACGTTAAACACCACAAAGCATTTTTTAAAATATTGGATCAACCATCTTTAAAATAACTAATGTGGACATAGATGAATATGTGAATAAATATTATATTAAAATAAATGATATAAAATTTTCAATAATGAGGGAATAAAAATATAATTTTTATTATTATATCAAATAACCAATATGAGTTCTTTATAAAAGATTTAAGGGACATACATTGAAAATCAAGGCTCAGGGTGATAGATTTTGTCTCAATTTTATTTCACTGTGAAATATTTCATGTTATTCACATAATTTCATTTATACATTGTCTAAAATTCCACATTTTATATTATTTAAATTATTCTTTATAGTTCAGAGTATTTTATTTTTAAATTTTAATTTCATCATCCACGGGGTTTTGATAAGAATGTCACCAAGAAGAAAAATGTTTCTCAACTCAATTATCTTTAATTGGTTATAAGTGTTTTTCATTTAATTTTTTTATTCCTTGATTTTTTCAATTGATCTATGAATTGATTATTTATGTTTTCAAATCATTTTGTGTCGATTTACATGCAATCTATCCATTTATTTAATCTCAATTCAATGATATTAACATTGGACGAGTTTTATATTTCAGAGTCACATTTTCTTAAGACATGTTTCTTATTTTAAACAATGATTACCTTATACAGAGTTATTAAAAATTAATGAATAAATTTTTATGTATTTATTTACACATTTCTTGATATTTATATAGAAATATCAAATTCTTACGTTCAATAAACATTGATTGAAACATTACCAAAGTAGAATTTTATTTATGTTACAATATATTTTTTTCTTCATGATTGTTTATGTACATGTATTATTTGATAGAAATTATGTGATCTTATTTTATTGAACCACAATAATTTTATTAATTTTTTTTAATTATTTGTTTTACAATTTTTTCCATTTAATTATTTATTTATCAAAATTAACTGTGGATGTTGTTGGTACGTGAAATTTATCATTGAACTTCTTTTATATCAATAAAATTTCTCTTTTATATCGATGTATTCTAAAAGAAAATTATAAAATGTTCTTTTATAATCATAAATGATTAAATAATTTTTTTAAATCATAATTTTCCATATTTTGATAATTTATAAAATGGTATTTCATGATTTTTAAAAAATTGGTCACTTTTGACACCCTAATCAAAATAAAAGAAAAGAAGGATTATTTTTAACATTTATAACATTAATGTATTTTACTACACTCATGAACATTATTTCCCATTGATTATAACTTATAGTTTTATGAGTATATTTTTAATAAAACATTTTTTAAATTTATTTTTGAATTTATATTCTCTAAAAGTGCTTTTTATGTGAAAATGGAATTTTCCATATGAATGATTTTAATGTTTTTATTGGTATTTCCATTCAGAAATGTTATCAACCCTTGTAAAATTTTAATTGTACTTATAGGATGCGTATACCCCCATTATAAGTCATGATGACAAGGTTATCCTGTTAAAGATAAATAGAGGGTTTATCCCCATTATAGTTGATGATGAATAAGTGATTATGATATAACTTTTAAAAAGTGTTGATCCCCATTATATTCATAAAAAATGGGTGAGCATAATATAGAATAAAAAATGTGTTAATGTAAACTATTTCTCAGGATCAATGATTGATGATTATACGACATATACAATAGGTTGTTCCCCATTATGCCACATGGTGAATGTGTGAGAGGAATATAACCTGTATAAAGGGAGATATCCTTTATAGATCCTCAATGAATTTAGTAGCGTTCATTGTATTTATTAGAAAAAAAGTAGGATTTTATCAGTGTGGTTTTTCTAATGTATATAAATCTTTTCCAGTTATTTCTAACGTGGTTAATGAGGATATTTTTTCAGGATACCAAAAAATATTTCTCTATTACATGTATGGGTATTTAATGATTTCTTTTATCAATATTTCCATTATATGGACCAAGACTATTGTTTATTATAACTCATTACATTGAGAAACCATTGATCCATTTTTAATAAATGATTTTCAATATATTGAGGTTCTTGAATTCAACAATGTTATGCTCATTAACTTTTATTATTTCATCATTCACTTACTCTCATCTTTTTCACACTAATTAAATTTATGTTTTAATGATTATATTTACCCATAATAAAAAACTAATATCATTAATTTTTATTCATGCATTCTCCTATGTTATGAGGAATTATGTTAAATTATTCTTGTATATAAAGGTTTTAGGTGTTTATAATTTTATTGGATATGTTGAATAATTATTCTATGATTAGAAAATATGGGTGTAATTGGAAAAAATGATAACTCAAAAACAGGAATATTGTTATGTAAGAGTTTGTTTGAATTATCTAAAACACTATATAAAAAATATATCATGGGTATTTAAGTGAACAAATAGTTTTTTTATAGAGTATGTTTCTATGGATAAAATTAAGGTTTTATTAATTATCAATCCTAAAATGTTATGATTAATTTTTTAACACTAGATCCGTGTGTGCATGTTTGGGGTTATAATAGTTCAAATCAGAAAATTTTTTAGAATCCTTGGGAGATTAGGTTGTTTTCATGCATGGTTATATTATGAGGTTTGGATACAATCATGAATTTAGAAGCCTAACATTGATAATATGTTCAATGTCTTTGAAACCCCTTTTGCTGTTTTAAGTGATATAATTTTGAGGAGACTAATAAAAGTTTGGGAGTCATTTTATATGGTTTTGTTATTTAACACCTGTTGGTTTAACACAAAATATTATTTTTGAATATTTCTATTACAATTTTTTTTATAAATAGTAAAAGGTAATAAGAACCCATTTTGAAATAATTAATAAATGTAATGATTGTCGTTATAGGGGTTTTTATTTATGGAAGGAGATTATCATATTTAAGAGATTATTTGAATATGGAATTTTTTGGGTATATAATTTTTGGATTGAAAGATGTTTTTTTGAATCAAATGATATATTAATATAGGTATAATATGTTATCAAATACTTTAAATTTATTTGTTTTAAAAATGGTCGTTAATGATGTAATGAATTTTATTATGATTTTAATCTAATTATCTATATTAAAAATTGGTTGTCATTGTTTAGGGTTTAGTGATTAATTTTTTATTTTATCACATGAAGGTGAGATAATTTATGTAATTTTAATGACATGTGCTAAAAATTTCATCATTGGTTAATATATATAGAAAAGTGGAATATATTTAATTTACATATAGATTATTTTAGTAGTTAAGTGTTAACTTTAGTGGATACGTCTTGAAAAAATCATCTTTAGAACTCATTTTTTCAAGTGGAAGATGAGTTTGGGATTGATGTTTATTAAAGGATAAAATTCTACATGTCATGTAAGTATATTTCCCCATTTTATTGTATATAATGAAATATAATTCCACAACTCTGGGAATGATATATTGAAATAAAAATTGTATCCTATAAACACCATTTATAATTAACATATGGACTTTTCCACAATTATAAATTTAGTGATTGTGGTCTTTAACATTCTCTATAATCTGTTCTCTATCACACCCATTTAGTCCTTCAGAATTAGATTGGTCCTCCATTTACATGTTTTCACTTTATACTAATATTATTATATCTGTAAAAATAATATGTGTTATTCAAGACGGCATTAGAATTTACTTTTTTCTCATTTAAAGAGAATGTATTAACAACAATTCATAAAATATGAGATTTCTGAAATTGTATAATCAAATTTCAAACCCATAATTTTCAATGAATGTTTGAATTATGAGGAAATAATTTACTAAAATATGGATAGATTTAATATGTAATGAATATAATGGAAATATTATCTTCTATAGAATACATGATATTGAAAAACAATAGTTATAAAAATTTGGATATATTATAAAACATTTTTTATTTAATCATGACCACCGTAACAAATAAATTTAATTAAGTAGTTGTAATAAGATTAAATGAAAAATTATATATGTAAATATTCTAATCAATTAAAATTTGTATATTAATACATTTTAAATTAGAATTCCATTTTTTCGTAATTATTATATTCATCTGAAAATTAATTTCCTTCATAAATGAATTTTAATTCATTTTGGGAGGGGTAAATGTAATTAATTTATGCCTAATTTTTTATATTATATTTAATAAAATTAAATATCTCTTGAAACCAACATATAAAAATTATAATAGAATGAAATTTTGGTTTTTTTGTGAAATGATTTACTTTTAAATGAATGATTAAAATACTAATTTTAATTTTAAAAATATTTTTCTTATTGAATTTACAAATTTATATTAAATTATTGATTACTTATAAAATAAAATTAGGTCCATTTAATTAAATATAATCCAATTATTTTAAATTTAATGAATTATATACATTATTTATTCATAAAAACATTTTTACAATTAAAAATTCAATTTTCTGAATAACAAATTTTTTTCAAATTTTTAATGTTTAATATTCAATGTACATAAGTAAATTATTTGAAATAAATAATTAAAAATGGATTTCAGATTTATTATTAGGATTTTAAGGTTTATAAAATAGTTATATTTTATTTTTTTCATTATTAATGGTATCAAAAGTAAATATTTCCCCACATCTAAGGTAAAATGAACAAATTAGGTGTAAAAATAATGTGATATGACACAAAGGCAACCCTAATACATTATTAAAATTTATGCGATGACAATATTAAATCCATATTCATATACTCAATTAATAAATTAACTTTCAACTATTTTACCTTGGCATTTTTGTTTATATAATTTTATGAAATGAAAAGTCAAAAATATTATTCTCATTATTTTATTATTTATAATGTTTTGTGGTATTTTTGAAAATTATTTATGTTTAGTTATAAATTTTAATTTGGAATATATATGATTTTTTATCATGGTTATTTATTTCAATTTTTTTAGGGAATAAATATTAACCTTAAGATATAATTAAACTCCTACACAATAAATAATTATTTAAAATAAATATTATACAAATGATATTTAAAATATTAAATGTAATTTAAGTTTGAGTATTTATTTTTATCGATGAATTATTTAGATAAAAATAACGTATCTTTTATGTATGAAATGATTGTATTTTATTGCCTTATTTTTGTTATTTTCTTTAAAATTATAAATAGATGATTAGTTAAAAATTGAAATTACTAATATTTTTATTATCAATACTATTTTAATATATGGTTTACAAATCATAATAATAAAATATAAATCCAAACTAGTATGATAAAGCATTAAATACTAAACTTGGACTATTTATAAATCAATTTCTATTTATTGTAACTATATTATCCATAAATATTAAAATCATTGTTATCATGCTTATTGTTAGAAAGGGATAAAATGTGGTAAAACAAAGAGATAAGTTTACAATGATAATCTAATAATTCCAAAATTGTATATTACCAAATATTTATAATCATAATAATATTATATTTTAATTATATCAGTTTGGAGCTTTTCTAATTTGAAATTAAATTTATATTTATTTAATACATTACGAGATTGGAAGGGTTCCCCTCTCTACTATTATAAAAGTGTACTCCAATACACATTCATTCAAATAGAAAAAACCATTTGGTTTGACCAATAAATTGTAAAATCTCTCAATAAAGTAACTCCCCAAGTTATAGTGGCCTTTTTATTTTTATAGTACCTTCTAGAGACGACTTAATGTTATAATTAGTTGAGTTTGTTAAAAGAAGAGTTATAGTTCTCAACTGAGAGTTTCGGTTTTATTTTTATTATAATTACATAAAAATTTATTAAAACATAATGAAATAATAACCATTAAATATTCAATATACTAGGGTGTTATTATTTAAATTTAAAAAAATATATCTATAGACTAATCTGTCAAATGGGAAATGAACTCTTCTATCATGTGTATGTGGGACTAATGCCTCACGAATCGATGTAACTCGTTTTCCATCCCCACATATGGTGGATTTTTATAATAATGGAGTAAATATTTATATACTATACTACTATAAAATTTATCATTATGAGATAATAAAAAATATTATATTTTCTCGTCATTTAATTCATTGAAAAATAATAATGTTGTTCGTGCGTACAAGTGGACTACCATCTCTTTGAAGCGATGTTATTATGTTTTTCATCACCAGATCACAAGGATGATATATTTAAGTTTATATAAATATATGATATGTACTTTATAATAAATTTATAAATATTTTAACTTAAAATAATACTTAATTTTATTTTATAAGGATATTTCAAAAATGTGAATGTTACTCATGTGTGTGTAAGACCTATCATCGCTATTATTGTAACATTGTTCAATTTCATTACAAATATTTCATGGTTGCATTTAAAATTATTATTGATTTTTTAAATTGAAGATATTTTCATGATTATCATACTATAGTAAATGTAATAGTGACTCCTTTGACCATGATCAGGTGAATATTGTTGTTTTAAAAATTATGAACTGAATTTCCTAAAAACACAAGAAATTGAGATAAATGACTATGTAATTAAATATGTCACTAAAATAAATGAAATAAAATTTTCAAGGATAGAGGATTAACCCTTTAAATTTTTATTAATAAATCATTTCAATGATAATATTTAATTATAATGAAGTTATTAGATAAACATGGAATGTCTGGACTCAAGGAATTGGATTTTGTCTGAATTTTCTTTCAAGGAGTCATAACAAATTGTTATTCATAATTTTTTTATCTAGTGTATATAATAATCATTTTACATGTATATTATTTAATCGTTAATAATTCATTTTATTTATATTCATAATTTGAATTACTTCAACAAATGGGAAACTACATTAATGTTACCAATTCGTAAAAGGTTTTTTAACTCAAATTACTTTTGTTGGTTTATAAATATTCTTCATTGGTAATGATTATAAAATTACTATGTCTGAATTAAACTATAAGATTTTACTTTATATTTCAGCTTTATTTTTAGATTTTTCTCATAATCTATTCCTGTACTTATTATTAATTAATTTATATTAACATTGCAAGGATTTTCATTGTTCCAGTCTCATTTCCTTAAGACTAGTTACATGTTTTACCCCATGACATAATCTTGTGTTGTTCTTAATGACTCATGAATAGATTTTGAAATATAAATTAATGAATATAATTATATTTATATACCTGTTTTATATTGCAATATTCAATTAATTTTTATTGAAATGTTAACAAATCATTTTAGGCTTTATGATAAAATCATGATTGTTTTAAGGCTTGTTTATGACCTAGGTTCCTAGGGAGAATACATTGTGATCTTTTTATCTCAAACCATATGAATTTCTATATACACTATTAACGATTTGGGATTTCATGTTTAAATTTCATTTCCACCATTATTGATTAATGAAACTCCAATGAAGTTATTCATAAGTTATATCAGTCTTATATTTTATTCTAGATCAAGAATATTTCCCTACCATATACAATTATTTAAATTTTTTCATGATGTATTAATTATGAAAATAATTAATTTCATTAATATTTTTTAAAAAATCCTTGAATTTTTTTTAGTTTTAAATATAAATTTGTTATAATTATTCAAATGGGTAACATTTTATACCAATTACTGAATATTTTTTTTTGAATTTTTAATGTTTACAACATTAAATGAATTTCATTTATTCCGGAATATTATTTTCTATGAATAATATTTTATAAATCTCTAAGGATATTTTGAATTAAATGGGAAATTTATGATTTTTATGAATTTTTGGTTTATAAAAGAGGGTTTTTAATGTGAAAAGGTATTTTCCTAATTAAATTTTTAATGATCATTGAATAGTATTTCCATTAATAAATATAAATAACCATTGATGTTACATAAACTACACTATAAACATGTAATGATGATACACAATCAATAATTTCATCGGACAGATTATAATATTGAGTTGAAACCTTATTATATTCCACATGTGACTTATTCAATCATAGAAGAATGATTATTAATATGTTTAAAATTGAAGGATTTTAAATTTATTATTCATGAATGGTACATGGTATGTATATCAGTTAACAGATTACAAAAATAATGATTATAAAAACGGTTGATCCTAATTATAGATCCTGATGAATCATCTAATATTAAGAGTTGGGACCCATTATTGCTCACGTTTAATGGGTGATCCCAATAAAGATTATATGATATGTAGATCACCATCATTTCTTCTGATGAATGGGTGAGAATAATGTAAATTATATGATGTATTTTCACATACTATAGTTCATGATGAATCAGATATATCTAAATATATTACATAATGGGATAAGCCATATTGTATTTAATGATGAATGGGTAATCTAAATATAGATCATATAAATTGTGATACACATTATAACTCTCCAATACATTGTGTAATATTCCATTTCATTATATAAAATAAGGAAGTAGTTAAATATTAATGTTTCTATAAAAACAATCATTTTGAGACATATTTTTTTCATGTTTTTTAAAATAAATATTCATTAATGAACCGCAAGGATTTAAATGCATAATGTCTTTTGAAGCCAATGTCCATAATACCTAAAAAGGAATAAAAAAAAGGGATACTTATTATATTTTCTTTAATGATTTAGAAATATCAATTTTAGCTTCTGAAAGTTCATATTATAACCTAGGATATATATAAATTATTGGGGTGATATAA
The DNA here is from genome assembly GCA_963277665.1 of Viscum album. Taxonomy (NCBI): domain Eukaryota; kingdom Viridiplantae; phylum Streptophyta; class Magnoliopsida; order Santalales; family Viscaceae; genus Viscum; species Viscum album. Next base: position 421,368,846 of record OY728166.1, on the reverse strand, counting down.
CAAAATATAGTATGGTAAAAACCATGATAACTAAATATAACTTCTGAGTCAATGGTATAAAATCTTATCATAAAATAGAATGTATATTAGTAATGAAATGAAATAATAATATAATTGGAATGGTATAATAATATAATATAAGACTTTTAAATGTCATAGTAAACTAAAAAAATGACCTAAAAATTATAGAATTATTACGTCCAAGACGACAATAGTTGGTGGAAAGAGTCCCATAATAGATTAGGTTCACTCTGTAACCCAATATATGATGTATCATTTTACTATAACATTACCCAATGCATTTGAGCGATATATAACAATTATCTCACCTATAAAATATTTGGGATTAAAGATTTAAAATTTTGATTTATGAAGAGAGTGAAAATATTAATGTAGGGATTTTCTAAACATTAATGAAGGATTTTCTCCCAACAATAATGAAGAGTTAATCCCAATATTAATTGATGTAATTAATTATGGAATAATGAATTTTTACCACATTAATGGAGATATGGTCTGGGTGTCTATATAAGAAGTCGTGGTAGCATCTTTTAGAATGTGGGCTGACAAAGATGTAGCTACCAAGAGAGAAATGATGAAGGGGTTTCCACGTTTTCGGTAACTGGTGCAAAGAAAAAATGGTGAAAACGAATGAAGCAGACGCGAGGATGATGACGATGATGGAATGTCAATGATGATGAATTAAAGTGTGTGTGTGAAGATGATAACGTATGACGATGGAGAATTAATTGTTGATGACAGTGTGCAAAGAGATCCAAGAAGATGCCATGTATTGAATTTCCTCTTCAGGTGAGATGTAAAATTCCTTCAAGTGTGATGTCTAAAATGCATTTGGGTGAAATTTCTCCAGTTCTGTGTTTCTGCAATGACGGCTTCTGCTACGGCGCTGGGCTCTGAGACCCAAAAGTGGTATTAGAGGGATTGGTTGAAGTGCTCAGTTGCAGAACACGGTGGAAAAAAGCTGGTGGAGCAGCTTATCAAGGACTCATATGTCATCCGACAATGATGGCGGTATCAGTGGTGTTACTGGAATATCGAATGTTTTGTTGTCCGCAGGTGTCATGTGGCATGTTTCGTTCATTGGGTGACATTCAAAACATGGTGGAGTTGGCGATCACAGAGGCCCAGATGGTGGAGATGAATATGGAGTATTTTAATTTTAAATCATGGTGGAGATTGTTGGGATTAATGAATTAAAATTTTCATTTATGAAGAGAGAGAAAATATTAATGGAGGGATTTTCTCAACATTAATGGAGGATTTTCTCCTAACATTAATGAAGAGTTAATCCCAATATTAATTGATGGAATAATGAATGTTGACCGCATTAATGATGATATGGGCTGGGTGTCTATATAAGAAGATGTGTCAGTATCTTTTGGAATGTGGGATGAAAAAGATGTAGCCTCCAAGAGAGAAACGACGAAGGGGTTACTGCTTTTGCGGTAACCAGTGCAAAGAATTGATGATGAAAACGAATGACGTAAAGGCAATGAAGATGATGATGATGGAGTGTCAATGATGGTGAATGAAAGTGTACGTGTGAAGATGATGGCATACGATTATGGAGAAAGAATTGTCGACGATGACATGCAATGCGATTCATGAATATTCCATGTATCGAAAGTCATATTCGGGTGAGTTGTAAAATTCCTTTGGGTGTGATGTGTAAAATTCCATTAGGTGAAATCTTGTCCTCTTCTGTGTTTCTGCAATGACGACTTCTGCTGTGGTGATGGGCTCTGAGCCCCATCACAAATTCATGACATTTAAATTAATAGGTGTTATAAAAATATAATTTAATCATAAGTAAAAATGTTAAAATAAACCATGGAATAACAATTGGATACATAATATTTCCTCATATAATAAATGAATGAAATTTCTTAAATAAGTCATTTAAAAAATAATCATAAGTAAGGTATTAAGACAGAAATGTAATTTAGAGTGATATGTTTATATATTTAGAGGAAATATATTTATAATTTATAAGCATTCCATAACATTAAAGAGATAGAGATAAAGTTACTTTTAGAGATAGTGGTTATAATCTGATAAAAATAGTAATTTAGGGGGATCCTTTACCTCAATCCCAACAAGACATGTGTGTTATTTATACTCATATATAATAAACTAAAGATAATGTTTTTACATTCCTAAAATAATATTTAATGATTATTAATCATATTATTTTATTCAATACCATGTCATATTCAATTATTTAATGTTTTTGGTTTATGTTTTATGGTTTGATGATATTAAGCATGTATATCCAAAATAACTCTTGTAAGTTGACTGAGGTAAAATAAAAAAATATATTTCCATATACAAAATAATAATAATGTCATTATTATCATTTTTATGAATAAATTTCAATTTTAATTATAACCATGAAATATTTTTTATGAAAACATATGTGCATTTCAATCATGTTGTCAACGAGCTGAATGTAAGAATGAGAAACATTTCCATTCTTCAATGATCATGTTCGAAATAAAGTTAATGTTAATTTATAATTAGTTAATTTTAATTATATCATTAATATCATATTATTTATTTAAATACACTTTTATATACTATCAATTTGATACGGTAACAAAAAACGAAACACATCGCAATGCGAGGCAGTAGTCTACCGTACATAAGATTTAAATTAGGATTTTAAATTGAATGGTTAGGTATGATTTTATTGAATAATATACATTAAAAAATAATTAATATTTCATTAATAAAATATAAAAAAATTAAATGCATCAATATAAATAATTGTGAAACAATATGAGGGTAAACAAATTTTATCAGTTTGGGAAGAGGTAGTTTTTCATACACATGAAAGATAATTTCATTTCACATTTAATGGAATAGGTTATTGTTTTTTATTATGAATGCAGAATAATAAAATATCAGTATATTACATATTGTGATTTAATTATCATTATTGAGTAATATTTGAGGGACATGGAAGATGTAATTATACAAATATCAGAATTAAGAATGATACCTCTTATTTTCTCAATCCCAATATGATGGCATAAAAAGACAACACTATAGTGTTTTTTAATCATGAAATGGACTCAATTAAATTTTATAGGAATTAATGAAGTTATTTCGGATGGTATTGGTAGTAAAAAGGTATTTTTAATTATATAGAGGAGTGCCGATGAGGTTCCCTTTTATAAGAGAGGGGAAGTGACATTCTTATAAATATCCAAAACTATTAAAAAATGGAAAGTCACTCTAAGAAAATTTTATAATTTGTATGATAAATAATTTATTTAGGGGTCTGAGGTAGGATCCACACATCCACAAAAAAATTAAACCCACTATTCTATTTATCTATTTAGATTAAACCCATTAAATTTGTTTTAACATTAACTGTGGATACAAATTCATGGTATTTTTATTATACATTATGGGGATAATTAGTTTTATCTTATTATATAATATTAAATATTGTTTTTTACAATATTTAATAATTTTTTTAAAAATTAATTTTATTTATTTGGAACAATATAATTTAATATTACATAGAAAAATGTATCCGAAAAATGGGATTTCAAGAAATGTATTTTTCAAGAAGAAGATGATATTGCATTTACTATATAATAAGTAATAATAATAAATTTTTTTTCAATTAATATGTTGTTAAATATAATATTTTTATTTAAATTTAATAATTACTCATTAGTCATTATATTACGTTGTAAAAAAGGATAACATTAGGAACATTATAACATTTGCGTTAAAAATTATCATTAGAAGTAAACTTATAAAAAAACCTAATATACAGATTATTTAAATGAAATTTACTGGATGAAATATAAATAAATAATATTTTTTTTACATTAAAACAATATGTTAAAAAATATGGTAAATTTACTTTTTTTAATTTATTATAAATAAATAATTGAATTACCAAAAATCATATTTTTTAAAATTAATTAAAAAATCAACAATTTTCAAAAAAAACCAAAATATTTTGACATATATAAATGTAGATATGATCATTTTAAAATGATTTTAATTTAACAAAATATAATATAATAATGTTCTGAAAATTAATAATAATATATTTTTCTATAAAATTAAATAAAAATCTTTTTTCATAAAAATAGTTTTATTTAAAAATTAAATGGTTTAATTTAAAACTGATTACTAATAATATAATCATTTAAATATTATTTATAATATTCATATAAATTTAAAAAATATTCAATAGTATTCATAAAAACTAATGTAATTATGAGGTAATAATAGTCTTTTTTAAAATAATCATCTTTAATTTTGGTTCAGTTTTGTGAGTCACATACACTATCGAGCATTGTTTTCCATTTTAAAAACTCGGGGAGTTGCAATATACCACACACAAGGAATTTAAGCATTAAAATTTTATAATACATACTATGATTAGTCATGTGTGGTTAATCTTTCTTCATTTCATCTTTTTCTCGACATGTTGATTCATCGAAATTTTGCTTATACCATAACACTTGGAGTCGGTGAGTTATCATGTATCATATAACATTGTCTCATTGATCTATGATCTTCAACGGATTATTTTTTGTACCAAAGGCCTTTATCTTATGGTGTATCCTCTAATTCATTACAAGTGACTATTTTGTTATATATATCACCAAGAGGGATAAAAAACATGTACCTTAGGAAGGTCGTGTGGGAGTGGTAGTCGACAGTCCACAACTATGATGCGATTTATATTCTCAAGGGGACCAATATATTTACCACAAATCATTACCCTATTCCCATACTCGAAGAATTTATTCCATTTTGATGATTAAAATAACGCCTTAATATTTTCTAAATCTAGGTATCATTAATGACATTTTGTATATATTTTCTATCATGTTTTCCTGAATTTTTTATGACATTGAGTTGTTAGATCCTTCTCTATAATCTCAGACACATGATTGGGTCCCATCATCTTCCACCCCAAATATCATACCATCAGGTCATAGTTTGAAAATGAGCCCCACGAAATTCCCCATAAGGTTCAATTTTAATTCTCTAATGGATGATTTTTTATATAAGAACTCTACTAGGTGAAAAAGTTTATAACACCCCAAGACATTATCATATTTACCTTTTAGAATAAATTTTGTTTTTTGGTGTGTTTTTATATATGAAATATTATGTTAGTATTACACCAAAAAAATAAATAATATTATATTGTCTTACACACAACAATATGTTTTCTTGGGTCATAGACAATAACGAGCTCCTTCGATAGATTTCATTACATGCAAGACTAAGTTTTACCAAATGATATTATACTATTAATATTGTTATTTAATATGATAAATATCAACATGATATTATAATGACAAGTATGAAAATGATTAACTAAAATTATAAAATATTTCTTACATATGTTTAAACAATTATTTAGTGTTTAAAATGAATATAGAATCCAAATAAATTTAAAGGAAATGTTTTTTTAAGAAAATTATTTTATACAACCAAAATGGTTTGTCTTAACAAAGAAAATTATTTTTATATTAATGAATTATATAGAAAATATATATATATATATATTTTATATTCAATTAATTATTTTTTATATTTATATAATATGTTTTATTGGAATAATATAATAAATTAATCCAATTTTGTGTATAAAATCTATATATTTCTAATGCCAATTTTGATGTATATTAATTACACATGTAATTTCAATGTCGCATTTAACAATATTACAAATATTAATTATCAAAATAAAAAAAAGTAAAAATTTTCTTTCAGAATTATCATAGAATGAATTTTTTGTATTTTCCCATAAGATTTATTTTGATTAATAATAAAAAATAAAGAAATATAATTGAAAACTACTTTTTCATCAAATATATTATGGGGTGGAATTATATTTTGAATTTTTTTAAAGTTTAATGATATTAATTTTAAATATATTAGTCAAATTTAGATAAATGAGATTAATATTATTTTTAATTTGGATATAAATACATGTCAAACATCTGAACATTTTCTTGGTCAAAAACCAGCTTTCTCGTCCCATCGGTGGGATTAATTTTTAATAAATTATTTCAGCATATATTATTTGAATTTGGTAAAATAGATTTCATATTTATAATTATATTAAAATATAATTTCTATTATCTTAAATACTGTTTTCACAAATGATATTAGTGAATTCATTAAAAATCAATTACACCGATTATGAGAAAAACTAGCATAACAAAGGACGGAACATTAAACATAAAGGAAAAATTTCCTAACAACTATTTGAAATTCCATTGGATGGAAATATTTTAAAAATATATTCACTTTTATGAAATTCTTATCATTATTGGGAAAATATTTTTTAAGGGATACTTCTCGATAATATTTAACATTTTATTTTGACACGAATGTCACCCATCCACCACTAAAAAAAGGCACTCACCCACAATCTTCGTCACACATATCAATATCATGTGTATCATAAGAAACCTACCGAAATAATCTCCCAAAATAAATCACATATTCCAATAATAATAAATTGGGTTATAATTTAAATTGAGTAAGACATTTGGTACCAGATAAAAGGAGTTACCCGAAGTAGAGGTAATGTTCATCAGTGTGCCCTTTTATTTTTTTTTCATTCACGACCACATCAGTAATTATTATTTATTTACTCAAAAACTATCCTCATTATCCAAAACAGACTAAGATTATTTTTTTATGTTATTACCTACACTTTTACATAATTCCATCAAATATTATATATATTCATCATTCAAGTGTATGATATATTATCTCTTGACGAATCAATGTTGTTCATTCCTCCATTACCACAATTAATGGTTATAAATAATGATGAATATATAGTTTATATATGGTATATAAGATATTTATAATATAATTAGTCTTATTTTTTTATTTTATAACAAATAGTTTCATGATTTCCATTTATGAGAATACGATAACATAAGTTGGGGACATGTGGACTACTGCCACCTCTAAGAGATGTTATTTGTTCACACTTCACATGGAAGGTGTTATTGATGGGTATAATAATAACATATGAAATATAAGATATAAATATTATACTATAATTATAATATAAATATAAATATAAATTAAAATTTATTAATTTAATATGACAAGAAAAAATGGGAACAATGTTCAGGTGTATATACAATCTTTCGTCTCCTAGAATGGTGAATTCCATTTCATATCACCAAATTCTTTTGGATTAAGATAAATAATTATATACTTAATATAATTCATATAAATTCATAATTATAGTATTCATTTCATAATTAAAATTTTTGAATTATAATATATCAATTTATTTATTACCCATTCACACCCTGAAAAAGAGATAATGTCATTCGTGGACGTGTGGACAACCATCTCCTCAAAGAGATGTGATTCCTTTTTCATCACAATATATATATATATATATGATTAAGTAAAAGGATATTTGAGATATAAATATTTGTCATTAAATGAAAATTTTACTTACTTTATTTTCAAGATAATCATTGAAAAATTAAAACTTTCTTCATGCAAACGTACGACTTACCGTCAACAAGATCATAAGGTTAGTTATTTTTTCATAAATATTTGAAATAATTAGATTTAATAGTATATATGTTTCATAAAAATGATAATTATTTCATTATTATTATTCCTTATATATTTATATAATGACCCCTTAGAGCACAATCTACCTATGGATGTCATATTAATATTTAAATGATATATAATACTAAATACCTACTTAAATACAATTGTATAAGAAGGTGAATGTAACATGGTAATAGTAGAAATAAAAGTAATGAATAATACTGAAATATAATTTAAAAATGTTAAATAATTAATACAATCTTATTATTTAGGTATATAGAGACACACATGACATGTAAGACTCAAGGTAAGGGATTTCATCTCAATTAACATGCTTGTGAGACTACTTTTTTATTATCCACCAATTCACTTAAATGCTGTGTATATAATGCCCCTTTTTTAGTGGAAATCATGATTCAATAATACTAAATGGTATTTTATGTTTCATTTTTAACTATCTCATTCATGGGGTTTTGAGATGAAAATTTTTAATTAGTAAAATTTATCTTTATAAAATCTCTTTAATTTGTAATTGATAACTCTATATTGAAACAATGGCTTCCTTATGATAATTTATATTTTTTATTAATTTTATCTTAAATACCAATATTCTCAAGAAAGTGATATTATTATTAACTAAACAATATTACATTTTTACATATGTTTTTATCTTTGATAGTTATTTGGTTAATTGTATATATATTAATAAATATGTAACTCTTACTCAATAAAGATATTTGATACGGTTCATTCTTTATGACATAATATGATGATTTATATTTATGTAATGCTTTTGAAATGGAATATAGGGGTTGTTGACTAGATAATGGAATCCCCTCAATGCATCAGTAGTCTCCTAAGATGAATCAATTGGCCAAATTAGATGGGTTTTAACCGAGTATGTATTTAAATTTCAAGATGATATATCTCGAAGGAAAAGGTATATTGTGGCTGGAAGTCATTGTGTCCAATAATTAATCATTTACATTGTTGAGAATTTAGTAATTATTAATTTTCATTAAATTAATTTTTTAAAAATATCCTTTGATGTATATTCATTCTTAGTATATTGATTTAAATGTAATGTGTTTTCATCCGTTTAACATTCTATATTGATTATTGATTATTAATTCTCAATATCTTCTTTTATGATTAAAATAACCAATGAATTTGATCTCATCTTTATCTTGTTTACTTTCCATAGGTTATGAAGAAAAAATATTTCAATATGTTATAATGAATTTGTTGAATTCATATTATTGTGTATCATGCGTTAATTTATAATTCCAAACATAATATTGTTATCATATATATAATCTCTGATTCAGAAACTACAATACTGATCAGTCCATTGGGATTTTATTCCTTATAATCAACCCAAGGTAATAAAGTAAGGAAAAAAAATCTAGAATATAAGGTTATTTCATTGTAGTTAATATCAGAACAGGTTTAGTGGAATCCTTAGAAACTATAATTATAAAAGAAAATACCAGATAACATAACCCAATGATGTAATTTTAGGATACGTATAAGAAAACATCCCAATGAAGTCACTATTATTATTACAATGTTAAATACATAAACATTTCCCAAAAATTTTATGTATTTCAATTGTTTTTAGATTATATATTATATTTCATAATGATGTGATATTATTTAGTATATTTTATTGTTTAGAATTATCCCCTATAAATAATAATGATATTAACACCCTTGAGAAATTTAGAGGTTACCATGTTGAGTAAATTGATACATCTAGTATTGTAATAAAAATAAATATGACTTTATTATTGAATATTTTTCATGTTATCACAAAAAAACCATTCTTTGATGGAGAGACATATTTCCAAACAATAATATCATATGCATGATAATTTTATGATACATAATCTCTATAATTTAGTTGTACTACAGATGAAATTGTTAAAGTGTAATGGATTACGTCGTTGGGGAAAATATATGTGGAATTAAAAAATATTAAATGGGAAAATGTTACACATATAATGTATTTACTCAATGAAAATTATGATTTATTGTGGGTTATGATATATAATACAATACAGAATGAATAAATGAAACACATGGAAAAGAAATTTGGTATGGGGACATCATTTGATAAATAATTTCCTCATACGAAACAAATTGAGATGATTATAATGTTACATAGACTTCATTAAAACATTTCATGGTATTTTTGAATATGAAGCTAACATTAAATGGTTATCTATGTATGATAAAAATTACATAGGAAACATAGTGTGAAATATTGACCACATAATTTAATGTTTTGAGCCAATTCATAGTATAGAACAATTTTCATAACATTTTTAATTATAGAAATATATATTTTTATATCCCATGAAAACCAATAAATTATTATTTATATATTACATATTAAGTGGAATTTAAATTATGTATAGGTCTTAATAACATGTAGTAATGAGAAATATTTCAACGAGAAATAAGGTAATTAATATATTACCACATAGTGGGAATTGTGGAAAAATCACATTGGGAAATGCATGAAAGGATTGGGAGTTTGTTATAAGTGTGGATAAATGGGTATCCTAGTCCAAAAATTATAAGGGAATAAGATAAATTTTTTTATTCAATAATTCACCTATTTGGAGATGGGGAACTACACAATTGAATTACACATGTGTCAAGGGAATATACCACTAAACAATCTAAAGGATTAAAGTCGACATTATGTTACTGATACAAATGAAATGGAATGATAAATATACTTTCATTAGGATTCATGAATTATGTTATTATAGTATTTAATTAGTGATGTACTAGTTATAATAATTATAAATTATCTAAGGATTTTATTTCAGTATTCATTAATTAAATATTTGAGATCATATACTGAAGGGTAACAATAATAGTGATTCAGTAGGAAGTTCAACATTTTGGAAAACAAAAATTTGAGGGAAATAGAAGCCATAATATGTTTATAATGATTAGATTATTTTGTTGGGTAAATATATTTTTGATATAGATTATATATATTTTATACTACTAACTTCCATGGAAATGATTCTATGTTTTTGGATGAAAATAGTTTTTAATGGTTTTAAAATATTAAATGGATTATATTGAAATATGGATGTGGTTTCAGAGATGGTTTTATTACATCATCCTAAGATAGATCTATTATTAAGAGTTGAGGTTTATATAGTTCATGTCACATAATAAATTCAATAATGGGCTTATGAAATTTAAATGTATCATGGAATTATTCATCCAATAATTTTTATAGGGAGACATAATTTCACATCATTACGAAAAGGGTCATGAAACAAATATATTGTCCTATTATAATCATTTTTTGAGATATCAATGAAAGTTTTCACCTATCTAGTGATGGGATTGATGGTCAATAATTTTCTCATGGAGATGAAATCTTTCACTCTCCATCAAAACTTGATAGTTATATTTTTCATCAATGTACATATTTTTACTAATATTCTCATATCTGAAATCCTAGTTTTTTATGAATATCACATTTCTTTTCACTATTATGATGAATATGTGTGATTAAGCCCATTAATGATGCATGTTTCAAAAAAAAAAAATTTTTTAATATAAATCCATTGATTACAAATATGACATTAGTATTGGGAGGACACAATTTATTTACGGTGGATAGAATTTAACAACCCATGACATTACAAAATTTCAATTTTAGAATAAATTTAATTTTGTTAGTATCAAAATTTATTCACAATAAAATTTAATCATAAACTAAAAACAATAGTGATATTATATTTATCTTCATGAAACACTATGTTTACTTATGTTACACACAATACCGAGTTCATTTGATAACTTTCATTACAAACAAGACCGGGTTTTACCATAGTACAATATATTATTAATTTAATTATTTATTATGACAAATATCAAATAGAAGTTGTAATGACATGTAAAAAAAGTATAAAATTAATTTTTAAAATTATGTTTAACATTTTAATAGAATTATGTTTTTAAAATTAATTTTTAAACCAATTGAATATAAAGGAAATGTTTTTATATGAATGATATATTAAGCCCCCCAAAGTGTTTTTCTGAATAAATTAAATTAATACCTAATAGTGAATGATATTTATGATATATATATTTATATACCCTATATCCCATTTTTTAAAATTTATCGAATAAGTTTTATCTATATATGATAAGAGAAAATCCAATATTATGCATTAAAGGTATATTTTTTGAAAAGATGGTTTTTTCCATTTCATAGATGACGTATTTTATGTATAATTCAGAAAATTTTAAAACATATAATTGAAAAAAATTAACATTATGTTTTATAGAATTACATAATAATTACCATAGTGGGATTTTTTTGAATTTTTCTATAAAGAATTATTTTATTATGAATAGAATAAAATATAGAATTTTTGATGAGAAATTATATTTTTGATAAATAATTTAGTGGGGTAAATTATATATTTCATTGTTTTTAAAGTTAAATTAAATAATTTTTTCATATAATAATACAATTTAGTTCTTTGGGATCAATTGTGTATTTAATTCTAGTATAATAACATTTTAAACCATTCAATGTTTTCTATTAGGGAACCTGATTTCCCATCCTGTATGTGGGATTAATTTTAAATTAATTTATGACACTTCAATGATTTGAATGTGGGAAATATATTCCATATTTGTAATTAAAATAATCTATGCTATATGTTATGGTCATATTATTTTTGGGAAAAAAATATTAGTGAAAAATAATTAAAATTTATTAAATTCATTAAAAAAAATTACGTTGATACGGAATAAAAAAATAAACATTAGGGCCAAAATGATCATTAAACATATCCAATAGAAATTGGGTGGAAATATTTATATCATATAAATACATTTATATAATTTTATCAATCATTGTAGGCACATAATTAAGCGTTTCCTCTCAATATATTTGACCATTTTATATTTACAACAATGCCACTCCCCTCTACTATAAAAGGGAACTCTTCTCCTAACTTCTTCCTAAATCTCAAGCCATTTTTTCTCATATAAAACCTTCCCAAATAACCACCAAACATACCTTCCCTAATTCTATTGGAATAAATTTTAGCTAAATGAAAACCATGTATGACTTTGGGAATGACCCAATAGGATTTAGCCGAAGACAAGGTAAAGTAATTCAATGGCCTATTTTTATTTAGTTCATTCTATGACACTTCAATTATTATTTTATATTTATTATATAATATCCATAAAATAATAAATATAATTATATGTTGTTATAATAAGGTTACAATAAATAATTTCACATACTTCCATCAAATTTGATATGCAATCATCTTCCATGTTTACGACGGTCTACCTCCTCATGAACAAATATCATTTGTTCTTACATTAAAACCTTCATGTTTTGAAATAATTAAGTAAATATATTTTATAAAATGTATATATGATATTTATAACATATTAATTCTTATTTAATAATTATATAACACCTAACATAATGATTTCAATTGTTTGAGAATATAATAAAAGTGTTTGTGGATATGTGGACTACCACCTCTTTAATTCAATGTAATTTGTTCGTAATATACATGGACATTATGGATATGTATAATAAAAATATGAAAAATATATGAAGTAAATTTGATACTATAATTATATAATACACACACACATACAAACATACATATATATATATATATATATATCATTTACCTTCATTCTTTTAATACGATATGAAAATAGAAATAATGTTCATGTGTACGTTCAACTGATCGCCTCTATAAACAAGGAATTCTATTTACTATAACAAAATATTATGGAATAATATAAATATATATATAATAAATACAATAATAATGTTATTCATTAAACAATTACATTTTTGATAATAAAATATATCATTTTTTGGTACCCCTTCAGAAACTGAAAAAGTGATAACATCATTCGTGGATGTGTGTACTATCGCCTCTTCGAAGAACATTGATTCCTTTTTAATTAAATTAATTAGATATAATTGTATATATGATTAAATAATATGATATTTAATATATAATTATCATTCTAGAATGATTAATGTTACTTACTTTTTTCTATAATGATCATTAAAATAATGAAATGTTACTAATGTGTATGTATGACCTACCATATCCAAGATCCTATTGATAGAAAATATTTCATAACCATCGACATTAATTTTTTTAAATGGAATAATTTATATATAAATATTATATTTATTTCATGATTATTATTTTTGATGTTTTAAATAATGATTATTTTGACCATAGTCTAACTACCATAGTCATTTTAACACGTAAGCTGAATAAAATAAAAACCGTACAACATAAAATTAATTTGAAAAGAAGTTATATATATATATTTAATATGTGAAATAAAATTATGTTATAAACTTAAGAAATATTATCAAACAACAAAAATATTAACATATGTTTATTATTCCGGAAGACAGAGACATATGAGACAATTCATACTCAATGTAAGGGGTTTCATATCAATTTACACTCCATTGAGACTTATTTATTATTATGAAATAATTAAATTTACTTTGGCTTATATTTTACCCTTATATTACATAATTTAATTATTAAATCATTCTTAATGTAATTTTATATCTCTCTTTGAACTTCCTCATCCAACGGGTTTTGACTTGAAAATTACCATGTTGTATAATTTATCTTTTGAATATCACATTATTTTGTAATTGTTTACATTCAATTGAAAAAACTTATAAATTATGATAATTTATATTTACCTTAAATTTATTTGAAATATAAATTTATTCACTAAATTTATATTATTATTTCATAAACGTTATTCCATATTTACATACTCTGTTTAATTTGACAGTTAGTTCATTAATTTTTTAAATATTAAAAAATATATACCACATACTCAATAAAAATATTTTAAAATATAATATTTTTTACTATTTTAATATATTATTAAATAAATTTTAAATTCATTGGAAATTGACTACATGGGTGGGGGACTGGTTAATTAAGGCTGGTCGATGTATCAGTAGTCTAATGAGGCAAATAAGTTGGAAAAAATTGATAGATTTTTTCCCAGCATTTTTTAAGCTAACTTGAGGAAATATATTTACTAATAAAGGTATCATGTGGCTGAGAAACATTAAATCAAATAATTATATATCTCCATTATTTATAATTAAATTATTATCATCGATGATTTTTTATTATCAATGGATTCATTTTCATTATCATTTTATTTATATAAATTAAATTTGTGCCCAGTTTTTACATTAAAATTTTCATTATTCATTAAAACATCATGATATTTTCTTCGATACAAGACCCTTACTCATCATTTGATATTAGAAATATTTTTTCCCTTTCCATAGGTTTTATGGAATAAATATTTGAATAATATTTCAAGGATTATATTCATTTCATTTTATTATGTATCATGTTATTGTTTGTATTTCCATTATAATATGGGTATCATATATGTAATATGGTTTTAAAAGACTACAAAAAAATATGTCATTTATATTATATTCATTATATCCATTACAATTTAATAATGTATGGAACAAACTCTGGGCTTCTAGGATCGGGGCAGTATAGTGTTGATCCCATCATCCATGGAAATCTAATGAAAAATATCATAACATATCCTCAATATTTTGGATTGTGCTATAAGAATTTCAATATATCTAACGATAATATATAGAAATAATGATGTGTGTTTTATAATTTTCTTAAAGAAGAATTTTGCAAACCCTTTATGTAACCGTAATTTATCAATATGATAAAATAGAGTGTGGATGTCCATACAATCATACCATTTTCATTATGAATATATTTTCAAGATGGTTTAGAGATGAATGCACACTGATAAATAGTTAATGTGATGATTTTAGTGGTGATCCACTACCACACATATGACATTATTACCTTTACCTTTCATAGGGAGTCCTATGATGAAATCCCTAGATATGTTTTTCCAATTAGATACTAGTAGGGGTAATGGTTTCACCATACCCATATCCATCAATGTTTAATCCTTAAAATTCTATAATACCATGTATTAATATAAAAATATACAATATTACTTTTCATTTTATACCATATTATTTTAACTTCAACACTGTATACATAATAGTTCTTCCAGATGAGTAGAGAAAGATAAGCTATATACATTACAAAGATTCTCTTTTTTCATCTATTTTCTTTATCATACATATATTTGAATTATAATCATTATAACTCCATATTAGACAATGTTTAATTAAAAATATTGCCTACTATTTTCTATAGTACCTCATTACCTATATGTTCCCTATCTATCCACTTATGAATGGATTATGGAGAAGTTAAATGAGAAACATATGATAAAGAAACTTTTATTATTTCCTTATCCATCCATTGAATGCCTTAGATGTTATATACAATTTAATTCAGATAATTGAATACATTTCTATATCTATTGTTGTTAGGGAATTTCAAACATTATTTACATTAAAGTCATTGTAATTGATTAATATGTTATTTTCCTTCATTATCAATAACCATATTTTCATGTAGAGGTTATGCTTTATTTGTGTGAACATATAATTGAGGATGTTCTGATTCTTATATATGTTACACTTTACCCCATATATTTAATGTATTCATATAATCAATGAAAATATCACTCTATCCATTTCCAAGAAGTTTATTGGAAACTTTTTTTCATAAAAATTCATCTTCTTTGAGGCATATAATATCACTTTATAATAATGCTTCAGAACACAACCCAAACACTTCTTTCATGTATCACGGTATACCATAAAAAAAGTTCAATATGAAGATAACATTACTATTGGTGTAGTGAAAATTATATTTTTCAGCACCATAAATATCATTTTGCTTTCACTAATCTAGAAAATCATTAATCCCATCCACGTAAACATGGATTGATGATTTTGATATCAAGATAAATATTGATAACAAAATAGTTAAATCTATCAATTAAAATGGAACTATGAATCTCTATTATAAATTCTACTATGGTAAACACCTTCACCACATTTTCTAATAATGGTCCACATATATACCATTTTTATTGATACTTATCTTAAATAAATATAATACTTTCAACCAAAGATCACATTTATTTTAAATTACATACATATTCTCCATTAACAATGTAATTATAATTGTGCTCAAAAACATATCATGCACCTCCTTACTTTTGGTGTATATCAGAATATTATTGATAAAGACATAGAAAAAGCTCTGGAGGTAATATTTAAAGGATAAAATAATTATGTTAATAAAAATTTATATAAAATTAATGTGTTTAAAAATAATCACTACGAACCCATAGTGTTTATACCTTCTTGAAAAGTTATTTTTGTAAATATTATCTTTCATTAACCTTAATTTCTTCTATCCAAAACAATAGATAACCATAGAGAAATATGATTTCAAACCTATTTTATAAAAATTTATTCTATATTCTTGTAGGGGTATATGTTAATTATAATAAGTTTTTTTATATACAAATAATCAATGCAGAGAAAGAATAAACATCCTTCTAGTTTATGAATATGTCTCATGTCCCCCAAATTGAAATAATCAGTTGTCTTAAACAGTTTTCCAAATTAACATGTAAATAAATTATTTTAACCTCAAATTCAATGTTTGAAATTTTATAAGGGGTATTAGATATGGTCATAGATCTTGATATATGTTTAATGGAGAACTAAACCTATAGGTTAGGAGTAAAACATGAAACTGTTATGGGAATACATTAGTGTAATCTCCCATAGAAGGCATGTCTCCACGAATGATTTAATAATTTGTATAAATAGTTTTTTCTAGATATTCATTATTATAAGGAAATAATATCCGTAAATCATATATTGATAACATATTATATCCATCCTCCACCTTAAACATGAATAATATGATAAGAAAATTCAAGATACATTGGGTTATTTAATTCATTCATAATTTTTAACTCTATATATGGGAATACAATCCATTATCAGAATTGGAAAAAATTCTAGGAAAGATATAGCAAAATGATTTTTTTAAGGAAAATCCAAAAATATAGAAAGGTGGAGGGATATTTATTATAAATTAAATAATTAAACCATTTTCATTCTTCACTAATAAGTCAAATTTTATTTTTTGTTGTGGTTCTTGAATAGTTTTTCTATGAATTCATTATATAAATGATTACATATAATCAAAATAAAAACTGCTTTAACTATTCCAGAAATAATATCTAGTATACCTATCACAACTACTTTTTTTGGATGATCCTCCATAGCTTTGATAGAATAAGAATTATCTTTCTCTCTAGGTGTGGGTGGTTGTTGTCATTGTTTGTAAATGAAATACCTTATATTAGTACATTGGCCTAAATAGTTTCATTCTTTATTATATTTGAAACATTGCACATTATGCTACGGGTTATATTGAGAATTAATGTCTTATATCACATTGGTGGTTTCTCGCATCTATAATCACATAGTCTGTGCCTTTATCTCTTACACCAAATTCATTTGTAGTTCCAATT
Organism: Viscum album; assembly: GCA_963277665.1. Classification (NCBI taxonomy): domain Eukaryota; kingdom Viridiplantae; phylum Streptophyta; class Magnoliopsida; order Santalales; family Viscaceae; genus Viscum; species Viscum album. The sequence continues at coordinate 421,350,699 of OY728166.1, read as the reverse complement.
AAAGAAATAACTATGTTTCTTATTTCCACACTATTGACATGATAGATGTTAGAATTTCTCTCTGCAATTTGTTTTCTCTAACATATATCACACATTAAACTAAATTTTCTATTTTTATCCCCATGATAACCTTAAGATACACTGATATTGATTTTTACTTGGAGGTATTATAATCTAGTTTCCCCATATCTTTTAAAGTATTAAATTTATATTGGTATTCATATATATTGATTTGATTCTAAATAGGTAGTTAAAATAACATTTTGGGTAGATAAAATATCCATAATGATTTCATGAAATGCTTGTGAAGCTCGTATTTTATTTACCGATGGATTATCCATCCTTATTATTGAGAAACAAATATACACATTTTATGCTGGTGAGTGATTGGGGGATATTTTTTCGAAAACATTTTCCATAATTCCTTCCACTCCATCACTTTGATCACGTCCCAATGTTTTATATTGTAATCATGGTGGACCATTGATTGGATCTCCCACTATAAAACTATATTTTAAGTAGAACCTTATATATTTAAAAAAACATAATGTATTGAGAATATAGTTAAGATTTTCTTGATCCATTATTCACGGAATAATGTATATGATGATGCACTGAAATTTTGATTCCATTATCAGAAAAAGGTCTCAATTGAATATTTTGAATTTCATTATTGGATTTGGGAATTCATTCTGAATAATGTCTTATTTTATAACATGAATAAAATGAGAACATATTTTCATTAATTTTTGGACTCCTCTCATCAGTTTAAAATCTCATTTGGGAGGACATCACATTTCCACCAACATTATATTTTGACTTGGTTTCTCATATTTTCATGAATTGATAAGAAGTGGAAAATTACCCACTGTTATATTTAAAATATAAACAGGTAAATTGAAAACCATTATAATTAAATTTATTGCTAATTTATTAAATACATTACATATTATATGGATTTTTAGGTTTTAATCAATGTTATCCCTCATATATTTCCTAATATAAAATCATAAGGCTATTTCCCTCTTCCAAATGGTTTGTAATGATAGTGTGAATTTTTCAATTAATTCCCCCTTGTTGGCCTATTTTCCTTAACTAGGTAGAAAACATGTGTGTCTCAATATTCCCTATTTGATTTTATTATTTCATGATACAACTATGCTTGTTGCACATCAACATGTAGTATATGAACTAGGATGCTTGTACATTCACTATAAAAACAATTTCCATGAAATAAGCAATTTTTTAGATTAGATGGGGTTGAAACCAATTCTATATGCATTAGAGGTGGTAACTCATAACAACTGCTAATGTTGTCACCGAATTTTTTTATCAGTAGTTAGATTAGGTGTGGTTTTAACCCCCTCTAACTTCACTGAAGGATGTCAGATTAGAAGAGGGTTTTAACTACTGTAATCTCAAAACCATTTTAGAGGCGGTTGTAAACCGCATCGAATTGAGTCAAAAACTCATTATTTTTGGTGGGTTTTGAAGCCATTTGTAATTGAGAACCATATTAGAGGGGGTTAACACCTCCCCTAATTAAGAAAAATTTAAGAGGTGGATAAAATGCGTTAAATAAATTTATAATATTGTGTATTGTTTAACCCCATGAGTTTACCCCGCCTCAAGGCCCCTCCAATAACCCCTCCAATTCCCCTATATCTATTCCGCCTCCCATATACTCTACTACAATTCCCAAATATCCACATCTAGGCCCCTCTTATACCCAACCCTCCAATTCCCTATTATAGGCATACTCATACCAGGGCCCCTCCAATTCCCCTATTTCCCTATAGTCCCACCCGCCTCCCACCAAATCCATCGAAGCCATAACCCCACCCAACCAATTCATGTCGTAGCTTATCCCTTGTAAAATACAGGCCTCGTTGGTTTTGAACATGAAACCTATACGTTAACACTAAAAGGCCTCCACCACTAATGAAAATTATTTTATAATTAAATAAAGCTATTATATATATATATTTTAAAAATATTATTTTAATAAATAATATTTGAATAAATATTTAAATACATAAAAATATGTATTATAAATATATATTTTTATACATATTTATATATAAATTATTATATTATATATTTATTCATTTATATTATAATAAATTTATATTATATACGATTTATACATTTAAATAAACTATATAATTTATATTTGTATTTACCTATATTTGACTAAATGTATTTTATAATTCTCTTTATGTTATTTATTTACACATATATTTATATATTTTAAAATATATTCATGTAAATTATTTATATACATAAATACATATATATAAATATATATAGTATGTACATGTTTATTTTTAATATATGTATATATTTATTTATAAGTATTCATTTAATATATTATAATTTATTTCAAAATATATATATATTATTGTGTGAATTAATATATATTTATGTGTCTAAATTTTATAATATTATATATAATTAATTTTATATACAGTAAAATTTATATAAATATTTATGTTATATATAATTAAAATTATATTAAATACCTTTTATTAAAATATTCTATATGAAATAAAATTTATTCAAATGCTTATATAATATTACATGAAATGCAATTTGATATTATATATCATATAGATGTACATTATATATATTTAATATTATATGAAATAAAATTTATACATAAATTTATATGATGTATTTCAATACATATGTTTAATATTATACATAAAAATATATATTTATTCATGTAAATGTAATTTTATAATATTCAGTATATTAATATATATTCATTTCAATAAGTATAATAGTATAATATTATGTACATTAATATATATTTATTTGTATAAATTATATATCCTATAATATTAATTATACATAAAATAAAGGCATAAATATGTTATTTAAAAATATATTTATTATTATAATATTATAAATTATAAAAAATAAAGGATTTGGTTTTTATATGATATATTTTTTATAAATAAATTATATTTATGTTTATAATTATATAATATGTTTATTTTTATATATTATATACAACATATATTATCCGAAATACAATGTCTACAAATAAATTTATATAAATGTACATAAATTTATACAGTTAGTTTTGTGTATACATGTATACACAATTAAATACATTTTAATAATTTGAAATATCTAATAAATTTAAATGATATTAATATATAAATATTTTTACAAAATTAATTTAAAATTTATATTGTATACTTAATTTATATATTTAAATTATATAATATATATAAATTTATATATAATAGACTATTTTAATATAATAAAATTAATATAAATAATATAAATATAACGTATATAAATATAAATATAGAATTTTGTCATTATTATATTTATTTTTATACATGACATAATATAAATGTATTTAAAGAAAAATACACAAGAAGAATGTATTTATTATAACATATGTATAATTTGAATCATAATATAAATGTATAGTATTTATGAAACCACAAATAAATTTTATATATCTGAATAAATATATTCATAATAATATTTATATTAGAATTCCAATATTTTTATATGTATTTCATTTTTTACATATAAAAGTTTTATTAAATATTTACAAAATATATTTATATGTGTTTTTAATTCATTTAAACATATTTATATATTGTGTTTATGCAACACATGCACACACTTTCACAAATATATTTTAAAATATAAATTTATATGAGATTTATTTTAAAAAATAAATAAAAATATCCAGGGGTGTTGAATATCTGTAATACAAGGGATTAGAGGAGGTTCATCAAACCAGACTAATTTCATATATTAGATGGGGGTCACAACCCACTGGAATTTACTAAATTGTATGGAGTTCAAAATATCCTATAATTTAAAGTAGGACTGATTGTTCACGAACCCCCCCCCCCCTCTAATTTAAGATATTAGAGGGGTTTGTGAACCCCAATATTTCCATTAAAATAACAACTTTCATGTTATATATATATATAATATAATATAAAAAACCTATCATATCTATATATAGTGCTTCCAAAATCCAATCAATCATACTGGGACACTAATTTATAAATTTTCATGGATATTAACATAAATTCCTCTAAAATTAAACACAAATTTACAAAAAATAAATATATTTACGAGGGTTTTCAACCCCCTATAAATTCAATGATTAGAGGAGGATAGGAAAAACTCCCTATAAAATTAATTTAGAGAGGGTTGTGCATAACCCCTATAAGAACAACCACTAATCTACAATTTTTTGTAGTGTTGGAAACTATTAAATATATAATTTACTAAAATTCAAGTTAATTTTCCACTATTTAGTATTATGCACAAGGAATTCACTTGTGTTTTCAAATAATTACCCCTAATATAACTAAATCATCTTTTCACAGAAGTTATAGAGGCCAATAACCACTGAAACATATTATTCCATGATTATAAGAATAAATTTTTGTTGATTCAAAACAAGGATAAAAAATGGCTAGTGTATTTAGAAAACAAGGTTAATAATATGTCAAAAAAAACTAAAACATGGAATCCATATTTTATTCTTCAAAATAATCTCACAAAATCCCTTTGAGATTATACAACCACATGGTATAACATGGAGAGTACATGAAAGAATGGAGTGACTTAAAAAACCATGTGGGGGAATGAATAAGGCAATGAAGCCTAATATGTGAGTCAATGGAATAACATGATATCATAAAGGAGAAGGTATATAAGAAATGAACTAGAAGCATAAGATATTGTACATGTTATTATAAGATCACAAAGTTATTGGAAACTTTTTAAGCAATATAAAACATGACATAAACATATGTTAAAGATAACCAACAATATGATATCACATGGTTGATAGATTACCATAATGTGTTAGTTTTGCACCCTATTCCATAAATTAAGCCTCATGATATTAATGAAATTACCCAATTCATTATAGGGATATATAATTCTGGACCAACCCATTATATTTATATCATGTACAAGTATATGTGATCCATATAAAGAAATAAATCATAATGCGTAAACATAATAATTAAACGTGGAATGAAAATGTGTTGAATAATATTACATCATCTCATTTTAAAAAGTGAAATCCTAAATAATGTATTTGAGAAATTATCATAAAAATGTGTTACCCTTGGAATGATGGGACAGTGATCCAAGTATTATAGAATTTGAGTTATATTTAAAAACCTTAATAGTTTTATTTTCTATAGAAAAACAATGCTCAATAAACATTTTATTAAATTATATTATTATTTTCATTTCTTAAGTGTTTTAATTTCACAAATTTATTATTATTTTCATGTGTTATAATAAAATAATAACATTTCATATTGTCATTAACAATTTCTTTTTAATTAAATATATTAAAACATTTAATTTTTATAATTACAATTTTATTAATTATTAAATTTATGTCATAGTTTAATTAGTTAATATTTTTTAAGTAATAATATATATGAAATCCATAGTGAGGTACTATGGACATCCCTCTACCACATAGGGGACCTCTTAATGTCATTCCCATTGGATGGCCTATATTAGAAAACACCATAATGAGGATTTGATTTTAGTATCTATAATGAAAATATATTTCTTGAAATCTCATTTACATGGACAATGGGTCATAATAAAAGTGCAAAGAGAATGGGATAGGATTCTCACCATATATTTCTTCTTTGGATTTTCTAAGACAACAATAATCACTCCTTAGATGTTATAACACATGACTAATTATAGTTAAAATTGTGGTGATATGCTCATTTGATAGAAAATATTTATTTGATATTAAAAATTAGATATGCATGTTACCATCAGATCTTATAATCCCAATATGATGGATCTATTTTTATCATACCACACCCACATTTGAAATCTATTACCTCAATTAAATTTTTCCAAACCCATTCTCTTCATCGGTGCCAGCTTGTTTTCCATTTCACCAGCTTCACTACTCCAACATATCACTTCCTTTATTCTTCAAATATTATTTTTCAAATAATTTTTTGTGGTGAAATCCCATACTCCAGTTTTTAAATCAAGTTCCTACCCATTTTTGAGTCATCCTCTATGGACTGACCACCGACTTGCAATATATCTGCTAACCTTTAGTGTCACCAACGTTTCATTGTTTGTTTTTTATGCCTTTTATTATACCTATTTTGGATTAAAATATTATCAATAAATCATTATTTGAATTAAAAAAACATCCCTCTATGAATTTTGTAATATTCATTTGTTTTTAAACTAGAAAGATCATATTCATATATCATTGTTTGAAGTTGTTTTATTTCCTCTAATGGTTTTACGAATGATTCATCATTCGAACCCAATAGTGGGTCAAAGACCTACCACTATGTTATCAATAGTGAGTTAATTTAATCACTATTTGACATCAATAATGGTTGAAATTACTCACCATTGGACATCAATAGTAGGATAGTTTTTTTCCCGAACACATGTTTCTTCATTTCATAATAATCCATGGATGACCATTCTTCCAGATCCATTTAGAGCTCCTTCTTTGTTTGTTTTTTCTATATTAATATCTCTATTATATTTGATTTTCTAATAGAAAATGTATTTTTTATTTTATATGTTTCTTTATTATTATGATTAAATTTATTCATCCACCAATTGTTTTTTTCCAAATGATGTAATGATTAATAGGGAAGTCATTCAAGCTGCAGCAAGAAGACTTTTTCATTCGAAAAATGGTTGTAGTAGCTTGTAACATTATATTTTAATTTTGTCAAGATAACATATTATTAATAAATTAAAATTTTGATATATAATATTTCATATTTAGATAATAGAACAATATATTAAATCTACAATTATATAAATCCATTCAATGTACTGTGTCTATATATGTTTTTATTATGATTTAAATTTTGATCAATTTTTTACATTTGATTATTTTTATCTATATAAAACTGTTTTCAATTATATATACATCATTTATTCAGAAATTTATCATGTCTAGTGTATGAATATTTTTTCAATGATCCACCATTGGAACCCAATGGTTGGTCCATAGTCACCATTATACATTTCCAATGGTTAGTACTGAGTCACCATTAGACACCCAATGGTAGAAAAAAAAGTACTACCTATCTTAAATCCTTTGGAATACAAGTAGTAATGAATCAATTTATTTTCTAATAATTATTGTTTATTTTTTCCTAAAATTGGATCTATAGGTCATTATATGCCACCATTAGAACCATGTAGTGGGTTATGAGTCGCCATTTTATGTTCCAAAGGAAGGTCAATAACCCATTACTAGTCAAATTTATATATTTTTATATTTTTATTTATATTTTTATATTTTTTTTGTAATTTAAATAAATTCTTTTGATCAAAATATTATTATTTAATGAAGAAATAAAATTTTAGAGTGTTCAAAATTATATCTTAACAATTTTTCAGGCATTTTCGTACAATCTGATTTATAGACATATGGTGATATATTTTACTATATATTCTATTTCATGTATTATATATAATATTATATTTATAGTTTATTTGATTTCTAATTTTAAATTGATTACAAGTTCTTTACGTAATATATTAAATGAATTATTTTATTATTTTCTAATGAAATATAATATCTAATTGTAATTCAATGTTATTCTGCAAGGATTTAACAAAAAATATGTAATGGTAATATTTATTTTATTTTTATGGACTAAAAAGTTTCGTGTAGGAACTAGATATGTATATGCTCCAACTAATCTTATTTTTTATGATTCAAAAGATCTATTAAATCTTTATAAGTCATCATAGTGTACTTTATTTATTCAGAACAAAATGTTTCATCATTGATATTCATGCTAATTTCAGAATTGTTTGTGATCTTCTATGACTTGTTCTATCTAGTTGTTATCACTGAAGGGATTCATCATTGAATTGTTTCTTTATATGTGATCAGTGATAATCAAGTTCAATTACATTGAAATTATGATCATCTACTATATTTCCCCTATATTTGTTTTATTCTTATAATATTTTATCCCTTTTAATTATATCTCTTTGATCTGTTTTTTGGACTTCCCATCATAATAAATTCAATATCATTTTTTAATTACTCTACCACCTAAAATAATGTTTGGATTTTGAATCCTGATCAAAATTCAGGATAAAAACTGATTTGATTATCATATAAAAATAATTTGTTGTGCATCTAGGTTTTTGAAATAGTTTAATCTATAATAGCGTTCTCAATTCTATAAAAGTGTGGTTCATAGCGAGTGTCAGCCTCTACGAAGGGTAATGGATATGAAAGAGTTGACTAGGATATTGTTTATTTGAAGCAATATAAATACATGTTCCATTTAACTTTTTATTTCCACTATGACTAAATACAATAACACCACACTCACTATAATTTAATATTTTGTATACATTGATTGTTTTATTAATTAAATTTGAAATCCAATATTCACCCCCATCTAGTCATATTTTCTAGTAATGATGATCAATAAATAAGTATTAGTTCTGTTTCTTTCACCGGTTATAATATTTGTCTGTATTATTATTTATGAATACTAATTATGATGATTATTTTTTTAATGTCTATAATAAATATTAATCTTGGCCTAACATTGTATGGAATAAAATAGTTTTCTAGTCCTTATAGAAGGTATAAATTCAACTAAATTCTAGATAATAATGAAACCCCCATTCTATTATTGGAGTCGACCAAAAAACATGAACTATATAATCAAATCCAACATGAAATCATTGACTATGTATCTCTGGACCATCAATGATAATAACAATATGTTGACTAAAAATGATCTGAAGACTTTTACAGGTAATGAAATAGTAAAATATGATTTGAAATATTTGGCCAAATATTTTCTTCTCTATTATATTAAAAGAAGTGTATATAGCCATGTTTCAACTTGTAAGAAAACATATTAAATATGGAGGTTATTGCAAGTGACTCACTATGGAATAGAAAATATAAAGAGTAACAAGCTAAGATTACTTTCAACTAAATACCAGGACTACAAAATGGGAGATTAATAATATTTACATTATATGTTTCATCAGTTCACAAGAATAAAAAAATGTATGAGTTTTTTAGATAAGCCTTGGACAATACAACTCAAGTTAAAATACTATTATCATCTCTTCCAATAATATTGATTCCAAATAAGGTGAAAATTCATGAGACTAAGAACTATAATGAATATTCATTAGATGAACTAGAAGGAACACTTTTTCTGTATGAATTGGATTTGAAAAATATTGTTGATTAGAATTCTACAAAAATGAAAGGATTTTCTTTTAAAACCAATATCATTAATACTAAAAATTCTATTGATTCTAAATTCATTTAAAGTTACAACAAGATGGATCACATGACTAAGATACATTACAAATTTATGAACTGTAACTATGTCAAAATGAATGTTTGGATGTATGAATCAAATGGATTAAATGAATGGAAATTGAAGCCTAAATAATGATTTTTTCTGATTTATCATTCATTGATTTCAGGAATCAAGGTAACTTCAAAACTAATTACTCCAAGCTCAATCACACAATGAAGTAAAAGTATAAAAGTAGGAAATAAATACAAGATCATTTTAGAAGATGCATCTACACAGATTCTTCTGAATCAACAAACAACTTCAGATGTCAAAAAATAGGAAATCATGCACTGATATGTAATATATGTGAGGTAAATGAATTTTTTACCCATTTGATAACACTATCAAATGTTGTTCATCATGAAATATATGAAAAATAAAAATATATTGATTATTATTCTAATAAGATAGTAATGAAACAATTACTTAAAGGTTATGAAGAATTTATAAAAGGTAGTTTCAAAATGTTTTATAAATTAAAAATATACTAAATTTAAAAATAATTTTTTTTTCAAATAAAATGAATAATTTGATAATAGAATTTGAAAATATGAGTCTGATTGTTTCGAAAATTGAAGAATGAATTTTTTTTTGTGATTCTATGTGTTTTAAACTAAATGAATAAAACAAAAAACATAAATACATTCTGTTCATAAATAGTAAAGACTAGGATAAGATATTTAATTTTTTTAGGTTGATTTATCAAAAATAGAAATATAATGTAAGAAATTATAACTACAAAATAAATAGTTAATAAACTAGATTCTGGATCTTATGAAATTTAAATTCATATTTAAAAACAATTCAAAAATATAATAATGTTTTGAAAACATAAGTTGTTAATCATAATGAGGAATTATCTAAATTATTAAGTTGAAAACAATAATATAATTAGATGATGTATTTAATGAACCTAAATAAAATTTAAATGGTTTTCGTTATACCAATTTTGAAAAAAAGATTAGTAAGAAATGTTTTTGTTAAAATTTCAAAAGAAAGTTTCTATTATATTACATTATCTAAATGTAGAATAAATGGGCACTATGAAAATTAATTATAATTGATATTCAATTAATAAATATTCATACCATAACTATATTATCTAATAATTTTTTTCTGATTCACTATGAGAGAATGGTTTGAAATCTATGGGGATGGTCAAAATCGATTTTTTAAATTCTTCTAAACCACTGATATCAGGGGTACCAAAGGATGGTACTCAAATACAATTGGACATAAGCTAGTCACAATTCCAAAATAAGATTAAATTTTTTGTAAACATGAATTCAAATAAAAAAGTAAATATAATTCGATATACTGGAATATGGTATATATATTATCCATTTAATAATATTTTTTAATGATTCATGGAATGTTCATTAATTTCTATTAATTTTTATTTTACATGTAAATATGAATTAATTTTACATATTTAAATTTTAATATGAATATTATGGTTTTGTATTTACATTTATATACCATGATTTAATAGTATTTTATTATCCTTCTTTAATGATGCATTAATTGAAGGGGTGTTACACCTTTTTTATTTAAAATAAATTTATTCTATATTATTATTTAAATATATGTTTAATCATTTAGCCTACACACAAATAATATCGCTTAAAATATTTTAAGTAATTTCTCAATAATTAATATAGTTTTTTTATAATATTCCAAATATCATAACTTTTAAAAAAAATCATAAGTCTATGAGGAAATCAGTTTGAAAATATTAAATTTTTTAGATAATAAATTTCTTCAAAAAGTGATTTAATTTTTATAATAAAGTTTTATTTTTAATTTTCTTAATTATAGTTTTTCTATGCTTATAATTAGGCGGTGTTTTTCTTTAAATTCCTTGTGGAAAAAAACTTTTCATTTCATTTGAAATAATTTTAATATATCTATCTATTCATGAAGAATAATATTTTTTATTCTATGAAAATAAAAACATTTTTGTATCATGGTTGTGTTTGATTCGGACATGAAAAAAACATGAACATTCACTATTTTTACTATAAATTTTATTTTTTGATAAATATTGTTCACTGTTTTAATGATATTTAGGTCATACCATTTACAAATATATTTTCTAAAAATCTCTACTATGTCTTCTTTTCTGTATCATTGAATACAATAAGTTAATCATTACTCTTATAAATAATTATATTCTGTTACTTATGTTGTTGTGGATCTTTTTAAAATGTGAATATTTTTTATATAATAAATTCCAAATATACTTATTAATAAACATCAAAGAATTATATTTTTATTAAAAATTTAATAAATAATTTTTTGTAACATACAATAGGATGAGTTTTTTAGTATTTGAATTTGTGTTAAAATACTTCCACAATGTTATATTATTTTGATAAATTACTATCAATGAACATTTAATTAAATTAAATTATTATATTATATTTTTTAGTTTTTTAATTAGTTTATTAATTGTTATATTTCATTAATTTCTCTCATGTATTATAAAAAACTGATAAATGTTGTAACTGCTGGGATAGGATATCCCAATGATTTCCAAAACTGTTTGTATGGTGGGAATTACAGTAGCTCTATAACAAAAATTTCTAGAGAAATGTTGGTAGAGGTGGTCTAAAATTAATTTGTACCAACAGTTTAAGTAAAACTGTTTGTATATATGTGTATGTATTCTATCCCACTGGTTTTATGAAACAATTTTGATACTTTTTGTCCAGACTGAATACCGACTGTTTTGTGAACCATTGCCATATTTTTTCGATCATTTGAATACCACGAGTTATGTGAACAATTAGCATATGTTGTCTATAATAATGAATAACACCGATTTTATGAACCATTGTTATATACTATACTCCCCAAAAAGCATAAAATCTAGGCATATGATAAGAGAATAGTACATAAACCAAACCTATAAACCCACTTCGAGTAGTTAACCTGCACATACAAACCTCTAAAACATGTACCTCTAAACATGTGAAACCTTGACCTCTAAACCTGTTAAGCTCCACCTGTAAACCTACTCCTCTAATAGTCTTCCAAAGCACACATTACAACTATAAACCTACACCGATAACTGTAAACATATACTTTCAACATTCTTTTAAAGCACCTGTAAACCAGAACCATCATACACCTTATGTAGAAGTAGCTTCACATGATGAGTGGGAAAAGAATCTAGTTTTTTTTTCATATTTTTTGAGACTATTGAGAGTCTAAAAATGTTTTAGAAGTTTTTGGAGAGCATATAAATGCTCATAGTGGGTTTACCTAGGTAATGGATGAGATATCATGTACGGGGGATCCTTCATCTGGTTCTAAATTTCATGTACTATCTTATCCAAACTCATATGGAGATAATGATAGTGATGACCAAAGTAGTCCACCGGAGCATGGTAGAAAATTTGTCTTATTTGGTATTTGGACATATCTTACTGGATTTTTAGTTAACCAGATTAACCACTAAAGTTAGATTCGTGATTTTCTCTTTGATGCACCTACCAAATCATAACCTGTAGAGGCTGCTTCACCTACTATTGTGAGACATGTTTCCCTAGTGCCTCCAGATTTTGTATCCATAGTATATTTATAATATTTCAGAGAAATACATATTTTAGATTGCATTTCAAGTTTCAGTAATCAGGTACCTCCTATCAATCAACTTAGTGAATTTGACACTAGACCCCTTTTCCAAATGGTTGTATGTCGTATTCATCCCAATATGATCTTTCATATTAAGGATGTTAAAATTTAAAATCTAAGGATTGACAGTGAAATCGAATCCATTTGATCTGTTATTGGGGAAATGAGGACCTCCTTTGTTTCCAGTCAATATTTCTAATGAAAGTGATTCAAGTATGTTTATATTGTTTCCTCTACATCTAGTGCTTCACCTCCCTCTTCTTTAGTTAATGATGATTTAATAAAGTTTATATTAATAGTGTTTCTACATGTTTTTATTGGTTATGTACATTCATCTCATTAGTATTAATTGTGGAAGATTCTATAGAATGAATTTTCAAGGAATACGTTGACCTGTTGAATGTGATGACAACTCCACTCAAGATATTCATAGAGTACAAGAAATATTTTTTTTAGTATAGATAGAACATGAAACATTATTATAGAATTTTCCAATCGTATGAAGCCTTTACTATATTTATCTAATACTCTAGTGTCATCTATAGAGGTGATTCCCAGGAAATCCTTCACCTCTGATTCTTTTTCTGATTCTCTACCTCATTAATTATTGCCTTTCAGTATGTCTTTTATTGAAGTGATTTGGATTCTCCAACCAATTTTGATCCAAAAACATGATATGTCTACATCTATACATTCATCCACTACTATAGTGCCTCCTGCTTCTGGAAAGGGAACACACCCGTATAACCACACCCCCCATGTTGTGAGGTATTTGAATTAGCCATAGTATTTTATAGGGTTTTTTATAGATGAATTTTTTCCTTAATAGAATTTATCTTTTATTATAAATATTTTACCTTTTTGTATTTTCTATTTCTAGTATTTTTTTATAATCCCAAAATGGGGAGAAGAGTAATGTAATTTTCCTATGACACCAACCTTATCCTCTATTATGTTATCTTTTATCCCATAATAATTTTTATGTTATCATTTGATACAGACTTCATTTTATGGAATTTATCCTTTGATAATGTACTTATTTGGATTCAATTTTAGTAATTATGTTTTTTTATTTGATACAATACCTTTGAAACCAGATTAATTTCAAATACATTTTCTTATTTCTAATTGGGTTTTATAAATCTCAAATTTTCTTTTTTGAATTTTTGGAAGACTTGTACTCTTCAATATTTTCAATTTACGCCTAATTGTGTTTTACACTTGGTTTATAAAATTCTCTGATTAATGATTATCAAAAAGGGGAAGATTGTTGGATCCTACTTATTTTACATATCACAAATAAAGTTTCATATGCTTCTAATAAACCTAGTTTTTTTTGAAAGTATGTCATTTTATAAAGAATATTAGGCTTAGTATTGAAAATATCCAATATCAGTTCAAATTGATCCACCTCTAGATCATTGAACTATGTAGAATTTACTACCACTATCTATGTTCCATCATCAGGATTACCTACAACTATTGTTTGTTACTTATAGAGTATGATACCACCTTATAATTCTACCACCATAATATGCTACCACTAGAATAAACCACCATCAATCATTCCTCTACAAGGTTCATGCCACTGTAAGATGTGCCATCACCAGGATCATGCTATAAATAGAAATTCCTCAACAAATATCTTGCTTCCTCTATATGATCTACCTATAGGGGTGGAACCATTTATTTTCTTCTATTGATCTTTTCTACCATCACATTTGATTCAACATTATATTTTTCCACCGACATTGTTCTTGATTTGAATTAAATACTTCCAATGGATGTTTTATGGGTGTTGATGTAGTAGAATTAATTAATGATTATCCTGAACCATTTTCATAGATTCATTGAATACAATTTTAAATTCAGTATGAGGATCGAAAAAATAATTCTTGTTATCCTTCAATGGGTGCATGTTGTGATATTATTTTTTTGAGGATCTCCCTCGTTCACATGAGGTTAGATGGTGGAGTGTTTATAATGGTGAAATTCTACATCACATGAGATATTACACACATTAAACTATATAATAGAGGATTACATTGATGATCCAAATCCTTTCCAATGAATATAAAACAGAACTTCATGCTAATCAGTTTTTCATTAACTTATAATGTAACTATTCTAGATCCTCAGCAAGACAAACCTATGGACACTCAATGATCCAAATCACTGTAAAATGAGACACTTCCTTTTCCATATCTTCTTACATTCATTCTATATGTTGTTTTCTTTTAATTTTGACAATTGTGTTGGTTATCCTATTTGTTAACACACAGACTACCATGATTGAATAAGAGAATACTCAACATTATCATTTATTTCCTATTATTTTCATACTAATTAAAACTGTGGAAGAGGTCCATGTGTGTCCTGTGTTGTTTTATCTTTGGTGTTTCATTTTTATAATACCAAACATGAGATTGGTTGTATGTGTTTTTATTATTTTAGTATGGGGTAATGGGAATAAACATTATTACATCCCAAAGGGAGAATAGATTTATCCAAGGGTATAATTCTTTTGAGTTCCTAATTGATTCAAAAAAAATAAAGCATATCCATGGAAGAATTTTTATGTTTATAAGATGTCTTAGCTTGGGGGATATTTTTAGAGGAATGCATGTCGGGAAAATGTTTCTAAAAAGTTAGTGTATATATCAAGGGAGATAAATTATACAAAATTTATAGATATTTTTCTACTTTATTTCATTTCATTTAAATTAACATTTTTGTTACTTTTTCATTCCATTTTTTGTGATGATCAAAAAGTATAATACTATTGTGTGCCTATCAGAATCAGAATCATATTAAGTGGGTTGGAAATCACGTTTGGCATGACATTCAAGGGGTAAAATATGTATTTTGTAGACATGATAGTGTTCTTTAAATTAGCAAGGGTCACTAACAAGCCCTGAACCCTTGATTCTGAATAGACGATCATTGATATTCTATTCTTGTTGCCCACTTCATTTAAACCCGATGAGACAAACACCTCACGTGTTGGGGTTAAGTATTTATATTCACATTAAATGAAATAATAGCCATCTTCTATATTCAGAGGCAACCTGGATCTATTCAATGGAAAAACTGTTCCAATGTTCACCATCTTTTTCTTACCTATTTTCCACTTTGAAACTAATATATCAATATAGCTCATGTATGTCCCTCCCTTATTCTTTATTAATGTACTAGATGTTTAAATATTGTGTAGTTATGTCCTCATATCATAGTGGACTCATGAAATAAATATATAGGCTGTCCGTTTTCATGGACAACAAATAATGGTGCAGATCTCACCACTATTCTATAATCTTCTCTTTATACACAAACTGGTCATGTGAAAGAACATGTTTTTCAATTCAAATAAATATACTAAATTAGACACCAAGTTATTTGGTCACATTCAATACAGTTTTCCATTAAATTTTTCCTATGTTGAATCATTATCCATTGAAAACTATTAACTATCCATCCCCATAGTCTATAGATATATCCTATTAAATACACCACTTAAAATATAATATTATCATAGGATAATACATCCATTTAAATTATATAAATTGTCCATAACTTTGGAATGCTTTTAAACCACCAGCTAAATATCTGTGATATAAAAAAAACATTTATACATTCCATTAAAAATCGTTAAACTTATCAAATAGAAACTCATTTTTAATTATGTTTTAAATAAAAATTCCTTTTACCTTCACACCAAGGCATGAAACATCATTCCTTTATGAAATATATCCTTAAAAATGTTGGAAACCATTACCACATTGGAATTTTTATCCACATCAAAATCCTGATAAACCACAATACCCATCTTTCCAAAAAATATTTGTCAAATGACATAGGGATCTTTCTAGCATCATTCTATACATCAATATAGAAAGTTTCACCATAGTGAGCAGAATGCCTTTTGTGAGTGTACCCACTATAATTCTTCTCAATCGAACATGGGGGAAATGATTCAATATGAATATTCTAAGGATTAGGCACTAAACTATATGTATTGGTGGTGGTTATATGAAGCTTATGGTGGGGAGAACCATAAGCCTGACAGATGTTAAATAATGACACCATCAGTGATTTTAGGTATATGGGCTCAAGTAAACAACAAAATGGGTGGCCAAGAAGCTAGGAAAATATCCCAAATGGGTTTCTCCGTAAGGAAAGGTCAAAAAAAACATGATAGAAATAATCAAATATTTAATATACAATAAATATTGATCACTATAAGATTGAATCAAGAAACAAAATGACGCAACGTCTAATGGGAAACAAAACTACGAAAAAGAATCAAACACCCTGAAAAAACCATTTTAAAATTCCTTCACATTACCTAAACATGAAAATTTCATTTATAATAATGAAAGGGTGGAAATTAAAGTGTCATGGTCTAGGATTAGGTAAAGACTATAAATTTCTGTGTAATGGATTTTCCTAAATACTTGAGAATTTTACGAGTCCTCAGTTTCTGACAGCACTCGATTCTGAACCCCGGAGTGCCCAGAATGAACCGTCGAAGTTTTGTTAAGCTTAAATTAATGCGCATATTATGTTTTCCTGAAAAATTGGAATAACCTATAAATGGTTACTCAGATCATAAATCTGAGACCACCATTGCACTCAAGATGGAAGTTTTTCCCTATTCTTGACTTATGTTTGGGAGGCGTGGGCCTCCTACGAGAAAACACGAAAATGGCATAACCGTAAATAAAATATTTAAATAATTTTATTTTATTTTTTAAATGCTTTTAACTCAAAAATGGTTACTCGGATTAAAAATCTGAGACCACCACTAAACTCGTGAGGGTAGGCTCTCTTAATGAAGATACTAACTTGGGTTGGCGAGGGCCACTAGAGAATGGTAGTTTTTTTCCGCAAATAAAATAAATAATTGAAAATTATTTTATTGAAAAATTCATAACATTGAAATGGTAACTCAGATTAGAAATATGAGGGTACTGTTGGGTTCCTTGGGGCATGTTTCACCTAGGAAAAGCCTAACCTCGACCACAGTGGGATGAGGGTGGCTGTTAGTAAATTTTCCAAACATTTTTTCAGGTACGTTCAGTAAACGTGCAAGCGGTGTTTCATAACATTTGAACCGGTGCTTAGAATTGAAATATGAGGGTACCATTGAACTTGCAGCATCGGTAATCATTTTGAAGACCATCACCATAGTTGCATTCTAACGAGAATGGAAGTTAGTTTTTCACTTTTTGTGGAAAAATAAAAATAAAATATTTTATCTCTTATTTTATTTTTATCCTTTCATTTCGAATTTCAGTGGTGGGAACCACATGAAGTGGGTCGGACATTTATGGATAAGCATTAATTGCCTGGTTACACAATTATGTAACCACCCTACCCTATGACTTCACTCTAATTAATTATTCCAACACCACTTAAATAATTAACTAGTTAAACCCTGGGTTTCCCCCTTTAATGTGCCAACCTTAAAACATAGTTTATAATTTGGGAACCACACCTCTCGCGGGGAGACGATTGGAGGATTGGAGGGGAAGCCTTTGGAGAAATACACCCTCTCCTAAAAAAATGCATGTCTCCACTGAGGAACAAAAATGTCGTCTTCTCCCTCTCTAACAGGGGAAAGAAAGAGAAGAAGACGCCCGTGAAGAACGTCACCAACAGTGACATCATCTCCTCCAAATGTCAATGAAACGAATATGCCTTCCCGCGACTCCATCAAGTGATCACCGATCACAAGGTAGGGGTTTGCGTTGAATTATTTTCTTGTTCATCATCATTCAAACCTTGGTTTATTTGTTGGAAAATCATTGCCACCAAACACGGAGGGCGCATGCCGAACAAACATGGCCTGATGTCCCTTCATTGGTTCTTGTTCGGTTGATGATGGCAGTGGCACAATAGTGCCACCGGAACATATAACCACGATGGAGCATCGAAGACCAGCGACAGGCCGACCTTGAGAGGAACTGGCATCGCAAGGACCATTGGGTCACCGATGGGGAGCAGTGCCACTGTGTCGTAAGAAAAAACGGGTTGTGGCAAGGTGGGCCATGGTGGTGCCAGAGAGGCATGGTGCCATCACACCATGCTGGAGGAAGGGGGATGCGACCATGAGGGCCGTGACGGACAAAGACGGTGGGGTGTCGTCACACCTTGAAAGAGAGGACCCTCAACCAAAGGCTTCGGCGGGAGGGAAGGGCGGCCGGCTGAGCCGGACGCTTGCTGGTGCTCCATAAATGGGACACGTCGGCCCCTGTTGGCTTTTGCTAGCAGTCTGCCCCCTAGCCGCGCGATCCCCAGCTGTGGCCTGCTGGGTCTCACGGCCATCCCTCCAAGGACGGTCGGCCAAGCCACGCGGCCAACTGGCCACGACGGTGCCCCGTGGCCAACCAGGCCAGGCCACATGGCCAGCCGGGCCGGGCCAAACGGCCAGGTGGTCCGGGTCACACAACCAGGAAGGTCGGGCCTCACGACCGGGCAGACCGGGCCACACGGCCTGCCGGGCCGGGCCCCACGACCAGCGGGCCGAGCCACCACATGGTCAGGACACCTTCGCGGGCTAGGACGCCACCGGGTCGGGCCACCATCGGGTCGGGCTGCCCCCTCAGGCTTGGTCGTTTTCTCGGACAGGGTTGTACCGCGGTCCGGACAGGGTCGGGTCATGTCGCTCTGATTGGATCAAACTGGACTGGGACCCTCTATGGTCCGTTATCACCTTTTCGACCCTGTCTTGGACTTCAGGTGTCTGATTGACGAACTATCTATGGTGATGGAATTCCTGGATCAAGATGATTCTATTGAAATACTCCACTTGAGTTTTGGATGCAGTTGGGGAATGGTCGGGTTGGTTTGAGCCTAAAAACCAACTGGGCCCCTGGAACGAAAATGCCAATAACTCAGAGACAGAGTGTCCGATTGACGCATCATCTATCACGTTGGGTATTAAATGATGAGATGGAACTACGATATACATAAACTCAAGACTTTGTGGCAGTTTATGTATCAACACTTGGCTCAAGGAGTGGATCCTCCCGGAATCAAGCATGCTGTGGGCTGGAACCCTAGAGCCGGTTGCGACTGAGATGACCGGATCCTCCATGGGTTCGACCATGATGATATTGTACCAGGATCCTTCATGGATTTGACAGTGACAACATCTATTTTGGGATCCTCTGTGGGTTCGACAGCAATGACTTATGTACCGGGATCCTCCGTGGGTTCGACAGTGGTGACTTTTGTACTGGGATCCACCCTGGGTTTGACAGTGGCAAATTCTGTATCAGGATCCTACGTGGGTTCGATAGCGCTGATATTGTTCTATAATCCTACATGGGTTCGACAGAGGAGATGATTCAGAGGCTACATCTCATCATCTCTTCCCCTCTTCATCTGTTGTATACCTGTGTGAGCTGAGTCTTTTCTTTAAATCATTATCATCAAGGTTATTGAATTTACTTCCTTTGTGGAATGGGTTATGCTTGGGCTCGAGTGTTAGGGCCAGAATGTATTTGGTATCATAGGTAAATGTGTGTGCATAAACCTTTATAGGGGTTTTTGATACTTCTGGATTGTATCTTACTATAGTGGTTTATCCTTAGTGGATTATGGGAGACCTTCGGGGGTCATGGGATCCCCTACTGAGAATTGTTATACACACCACTGCATGGGCTTCGCCAGCACCTTGTTGTGTTCTGTGCAGACGACAGATAACAGTGATCAAGGCTCAGGGTGACATATAGGATGCTTCTCAGAGCTATACTAGACGGTACGTACCTCAGGGATGAGTTGTTTGAGTTCTATACCTACCCTTCAGGTAGGAATCCCTGTTGGACAATCTAGGAGCTGTTTTAACTTTGTAATTGTACTTGTACTTTTTGTTCAGTTGGGTTTGTTTTCTCACACACTTACATTCATCACAATTCTCTTTTCTATATTAATACTTGTTGTTTCTACTTCTAGTGTTTAGAATTTTTGTGTTACAGTTTTAAAGGCAATGCCTTCCCTTTTATCGGGATTATGACTTTGTTTCTAGTCGCCAGCCCCTGGCCTATGGAAGGTGGGATTGGGGTAGTCACGGCATGAGCCTCGAGAACGGGTCGTGAAAATTGGTAACAGAGGAGACGGTTCTACCAAAGATCATAGGACTCTAATCTGTCTTAGTGTGAACCGATAGTTTTAAGAGTATTGAGTGCGGTTTTCATTCCAGGGAGTCTAGTGTTGGTGCAGCGACCGACGTATCCATACATCAAGTCCCTCACTTTTGATTTCTGACTCAGTGCACGAAAACTCTGATTGTGATTGTGTTTTCAAGAGTCATCTTTGTGAAATCTTTGAGTAATCTCCCCATGTATAACTTATTTACCATGGCTAACATGTTCCATATCAGGATGTTACTGTATAGACAACTATCTAGGGGTTTTTGAGAGAGTACACGATGACGGTCCACCGAGCGATGAGGATCTGGTTTAGGGCCATATTTTTATGTTGGAACCATCAGGTGGTGTACCAGCCGCACCACCACCCATAGGGTAGAAGATACACCCAGCCGCACTAGCAGACTCTACACACCAACTGAGCGTGTTTTACAAGTTCCAGTGGCCGAGGCCTTCGAGGTTTCGAGGTGAGACAGATTCCCATGCAGTAGAGGACTGGATGGAGATGATTACTGGAGTTTTCCTCCTTGTTGAGACACTATTAGAGCAGATGTTGATCATTACTATGAATATATTTCTGTGAGTTACCATGAGGATGGTCCGCATAGTGATGAGGTTTCGGTACTTGGATCATTTTCCAAGATGATACCGTCGGGCAGTGTGCCAACTACATCACTTCCAGTTGGTCAGTAGACACTACGGACAGTACCAGTAGAGGAAACATGTTGGCTTAGTGCCTTACATGTGTTTCATCACCATATATCCCTCACTTTACGAGGCAATCCTGACCCACTGGCAGCTGAGGACTGGTTGAAGAGGTGGCTAAGAGTTTTCTAAAGCTTATACAGTTTTGGTAGGATGACATGTCGTTAGTTGAGTATTCATCGATGTGTACCGACCATTCCTGGTACTCGAAGAATACTATGTGAACAGTGCATTAGAGCACGAACCTCTGAGAGAGGTATGTTTAAGGACATCCAAGCCAGCACTTTTTCCACTATGCACTCATACTTATGTTAGGGTGCTAGAGAGAACCTATGTGGATGAATGTTCTTTGGCTGAGTAGATATAGAGGGTGAATGTTAGCAGTGGGAAGCTGTGAACTGGCGCTAGTCTCAACAACTTTGGCATGTGACATTTTTCAGGAAGAAGAAGTGTTACAGACAGATGAATCTGCAGGGCATCAGACGTGGAAGTATATCTTGGAGAGCAGCATGAGGTGGTGAACATTTCGACATGTTACAACCACCAGCCTATGTAGTCCCCTTTAGGCTCAAGGAGCTGGAGGGCAGGGGAAGAGAATAGCTACATGCGGTCAAGGAGTTTGACCCAAGGACTCAAGGAATTATTTGAGGCACGATCTATGTCTACAACTAGCTGTTGTATCTATAGACATAGGAACTAATCATTCCTTCCTTCAATGAATCTTGTCTCAGACCTAGAGTTTCTATTTAAACAATTGACTTGACCCTCACATCTATAGATACCAATGGGAGGAGACTCAATAATCACACATATGCCGACGGTGTGATCTGACCCTAGAGGTGAGAGTTTAGGTTTGAACGTATTTGTGGAAGCATCAAGGCTTTACGACGTTTTTTTGGGTATTGACTGGGCAACCACAGTTCATACACAGATTGACAGTATTAGGAAAAAATCATGTGGTTTATCTAAAATGTTGGGATGGGGTTTTCCTTTGTCGGTGAAAAGGAAAACCCAGGCACCACAGGATGGAATCATGCATAAGTGGGTACCATTGATCACACATGAGTCTATCAGATTTACCTTTCTCCCAGACATCTCGAGAGTTGCAGCACCACTATCAGCATTAGAGAAGAAGGGGAAACCCTCAGTGTGGTTAGAGAGATGTGATCATTGCTTTTCGGAGCTGAGGTAGAGGGTGACTAGTGCCCCAATATTCAGGCTTCCAGAGGAAGGAATAGGGTATGTAGTTTATTGGGATCAGACTCGGATGTGTCCCGATGTAGGAGCGAGCAATGATCACATATAGTTCATGGCAGCTGATATAGCACGAGCAGAACTATTGTACCCATGACCTGGAGTTAACAGCAGTGGTCTTTACCTTGAAGATGTGGCGACACTATCTTTTGGGAAAACATTTTACCTTATACTCAGATCAAAAGAGTCTCAGGTATATATTCTCTCATGAGGACCTAAACCTTAGACAACTATGTTGGATTGAGTACCTTCAGGACTATGAATTCAAGATAGTCTATACTTCTGGTAAGGGGAATGTAGTAGAAGATTCACTTAGTTGGGGTTTTGGTATACATTTCCTAGGTGAGGTGACAGAGCATTTGGTTGATTTTCATATAACCTCTGTGGGTTGAGATGGAGCATCCTTCCTTCAGTCTCTTACCGTCACTCCCCCACTAGATCAGCGAGTCAAAGAGGCACAGTGTGGGGACACTGATTCTGAGACACGATGTGCTCACATATCCACAAGACATTCACCTGATGGATTTTCTGAAGATGGGGAGTACGTCATCCTCTTTAGAGAATATACTATGGTGTTAGTGTCACTTCAGGAGGTAATGTTGATGTAGTTTCACACATCCCTATTAACGTTACATCTAGGAGTGGTAAATATGTACTAGGACCTTCGATGACAGCACTGGTGTCCAAGTATGAAGAAAGCAGTGGGAGAGTTTGTCTATTGATGCCTCACTTATCAACAAATGAAGGCGGAGCATCAGGTACCGGCATGCTTGGTTTATCCTTTAGATGGCCCAAAGTGGAAGAGGGATGAGATATCTATGGGCTTAGTGACAGGTATTCCACGTACTTCCAGAGAACATGACTCTATATTGGTGATCTTTGACTGACTTACCAAGTCGTTCGACTTTATACTGACCAGAGATGGTATGATCTACTCCGAAGAAGGTGCAGGTCATCTAGGAGCAGATGAAGACTCTGAAGAGGAGATAAAAGTCTTACACTGACAGGAGACAGAGACCTCTAGAGTTCAAGGATGGAGACCACATATTTCTATGGGTCTTACCTCACTGAGGTTTACGGAGTCTTGGTCGAGGCTTCAAGTTTTCTCTACAATTCATCGTACCTTTCAAGGTCCTAAGCAAGGTAGGTGAAGTGGCTTACCGCTTGGATAATCCACCTCAGTTGCACTGGGTGCACGACCTCTTCTACGTATCCCAGCTAAGGAAATATGTGCCTGACCCTTCCCACATCATCGGGCATGGCGAGATGGATATCGATGACGGGGAAAATTTCATGGAGGTTCCAGTTGAGATTGAGGATCGACAATAGCAAGTCCTGCGTGGATGGTCGATACGTCAGGTTCGTGTTAGCTGGAAGAACGGGAACCTCCAGGAGAGCACATGTGAGTGGGAGGCTCAGATCCGTGCTCAGTACCCCCATTTGTTTCCTTAGTTCGAGTTGTAGCTTACAGGGACGTGATTCCTTGAGGTGGAAAGAATATAAAGACTCAAAATTTCGATGGAATTTTTTTCTAAAATACTTAGGAATTTTAAGAGTCTGATGTTTTTTATGACATGCGATTCTGAGGCCCGGAGTTTCCGAAAGGATATGTCGATGTTTTGTTAATCTTAAATTAACGTGCGTTTTCAGTATTCATGAAAAAGTAGAATAAAACTTTAATGGTTACTCGAATAAAAATTTAAGGCCACCGTTGCGCGCAGAATGGCGGGTTTACCCAAGGTGTGACTTAAATTTAGTTGGTGTGGGCCTCCTGTGAGAAAAAATGAAAATGGAATAAGCGTAAATAAAATAATTGAATAATGTTATTTTATTTTTCAAATGATTATAAATCATAAACGGTAACTTAGATTAATAATCCATGACCACCGCTGAACTCATGAAGGTAGTCTTTCTTTAAGAAGATACTAACCTGGGTCAGTGAGGGCCACCAGAGAAATTTTGTTTTTGGACGCAAATAAAAAAAATAAGTGACAATGATTTTATTGTAAAATTCATAACATTAAAACGGTAACTCAGATTGGAAATCCTAGGGTACCGTTGGGTTTTTTGGGGTGTGTTTCAACTAGGTAGAGCCTAACCTCGACCGTAGTGGGATGATGGTGGCTATTAATAAATTTTTCAGAACTTTTTTTAGGTACGTTTAGAAAATATACGAGCGGATTTTCACAACATTTGAACCGGTGCTCAGAATTGAAATCCAAGTTTAACGTTGAACTCACATCGCCAGTAATCGTTTAAGGAGACCTTCACCACAATTGTGTTCTAATGAGAATGAAAGTCAGTTTTTCACTTTTTGTGGAAGAAAAAAAATAAAATATTTTATCACTTATTTTATTTTTATACTTTCTATTCAAATTTCAGAGGTGGGAACCACATGAGGAGGGTCAGACATTAATTGATAAGTGTTAATTGCCCAGTTACACAATTATGTAACCACCGGACCATTGGACTTCACCCAACTAAATTAAGGCAACACAACTTAATTAATTAACTAGTTAAACTCTTCGATTTCCCCACATTAATTTGCCAACCTTAAAACTTGTTCATAATTTTGTCACCACACCTCTCGCATGGAGAGGATTGAATGATTGGAGGGGAAGCCTTAGGGAAATAAATTCTATCAATGAAGAATGCCCGTCTCCACCGAGGAACGACGACGCCATCTTCTACATCTCCAACCAGGGCAAGAAAGGGAAGATCCCGCCTGCGAAAAACATCACCAACGACAACGTATTTTCCTCCAAATGTCAACGGAACGAAACTGACTTCCAGCGACTTCGTCAAGGGATATCCTATTATAAGGTACAGGTTTGAGTTGAATTCTTTTCTTGTTCTTCGTCATTCAAACCTCATTTTATTTTTTTGTCCAATCATTACCACCTAAGGCGGAGAGCGATGGCTGAAAAAACACAGCCCAACATCTCTCCATTTGGTCTTGTTTGGTTGACAACGGCGGTGGCGCAACTGCGCCACCAGAAGAGGGAACCGAAGTGGAGCATTGGCGGCCTGCGATGATCCAGACGTGAGAGGAACCGGCGGTGCAAGGACCACCGGGACAATGAAGGGGCGCGACGCCGACGTGTCGTGCAATGAACTGGGGCATGGCCAGGTGGGCCTCAACGATGCTAGAGGCGCATTGTGCCATTACATCCTGCCGGTGGAAGGGGGCCCCGGCCATGCTGACCGTGGTGGATGATGATGGAACTATGATGTCGCACCGTGCCGGAGAAGAACCGTGGCCAAAGGCCGCAGCAGACGGGAAGCCGGCCACCGGCGGGCGCTCCAAAGGCAGAACCGCTCTTGTCCCACGATCACTGGTCTGGCGCCACGCGCCGGCCGTTACAGAGACGAGGTGTCACTGACCACCCCTTGTGCGGCCACCGCTAGATTTGGTCGGCGGTCTGCCTCCCAGCCACGCAGTCGGCCGGTCATGGCCAGCAGGCCCTGCCACACGGACTACCGGGCCACGTGGCCCGCCTACCGTAGTTTTCCTGCTCGGCCCCTCAGCCAGTTGGGCTGGGCCACGTGGCCAGTCAGGACAGGAAACACTGCCAGCCGGGTCGGGCCACATGGCCAGTCGGGTCGGGCCACCTGGCCAGCTAGGCTGGGCCACACGTCCAGTCAGGCCGGGCCACTTGGCCAACGGGCCGGCATGACAATGGGTCGGGACGCCTTTGTGGGCCAGGATTCCACCGAGCGTGGCAGTCATCATGCCTGGCCGCCCCCTCAGGCTAGGATGTTTTCCCGAACCGGGTATCTCAAATTGGGTCGGACCAAACTCAGATCCACTACAGTCAGTTATCTCTTTTTCACCCCCTATCATGGGATTCGGGTGTCCGATCGACGAACCATCTATGGAAATGGAATTCGTAGAGTGTGAAGAATCTTTTGGCATACTCCACTTGAGTTTCAGATGAAGTTGGGTTAGGGTTGGGTTGGTTTTAGCCTAAAAACCAATTGGGCCCCTGGAACGGAAATACCACTAACTCGCTGACCAGGCGTCCGATTAATGCGTCATCTGTTATGTTGGGTTCCTTATGATGAGATTGAACTAAGAGAAACATCAAATCAATAATTCATGGTAATTGATGTTTCAAAACTTGGCTAGAGGAGTGTACCCTCCCGGAATCGATCATGCTCTGTGCAGGAACCCTAGAGCTGGTTATGACTGAGAGGACAAGATCCTCCGTGGGTTCGACAACGACGATACTATACTAGGATCCTCTGTGGGATCGACTGCGATGACTTCTATACCGGGATCCTCCCTTGGTTCAATAGTGATGACTTCTGTACTGGGATGCTCTGTGGGTTCGATAGTGGTTACAACTGTACCGGGATCCTCCATGGGTTCGACAATGACAACTTCTGTACCAGGATCCTACGTGGGTTCGACATCACTGATATTGTTCCAGGATCCTACATGGGTTAGACAGATGAGATTATTTAGAGGCTAAATCTAATCATCTATACCCCTCTTCATGTGTTGTATACTTGTTTGATTTGATTCTAGTCTTTAAATCATTATCACAAAGGTTATTTTCTTTGCATCCTTTGTTGATTGGGCTGTGCTTGGGCTCGGGTGTTGGGGTCGAACTATGTTTGGTAACCTAGGTATATGTATGGGCATATACCTATATAGGGATGGTTGATACATTTTTATTGTATCTTACTACTGTGGTTTATCCTTAGTTGCATCTGGGAGACCTTGGGGGGTCTCAGGATCCCCTACTGAGTATTGTTATACTCAACCCTGCACGGGCTTCACCCGCACCTTTTTGTGTTCTATACAGATGACGTACAACAATGATCGAGGTGGAGGGTGATAGACGAGAGGATTCTCGGAGCTAGGCTAGACGTCACATAACTTAGGGACGAGTTGTTCATGTTCTGTACCTACCTTTTAGGTAGGATTCCCCGGTGGACGATCCGAGAGATGTTTTCCCTTATTACATGTACTTGTACTTGTTGGTCCGTTGGGTTTGTATTCTGACCCACTTACTTTCAACAAACTATTATTTTTTATATTAGTACTTGTTTCTTCTACTATTAGTGTTCAGACTGTATGTGTTACATGTTTAATGGAAATTCCTTCCCTTTTATTGGGATTATGCCTTTGGTGCTAGTTGCGAGCCCCTGGCTTGTGGAAGGTGGGCTTGGGGTAGTCACGACATAGACCCCGAGGATGGGTCGTGACAGCTTACGCCTACATGGGCAATGTCATTTGAGATAAATGGGTATGATAATCCAATTTATATTATTCAAAAATAAAATAAAAATTAACTATCAAAAACAAAAAAAACCCACAAGAGACTTATGGAAAACTGAAAACAAATATTAATATGATACAAATGAATATCACTACTCTTGGGTTTAGAAGACAACGCACATCCTTTGGAGGGGTTTTATTTTAAAATCATGGAATTTTTTATCACCCAATTTATTTAATTATATTTAACATTTATTCTAAAACACATTCATCCAATATAAAATTCAATATGTTAAGCAACAAGATCAACATAACTCTCACTATGAGTTTTCGCAAACAACACACCTCTATTGGAGGGGTTTTATTATAAAAACATGAATTTATTTGTCAAATAAAACAATTATATTAATGAATAGAAATTCAAGATATGTAATTAATTATATTTAAGTTGAATTAAGTAAAAAGATAAATTCAATTTAAAGCATACTTGAATTGAAGAGGCTAGGAGAGGGACCCTACCTCAAGGTGGAACATATCCATCTACTTTGTGTTGTGGAGCTTTTTAACAAAGAGATGCTTCTCCCCCACTGGATATACACACCTTCACACACATGCAAGGAAACCTATCCCGTATGCACACACCCGTAGGGACGTGAGAATGTTCAAGGGGATCCTTGCACATATTCTTATATGCATTTACCAGTCTCCACTCACCTATGTTTGCATTTATATATATACATGGGCACACCTGCCCCATTCATGAAGAATCACATCCATGGATGACTATACATGTAATGGGGAAACCCACATACATAAAAATAATTACCTACGCACATGCATGAGAGTCTCCATTGACTTGGGGCCCTGAAACCAATGATCAGGGATCAATGCACTACAAAAAGGATATTAGGAACCTTAAAACACAAATAGGATGATAAATAACTAGGGAGAAACCAACCAATGAAATTAATTCCTTATATAGATTTAAATAAGAGAACCATATCCTCCTGGACAAACACGATATGATCCAACTCCCTATTGAAACCATAATATGGAGTTAGAAACACTGAAATCCCCAAATACATGAGGTGCGGGACAAGTTGTAACCATATTTTATTACCTCGTAACAATGCTAGTGGAAATAATAAATATGAAACCCTTACCAGAATAAAACTACCCATTGTCCATAGAAAGAAGAAAAAGACCTAAGTGGACAATGTGATAATGTAAAATAAAATAAAAAATAAACTAAATCATTCCTGTCTTTTGTGACCATACATGTCACCGCCCAACATATATGAACCACAATACCATAGGGGTCAAATAATTTTCATGATATCAAGGGGGAAATAGATCTATTTTTTAAAATCATACTATCAAATAGTACATTTTTAGTAATTAACAATTATTCATACTATTAATGGTATATAATCAGTTTTTCTCAAGTTTGAGTTTAGTTTGAATTTGTTTGATAGATGTTTTTTGGGACATTTCCATTGGATTTAGTATCTCATATTTTTTTATATTATCATGGAAATTTTTCATTAATTTGGGTTCTAGTCGATCATGAAATTAATAATAATCAGTCAATCCATAATAATAATTATATCCATTAGTTCTTTATCTAGAGTAAAAAATACATCGAAATGAATGATATCATCTAAGGAAAATCATAAGTGGGGAATGATGTAAAGTAGTCGTATTCAAGAAATTCATACCTAATATAGATTTTTCAAGGGCACATAAATCTACAAAATACCTAAATTAAATTGGGCCCACAAAGAGGGAAAAATAAACCAACCTCAAATGGAGGAAAATGGTGGCAGATGAACCATGTAGATCCAAACCACATTACATTCGGTAGCTGATGCCATATCATGTCTGAGATTGAACAATTTGATCCATGATATGACATAGAAACAAGTATCAATGATAGATAAGGGGAAATTATAGAAATATTTATCTAAAATTTTTATGATCGAAAATTTGAACTAAAAGTGAAAACCATCAAAGAAAGTGATAGTATAATTCGATTAGTAGTTGATATTTTTGAAGAATATTCTAATGAGTTTCTTATGGAAAATCCAAAGAAGTTGAAGAACTTTTTTGAAGGAGTAATTATGTTGGTCCTAGAGCTATCATATGAATGGAATTGATTCCTAGTCAATAAAAATTATGATTATAGGTAAGGGAAAAGTCATAATTTTGTCATGTTCTAAATAATTTTCTACAAATTGATCCGCACATATGAAGAAGGTTGAACATGATAAGAAAGAATGTATGATCATATAGTATGATGAGTTATAAAAATATAAAAAAATTAAAACATTGACAATTATCTATTTCTCAACAGAATTTGCAATATTCAAACAATAATAAACATGTGAAAGATGAGAAAACCATGTCTCCGCAACATAAACATGTTTAAAATTTTAGAAATAAGAAAGTTAAAAAAACATTTTTTAGCTATAAAGAAAAATGAACCAGTGTTCAGAAGAAAGTCTCAGTCAGTTTTATAACATATAAGTTGATAAACAACCCTTATTACTATACCTCTTCATATAAAACAACACTCTAATGGAAATGTCTCATTATATGGACTTCAAACACACACACACTCACACAAACACACACACACACACAGTCACACACACACACACACACATATATATATTGATGTAAAATAATTTTTTCAAAATAAATCTTCCATATAGTTTGGTCAGTCCATTGAAAAAATCAACATGGAGAAAATAGAAAAACACATTTTTGTTCATGCATCTATAAAAAAGATTCAACACATTTCCCATGAGTTAATTTCATATTTATTTTGAACTATACATCTAGATAACACATTATAATTTAATAAAAAATTGATACCCATTAAATTGTTTGTGAATCCAAAAAGAACAAAAAATTTATACAAAAACCAATTTCCCTTCACATGCATCATGTACAAATAAAAATAGTATGAATTAGATAACATTATCATTTGAAAATTATAAAACTCTATTCTCTTGACAACGGAATCCAAAAATCATCAATGGTATGAATAATTCTACACATAAACTATTATAATGTTTTTATAGGATCCAAATAATTTCACAGAGAATATGATATTATTTATGAAACTAGAAACACATCATATATTATTTTCCTAAATCACAATGATATAATTTTCACATTTTATGTTCTATCTGAAGTTCCAATAATTTATTTATACAAACACTAAAATGATAACTATTTTTAAGTTTTTGAGAAAACCAAACTCAATAAAATATCAGAGAGAAATGAAACAATATGAAATGATACAAATTGAATCAACAAAACTCAGACTGAACAATGAATTAAATAACTATATGAGAAAAAGATTTGTGACTCACTACAAAAGAATACTAGAAGAAGGGGATGCTCGACCTGAGGGGATCCTCGACTTAAGTAGGATGCCTGACTATAGGTGATGCTCGACCTAGAGGGGATTTTCATCAGGCGAGGGAATGATCGACCCTAGGGGGATTCATGTCGAATGAGGGAAATCTCGACCTATGGGAAATGTGAAGCCTCAGATGGGATGATATATTAGAGGAGGATTAAGATGGGTATGTGTGAGTGATGGAGAGTGGGGAGGGGAGAGTGGCGAGTGACGAGTAGTGAGGAGGATGAGATCAGCTTTGAGGGGGACATGTGATTAGAGTGGTGGTTAGGGGGATTAGGGATGGAGAAGAGCCATGTTATAGGGATGAAAGAAGTGGGGCGCAATGGGAGCAGAAGTGAGGATGGAAGGAAGGTTGAGTCATTTTAGGTAGGAGAATCCCAACATCTCTTTTGTACCGTTAGGTATTGAAGATGTATTTTCCAATGGTTCCAAATGAACTATTGGGAAAACCAATATATATTAATCAATACAAAGGGGTTCATAGAACTCTTGGTATAGGTTCATTATTCCAACAGTTTTCTCAAACCATTGGGAAAGAGCTATTGGTATAGGTGGGATTTCCACTAGTGTCCATTTTCAAAAAATGGTCCCAATTGAAACTTTTAATTTCATAGGTGGATTTGGGAATTCCTTCAGAATAATGTTTTGATTAATGACATGAATTAATTAAGAACATATTTTTATTAATTTTATGACTCCTCCCATCAGTTTAAAATCACATTTGAGAAGACGTCACATTTTTACCAACATTAGATCTTGACATGGTACATCATATTTTCATGAATAGACAAGAAATAGAAAATTATCTATGGTTATATTTAAAATATTTAACATGTAAATCGATAACTATTATAATTAAACATATAAATCAATTATTAAAAATATTACTTATATTACGGATTTTTAGGTTTAATTCAGTGTTATCCATGATCCATTTCCTAATATTACATGGTAAGGTTATTTTCTCCTTCAAAATGGTTTATAATGATAGTGTGAATTTTTCAATTCATATCCCTTTGTAAAGTCTAATATGTTGTGTTTTAAGGCCCATTTTTTTAACTAGGTGGAAATGAAGTGTATCTCAATAATCCTTATATGGGGTTTTAACATCTAGATACAACTATGCTTGAGCCACACCAACTTGTTGTATCAATGGATGTATGTTTGTACTGTCACTACCAAAAAACTCTCCAGTAATAAATAGTTCATTTGAGATTATAAGAGTTTAAAACCAATTCAATTTTAATTAGAGGCAGTAACTCATGACATCCGCTAAAGTGCTCTAGAAATTATGTTGGTGATTTTTAGATGATAGGGGGTTTTACCCCCTCTGATTTCATCGGAGGATGTCCGAATAGAGGGGGTTTTAACTTCTGCTAATCTCGAAATCATTTTAGAGGCAATTGTAAACCACATAAAATTGAGCCATAAAATTTATATTATCGGTGGTTTTTGAAACCAACTGTAATTGAGACCCATATTAGAGGGTGTTAGCACATCTTATTATTACGAAAAATATTATATATGGATAAAATACCTCTAATAAAATTTTAATATTCCGCATTGTTTAACCCCATGTGTTTACCTCACGTCAAGGCCTCTCCCATACCCCCTCCAATTCCCATATATATATGTCTCATCCCTTATCCTCCCCCACAATTCCAACATATCCATGCTTAGGCCACTCCCATACTCAACCCTCAAATATCATATTATAGCCGCACTCATACAGGTGCCCTTCCAATTCCCCTATTTCCCTGTAGTTCCACCCACCTCCCACCAATTCCATCAAAGCCACGACCCGACTCCCATCCAATTACCATCATAGCTGCTCCCTTGTAAAATACAGGCCTCGTAGGTTTAGAACCAGAAACCTATAAGTTAACACTACAAATCCTCCACCACTAAGGAAAATGAATTTTTTAAATTTAAGTAAGATTATATATATATATATATATATATATTAAAAATATTATTTAAATAAATAATATTTGATTAAATATCTAAATAGATATAAATTTATTATATAAATATATATTTTTATATAGATTAATATTTACAATTTTAGATTATGTATTTATTAATTTATATTATAATACATTTCTATAATATTGAGATTATAGATCTATATAAACTATATAATTTATATGTTTATTCGAATACATTTGAATAAATATATTTTAAAATTCTATTTATGTTATTTATATACACGTATATTTATATATATTTAAAAATATTCATGTAAATTTTTTATATACTTAAATACATATATATATATATATATATTATGTACAATCTTATTTATAATATATATATATAAATATATGTATTTATTCAATAAATTTATAAAATTTATTTCGAAACATATATTTATTATAGTCTGCATCAATATATATTTAAGCGTATAAATTGTAAAATATTGTATATAATTAATTTTATATGATATACAATTTATATAAATATTTATCTTATATATTATTAATATTATATTAAAGAAATTTTACTAAAATATTTTATATGATATAATATTTATTCAAAAATTTATATAATATTTTATGAAATACAAATTGATATTATATATAAATAACATGAATATTATATATATTTAATATTTTATGAAATAAAATTTATACAAATATTTATATTATGTGATTCAATAAATATATTTAATATAATGCCGAAAAATATATATTTATTACAGTAAATGTAATTGTATAATATTAAGTACATTAATATATATTCATTTCAATAAATAAAATAGTATAATGTTATCCCAATTAATATATATTTACTTGTATAAATTATATATCATATAATATTAATTATATATAAAATGAATTCATAAACATGCTATTTAAAAATATATTTCTTATTATAATATAATAAATTATAAAAATAACATGTTTGGATTTTTATATGATATATTTTTAATAATAAATTATATTTATGTATATTTTTATATAATATGTTTATTCATTTATATTATATATAATTTATATGATCTGATAAACAATATTTTGTAATAAATAAATATAAATGTACATAACAATATACAATTATTTTTGTCGATATATGTATACACAATTAAATACATTCTTATTATTTGAAAATTTTAATATAATTAAATGATATAAATATATACATATTTTTACTAAATAAATATATTATTTATATGGTATTATTTAATATATATATATACTAATTATATAATATATATAAATTTATATATAATAAATTTTTTTATATAATATATATAATATAAATAATATAAATATAATATATATAAATATATGTATTTAATTCTATCTATATTATAATTATTTTTATAAATGATATAATATAAATGTATTTATACATTAAAATAATACAGAAATGTATTTAATATAACTTATGTATAATTTAAATCATAATATAAATGTAAAGTATTAATAAAACCACATATAAATTTTATATATTAGATTAAAAATATTTATAATATCATTTATATTAGGCATACCAATATGTGTATATGTGTAAATTTTTTTATATGTCAAAGTATTTTTTTAAATATTTACACTATATATTTATATGTGTTTATAATTCATTTAAACACATTTATATATTGTGTTTATGTAACACAGTCACACACAATCACATAGATATTATATATTATGAATGTATATGAGATTTATTTTCATAAATAATAAAAAATATACAATGGTGGTGAAACCCTATAATAAAAGGTATTAGTGGAGGTTCATAAACCAACAATAATGTAATTTATTAGATGGGGGCCACAACCCCCTAGAATTTCATAAATTGGAAGGACTTAAAAATCCATTCTAATATAAGGTATCAACGATAGTTCATGACCGCCCCTCTAATTTAAGATATTAGAGGGGGTTGTGAACCCACACTATTTCCTTTAAAAAATCATGTTATATATATAGCCGGTAATATAAAATCTTATATATATATATAATTCCTCGATAATCTTATCGAACATATTGGACAACTATTTTTTAAATTAGCATTTATTTTAACACAACAGCATATAAAATCAAACCAAAAAATAACAAATAAATGAAACAAATATAGGGGTTTTAAACCCCCACTAAATTAAATTATTAGAGGGGGTTATACAGAACCCCCTATAAAATTAATTTATAGGTTGTTGTTCATAAACCCCTGTGAACAAATACCTCTAATCTACTGTTTTTATAATATTGGAAACCAATAAATGTATATTTTACCAAAATTGAGGGTTATATTCCTAATTTTGTTATTATGCACAGGAATTTCCCATGTGTTTTCACATAATTATCCCTAAAAAACTAAACCATCCTCCCATATAAATTATAGATTATAAATCCCATATAAACATTTTATTCCATGATTATAAGAATAAATCTCTATTAATTCAAAGAAAAGATAAAAAGTGACTACTGTATTTAGAAAACATGGTTCATAATATGTCAAAACAAACTAAAACATGGAATCCTTATATTAATCATCAAAATAAACTCATAAAATCCCTTGGAACTTCTACAACTACATGGTATAAATTGGGGATTACATGAAAGAATGGGTTGACTTAAAAAACCTTGTTGGGGAATAAACAAGGTAATAAAGACTCATATGTGAGTCAATGGAATAACATGATATCCTGAAAGGGAATGTATATAAGAAATGAAATTGAAGAATAAGATATTGTACATGATATTATAAGATCACAACATTATAATAAATTTGGATGAAATAGGAAAAAATACATAAACATTTGTTAAAGATAACAAACAATATTATATCACATTATCTATTGATTACCATAATGTGTAAGTTTCTCTCTCTATTCTATACATGAAGCCTCATGAGACTAAAAAAATTACACAATTCATTATAGGGATATAAAATTTTGGACCCACCCATTAAACTTATATCATTGTCATTCATAAGTGTTCCATATAAGGAAATATATCATAAGCCATAAACATAATAATTAAATGTGGAAAGAAAACAGGTTGTATAATATTACATCATCTCATCATAAAAAGTAATATCATAAAGAAAGTATCGGATAAATTATCATAAAAAATGTATTCTCCTAGAAATTATGGGTTATTGAGCCTTGTAAGTTTCAATTTGAATTAGATTTAAATACTTTAACAATTTTATTCTATTTGGAAAAATAACTCTCAATAAACATTTTATTAAATTATATTATTATTTTCATTCATTAAGTGTTTTAATCAGTGATTTAATTTCTAAAATTTGATATTATTTTCCATGTGTTATAATAAACTAATAACTTTTCATATATTCATTAAAAATGATTTTAAATTAAATATATTTAAACATATAATTGTTAAAATTACTATTTTATTAATTATTAAATTTATGTTATATTTTTATTAGTAAAGAATTTTTTTCACATAAAAATATATATGAAATCCATAGGGAGGGACCATTTCTATCCCTCTACAACATAAGTGACCCCTTAAGGTCATCCCCAAGGGATGACCTACCTTAGGAAACCCCAGAAGAGGATTTTATTTTTATTATGTATAGTGCATATATATTTCTTGGAAGCCCATGTAAAGGGACTTTGAGATGTACTCATAGTGTGAAGAGTATGGTCTAGGTATACCACCACATATTTGTGCTTGTGTATTTCTAAGGAAATGATAAAAAATCCTTAGTTGATATACTTCCTGACTAATTATAGTTAAAATTGACATGATATTTTCATCTGAGATATAATGTTGATATTATATTGAATATTAAATACACATGTTACCAACCTATTTAATAATCACAATATGCTTGATCTATTTTAATTATCTCACACCAATATTTGAAATCTCATTCCTCAATTCAGTTTTTCCAAAATCATCAACTTCATAGTTGCCTTATCTATTTCCATTTCAACATCATCACAACTCTAGTGTATCACTTCCTTTATTATTCCAATATTATTTTTCAAAGATGTTTTTTTTGTGAAATCCCACACTACAGTTTTGAAATCCGGTTCCTCCTCATTTTTGAGTCTTCCTCGTAGGACTAACCACCGACTTCTAGTATATCTACTAACCTTCATTGTCACCAATATTTAATTGTGAAATTATTTAGGACATAGATTTTACCACATTTGGATTAAAAATTTTTATGCATCTTTATATGAATTAAAAAAATTATCACAACGAATTTTGGAATATTTATTTTTTCATTAACTATAAATCTTATCTTTATATCTACTTGTTTTATGTTGTTCGATGTCCTCTGATGGTTTAATGAATGATTCACATTTTCAAACCCAAATGTTGGTCATAGACCTACCATGAGGTTATCAGTAGTGATTTAATTTACTCACTATTGGACAACAGTAGTTGTTGACCTTACTCACCATTGGACATCAATGGTAAGTTAGTTTTTTACCCAACACCTTCTTCATCATTTCTTTATAAACCTTGGAAGACCATTCTTCTAGGTCCATATAGAGCTCTTTATTTTTTTGTTTTTTTTTCTATAATATTATATCTATTATATTTTATTTATTAATAGAATTATTTTATATATGTTTCTTCTTTATTATGATTAATTTTTCTAAGTCACCAATTATATTTTTCCTTATGATGCAATGATTAATAGGGAAGTCATTCAAGCTCCAACATGAGGTTTTTTTTCTTTTATGAATTGGCTGCAGTATCTTGTATCTTTTTATTATAATTTTTTAAGTATAACATATTACAAAAAAAATTAATTTCATGATATATTATATTTCTTATATAAATCATCGAAGAATATTTTAAATCTTTTATAAGAGCTATCTAATCTATGCTTATGGAAACATATTTTTGTTTTATTATGTTTTAAACTATTTTAAATTATTTATATTAGATTTTTTGTGTCTATATTAAACTTTTTTCAATTATATCAACATTAGTTATTTAGAAATTTATTTTTCTAGTGTATGGAATATTTTTCAACGATCCACCATTGAAACACAATGGTGGGTCAAGAGTCAAAGCTGATCATTTCCAATGGTGAGTAATGATTCACCATTGTACACCCAATGGTGAAAAAAGATTTACTACATCTCTTGAACCCTTTGGAATACATGTTGTAATGAATAAATTCAATTTATTTTAATTATTGTTTAATTTGTTTTCTTAAAATTGGAACTGTAGGTCATACTCTTCACCCATTTGAAACTCGCAATGGGTTATGAGTCACCATTTTTAGTTCCAATGGTAGGTCAATAACCCATTACTAGTTCAAAAGATATATTTATAAAATACTATGTTTTTTATAATTTTTTGTTATTAAAATAAATTATTTTGATCATACTGTTCTTATTTAAGGATGAAATAAAATTTCAGAATATTAATAATTATATTTTAAAATTATTTCATGAACATTTGTAATATCCAATTTCATGTCATAGGATGTTGTGTTTTACTACATAATATATTTCATGTATTATCTATATGATAATATTTATTGTTTAGTTGTTTTATTATTTTAAATATATTTAATTTTTTTGCATAATATATTAAATGAATTGTTTTACTATTTCATAACGTAATATAATGTCTGATTGTAATTCATTGTTATTCAGAAAGGCTTTAACAAACTATAAGTAATCATTATTTTTTTTATTTTTATGCATTAACAACTGTGTTGTAGGCCCTGAATATGTAAAACCTCATATTTATATCATTTTTGATGATTCAAAAGATCTATTCAATCTCTAAAAGTCATCCCTGTGAAAAATAATTATTTAGATTACAATGTTTTATCATTGATATTCTTGTTGATTTAAAAATTGATCATGATCTTCTCCGACCTGTACTATCTAGTTGTGATCACATAAGGGATTCATGTTTGAAGTGTTTCCATATAAGTGATCAATGATAATCATGTTCAACCAAATTTTCATTATTATCATCTAATATATTTCAACTTTATTTGTTTTATTCTTGTAATATTTTTTTCTTTTAGTTATATCTCTATTTTCATTTTTAAGAATGTCCCATCAAAATTTTTTAATTATCCTTGTATATTGTTTCTCCCACCTAAAAGAAGGACTTTCCTATAAATCTTGATCAAAATTACTGATAAAAACTGGGTTGGGTCTCCTATAAAAAGACTCGGTTGTGAATCTATGTTTTTAAATAAACGAATCTATAATAAGGTTCTCACTTATTTAAAAGTGTGGTTCATAGCGAGCATCAGTATCCAGGAGGGGTAATGGTTATTAAATAGCTGACTAGTATGTTGTTGATTTTAACAATTATTTATCAATTTTTCATTTTCCTTTTTATTTCTACTGTAACTAAATACAATTAAACTTCCCTCACTGTAGTTTAATATTTTTTAGCCTCAGATTATTTTTTCAATTAAATTTGAAATCCAATATCGACTCCCCATCTTGTCATATTTTCCCTTAATAATGTCCTATCAATTGGTATTAGGGTTGTGGCTCTCATAAGTTAGAATTATTTTGTATATTAATATTTATTAATAATAGTTATGATGCTTATTTGTTTGTAACTCTATACTAAATTGTATTCTGGGACTAACCGTCTATGGAATAAAATAGTTCTGTTGTCCAAATGGAAGGTATAAATTCCACTAATTTATAGATAACAAGGAAAAAACCCATTCTATTATGGGAGTGGAAAAGACAACTTGAACAATATAATCAAATTACACATGAAATAATTGACTATGGATATCTAGACCATCATGAAAAATACCAACAAGTTAACTAAAACTGATATGAAGACTTTAACAGGTAATGAAATTGTATAATATGTTTTGATAAATATGGTTAAATATATTTTTCCCTATTCTATTATAAGAATTGTATATATCCATGTTACATTATGTATGAAAACATATTAAATATAATGGTTATTGAAAGTGACTTATTATGGCATAGACAAGACGAAGATAACTAATCTGTGATTACTTCGGGCAGTCCTAGACTACAAAATGGGAGATTAGGAATCTTTAGATCAGATATTTCATCAATTCATAAAAAATTGTTTGAGTTTTCTTGGAGAATCCTAGTACAATACAACTAATGTAGAAATAGTTTTAAGATTTCTTCCTGTAATATAGATTCCAAATAATTTGACAATTCACAAGAGTAAGAAATATAATGAATATGCATTAGAAGAACACGTAGGAACTCTTTTATTGTATGAATACCAGTTGAGAAATATTTTTGATGATAATTCTACTAAAAGGAAAGGTGTTTCTTTTAAAACAGATATCACTAATACCAAAAATTCCATTGATTATAAATTCTTGGAATGTGACAGAGACAAGGCTCACATGAAAAAGTGAAATTACAAATTTATGAAATGTAATAGTGTCAAAAGGAATTTTTGTATGAATGAATCAAATGGATTAACAAATAGTAATTTTGGTCAGAATGATGATGTTTCAGATTTATCATTATTTGAGTTATGGAATCAAGGAAACATCAAAACTGATAGCCCACACACAACAAATAAATATAAAATAAGAGGAAATAAATTCAATATCATATTAGAAAATTCATTTACTCTGATAGTAATGAATACATAAATGTCTCCAGAAGTTAAAAAAATAGGCAACCACAAAAAGGTATGTATTATATGTGAAGTAAATGATTATTTTTTACCCATTTGATAACTCAATCCGATGTTGATCAACATGAAATATATGAAAAATAAAAATATATTTTTTATGATTATAATAATTCAAGAATGAAATAATTACTTAATTATAATTAATAATTGATAAAATGTGGTATCAAATTTTTTTAAAAATTATAAAAATAATAAATTTAAAAATAATTGTTTAGTAAAATAAAATGATTAATTTGAAAAAGGAATTTAAAATTTTGAATCTGATTGTTTCCCTAAATGGAGAATGAAAAATTATTTGTGATTATATGTATTTTAATCCAAAAAAGAAATCCAAATAACTAAATACATTCTTGTTATAAATACAAAAAACTAGGATATGATATTAATTTTTTTTTAATTATTTAGATAAATTTGAAAAATAAGTTAAGAAATTATAACAAAAAAATAAATAATTGATAAAAAAGATTCTGGATCTTAGAAAAAGTATAAACAGATTTAGATACTATTCTATAAAAATATTTTTTTTGAAAACTAAAGTTGTTAACGATAAAAAATAATTATCTAAATTTTTATGATGAAAACAAAAATATGATTAGATGATGTATTTAATGAAACTAATAAAATTAAAATTGTTTTTCACATAATAATTTTGAACCAAAATTAATAAGAAATGTTTTGATAAAATTTCAAAGGAAAGTATCAATACTATTACATTATCTAAATATAGAATTAATGGACATAATGAAAATAAATTCTTATTGATATTGACATAATAAATGATTATACCAAAACTATATTATGTAATAATATTATCCAGACTCCCCAAGATAGAAATGTTTGAAATTTTTGTAGACGATCAAAATCCTTTTTTAATTCTGCTAAACCAATGATATCTTTGGTACCAAAGGATGGTACTCAAATTAAATTGGACATATGATAGTCACCATTCGATGAGAAGTTTAATTTTTTGTTAACTAGAATGCATAAAATAAAATTTATTATAATTTGATATACTAGAATATGGTATATATATTATCATTTTTATAGTTTTTTTCATTATTCAAGGCATGTGCATGGATTTATATTATTTTTTATCTTACATGTAAATATGAATTAAATTCACATAGTTAAAATTTAAATTTGAGTATTATGGTTAAATATTTACTTTTCTATAATATAATTTAAAAATATTGTACTATCATATATTAAAGATGAATGAAATAAAGGGGAGTTAACCCATGTTATTATTTGAAATAAATTAATGATCTTTAATTTTTTATATATATGGTTTATCATTTCGTTTATGCACAAATAATATTCACTAATATGTGGGAAATAATATTTTCAATAATTGATCTAGGTGTTTTTATAATCTTTTAAATATCTTAATTTTTTCAGAAAATCATAACACTATGTGGAAATTTATGTGTAAATATGAATTTATTTATTTAATAAATTTCTTCTAAAAGTGATTTAATTTGGATAATAATATTTTATTTAGTAAGTTAATGGTTACTCT
Organism: Viscum album; assembly: GCA_963277665.1. Lineage (NCBI taxonomy): Eukaryota > Viridiplantae > Streptophyta > Magnoliopsida > Santalales > Viscaceae > Viscum > Viscum album. Next base: position 421,307,778 of record OY728166.1, on the reverse strand, counting down.
TATAAAAAATTCTATTCTGTTACATTTATTGTTATTGATTTTTTTAGAGGTGAATATTTTTTATATAACAAATTTCAAATGTACTTATTAATAAACATCAAAAGGGGGTATATTTTTATAAAAAACATAATAAATAATTGGTTTTGTAACTTAAAAAAGGTTGAGTTTTTTAGTATTTGAATTTGTGTTAAATACATTAAATGTGTTATAATATTATAATAAATCACTATCTATGAAAAAAAATTTAAATTATATTATTATATTATATTTTTTTGTGTTTTAAATATTGTATTAATTGTTAAATCGCATTAATTTATCTCTTGTATTTTAATAAACTCATAAATTTAGATATTATTATTATTAATGTTCTTTTTCTAAATGTTTTAAAAAAATTAATTTTTATAATTATAGTTTTATTATTTATTAAATTTAAATTATATTTTTATTACTTTTTTTTAGTTTTGTGTAATTGAAAAACATATGAATTCCTTAAGTTGGGATAATGGATAACATTTTACCTCATGGTAAACTGCACGGGTATACCTAATATGAAAGACTGTCTTAGGAAAAACCATAAGGAGTATTATCCTTTAATTATAAATACTGCATTCATAGAGTGTGGGGGACTATGAATGGGGCCCATGGGTTGAGCCCAATGTGAAAAGTTTTTTTTATTTGTCACCTATAGTGTGTGTGTGCTTGTGTTTTTTTTGGAACTGTTGATCAGTACATCTTGGTTGATATACTTCTTGACTACCTCTTATTCCAATTGATGTGGTACTCTAATTTAACTGTAACTATTCATTTGAGGTTAAATATTAGATACATGAGTGACCAACAGACCTTCTAATAATTATCCTCTTGATTTGTTTTAAATTTCCCACATCAACATTTCAAATCTTGCGTCTATGTTCAATTTTACCGAAATCAACTTTAACCTTAGTGGATTATCTTTTTCTAGTTAAATGTTGTCACTGATCCAGCGAATCTCTTTTCTTCTTAATAATTTTTTTTCCATACATTATTTTTCTTTTGTAATCACATGATCCAATTCTCATATCTCACACCTATTCTTTTTTCAGTCATCCTCTCAAGACCGATATTCAAAAACTAGTTTCTCTGAAGATCTATCATTTAACTGATGTTTATTTTTGTATTTCAATAAAATTTCCATTTTATCTCTTTTGGCTTCATATTTTAATTATGAATCTTAATTTGATTTTATAATGTCTCAATATATATTTTTGAGTATTTTTGAGTTCAACAACAAACATTCTCTTCGTCATCTTGGACCGTTTCATGTTTTCTAATGTCCTTTGAGGGTTTCTTGACTGAATTAATGTTAGATTCCAAAAGTGTGTCATGAGTCACCATTGGATACAAATGGTGTTTCTGGATACAATTCCATATCCCTGTGGTAATCAAGTGATCTACCTCTGAATTATCAATAGTGATTTAATTTATTCACCATTTCACATTAGTGGTGAGTTTTTTACCAACTACTAATTTTATCCTTACTCTATAAAAAATATAAGTTTATTCATTAAGATCCATTAGGATATTATTTTTAATTATTTCGTCCATAGTTTTATGTTTTTTCATTTTGATTTTTATTAGAAATTTAATTATTTTTATTTCACACTATTTTTACGAATTATGAATTGTTTTCCTAAGATATCACTTTTGTTTTTCTTTTAATAATATAGATTCATCGAAGAAGTTCTTCGTGCTCCAACAAGATATATATTTTTTTGGTTTCCAATCTGTTGAAGTATCTAAAAACATTCTAATTTTTTTAATTAGAAGAATATATTATCCATTAACTATTAAATTTTGGAAATTTTATCTATTATGTACAGACCATGGTAGAATATATTCTTACTCCAGAAAGAGTTAACTCTTTGTATTTTTGGTGCTACAAATGTTTTCAAGATTTTTAAAATTGTTACCATTTATTTACAATATATTATTTATTGTTGTATTAAATAGTTTCTAATTTTTTATAACCCTATTACTTATCTGTTTATTATTTATATTTTTTGGATATGACTTCAGTGGGTCACTATTAGAACACAATGGTAGTGGATGAGTCTCTGATGGACATTTCCATCAGTGAGTCACGCGTTATCGTTGGACACCCGAGTGTATAAATTTTTATTTCCTCTCTTGAAACCTTTGGTTACTGAGTTATATAATATTAATTGAATTGTGATTAATTATTTTTATTTATTGTTTAAAATTAGAATGGTAGGAAATAATCTTTTTTTCTAATGTTTGAACATAGAGGTGGGTCACGAGTCACCGTTACCTCTTACAATTATAGGTCAATGACACACCGTTATATAATATTTTATATTTATAATTTTTTTATTTCATTTTTTATTATTTAAAATCACTGTTTTTATCATTTTATTATTATTTTGTGTTAAAATTTATTTTTAGAGTGTAAAAAACTAAATTATTAATTTTTTTGAAAAATGTTTCAACCATATTTAATGTCATATGATTCTTTATTTTACTTTATATTGTAAAACATTTATATAATATATTATTTTATTTATTTTTAAAATATTTTCAAACTATAAATTTATTAAAATTTATCAATATATTATATTAAATGTATTATTTTAATGTTTCATGAAGAAATATAATTCCTAATTTTAATTCAATTTTATTCCCTATAGTGTTATGAATCTACAGTTAATATTCATATTTTTGTATTATTATGTAATATCAACTATCCTTCATACATTGGTTATGTTTACACTCTTATATATCCCAATTTTAATGAATTGGGAGGTCACTTTTTGGAATTAAATATATACCTATGTAGATGATTTATTCATAACACATGTTTCATCTTCGACATTCCTGCTTTTATAGAAATTGTTCATGATCTTATCTGATTCCTATTCACTTTTTTTTATCTCTAAAGGGATTATTCATTGGAAGTTTTACATACATGTTATCTATGATCATCATGATTCATCTTCATTGAAATTATGATCATTTTATATATTTAATTATATTTTTTTAAATTGCGTATTATTTTTTTTCTTCTCTCTATACCTCTTATGTCTAGTTTATGATTTTAAAATCAAATGAATGAAATTACTTTTATTTGGTTATTCTAAACCAAAAAGGTTGATTGGACTATGGCTATGAATCCTTAGTAAGGATACTTATTAGGTGGAGTCTTTTGTAAATAATGGTTTTTTCCTATAGGTTATTTAAAATTTAGTTTCTGTGATATGTGTTTGAATCCTTCAAAAGTGGGGTTCATAGTGAGTAAAATCTCCTTGGGGAGTAGAAGATATTTAAGAGTGGACTGGGATATTGGTGATCTAATACACTATAAATCCTTGTGTTCATCACTTTTTATTCTCTCTACAACTCAACTCAATGAAAAGTCTGTCCAAACATTTTTATTTTTTTTATAATATGATTCTGTTTGTCTTTAAATACTAAAAAATATATTCATCCCCATAATAGTCATATTTTTTATCCATAATGATCAAAATATGTGTATATATCAAGGAAATATATACAAATATTAGAATCATTCCAAAACAATATTTACATTGATAATATGTGTGAGGGATAGAGTGGTCATAACCCGGAGAAAATAGTTTTTTAGAGACATCCCATACCAAAATAAAGTGATATGAAGTGTGATATTTATCATTCAAAATAAAAAACATATGGTAAATAAATTAATTCATAAAATTTATTTTTCAATTATATTATTACTAATATTTTATTCATTATAATATAATATTTAATAAACTAGTAAATTTGGTTCATGTGGGATGTTTTGAAGATTTTAAAATCATATTCCTAGAACAACTTGTGTATGTTGAATAAGGTAACATATAATATTATATTAACAAATCTTGATTTTTAATCCAGTTTTAATAATTATTTAAAACATCAATTAAATAATAAAAACTAACCATTAAATATTTTTTTGAAAAAAGAATATAGTTGTAATCATGGATATGATAAGCCCTATGTATGGATGAATAACATTTCCATTTATAAATGATAATGACGGAAATATGTTTAGTGCTATTTTATCATAAAAAATAATAAATATTATATATTAATAATATTTTGTCATTAAAAACACTTTCATATACCATCCATCTGATGTGGTATTAAAAAATCAATCACATCAATTTACAAGACGATTGTTCACCATACACCTTGATGACATTATTATTTTTCATGGATGATATGATAAGAAAGAAAACAATATTTTAATATTTTAATATGGTTAATACTTAATTATTATCATATAAAAATAAAAAATAAAAATCATGATATGTGATAGGTGATTATGGAAATGAATTGCATCTGCTCGTGAGGTGGTAGTCTAATGTATACCCAATTTATGATTTAGTTTCTCATCAAATTTAATTGGAGATTAATTCAGGTTATGAAACTAAAATAATAAAATCTCAGTATGTGTGAGATAATTATATTTTTTATGTTATCATTATTTATTAATTTATTAATTTGGAGGATAGAGATATAAAACAATAATGTTCGGTTAAAAACAATACCTCTTCTTTCGACAATGTCCTTTAGTTTTCACGATAATCAATGCCTAGAGAGTTTTATAATCAATACAATGATTCTAAAATATGTTAAGGTATGTAAAGAATATATTTCAAATGGTATTTATTAAACCAATTCTATTTTTAGGTGAGCATATGATGAGAGAAGAGGATTATTTTCTAGGAGGAGGCACCACATTCTTATAAATACCCAAAACAACTAAAATGTGATGTTACGCCTAGTGTCATGTGACAGATAAATTGTTAGATAATAGATACATTTTTTTATATTTACATTTCAAACATCTAACATTATAAAATATTTTTAAAAAAAATTAATCTATTTACATCTCTTGTTATCCTCAAGGTAAATCAGTTTTAATAGTAATGATGGTAACATATTTAAATTGATTTCATTAAAAAATATTAGAAAATGATGTTATAATCATTATATTTTATTAATGATTTTTATTACAAATATAAAATATATTTTTAAAAATTCAATTGCTAGAATTGGTTTATTATAACATAAAATTAAACTCAGAAATGTGTTGGGAAATCATACTTTCTTGAAATATATTTTTCATGTAGAAGATGATCTTATTATAACATTAGTAAACATTATAATAATTAAATTAATTAAATTTCATATTAATCTATATATTATCTATTAATTATGTTTATATAATTCTTCATTTGGGTTTATTGAAATTTGTTAATAGTGTTAAATATTATACATTTTTAAATTGTTATAAAAAATGGTTTCAAACAGAAAATAACATTTAATAAAATCTTGTATAAATTTTTTTATGTGTTTAATTTGATGAAATATGAAAAGATAATACGTTTTTTACTTTAAAATTAAATTAAACTAATAAATTTACATCTAAAATACATAATTAATTAGAAATAAATTTCATTTTCATCAAAAATCATCATTTTTTCACTATTAATGGAAAAATAAATATCTTTCAAAAAGTTGAAATATATCACACTTTGTAAAAATTGAAAAGAAGATTTAATTTTTTAACATTTTATAAACTAAAATATTTAAATTTTCATTAAATTTTTTATACTATTAACTCAGAAAAATAAATAAATAACGTTTTTGAATTGAAAAAAATTATGAAAAATGACTTCATTCTAATTTTTTAATCATTTTTTGGATTTTATAAATTTTATAGAAAATGTATATCTAATTCATTATTATTTTAATAATATTCTTTCATAAAAATTTATTGGCTCAATTATAGATATCATATTAATATAATCACAGTATATTTGGGTTCAATGTTTTATGTCACACACTCTATCGAACATCGTTTTCCCTTTTAATAATATTTTGTGTTACTATTTATCATTATGATTAAATTGGGTTATAAATATTTCTATAATTGGATTTGAAGGTAGTGATCTAAGATAACAGCATGTTTTTTATTTTATTTATTATGAAATTTAGTGATTCATTTGATAATTATTAACATCAACTGGAACTTAATTATTGTTTCCAATGAATTTATTAATTATTAGAGCTTTAATTCATTTTTAATCATTGATGATCTAGATATTGATCAGTATTAATTACATTATGTTATTCTCATAAACATTGAATGTGTTTTACTACCCTTATTAACATCATATTATCAGAGTGGAAATTTAATTATTAATACTTATGATTACACATACTAAAAATTTGAGCTCAAAATTTAGTAATTTTTCTTTTCCTACAGTTTTGAGAAATGATATTAAATTATTTTTGTATAAAGGATTCATGTGTTTATAATTTTTTAGGATATATAGAATAATCATTTTGATGTTATTAAATGTTGATGTAAAGTGGTAATTGATCACTTAAAGTCATGGGTATTGTTATGTATGTGTTGGTAATATTTGACTAAATTATTAAACATTAAAATGTTCTTCGGTGTGTATGTGATCCAATATTTTCTATTGTATTTATATAATTTATTATAAATATTCCGACACATTTATATGTAACATGTTATAAATTTAATGATTATACATCATAAAATTGATTAAGGAATTCGGAAAGAAGGTAATTTCATTATATTTTATGACATTATTGAAAATAATGTTCAAAAAATATAAAAATTTTATATTGAAAAAATTTAATTAATATTTTCATGTTTTATTAGAATATTAACAATTTATAATTTTATTTTGTTTTATCAAATAATTTATTTTTTCGAATACTGAAAATACATTTTTATGAAAAATATAGATTTTATGAAACATTCATTATATAATAATGAATTAGAATAATAAGAAAATGTATAATTGGAAAAATAATTTTTTATGGAGTAAATTTATTATTCAATGAATATTTTGTTGATCCCTAAAAAAATTATTTCCAAAATATTAAAACCCAATAAATATTATTATTCTAGTAAAAAAATATCTTTCTTTCCCTTTTTACTATGTATTCCCATAGTGAAATGCGTACAAATGCCTCTATAAATAATTAAAATTATTCTTTATCACCACCACACACGGAGGATTTTATAAATCAATTTATTGATGAAAATGGAATCATATGAAATATTTATGATTCTACATGTGTTATGATAACAATATAAAAACACATGTCTATACTCGTTACACTATTTTATTTCAATCTTGTTCGGATCAGATTTGACCTATATGCCAATGATGTTATAATGATTATATCATTAAATATTTGGGAATGTTTTATAATGTAAGTATCATGTAAAAAGTATTTATTTATTATGTTTTAAGGATTATATAAATTTTTGTTAATATTTAACATATTTGTTAATATACTTATTTTTAACATGAAAAAGGAAAAACTAGTTCTTCAGAATTTCTATTTTCACAATACATAACATTATCATTCTCCAAGATAAACTGTTATTTTATGAATCATTCAAAGACCATGATTTTAATGACCCCTAAATTTTGAGGAAATATTTTTTCTTAATTCTTGGGGATTTTAGGAGTCTGTGGTTTCTAACGGCACTTGATTCCGAGACCCGGTGTTCCTGGAATCAATTTCTGAAGTTTTGTTCAGGTTCGATCAGTAAACGTACCAGCGGGTTTTTATATCTATTGAAATGGTGCTCGGAATCGAAATCTGAGGGCTTCGATGAACTCACATCTCGATATTCTTCTAAAGGAACTTTACTACAGTTTCATTTTATGCGGGTTGAAAATAAATTTTTGGGGATTTAGAATAAAATAAATACAATTTGTAGTACACAATTTTATTTATGGATTGTAGTTATTTCCTCCCAAGGGGAGTTATAAGTGGGTCCCACACCCACATAACCTCTCATGTGAGGATTTACTATGGTGGGACACATATGCCCTAAACCTTTCATCCCCCCATAACTCCCCACAACCCCATTAACACCCCCTTTAAATAATTATTTAACTCCTCTATTTTAAATTCTAAACTCTTCACCTCCCTCTCATTATGTCTTCCAACACAATTAATTAATATCCTTATTAATTAATTGGAACATCTCTTCTTTTGAATTAATTTGATTTTCATGGAATTTTTTAATGTTGGAGATGTCTATTATAATATTTCCATAGAAAATATTTCTATAGGGGGAACCTATGAAGAATTATAAGAGCTTCGTTCTTCAATAAAGAACAACATCCTTCCCATAATGAACCACATAAGAATGATGATCATATCCTTCAATCTTTGGCCAAGCCATAAGAGAAGGAGCCACCCGTAAGGAACGCCGACGACGTGCCATCCTCGACTCCTTCTTTACCAACGTCAACGAGTTGACACCGTCTCCCCGTGACGTCGTTCTCTAAGATGCCCGACTACCACGAACCTTAATTCGAGGTAGGGGTTCGTATAATTTTTAAGAAAATAAATTATCTCATTTCTGCTTAATTATTTGGAATAACTTCAGCCAATTGATACCGCATAACGCGGAGGGCGCATGCCAAATTAACACGGCCCGACGACCCTCCGATCTTTCAGGAATTTTTATTCACAAAAGATGTCGTGTTGGAAGAGGTAGTGATGAACGAAGATGGTGTATGCACGCCGGACCCATGTAGTAGAACCATGGCATGCAACAATGGGCCGCTTGGCCGAAGAAGAACCAGCTGGCTAAAGCCAGCTGGGCCAAAGGGAGACAGCGGTGCCCAAAGGGGCACCGCACTGCAGAGAATCGCGGCCCATGCTCCATGAAGAGTTTCAGCGGTGAACCGCCCAGCTCTTCAGCCGGACGATATGAAGGAGTCGTGACACCAATAGGTGCCATGCCAAAGGACTATTCCCCCCCCCCATGTGGGCCGCTCACGCCGAGAAGTTTGGCTAGCTTCAGCCAGCCGGATAGAAGGGCGATGCCTCTTGGCACCGTTAGTTCGAAAGACCGGGGGCCATGACCCCCACTGCGCTCGGCCACCAAGCCGAGTCACGACCAGTCAAGCCAGGCTGGGCTCGGCCAAGCCCCACTGGGCCAGGTCGTGTGCTTCACTGGGACGGTCTGACCCTCTACCGGGTCAGACCTGCCGAACAAGGTCGGGCCGACCTGCTAGACCCCTAGGATTAACAGGCCGAGCCAGTTTTCACTTAAATGTGAATAACATTAAGACCATACATCAGATCTATGCACCGTCTATAGCATTGGGACCCTCGTGACGAAGCCGTCCTTTTTTGATACTTTATGTGAGTTTTGGACGACTTTGGAAAAATGGCCAGGTTGGTTCGAAACCGAAACCAACCGGGCCCTCGGAGCGGAAACACTTATAACATAAGGATTGGTTGTCCGATTAACGTTCCGTCAACTACATTGGTTTTCTTTTGCGGAGACGGTACTTTTTCCATACTCCACATTGGATTAGGATGAGATTGGAGTATGGTCAGGTTGGTTTTAGCTTAAAAATCATCATGGCCCCTGGATAGGAAAATCCAATAACTCACAAACTGGGCGTCTGATTGACGCGCCATCTGTTGCATTGAGACCCCAATGATGAGGCGGTCCTTTTTGATAATTATAAGTGATACTTATTGACACGTGTAGTATAGGATTGAGGCTCTTGGAGCGGACCCTCCCGATGACGAGTGAGCAGATTGGAGAGGCCTAGTAGCTGGATGAGACTTGACGACTGCTGATCGATCGAATCAGAGTGATTCCGATGGCCTAGTGGGGAGCGCTTGGTTTAATCACCAGAACCACGATAGAGGAGGGATTGATTGTAGCGGAATACCCATCGTACTCGACAGGAGGAGTATGTCTGTAGGCTATGAGGTGGAACACGTGGTTGTAGCGGTAGACCCATGGTGGGAAGCACTAGGTTGTAGAAGCATGCCCACCGTACTCGATAGGTGGATTATATCAGCCATACAATGTTAGTGGGAAGAACTTGGTTGTAGCGGCATGCCCTCTGTACTCGACAGAGGAGGAGTTCTCCAGTAGTCGTGGTTTCAACATCGTGAATAAAAATCCTGGTCTGAGCTGAGTGAGTGACCTTTGTGTATTCCCCATGATTGAGATGGGTTACTTGATAACTTAGGTATATGTATGCGCATATACCTAAGTATTGTTTATCTATTGAAATCATAATTTTTGGTTTATCCTTGTTGGATTTTTTGAGATCTTTAGGGTCTCAGGGTCTCTACTGAGTATTTTTATACTCAACCCTACACGGGTTATGCCCGCACCTCGTTGTGTTGGATGCAGACGATGAACAATGTTGACGGAGGCCTAGAGCGCCAGGAATGAACGGTACCCAGAGGTTGACCATTCAGCATGATGGTACACAGACTGGACTGATATACGTGGAGTGCTGAAGAAGAATATTTGTACCTACTATTCAGGTATGAACCCATAGGATGATCCAGGACCTGCTTTCACCATTCATCTGTTTGTCTTTTTCAGTTGTACCTTCTTTCTATTGTAGTTGTACTTTTTTGTTGGGATTGTATTTCCAACCCCTTTATACATTCATCACACTTGTTATACACCTTTTCTTAGGGTTTTATTCGGCTTTTACTTTGGTTGTGTGTGTTTACAATATATAAAGGAAATTCCATCCCAGTTCTTAGGAATTACGCATTTGGTGATAGTGGCCAGCCCCTGGCCTATGGATGGCGGGCTTGGGGTAGTCACGATGTTGTCCCCAGGAGGCGAATCATGACTAATTGGTATTATATGAGTCGGTTCTACTACCAAACTCAGGACAATGATCATTATTTTGGTGAAACAATTGTGTTAATAGTAACAAATGTGGTTTTCAGTTTTGGGAGTCTAGTGTTGGTGCGGCGGCCAAAGTATCTGTACAGCATGACCCTGACTACTGATTTCCAACTTAGTGCACGAAAACACTGATTTCATGTGTGTATCAAAAGTTTTCCATTATGTCAGCTCAAACTAGGTCAGCTGACCAGGTATAATCTTTTGATCGTGGATAACCTGTTTAATTTTTAAGATGTATTCACCTAGTATTTCAGTGCGAATTCTGAGTGAAAATCATGATGGTATCCCACCGATCAGTGAGTCCTCGATGCATGTCCCCATCACAGCGGAGGAACCAATGGTACCACAACCCGCTGGTCCACCGATACCACCAGCCCCAGTAATAGAGGGTGCACTCCACTTGAGCGCATTACACGCATTCCTGTGATAGGGTCCTCTATGTTTTCAAGGCGAGACGGATTTTCAAATGGCCGGGTACATGTTGGAGGTTGTAGGACATGTTGTCCACATACTTGGTACACCCGCAGACTAGATGGTTTACCTAGATACTAGTCTCTTTCAGGGAGAAGCTGAGAGTTGGTGGAGCCTGATGCTCTAGTTTTACGATGAGGCATCCCTCACCGGGGGAGACTTAGAGGGTCTTTTCATGGAGGAGTTTTTACCAGTGACATTACACTCTGGGCGGGCTCAGCAGCTACTGCTCTTTTTGCAGGGCCTTCCAACCGTAGCGGAGTCTTCTGCAGCCGACAGTAGACAGATTTCACATAAGTCCAAGGGGACTAGGTCAACTGGTGGGAGACCCCATGATACAGTTTTGATTGTGCGAGACACATGAAATAGAGCCATTTATATGAGGAGAAGGAAGTTCTATGCATGCGGTGGGTGGGGTCACAGGGCTCGATACAGCACGACCCGTCATAAAAATCAGAAGCACGCAGTAGAGTGACCTACCAGGCAGAGAAAGTGGATCGACCAAGGAGGTCTACCAGGAGCAGGAGGACATGGAAGAGGAGATGGTTGAGTAGTAAGAGTATAGGTGCAGGACTAGCTCTAGACATGGAGGAATTTGTTTTTTGTGCTTCTATATTTGTTGATGTCGTTGTTTGTGGATGCTTTGTGAATTTGTACTATGTTATACAGTAATAAATTACACTTTTCCTTGTGATGTTTTCTTTCCTTCCCTTTTTAGTGTTTGATACTGAGAGGTTTTGGTTATAACTGTTGACTTTACCTTCACGTAAGAGATTCCTACTGGAGGAGACCCAGTGACCACACACTGATGCTGGCAGTGTGACTCAACCATTGGAGTTGAGCATGACGGTTGTATCTCTTATTAGTATCATCAATGCCTTATGACGTCATCCATGGAATGATTACCACCGTTTATGTTAGGATTGACTGAATTAGTCATTGGGAGTGGTTCATCTAGGGGATGAGGCCATATTTCATTTTTCAGCAAAGGATAAATCTTACCAGCTCTTTTAGGATGTACTATGGAATCAGTTACAATTCAGGAGGAAGTGTTGAGGGAGTTTCACACATCCCCACTAGTGGTATATCCAGGAATGGCAATGACGTACCAGAACCGTCGACGATAACACTAGTGGACAGGTATGAATAAGGCTGTAGTAGAGTTTATTTTACGATGCCTCACTCGACAGCAAGTGAAGGCGGAGAACCAGATACCAGCTGGATTGGTACAACCCTTAGAGACCCAAGAGTGGAAGTGGGATGGGAATATGCATGGATTTCATGATGGGGATACAACGTACATCTAGAGGACATGACTCTATCTGGGTGATTGTAGACCGACTCACCATGTCGGCCCTCTTCCTACCGATCAGAGAGAAGGGCTCTGTAGAGATATTGGGATGCCTCTACATTCAGGAGATCGTACAACATAATGGTGTGATGCTGTCTATTGTTTCTGAACATGATTCGTGTTTCACATCCCAACTATGGAAGGGGTTACATGAGGATTTTGGGATGGATCTATGTCCGAGAACCTCCTTTCATCCTCAGAAGGATGGCCAGATAGAGAGGACCATTCAGACTCTCGAGGACATGCTCTGTGCATGTGTCCTTGAATTTGGTCGTGGTTGGGTGGATCAATAACCTTAGTGGAGTTTGCGTACAACAACTGCTACCACTCCACCATCGGGAAGGCACCATACGAGGCCTTGTATGACCGACATTGCAGATCACCTATGTACAGGACTGACCCTGGGGCGTCAGCACTTGGAAGACCAGAGATGGTTGAGGCTACGACATGGTAGGTTCATATCATCTAGGAGCGGATGAAGATAGAACAGAGCAGACAGAAGTCCTATGCTGATAGGAGACAGAGACCCCGGAAGTTCGAGGATGGTGACCATGTCTTCTTGCGGGTCTCACCTCAATGGGGTCTACGGAGATTTTTTTGGGGCAACATGTTATTTCCACGATTCATCAAACCTTTCTAGGTCCTCGGTAGAATAGGCGAGGTGGCTTACTATCTGGCCCTTCCACCTCAGTTACACTGGGTGCACGATATCTTTTATGTATCTCATCTGAGGAGATACGTGCACGACCCATCCCACATCATCAACAACGGGGAGCTGGACATCGATGATGGGGTGACATTCATGGAGGCCCTAGTAGAGATTTGGGATCAACATGATAAGGTATTATGTGGATAGTTGATTCCTCTACTGCACATTCGTTGGCAGCATGAGAACCTCTAGGAGAGCACATGGTAGAGAGGGGATCAGTTGTGTGTTCAGTACCCACTTTTTTCCACTAGTTTTTGTTGTAGCTTTACGGAGATGTAAATCCCTGAGGTGAGAGTAATGTAAATACCCAAAAATTTCAAGGAATGTTTTTTCATAATTATTGGGATTTTTTCAAGTCTGCAGTTTCTGATGGAACTTGATTTCGAGGCCCGGTTTGTCCGGAATCAATTTCGGTAATTTTGTTCGTGTATGTTTAGTAAACGTACATGCGGGTGTCCTATCTTTTAAACCAATGCTCAGAATTGAAATATGAGGGCACCTATGTACTCGCAACCCCGGTATTCGCCTAACGGGACCTTTACTGCAGTTGCGTTTTCTGCAGGTTGAATATTAATTTTTGTGGATTTAGAATAAAATAAATAAAATTTATTGTACACAATTTTATTTATTGATGGTGGTTATTTCCTCCCAAGTGGAGTTATAAGTAGATCCCACACCCACATAACCTCCCATGTGAGGATTTAGTGTGTTCGGACCCACAAATTCCTTAAACCATTCATCTCCCCATAACTCCCCTTAATTCCATTAACACCCCATTTAATTAATTTGATAACTCCTCTCATTTAAATTCTAAACTCTTTACCTCCCTCCCATTAAGATTGTCAACTCAATTAATTAATATCCTTTTTAATTAATTGGCACATCTCCTATTTTGAATTATTTTGATTTTCATGAAATTTATTTAAATTTGGAAAAGTTTATTATAATATTTTCATAGAAAATATTTTTAGTGGGAGAACCTCTAGAGAATTAGAAGAGATTCGTTCTTCAATGAAGAACACTGTCATTACATTGAAGAACCATGAAATAATGATGCTCGTCTCCATCGATCTTCGGCTAAGCCAAAGGAGAAGGTGCCACCCGCTAGGAATGTCGATGATGCACCATCATTGGTTCCTTCTTTCCCGACGTCAACGAGTTGATGCCGTCTCCTTGCGACGTCATTTTCCACGACACCTAAGTATCGCGAACCTTATATTGAGGTAGGGGTTTCGTATAATTTATAGAGATAATAATTTATCTCATTTGTGTTGAATTCTTTAGAATAAATCTGCCCAATTGATACCGCCTAATGCGGAGGGTGCGGGCCGAACAAACACGACCAGACAACCCTCTGATGTTTCATGAGTTTTTATTCACAAAATAAGGCGTGTTGGAAGTGGCAGCGACGAATGAAGGCGGTGGCCACACGCCGGCCGCATGCGGAAGAACTGTGACCCACAAGGGGAGACCGCGACGCTAAAGTGGGTTCCGTGCTGGAGAGAACCGTGGCCCGCGCTCCGCTGGCTGTTTCGGCAGCGGACCGGTTGGCTCGTCAGCTGGGCAGGATGAAAGAGCCCTGGAACCCGTAGATTCCACGACAAAGGACCGTAGCCCGCCCATGCGGGCTGGTCATGCCAGGAAAACCGGTCTGCATCAGCCGGCTATATAGAAGGCTAGCACTGCTTAGCATCACCAGTTCGGTAGACCGGGGGCCACGCTCGCCTACAGCGCTCGGCCAGCCGGGCCGCGCCCTGCCTGGATGGTTCGGGCCCTCTTGGGCTAGGCTGCGCCCTCTCGGTCTAGGCATCACCCCACCAGGCTGGGTCACACGCTTCACCGGGCTCATCTGACCCTCT
Organism: Viscum album; assembly: GCA_963277665.1. NCBI lineage: Eukaryota > Viridiplantae > Streptophyta > Magnoliopsida > Santalales > Viscaceae > Viscum > Viscum album. The sequence goes on along the minus strand of OY728166.1, from coordinate 421,292,623 downwards.
ATCGGGTTGGACCCACCGAACCGGGTCGGGCCGACCCGCTAGCCCACTAGGCTTAAAGGGTCGGGCCTATTTTCACTTAAACGTGAATAACATTAATAAATTTCGTCCGATCGACATACTGTCTATGACACAGGGACCCTCGTGAAGAACTGGTCCTTTTGAGATACTCCAAGTGTGTTTTGGAAGACTTTGGAAAAATGACCGTGTTGGTTTGAAACCAAAACCAACTGGGCACTCAGAGCAGAAACACTTATAACATAAGGACCAGAAGTCCGACTGATGTGTTTTCAACTACGTTGGTTTCATTTTTATGAGAGAGTTCTGTTGGCATACTCCACGTGGGATTCAGATGATATTTGAGTACGGTCGGGATGGTTTTATCTTAAAAACCAACCGAGCCCTTGGAACGGATAAACCTATAACCTAGAGACCGGATGTCTGATTGAGGAACTGTCTATTACATCGAGACCCCTATGATGAGGCAGTCCTTTGTGATACATCTACGTGAGACTTCGTGACACATGGAGTATCAGCTTGAGCCTCATGGTGCAGAGCCTCCTAGTGACGAGGTAGCAGATTGTAGATACCTAGTAGCTGGCTAAGACTTAACGATTTCTGATCGATCAACTCGGAGTGATTCAGATGGCCCAGTGGGGAGCACATGGATGTAGTAGCAGAACCCTGTATGAGGAGGTCTTGGTTGTAGTCGTAGACCCGCGGTACTCGATAGAAGGAGTACCTCTGTAGGCTATACGGGGGAGTGCTTGGTTGTTGCGGTAGACCCATGGAGGGAGGCGCTTGGTTGTAGCAGCATGCCCACAATACTCGATAGGTGGAGTACTTCAGTAGTCCAAGGTTAGTGGGATGCACTTGGTTATAGTAGTAGGCCCACTATACTTGACACAAGAGGAGTTCTCCAGACGCCATGGTTACCACATCGTGAATAAAAATACTCGTTTGAGGTGAGTCAGTGACCTTTGTGTTTTCCTCATGATTGAGATGGGTTACATGATAACTTAGGTATATGTATGGGCATATACCTATGTAATGGATATCTGTTGAAATCATACATTGTGGTTTATCCTTGTTGGATTTTGTGAGATCTTGAGGGTCTCAGGGTCCCTACTTAGTATCGTTATACTCACCCCTGCATGGGCTATGCCCCACCTCATTGTGTTGGATGTAGACGACGAACAAAGCTGACGGAGGCCGAGAGAGGTGGGACTGGACGGTACCCAGAGGTGGACCAGTCAGCGTGATAGTACATGGAGTGGACTGATAGATGTGGAGTACTAAGGAGGATATTTGTACCTACCCTTTAGGTAGGAACTCAGAGGACGATCCAGGAGATGCTTTCACCCTTTAGCTGTTTTTATTTTTTAGTTGTACTTTCTTTTAGTTGTAACTTTACTTTTTTTGTTGGGATTATATTTTCGGCCCATTTGTACTTTTTTCACACTTGTTATATAAATTTTCGTATTGCTTTTTTTCGCTAGTACTCTGGTTGTGTGTGTTTACATTTTATAAAGGCAATGACTTCCCAGTTCTAGGGAATTAATTCTTTGGTGCTAGTCGCCAGCCCCCAGCCTATGGAAGGCGGGCTTGGTGTAGTCAATAAGCGGCCCCTGGGGGACGGGTCAGACATTGATTATTTTAAATTTTATAATATTTATATTTCTAATGTTTTATTAATAGTCATTAACCAAAAAATTACTTCAAACATTTAAAAAAGTTGAAATTAGAGTTTTTATCTAATAATAATGAAATTAATATATATACTACTATTATATTTTTTAATAAATAGGTATAATATATATATATATAATTTTAATAATACATAAATAATGTTATAAAATTGGTGATTAAGAATTTCATTTTTAATACATGAGGTTAGATCTTGCTTTGATCGGAGGGATTAATAGAAAGGGTGTTTCATCACAATATCTATTCATTGAGGCTTGTTTTTCTTATTCTATAAATTTCAATTAAATAGATTTTATAATCCTTATTTTATTTCAAATAACACTTATAATATTTTGTTCATGCCTTTTTATGTTGAATTTAATGTCCAATATTTTAAGAGGAAATATTTTTTATCAATATTCAGGCCTTATGGGATATTCATAATGCAAAAAATATTTAATTGATTTATTATATTTCATAAATAACATGTTTTATCCATCAATGGGTTATTCCATTATTGATTTTATTAAATTTTATTTTTTATTTATAACCTGTTAGATAATATAATTTGTTTAATATTTCCATGCATGATGAATTTCATTACTATAAATGAATTAAAATTTTAATAATTATTCTAGTTCTCTATAATGATTATTTTACTTCCATGTATATATTATTCTATCCACATAATAATGTTTTTATATTTTTAATCATATTTATGTTTTCTCTCCTATGAACATCACATTTCCTTTCAAATATTTAAAAATTAATTTTCTATTAATGATTTCTATAATGTGGGTTTTCATCAAATGTATTTGAAAATATTAAAAGGGTTTTCCATTATTCTAAAAATAGTTTTTTTTATATTAAATAATAATTTTCCTCTAAATTATATTCAAATAATATTCATGGATCTATTAAAAAATATTTTCTCACATTTTAAAAATGAATTTCTATCATTTTATTTTATGAGAATGGTAATAATATTTTCTAAATAAAAATTTATATATTCTCTATCATTATGAAAATTATTCATCCCAAATACTTCATTCCATATCATTAATGTTTTTTTAAATTATATAAACTATTGATTATGTTTAAATGAAATGGAAATGTTATAATTTTTTTAAAATTTACATCTTTTAGATTTGATGTCATTTTTTATTATGAAAAGCGATTTAAAATGATTTTGGTTTAAAGAAATATTTTATTTATCTTATTTAATGAACTTTTATTTAATCAAATTTCAATCATTTAAATAATATTTTGTTTTTAATGGTAGTCATTAATATTTTTTCATTCTAACTATTTCATTAATTAAAATTTTTAGTGGATTTTAACCATTTTAAAATTAGATTTTTGTTTTGAGTTTTTGATAGAATTTATCCAATAACATTAGTAGGATGTATTAATTCATGTAAGTATCATTTTATGTTCCATATGTTTTGTTGGGGATAATTTTCTATACCATAAATATTATTTATATATATTGATTATCAAACAGTCTATGATTTTTTTTGGAAATTTATCTCTTTACCCATGGTTAACTTTTTTCTGAGTTTAAAAGATATCATTTTTAAATGGAACACTTCAGTATGGATGATTATAATTTTTATTTTTTGGGGTCATATAAATCCATACAATTATTTGGTAAAGATATCATCTCATGATATTAAACTAGTATATAGGATGGTAATCCTATGAGAATGGGTATATGTGATTATTATCCCAAGGAAAATGGGACAAGGGAGATTTAACCCTAGAAAAATGGTAAAAAATAGGATTATACCAAGTCCCTATCAACATATGAGAATTATCCCAAGACCCAAAATTGAAAAAAAAATATTATAACCAATCCCATGATGGTTACGTAGGTTTGTAAACCTAATCCTATTAGGGTACATGGCTGGTGAGCCCAGGACTAAAATGTGTCGATGTTTTTTTGTTGGAGTCCTAGACATATAGGTTATATGCACGATTTTATAAAATATTCATATGTATAAAAATAATTAAAATGTTAATATCCTTGTCTTATGTTTATTATATTAGTATTCCCCCCTCTTTTATCATGATACATGTTTTTTAATGTGGTAATACATGTAATTATATTATCCATCCGTCATTTATTATTTTATTGAATGGGGGTGAAAAATGATAAAATGGATCAATGTGGTTTTAGATATTGTATCTCATATGGATTATAACTAAAAAGTCTATCTCATGTTGGTGGGACCCATGCTGGTTAATTAAATACAATAGTTTTCTTGAGTGGCCTAAAAATTAGTAATGCCTACAACATTATTTAATTCATTATAAGTATGAATTTTGTTCACCTAGGTTTCCAAGAGCTTAATGCTTTCCAATGTGTCCATTACCTACTTTATATAGGTTGTTACAACCTATATAGAGAAAATAATGGATGCTAGTTTTGTATAAATGTAGTAAAATTTAATAAATTGTTTAAAAATAATTTTTAGTTTTATATAATCCCTAGAGGCACTAATCCATACCTTATTAGTATTGGGCAATTATTTTGAGATATAATTACTAATATATCTTAATGATTTAAAATGATTATTTTTTCAACACACATTGAATCAAAGCTAGTGTTTAGAAAAACATTATTTAAAACCTGATCCTAGAGTACTAGTATGTGGGGACTCAACAGGTATCCGAATAGTGTTTAGTTATTTTTGAGTATTAGGGTTGTTATTTTATATATTATGATAATTGAAAATTGGTGAAAAACGTCTTTATTAGTTGAAATATACGATATAATATCAAAATTATGGTATGGGTAGGTGTATTTGGTCATTTTATCAAATACAACCCAAGCATATGATTTAGTTTTAATTTGATAATATACTATAATTTTATAAGATATTATATTATCCATTTTGGATGTAATATTTGGATGGAAATAAGGTCTTGAACTTGATGTTGTAAAATGTATGTTTCATGGAACTCTTAAGATATAGCTACAATGGAGTATTTATAATAAATGAGATAGAAAGTATATATTTTACTATTCTTGGGGAAAACATATCTTACCCATTTTTCTCTAAAATATTATTCTTTTTATCTATTTAGATAAAATGTTGTGATTTGTGTCTATCATTTAGATATGGTATCTATTTATACTAATAATTTGGTACTGAATATTGTAATGATGAATTAATTTAAGGGGGATGTAATACTTAATATTTTTGTAATATATTTACCTAATTATAAAACATTTCATTAGTTTTTATAAACTTATCCACATATAGGGTCAAACTCAAACTAAACATGGACAGAATTAATTAAAATTTTAATTTTATGTCATAAATACAATCGTTATAATTTATTCGTTAAGCCAGAGCATATAAATATAGGTAAATTAATTATAAAATATATTTAAAAATAAATAATGTATTTTTTTAACACAAATTCACTATTTATATTATATTAGTGTTTCCAGGCATCTAATAATATCTATAACCTATTCAATCTATTTTATGAAACTCAATATATATATTAGTAATATTGTTCAAAACTATAATATAATTTTTTAAAATAATAATATGTTAACACTATTTGTATTACTAATTGATAAAAAATAATAATATTAATAATTAATAAGTTGTAATATCATTTTCATATAAATAAATTTATTCATTGAATAATATGATTGTATTTAAATGTTAAATTATCATAATTTAGAAATGATAATTAAAAAAAAATATTTAAATTTTTATTGAGAATAGAAAGAATACTATAGGATATAATCATTAAATATTTCCATTATAATTGATTTTTAGGAGAATAGTGATAATATAATTTCTAATAATGGTTTTTTATTTATAAAATTAATAATATTTAATCTTGAACAAGACTTTTTTAGTAAAAATAAATTCAATAATTATATATTTAATAATGAAAAAACTAATTTTTTAAATTTTATGTTGAATATTAAAAACAAATGTCCATAATTTTTGAATAGATGTGTTATTTTTAAACTAGTAAATACTAATTTTGGTCTTATAATATAATAATTCCATCCCTTGGGGAAATAAAATATATTTATTACATAGAAATACATAAACTACTTTTTAAAATTAGAACAATTTAAATCATTATAGTAACTAACATTTAAAATTTATGGAACCAATAAACTATAATAATAAATACGTCCTTTTTCAAAAAACAATTTTAATTTTATTTGTTCTGACTATATATTTAACATTCATAACATTTATAAATACCTTTTCATTAAATTATTCTCATATTTAAAATAGTAATGTAAAATTAGGTGGTATTATCAATTTTAATTTTGTTAATATTATAATAAATCTTAGTTAAAAGAATCTATTACAATGGTACAACTAAAATTGGTAAAAAATTATTTCAAAGTGTAAAATACCATAAATAGTTACAACATATAACTGAATGAATGTGGATGAGAGTTGGATTGGCCAAAAATCCTCACCTCTATTATGGTAATTTTATGTATACTTTTACCATTGATTTTTGGTATCAAATTATTAATATTTAATGAATACATAAAAAATTAATCTATTATTCACTTATAAAAGTGGATCATTTATTCCACTTAATAATAAATATAACTTTTGAATATCAATGAAAAAGTGTACTAGATTTAACCTCCTAGAATTATGATTCATTTGTGTAATAATATAGCCTTAATTAGAAGACTAATTACTCTATTTCCATTCATATTTATAAGAGAAATATCATGTTATAAATGTTAGTATTTCTTACTACATTAATTTTTTTCTTAATCTTCCTCTTAATCATTTTTTATCAACCATAAAATAATTTTATATATAATATTAATATAATGGAATTTTACTATTATAATATTAATTACATTATTCAATAATATATATCCAAAAAAATTGAAAAAAAACATAACAATACTTATCATGTAAACATGTGGACTACTACCTCCATGATGAAATGTTGTAATATTTTCAACACCTATTTTAATAGTTTAAAAAAATGATACTGTGAAATAATATTTTATGTATTTTAAAATTATAATTATGAATATATTATTTAAAATAACACTCTAGGAAAACCCATTAATTGAGAAATAGAATTTTCAGTCATGTGTATGTGTAGCCTACCCCTTCCACGAATGAAAATTTTCATTATTAATCACTAACCATCATGGATGGTTATTAGAATTATATAAATGAAGCTATGTTTTATTTTCTTTTTTTTTAATTTTTTAAATTTTATATTACCAATATATAAATATAACCCATACTCATTAATTAATTATAATACACACTCATTTGGATTTGTTTCACCATATACATGAATGATGTTATAAAGTTAATATCATGTATTATTAAACACATACTGTCTTATTATAATATAATTTAGTAAAAAATTATTTTTGATGTTTTATTAATTATAAAATTATGTTATTAATATTTGATATATTAGTTAACATACCGCCATTAGATAATCAAACAACTTGAAACTTGTTCATTACAATTACAATTCTCACAAATCATAATATTAATCCTAAAGAAATGAAAATGTAATATGATATATAACAAAAATCCATTATTATATTTATATATATAATTTGCGAATGAATTTTTTTTAAAAACATGTATCAAAAAATCCATTACAATACAACTATGAAATAAGAAATCGGAGTTTCATACAGTCATCGACTAAATAAAAAAATAATCAAAAAATATATTTATAATGAATAATAAAACATTATTCTTATAATGGAGAATATAAATGATTAATGTTATGATATATGTTATTAAGATAGTTATTTTTGTATAGATGTCAACACAATGCACAGTTAATAATGAGTTGAGTTAAGGGTGTTTCGTCTCAATTTATATTCAATAATACATGTTTTATTTATACCCATAATTTCATTTAAATAGTGTATATACTACCTATTATTTATATAATAAAATTAATTAAATTATATTCATCATATTTGAATGTCAATTTCATGACCTATATTTGAAGAGGTATTTATTAAAATGAATCTAAATATGTAAAGTGTGTTGAAAACACCAAACCAATTTCATTGAGATATTATTTATTTTATAAATGGTATTTGTTAAATGATTTGTACATATATAAATTTTCTTATTATATTATATTTTATCTTCCCCCATGTGATAAAATGAAATTTTAATTTAGTGGTTATTCAATGTTAAATTTATCCTAATAAAAGTATAACATTCATAATAATATTTCCAAATTTCATTAATAATCATTTATTCAAAATATCCTAATTTTTTAATCACACAAAAGTATGACATTATATTTATAAAATTAATTCTGTATTACATTATGTGACCATCACCTTTCAATTACCATATTTTTAAAATGTATTATTTATTCACACTTTAAATAATGATGGTTTATAAATATTGTATTCCAATATAATAAAATATTTTTTCATTGACTGAAAATAAAAAAAACATATCATCAACTCTAAATATCCTCTAAAAATGTTCATTTTATTTTCGAAACTCAATTATTTATATCATTTCCCTTTTTTAAAATCAATTTTGATCATTAACTTCAAAGGGTATAGTAATTGTTTTCCTACAAACTCTTTTACGGTTTACCTCTTTATATACCCATTATTATCAATGAATTTTCCCATTCTTATTTTAAAACTATTTCATAAATAAAATAGCATGTGAATATTTTTAATATAAAATTACATATTATTATATTTTCATAAAAGTAAAATTATATTGTTAATGGAATTGTTTATTTTTAAAAAAGTGTTTTATATAGATGTGTTTTTAGTAAGTAATACATCACTATTATGTAATTAACCTTTTTTCATAAAATTTGTATCCATAATTGAAATTTTGTAATAAAAGAGAGATAATTAAAAGGGTTTTCCTTTTATAATTTTTTTGTTTCCCGGAAAATATTTAGGTGTTTGCATTAATTTTAAAAATTCATGTTTCTTCATGTATTTCAAAGTGATTTATATAATAACATCAAAATGGTGCTTTTCATCTATATCAAAATCCATTGAAATAAATTATACTAAATATGGGATATGTTTTTATTCCCCCACCCATATTAAATATATCGATGGATTATAGACTGCTTGAGGAAATATTTTTCATAAAACACATATCATTTTCATGGGTGAATTATAATATATTTTACGAATGATTGTATTTGTGTTCAGATGGAAGTCATACGTATTAATAATTATTATTATGATAGTTGGGGCCCATGATATTCCTCAAATGAATTTGTTATAGTTATATATAATGATAATAATAGGGTACATAAGAGAAATATCACATGCCAAATGTTAAACTATTGGATAATCCCATGGGAAAGGGAGAATAAGAAAATTATCCCAAGATAAATGGTATAAAAGGTTATTATCTGAATAAAAAGGATAAAAGGTAGGAATATAAAAATATCGTTAATGATACATTGGTTAAAACAAAATTCCATTAATAGTGAATTTTTTGTAATACCAAGACAGGGAAGGTATAAGGGAAGTTAAGGCAATCCTATTGTGTGAATAATTTCTTTAGGGTAGCTTTGATATAATAATTAAATGTATTTTTTTTATAAAACACTCTTATATAATAATATTATTACAATGATATAATCCTTATATCAATTTTTTATCTCATATTCCATACATTATTCCCATTATATATTTATTTTCATTTTTGATTACTTGTTCATAAATCATGAATTATGTGAAACTCATGTTTTTCGTGATATTTTCTTTTATTCCAATAAATGGTTAGGGGTTCTTCCTCTGGATACGCTTTTTTGGTATAATATTGAATTTCTAACATGATATTGTTTTATCATGTGGTAATGAATGAATAATTAATGATATGTAGTTATGTTCTACTTTAATGATCATTTTTGATCCCCCATATTTTATATTACCATCATCATTTTATAATAGTGATTACTAACTATAAGGTGTCTTGATGGGAGTATATTATGATTCAATTATGGATAAATTTTCACCACCATTGAAAAAGATTGTCTTATAAATCGGAATCTCAATGAAATTAATCTTTTAATTATCAAGGTTATATTATTATTGTGTGATAAAATGTTTATCTTATGGTAATTTTATAAAATAATTATATTCTAATCAATAGTATTCATAAAATATAGTGTATACGGTATGTATTTTTAGCATCAGACCCAAGAGTAGGATTTTGGGGAATCTATATTAACGTTAGGTTGGGGTTTAGTTATTTTTTGAATTATTCTAGTTAATTTAATTATTTGGGTTAAATTTTATTGTGTTATAATACAATGATACATAGAAATATATGATTACAACAAAAAATTAGGAAATGTATAGAGTCCATGTTTCTCCAACCAATTTCATATCTATCTTGATTTTAGCATGTATATTCTACAATAGAATAGATTAAACTTTGTGTAACCACCCCAAAAGGTTGGGTTTTTTCAACTAAATATTTAATCCACACATGATGGGTGTGAATTAGACAACACATCTGGTTATAAACTTCTGTAGGATATGAATTAACTGATCATATAATCATATAAATTATACTGAAGGATTTAAATGCTCCATTTATGCATGTTAGAGATCATAATATCAATATGACCATTGATAACCAATGATAAATTAACGGATTTCTAGTGTGATAATTTTTTTGTAATTAAACAAAAAGTGAAATTGGTTAAAATACATGTTTTAATAAAGTATATATATTAGGATTTAGTATTTGTATGTCTTGATGTATGTTTAAAATATTTTGTGTTTTAAGAATGAATTTTAAATCATAGATTTTATTGTTTTTTTCATAAACCATATGATTTAAATAATAACATGAGATTTGATACACACTAATGGGATGTTTATAGATTTTGTTTGTGGAATGAATAGTGTCATAGGTGTCAAAAAAAATTCATGGACATAGGGGTCTTATAATTTCAATTTGGGGAGTGTATCCTGCGAAGATAGTTAGAACACATTTAATACTACATATTTAGATCAACAATATGACTCATTTATATAGGATTAATATTTTCAATAACCATGAATTGGGCTTCAACAAACTATGGAAAAGATTTTAGTTTATTGAACAAGAATTTCTCATAGTTTTCATAATGTTTAATAAACTATGTTGTCATGATAGTTCATAATGGTTGTCCCTAGATACCGTGGTCTATATAGTTGATTTATAGATGAAAAAATGAGTTTAAAAACATGTTCACCTATAAAAATAACATTTTTAGTAATTTACATTACATCATTGTATGTTTTAAACATTTTTTGCACTTTTAGTAAGAAGCCATCCACATGAATCATCCCTCCCTCATAAATGCCCCCTCATTATCTAGGTCTCCCACTACCTCTCCTGTTAGGTTTCATTCCCAGTATCACTACTCCCCCCTCAGGATGAGTGGTTACCTCATGTCCTCTTCTCCTTCTCCTACTATAATCCCCTTGTCTTCCCCATGACGTGTTTCCCCCTCCAAGGATTCTTCTTTTAACACCAATTCTAGGTTCAATTCCTAATTCGTGAACTTTAAATAATTAATCTATTACCATTTCTGCTAAACAATCGCTAATAAAATCCAATTTGTTTGACATAATGGATCATCGACGACTTGGGTTTGGTGGTGGAATCCAGTGAGTACCTTAATTTCCACTTTTCTTTTCTCCTCATCTCTTGGAATTCCCACTTTGGGTTTTTTTCTTATCTCCCTCTATTCAGTACTTTATCATTCCCTTCATTTTGGTTTTCCAGTTTTAATTCTGTTATGGGGTTATCAGTTTTATGTATTGTCATTGTGGATTGATTTTACTGTTTCTTCTAATGGATAATTATTATTTTTTATTTTTCTATTCTTGATGGCGGTTCTGATGGAAGAGGATGCTTGTCACATTGATGTTTTTGGGTTATTGGCAGTGCTTTTAATTTTCACTTGAATAAGGATACAAAAACTCTTCAACTAATCAGACTTGATCAATGGATTCCACGATGTATTGGGATGTTTAGTTCAAGTATTTAACGACATTCTCAGACACGTTGTTCATGATAGATTCGTCTCTATCTTTGGATCTCTTTTGTAAAATTTCAGGGTCATTTTATGGGTCCACTTTAACTAGTGGGTTTTTTCATATTTTTTTCGCGGTTTTGTTTCAACGTCAATAAGAAATTATGTAGGGCGGTGTGTTTAGTCGAAGAAATGGTTATGGTGGGCTATCCTGGCTAGTGTTACTAGTGATGATGAAAGATCTAGTAGGATTGGTTTCATGGAATATAGTGGTTCTTGTGGGTTAGTGTGTGATAATAGGATTCAAAATTCAGAATTTAAATATTTTGGTATTGAATTTTGAATTTGGATAATTTTTTGTAGTGTCTCGTGGAGTAGTGGGAGCAATTGATGTATGTTTGAAACATGATGTTTTTTTTGTTTTTAAGGGTTGTTTTGGTTATCATCATATAGTTTGTGGTTTGACTATTTTTTAATGGTTTATGATAACTTAATTATTAAAATTTTAACCAGTTCCCACTTATCCTCAAATTGGTTTTATTTGAAATAGAAAAAAAGAAACATGGATACATGTCCCTCCGTCGAAAGTAATATTAGGTGGGACCCCATAGTTCCTTTTGGAAAGTCACATCATCTAGAAGTGATAAAAATCTTGATGTAATTATATGATTTAATTTTCTTATTAATTTAGTTTCATATAGTTTCTTCTTATTCCTCAAGGTTTAGGTATAATATCTCATATTTTAAATGATTTTTTTGCTATTTTTCCATGTTCATCTGATTCAAGGATTATTGGTTAATGATACTCATTTGGTAGACTCTCTTAATATCCAGGTAGGTTGTCCCTATAATTTAACCCAAAATCATTCCATATTTCCAGATATATGGTAGTGTGGTTAAGCCATCAATTTCATTATTGAAATTTTTTTAATGGAAATATTTATAATTGTTTTTTCATCCTTAAAATCCCATATTTACATAAATTTACCCATAGAATAACAAATCATAGTGGAGAAACTTTTAAAGTATTTTACATTATGTTTAAACAGTATTTATGTGTTATTTTGTTTTAAAAAATTAAATATCAGAGGTTATCGGGAACTTATGTATCTTATATAAAAAAATTATTTGACAATAGATTTAGTGGGTTTAAAATGGGATTTCATAACCCTCGATGTGGTAAATAGAATATGAAACATTAAATGGATAAATGAGTTGTCAAATTTAAATAAAAATTTGGTAAAATGGATTTTTGTTTTTAAAGAATAATGGGATTTCATAATAACCTATAGTAAATTCCAAGGAGGGTTAAATTGTAAAGCCTTTATATAATGGGTTGTGGTTACTGAATATAATGGTTCTGAATAGTTGTAAATTATGTAGTATAGCTAGTATACCTATTTGAGATGCGTTATAATTAACATTGATCATTGTGATTTTGATAAATTAAACTATTTATTCATATTGATCTCATACTATGTGAACATTTGTTTCATGTTACATAAGAAAATACATAGATTATAAACCTATGATGATATACAGGACTCCATATGATACTCACTGAATGGGAATGCCATGATTAAGGCATGTATTCCATTTGATTAATAACTCCTTTTGAAGTCCATGTAATGTTCCCCAAACTGAATAATTCATATTGAATAGTAATGTCATAATGGGCAATCTGATTCATCAAGAATGTCAGGATGAATATACAAATTTTATTTAATGAATGATGGCTTCAAAATGATGGGATAAGATTATGGATGCCACGGTATTTTCAAGATGACCACTTAGATTCAATTTTACTATTTATGATACTTTGTATTCCATGTTAAATCATATATTTTTAGTAAATACATATGGTTAGTATGGTATATGTGATATTGTCATAGCAAACCTGACAATATATGAAGTAGATAGAGTTGATCAAGGTCATGGTACTAATGATTGAAAATTTTATAACTGATCCCATGTACCATCATGATCCAAGTGATCAGTGGTTAATTACTTATTTTATGAGAAAATTACTATTAAATTCTATATCTTAATAACATCTCCATTTACTGTAATTTTAGCCTTGTTATTTTATGGTCATTGTTGGTGGTGTCCTATTGAGTAGTATTCACACCCTTATTATGTCACCGTGAAACATGGGTCACTGAGATGGTAGTATTAATTATCATAGGGTTATGTAAAGGTAAATAACTAACATTGATGATAGTTGTCTTGGTATTCCAGAATGGTTTTTGATGATTAGAAAAATGAGGACTCAAGACCAATTAGTGATGATACATAGATGAGTTTTATTTTATGCTATTATTTTTTCTATATATGTTCCACCACTAGGGATCCGTATCATATAGAGAATTATTTTTGTTATGGAACATTTATAAAGTAGTTTCTTATCATTACATTACATATCTATTCTATTAGGCTATTTTGGACTAATTATTTTATGTGTTTATTATTCAGATTCTATGGTCACTCTAAAAATTGGGAAAATCTAATACACGATAACCATATACTCACTCCACATTAGATAAAAGTCCCATGAATATTATGTGAGATGCCTATATTCTAATGGAATGTGATCTTGGTTCACTTTACCAATTTATAAGATGGATGAGCTATACAAAGTGGTATAAGAGAATGTTTTTCTCTATTTATAATATTTTTTAATGGTAGATAGGTTACATGAAAAGTTTCATGACTTTTTAATGAGCTTCTACATGGTATTGATCAACCCAAACACAGATGATTTTTTTATGTTGGGAATTTTATCATTAAATTAACCTTTTATGGTTTGATTTAATATTGACAATGGGTAATGGAATTATTTTGTGTTTTTTGGATTATATTATTTACACTAATTATACTAGTAAAAAATTACAGTTTTGTACTGTAAAAGAATAAATTATAGAATGTTGGGATTTACATGACATACATTGCGTTTGGGAAATTGGTTTTTTATATCTGTTGAATAATTATTATTTCATATATTAGCTTGTGGTTATTTTTACCGGTTAGATATATTTCAATATTTTCTATGAATATTGATCAATAATTTGGGGAGTCAGTCATTTAATGTGTCTATAACATCATAAAATTTGATATCCTATAAAACGTTATCACTTAGTTATATGTGGAAATTCCAATGAGGATACTTGACATAAAAGAATATATATTGATGGGATATAAATGATGATATTTGTTATATAAAATTTTTCTAAGAAATCAATAATCTATTTTCATTGACATGTTTTAGATGGAATTTTATTTTAACAATATTTATAGAATTTTGTTTTAGGATAAGTCCTAAAAAACTTTCTAATATTAATTTTATGAATATATGGATTAGAATCCTCTTGAAATAGGAATGATATTGAATGTCAGTTTTTTAAGTAAAATTGAAAGTGAATATAGAACTGAAGAATCTGATGAAAAATATTATGTAGTCTATGTAGTTATGATTTCAGGGCTCTTGTACTTTTGGATTATCATTGTGTAAGTGTTATTCAGATTTCTGATAGATATATGGTTTTGAGGACACTACAGTTTACAATTTTAACCATTATATATATATATATGTGTACTTAGAGGCCTTATGACATTCGTCTAACCTAGTTTGTGGGTATTGTGACCTCTTTTATCATCGAGTTTTAAAGATTCTGTGTTTCATGAAGAGATGTTCTCTATAGTAGTGGTGTGACTTGGTACATGAGTTAATGACACTAGTGGGGTTAGGATCGGCTAGAAAGATAGAGATTAGTTTTTCAGAACCATGATTTGGGTGTTTCTTAATCTATATGCCATGTAGAATTAAGATAAGTATTTGTGTCTCTTCATTAGTTGTGTCTTTAGGGAGACGATGGTTAATGTTCGAGGTGGTAAAACATAGAGACCCTTGTGGGTGAATCAAGATAGTGAATAAATTCTTTGTGACCTATGGGGTTAAACTATTTTAGTGGATAACATGATATTATGATATTAATCAATCTATGTGAGGCATCGGTAGATGACATGTTTTTGTATTTGATGGTTGTTAAGTTCTTCCTTATATTGAGGTAACTGAGGATGAGTACCCATGGGGTTAGGGCATTATGTTAATGCTGGTGTCAAAGGGAAGGATCATTTAGTTTTTTTATCATGATATATTTATATGTGATTTCAACATGAGATTCCAATAGAGTTTAGTGTTTTAGGGTTTTGAAATGATGCTCGAGATACAGGGGATCATGTTCTTGGTTTGGATACATGAAGGGTTTTAGGACTATGTAAAGAGAGAATATGGAATGTCACTTTTTGTGAATGAGAAAATTAAAAATTATATTCTATTTCATTGATAATCATGTTATCCTAGGACTGTTGATTATCATCTATTACGTCGGGGTGTTAGGAAATACTAATTATTCAATGTGCGTTATTGATATTGGTTATTAATGGAATAATATGTTTTAAGGTTACGAACACATAATTAAATTGATCTCATTGTTTTATTCTTAGATCTTGGATAAATTCACCTAATGTGTTCAATATTATAATGAA
The DNA here is from genome assembly GCA_963277665.1 of Viscum album. NCBI lineage: Eukaryota > Viridiplantae > Streptophyta > Magnoliopsida > Santalales > Viscaceae > Viscum > Viscum album. The sequence continues at coordinate 421,276,363 of OY728166.1, read as the reverse complement.
TTAATAAAGTATTTTATTTGGTGGATAGGAATTTGGAAACACCTAGAGTGTAATTGTGGGATAACAATTTATGGGGGTACATGGTAGTATTGGTTGAGTACCTAAAGATATTGTTTTTAGTAAATTCTTCCATCTGTGTAGTGTGAGGGGGGATAGATGCAAGAAGATAATGAATAATTTAGGATGGTAGGTTTTCAAGTGATTGAACTTTCTACAATTGAATTTTCATTTTGATATGGAGTACTAAGGGAAATCCATGTTATATAAGGATGAATTACTCTTGAGAATGGTCAGTGGATTAGTTTGGAGTTCCTTGATTGGATGTGAAGAAAATTCAATAATATTGTTTTGGGACACTTTATCATAGGTGTAAGAGTGTGAAAATGTTATAATTTTATGGATAATCAATGTGTGTACCAGTAATTTTAGTGATTGAAAAACATTTGTAACGCGATGAGCCACGTGTGAACTTAGGGATAGTAGACATGAAGAGGTACTTCATGAATAGTTTCTCAAGGGAATGGATTGGGTACAGAGACATGTATTTGATGAAGGTAGAGAATATAGTTTTATGTGTTTTTAGATTACTATAATGGAATAAATATCATGTTTATCCACTATATCTATTATTAATAACATTTTCCTATTTGAATGAATCACTATAAAGACTGACAATGGTGTTCGATGATCAATAATTAGAAATATTTTCAATGATGGAGTGGTGATATGTGGTGAGTGATTCTGGAATTTTTTAACAATTTTGTTAATTGAATCATGGGATATTTGAAATTAGGTTCAGGGTATTATTCCATTAAAATAATGATAAATATACCCCTATGGTGTGTAGTTTCATTTAAATCATGTTAAATTAGAAATTAGGTTCATGGTATTATTTCATTGGAATGATGAAAAAAATACCCCGATGGTGGGGATTTTCATTCAAATCATGGGAATGTGACCCCTATATGGGTAGTGTTTTTAAAGTGAGGTATTAGTCTATGGAATGTATCTACAAAAATTGATGTCATAAAACATTTTCTTTTGATGTTAACTAGAATACATAGGGAATTCTATTATACAAACTACATATATTGATTGATAGATTTTGAGTGACTAGTTGGGGCTTGGGATGAATGGTGTGATCCAATATGGGTTTGTCAATGTAAAACACTATTTTGTGAGTGACAGATTATTAAATAGTGTTTATGGTCTTGTTTTGAACATGGAATTTCACAACAAGGATATTATTAGAAATCAAAATTTAATTGAGATGATCGTGATATTATACAGTGATGGAGATTTTTATTTGGTTTCTAACATTACTTTAGTGGAATAAGTAGATCATTCTTGTGTCTAGTTAAACAAAAGGGGATATTGAATTTTGGATTTAGATTTTTAATCAAGGACAAGTAATAACATTATTATACTATTCATATTTGTGGTAAGGTTTTTTTATTAGGACAAGGGGCTTTGTTAAATGTTATGATCCTAAATTTTTTTGTTTTGGTAAGTGATTATTTTAGTATAAATAATCATACATAAAAATCCACTATCATAATCTAAGAATTATGATTGGAGAAAAGATAGGCCTATTTTTATGGGATAAAAGCATGATCAGGTTTTTAGATATATGGTATTTGATATTTGTTTTTTCAGTGTTTTTAATTTTTTTACAATAATGGTTTCGTTTTTCTTAATATATCTCTTGGGTTTTGGGGAGATTTTTTTTAATACGTGTTATAAATTCATTAAATGTATGTGGTTTTTATATCAAGGTTAACAAATGAGATGGGTTGGGTGATAATTTAGTGTGATCACCAGAAATTCTAAAGGATCAAATGTTCTATGTTCTTGATTTTTTAATGCCTAGTATATTTTTAGTCATTTAAAATGATGAGAGTCATTATAATTTTATGTTTAGTGATTTTTATTTTCTAAAAATGAAGTTGTTACCCATATCACTAGATTTTAATTTTCACAAATGGTTTTTTTTGGATATCATTTGATGCTTGATATCTATATTAGGTGTTCTGAAAAGTCTTGTTAGTTTTAGGGTTTGAAAATACCATTTTTATGGCTTTCACTATGGGTACACTTTATGTGAATGGCTATTTTAGTCCATAATGACCCACTATATATCATGGTTATGAAGGAGTATTGATTTTTTTAACATATGTGAAGGTCTTATAAATACATTGAAAAATCAAGTACTAAATTTTAGAGTAATTTATCAGGGTTTGATAAACAAATCATGTAAACTGGGTATAATGGAGTGTCCTCGGCTATGTGTTCTGCATGATCTCCTCAGGTTTTGAAAACATATATTACCAATATGAGGGAACCTTTATATTCTGAAATATTATAAATTCCACCATTAATGATATTATCTTTTCATCTACTTATTTGTCCCTATATTGGCTAGATACCCTTGGAGAGATGCCTCTCCCACTTTCTTCATCTCCTTGGAAGAACCCCTTAGTTCCTCCTATTATATTTCTTCACCTGAATGATAAATAATGATTGAGTGATGTCTAAGTGTATATATACTAATAGTATTTTTTACATAAAAGTTTTATTCTCTTTGTCGGTTTTCCTCTAATAAACTATATTTTTAGGCATAAAACGTATCCAATACTCATTTTGTAAACATTAATATGATAGAGGTATTTGATACGTCTATATAACAAAATGAATTACCTTATTTATAGATATATTCTTGTTAATGTCATGTAATATATTCCATTCTTGAAGAAAGATTAAATTATTTACATAAGATATAGTTGTCCTTAATTTATGTCCCTTTTTATATGCCTTTATATTTACAATGAGAGCCATTCTAGATACCATTTTTATTGTTATAACCTTTTGTTGGAAAAATAATTGGTGGATATGGATTATAAAAAATTTAAATGGGAAGGGTTAAGGGAAATATATGATTGATATAGTAAAAATGGATTTCTAAATGGATTTAATATTTATGAAATGATACGTCACAATCATGAATGTGGTAAATGAAATTGGGAACATGAAATAGAAAATTATTTAGATGAATGGAAAGTGAATTTTATTAAAAATTGTTTGTAGATTTGTAAATTGGAATTTCATTTTTTAATGATTTCATGTAAATAAAAAATGGGATAAAAATTAAATCTATTATGAAATGGAATGTGGTTATTGAGTGGATCTATTTTAAAAAATTGTAAATTATTCACTATATTTTTTATATTTATAAGATATTTGATATGATGATTACAAATAATAGATATTTTCATTAATTAAAATAATGGTTTGGTACAAATAGTTATCGTTGGTTCCTTTATAATTATATTGATGATTTATTTTATATAACAAAGACTCATAATAGGTAATGAAAGGATGACTTCCTATTTTCCATTGACACAAATGTTCATGGATTTTCAGGATGGGTTATTAGATTATATGTGTATAATAATTCAATTGAATGTAAAAGTGTAGTTCCAAGACTAGTATTAGCCTTGATGAGAAGGATATTTCTAGATGAGAAAAAATATTCTAATGGAATTATAGGATAATCATCTCTATTTTATGTGATAAAGGATTTCAAGGGAATACCAAAATAATAACTCCAATTATATTGGAATGTCATGTTCGATTCTCAGATTCCTCGTAACAGTAAAAGATAATGGTAACATTTGGTTGAGCTTTAAAATCTATATGGATAATATTTTTTGAAACCATCTATGTGAAAATTCCAAAGACACCCAAAAAAGGATAAAGCAGGTAGGGTTGATATAGGCTAAAGTCTAATGATTGAAAATACTAATGAAGAACTTAGGAAACACCCCATGATTTTATGAAATATTTTTTTAATAAATATACTATCATTGATATCCTAATCTACAAACACTACAGAGTTATAATGAATAGCAATAAAACATTTGTATTAATATTTTACATGAATTTTATTGCATTTCTGATAAAAATATCATGATTAAGAGGAATAAAATAATTATAAAAACTATTTATTACTATTTTATACTAATAAAACATATTTACAATAAATGTATAATTGCATTTGTAATGTACTTATATTTTTCCAAAAAAATAATTGAAGAATAATTTGATTATTTCATAGATTTAAATATGAAACCCAATTTATGAAAATTTAATATTTTTTGATAAAATGAAAATAAATTTTATAATCACCATGTCAAAATTTTCATGGATGTAAATTTTTAGAAGAAATAGTTTTCAATGAGTAATGAATAATATTTATTTATTAATATTTTTAATTTAAATTAACTAATTTTGAAACTTAAAAATTACTTAAATCTATTTTTAAAATCTATTTTAACATAATAATATAAATATTTTTCAAATTTATGTCAATGGATAAAATTTTATATTTAATATTATGTAATTTTTTTATTCAATAGGTTATTTTCCTATTGGAAAACTGTTTTTTTGTCCCATCCGATGAAGTAATATTTAATAAAAAATTTCTCATTACGTAAATGTAATGTAAAAAATACATTAAACACTTGGAATTACAATAAATTATATTTTCAAATTATGTGAACATAATTATTGACTAATAAAATATAAAAATAGTAGACTGTAATTACCAGTGTTAATGTTTAAATAGTTTAACAAAGGACTAAACTAAAATTTTACAGTTTTGTATGATTACGAAACATTTACAAACCCCATTTCAAGAATATAATTTTAAAAATATCTCCTATAATATTATATAATGGCCCATTTTGGAAGCTTTGGGAATGGGAAAAATATGATCACACCTCTTTAATTTTAAAACATAATAATTGTGCCACACACATAACATGTAAAATGAAACCCCAATCCACTCTAAATATCTCATTCAAAAACCATTGGTTTAGAAAACTACTAAATATTTTACAAACAATACTCACTCCCAACATCCGAGAGGAATTATATAATTAATTAATCCCATCTATCAAGGCCTTCTGTTTAAATTAAAAGAGTCTCTTTGTAGAAGTGGTAAAATCCTAAACATGGAATTATTATTATTTTTTATTGATCATCCTTCATATATTTTCCATCAACAACTATCATGGTAGGGTATTATGATTAATATAATGTATATATCTGAAACATGTAACATTAATATTTTTATGAGTCTAATATGTCCTTTATACCTCCTTATAATCCATTCCATGGGGTATATGATAATGTCAATCATATGTATGGTGGACAACCATCCCACAAAGCGATGTGATACATTCATAAATTATAAATAAGGTTATAAAAAAGGGTTTAGTGAACATATGTGATATATATGTAATTACAATAAATATTTATTGGTAATAAATTATATACAATTGTTTCTTTCAATCCATTTATAATATACAAACTACCTTCATGCGTACATACGACCCACCATCTTCATTAATAGTGTGTTTCATTTTTTATATGAAGTCTTTATGAATTAACTTAAATAAATATATAGTTAATATATATGATATTTATAACTTAGATAAAATTCGGTATATGAGGTGTACATGATCAATTTTATTGGATAAAAAATAAAAAATCAAAATTTACATGAAAGAGAAAGCATTTATTACCCAATACATGAATTTAACATGTAAATGTTAATAAACGGATAATAAAAGGTCATAAGTATGTAATATATTCTAATTTGTTTAAATAAATGGTTTCATAAGAGATTTAAAATTAAAATATATTAATTATAATGGATTTTTTATTGTGTACACTGGATGAATATTATTAAGGTAAGATATCATTGTATCATTTTTATATCATTGAGAACTCTGTCATTATCTGCGCCTATCTATATTAATGTGGCCTATATATGGTTCCACTATAATTTATTATAATTATATATTAATTTTATTGAAATTTTATTCTTTCATTGTAGTTTATGATTCAATGATACCAAAATTTTAATGGTTTTATGATAATATCTCTTCATTTATTAGTAGTGTTTATGATTTTGTAGATGAAGATGATTTATTGTAATACATCAATAATGATGAAAATAAATTTTATTATCATAAAATTATTTCATGGGAATATATATTTTCATTCATTTTACTCTATTTATTTATTCAATATGAACATAATAATATTTTCAACAAGAAGTCTCTTTTTTTAACTCTTCACTCGAAAAACCTTTTTCTTCCAAAACAATATTTTCTAAAAATAATTTCCAAAAAGTTTTAAAAAATACTTTTATTTTTTAATCATGAAATTATTACCATTTCCTAATTTTTATAAATAAATTAAATGGAATCTATATATCATTCTACAAAGAATAACCTTTTATCTTTTACAAAAAATGTGAATGAAATATATATATTTTAATATGCATTGAATTTATGGATTTTACCACCATAGAGAGAAATACATTTTTTAACATTCCATCAGATGTAATCGAATAAACTCTCAATGAATTTATTTCTAATATATAATATGAATTTTGGTTTTAGAAATTTAATTTGAAAGAATATTTATTCTTCCCAATAAATGATCAATATGATCCTTCAAAATAATTTTTTATCTACGATCATATCCTTTGATATTACTTATTATTTACTAGGGATAATATACCAAGATATAATTCTTATTATATTTATTTATATATTATTTTTAGTATTATAAGATTTTTATAAAACCCATTTATCATCCATAGGTTATAAAATGAAAAAATTCAGATGAAATACACTTCTTTTTCTACAAATTATTATTTTATAAAATAGTAAAATGATTTTGAAATCTATTAATTTTACATAAGATATTTTATGTTGAAAATATTATGAAACAAATTTATTTTCATGGGTTATGATATTTTAAATATTTTATTATCAGGTTGAACACATATATATGATTTTCAATATGTGACAGGTGGGAAATATTTTTCTCTCTAATGTGTTAGGAAAACAATGACATCTCAAGAGATAAACATGAAAGAATTATAGAGTTAGCCTATTTTAGTAAGGTAATTTATTCACTATTATAGTCTTGAGAGTGAACCATGACTACATCGATGGAATTGTGAGTGAACCAATTCCAATATGATACTTTTTAGAATAAGAATCTACTACTTAGGAAATGATTTTCCAAGCACAAGTTTATTGTAAAAATCTATGTGCAGTTCCATTTTAATGTGCTCATGGACCATGTTCTTGGATTAAATTATTATTCATGTCACATCAACTACAAATCATTAAATAATGGCCCATATATTATGATCATTTCTATACAATTTATGATTTTCAAATGTTATTTTCTTGTTCTTATACCCTTTATCTAATAATATGATTACATATATCCGTTGATAACCCTTACTGAGAATCTATGTTCAACCATTATTATATTTCATCTTCCCATATTACAAAGAAATTTATTATTTATGATTTTTCTATGATGAGTTATAGTTTTAATGAACATAGTAGAAGATTTTGTAGTTCACCTATGATCCAGTTATTTATTTTTCCTTTTTTTCTAAAGGAACTATAACATTAAAATCCCAAATAATGTTTTTCTATAATGTATTGAATTTCAATAAAATATGATGTAATATCTATGTATATAAATACAATTTTATTATATATCGTATCAGAAAACATTTTACTTATCCTTTAGTAACTATAATGAAAAAACATTAGTGAGAACCCACTGGATAAAAGGATGTATATGGTAACATCATAATGTTTTCATAAGGATAATATTATGTGGTTTTCTTAGAAATATATGCATGTATTGATAATACAAGAGGATGTGTGTTTCATATAGATATATCTTGGGGTAATAACTATAGAAAATGTGTGTTGGTATTGACTCATGATTTACTAGTTATTAGTCAATGGGCCTTAACACACGCATAGTTTGATAATTTTGAGTGATATTATTTAGTTAATTTAATTTTTTTAATGAAAAATAAATATAGATTTTAAAATATTATGATTAATATTATCCAAGATTAATCCTTTTATAAAATATGTTTAAAATATTTTTCCTTGATTTGGATATCTAATAAATTATTTTTCATTAATAAGTGTCTTCACTCTTTTATTGTTGTTCGTCACACTCTGATTTTTTAGTCATATGATAAAACCAAAAAGAACCATGTTATTCCTAAATGAAATATAAAATGAAACAATCATACATCTTAGAAACCAAATTTCATGTGATATAGAATGAGTAATATTTATTATCATCTCACACATATTTTCCAATCTATTAAACATGTTGAATATCCAAATGTGAAAAGAAGAGAATACCATTCTCTTGAGTCCAAGTTGGTGAAATGTCTACCATATTATATTGGTTCTATTAGATCAATGTATTTTAAGAAATGGATTAATTCCACTGAAAGAATATTTTAAATACTATGATGTTCAGAACTCAAAAAAGTCATTTTATCTATCTATCATTTGGAAGGAGAACAAAATTAATGTTGGAATATCATCAAGAATAAAATGAAATAAGATGAAATTGGTTTTATTGAGAGTGATGATTTCAAATGATTATTTTTCAAAAATTACATCCCTTTAATTTTAATTAAGAAAATGTAGAAGGCCTTTCAAAAGAAAAAAAGAATCAATATGAATTTGATTGAAACAAAATGTAATTTTGATCAATTATTATCCTACCTAAATATAATTCTGATCAAATATTTATTGGATTAAAACCATGTCTCCAAATTGATTTTACCATATAGAACATTATTTGGAATTAAAAAATCATTTTATGTTCACTTAATGTGAAAATAGATATTAGAGTTACCCAATTTTTTTAGGGTTATCATAAATAAGTAATGATAATGTTTAGGGAAACAATATGAACCATGGTGAGATGATGATCATATTTCCTTCGTTCTCAATGAGTGGAAAGATGCATGGAGGAAATATACTAAATGAGACTAGTAAAATATGTATGTCTGTATGTGAAAGTGATCAAGAAATATAATGATTTGGTTATTAAAAGAAGATTAATAATACTGAAATGGAGTGAAATATATAACAAATGAACCACAAATCACTAGTTTTTCAAATGCAAGGGGTATGATAACTATGTGAACCAATGCCCAAATCTAATGGTTAATGATGTTGATCGATGTAAGAAACTTATTATGTCTATAATGAAGGATATATCTCATGTGGTCACTATTTATGTTGAGGAGTATGCTATAAAAATATTAATATATAATCTTACGACCCATTATAGAACTGATAATTTATTATTTTTCTCTCAAACTAGCCATTTAATTATATCTCGTGAATGTTTTTTAAGGTAACATGATTCCACCCACATTGAGAAATATAAAATTAAGAGTGAAAACCCAAATTTTATACTTATGAAAAGCCCATAATATTATTGCACTCTAATTAAATTTTGAAGTAATTTTCTTTTTTAAAAATGTATCATTATTATTTTGACTAAATTTTATATTTTTGTTCGAATATATTATATTATATTTTTCTACCTGACTATGAAATCAATTTTCAAGGAATAAATGTCACATATATCATTCAAAAAAACCCATGATCATATATCACTGACAGGAAAAATATGAAACATCAATGGAAATCACTTCTATTGTATTGGTTTTGATAACTATTAAAAATGGGTAATCATCTTATATGGTTAGGAAGAAAATGAACATTGATTATATTCCTATTTAATGGGATTATATTGGTGTATTTTTTGAATATTTTAATAGTTGTTCACCTAATAATAATGTTGAGTTTCAATAAAACTAATACCGAGTAACACAAATATTTTAGTGTCTCCTTATAGAATAGACCTGATTGTGTTATAGGAATTAATGAACCAACACCTCAAGAATAATGAAAAATGATTAATTAATGTATGTTTTTAACATTTGGGTGAACCCATTTTCTTGGTCTAAAATAAATATGAAATTATTTGACTTTAGTTGGTTATTTGGATATGAATAATATCACTATAATAAAAAAGTATAATTTACCCTGTATTGATGACTAGTTTTATTAGTGTCTTGAAGCTCAATACATTTTATGATATTCTACTTCATTCCAGATATCATCAATTGAGGATCAAGAAGGAAAATACACCAAATATAGAATTTCATATATGGAATAGAAACAATGAGTATATAGTTATTTCATTAGGTCTTATTTATTTCTCTACTATCTTCGTTGATTTAATGATTAGAGTATTTAATGATTTCTATGATCATTTTGTTGTAATATTTATAGAAAATATTCTTATTAAATCAATCTAAAAGTAATATCATGAATATCATTTTATAATTAATTTTAAGACCTTTAAGAATTGATAATATGTTTATATAATTTAAAAACAATGATTTAATAATAGAGGTTGTTTAATTTTTTGGTCATATTATCTCAATTCAGTTTATATCAGTGGAACCATCAAAGAGAGATGTTATTTAATGTTATCCCTCGCCAACCATTATGACTGAGATATGAAATTTCATGGTTTGGATTTATTTTATTGGTGATTTTCAGATACTTTTACCCAGATATCTAATACACTCACAAAATGAATTCAGAAGGGATCCATGTTTATCTTGATATATTATGTGGTTAAAATTTCAAGGATTTCAGAGTATATTAGTCAAAAAAACTCTTTTTACTTTACATTGTTTTGGAGGGTGAGGTTTGGTATTCATAGAGATTCTTATAAGAAGGGATTGGGATGATTAATTATATATAATTAAATGGTTAATGCTTATCCCCAAATAAAATTTATGGTTTATTGGTTAAATAAATATACATATGATTTTTATTTAGCCACAATAATTTGTTTCTTTATTATATATATGAATTATCTATATAGGGAAATGTTTTATATATTAAATAATCATAAATTTATAAATTATATATTCACATAGAAGAAGATATTAAAAAACTAGAGGTGATTGTCTGACACGATTAATAATTTTGAATGCAAAACACATTACCACCCAAGGAAAGAAAACATGTCATCCAATTCATTGAATTTAAAATATTACGCTAACTTATCCATGACAACAGTCACAAAATTTCAAATAATTCTTTATTTAAAATGAAAAAATATAGAAATCTTAATGCACCGGGAAAATTCATACCTCTCTGAAATGAGTGTTAATCCATTTATCCATGTATATATGTAATATGTAAAAACGATGAAATAGAGACATGGAATATTGTAATAATTCTCTCATATATAAATTATGATTGTGATAAATTTAAATGGTTTAGGAACCATTTTCATGTTCCACTAATAATAGATTTATTGGAGTCATTATAGGGGGCTCATAGTTATTCATTCACTCTTTATCCTACATGTGAATATAAGTATAGATAATTTAAATAGTATTTTTCATATGGTGAAATATATATTGATGTTATAGTATTTTTATCTTGATGCATGACATAACAAAATTTTAAATATAAGAGATAAAATTTTATGGTGATGTTATATCCATTAACCATTGTAGCAATGAAATGTGAAAATTTCACCCTATAATTTTTCATTGGACTCCCCAAAACATCTAAAGGGAATAATTATATATGTTATGTAGTAACAATCTCATCTAACATTGTTGTAATTAGGAACAATTTCTATTTAGATCACCTTTCTAGGGTATATGTAAAATAATTGGTAATTATGGATGGAGATACAAAATCCATTATGTATGATAAATATTTTAGGTTTACCTTGATGTTATCATGATTTATTTAGTAAGAACATGATAAAATGTTTACTTTCATCAATGGATATCATCCTCTGACTGATTGTCTATCTTAGAGAACAATTCAAATTCATGAAGATATATTGATATCTTGTTCGTTATATTTTGATGGAGGTTGTGATCAAAACCTTCTTCAAATTTAGTTTTAGTACAAATATAGATTTAAAAATGGAATTATGTTTTTCCTTGTGAATTCATTTACATAAATGTTTGTAGACATCCAATATGTTGGTATGAAGTTAATTGAAGAATATAATATGATCTTGAGATAGTAGAATAAATGTATGAGAATGTTAGTTCAATGCAACAAAACATAATAAAGGAACCACATTAATATAGTATTTATAATAATAATAACAAATATGGTCAAGAATTTTATTTTGGTGAAAATGTTATTCAATTATTTTCTCCATGGGAAAATGTTTTGAGATTGAGGAAGAAAGGAAATAAATTTCGCAGGATTTTTGGTCCCATTAAAATTCTTAACCATGTTTGAAGAGTAGATTATGATTTGGATATTACATTAATCCTCTCTTAAGTCCATGATGTTTTCCATGTATCTCTCACAAATAAGTACATATATATACATTAAAATGTATTGAAAATAGTGGTTGAACCATTGAGTATTATTTTTCTTATAAGGAACAACTGATGGAGATTCTTGAACATACAGAGTTTGTTCTATGAAACAAGTCCACCCACCTGTTTAATATTTTTTGTAGAAATAAAAAATTTGAGGATGTTATGTATGAAGCATAGAATATAATGCTGAATAAGTGTCCACATTTTATTGTACCAATGTAATTTAATCTTTAGTGGTAAATTATTTTTAAGGGGTTTAGAATGTAATGCTAGTATATTTTAGGAATCATTTTCTGATTATATTTAATTTCATTAATATCATACACTACACACAACACCGAGTTCCAACGAACCATAATATGATATATATATTAAAATTTTACCTGGATATTATCACTTATATATAAAACATCAGAGTATCAATAAGAATAGTTTTTTAAAATATTATGTATAATGGATTTATTTTTTTAAAATATAATTATAAATCAATGTTCACAATTTCTTTTAAAGGGATTTTATGATTCCAAATTACAATTTTCTCAAAAAAAAATTATATTGTGAAAAAAATAAAAAAAAATTGATTCCTTTATATTATTTTTTTAATAAATAAAATCACTTTTGAAATAAATATTTCACTTTTATCTTTGTGAGAAATTTATATAATTATCTAAAGAGATAATGTTTTATATGAATAGTGAAATACAATGGTGTTTATTAAGGATTGACATTCATTCTACTGAATTTAAATGAAACAAAATTATTTTTAGGTGGTATTTATAATAAAATGAATTCTGTTATATATCAATGAATCAAATTGAGAATATTTTATTTAATTTCATATTTTATATTAATGCCAAAATATATTATATTTTTGAAAATTTCAATTTTGAAAACATCATTTTTATCACATCTCTGGTATTAGTTTTAAATTAAACATATAAATATGAGTGAGTGGATTATTGAAAAATGTATTAAATATTGTTAACAAGAACAATATATCTTGTATAAAAAGGTAAAATTGCTTTTTTTACCATAACTACTTGTAAAAACACTTAAATACATTACTACAGTTATTGTTAAAACTCGTTTACCAAATGGTAAAAAATGAGATGGGGTTAAAATAAACATAAAACTTTAAAACCCAATTTTATGGACATATATTGTGATTATCACTTATACAGTTCTATAATTGACCATTTTATATCTTTTTGTACTGTAAAACTTGAGTTTATACATTTTTTGTTTTAAAATTAAATGTGTTCTACTCAGATCTCTTATAAACTATCACCCCTCACATATCCAATTTACACTTGCTAAACCATGTGGATTGAAAAAACCATATAAAAAAGAATTAACAAATTTCTTACAATATCTTTTAATAATTAGGTATATTAGTAATTCCTCATATATAGTCTTTATGTATAACCCCAAAGTGGCACTCTAAAGAAGTGACAAGTTTATAAACATGAATTTTTGTATTATTTTATCACCCACCTATTCAAATTATTATTAAATTAAGATCATATAATTAAAAATATATATCATATAGTATTATATGTTATTTAATTTATTTAATAACCTAATTTAATATTTTCTTAAATGAATTTTGATTCAAAATCATCATTTATGTGTACTGTGGAATACCATAAGTGAACCAATGTTACATGTTTTCCAAAAACACCTATCATGGATGGGAATGATGATGTATATAATGTATAAAAAGTATATATTTAAAATAAATATAATTATTTAATTACTATATCAAATATTACATTAAATTTCTATTCCATGGGGGATATGATAACATCAATCATGTGGACGGAAGTCTTCCACCTCATGAAGAGATGATATTAATTCACCATTCAGAATAATGTAATAAGGATGGGTTAAATGAAATTATGTGATAAGTATGAGATAAAAATTATTCTTTAATGGTAATAGAATATTTTAATTTATTTACTTCAATCCATTGAGAAAATTTTAAAAAATTTCATGTGTTTGTAGTTCCAAGCATCTTAGTGAATGATGTATTTAATTTTCTATATCTATATTTTATTTATTACATTAAATATATGTATAAATAATATATATAATATTATAATCATATTTAAAAATATATATATATTAGAAAAAATATAAATTTAATAGGAAAAACATAAAAAATCAAAATATGCATTAAAAGAAGAAGTAATTACCCAAAACATGACATTAACATATAATTATTAATTTATGGATAATAAAAATAAATTATTATATAATATATGGCTTCATATACACATGTATGTCTATTTAATAGATATATCATTTTCATAAATTTGTTATACCCAAATTTTTAACATGCATGAAGGATTTATATATATATATATATGGTATGTGATTTGTTTCCTGAATTTTCTTTAATGAGGCATATAATATTTCATTCACCAATCTTCTTATATCTACTGTTTATTATTCCCCAATAACATTTCATATCTTGAATTTACCAGTTATAATGACGTGGTATGATTATTTTAACATTATTAATTTTTGTATAGTATTATTCAATGTTATCAAAATTGTAAGGGTTTTATGATTAAAATTTAACATTTAACAAGATTCTATAGGATATTGATTATAATGAGGATTTTTTATAACCAATATCTAAATAATCTAATCATATTTATTATATTATTATTATTAAATGATAAAAAAATACTTCATATTCCTCTCTTTATGATATCAATAGGTTAAAAAAATTATTTTAATTAAAATATTTTTTATTTATCTATTTGGATGAAAACCCATTTTTATCCATTTTTTTCTAAAAATGATTACAATTTTATTAAATTTAAATAAATTTTTTAGATAAATTAATAATCATTTTATGATTTTTTTATGATTTTGAAAAAATAATATTTATACCTTGTTTAAAACAAATCTCATTTGTATTGTTACAAATATGGGAAATGAATATACATTTTAATGTGCATAGAATGGGAGGAATTTTCCACCATCATTACCACACCTTGTTTTAAATATTCCATCATTTGATTTCAATTGTATTTTCAAATAATATTTTTTGTAATATATATCGTGATTTTTTTTCTAAATATTAATTTTTAAAGAATTATTTTTTCCTCATGAAATGTTTTAATTGCTATTTCAATACATGTTTCAAACAAATATGACATAACTCAATGTTACAATTGATATATAGGGGATCTGATCAAATGAAACCATTCTTATAAATTCATGAAATACATTATTTTTTATTTTGATAAGATTATTATGAAACCGATTTCTCTGAAATGGGTTATAACAAGATAAAAATCATTTTAACCATGCTTATTTTTCTAAAATTTATACATTGAATAAATGAAGAAATAGTTATCAAATCTATTTATTTTAGATAGGTTATGTTTGATGACATATTTAAGAAACCAATTTTATTCATTGGTTATGAAACAAAAAATTATTTATCGCATTAGAGATCACATAGTTATGATTTTCATGATGTGACACTTGTGACCTACATCTTCGTTCAATACATTGGGTAATTGTGAATATCTAATGGGATTAATAGGATTCGAATTGCTAGTATACATAGTTTAGTAATAAAATTCTTTCACTACAATTGTCTGGGAATGAACATATAATAAGATAATGGTTGGGTAGTAACCTGTTCTACTATGATAGTTTTGTCATTTCGAATTGAATGTTATAGAAAATATTTTTTATCCATATGTGAATTCCAAAAAATTATTTATTATTTCATTTTTATTTTATCATGGAACATGTTCATTGACACTCTTATGATTCATGTCCCATGAACAAAAAATAGTTACTCCATGGCCCTTATTTTTTATCATTGATATGTATGGTATGGTTTTCAATTGTTATTCTTGGGTTATCATACCATTCTCCACATTTTGTGATTATATATCTCCCATAAATACAATTACTAATCATCACAGATGACCCCTAATTATTTTTCATTTCCTTTGGTTTTTTTGAAATATATTATGTATGATTTTTTTATGAATGGTAATTGTTACCAATAACATAGTAAAATATTATGTAGTTCATTTATCAAATGTTTTTTATTATTACAAGTTATCCAAGGAACTATATCTTTAGAATCCATAGGTTTGGGTTTTTTAAATGAAATTAATTTTCCTAAAAAAATAATTATTATGTATTTTTGAAAATCAGGGTTCTTTATACCTCAGGATCCATTTTAAACCCATGGAATTAGTTTCCATTCAGTTATTTCAAAAAATTTCTTGAGAATTGTTAATTTCTGAACTTTTATATGTTCAATTTCACAATAATTTGAAGATGATTATTTTTGGGATTTCATTTATGGTAACCACTTAATTTTTAGTCATACCCTTTTCGAGCTACCCTAGAACTTATGAACCTGCAAAGATGCTATTATTCATTAGATGGAAATTTATAGTGAAATGAATAATGTTAATGATATATATCATATTATATATGAATTGATGTATATGATGGGACTAGGCTTGACTCTTCACCATTGGGGAGGAATCATAGTTTGATTTTATTTTAGTATTTCTGTGTTATTAAATATTATCCACCACATGGGATCCATAACATGTAAAAAACAATCATTAGTATTGAATTATGGTACTGTAGTTATTTATTATATCATTTCTTACATTATCATAATGTTTTCTTCACATACATATTAAAATATATTTATTTTGGTTCTCCAGATAATCTAACATGAGGGTATAGTCTCCCCATAGATAACTCAGAACCCCTTTATTATAGTCTGTAAACTCTTGCATTTTTTAGGAACACTATGGGACTTAATTCATACCCACCTGTAGCATGAGCTACGTGGATTTATGGGATGGGTGATATAGTTTTCATAGGATCATTTACATAAATTTGATTGTATATTACAAGGACCATTTTATTTTAAATAATTGATTAAGAACAAGATCATGAATATTATGTTGTGGAATGTACATCTCTACAAACTCCAAGGGAATAAATATAGTGGCATATTTGGAATAAATGGTTTTCAATATAAATATATTTCTATTATGATGGAATTGATATATTACCAATTCTATCATATGTTGGAAATACATTTATCAGTTTAAAATCTATATCTTATGTCATGTGTTTTTGATACCCTTATATATTTACAGTAGAAAGTGGTATATAAAAATTATAATGAGGTAGTGTATTTTATGGGGTGAATGTAACACTATTATGACCTCCTCCCCACAAGGTGTACCCCTACCTCGATGGAAACGTGATAAGGGAGATAGTAACCCCTAATTCCCACATCTAGTAGGCATCGTGTTAGAGACTAGGATCTAAGGAATAATAAACACAAAAAATTGGAGGAATTTCCCACTAAGAGAACACATGTGAAAGAGATATATAAGATAGACACCAATAAATTCCATGTTAGACATTAATATATAATACTTCCCCTGTAAAAAAATTTAATGTCATGTAAAAACTAATATAACTGAAATGGAAATTAGTAAGTACCAAGAAGGAAAAAAACGGCAGTGACCAATAATCTCGAACAATTCATGCAACCCCAGGTTAGTATTATTCGGCCTCATCTCCATCCTTATACAAGTGACCTAAAAATGGTTATATATTTACATAGGGTTATTATAATAGGATGCTTAGTTGGATCCTCCCTAGATCCACTCCTACAATAGTAAAGAAATCATGTTAAAACACAGTAAGAATCAAGTGAAACTAACTTGTCAGCTACATATTTATACTAATTTCTTCAAATCACCATTGATAATCTCACCATGTATTGTATACAGGTGTATTTATTTTAATAATGAATATTATTGTTACCCAGCTACCACAAACCCACTGGTTTTTCTGCTTTCCCCAACGTCACTCATCCTAAGAATCTCTCTCCAAGAAGGTTTTCCCATAGACACATTGGAAAAGCACAATAATATGAACCTCTTTATACATAGCCACATTGTACACATAACCAATGTGACCAGGTAGTTTTTGAGAGTAACCACAACTATCATAACGTGTATCATACGTCGGGCATTATACCTCATGCCATTACAACCCATACAACAAGTAAGGATCCACAAGCCACCACCAACCATAAACATTAAACCTATAATATTCCATGGGGAACTATATCTATAATATATTTTTGTGAATAAACATTATCCATTACATCCCTCTACAAACATATATTGGTAAAACTAACTATTGTTTCTACCAACACAAATAGCTATCAAGAGAAGAGAGAGGGGCCAATGTGGGTAGTTAGACATCCATCCTCCCACCAAAATGTTGGGGAGAGAACCCCCTTAGGGATTATAATACTTAGTGCTTCATTTTCTCCAACTGATTTAGTGTTGTAGAATATAGAAACAAAAAAAGGGTATAATATACTATATCTCACAACCACCACATGATTGTAACCATGTCATAGAATCAAATGAATCAAGTATATCTTGGCCTCCTAGATACCACTTCTAAAACATTGTATCCAATAAACACAAGAAAATTTAATGTGTACATTAGATTACTTCATCACTTTTTACCATTTTATCATTATGTTAATTAGTTCATTAAACATTAAATAACCTTCATCAATTACACATTATTTCTCCTTAGAAGCACATCTAATGTCTATTGTTCCATTAAATGGAAACGTCAGCATTGTGTTCCAGTAAGATCCAACCAAATGGATTAACGTCATTAATTTAATAATTTATTAACAGCTTTATCACATTACCATATATCAAGGAATCATATAAAACAATTCTAAGCTACGAAATAGAAGGTGGATCAAAATTATGAGTTAATAAACTAAATTTCAAGTATTTTACCCCTATTGTTGGAGGGTAGACCCATCCTCCATCATAATGCTAAACACAGAAAGATCGTGGAATACAACATGCATATTTTCCCCTTTTGGAAGGAGGGTAAGAAAGAACATATGCCTTTAGAAGTGGGGAAATGAATCTGATAAACAACCAACAACATTCAACAAGCATCCATTCATATACTTCCAACATGTTTCATCATCTCTGGTATACTCCCTGTTACATACATGCATAAACAGATTCATATATCCACTCTAGGTGTCATCTACTTCCAAAAACACTGGGCCTCTCTACCCCCAAATCTCACAACATCTATCTTGGCTCATAACACCTCACAAGAAGAAGGAAAAACAATGAAACATTTCACATGGCCATAAAGAATGAATTCTTCCTTCAAATGCAGTGAGGTCTCAGGTTTCAAATGTAGAAGACAATCAAACTTACAAGAAAAAGGGTTACATAGAAACCTACCATGATTTTTTTTATCAAACACCAGGTTCATTAATCCTTCAAGAATTAACCAATTTATTATTTTCATGTTCTGATTACGAGAAACCTAAATAGTAAGCTATCTCAAATTAACTGAAAAGTTAATTGACACGAAATTAATTCATTATAAACAAGCATCAACATGCCTCTGGCTCATCAATTAATTCAGAAGGGATCCATGTTTATTTTGATATATGTATGTGGTTAAAATTTCAAGGATTTCAGAGTATATTAGTCAGAAAAACTATTTTTACTTTACCATATTTCGGAGGGTGAGGTTTCGTATTCATAGAGATTCTTATAAGAAGGGATATGGAAGATTTATTATGTATTGTTAAATGGTTAATGCTTTTCCCCCAATAAAATTTATGGCTTATGGGATAAATTAATATACTTATGATTTTTATTTAGCCATAATAATTTGTTTGTTTATTATATATAGGATTTATCTATATAGGAAAATGTTTTATATATTAAATAATAATAAATGTATAAATTATATATTCACACACAAGAAGATATAAATGAACTTGAGGTGATTATCTGACACGATTAATAATTGTGAATGAAAAACACATTACCACCCAAGGAAAGAAAACATGTCATCCAATTCATTGAATTTAAAATATTACACTAGCTAATCCATGACGACAGTCACCAAATTTCAAATAATTCTTGATTTAAAATGAAAAAAATATATAAATCTTAATGAACATGGAAAATTCATACCTCTCTGAAATGAGTGTTAAACCATTTATCCATGTATAGATTTAATATTTAAAAATGATGAAATAGAGACATGGAATATTGTAATAATTTTCTCATATATAAATTATGATTGTGATAAAATGAAATGGTTCAGGAACCATTATCATGTTCCACTAATAACAGATTTATTGGAGTAATTATAGGAGGCTCATAGTTATTCATTCCCTCTTCATCCTACATGTGGATAGAAGTATAGATTATTTAAATAGTATTTTTTATATGGTTGAATATAGATTGATGTTATAGTATTTTTATCTTGATTCATGGCATAAAAAATGATAAATATAAGAGAAAAAATTTTAAGGGGATGTTATATACATTAACCATTGCAGCAATGAAATGTGAACATTTCACCCTATAATTTTTCATTGGACTCCCCAAAACATCTAAAGGGAATAATGATATATTTTATGTAGTAACAATATCATCTCACATTGTTGTTATTAGGAACAATTTCTATTTAGATCACCTTTCTTGGTTATAAGTAAAATAATTGGTAATTATGGATGGAGTTACAAAAATCCATTATGTATGATAAATATTTTAGGTTTACCTTGATGTTATAATGATGTATTTAGTAAGAACATGATAAAATTTTTATTTTCAGTAATGGATATAATCCTATGAATAATTTTTTATCTTAGAGAACAATTCAAATTCTTGTAGATATATCGATATCTTGTTCGGTAGATTTTGAAGGAGGTTGTGATCAAAACCTTCTTCAAATTTAATTTTGTACAAATATATATTTAAAAATGGAATTATGTTTTTCCATGTGAATTCATTTACAGAAATGTTTTTAGACATCCATCATGTTGGAATGAAGTTAATGGAAGAATGTAATTGGGTCTTGAGATAGTAGAATAAATGTAAGAGAATGTTAGTTCAATTCAACAAAACATAATAAAAGAATCACATTAATATTGTATTTATAATAATAATAATCAATATGGTCAAGATATTTATTTTAGTGAAAATGTGATTCAATTATTTTCTCCATGGGAAAATGTTTTGAGATTGAGGAAGAATGGAAATAAATGCCCCATGATTTTTGGTCCCATTAAATTTCTTAACCATGTTTGAAGAGTAGATTATGATTTGGATATTACTTTAATCCTCTATTAAGTCTATGATGTTTTCCATGTATCTATCACAAATAAGTATATACATATACATTAAAATGTATTGAAAATAGTGGATGAACCATTTGATTATTATTTTTCTTATTAGGAACAACTGATGAAGATTCTTGAACATACAGAGTTTGTTCTATGAAACAAGTCCACCCACTTGTTTAATATTTTTTATTGAAACCAAAAAATTGAGGATTCTATGTAAGAAGCATAGAATATAATGGTGAATAAGTGTCCACTTTTGATTGTACCAATGTAATTTAATATTTAGTGGTAAATTATTTTTAAGGGGTTTAGAATGTAATGATAGTAGATTTTAGGAATCATTTTCTGCTTATATTTAATTTCATTAATATCATACAATACACACAACACCGAGTTAAAACGAAACATAATATGCCATATATATTAAAGATTTACCTGGATATTATCACTTAGATATAAAACATCCCAGTCTGAATAAGAATAGTTTTTGAAAATATTATGTATAATGGTTTTATTTTTTGAAAATATAATTCTAAATCAATGATCCCAATTTCTTTTAAAGGGATTTTATGATTCCAAATTAAACTTTTCTTATAAAATTTATATTGTGAAAAAAATAAAAAAATTGAATCCTTTATATTATTTTTTTAATAAATAAAATAACTTTTGAAATAAATATTTCACTTTTATCTTTGTGAGAAATTTATATAATTTTCTAAAGAGATAATGTTTTATATGAATAGTGAAATACAATGGTGTTTATTAAGGATTTTCATTTATTCTACTGAATTTAAATAAAACAAAATTATTTTTAGGTGGTTTTTATAATAAAATGACTTCTCTTATATATCAATGAATCAAATTAAGGATATTTTATTTAATTTCATATTTTATATTAATGCCAAAACATATTAAATTTTTGAAACATTTCAATTTTGAAAACATCATTTTTAACACATCTGTGGTATTAGTTTTAAATTAAACGTATAAATACGAGTGAGTGGATTATTGAAAAATGTATTAAATATTGTCAACAAGAACAATATATCTTGTATAAAAAGGTAAAATTGATTTTTTTACCGTAACTACTTGTAAAAACACTTAAATACATTACTATAGTTATTGTTAAAACGGTTTTACCAGATGGTAAAAAATAAGATTGAGTTAAAATAAACATAAAATTTTAAGAACCCAATTTTATGGACATATATTGTTATTATCACTTATAAAGTTCTATAATTGACAATTTTATATCTTTTTGTATTGTAAAACATGAGGTTATACATTTTTTGTTTAAAAATTAAATGTGTTCTACTCAAATCTCTTATAAACTATCACCCCTCACATATCCAGTTTATACTTGCTAAACCATGTGGATTGAAAAACCCATAAAAAATAATTAACAAATTTCCTACAGTATCGTCTAATAATTAGGTATATTAGTAATTCCTCATATATAGTCTTTATGTATAACCCAAAAGTGGCACTCTAAAGAAGTGACAAATTTATAAACTTGAATTTTTTTATCACCCACCTCTTCAAATTATTATTAAAATAAGATGATATAATTAAATATATATATAATATAGTATTATATGTTTTTAATTTATTTAATAACCTCATTTCATATTTTCTTAAATCAATTTTGATTCAAAATCATCATTTATGGGTACTGTGGAATACCATCAGTGAACCAATGTTACATGTTTTACAAAAACACCTATCATGGATGGGAATGATGATGTATATAATTTATAAAAAGTATATTTTTAAAACAAATATAATTATTTAGTTACTATATCACATATTACATTTACGTTCTATTCCATGGGGGATATGATAACGTCAATCATGTGGACGGATGTCTACTGACTCATGAAGCGATGATATTCTTTCACCCTTTAGAATAATGTAATAAGGATGGGTTAAATGAAATTATGTGATAAGTATGAGATAAATATTATTCTTTAATGGAAATATAATATTTTACTTTTTTTACATCAATCCATTGAGATGATTTTAAAAATGTTCATGTGTTTCTAGATCCAAGCATCTCGATGAATGATGTATTTAATTTTATATATCCATCTTTTATTGATTACATTAAATATATGTATAAATAATGTATATAATATTATAATCATATTTAAAAATATATATATATATTAGAAAAAATATAAATTTAATAGGAAAAAAATAAAAAACAAAATATGCATTAAAAGAAGAAGTAATTACCTGAAACATGACATTAATAAATAATTATTACTTTATGGATAATAAATTGAAATTATTAAATAATATATGGCTTCATATACACATGTATATCTATTTAATATATATATCATTTTCATATATTTTTTATACACAAATTTTTAACATGCATGAAGGATTTATATATATATATGGTATGTCATTTGTTTCATGAAATTTATTTAATGAGGCATATAATATTTCATTCACCAATCTTCTTATATCTACTATATATTATTCCCCAAATAACATTTAATATCTTAAATTTACTAATTAAAATGATGTGGTATGATTATTTTAACATTATTAATTTCTGTATAGTATTATTCAATGTTATCAAAATGGTAATGGTTTTATGATTAAAATTTAACATTTAACAAGATTATATAGGATCATGATTATAATGAGGATTTTTTATAACCAATATCTAAATAATCTAATCATTTTTATTAAATTCTTATTATTAAATGATAAAAAAATTTACTTCATATTCCTCTCTTTATGATAACAATAGGTGAAAATAATTATTTTAATTAAAATATTTTGTATTTATCTATTTCGATGATAAACCATTTTTATCCATTTTTTTGTAAAAATGATTAAAATTTTATTAAATTTATATAATTTTTTTTAGATAAATTTTTAATCATTTTATGCTTTTTTATGCTTTTGAATAAACAATATTTATTCCTTGTTTAAAACAAATCTCATTTGTATTTTTACAAATATAGGGAATGAATATATGTTTTAATGTGCATAGAATGGGAGTAATTTTACACCATCATTACCACACCTTGTTTTAAATATTCCATCATTTGATTTCAATTGTATTTTCAAATAATATTTTTAATAATATATATCGTGATTTTTTTTCTAAATACGAGTTTTTAAAGAATTATTTTTTTCCTCATGAAATGTTTTAATTGGTATTTCAATACAAGTTTCAAACAAATATGACATAACTCAATGTTACAATTGATATATAGGGGATCTGATCAAATTAAACATTTCCTATAATTTCATGAAATACATTATTTTATTTTGATAAGATTATTATGAAACCTATTTCTCTAAAATGGGTTATAAGATGATAAATATCATTTTAACCATGCTTATTTTTCTATAATTTATACAATGATGAAATGAAGAAATAATTATCAAATCTATTTATTTTATATAGGTTATGTTTGATGAGATATTTAAGAAACCAATTTTATTCATTGGTTATGACACAAAAAATTATTTATCGCATTAGAGATCACATCGTTATGATTTTTGTGATGGGACGCTTGTGACCTTCATCTTCTTCCTATACATTGGGTAATTGTTAATATCTAATGGGATTAATAGAATGGGAATTCCTAGTATACATAGTTCAGTAATAAAATTTTTTCACTACAATTCTCTGGGAATGAACATATAATAAGATAATGGTTGGGTAGTAACCTATTCTACTATGATAGTTTTGTCAATTTGAATTGAATTTTATAGAAAATATTTACTATCGATATGTGAATTCCAAAAAATTATTTATTATTTGATTTTTATTTTATCATAGAACATGTTCATTGACACTCTTATGATTCATGCCCCATGAACAAAAAATATTTACTCCATGGCCCATATTTTTTATCATGGATATGTATGGTATGTGATTCATTGGTTATTTTTGTGTTATCATACCATTCTCCCCATTTTATGATTATATATCTCCCTTAAATACAATTACTAATCATCACAGATTACCCCTAATTATTTTTCATTTCCATAGGTTTTGATGAAATATATTATGTATTATTATTCTATGAATGGTAATTGTTACAAATAACATAGTATAATATTATGTAGTTCATTTATCAAACGTTTTTTATGATTCCAAGTTATCCGAGGAACTATATCTTTATAATCCTTAGTTTTGGGTTTTTTAAAAGCAAGTAATTTTCCTAAAAAAATAATTATTATATATTTTTGAAAATAATGGGTCTTCATACCTCAGGTTCCATTGTAAACCCATGGAATTTGTTTCCATTTATTTATTTCAAAAAAATTCATTAAAATTGTAAATTTTTGATCATTTATACGTTCAATTTCACAATTATTTGAAGATGATTATTTTCGGGATTTCATTTGTGGTAACCTCTTAAATTTTAGTCATACGCTTTTTGAGCTACCCTAGAACTTCTGAACCTATGAAGATGATATTATTCATTAGATGGAAATTTATAGTGAAATGAATAATATTAATGATATATATCATAGTATATATAAATTGATGTATATGATGGGACTAGGCTAGACTCTTGACCATTGGGGAGGAGTCATAGTTTGATTTTATTTTAGTATATCCATTTTATTAAAGAATATACACCACATGGGATCCATAACATGTAAAAAACATTCATTAGTATGGAATTATGGTACTGTAGTTATTTATTAGATCATTTCTTACATTATCATAATGTTTTATTCACATACATATGAAATTATATTTTTTTGGTTCTCCAGATACTCTAACATGAGGGTATAGTCTCCCTATAGATAACTCAGAACCCCTTTATTATAGTCTGTAAACTCTTTCATTTTTTTGGCACACTAGGGGACTTAATTCATACCCACCTGTGGCATGAGCTATGTGGATTTATGGTATGGGTGACATAGTTTTCATAGGATCATTTAAATCAATTTTATTGTATATTACAAGGACCATTTTATTTTAAATAATTGATTAAGAACAAGATCATGAAAATTATGTTGATGAATGTACGTCTCTACAAACTCCAAGGGAATAGATATAGTGGCATATTTGGAATAAATGGTTTTCAATATAAATATATTTCTATTATGATGGAATTGATATATTACCTATTCTATCATATGTTGGAAATATATTTATCAGTTTAAAATCTACATCTTATGTCATGTCTTTTTGATACCCTTATATATTTCCTATAGAAAGTGGTATATAAAAATTATAATGAAGTAGTGTATTTTATGGGGTGAATGTAACACTATTACGACCCCCTCCCCACAAGATGTACCCATACTTCTATGGAAACATGATAAGAGAGATAGTAACCCGCAAGTACCACATCTAGTAAGCACCGTGTTAGATACTAGGATCAAAGGAATAATAAACACAAAAAATTGGAGGAATTTCCCACTAAGAGAACACATGTGAAAGAGAGATATAAGATAGACCCCAATAAATTCCATGTTAGACATTAATATATAATACTTCCCCTGTAAAAAAATTTAATGTCATGTAAAAACTAATACAACTGAAATGGAAATCAGTAAGTACCAAGAAAGTAAAAAACAACAGTGACCAATAATCCCGAACAACTCCTGCAACCCCAAGTTAGTATTATTCGGCCTCATCTCCATCCTTCTACAAGTGACCTAAAAACAGGTTATATATTTACATAGGGTGATTATAATCGGATTCATAGTTGGATCCTCCCTAGATCCACTCCTACAAAAGTAAAGAAATCATGTTAAAGCACAGTAAACAACAAGTGAAACTAACTTGTCAGCTACATAGTTATACTAATTTCTTTGAATCACCATGGATAATCTCACCATGTATTGCATACAAGTGTATTTATTGTAATAATGAATATTATGGTTACCCAGCTACCACATACCCACTGGTTTTGTAGCTTTCCCAAACATCACTCATCCTAAGTATCTCTCTCCAAGAAGGTTGTCCCATAGACACATTGGAAAAACACAACAATATTCACCTCTTTCTACACAGCCACTTTGTACACATAACCAATGTGACCAGGTAGTTTTTGAGAGTAACCACCACTAGCATAATGTGTATCATACGTCGGGCATTATACCTCATGCCATTACAGCCCATACAACAAGTATGGATCCCCAAGCCACCACCAACCATAATCATTATACCTATAATATTCCATGGGGAACTATATCTATAATATATTTGTGTGAATAAACACAATCCATTACATCCCTCTACAAACATATATTGGTAAAACTAACTATTGTTTCTACCAAAACAAATAGCTATCAAGAGAATAGAGAGGGGCCAATGTTGGTAGTTAGACATCCATCCTCCCACCAAAATGTTGGGGAAAGCACCCCCTCAGGGATCATAATCCTTAGTGCTTCATTTTCTCCAACTGATGTAGTGGTGTAGAATATAGAAAAAAGGTTATAATATACTATATCTCACAACCACCATATGAGTGTAACCAAGTCATAGAATCAAATGAATCATGTATATCTTGGCCTCCTAGATACCCCTTCTAAAACATCGTATCAAATAAACACATGAAAATTTAATGCGATACATTAGATTAATTTATCACTTTTTCCCATTTTCTCATTATGTTAATCAGTTCATTAAACATTAAATAACCATAATCAATTACACATTATTTCTCCTTATAAGAAAATCTAATGTCTATTATTCCTTTAAATGAAAACCTCAGCATTGTGTCCTAGTAAGATCCAACCCAATGGATTAACATCATTAATTCAATCATTAATTAATAGCTTTATCACATTCCCATATATCAAGGAATTATAGAAAACAATTCTAAGCTACTAAATATAAGGTGGATCAAAATTATGAGTTAATAAACTACATTTCAAGTATTTTACCCCTATTGTTGGAGGGTAGACCCATCCTCCATTGTAATTCTAAAAACGGAAAGATCGTGGAATACAACATGCATATTTTCCCATTTTGAGAGGAGGGTAAGAAAGAACATATGCCTTGAGAAGTGGGGAAATGAATCTGATAAACAACCAACAACATTCAACAATCATCCATTGATATACATCCAATATGTTTCATCATCTCTGGTATACTCCCTATCACATACATGCATAAACTGATTCATATATCCACTCTAGGTGTCATCTACTTCCAAAAACAATGGGCCTCCCTACCCCCACATCTCACAAAATCTATCTATGCTCATAACACCTCAAAAGAAGAAGGAAAAACAATGAAACATTACGCATGGCCATAAAGAAGGAATTCTTCCTTCAAATGCAATGAGGTTTCATGTTTCCAATGTAGAAGACAATCGAACTTACAATAAAAAGGGTTACATAGAAACCTACCATGATTTATCTTTTTATCAAACACCAGGTTCATTAATCCATCAAGAATTAACCAATTTATTATTTTCATGTTTTGATTACGAGAAACCAAAATAGTAAGCTATCTCAAATTAACTGAATAGTTAATTGACACGACATTAATTCATTATCAAGAAGAATCAACATCCCTCTGGCTCATCAATTAATTCAGTTAAACATGCTTAATACAAAAAATCATAGATTCATTTAAATGATTCTTTATATTTCAAAATTAAATATAATTAATCCAATTTTACATTCCATATCAATTTCCATCAATAATGACATGCTAAAAATGTAAATAATATATGTCACTTTATCTAGAAAAATAAGAGGCAATAACATATGACTAATAGAAATATTATTATCTAGTTCAAATATTTTTTATATCAACTCTGTTGTGATTAAGTGGGATTAAACATGGAAAACTAAACACTTTAATGTAAAATAATTGAGAAGCCATGAATCCTCTACCTAAAAATTTTAGTGTCATTCATTACATAAGAACGTTCCATCCAACATATCACGATCTCTTTCCTGGTGAAAACTGCTTCGACCCAAGGATTTAACAGCACGACCGCACAAACTAACACCCAATAAAACATTATTAGAATCGTGGAAACCACATGACATAACAAGGAATTGAGAAGCAAGAGATGATGGATCTAAAAAAACACAATAATGGAGGAAGATCATACCATCTATCAATGACAGATCGAAACTTTTTGGATGCACCAAACTAGGGGGTTCCCATTCAGTAGGAAGAAATTTCAAGGGGAAACTATACAATGATTAAGTATTGGTTACACCACTATTATTAAAAGAAGGAAATCCGTGCGCATCTCGTAATAGGGAACAATATAGTATAACAGAGGAGGATTATATCTCATCATTTTAGAAGATTTAACAGAGGAACAGTTTAAGATAAGATGGATTTTACATGAAAAGAGGATCACATTAAACCACATAGTTTTCCATGTAAAGGCATCCTAAGATCTATGAAAATTTAGATAGGGGTATGTGCTTTTGAATTGGCATTAAATCCAATAAAACAAGGCCTTGAATGTATTTTTAGTCAAATAAAATGTTAAAATAGAAAAACTATCTGAAATAAGGAAAAATATTGAAATTTGAAAAATGAAATGAAATAGTTATAGAAAAACTGTTCACATCTGTCTCACCAACACTGATAGTAAAAATGATACACCGACACAGACAATAAAAATGAATCACCGAAGCTGATTTTACAAATAACGCACTGGCATTGGGAGTACAAAGGACTCACTGATGCCAACAGTACAGATGACTCATAGACACCTTCCGTACAAATGACTCACTGATGTAGGGAGAAAAAATTAGCCATTTACAATGATAGTACAAAAGAATCATTGATGCCGAGAGTACGAATGAATAACTGATGATGAGAGAAAAAAATTTGTACCGATGATGAATGGACAAATGACTCATAAATGATGACAATAAAAATGACTCACCGACGCCAAAAGTACAAATGACTCACCAACGACAATAATAAAAATGAATCACTGATATCAACTATTCAAATGACTCACCGATGCAGACATTACGAATGAATGACCAAAACTGACATTAAAAATGACTCACCGACACTGGCACTAAAAATGAATCACAAACACCAATACTACCAATGACTCACTGATGGTGAAAGTACAAATGACTCACTGACACTGGGTGGAAAAATAACTCACCCGCTCAGATATTACAAATTACTCTCCAATGTCGGTAGTACAAATGACTCACCAATGCTGATAGTATAAATAACCCACCGATTACACTTTCACAAAATTGGAAACACAATTCACATAACTGAAAATTAGGATAATTTTTGGGCATAAGTATCCTAGACCTCCCAGAACACCTCATTCATTATATTTTATAAAGGAAAAGACCATAGAGATCCATGATATTACATCAGATTGCTCTCAAACATTATCACCCTCTATAATTCAAAACTATCCAAAAATGAAACCAGAAAGGGGTCAAACAAACCCACCCATCTAGATAACTCTCAAAAGAGAGAAAGGTATAAAGTCAAAAAATAAATCCATATCATAAAAACTAAAGTTTTAAATCACAAATTAACAACAATAAATTAAAATAATTAAACATCAAACAACTCGTGGTACTAAGAACATATCTACGACTTGCATTCCCAAGTACTCTCCTCCATGCCAGTGCATCGCCACAAGTCACAAACCAAGGGAATAAAACACCCATGAAATAACATATCCTTACGTACATGGATATTTAGAGGCCTCTCCTCTAAGTTCATATCATCATGAACATAGATCTTTCTTCAATCGATGATGTGGGATACATCATGATTATTACCACGGTGTTTTGACTCAGAAAAAAAATCATGTATTTGGATCATCTTGGGGGAAGTGTTACTCATTATGGCACAACTCCAAAATGATCCAACACATAAAAAGTCCCAAAAACACAGGATGAAAACATACTCCCATGACCAAAGCATCACTTCTCATGATGGTAAGACACCGTCAGAAACATGGTATCCCCAATATCAAACTCAAATAGTCTTCTCCTTTGATCCAAATATGATATTTGATGATCTTTCACTACATTTATTCACTCTAAAATTATGTGAACCATCTCTGTCATGTTCAATACTAGTTTTTGGCTAATAATTGCTAACTCACCAACCCCAGTCTAGCTTATTGGAAAATAGCATGGTTGTCCATACAAGGATTCAAACGGTTCCATACCGATGGTTGAGTTAAAACTGTTTTTGTAAGAAAACACCACCAATGGTATTTTCTCCATCCACAAACCTACAAATTCATGGACACATGAACACAACATGTCTTTTATAGTATGGATGGCCTGCTCTATTTGAATGTCTGAATGTTTATGAAAAGTAGTAGCATGACATTGCTGAGAACCAAAATCATGGTAGAGACCACTCCACTCCTCGGGGGTAAAACAAGAATCACAGCCGGAAATGATCATCCTCTGGACATCATGGATTATCAACACTTCCTCTACATACTTTCCTGAAAAAACATCCCCTATTCTGAACTCCTTAATAACTATGAAGTTGTATGATTATATTAAATCATACACTTCCACAAATATAGTGTTATTACCTCCTTGAGTTTAAGGTAAACCAATAAAAAAGTCCATTGGTATGTCCTCCCACTACCACTGAGAAAAAACTAATGGATGGAGTAGAACATCTGGGACACATTTCTAATCATTCACCTTCAGGTAGAAAAACAAACAAGACACAAAATCCATAACTACAAACTTCATACCAAGCCACCGAAACATATTCCTTATGGATTGGTACATCATTGTCACACCACAATGAACTACTAAAGGTGAACTATGGAACCCACTAGGAACCATATAACACATCACCAATTGATTGAAAATCCTTCCTTAAGAAACACTAAGTGTTTTTCATCCTCAGACCAAATATTAGAGGCCTCACAACAAACAACTTGTTCTCTCCAGACCACAACCTCTAGATCAGCCAACTAGCCTCACAACATCATCTGACTCAACCCCCACTTCTCCCATATTGAGTTGTAATGTTGAATGATATTCTATCACTCTCTAGGAATCCCCAATTCATGAACTACATCACTACAAAACTTCCTACTTAGTGCTTCAGCTTCAACATGACCCTTACCAGGTTAATATGACATTTTGATGTTGTATTACTATAAGAAATACATCCACAGATGCTCACACAAGTTCATGTTACAATGTTAGAAAACATACCTTTGGCTCTAATGATCTGTGAAAACCACAAAGCACTCACCAATAAGGTAATGTCACTATAACTTCAAAGAATACACAAAAAATTCCAACTCAAAATAATTGGTGGAATAATTTTATTAAGGAAGACACAACTACTGAGACCCATATGAAATTATCGATCTATGTTTCATCAGAACACAACCTGACCACATATGTGAGGAATCATAGAAAACACAAAATTGAACTACCTCTCTTGGTAGAAAATGAACTAGATCACATACCAAATTCTCCCTAACATACTCAAAATCTTTTTGACACTGATCACTCCACACTAACTTTTGGTCCTCCCTAGTCAATGATATTCGAGGAGTCACAACCCTAGAGATATCTGCTATCAACCTCTGATAGTAACCTATGATATGAAAAAAATGTTACACCTCTACCACATTGTTATAATCTTCCCAAAACACAACTGCTATTATCATTGGTGAATCCACTTATACTACCTAATGGGACACCTCATTCCCCAAGAAATAAACATCTTGATCCCAAAACTCACACTTTGGAAACATTCCAAAGAGCTACTGCTAACTAAGAACTCCCAAAATGGTAGGAAGATGCTCTGAATGATCCTCCTCAACTGTAGTGTACATAAGGATGGAATTGATTAAAGCTACCACCAACATGTCCAGGATGTCATGTAATAAAGCATTCATAAACCCACTGTACAAATATAAATAATCTATCACACCGAATGTCATTACAAAGAACTTGTAATGCCCATGACAATAATACAAAGCAATCTTTAGGATATCTTCATCATTCCCACACATCTAATGATAACCTGTCCATAGGTTGATCATTGAGGACCAACATGAACCCTTCAATTGTTCGAATAAATCATCAAACTATGGAAGAGGAGAGTGACTAATTACTATATTTGTTTTTATGTGATGATAATCGATACACAACCACAAACTACTATTGGACTTCCTCGTGAACAAAATCAATGCACCCAATGATGACACACTCGACTGACCAAAAAAGCTCTATAATTGACTATAACGCTACATATGCATCTCCCGTAGCCCAGAAGGGAACTTTCTATATGGAGAAATAGAGATATAAGATGATACTGGATGTATCTAGATCCCAAATTGGATCTATCATCAAGAGGAAAATGATACAACAACTTCTGGAATGTCATCAAGTTACTCTTCTATGACCCTATGAAATGCCAACTACTGAACCTCCAAATAACATAGCATTATCTCAATCATCAGGTATGATAAGCAAGGAATGCCCCTCAGACCCATTTGATGGTCTCACTCACAAACAAACACGGTTATCTCTCCTTATGCATCGAATAACACAACATGCTTCTTTAAAGAATCCATGATATATTGCACTGAATACCACCAATCCATGCTAAGGAAGACATCATATGGGTGTATCCTTAAATTTTGGAAATCTCAACAAGATAGGTTTTACCAGAGCACAAGCTAACAATATCTAAATACCTAAAATGAGTCATCTCGACCTCCAAATGGAATAGTCAACGCCAAGGGTAATGGAAGAATACTTACCATAATTCCCAACGAATGGACATGGGAATGTGATACGAATGTGTGTGTTGCACCTAAATCAAACAAGGAATACACCCATGTTGAAAACAAGAAATGGTTACCTAGAATGATGTCTAGATTTCCGGGAGAATGCAAAACTAAATCAAGGAGCTAAGCATGACGTTCTCCATGGATTCATTGACATTGATGAAGACCACCACCACAACCACAATCTAATCTTGGAGGATGGGGAGTTTCCCTCTGTTGTCTAATACCTACCCCATCTGCTCTCTATTGATCTAAACCAGGTGCAACTTGCTGCTGATGCCATCACTGGAACTACATCAACAGAGGAATTGGGAGAAGAACACCTGGTGAACGATGACCGATTTGATTGGTTAGTCACCCTCACTAGAAAAGACCTTGGTATGCACAAGAAAAACAATAACATGATCCATTGGAATAGTCTAGATAGCCACTTTCTCTATAAAAATGATATGTTGAGGGCTGGAACCTACCCCGGAACAAACAAAAACCCTTTTCCAATAAAAATCACAAACCCTGGTCTATAACACTTCTCCAGGAGGAATCCTAAAATCTACCCTTTCATGAAGATCCAATCCTGGATTACATCATCTCGATGACCTCTTCCTACTCCATCATCTGATGATATGTCTTCATCATAAACTAGGTGACATGGAAGTGGATCTATTGACCTAAATCTTTGTCTAAATGCCTCGCCCTAGCCTCCAAATATGGCAGGTGGACTGAAGGATATCAAAAATGTTTCCTAAATCATATTCCAAATTCTTAAACTCTAGATCTCCCCTGTTTAAGGGTAATTAGCTCCTAGAAACTGGATGCATTAATGGTCGAAGAAATAAAATAGACTCTGAACTTGTCTCAAAAATCCTCTAATGAGATCACCACCTCCTCATGATATCCAAGGAACCAGAACCACCACACCCTCGATGCCCCTCCTAATACCCTCACAACCAAATACACTCAGTTCTCCTTATGAGTGAGGATCAATCTAAAAGACATATCAACCTCCTCAAACCCTTATTTTATGACTATATCAGAAATGGAGCCCTTTTACTTCTACATAATCTAGTGCGGACATGCTCTGAGTGCCTTCCTCAATGTGTCGTCATCATAACCCACTACCCTAGGGAAATCTGTTAGTGCAGACTACTGGACATCTTCTATGCTAACCTGATGACTAATTAGACCTCAATTCATACCTTCAAAATAAAATGTTATTAAAGATCCTAAACATAGAATATAGAAGAATAAAAATTAATTAATTTTTTTATTTTAATCATTTTATATTAACCTACCATATGGTCTACCTATTAAAGAAGAGGCACATGGAAGAGTGATACATGATCTTTCCCAATGACTCTAATCTGAAACCAGTATAACGCCATTTCATAGTCACTAAAAAAATAAAGGTATGTGCATTAGATACTAGGGGGAGAATAAATGCCTATTTCAAAACTAGTTTTTAGTGTTTACCTCACTTGTTAAACATGAATGGCACCATTTCTCTACAAACTAATGAAACCTCACTTATTCCTAACAAAAAACATCATCTTATCCTTTTACCATAACTATGATACCTCTTTGTTAAGAACCCCCTACATACAAGGTTTTCCCCTCCTGGTCCATCAATGTTAAAACAAAGATAGTGACCCCTTGAGTCCTGCCTCTAGTATGCCCTAGGTTGGAAACTAGCACCGAGGGTATAGTAATAACACAACATGATAGGTGTTACCCTCTAAGAGAAAACATTCCAAAGTGAGAGATAAGATTGACCCCAAACAAGTCCAACATATAATAAAATATAAAATAAATCCCAAGTACACATATGTAATGTAATTAAAAATATACTACAACTGAAATGGAAAACTTCAAGCACCATGAAAAAAAATTAAACGACAGTGACTATGAAGCATGAACAGCGCCTCCAACCCCATGCTAGTAGTAACCGAATTTATCTCCAACCTTATCCAAGTGACCTAAAAAATAGTAAATATATTTACATAGGTTGAGTTTAATAATATATTTAGTATGATACTCCCAAAATCATGTTAGAGAAAAGTAATTAAATCATGCTAAATCATAATAAAAAACTATTTAAAGTATCTTGTTTGCTAAATCGGTATACTATGTTCTTAAATTCACCATAGATACTCTCACGAAGTATTGCATACAAGATTATATAATATAATAAAGAATATCAAGGGTACCCCACTACCACTTCCCCATTGGTTAGACACTTTTCCACAACATCGCATTTCCAATGAATCTCACTCTAAAAATTCATTCATGAAGAAACCGAGGAAATTCACCAAAACTTGATCCTAGTGCAACATAACCCCTACGTCCACATAACCAAAGTGACCAGATAGAATCTGGTTTCCACCACACCTATAATAACATGTATCATACATTTGTAATTATACCTCAATCCATTAAATCCCATATACCAAGTATGTATCCTCAAGCCATCACATCCTATACATGTTACACCTATAGTAGTCTATAGATAACTATATCCATAATATATGTGTGTGAATAAACAAAATCAATTACTACAAAAACCCTTGTATTTATTACACACTTAAACTTGATTTATTTAATAATCATGCACTTAGGACAACTCTGATGATTGAGAGGCCTAGTGTCTTGGGAAATTAGAAACATTACATGACAAATTAGATTCAAAAAATTAAACATCTTTATTGAAAAATTCTTTTACATGACAACATCATTACATCACACATAGCATTTTATGGGATAACATAAGGACATACAAAATAAAATGGTGTGATATGAATCCCAGTAAATGAGTAAACATGGAATAATATGATTAATACAATACATGATAGGAAATAGGAATATAAATGGAGCATAATAGAAACATTAACACAAATTCCATGATATAGGATGATTATAATTCCATGACCCATCCTCAGGCCCCGTGTCGTGACTACCCCAAGCTCTCCTTCCATATGCCAGGGGTTGGAGACTAGCACCAAAGGCGTAAATTCATATACTGGGAAAGTATTTCTTTTATAAAAGTAAAAAAACACAACATAGTACGCAACTGAAGTAAGCACTAAGAAATACTGTATACAAAAGTAAATTGTAAAAGGAAAAGGGGATGGAAATACAAGCCCAAAAGTAAGTACAATACAACTAAAAAGCTAGTACAACTGTAGTAATGTAATATAGAAACCACTGAGTCGTCCTCCAGGAATCCCACCTGAAAGGTTGGTACATATAGCCTCCTAAGCACCCATAGTCTGTCTGTCAGCTTGGTGTACGTGTCGCCAAGTGGTCCACCCCTGGGTACTATCCAACTCTATAAGTCTCCTCCTCGATTAGTGTTGTTTGTCGTCTGCATCTAAAACAACGTAGTGAAGTCATATCCTGTTAAGGGGTGAGTATAAGATACTTAGTAGGAACCCTAAGACTCCCGAAGGTCTCCAAGAATCTTAGAAGGATAAACCATAGAAGAAATATACAATCAAGAAGTATCAACCGACTCTACATAGGTATATTCCCATACATATACCTAAGTCATCAATCACAGTTTGACTCCAACTCTCGAGCCCAAGCACAACCCAGTCCACACATGAAAGAATTCAATCATTTCGATAATAATGATTGAATGTCAAGACTCAGCTCACATAGGTATACATCTTTCATATAGCGATAGAGATGATCATATGTAGTCATTAATTCATCCAATATATTATACCCACGTAGGATACTAGACTAGAAAAGTTGTCGGACCAACATAGGATACTAGACCAACTATTCTGTCAGACCCACTCAGGATACAAGTACAGATGTCAAAATATCGGACCCAATTTGGATACAAGTATAGTAGTCATCGTTGTTGAACCCATGAAGGATTCCAGAACTGTTGTCATCATCACTATCGATACCATGGAGGATTCTAGTACAATCTTGTTGCTATCGAACCCACAGAGGATTCAGTCCAGTCTAGTTGCTATCGAACCGACAGAGGATTCAGTCTAGTCTAGCCACTGTCGAACCCACGAAGGATTCAGTCCAGTCTCGTCACTGTCAAACCCATAGAGGATTAACTCTAGTCTCATCACTGTAGAACACATATAGGATTATAGTGTAGTGTCGTTGCATTCATCATCAAACCCACAGAGGATTCTAGAACGATTTTCGTTGTCATCGAACCCACAGAGGATTCCGGTACGATTGTCATCGTAGTCGCAGCCAGCTCTATGGTTTCCGCACACTGCATGCTTGATTCTGGAAGTGATCGCTCCTCGATCCAAGGGGTCAATACATAAACTATCATGATGTCCAGAGTCGATGTGTCCAGAAGTTCCATCTCTTCATATGGAACCCAGTGCAATAGACGGCGCATCAATCAGACGTCCGGTCTGAGTGTTATTAGCTTTTCCGTTCCAGTGTCCTTGTTGGATTTTGGGTACAATCGAACCCGTCCATACTCCATTCTCATCTGAATCACATGTGGAGTATTACCAAAGAACCGTCTTGTCAAATCTAAACTAACGTAGTTGACGACACGTCAATCGGACGTCTGGCAATTATGTTATAAGCGTTTCTGCTTCGAGGGCCCGGTTGGTTTCATGTCTAAACCAACCCGTCCATTTTCCAAAGTTATCAAAAACTCACTTAAAGTATTGAGAAAGGAATAATTCATCACGAGGATCCCAGTGCCGCAGATGGTACGTTGATTGGACGTGAGGTCATAATGTTATTTAAGATTAAGTGAAAACGTACCCGTGTCGTCAAGCCCAGTGGGCTGATGGGTCCGGTCGACCCGGTTTTGGTGGGTCTGACCCAGATGGTGTCGGACCAACCCGAACAGCGACAGCCTCTTGTCCTGCGAGCCGAAG
The DNA here is from genome assembly GCA_963277665.1 of Viscum album. Classification (NCBI taxonomy): domain Eukaryota; kingdom Viridiplantae; phylum Streptophyta; class Magnoliopsida; order Santalales; family Viscaceae; genus Viscum; species Viscum album. The sequence goes on along the minus strand of OY728166.1, from coordinate 421,237,222 downwards.
CTGACCGATTTTTGTGGTGTGGGCAGCCCGTATGGGCGGGCCACGATCCTCCTACTCGGCAACTGTGGGTGCCATGACCTTCATCAACCCGGCCGACAGATGTGCCGACCGGTTTGCCCGGCGAAGCGGCCCGCGGAGCACGGGCCGCGGTTCTCCGCAGTGCGACACCCCTTGTGGCACCGCGATCTTCGTTCAGCCTGATCGGCTTTAGTCGGCCAGTTCTTCTTTGGCCGAGAGGCTCGCGGATGCGGGCCGCGGTTCCTCTCCACACGGTCGGCATACAGCCACCGCTTTCTCTGGTCGTATCCCCCTCTACCATCACCGCCTCCATCAAAATAGAAATGAGGATCAACCGAGGGTCATCGGGCTGTGTTTGTTTGGTTTGCGCCCTTCGCGTTAGGCGGTATCATATTTCCGAAGATAAAACATGGATTTAATTAATAATGAAGAACAATTTAATTCAATTAAAAATTGAATCATATCCCATTCCTCGTAATTGTCGTCTCATGTTGACAAGCCACGGAAGACGATCATCGCTGTAGTCGGGCCTTGTGGAATATGGTGTCGAGGAGAACGGTGTCATCTTATCAATGTTTTAGGAAGAGTCATTGACGTATGCGATGCTTCTCGTGAGTGGTGTCTTCTCCCTTAACGCAGAGGAAGAAGAAGGTAGGAGAAGTCATGGAGCATTCTTCACCGAGAGAGGATGACGTTCTTCATGGAAGAATGTAGCTCCTCTAATTCTCCAAATGTTCCCCACCAAAATATTTGCTATGGAAAATATTATAATAGAATTATCAAATTTTAAATAAGTTCCATGAAATTAAAAATAATTCAAAAGAGAGATGCCAATTAATTAAAAATGTTATTAATTAAATGGGTTGGCATCATCAATGTTTGGGAGGTGGAGAGGCTCCCCCATAATGAGGGGAGGAGTTAATTAATTTAGGGGGTGTAAATGGGTGTTTAAGGGAGTTAAGGGGAGATGAAAGGTTTTGGGCTCGTGTGGGAACCACCACACTAAATCCTTTCATGGGAGGTTATGTGGGTGTGGGACCCACCTATAACTCCTTTTGGGAGGAGATTACCTCCACTAAATAATAAAATTGTGTACCAACAATTTTATTAATTTATAATTAATTCCTCAAAATACAAAATTCAAACCACATAAAACGCAACTACGATAAACATCCCTTAAGTGAATATCGGCGCTACGAGTTCATCACTATGCATGGTTTTAAATTCCGAGCACCGGTTCAAAAGATAGAAAAATCCACACGTACGATTATGAACATACCCAAACAAAAATTCAAAAATTGATTCTTGGCACACTAGGCCTTGGAATCAAGTGTCGTCCGAAACCATAGACTCGTAAAATTCCAAAGTATTTATGAAAAAAAAATTCCTTCAAATTTATGGGTCTTTAAATTACTCCCACCTCATGGATTTACGTCCCCATAAAGCTAAAACACACACTAGGGAAACAAATGGGTGTACTGAGCTCACATCAGAGCCTCCCACTCCCAAGTAATCTTCTAGAGGTTCTCATGCTGCCAGTGAATGCGCAACAGAGGAACCGACCATCCACATAGGACCCACTCTTGTCGATCCTCAATCTCCACTGGGACCTCCGTGAATGTCACCCCGTCATCGTTGTACAACTCCATGTGGTCAATGATGTGGGTCATCTAATGCATGTATCTCCTCGGCTAAGATATGCGGAAGACGTCATGCACCCGTTGCAACTGAGGTGTAAGGGTCTGGCAGTAAGCCAGCTTGCCTACTCTATTGAGGACCAGGAATGATCTGATTAAACGTAGAGATAACTTTCCACCCTAGCCAAATCTCCATAGACCACGTCAAGGTGAGACCCTAAGGAAGGGGTGTTCTCCATCTTAAAACTCTAGTGGTCTCCATCTACTATCAACATAGGACTTCTGATTGCTCAGTGCAATCTTCATCCACTCCTGGATGATCTACACCTTCTCTGTCGTAGCCTAATGATGGGCACACTGGTCAATATCTACCTTAGCTCCTAAAATCTATGCTGACATCTATCTGACCACATGAAGGGTTTCCCCTTCTTTGTCAAGTCTGAATGCGGTGCTGCAACTCTGGAGAAGTCTGGCATAAATCTTTGATATTACCCAGCCAGTCCCAGGAAACTCCACACCTCCCAGGAAACTCTACACCTCTGTCACTCTCCTGGGAGGCTCCCATGAAAGTACTTCCTAGATCTTCATTGGATCCACTACAACACTCACATCCAAGATGACATGTCCCATGAAATGAACCTCTCGAATCCAAAACTAGCACTTCAAGAGCTTACCATAAATATTCTGCTCTCGGAGTGTATCATGTACAACCCACATGTTATAGGTGTCCTCCTCCTCAATAGTCGAGTAAATAAATATGCCATCAATGAAGACTTCAACAAATCGATCGAGACAAGGATGGACGATCATGTTCATGAGACTCATGAACACTGTTGGAGCGTTGGTTACGCCGAAGGGCAGAACCAAGAACTCTTAGTGTCCATACCGACACATGAAGTCCGTCTTTTGCACATCCTCATCTTGAAATCTGAGCTAATGATTTCCTGACCAGAGGTCTATATTTGAGAACCATCGTGCCCCCTTGAGCTGATCAAAGAGGTATTAAATCATTAATAGTGGGTACTTGTTCTTCACGGTAACCTGATTCAAGTGACAGTAGTTGAAAGTCACTCATAAGCTCCCATACTCCTTCTTAGCGAAATAATCAGAGATGCCCAGTGTGAAACACAGGGTCAGATGAATCCCTTCCCCTGTACATCCTCTAGCTATGCCCGCAGCTCACGATGCTCAGCGGGAGACATCCGATATGCTGGAGTGGATATCAGTGTTGTCCCAGGGTACATGTATATGTAGAATTCTACCTCTCTGTGAGGAGGATGTCATATAACGTCCTCAGGAAAAACATCAGCATACTGATCCACCACAACAGGAAAACTTAGACTATGCACATCAACCGCTCCAAGGATGAGACTATCCAACTATTGTGTGATCAGCTGATCTCTCCTCTGCATATGTCCATCCTGTGTTGCAAAGGCTCCCTTCTCACCGGTGAAGATGACTCTGCTCTAATCTGTGCGGACACACCACACTTTGCGCCTAATGCAGTCGATATGAGCATGGAATGTAGACAACCAGTTCATACCCAATATGAAGTTGTAAGGTCTCAACACTGCTAAAATAAGATCCCTGCTGAAGCTCTCACCTCAAAGAGTAAGCTCACACTGTCGGCACCAGTGCGTAATCATCGAGTCTTCTCTCGTAGGAGTCTCTAGCCGTAAAGATCAAGCCAACATCTCCGTCAGAATTTCCAAGCTCCGAACAAGGGAAGCAACAATAAAAGAATGACTCACACCTATGTCAATAAGCACTATAACAAGGGTAGAGTAGACATAGATAGTACCTCGAATCACCTCAGGTGCACCGTGGTAATAGGCATTGACTTACTAGAGTTGATCTCGTCTCTGTCCGCTAGCACCCTGTGGATGGGGTAGACCTACTGGTGGTGGTGGTGGTAGAGCCTCAAAATGTTTTCCACCACCCACTACTCTGCCATCTCCTCTTCGACGTCCACCCGCTCTCAGAAAACCACCACGGTCGAACGTATGCCTTTACCTGGGAGGTCCCTCTATTGTCTGCTGCTCATCTATACAGCGGGTTGGGATGTCTCGTTCCATGTGACCCTGCCCGCCACATGAATAGAACTACTTGCTCCTCATATACTTGGCTCTGTTTTGTGGGCCCCGCAAAACCAAACCTGTATCCTGAGGTCACCCACCTATTGTCCTGGTCCGATTGGTCCTCTACATCAACTGTCTACTGCCGACTGCAGAAAACTTCACTATGTGTCATCCTGCGGAGGGTCTCTCCGCTAGTGACTGCTCTGCGAGAAAACTCTCCACTAAAAGGGATCTCTCCAGCACCCTGCCTGCGTCGGGATGTGGAGGGAGATCATCGAAGCCCTAATCTCATACCTGAGTCCCTGCTCTAACGTCAAGGCCCTGATGAACATGTCTCGTACCATATCCATGTAGTAGCATGAGAGGTCAGTGAACCACACTGAGTATTGATCTTTAGTCGTAGTACCCTACTACTGTTGAAGAAACTCCTGAATCCGCACCACACGATAGGTGGTTAATACAAACGCTGCCCGTAACAGACTCTTGAAGTCTTTAAAGAGTAGGGATGCCTCATCATGAAGCTAGAGCATCATGATCCACCATGTGGCTTCCGCTGCATGTAGGAGACTCACGACATGGATCACCATAAATCTGAATGGTGTACCTACCAATATAAATACACTAATGATAGCCTCCATCCAATCCTTTGCTGCCTATGGTTCCATATCCCCCCGGAACCCGAGCAAACTCTATCACAGGAACTCGTGCAACACACTCAGGTGGTGTGCACTCTCTACTGCTGGAGCCAGTGGTATCGGTGGCCCAGTGGGTAGTGGTACCGCTGGTGCCTCTGCTGTGATGGGGCCCCGTACTGAGGCCTCGTCGCTCCCTAAGCTAAAATCTTGTACGTAACTCGAAACCCTAGCGGGCTGCATTCATGGGGCCATCTTGAAAGGGAACAGGTGTGCCACAGTTTAAACAGTATACCTGGTGAGATGACACAAATTAATCATGTTGAAAACTTTTGAAACACACATGTAATCAGTTTTTTCATGCACAAGTCAGAAATCAGAGGTCAGGGTCCTAGTGTATAGATACATCAGCTTCCGCACTAACACTAGACTCATAGGAGTAAAATTACACTCAATACTCATAACATTATTGCCTCATAGTAATGAATAATGATATTCCAATTTTATGTGGTAGAACCGACTCCTCGAATACCAATTTGTCACAACCCATCCTCGGGACCCATGCCAAGACTACCCCAAACCTGCCTTCCATTGTCTAGGGGCTAGCGGCTAGCACCAATGGAATAAATCCTTATAATGGGAGTTCATTGCCTTTATAATATTAAACAGACACATCAGAGTATGCAACTGAAGTAAGCACTAATCAATACTGTATACAAAGTAAATACTGAAATGAAAAGGGGATGGAAATACAAGCCCAACAGTAAGTAAAGTACAACTAAAAAGCTAGTTCAACTACAGAGAAGTAATACAGAAACCAATGAGTCATCCTCTGGGAATATGACCAGATGGGTGGGTACAGATGACCTCATCAGCACCCATGGTCCGTTAATCCACTCTGTGTACGTCTCACCATGTGGTCCACCCCCGGGTAACGTCCAGCTCCACAAGTCTCCTCCTCGATCAGTGTTTTCCATTGTCTGCATCCAACACAACATAGTGTGGGCATAGCCTGTGCAGGGGTACATATATGAAACTCATTAGGGACCCTGATACCCCTGAAGGTCTCCTAGAATCCACAAAGGATAAACCATAGAAGAAAGATACAATCACTAAGTATCAACCAACTCTACTTAGGTATATGCCCATAAATATACCTAAGTCATCAATCACTATTTGACTCCAACTCTAGAGCCAAGAACAACCCTATCCACACAATAAAGAAGTTAATCATTTCTATGATAATGATTGAATGTCACGACTCCGCTCACGCAGGTATACATATTTCATATACCGATAGAGATGATGAGATGTTGTCACTAATTCATATAAGCTGTCGGACCCATGTAGGATACTAGACCAGCTAAGCTGTTGGAACCACATAGGGCACTAGACGAGCTAATATGTCGGGAACACTCAGTATACATGTACAGAAGTTAAACTGTCAGACCCACTTAGGATACAAGTATAGTTGTCATCGTTGTCGAACCCACAGAGGATTCCAGTACAGTTGTCGTCGTCGCTATCAAACCCATGGAGGATTCCAGTACAGTCTCGTTGCTATCAAACCCACGGAGGATTCAGTCTAGTCTTCTCGCTGTCAAACCCATGGAGGATTCAGTCCAGTCTTGTCACTATCGAACCTAGGGAGGATTGAGTCCAGTCTCGTCAATGTCGAACCCACGGAGGATTCAGTACTGTTTTGTCACTTTCGAACCCACAGAGGATTCTAGTATAGTCGCATTGCTATCAGTGTCGAACCCATGGATTATTCTAGTGTGATTGTCGTTGTCGTTGAACCCACAGAGTATTCTAGTATGGTTGTCGTCGTAGTCGCAGTAAGATCTAGGGTTTCTGCACACAGCACACTTGATTTCGGGAGGGTCCGCTCCTCGAGCCCAGGGTTTGATACATAAACTATCACAAAGTCATGATTTGATGTATCTAGAATTTCCATCTCGTCATAAGTAACCCAACTCGATAGACGGCACGTCAATCAGACGCCCGATCTAAGAGTTATTAGATTTTCCGTTGGAGGTGCCCAGTTGGATTTCGGGTACAATCCAACTTGACCATACCACAGTCTCATCCAAATACCATGTGGATTATTCGAAAAGGTCATTCTCATCAAAAGTATACCAACATAGTTGATGACACGTCAATTAGACGTCTGGTCCCTAAGTTATAAGTGTTTCTGCTCCGAAGCCCCGGTTGGTTTCGAGACCGAACCGGCCCCGACGTTTTCCAAAGTCTTCTAAAACTAACTTATAGTATTTCAAATGGAATTCTTCATTTCAAGGGTCCCATTTATGCCGACGTCACGTCAATCGGACACACGGTCTTAATGTTAATCACGTTTAAGTGAAAACGGGCCCGAAATGTCAATCCTAGTGGGCTGTCGGGTTGGGTCGACCCGATTTTGGGGGGTTCGACCTGGCTGGTGTGGACTAGCTCGGCGAAACGATTGGCCCGACATGAGGAGCACGACCGTACCTGGCGGGGCGCGGCCTATCCCGATGCGGCGTGACACAACCTGGCGTACCACGGCCTGGCCGGTTGAGCAGCTCGGCCCGGGCGGCTGAGCGATGTGGGGGGGTGGGGTTACCCGAATCGGTGGCACCGACCGGCCCGCATGGGCAGGATGCGGTCCTCTTGCATGGTACCTGTAGGTGTCGCGGCCTTCATCAACTCAGTCGGCCGATGAGCCAGCGGGTTCGCCCACCGAAGCGGCCCGCAGAGAGCAGGCCATGGTTCTCTGTAGTGTGACGCCCCTTGTGGCACCGCAGGCTCCCTTCAGCCCGGCCGGCTTTATCTGGCCGTTTCATCTTCGAACGAGCGGCCAGTGGATGCGGGCCATGGTTCCTCTCCATTCGGCTAGCATACAGCGGACGCTTTCTCCAGTCGCTTCCACCTCTTCCATCACCGCCTCCATTGATATAAAACGAGGATCAACGGAGGGTCTTTGGGCCGTGTTAGTTCGGCCACGCCCTCTGCGTTAGGCGATATCATATGTTCAAATATAAGACATTGTTTCAAAAAAGATAGTAATAAATTTAATTAAATTAAATATTGATTCAAATCCCCTACCTCATAATTGACGTCGCACGCCGACAGGCCGTGGAAGACGAGGATCGCGGTAGTCTGGCGTCGCAAAAGATGGCATCGCAGAGAACGGTGTCATACTGTCAATGTTAGAGGAAGAGTCATTGAAGTAGGTGATGCTTCTCATGAGCAGTGTCTTCTCCCTAGACACAGAGGAAGAAGAAGATAGGAGAATTCGCGGATAATTTTTCGCTAAGAGAGGATGATGTTATTCATGGAAGAATGAAGCTCCTATAATTCTCCAGAGGTTCCCCACAAAAATATTTGCTAAGGAAAATATTATAATAGACTTCTCAAATATTAAATATGTTCCATGAAAATAAAAATAATTAAAAATAGATCTTCCAATTAATTAATAAGGTTATTAATTAAATGGGTTGGCATCATCAATGTTTGGGAGGTGGAGAGGCTCCACCATAATGAGGGGAGGAGTTAATTAATTTGAGGGGGGTTAATGAGAGTTTAAGAGAGTTAAGTGGTGATGAATGGTTTAGGGATCTTGTGGTCCCCACCACACTAAATTATCTCATGGGAGGATAAGTGGGTGTGGGCCCCTCCTCTAAGTCTTATTTGGAGGAAATAACCGCCACTAAACATTAAAAATGTGTAACAACAATTGTATTAATTTAGTATTCATTCCTCAAAATATAACATTCAACTAGTATAAAACGAAACCAAGTTAAATGTCTCTTTAGTGAATATCGCTGTTGCGAGTTCGTCGGTTTTCTCAGTTTTCAATTCCGAGCACCGGTAAAAAAGATAGGAAAACCCACACGTATGTTTACTTAATGTACCCGAACAAAACATCAGAAATTGATTTTGGGAACACTGTGCCTCGGAATCAACTGCCGTAAGAAACTGCAGACCTGTAAAATTCCAAAGTATTTAAGAAAAAAATTTCATTGAAATATCTTGGTCATTACATATAATAACATTTAAATGTGGAGACAATATTTAAAATCATATTAGCTTGAGCCAAGTCTCATTTCACAAAGATCCTAAGTAAACCCTCATTTAATTTAAATTAGCATGTGTAAACCCTCATTGAAAATGAATTATCATGACTCAACACTCATTTCTAATGATGTATATTGATTAAATTCTATAAACAACACATTGGATCACTATTAGGGTTCACCCTTAAAAGACAATTCACTTCATCCTTATGTGTTCCACATGGATCATTAAACATAAATTCCTTAAACATCGTAATTTATTCAATGAATAAGAGATGTGGAATACATAAATGTAAGCCCTCGATAAACAAGAACATATGAATAAAGGTGAATACCCTTGATAGAGAAATAGGTATGGTATTCACTTACCCAATGAATTTGTCATGAGAAATTTTGGAGTAACTTTAGTTTCATAAAAACGTCAAATAGAAATAGTAAAATAGGTCGATGAGAGAGAAAATGGTCTCTCATCATTTATACATGAAATGGAAAATAATGGGGTTATATAATATAATATCTCAACAAATTTAATCGGGTTTAGATGTATAATAAAAAATAATTGCTTCAATGTAAATGAGAAAAGTGAAATTCTGTACGAAATTATAGTATGATAATATGTGTTCATGATAGTAATTAATGAGAGATAAAGAGGTATATCATCACTCAAATATAAGGAGGGATGTATTGGGGGTGTGTGAAATCATACCCCTACATTTTTAGTTGAATATAAAACGGCATATCAACATATAGAAATTTGGACTAAATGAGAACGAAAGAAATCCCTTACTTGGAAATGTGAAACCAACGGTTTGTGAGTCACTAGATAGAGGCATATTGTAAGATTGGGGTGCCTTGGGAGGATTATAGAGAGAGGAGAGTAGAGGTTTGATGGGATAAAAATGTTTTTTGATGAATATTAGTAGAATGTTGGGTGTGTTTATATAGGAAAAGGGATGTAATTATTTATTATTTAGGTTTTGGAAAATACACATTAAAGTATTAAAAATAAAATATTAACCCATTGTTTTTCCAATTATTTTTTCAAAAGTCGAGTGAAAAAATTATATTACAATTCTAATGGCTCAGCTTATTAAAATATTAGTCTTTCTTATGTTGTGGTTAGTCACACTCTATAGGAAATCATTTTAAAATGTTAAAATTCATTATAAGTCATTGAGGTAAACTAAATCATTGTAAAATAAATCAAAAAATATGAAATAAAATTATTTTAAATGGAAAACATATATTTCCCAACCATACCATATTTTTTTATAACATCACTATGGGGTCATTAGGATGTCACAAAACACATTAATATTTAAACAATATTTAATTTTTACCCAAAAAAATCTATTTTCTCAGAAAATTTGGAAAAAATCACTATTCAATAATTTTGACATCTAGATTCCTAAAATGACCTTCATTTGATCTAAATAATTTTCTAAATATGTGATTTTTTTACATTTCAGATAAAAATTGATATTTATTAAAAATTCATGGGTTCTGACCAAAAGAGCTTTCGAACCAAAATAAAAAATTAAAATTTTATTCTTAAAGAATATATGACCATTTATATTAAATAAAACGTAATTGAGTAAAAATATTTTATGAAAATATTTTTTGTTTCAAAAACTAATTAATTCATCAAAATAGATTTCATAATTGAATGTTACCTAAAATTACTCTTTGTGAATTGAAAAATATTAATAACATAACAATAATAAAATGATTGGAAATTATTTATTACAAACAATAATAATGAAAATAATCATATTTATAGGTTCAAGATTCAAAACAACTTATAACCCCTGCATATGATCTAATGGTACGGTGTGTGATGGTGACAAACTATTGGGGAGGCTAAGATAACATCGTTCGGGTGGTAATCTTTATTAACTTCCACTTATCCCACAGGCAGATCCATGTAAGATAAACATGTTGAAGGTTGGATAGGTCATGGTCATGAGAATATCCCTAGGATGATACCACCTTTCTGAGATCTGAAAAATAGTCATTGTATGGAATAATTCTACTCGATGAGTTCCTTGTTTCCTTTGTCGGAGTAAATTTGATTCATTAAAGCCCTATAATTATTCTAATCATGTGTTCAATATTCAATAACTATAGTGGTAATGGTAAAAAAATTTAACAGTAATTTAAAATCCAAAAAACATAAAACCATTGATATGAATACATCTTATATAACCATTTCACATAGTAATTCATTTAATCATATCAAGAAAGATTTTGATCAATAAATGTTTGGGTTTTTAGAATATTTTACCTTATGAATGTTTTCCATAAAAATTTACTTTTACCACACTATTATAATTAATTGTTACTCTACTTCATCACCTCCTGTGATTCCTACATTTCTTCATCAAACTAGTGGTTTCACCACAACACCTAGATGAGGGGAATTGACATATTTAATAGAAAAATTACTATATGATTTATGTTATTCAATATATTCTCATCATATGAGAGGTAATTCTCCAATGGTAACACCTATGAATTGAGTATATGTGATGTATTTTGTGTTTACTTCCCCAAGAGCGATACACAGAATACATCATGTACTTGAGGACAGTTCGGATGGAGTTCAAGTCAATAGTCCACTACTCTAATGTGACCATGGATCTCAAAAGGGCTGATGTACCTTGGAATAAGCTCTCCCATCTTCCCAGATCTCATAACTCTGTTATAGAGTGATATGAGGAGGGATACAATGTCCCTATCATCAGACTCAAGTTCTCATCGATGATTATCAACATAGCTCATTAGTCGACTCTGAGTAGCTTTAATTTGATGTTGTATGGTAATAAACATCTCCACATTTTCGTAGAAAATTTATGGACCTAAGAGTATTTTCTCCCCAACATCATCCCAACATGCCAGTGATCTGGACCTCTTCTCATAAAGGGATTCTTAATAATCCTTTAGGACGATTGAGTGGAAACTGTTATTGTATGAGAACTCAACCAAAAGAAGATGTTGATCACATCCTCCTTTTATGTCCACTGAGCATTATCTCAAGATTTCATTCTATTTTTGGATTGTCCTCTTAGATTGACTATTAGTTTGAGGATGATATGTCGTACTGATGTTCAGCTATGTATTCATATCATGTTGAAGTCTCTTCCAAAACATAGAGATGAATCTTGGATCTGGAACAAAAAAAATCAACAGTGGTACTCAATGTTTCTTTACCACTTCTCTGATGTATATATGTGGTAGTCGATACAAGAAGAAATCATCCTAAATTTCAATAAATTGTAAAATCATTGTATGATTATCCAAAACAATCAAGACAGTATTTTATCCTTTGGATTTCTTCAGATGTCTGAGGACTACATCCATGGTGATGTTATCACATTTCTACAATGGTATGGGTAATGTTCGCATCATCAACTTAGAATTCTACCTCTCATCCCTCACTTACTAAAATACCAGGAACTTTGATATATACACAGAGATCTCATTCTTCATGTTATCCCACCAATAATTTACTCAAATAACATCATACATCATTCTATTTTCAGGTTGAATGAAATTTTTTTAACTATGTGCATCGTCAAAAAATACTTTCTTTAACTATAGATTTGATGGGAAAATAGTCTTGACCCAAATCTCAAAATTCCTTCTTCATTAACATTGAACTATGTGGATTCCCCTTTTTTGATAGTTTCCACTTTCTTCTGAATTCCCACATCCCCTTTTTGAGCAACCTTTAACATATCTAAAAGTGATGGATAATGAATAAATTGTGAATGGATTGACGATGTTCCCTTTTTTTATGATTACATTCTACGTCATCATCAAATCTAAAAATATTGGATCATTTTTCAGTTCTCATCAATGATATAATTGTGTGTTCCTTTCAACATAGTGCATCCATAACCTTGTTCACATTCCTTGGGTGTTAATGGATTGAGTAGTTATAGTCATTGATCATATCTAACAATATTAATTGGTTCATATTCAAATCTTTATATGTGAATAAATACTTGATCCTTTTTAGATCCGTATATATTTCACACTTCTCTCCAAAGAGGTAATGTAACCAAATGTTAAAAGATAATATTACTGCATCCAACTCCAGAACATGTGTTTAATAGTATTTATCTTGAATAGTTAGTTTCCTTGAATCAAAGGTAATGAATTTTTAATTTTTCACCAACACACATCTCAGGCCCTTCTTAGAGGCATCACTAAATACCACAAAATGTTTTCCACTTGTTGGTAGTGTGAGAACGAGTGCAGTGATAAGATTACATTTCTACTCCATAAATATATGTTTTCATTCATCACTCCATGAAAACATTAATTCATTCTATGTTATCATGGTAATAGTTTTTGAAAATCGCGTGAAATATCTCACAAATTGGAGAAAATATCCAGATAACCCCAGGAAGCCACAGATATCCTTAACAAATATTGTCCTGGACCGTCCCTCATTTGTAGCTATCTTAGAGGGATCCACAGATTTCCCATTTCTTGTGATGATATGGCCCAAGGTTGAGACATACTTTAACAAGATATCACATTTGATGTAAATTTCAAAGAACTTATCCTTTTTAAAGGTCTCTAGTATAGTTATTAGATGCTCATCATGATAATTCTTGGTTTTAGATTATATTAGAATATCATTTATAAAAACTACCACAAATGTATCGTGGTAATATCTAAAGACTATATTCATCATGTCAATTAATATTTCTAGTGATTTAGTGAGTCTGAAAGTCATTATTATAAATTCATAATACTCATATCATGTATGAAAAGTAATCTTGTGGATATCTTCCTTCTTCACACTTACTTGGTAATATTCTGATTGTAGATCCATCATGGAGAATTATTGTGCTCCCCGTAGTTGATCAAAAATGTTGTCAATTATTGGACGAGGAAACCTGTTCTTTTGTTGTGATTTTCTTGAACTTCCTATAATAAATGAAAAGTTGCATTTACCTATCCTTCTTCTTGAAAAAGAGGACTAGTGCACCCCATGGTGAAGCAGTTGGACATATAACCCCTTTATCCAGATTTCCCTGTAATGGTTTTTTGGCTTCCCATGCTCAACAACAAACAATCTATACATAATATTGGATATTGGCAATGCCCCATTATAATATACATTGAGAATGAAACATCTCTCATATGAGGAAGACTAAGAAATTCCTCAGCAAACACATCAGTGAATTTCATCACAATAGTCATGAATTCCAGGGTGGTTTGATCCTTAGTCTCAATCATTTGAGCAAGATACTGACAATCATAGGGAAGTAATATCCATTCATGAGATGATGGTGATAAAGAACACTCATCCTCATCCATGCACATGTAGAGAATCAAGGGTTGATTCTCTATATGAAGAATGATTTCCCTCTTATAGAATTTTATTTTGGATCTATATAATGAAAGCTAATACAATACAATAATTGCATCAAATTCCACTACAGGTAGTATGAGAAGGTTCTCTAAAATTTTTTAAAAAATAATTTTGATATGGGAGGAGCTAAAATAACAGGATGCAATGATTTCCCAATTTTTTGTTCCCACCTACATATTTACTTCTATGATTGGAGGTGGTGTTGGGATTATTCTACAAAACCATCAAGATATAAAACAATCTGTAATACTAGAATAAAAAATAATGTTCACCATTATTTAATTCATAACTAGCGTAACCATCACCACTTCGTTGTTGGGGTTCACATCGGTAGTAGTGGTGGAAAAATCTCTCCATTGATGTCTTGTTTGTTGCGGGTTTCCTCAAAAATCCCTTGGATTTGGGCCATGGTTTTCCATGTTCCCTGTTTCATTGTAGTGGAAACAATGAAAAACATGTTGAGGGTCTAATGGAGTGTTCCTCTCCTTTTTTGCAGCAATGGGTTTTTCTTCTCAGACATTAATATCCAGGTTCCCTTCTATTCCACAGCTAATGTATTTTCTGCATCGCCTTTATGAAATTTATAGGGTGCTTCTTTCCACACCTTTGGAAAGTTGTGTGATAAATTTTATTTGAACTGTTTGATTTAACTATCAGACAGCCAAAATTATAATCCACCTTACGCTTCTTACCTCGATGATACCCCTCAGACTCGTAGATCTCTATTTCATATTTGAAAGAACATTGGATAATTTCTCTATATATCTGGATTTCACTGATATCTATGGACTTCCTTAGGCTCAATTTTTTCCCACCAAAGAAGTTTTCAACCATTCAATGAGGGGTAATGTCAAATACAAAGGCGTATCGTGCAAGCCTTGTGATGTTTTCCTCATACGATTTGATGGATTCGTCATCTTCTTACTTGAGAGAAAGGATGTTGTAGACGCCGGAAAAGTCCGTTGTTCCCAAACGAAGCTCCGGATGCGGAAAGCGAAGTGATATTTGGAGTCGGAAGAACGTTTCGGAGGGCCCGGAGGCCTTGCGCGGAATTTCAGAGGCCCGCGCGCAAAGGTGATGGTCCGCGCGCAAACCCCCCGGGATGCGCGCAATGCGCTGGCCCGGCGCGCAATTTTGCGCGCCGCGGGTCCGCGCGACTCCCTTGCGCGCCGCGCCCGATTCCGCGCCCGCGGGAAGAATTTCGCGCTCGCGCCTTGGATTCCGCGCCCGGGGTTGCCTATAAATACAAGGCGACCCCCAACGTTTCAAAGGTTGCTGGAAGTCGAAACGTCTCCCGTGCGCGCAATTCAACCCCTTCCGCGCGCAATGACGAACTTCAGGTAACCTCCTTTCTTTCGCGCAAGAAAGCCTCGGGGTCCGCCTTCGCGCGCAATCCCCGCTGGCTCCTTTCATTTGAATAAACACTCACCCTAAGGCCTTTGCGCGCAAAAGAACCCGCTTGCGCGCAATTGCCCCGGGGTGCGCGCAATCCGGCCCGATTGCGCGCACCCCCCCTTCTTTCAAGTGGCCATTCATTAGAGAATGAGCCGTTGCCCCCGCGCGCTATCCGAAGCCCGGTGTGAGCAATCTGAAGCATCCGCGCGCAAGGCGCTGGCCCAATTGCGCGCCAGCCGTCCCGATTGCGCGCCGGCCCGCAGTATTGCGCGCAAAGCTTCCTTTTTGCGCGCAATCTGCCAGGGTCGCCCCCGTTGACCTCCCAAGGTTACCCGCCTGTGTGGCACCCGATGATTCTCATCCCGGGTGCCCGCACCGTGCGTTGTCTTCCCGTGCGGCCCTCCAGGCTTGCGCGAAGTGACACGCACCTATGTCCAGCATGACGTTAAACTGCATATATGTCCAGCATGACGTTAAACTGCATATATGTCCAGCATGACGTTAAACTGCATACTCGTCCAGCATGACGTTAAACTGCATATACGTCCTGCACGACGTTAAACTGTACATCGTCCGCGCTGCAAGACGTTAAACTGCCAAGTGCTTCGTCCGGCAACCTATGCCCAGCATGACGTTAAACTGCACACCCGTCCAAGCTGCACGACGTTAAACTGCCTAGCCCCCATCGTCCGTGCTGCAAGACGTTAAACTGCCAAGTGCCTCGTCCTCAACACATGACGTTAAACTGTACTTCGTCTGGCAAGACGCTAAACCGTCCGCAACCTGATCCCGTGCTCCACACGCAGGGTCTCCCCCGGTTTGGACGTGGCCCCCACCCGCTCGTCTCTGCAGGGATGTCGGGATTGTCCCCCTTTTGGGACGATTTAATGGGAGTGGCTTTTCCCTACGGGGGCAGGGTATTACAAACCCCTAGTTTCTCGTGGGAGGCTGCACATGTGTATCTCCATTGCACCTCCCCACTGCCGAAGCCAGTAGAGGGTCTGACTGGGATCGAGGTGTCTTTTGCTTTCGGTCCAAGTCCCTTCCAACTGAGTTTTGCAGTATCCGGGCTGCCCCAAGTGCGTAAGTCCTGACAGAATGAACTACGTGGACTTTGATCCCTGTCTTCTATACAGGGTACGTAGGAAGCCTCCCTGAGGTCCAAGCCCACCACCTGGTCGTCCCGGTCGTATTTACGTCCGTTCGTCCATCAGTGGACCCCTCCAGGGTTCACGCTTGCGTTGATTCACCTATGAATCCGCCCCTGTGGGAGACCGCCCGTGTGTATCTCCACGGTGCCTCCCCACAGCCCCCCTTTTCCATTTCCCCTTTTATCGTCCAGCATGACGTGAAACTGTGATCCACCCGGCCGTTCCATCCCCCTCCGTGCGAGGTGGTTCGGTTCAATCCTCCGCCCGGCGGCCTCGACCTCTTCGTGAGTCGGCCTGCCGACGTCCAGCATGACGTTAAACTGTATGCCCGAACTACGTTGACTTTGATCCGTGTTAACGCGCGGTACGTAGGAAGCCCCTCTGGGGTCCAAGCTCTTTACTCCATCATCCATCCTGATCCTTACCCGGGCCGCCACATCCCGGTGGGGTCATGCCACTTCACTCCACTCCACGTTACTTGGGAAGCCGCCCATGTGCTGGCCCCAGCGTCGGAGGTTCCCCGCAAGGGGTTCCGTCATCTGATCCACTTTTCGTGTTGATCGGTCCGATGCCGTCCCCGCTGGACGTTAAACTCGCGGCATACCCCGTGTTAAACACGGGAAGCTGAGGAAAACCTCAGGTGACACAGTTCCCCGCACCTAGTACGGGATGCCTCAGGCCATCGTGCCTTCGAGAAGCCCTATTAGGGACGGAAGACAGACGTGCAGAGCCGCAGTGTTACGACACGCCCCCAGCACCCAGAGCCACCCGGCCTTCTCACCGCAGGTTGCTGCCCCGCCCAGACTCCTTGGAACGTCCGGGCGGAAGCAGCGTAATTAACCGGTGTCCATGAAGATATGGCGCCGGGAACGAGATTCACGAACATTCTTAAGTCTATGAGGGAGACCCGGATTAGGCGACAAGTTCCGAGGAGACGTCCAAGGAAGGAGAAGCCGACATCCCATCATCCCGGTTTCGATCAAGGAGCAGACGCCCCTGAATAAGGGACGGATGCCGCCCGCCCTTGGAAAGCGGGACTGCGGGACCACAAGCCGCGCGCCCATCCCCTCGGGTTGACAGGTGCACGCGCGAACGCGTCCTGGCGGAACAGCGTAACCCGACGCACATCCGCACCGAAACAAAAAAATGGTGAACCCGACGTGAATCTCTTCTCCTCGATACGAAGACCGATGGCTTTCAGAGGTGTTGGAAGACTGGCGTGTTGCCCGGCCAAGCATTCAGTCTTACCCGCCAGGGGCTGGGGAAGGGACATCGGGCACTCCGTCTCGCAACGTCGAGGGCCTGGGTTCCCCCCACGGAAGGCGTCGTGGCGCTAATGGTTGGTTGTCGATTCCTTTTTCCTGTCAGTATTAATGGGTCATTCTCCCTGCTTTCAGAAATCGGGTCGCCCGATCTAGTGCCCGAACGCCACCCGCCCACTGGCGCAGGGACAGGGGAAACACCGACGCGGCTACTCCGCGCGGTCCCGCCCGTTCCACAGCCGTCCCAGCAGCCGCAATTGCGGGACGACCACGCCCTCTCTCCCCCTCGGAGGTCATCCAGAGAAGGGTGATCAACACCCTGGTGCGGAGATACGAGGAAGAGGGAGTCATCCCCACTAGGGAAATGGCTCGCCTAGACCTTGAGGAGGCTGCGCCTCGCCACCACCGCCGCCCCCGAGGGCCGCGCAGGGAGGCACCGCCGCCTACCTCAACGTCCAACCGCTTCGGGAGCTTATCCCCGGAGCGCTCTGACAGTTCCCTTCCCTATGCGGATGAAGTGGAAGATGCCCAGGATCACCCTATCCGAGGTCCGCTCCAGGGATCCACGATAAGGGCTCCCGCCAGGCCACGGCGACATCGCCGCCAGGCCCCTCAAGTCGAGGAACAGGCTCTCCACCTGCCCGCGCCGCTCATCCCGGCTCGTCTGTCTCGACGCCAACGTCGGGCACGAGCGGAAGAGGATGCCCACCTTGGGGCTCTAGCAACAGCGGCCGCATTGGCCCAAGCCACTGCTGGCTCCAGTCGCCAGGACTCTGCGCATCCTGAGCGGGGGAACTCCTATGCCCGACCCGGATCGAGGCCCCGACCGCCCCAAAGGCAGGTTGGGTTGACTCTCCCGGTTGCTGGCACTGGCAGTAGCCACCGCGGACCACCTCGCGGTAGCGCTATTCACCGGCAGGATCTACTCTGTGTGGCCGATCCAGGAGGCATGGGTCATCCCACCTCTCGATCCCGGCCCGGAGTCCTGCCCGGGATCATCTCTCCCCGCGTCCCCTTTGATATCTGTCCCGGTGCCCCTCGCACCTTGGTTCCCAGTCCTCTCGGCCCCAGCACCAGTGCGGCCGGAGGACGCCAGGACAGAGATCAGCCCTGCCCCGAAGAACCACCCAGGGGCAGGAAGGCAAGGCGTCGACGCCGAGGGAAGAATGTTGCGGAGTTCCGGACAGAGATCCGACCGGTTTGCTTCTCTGACTCAGAGGCAGAGTACGATTCGGCGACAGAGCCCCTTCCCCAATCCCGCCAGTCAAGGGCAGGGGTAGGAATGCGGCACGTCAGCCTCGTGCTCCCCGAGAGCGAGATCGATGTGATCCCCGCGTCTCTCCGAAGGTATATCCGGAGTAACGAGGGCCTGGTAGACCCCCAAGGATCAAACTTGCGGTTGGTACCGGCCCCTCCGGAAGTGCCTTCCGTCTCGATCAGAGAAGCCGGAGACTTTTTCTGGGGACCGACGGTCGAACCACGATCTGGTGCGCCCTCGGCGAGCACCGATGCTACGGCAGGATGTTCGCTCGCCGGCCCGTCCTATCGTGATGTGGTAGCTGGGGCACCGCCACCCTCAGGGGGAGGCCCGGGATATGGAGGCCAATCGGCCTGCTCGCCGTATTCACCGCCGGCCAGCCCGTCGGCCCGACGGCCCGCCTCGGCACCACTACCAGTTCCCCGTCCGTTCCCAGCCATGGAAGAGGACCGAGGAGATCTGGGTCCCGAGTTTGAGTCGTGGAGCTTCTGGACCGTCCTTGCAGAGGGCCACTTCCCTGAGAAGTTTTGGCCAGTCGCAGGACCGGGCTTTGATGCACCCGAATCGCTCACCCCGGATGAGTTCGAGTGCTTCCGCCGAACTCTCTGGGAGACTCACTCCCGTCTTCACTGCCTACAAATGCCATACCCTGGGAGTCAACTACACCTGGAGGATATTGGTGAGCAGTGCCGTCAAATTGACCTGGCCATGCTCCCCGCGGTTCGGCACCCCGGGTCATTTGGGCACCACGAGGCCCTCCAACAACGATGCGTTGAGTGCTTTCAAGTACTCCGCAAAGTTATCGAGGAAGCCACTTCCCACGTGTATATCCGTGGATGGGGGCAGTACGCTGCCCTACGCTTCAGTGTGATTCGCCGACAGCCCGATTCGTTGGGTGGCCCTGAGGGTATATCCCCCAGGGACAGGAACAGTCAATATGGCTGACCTGTCGGGAGAGGGGAACGACTTGGAACTTCTCGACGGGGGCTTCCCCCCCGAAGACAAGCCGTCGTCAGACCCATCAGTGAGAGTTACTCGTCATCAGAGGAACCTCCTGGGGCTCCCCGCACCCACTGAAGCACTGACGTTGAGCCGAAACGTCAGCAAAGGAAAAGAGCACAGCGAGGCTATAAGGCCCGCCGACCCATCTGCCTCCATGCGGAAGGCAGAGGAGGATCCCGAGAAGGCTACGCTACGTCAGCAGCTCGCCGAACAGAAGAGGCTGGTTGACCAGCTCCTCGCCGAGCGCGCTGCAGAACGGCGGCCTGACTACGGTGATCCCAGGCCAGGGCAGCAGGGACCGGAACAACCACCCCTCGATGAGACTCTCCCGGGCAACCGTGATTACGCCGTGTTCGCCGACAGGAGAGAGGCCATTGCCTATGGCAAGAGGGCGCGGTATGTTTCGCCACACCCTCCCGAGCAGCGCGACTACCCGAGAGATCCCGCTCGGGTTCCTCCCGCTGCCCCAAGGGCCGCTCCGCCAGCCATCCCACGAGCTGCCGAGTTCGACGATCCGGTCGACGACCCGATTGAAGGGCCATGCAATGCGCTCGTGGTTAGAGATCCTCGCCAGGACTGGAACCCATGTCCGGACGATCCGATGGCGGCACTCATTGCCCGCTTGGAAGCCTTGGAGACTCGGCAGGTGGCGATCCCACCGGACGGCAAGCCATACCCAGCATGGGTGGATGACATGCCGGCGCCTCCGGGATTCGGGAATCCCACTTTCGCCCCCTTCAACGGGACCGGAGATCCGCCACAACATTTGGCCCATTTCAACTCGAGGTGCGGGCCTATGTTGGGGACTCCGGCGCAGCAAGAGGCCGCTAAGCTTCGCTGCTTTGTCCAGACACTGGAAGGGCCAGCATTTGTCTGGTACAGCCAGCTTCCCGTCGGGTCGATAACTAGCTGGGAGGACCTTCGTAGACAATTCCTCTACCAGTTCAGTTCCACGACCCGGAAGACGAGTATCGCAGACCTCTTCAAGTGCAAGCAGAGGCCTGATGAGCGAGTCGCGGACTTCGTCGCCCGATGGAAGGGTCTCACGTATTCCCTTGACATGCCATTGACTCAGGAGCAGTTGCTGACAATGTGCGTCGGGAACGTCAAGACCGAGCTGGTCCCTTCCCTGATCACTCAGAATTACCCCGGAGGGTTCAGGGACTTCTCAGACAAAGCTCAACGTCTTGAGGAAGCCCTGCAACAGGCCAGCCAGGCACACCCGCTGCCTCCTATGATTCCTGCAAGGAGAGCCAGCAGGGCTGAGCCCGCTGCTGTGGCCCAGATAGAGGCTCCCAGGCCGTTGGAGCTGCTGCCGGTGAGGCCAGCTCCGCAGCCTCACAGGAATCCGCCTCCACGGGCTCAGTTCCCGGCCCAGCAACGGCAGCCTCAGAACCGGCCGGCCCCTCCGCGTAATGTACCGCCGCAACCCCGGCGAGATAATCAGGGTCCACCTCCTCGGCAGGCCCCTCCGGCCCCTCGTCAAGACCGCGCTCCCAGGGGCCCGCGACACCTGACGTACTCATTCCATGAGGATCAGGTCCCCGGTTATTTCCGGAGCGCCCTGGAGCAGAGGATTGTGCGATTGCCTGAGTGCTGGAGGCCAGAGGAGGCACATCTCACGGATAACCCCCGCTACTGCCCCTACCATCGGGCCCTGGGGCACACCATCCAGCGGTGCTATGTGTTTAAGGACTGGCTCCAAGACCAGATTAACAACAATGTAATCAGGTTGGGCCCAGCTCCAGCACATGTAGCGGGCGTGTTCGTGGGATCAGATGACGATAGTGGCAACGAGGACGAATGGCAACTGGTCTCCGACCGCGGGTCCCAGAAGTATAATAACTGGATGGCCCGCAAGACGACCATTCGCGCCCAGGGAATCATCCGTGCGCGCTTGAATCAGCCTGAGCCCCCAGAACCTGCGGGTGCTGCTTCGGCATCGTCGTCCCAGTCTGCCTCCTCCAAGAGGAGCAAACGGCGGCAGCGCAAGAAGGAAGAGCGCGCCCCGCCAGTTCCGCCACTATCCCGTACTCTCGGCGATTTCATGCCCCCGGGGATGGGGGTCCCTCCTCGGATCCGCCCGGTGATGGATGATTCGTCCGATGACGGTATTGGGTACGCTTCGGTTAACACCGTCGAGCTGGTAAATCCCTTTTCGGTTCCCGACGTTGAAGAACACCAGGTGGACCTCCCTAGCGTCCCCGGTCGTCGCCACCAGATTCGGAGGTTGGGATACTTCTGGCCCTCTATGATCCATGACTGCATCGAGTACGCCAGGAGGTGCCATGCGTGCCAGGTTCACGCGAACTTTGTGCATCGGCCGCCGGAGCCTCTCCATACCACAAGGTGTTCCTGGCCCTTTGCAGTCTGGGGACTGGACGTTGTGGGACCTTACCCGCCGGCGACAGCTCGCCAGTGCCGGTTCATTCTGACCGCCACGGACTTCTTCTCCAAGTGGGCAGAAGCGATTCCGCTCAGAGAGGTCAAATCCTGTTCGATCGCTGACTTCGTGACCTCCAACATCATCTATCGATTTGGAGTGCCTCACGCTATCCTCACGGATAACGGAACCAATTTCCGAGCAGCCGAGTTGAAGAAGTTGTACGCCAAGTATAACATCCGCTCGAACCATACATCTCGCTATCATGCGCAGGCGAATGGACAGATCGAGGCGTTTAACAAAACCCTCTCTAACATTCTGCAAAAGATGGTTGGTCAGAACAAGAAGAGTTGGCCGGACAAGCTCCCCAACGCCCTCTGGGCTTATCGGACGACGACTCGCAATTCCACCCAGATGACCCCTTATTCCCTGGTGTATGGAGCTGAGGCCGTCCTGCCCATCGAGATCCAGTTACCGTCCTTGCGCACTGCGGTCTACGACCAGCAAGCGCCGGACAGAGTTGCTGAAGCCCGTCTAGTCGAGTTGGAAGCACTGGATGAGAATAGACTTCGCGCTTTGCACAACTTGGAGAGGCATCAAAGCAGGATGGCTCGAGCTTTCAATAAGAAGGTTCGCCTCCGCTCCTTCCTACAGGGTGATCTAGTGCTAGCCCTAAGAGCACCGATGATCCCCGGCAGGAAGCCGCCCAAGTTGGAGCCCAAGTGGGAGGGACCTTTTGTTGTCCACAAGGTCTATCCCAATGGCGCGTACTCCCTAGCGACTATGGATGGTGAGCGTGTCACTCCTCCCACCAACGCTAGGTTCCTCAAGCAATACTTTTCCTGAGTGTCACCACGTCCTGCACGACGTTAAACTGCATTCGTCCAGGCTACAAGACGTTAAACTGTTTAGCATTCGTCCGCGCTGCAAGACGTTAAACTGCCAAGTGCTTCGTCCCGCATGACGCTAAACTGCACTACGTCCGAGCTACAAGACGTTAAACTGTTCAGCATTCGTCCTGCATGACGTTAAACTGCCTCTCCAGAACTACGTGCGGCTTGATTCCCATCCTTATGGGATACGTAGGACCGCCTGGACGCTTGTGTTTCAGGCCCAGCCCCATCCTTCGGGAATTTCCATCCCATCTCGGGCCCTTGGCCCAGTTGCCCCGGGGTGTGCGGCGTATGGTGTGAGTGCGGGGCTATGCCCTCATTCACGTCGGTTTGTTCGTCACGCTGTACGCCCCCCTCCACGTTTGGGGATGCCTTCTGCTCCCCCCTTCTTTTTTCCTCATCGTCCTGCATGACGTTAAACTGCCTTTCAAGAACTACGTACGGCTTGATTCCCATCCTTATGGGATACGTAGGACCGCCTGGACGCTTGTGTCTCAGGTCCAGCCCCGTCTCTTGGTTGATCACGGGGACCTGCCCCCCTTCGGTTGCTCTCAGGGTGAGTCCTCCGACCCTTTCCGGAGATCTGTTAACATGTTTTGGGGTGCTTCGGTCTATGACTCGTAGTGTCAGATTCAATCCCGACAAGTCCTGTGTTGCTTGTCAGGCCTCGCGCTTCCTCTTGTTCGAGCCTTCACTCAAAGGGATCCTCGTTAGCGGTTTGGGTACGATGCCTCAGTGCTCTCCCACCGCTCCGGGTCGATTTACCGGCGGGTCTTGGGCCGCAAATCGATATGAATCCTGCGATTGAGCGGTTGATGCTCGTTTGCTTGCCCCGTCTTAGGCTGACGCGATCGGATGTTGTGTTGCGAATGCGTCAGCAACGTCCTTGATCGCCATGTCAGCTCTCTCGGGCTCTGAACATTGGTTGCGCAGTCCTCATCACACTCCGCCTTTGTGCGTTGTAGTGGGATCTTGACACTCTCTTCATACCGACCTCCGGTACGCCTCTACACGTTAGGCAGACCAACCAGGGTAATGATGTCGTTCGAGGCTCCCATGATCTGAGCACCAAGGATATATGCAGATATCCTCCCTAAGGGCCATGCGTAGCTGGACCCTCGTCCCCATAAGGAGGAGGGAGTCGCCCGAACAATTGCGTTCTGGGCCCAGTATATCTGGAGGCTAGCATCTCTGCCCCTCGGGTGATGGACATACGCAGACCCCCATCCCAAGACTCTTCTCCTGGAATCGTGCGTGACCGCAGGGCTGGGTATGCTCCCACCTCCGCCGTGTCCGCCGTACCGCGGTAAGCGGATTCCTCCATGGTCCGAACCACACGACCTTAAACTGTGTTGTCTGGTCCTACCACACGACCGTAAACTGTGATCGTCTTGGCCGCCCGACGAGAAACGGCACTGCATCGTGATGTCCTCCTCAGGGGACACTCATGTTGGGCGCTGGTTAATGACCACGCCATTCATCAATGCCTTCCATGGCTTGATTATTGTGGCGACGCCAGAGATTTCTCAATCACGGGCATGTCGCCGCACAAAGAAAAACCATTCATCTTTAAGGACAAACAAGAAATATCAAATGCCGCTCCTTTTGTGTGCGAGGGTCAGACCCGCACTCTTCCCCGCGCTGGTGCCCGATTGTGTCGCACCGCGCTTCAAGAACTACGTGCGGCTTGATTCCCATCCTTATGGGATACGTAGGAACGCCCGGATGTTTGAAACTTCGGGTCCAGCCCCCCACCTCTTAGAGATTCCCCCTTCTCTGGGGAATCCGCCGTCTTCAGGTCACCCTCAAGGCGTGTTCCCCGACCCCTTGCCGTGGTCCACCGGTGTCAAGAGTACTCTGGTTTATTGCCAGGAGGGTCAGGATCCGCTTGGTCAGGTTTCCTCCACTTTTCAGGCTTCGTGCTCCCTTTCATTCGGACCCATCGTCTACGCCCTGGGTGGAGCCCCCGTGAACGGTTCGGACACAATGCCTCAGTGCTCTCCCACCGACTCGGGCCGGTACCCCCAATGGCCTCGGGCAGCAAATCGATATAAATCCTGCGATTGAGCGGTCGATGCTCGTTTGCTGCCTCATTCCACCAACGGTTGGTGCGATGTTGATGCTGCTTTTCCGCCACGGTCGGCAGTATTCTCATATCGTCACGCCGGTGCTCCCGGTCCTCGAGTGAATGGCCGCATGATTCACATTTTCCACCTCCCATTCTGACCAGGCGAAACCTCGACACTCTTGACACTATCCCTCAGTGCATCTTCGCATATCCAGGGGATATGACCACGATGTGGCGTGCTTTGAGCCCTTCTGGTCCGAGCTCTAAGACCTTAAACTAAGATCTCCCCTTATGGTCCGAGCTCTAAGACCTTAAACTAAGATCCCCCCTTTATGGTCCGAGCTCTAAGACCTTAAACTAAGATCTCCCCTTCTGGTCCGAGCTCTAAGACCTTAAACTAAGATCTAGCCCTTATGGTCCGAGCTCTAAGACCTTAAACTAAGATCCTCTAGCCCTTATGGTCCGAGCTCTAAGACCTTAAACTAAGATCCTCTAGCCCTTATGGTCCGAGCTCTAAGACCTTAAACTAAGATCCTCCACCTTTATGGTCCGAGCTCTAAGACCTTAAACTAAGATCCAGCCCTTATGGTCCGAGCTCTAAGACCCTAAACTAAGATCTACCCCAAATGGGGTCCTACGTCCTGCATGACGTTAAACTGCACTCACAGAACTACGTGTGGCTTGATCTCCAGCCTGATGGAGTACGTAGGAACGCCCGGGCATTTCGACTCGGGTCCAGCCTCAGGGATCGATAAGTCCCGCCCCTCCTCGTCGCCGGCCGTCTGGCCTGACTTCGGGTAGAGTGGTGCAGTTGTGATATTCTCCCCGATTCAGCCCGGGATGCCCCATCGCAAGGATGGGAAGCGACGGTTTCCTCGTCAGAGAGGTGCTGTCTGAGAATTGAGGTGACTCACGGCCAGATTAGTGCATCCGCCTAATACGCTTCCCCCACGGTGGCGCAATTTTTAGAGCGTTGGATTCTGTCCGAACAAATCGTCACTTCGCCCCACGCTTCGCATGCCCTGTTGATCTGGATTTTCCACCCTTGTGTCTGAAGGAACCCCAAAGCGGTATTCATGATGACATGTGGTCCGCCTCCTGCAATATGAATGATGGCCTTTTTCGGTCCGTCTATTGCAGTTGTTATGGTCGATCCACTGTCCGCCTACCGTCTTGGGCATTTCCTGGAAGGCCGATCGTTGTGGATGTCTGGATTCGGGACACGCGATTCACCCTTTCTCATTTCCCTATGTTCGGATAAAATCTCAACGCCCCTAGAGTTGTCCCGCTCGTGTGTTGGAACAAGTTGGGGGACGATACATTGGTTAGGTCTGAGGTCTCCTTTCCTAGGAATGACCTCCCTCTTTTCTCCAGAAACCCAGTGCCCCTATTTATAGGCGAGGCCGTGGTCCGCGCTGCGCGGAAAAGGCTTTGCGCGACCGCATCGGCCGATTTCGCGCCCGACCCCCATTTTTGCGCGCCACAGTCCCGCGTCGCCTAGGACTTCGGCATTCCGGCGTCTCCCTCGGAACCCGATCGTTGCGACCTCTCGCCGATCAGATTCCGAGGGGGGGCTTTTGTAGACGCCGGAAAAGTCTGTTGTTCCCAAACGAAGCTCCGGATGCGGAAAGCGAAGTGATATTTGGAGTCGGAAGAACGTTTCGGAGGGCCCGGAGGCCTTGCGCGGAATTTCAGAGGCCCGCGCGCAAAGGTGATGGTCCGCGCGCAAACCCCCCGGGATGCGCGCAATGCGCCGGCCCGGCGCGCAATTTTGCGCGCCGCGGGTCCGCGCGACTCCCTTGCGCGCCGCGCCCGATTCCGCGCCCGCGGGAAGAATTTCGCGCTCGCGCCTTGGATTCCGCGCCCGGGGTTGCCTATAAATACAAGGCGACCCCCAACGTTTCAAAGGTTGCTGGAAGTCGAAACGTCTCCCGTGCGCGCAATTCAACCCCTTCCGCGCGCAATGACGAACTTCAGGTAACCTCCTTTCTTTCGCGCAAGAAAGCCTCGGGGTCCGCCTTCGCGCGCAATCCCCGCTGGCTCCTTTCATTTGAATAAACACTCACCCTAAGGCCTTTGCGCGCAAAAGAACCCGCTTGCGCGCAATTGCCCCGGGGTGCGCGCAATCCGGCCCGATTGCGCGCACCCCCCCCTTCTTTCAAGTGGCCATTCATTAGAGAATGAGCCGTTGCCCCCGCGCGCTATCCGAAGCCCGGTGTGAGCAATCTGAAGCATCCGCGCGCAAGGCGCTGGCCCAATTGCGCGCCAGCCGTCCCGATTGCGCGCCGGCCCGCAGTATTGCGCGCAAAGCTTCCTTTTTGCGCGCAATCTGCCAGGGTCGCCCCCGTTGACCTCCCAAGGTTACCCGCCTGTGTGGCACCCGATGATTCTCATCCCGGGTGCCCGCACCGTGCGTTGTCTTCCCGTGCGGCCCTCCAGGCTTGCGCGAAGTGACACGCACCTATGTCCAGCATGACGTTAAACTGCATATATGTCCAGCATGACGTTAAACTGCATATATGTCCAGCATGACGTTAAACTGCATACTCGTCCAGCATGACGTTAAACTGCATATACGTCCTGCACGACGTTAAACTGTACATCGTCCGCGCTGCAAGACGTTAAACTGCCAAGTGCTTCGTCCGGCAACCTATGCCCAGCATGACGTTAAACTGCACACCCGTCCAAGCTGCACGACGTTAAACTGCCTAGCCCCCATCGTCCGTGCTGCAAGACGTTAAACTGCCAAGTGCCTCGTCCTCAACACATGACGTTAAACTGTACTTCGTCTGGCAAGACGCTAAACCGTCCGCAACCTGATCCCGTGCTCCGCACGCAGGGTCTCCCCCGGTTTGGACGTGGCCCCCACCCGCTCGTCTCTGCAGGGATGTCGGGATTGTCCCCCTTTTGGGACGATTTAATGGGAGTGGCTTTTCCCTACGGGGGCAGGGTATTACAAACCCCTAGTTTCTCGTGGGAGGCTGCACATGTGTATCTCCATTGCACCTCCCCACTGCCGAAGCCAGTAGAGGGTCTGACTGGGATCGAGGTGTCTTTTGCTTTCGGTCCAAGTCCCTTCCAACTGAGTTTTGCAGTATCCGGGCTGCCCCAAGTGCGTAAGTCCTGACAGAATGAACTACGTGGACTTTGATCCCTGTCTTCTATACAGGGTACGTAGGAAGCCTCCCTGAGGTCCAAGCCCACCACCTGGTCGTCCCGGTCGTATTTACGTCCGTTCGTCCATCAGTGGACCCCTCCAGGGTTCACGCTTGCGTTGATTCACCTATGAATCCGCCCCTGTGGGAGACCGCCCGTGTGTATCTCCACGGTGCCTCCCCACAGCCCCCCTTTTCCATTTCCCCTTTTATCGTCCAGCATGACGTGAAACTGTGATCCACCCGGCCGTTCCATCCCCCTCCGTGCGAGGTGGTTCGGTTCAATCCTCCGCCCGGCGGCCTCGACCTCTTCGTGAGTCGGCCTGCCGACGTCCAGCATGACGTTAAACTGTATGCCCGAACTACGTTGACTTTGATCCGTGTTAACGCGCGGTACGTAGGAAGCCCCTCTGGGGTCCAAGCTCTTTACTCCATCATCCGTCCTGATCCTTACCCGGGCCGCCACATCCCGGTGGGGTCATGCCACTTCACTCCACTCCACGTTACTTGGGAAGCCGCCCATGTGCTGGCCCCAGCGTCGGAGGTTCCCCGCAAGGGGTTCCGTCATCTGATCCACTTTTCGTGTTGATCGGTCCGATGCCGTCCCCGCTGGACGTTAAACTCGCGGCATACCCCGTGTTAAACACGGGAAGCTGAGGAAAACCTCAGGTGACACAGTTCCCCGCACCTAGTACGGGATGCCTCAGGCCATCGTGCCTTCGAGAAGCCCTATTAGGGACGGAAGACAGACGTGCAGAGCCGCAGTGTTACGACACGCCCCCAGCACCCAGAGCCACCCGGCCTTCTCACCGCAGGTTGCTGCCCCGCCCAGACTCCTTGGAACGTCCGGGCGGAAGCAGCGTAATTAACCGGTGTCCATGAAGATATGGCGCCGGGAACGAGATTCACGAACATTCTTAAGTCTATGAGGGAGACCCGGATTAGGCGACAAGTTCCGAGGAGACGTCCAAGGAAGGAGAAGCCGACATCCCATCATCCCGGTTTCGATCAAGGAGCAGACGCCCCTGAATAAGGGACGGATGCCGCCCGCCCTTGGAAAGCGGGACTGCGGGACCACAAGCCGCGCGCCCATCCCCTCGGGTTGACAGGTGCACGCGCGAACGCGTCCTGGCGGAACAGCGTAACCCGACGCACATCCGCACCGAAACAGATGTCCATTTCCATCTTAGTTCAGAATATGTGAGGAAAATATTTATCGAAAAACATTTTATAGAAATCCATCCATTCCAATGTCTCAATATTTTCATTAGGATTTTTATTTTTTATCAATTTCCAACATTGATCATCTTCACCCAATATATGATAATCATCCAAAAGTAACCTTAATTCATCAGAACACTGAAGGATGGAGAAGAAAAATTCAATTTAGTCGATCCATTGTTTGACGATTGAGGGATCATAAGATCCATTAAAAGTAAGACGCATTTTTCTCTTGAAGATATCGATTTCATCTTGTTCATTCTTAGGGGGGTTGAACATTCATCTTGACTAATGATTATATTCAAAAGGTGAGTTAACTAGTAAAGTATCATGAAATATTATGTGATTATTACTCCCATTGGATTGAT
Source organism: Viscum album (assembly GCA_963277665.1). Lineage (NCBI taxonomy): Eukaryota > Viridiplantae > Streptophyta > Magnoliopsida > Santalales > Viscaceae > Viscum > Viscum album. The sequence goes on along the minus strand of OY728166.1, from coordinate 421,207,254 downwards.
AATCTCATTAGAATAGTCATCTCATTGATCTTTAAAATGATTGTTAGAATTATTCATCATCTTTCAAACCATTGGATTGAATAAAAGGAATGTATGGGTTAACATATAAAGGGGAATCCAAAGACAAAAATGGATAAATTATTAATTTTTTTTTTATTCCCTTATCTTATCTATGTTAACCATGATCTAATTCCCAATATATATTCTCAGGGGAAGATTTTTTAGTTCCCATAATAATGGTTCCTAATAAGATTATGAATTAACAAAGAATATCCCCCAAGAGCTTCATAACCAAGAGTGTAGAAATGTCCATTTTCATGCTCTAGTTCATGTGTTAGTCTAGCTGAAAGAGATGTTTTCTTGTTAAGGACCTAAATACAGTTGTGATAGAGTTGCCTCTACTTGTTCGTTTCAAAACATAGAAATATTTTCTAGATAAACAACTTACTCTATATTAACCAAAATCTAGGGATGATTTTATTATACTTAGTATTATCTCTAATGCTTTCACTAGTATTTTTATAATCCTAATCCCGAAAATAACTAATCCTATGCTCAGATAACATCTATAACAACCCTTCTCTTTATTACACACATAAACATGATTTAATACGTAAATGTGCACATAAAACTACTCAGAGGATCGAGAGTTATAGTGCCTTGACAAATTAGGTACATTAAATAACAACATATGACATAAAATAAAACTTCTTTATTGAAAACATATTTTACATGATCACAATATTCCTTCGTAATTATAATTTCATGGGATAACCTGAGGACATACAAAATAAAAGGGGGAACTATAAATACAAGGAAGTAAAGAAAGAACAACATGAAGAATAAAATACATATTAGGCAATTTCCATGTCAATTGTAACGCCCCGACCCCAGTTACCCAGATTCGGTGCATTATTTTAATACATTGGCATGATTACAAGGAAACATGTCCCAACGGACTAATTAGTTTAGGAGTCTTGGAAAATAGGTTAAATACATGAATTTTACATTACACTTCATAAAATACAAAACAACATAAATAATCCTTTCTGAATTCCATTATTCCCTTGTCTTAACCATTCATATCAATCACAATATACTTCTTGGAATCCTGGGAAAAATAAAACATAGAAAGGGGTGAGCTCAAATGCTCTGTAAGGGTAATCAATACAGTGGAAACTTTCATAAATAAGCAAAAACATATAAGGTAATGTATAACTAAAACAAAATCCTTTTAAACTTAAACTTCAACATAGTATGGAAAAAATAAAATAAAATAATGCCATTTACTTATTCACACGGATATTCTAATAATAGAATAATCACATGCAATATCAATAACCACTTTTTTAATGATGTAATTCATAATTACAGACTATCATAACCACATAGCCAAGTCCTCGAGCCAAGACTACAAATATGATTTTGTCAAGGGCTTGTTCCAAAACACTAGTTTGTCTCATGAGACCTACTGATGCATCGAGGAGCTATAGCGGGATCCACCCTTCACTTACTAATTCCAACACATTCCCATATGAAAAGGTTTAAACATAACATAAACATTCGTATATAAACTAGCATACGAAATGTCAATACTTTCTCCATAATCCATGAATGGATTAAAAATAACACATCCACAGTAAAACATATCACAAAACCTTCAATACAATAAAATACTTTTGTATCATAATAAATCACCTTAAAATAAGCATAAAATTTAGAAAAGGATGTTGAAATAGATGAAATCAAAACCATTTGAGAGAAATATCTCTTTTCTCAAAATAATTGAAAAGTCACACATTTATAAAGGAAGTAATTTAAAAGTGATTCTTGATTCAAAGTGTCCCATACCACTTTGAAACTTTTAAAACGAAATATCATTTCAAAACATTCATGTCCATATAAATAAATACTTAAAATCATTTTGAAAACACGTACATTAATTAAAAAGATTTAGAAAGATAAATCATTAAAACATTTAAAATTATGATTTTGATAAAGAGTACCTTTCAGAAATTCTTAAAATATTCATATTGAAATCATTTAAAATTCACATAATTATAAAATTATACATTTACTTTGAAAATACTCTTATAATCTTGTAAGGTAAGATTTCAAAATTTTATAATGGTGGAAAATAGCCGCACCCTCCGTATATGTTAAAAAAAGACTTTCTTACCTTAATTTTGTCGAAAAGATTAAAAAAGACCTTGTTTGGAAAACAACGAAAAGATTTCTTTATAAACATATTATTAAAATCCAACAAGGGTATAAATTACATTAACCCATATTCTGTTAAATAGTAATAATGTTTTGAAAAACATTTTAATGAAACATGGATGTGGCTGATAATGAGATCCCAGTAGATTATTAAGTATAAACAGCCTCGGAAAATGAAGTGATTACGAAATAAACACTTACTTGTGATTTTCCATTGTTGATGGTAGGTTATCCTCCAGTATAATGGTGAAATAATTGTTATTTAATTACACAAGAATCATATACATTAATATAATATCATATATGATCTTTTAACATTGATTTGTTAATAATATCTTAATATTATCGTTGTCTCGGGTGTTAACTTACTCGTTTTCTTTTATATGTTATATTACGTAAGCCGTGTTTTTCATGGATATGTTTTATCTTATTCATATCCAGAATTATATAAAGTCCTTATATACTATTATTAATCATAAAATGAGAATTAGACTTGGATGGATATGATGGAGAATGAATCTCATCGCGTTCGTGGAGACGGTAGTCCATACGTACGCACGAGCGACAATATCACTCTTTGTATATTAAAATTAGATTTAATTGGATGGAATATCATATATAAAGAATCATTATCATGTTATTTTTATTATTTACAAGAATTACAAATCATTATTATACCATCCCAAATTATAATATATTGAATAAAAATTACACCACGACGTGGAGATGGTAAGTCGTACATACGCACGTATGGTGACATGTCATTCAAAGGATGGATAGAATACTGAATATGGATGTACCATATTTATAATCATATTACAGTATATAGGAGATACTGGATTCAATATTTTTGAATGGGAATAACAAAGTAAGAAGAAGTTGAAGTAGAAATGAATTTGAAAAAGGGTGGTGAAAACAATACCTCTTCTTCAGGTTCTTCCTTTTGATTTGATCAAAAGGGCTCCTTAAGTTGGCTTTCTGACTAAATTATGGCCTCTAGGATAAATTTAGGGAATTATAGAGAGTATATGAAAAGATTTTGGATGAACGAAAAGGTTTTTAAGATGGAAGTTAATGAGAAGGGAGAGTCGCTTTTATAAGAGGGGTGAGGGGCATCTTTGGAAAAGCTAGAAATATTATTTTATAATAAATTCATATTCGGTTTATAATGGCTCAAAAGTAGATTATCTAAATTTTAATGTGGTAATGGGTCGAACAACACTCATCCAAAAGAATTTAGACAGGTTTCGGTTACTATATTATCCATATAGTTAAGTATTAACTCTTAGTTAATTAGTTTCACTTTTACAATGTCTCTCTGTATTTTTATATTATATGGTTTATAAACTTACTATATACATCCGAGGGACCCTCAAGTGGTCAATTAAGGATACACATATCATTATATAAGTCGCTTGGCCGAACATTAGATTTTTAGGAATTTAATATCAATTAATAATATAATATTTGTTTTAAAAACTCTTTTATGTCAATTTCGACACTATTCAATAATTGATTTTTGTGAAAATCATAATATAATGATTACTTCGAAAAAAGTTACTTAAGTAAATACTAACATTTCATATTAACTTATAAAATTATTTTAATTCATAATTAGTCTCAAGTTATATTTATTTGGGTATTTATAATATCAATTATTTTAATTTTTTCACTATTATGGTAATTACTGCATCGTCATTGTGTCATAAATAAAGTAAATTACATAATTTCTAAAAATTATAAATAAAATATCATTATGTAGGAAATCATTTTAAATTTATAATGAATATTTAAAATCTAATTTATATTATGTATAACCCTATAATAAAAATGTTTTAGTAAATAAACATTGATTTTAACTCTTTTCACTCTTCGTTGAATTAAATAATAATAAATGTCCTAATCTAATCCAAGTAATACTAAATGATAATATTTTATTCCTAAGGTTGTTTTCGGTCGAGATACATCTGTCCAATATAATTAGGACATGTGTTAGGGTAATATTAAAATCATTTTTACCCTTAATTACCCTATTTATTTTTAACAGTGGTAAATAAATGTAAAAAGTTACTATTCACCAAAAAATATTTTCATCTCATTGAACCAAATTTTACTTCTTGATATTAACCGTGTCTGTCGGATTTTCTAAATTTCATTCACAGATGCGGTAAAATTATGTTTTATGAAAAATTCAGTTTTTTAACTACCACTTAGTGGCTTTACTATTCATCAAAATTTGAATTTTTTCAGAAGAATGCCGAACTTTTACCCTAAGATATAATTGATATTCAGAATTCAAAAATGATGTCTATTTTACAAAATTCTAAACATATAGGTTGCATTATTTAATTTTATAATTAATTCTAGCTGTTACAACAAATAGCGGGTTTTTAAGAAACAACATATATCAAAAGATTGACAATTGTTTATGTCCAATTTCAATGTGAAATTATTTCTAATGAACACCATTGGATAAAATGGTAAAAATATATTCTAATTATACTTTAAAACCACTCAATAATATAATTTATCACTATAACTAATTTTGATTAAAAAAGTTGTTTTTAAGTATTTTTCACTATTCATAAAAATTGGACGATCTCAGAAAAATACCTAAAATTCAACTTAGGATAATTTCAATATTCTGAATCCAAAAATTAAGTCCATTTTAAAATATAAAATATATATAATTTAAAAAATAAGGTATTAGTATTCATAACAGCTAGTTTGATTGGTTGTAGTGTGTGTTAGAACTCGAAGTTGCGTACAACACACACTATTGTATTATTCAAAGAGAAGCGTACCGTGGAAGCTTGGGGTGTTACATTGTAAATTTTTTTTATATCCCCATACTAATGAATAAATTTATTTTGTCAAATTGAATATATAAATGTTTAATGTATTGGATTTAAAAATGGTTCATTTTTAAATTTGGTAAAAGTGAATTTTTGAAAAATACTTCTTTTATCTGAAAAAAAGAATTTGTTCTTACATTATGTCTAAGAAACTCATAATATAGATTTTAAAATTTTAAGGATTATATAAGGTTCAAAATTTAGTTAATACAATTCATAACCACTTTTTAACAGCTTCTTTGGTAGGTCATGGTGGGCTTGAACTCGATGTTACGTATAGTGAATGTTATTGAATTGTTTTGAAAAAGTAGATACTATGAAATCATGGGGTGTTACATTCTTCCCTCCTTTAATAAATTGCATCCTCGCAATTTGATATTCTTCTTCGAAAATAAAGGTTGAAAATAGAAAATGTCTTTTTAGGAAAACCGACATCAGAAATTTGGTTAATAAAATTTAGTCTTAATAAGAGGAAAAGAGAAATGAAAGGGTCACCAACAAATGATGATCTCAATTTGGAGAACATTGGTGGAAATTAGAGACATATAATTAGATTAAAAACGTAAATATTTATAGGTGGTGATTGAGGTCATCAATCTTAAACATGTTTAAAATTGAGGTCCTTAAATTCCGTAATCTATAAGGATTTAAAATGCCATCGGTTCAACAAAAAATAAGGTATTAGGATAACACATTTTTGGTTTTAATATCCCTTCAATAAAGTATAAGAATTAATTTCTTCATAAAATAAGTGGAGAAGAAAAATATATACTTGAAATGTAGAGTTCTATCTTTTAACAAATTTCTACAACGAACTCATATTTCACTCTAAAAGATAATAGAACATAAAAAAAATTCTATTTATCATATTCATTTGGGGTTAAAAAATGGATTTTTAATTAAAATACTAGTCCTTCTTAAAATAAACTACATTATTTAATCCAGGAAATATCATGGGCTAGTGGTAGGTGATACACCCTTGTCGCCCTTCGGTTTCGATTTCAAGTCTCGCGGCCTTGCCGGTCGCGACAGGTTGCCGCCCGACCTCCACGTTGTCCTTTTATTGAAATCCAAAATTAATCTCAAACTATAATTATCCAAAATAATTTTTTCCAAACTCACAGTCCAATATTTATATGGAAGGTAAACATAATGTAGATCCTTTTTTCCCGTAATAGCATATGAATACCTTCATCATGTATTATTTTAATACACTGAAACAACCTGAATTACCATAATCCTTATTGATTACATTCATTCTCCCTTATTCCATATAGAATGCTGGATATACTTCATCCATCCAAAAATGTTGTCAACTCCAACAATTATGGAATATACAAATCTTTAATCGGTTTCAAGGCACTCAAGAATATCCGATATAATTTATCCAAATCAACTATATCTTATTCCAAAATAAGTACCTCAATATAAGGACCGTATTAAGGTTTATGTTTCCTTCAATCATGTAACTTCAAAAAAGTATAACTTGCTGTAGAGTCACTTTTATAAGTACCATAAAATCTCAAATACTCACTGAAATAGTACTGCAGTACAATCCTTATATACTCCATAATTATTATAACAATTACATTTCTGATAAAACACTCAAATGACAAAATCAACATAAGAAATCTATTCATTCCTCCTCATCTGTGGTAGTATCATAACTTGATTGTTATCCAATAGCATCATTTGCAGTATAGTCTGATGATAGGTTCACGTAGTGTCCAATCTCCTTGCAAATGAAGAATTGTACATTTGAAACCATTTTCTTACCCTTGTAGTCACGTACTTGGTGCCCTTTTCCTACACACTTATAATAAACTCCCATTCCTTTCATGCAAGTTCTAGGGTGTTTCGTCCCACAGTTATCACATATGGGGAAATTATTCTTTTCCCTCTTCACTTTATCCATCTTTCTCTCTTACATCCTTTTCTTCTCTTGATTCCCTTCAAAGCCATAGGACTCAGTAAACTCTTTATTTATATTATCCACACATGATACGATTTCTTATTACGATGATAATATGTGGGAGACTATTTCCCTTGTAAATGATGGCTTAATACCATGAAATATGCGATCCTTATAACTCTTTGGATCATACGTATTACTCGAGTTCACATTCCTTCTACTGGGAGCCATTTCTATACAATAGCATAAACTAGGTCTGTTTATGAATTGTAATGAATAATTCCAATATTTTAAAATACCTAAAGAAAATTGAACAGTTTATGGATATAATATACCATCATAAAAATGTTTTCTATGAGTATGTATATACTCATGAGCCCTTCATAATGGTTTTTAAATAAAATGAGAATTATCCTAAGCATATCCCCTGGGAGTGTTGTAACCAAGAGTGCAGCAAGGCCCATTGTCATGCACCAGTTCCCGTTCAAGTCTAGCTCAAAGCGGTGTTTTCAGGATTTACCCCTAGGTACATCTATTCCAGATCCACCTCTACCTACTCGTATCCAGACAGGGATGTATTGCTTGAAAAACTCACAAAATCTCTAAAATATCAAAATTCTAGGAAGTTCTTCTAAACTAATCCTCAATGTTCATCTTAAGTCTATGTGCTCTAATCAGAGTTTATCTAAATCTAGTTCCAAGGATATTGCTAAACTTCCTTTGATACCAACTGTAACGCCCCGACCCCAGTTACCCAGAGTCGGTGCATTATTTTAATACATTGGCATGATTACAAGGAATCAAGTCCCAAAGGAACGATTAGTTTATCATTCTTGGAAAATAGATTACATACATGAATGATACATTACAGTTCATAACATACAAAACAACATAAATAATTCTTTTTGAATTCCATTATTCCCTTGCCTTAACCCTTCTTATCAATCACAATATACTTCTTGGAATCCTGGGAAAAATAAAACATATAAAGGGGTGAGCTCAAATGCTCCGTAAGGGTAAGCAATACAGCGGAATCATTCATAAATAATCATAAACATTTAAGGCAATGTATAACTAAAAAAAGCCTTTTAAACCTAAACTTCAACATAGTATGGAAAAAATAAAATGAAATAATTCCATTTACTTATTCACTTGGATATTCTACTAATCGAATAATCACATGCAAAATCAAAAACCACTTTCATAATGATGGAATGCATAATTCCAGACTATCATAACCACATAGCCAAGGCCTCATGCCAAGACTACAAATAAGATTTTGTCAAAGCCTTGTGACAAGACACTAGTTCGTCTCATGAGACCTACCGACGCATCGAGGAGCTATAGCGGGCTCCACCCGTCACTTATTAAGTCCAATGCATTACCATATGAAAAGGTTTAAACATAACATAAACATTCATATTAAAACTAGCATATGAAATGTCAATACTTTCTCCATAAACCATGAATGGCATAAAAATAAGACATCCACAGTAAAACCTATCACAAAACCTTCGATACAATAAAAAAGTTTTGTATCATAATAAATCAACTTCAAATAAGCTTAAAATCCGTCAAAGGATGTTGACATTGATGAAATCAAAACAATATGAGAGAAATATATGTTTTCTCAAAATCATTGAAAAGTCACAAATTTATAAAGGAAGTAATTTAAAAGAGATTTTTGATTCAAAGTATCCCATACCACTTTGAAACTTTTTAAAAGAAATATCATTTCAAAACATTAATGTATATATAAATAAATCCTTACAATAATTTTGAAAACATGGAAATTAATTAAAAATATTTAGAAAGATAAATCTTTAAAATATTTGAAATTCTGATTTTGATAAAGGGAACCTTTAAGAAATTCTTAAAATATTCATTTTGAAATCATTTAAAAGTCACATAATTATAAAATAAAACATTTACTTTGAATATATCCTTATAATCTTGTAAGGGAAGCTTTGGAAATTTTATAACGGTGGAAAATAGTCTCACCCTCTGTATAAGTTAAAAAAAGACATTCTTACCTTAATTCTGTCGAAAATGTTAAAAAGGACCTTGATTGGAAAACAACAGAAAGATTCCTTTATAAAAATATTATAAAAAGTCAACATGGGTATAAATCAAATTAACCAATATTCTGTAAAATAGTAATAATGTTTTGAAAAACATTTTTAAGAAAAACATGGATGTGGCTGATAAAGAGATCCCAATAGATTATTACATATAAACAAACTCGGAAAATGATGATATTGTGAAATAAACCTTTACCTTTTAGGTTTCCTTGGTTAAGGGTAGGTTAACCTCCTTTATAATGGTGAAATAATTGTTATTAAATTTTACAATAATCATATACATTAATATGATATCATATATGATCTTTTAACATTGATTTGTTAAAAATATCTTAGTATTATTGTTGTCTCGGGTGTAAACATACTCGTTTTCTTTTATATGTTTTGTTACATAAGCTGTGTTTATAACGAATAGGTTGTATCTTATTCATATACAAAATGATATCATGTTCTTATATACTATTATTAATCATAAAATGAGAATTAGGCTTTGATGGATAATATGGAGAATTAATCTCATCACGTTCGTAGAGATGGTAGTCCGTACGTACGCACGAGCGACAATATCCCTCTTTTGATATTAAAATAATATTTAATTGGATGGTATATCATATATAAATAATAATTATCATGTTATATTTAATATTTATATGAATTACAAATCTTTATTATACCCATCCAAATAAAATATATTGAATAACAATTACACCACGACGTGGAGACGGTAAGCCGTACGTACGCACATATGGTGACATGTCATTCAAAGGATGGATAGAATACTGAATATAATTGTACAATATTTATAATGATATTAAATTATATAGGAGACGTGGGATTCATTATTTTATAATTGGAATAACAAAGGAAGTTAAAGTTGAAGAAGAATTGAATTTGAAAAAGGGTGGTGAAAACAATACCTCTTCTTCGGGTTCATCCTTTTTATTTAATCAAAAGGGCTCCTTATATTGGCTTTATGACTAAATTAAGGCCTCTAGGATGAAGTGAAGGAAGTTGAGAGAGTATTTGGGCTGAGTTTGGCCGAACCAAAAGGCTTTGATGGTGTGAGTTAATGAGAAGGGAGAGTTCCCTTTTATAAGAGGGGTGAGGGGCACCTTTGGGAAAGTTAGAAATAATTTTTTATAATAAATTAATATTCGGTTTCTTATGGATCCAAAGCGGATTATTTAAATTTTAAGACGGTTATGGGTCTAAAAACACTCAACCAATAGAATTTAGGCAGGTTTGGGTTAATATTTTAACCTTATCTTTATGTATTAACTCTTAGTTAATTAGTTTCACTTTTACAATGTCTCTTTGTATTTTTATATTATATGATTAATAAACATACTATATACATCCAAGCGACCCCCAGGTGGTCCATTAATGATACAAATATCATGATATAAGTCTTCTGGACTAACCTTAGATTTTTAGGAATTTAAGATCAATTAATAATATAATAAGTTTTTTAAAAACTCTTTTATGTCAATTTTGACACTATTCAATAATTGATTTTTGTGAAAATCATAACAGAACTATTACTTCTAACAAAGTTACTTATTTCAATACTAACATGTTATATTAACCTATAAAATTATTTTAATTCTTAAAAAGTCTCAAATTATATTTATTTGGGTATTTATAATATCAATTATTTTAATTTTTTCACTATTATGGTAATTACTGCATCATCATTGTGTCATAAATAAATTAAATTATTTAATGTCTAAAAATTATAAATAAAATATAATTATGTAGGAAATAAATTTATATTTATAATGAATATTTTATATAAAATTTATATTATTTATAACATAGTATTAAAAATGTTTTAGTAAATAAACATTGATCTTAACTCTGTTAACTCTTCATTGAATTAAATAATAATAAATGTCCTAATCTAATCCAAGTGGACCTAAATGATAATATTTTATTCCTAATGTTGTTTTAGGGCATGATACCCTTGTACAATAGAATTAGGAAATGTTTTAGGGTAATATTAATATCATTTTTACCCTTAATTACCCTATTTACTTTTAACCGTGGTAAATAAAAGTAAAAAGTTACTATTCATCAAAAATTATTTTCATCTCATTGAACCACATTTTACTAATTGATATTATCCTTGTTTCTCGAATTTACAAAATTCCATTCACAAAAGCGGTAAAATTATGTTTTATGAAAAAATCAGTATTTTAACTACCACATAGTGGATTCACTATTCATCACAAATTGAAGTTTTTCAGAACAATGCCAAAATTTCACCCTAAGCTATAATTGATATTCCAAAATCAAAAATTATGTCTATTTTACCAAATTCTATACATATAAGATGCATTAATTAATTTTATAATTAATTCCCACTGGTACAACAAATAGTGTGTTTTTAAGAAACAATATATATTAAAAGATCGACAATTGTTTATGTCCAATTTCAAAGTGAAAATAATTCTAAAGAACACCATTTGATAAAATGGTAATAATATATTCTAATTATACTATAAAACCACTCAATAATATAATTTATCACTATAAATCATTTTCATTAAAAAAGTTGTTTTTATGTATTTTTCATTATTCATAAAAATTGGAAGTTCTCAAAAAAATACCAAAAATTCAACTTAGGATAATTTTGATATTATGAATCCAAAAATGAAGTCCATTTTGAAATATAAAATATATATAATATCAAAAATTAGGTATTACTATTCATAATGGCCAGTTTGATTGGTTGTAGTGTGTTAGAACTCAATGTTGTGTGCAACACACGCTATTTTATTATTAAAAGAGAAGCGTACTGTGGAAGCTTGGGCTGTTACACTGTAAATTTTTTTATGTCCCCATTCAAAAGAATAAATTTATTTATTCAAATTGAATATATAAATGTTTAAAATATTGGATTTAAAAAGGGTTCACTATTAAAGTTGGTAAAAGTGCATTTTTGAAAAATTATTCTTTTATTTGAAAAAAAGAATATGTTCTTACATTATGTCTAAGAAACTCATAATATGGATTCTAAAATTATAAGGATTATATAAGGTTCAAAATTTAGGAAATAATATTCATAACCTCTTTTTAACAGCTTGTTTGTTAAGTCATGGTGCGCTTGAACTTGGTGTTATGGGTAGTGCAAGTTATTGAATTCTTTTGAAGAAGTACATACTATGAAATCTTGGGGTGTTACATCAATGGGGAATAAGACACACATGAACATAAATTCCTGATATATCATGATCATCATAACTAATTATGGGGTCATAAACACACAATATAATCAAACTATATTAAGATTTAAACAAAAAAATTGATTGTCTCAGAAAATTATGAAATATTCACCCTTGGATAATTTCAGTGTTATGATTCCAAAAATGATATTAATTTTATCTAAATATTTTTTAAATATGAGAATTTTTTAAATTTAAAATAAAAATAGACCTTTATCTAACATTCATGGGTTTTGACAAAAATAACTTCAAACCATAATAAAAATTACAATTGTTATCATAAAAATTATGCGACAATATAAATTTAATAAATATTATCATATTAATAATATTTCATTAAAATATTATTTAATTTAATAATGTATTAAATCATAAAAATATATTTCTTAATTAAATATTAAATTAAAATATTATTTGTGATTTAAAAACTATTTAAAATGTAACAATAATAATATGAATTTATATTATTTATTATATACAAAAATACTTCACATAATCATTGAGCCAAGGTATTGTTACATAACCTATTATAACACCGAAAATAAGTCATAAGGGTAAGGTGTGTGATGTTGATAGACTCTTAGGGAGGCTTAGATAACATTTCTCGGTTGGTAATATCTATTAACATCCATTTTCTCCTATAGGTAGTTCCATTCAAGCTTAAAATATTGAAGATCAGCTTGTGCTTGGTCAAAAGTGAATCCTAGTGATGTTACATCCTTTTTGAGCTCCGAAAAATTGGCTTCATATAGAACAATTCTACAGGATGAGGTCATCGCTTCCATTGTTTGAGTAAATTGGATTTTGTAAAGCCTCATATTTATAATAATCATATGGTACCAATTCAATGTCTATATTACCAATGGTACAAATTATTAACGGTATATTAAAATTAAAATAACAAAAAATAATGGAAGTTCATATTTCATATATAAAAATTTTACATAGTTGGACATTTCATCAGATCAAGATGAATTTTCATGAATAAAATTTTAGGTCGTTACAATTACAGCCCTCTAAAAACATATATGAATATAACTAACCGCTATAACTACCAGTACATGTAACTACCAAGATAAATGAGTGGGGAAGATGGGGGTAGTCATCCATCCTTCAACCCACCAGAATATTTGGGAAAACATCCCCCAGGGATCAGAATCCTTAGGGTGTTAGTTTCCCTAACTAACGGGATATATTATTGTATAAAAACAAAAATAAGTATCGAATATACTATATCCCACAACCACAGAATGGGAATAACGTATCATAAGACTCAAATGATGCTAATTTCTTTCGAATTCCCGACTGCCAGTGTGAATACTAGGTATCCTATAAGCACACAACCATTTAAAGAGATACATTAGATTACATTATCCTTTTTTATCATATTCACATTATGTTAATTAATTATTTGAACATTAATTAACCACTATTATTTACACATTATAGCACATTAGAATCGCACCCAAAGCCCTTTGTAACTTAAAATTATAACCATAACATTTGATCACAGGATTCTCCAAACCCATCGGATGACATCATTTATTCAATCATTTATTAATAGCATTACCACTTACCCATTTTACCATGATCTATAGAAAAACATTCTAAGATACTAAACACAAGTGGGATCAACATGGTGTGTAGAAGAACTAACCCTCAAGTAATTTACTTAAATTTGAGGAGTGTGGACCCATCCTCTTTAGAGAAGCTAATCACAGAAAGCCCAAGGAATAACTCATGCATCATTTCCCCTTTGGGAAGGAGGGTAAGAAAGATAATTTTACTTGAGCAGTGGGGCATGAAAAGAAGATAAAAACCCAAAATATTGATCAAGCATCCAATCATTCAAATATATTTGTTTTCATCATCTGTTGTGTCCTCCCCGACACCCATATTCATAAACGGATGCATGTAACCAAACTAGGAATGAAATTCAACACAACCACAGAGCCTCCTTACCCCCACATCTCATAAAATCCATCCATGGTAATAAAACATAACAAGCAACCAGAGAAACAAATATACTGATCTGTTGTCCCTAAACAGGGTGTTCTACCTTCATACGCAATGTGCTCTCATAGATCCAAGGTAGAAGGCACTCGACCATACAAAAAAGAGGGTAACTAAGACCCCTAACCAATATAATCTTTTATTAAACTGTCAGTTCCTTAATGCATCTAGAATTAATCAAATTATTATTTTTAGGTTCCAATAATGGGAAACTAAAATAGTATGGTATCAAACATTAACTAAATTATTGATTGAAATTCCTTTAATTCATTATCAACAACCTTAAACTTGCATCTCTCTCATCAACTAATTAAATTAATCATTCTTATAAAAAAAATCCCAGATTCATGTATATTCCCCTATATCATGATTAATTAATTACAATTCTTCCCAGTTTAAGTTATATACCAATTTCCATGAAGAACAACATGATTAAAAAGGAATTAATATATATCACCCTATCAAGATAAACAGTAGGAAACACCATACGATCTATATAAATTTATTTAGCCATTTAAAATATTTATTATGTCAATTACATTGTTATATAGTGGGGTAAAACAAGATAAAATCCATAATTTCATGTAAAATAATAGATAATTTATGAATCCTATACCTCAAAGGGTTCTTTACATTCTATATAGGAGAACGATCCACACAATAGAACAAGATCACCTCCCCGCGACAACTGCTTCCTCGAGAGGATATCGTGGCATGACCATGCCAACTGACACCAAGGAAAACAAAATTAGAAACACAGAGATCATATTATATAACATGAAATGGAGAAACAATATATGTAGGATCTAATAAAACACAAGAACAGAGGTAGATCGTACATTCTATCGATGACAAATAGAAACATGTTGCTTGCACCAAAACTGGGGGAACACATTCATTAGGAAGAAACATCAAGGGGAAAAAATCCTTGGACTACAGTTTGATTACACCACTCTTATGGGAATAATAAATTTTTCAATCATCTCGTATCATGGAATAAGAAGGTAGAACATGAGAGGAATATATCTTGTCCATTTGAATGATTTAACAGTGTAACAGTTTAAGATACTTTGGATTTTCCCTTAAATGTATATCAAATTTAATTATAGTTTTTGACAAAGTAAAGTGATCCTAAACCTTATTAAAATTTAGAAAGGGGTTATGGGTTTTGAATCATCTTTAGATCCCTAAAAACAATTCATTGAATTAATTTTTCATTAAAAAAATTCTAAATGGGTGAAATTGTAGGAAATATGGAAAAATATGGAAATTTGATAATAGATTTAAATGAGTTCTAGAGAAATTGATCACATTTGTCTCAGTAGGACTAAAAATAGAAATGAATCACCGATGAAGAAAGTAAAAAATGAATCACTGTAAATGATAGTACAAAGGACTCATCGACACAGATTGTACAAATGACTCACCGATGCTGAAATTAGAAAGGACTGTCTGACGCAGACATTTCTTATGACTCAGCAACACCAATATTACAAATGAATCACCAACATAGAAAGTAAAAAAGGAATAATAGATCCTAAGAGTACAAATTATTCACCAACACCGAGAGTACAAATGACTCACCAATGTTGAGAGTAAAAATGACTCATTGGTGCCGACAGTAAAAATGACTTATTGACATTGACCGTATAATTGACTCACCGAGGATGGTAGTATAAATGAATCACCGACACCAACAACACAAATGACTTACTAGAACTGACAGTAAAAATGACTCACCAATTCCAGGATTACAATTGACTTACAAATGACAATGTTCACAAAACTGGAAACACTATTCCCAAAATTGGAAATTTTGCAATGTTTTGGGAATATGTCACCATGACATCCCAAAACAACTGAGAAACCAGATTTCAGCAAATGAATAGACAAGAGAGTTTCATGCTATTACGAACACCATTATATGTAACTATATATATATATATATATATTTTACATAAAATTTTCAATGGTTTTTAATATCCTTCTTCACATGAAAAATCAATATAAAATTTTACCATGTAAAATTTATTAAAATATCCAATATAAAATATATAATCATAATAATTTATCTATTACATTGGATAGAATAAATAACATGTTACCTTATTGATATCAATTTATAAGTAAAATTAATATATATTTTACACTAATTCAAGGATGATATTCAATTACTATAACAAGATAACTTAAAATATACTCTTTATGCTTAAAAATGTATTTTCTCTATAATTATATTTTTATGCTAATTATTTTTAAAAAATAAACATATTATAGATACATTGTATTTTTTATAAGAAAAATATTTATATTAATATAAAATATAGATTAAAATTAATGTTATTATCTATAAATAGGAAATAATTATAAGAAATTTCACCATATTGAAATGTAATTTTCCTATAAAAACTGTCTTTCAGTATAAATATTCATTCTATGAAATATTTAAATACAAAAAATTCACAATATGAATAGAAAACATGAATTCCATAATTCTATACATAATTACAATATGTTATATAAAATAGATAATGAGATTTTAGCAAATAAAATATATTTAAAGTGAATATTTAAAAAATACAGTTTTTATTAAAACTGTAACATTAATGACATTATCAGAATATATGAAGGACCTAAATATATATAAAACCATTTAATTAATCAATTAAATTGATATTTTTAAAATTATGAATAGGAAAAGATTAATCTTTTTCTATATAAAAATTATGGCCAAGACTTTATAATAGAAGTAATGTTTTTTTCAATAAAAAATATATTTGGTCAACTTTTTTAGATATTTATTCTCATGGTGAAAATTAGTTTTGGGAGTCATTGATTGTTGATTAATTTAAATATTATAAAAATAAAAAAATAAAAATAATATTTTTTATATAAACTATATAATTGTTCACTACTAATATTGTTTTTGGTTGTAAACACAGTAGTACAAAAAAAAATTTAAACAAAAAATTGATAACTATTAGAAATTTTTTAAAATTTATTTTAAAAATTTTAATTTATAATTTTAAAATTAGGTAATAAATAAATGTTTAATTTTTTTTATTAATATTAATTTCCATTTTCAAAATTAGTTTTTACTAAAGTAGGAGTAGAATTTGTAAACATTGGCTCACAAATAGTAAAAGACCAAAAATAATTTAAAATAATTACAATAATTATTTATATGATATTTTTATAGTGAAGACTTATTTTATTAATTATTTTAATAATTTGAGCCTTTTACTCTAGAATAATTACATTCCATTATCGAATTGTAATGGAAACATATGATATTAACCTTTTATTAAATTATGAAAGGGGATCACTTCGACCACTTTAATATAGACCCATACAGTAAAATTTCTTTATGTAAAAAATTAATATTAATTACCATATAATACTCTAAAATATTAATGATCCTATTTTCTCCATTTTTAAACATCAAAACCTCAATTCAAAAGATATTTCCAATGGAAACCTCATGATCAATAAAAGAGAATTCTATAAATCTTTATATTTTCTCTCAATCTAATGGATAGATAAATTAAATAGACATACTAATATATTGATGTAAATATTTAAAATATAATATAAAGTTATTATTATTTTTAATCAAAAAAAATTATATACTTTCCATCCAATAATAAATCAAATAAATTACCAATTGTCTGTGTTCATTCATTACACCACCTCAAAGTGATATCATTGGGTTTTCATAAAATCCTTTACTGGATGGTATCGATGATGGGTTAGATGAATAAATATTATTAATACATTAATATTATAATTTTTATTGTATTTTTATCTAATATTTTAATTTCATACTATTTTATTAAGAAATGGAATTGTTAATCTTATGTTTAAGTGTAATACGACAACCAAAAATAATTAATTTCATTCTTAATCACCTCTCCACAAAGATGGTACGAAAAAATAATTTATTTCAATTATATTATATTTGTTAAATTCGTAATATTTTCTAAATTTTATTTTAACATCTTATAAAACAATCTGCATTTTATTTAAATCATTATAACACACAATCATTTGTGTTAGATTTATCATATACCTAAATGTTGTCATAATGTCTATACAATTAATAATTAGGGATTATTTGAAAATTTAAATAACATATAATAGTAATTTATCCATGATGGTATAATTATTCTTGAATGGTGTCATTAATATTAAAGATTTGTTTTATGGATTTATATTTCATTCCTTAAAAACACTGAAACTAGTAATTCAAAATTTCAGTATTGAAAAAATATACCATTATCATTCACCAAATGAAAATGGGATATGAGAAATTTTTAAAAAAAACATGATTATTCTATTTAATATGATATAATATTGAATTAATTTTAATAATAATAAATAAATTTTAGTTCCATTACAATCCTAGTATGAAATATCAATTTAGAGTTTGATGAAATTATCGATAAAAATAAACTATAAAATACTAAAATATTTATAATAAATTGTTATAAATTTATTTTTTAAAGTGAAATATATATGAATAAGATTATAAAATATTCCATTAATTAATTTATTTTTTAATATTGTTTGTAAGATCATTGTCAGAGAAGAGGTATTAATTTTATGGTCTTTTGGCCTTAATTTCAATTAATTGAGACTTATTATTTTATTATCCTAATTTAAATTAAATTTTTTTGTAGTGCCAATTATATATATCACATAATAAATTATATATTACTCATTATATTTGATATTCAATTTCAAGACCTCACTTTAATTGTTTTTTATTAAAACAGTTTTTATGTCATATATGATATTGATAACTCAAGAAATCATCTCTTGTTTTATGATATTACATTTAGACTTATTAAAAACATTATTAAGATATTATACTATAAAATTATACAAAAATTATTTTTTTCTTCTTATATGGTTGATTTTTTTTGAAATTTTATTAAATTAATATATTATTTTATAAATGTACTTCATTATTTCAAATTATTATTATCATAATTAATGATGTTTTTTCTGTAACAAAATTTTATTTCCCACTAATGAATGCCTTTATATTTGGAAACCATTTTACCTGTTTTCTCATGTGACCATTATATTTCCCTACACCACTTTTCATAATAATTTTTTATGTTTTAATAAAAGTAATTTTGTTTTCAATAATGGTATTTGAAAATATATAAAAAGTTTAGGATTCTTCGAAAATAATTGGTTTCATATTACTCTCCAAAATACACATATATGTTATTCCATACTTTTGTAGTATCCAATATAGAATATTTTTTCACCATTCATTAAATGATGTTTTAAATTAATCTTTTACAAGTATGATAAAAAACTAATTCAATATGTTTTTCTATTTATATCTCCATATGAAAATTATTCATTTCCCATCCTTATATACATGTTTCTTAATGGGTTTCCAAATATTTGAACTATTTTATATTTTGAAAATTATATTTAATAATAATAGATTAATCAATTAAAAAAATATTTTAATATGAATTTTGGATTTTATTAAAGGTATTAGTAATATTATGTGATTCTAAAAATTAAATAATTAATATAATGTATTGAGTCATTTAATTAAAAAAAATTATCTTTGAATTATTTTTTTTAAAAAAATTTATTTTTTATGAAGCTCAATGTATTTAATTTTAGTGAAATAATTTTGAGGAGATTTCTAGAAATTATAAAACCGTTGTTTCAATGTTTTTTCAAAGAGATTTATAAAAAACATCGAAGGTGTTTTTTCACAAATGTCATCATCCTATGATGTTGATTTTGTTACACTAGGGATATTCTATTGCAACACCATTAATCTTCACAATCATAATGATTTAATAAATATTATAGATTTTTTTTCATTAAAACTATCTATTATCTGTTGGTAAATTTGGTGAGGTTTGATCTATATAGGTTTTCATGTTCGAATCAAATAAATCAATATAAGTAATTATTTTTTATGAATTTATAGGTTATATAAATCCCAAAAATGAATTAATAAATGTTATATATTCAATAAAATGGTACATAAGATGATTATCCCATGCCAAATCATACGCATATGTATTATCCCCTTCTAGATGGTATATATTATAACTATCCAAAGACAAAGTTTATGCGAGATAATTATTTATTAAAAAATGATATAATAGTGGATTATTCTAATACCAATATGGGAACATATATATTAATTGTAATACCATGAAGATTACACTTTTATTAATATATGTCCCAATAAGTAACATGGGTTGTATGACAAAACATATTCTGTGATGAATATATTTTTGGGTATCCATAATATATGATTTATATGATTTTGTTTATAACAGCCACTCATGTTTTAATTATACATCCCTGTCATTATCTATGGAACATGTTTTTTATCACATGATTTGAAAACATTTTGAATGATATATGATTGTTCATTTGATAATAAATATATATATAACAGTACATATAAAAAACATGAATTATTTCATGTTATTTTCAATATAATATTTCTATTTAGATCTTGTCATATCATATTCACAAGATATAAATAATGATGAAATGTTGATATATTTTCCATTACTAAGTAACTGAACCCAACCTTTTATTATGTTTCAATTACATAGGTTATAAAGGTTATTATAACTTATAATGATTATAAATGTGAGTCTACTGGCTTTTAAAAGTGGATTAATGTTATTAACAATTAAAAAAAATTTCTTATATAACTGGTCCTCAATGGAATAATATTTTTTTCCTGGGTGTGATAATTGTGGGAAGAAATGTTAAAATAATTGTAATGGTTTAAAATAAAGGGGTATTCATCCATCTTTGTGTCAATGAATGTGAATATAGAATTTTGTTTAAGTATATGACCCAAAATTGCAGTTCAAACACCACCCAATTGATATTATACTATTTCAACATTATATATATAATTAAAAATATTCCGTGAATGAGATTTTTGTTATTATATTGAATAATCCTAAAAAAATATGATCCACTGTATCAAACAAAATAGAAAATAATAAATTAAAAATAACAATGGATTCTAGTTTAATGAATTACATGATGGATTTAATAGGATTTTGAAGTAACTTTCACACAAAGAGAAGTGTATTAAGACTTTATAATCCTTTTATTCCTATTATAGTAACATTTAATCACTAGAGAGTATTGTGATTACAAAACCAATTACTCGGGGAATGGTAGATCACATCAATGAGTATATTCTCAAATCATTATTGAATCCTATAAATATATATCTATGTCACTTATATATATTATTAATCAATGGGAATGATTTTCAAGAGAGTGAATCAGGATTTTATCCATTTATAAAGCTTTAATATGAAACAAATAATTTTAAAAATAGTTGTAATACTGGATCATGACCCCCTCATGTTTGTCAATTCACATTTTTCATTTAATAATCACGTTATGTAAAACTATACTAGTTTCACACATAAACTCTACACATATAATATCTACTATATATAATAATAATTATAACAATATTATATACACCTAAAATTTTTTGTAAGAAATTTTCATTAGTTGAAAAAATTAAATGTATCTATAACTGCTTCCACAAAGATTTTATGTAATTAATTTTTTATTTGTCAGAAAAGAATTGAAAATATTAATATGAAGAACTAACTTTCACACAATATGAATATTATGACATACTCTAAATTAATAAATTTTATAACATCACCATTCACAATAAATTTTTTATGAAAAGGTTATCAAGAAGTAAATATATTTGAAAATTTGAGATATAATGGATATCATGAATGAAGGAAACGTAATTATTAAAAAAATGAAAATCATATATGAAAATTTTTAATATATTGAAATTATTCATGGTGGTAAAATTGAATATAATTTATCATGGTAAAATTATTTAATTATTCATATGAGACGCATTTTAAAAACCAATATTTTTTAATTTTTTCATAAAAATATTGGTTAATTTTACAAATATATTTATTCTAATTATTTCAATTATAAATGAAATATATGATGTATGATTTAATGAGATATGTAATACTCCCATAAATTACAAAATTATTAAATAATCAATTTGGATGGAAAAAATAAAAAAATCATTTTTATAAATATTATTTGCAAGCTAGAATAACAATTTTGACCCCAATTTCATTAAAATGATAGTGATGAATGCGACAAAAATCACAATAATATCATATATTTAATGAATAAAAATAATAAAAGAGAAAAAAATTATATCATAAATAGTGCTTTCTAATCACAAATCGATGGAGATAAAAAGGTCATAAAAATTAATTAGATAACATGATTATGCAGTATTAAATGTTATAAATAAATTACCAATAGAAATTAATAAAAAAATTTCACCTTTTATTGAACCAAACATAATATATTTATAGGGGGTTTCTTTATTTATGGTCTTATTAATTAGCTATTGATTTATAGTTTGTTATGTGATAAAGTAAATGAGTTGATGTTTTTAAGGAGAAAATAACTCAATATAATAGTTAAAGATGGGTGAATCTAAAAAATAAGAAGAAACTATATTGTAAATTTGTTTAAGATTATAGATAAATGAAATAGTTTTTATTCTATCACTATAAAATAAAATCATATATGGAAACAAATATCAAAACGATGGTCCAAAGAACATGTATTGTCTCAAAAGATAATTTTATAAGAGATTTTTGTTCAATTGAATTTTGGTAGAGAGTTCATTTTCACATCATCTCAAAAGGGGGAAATGGTTTATGGGAGACACAAATGAGTGTTGATATAATGAAAAAGACCCCTAGAATTAGATTAAATTGATTTTTGTGTACTCATGATATAAAAATATATGAATCATGAATTGTAAATTATCACATTATTTTTTGTTTTTCAAATAATTAATTTTTTTATTTATTTACTTAATTGTATAGGTAGTGGATATGTTTTTGAATTAATGAATTGTAGATAAAAAAGAACAAAACATTCAAATATTTAATTTTAGATATAAATGTGGGGAGTAGTATCGTGGTAGTATATTTGAGTCATACACATGTATGTATGTGATTAATCATCATTAAGAACCCCAAAAACACCCATAGATAACGATGATGCTAATAGAATGAATTTAAATATTATGGAGATGGGGAGAACTATTTTTACTGATTATTAAGGATCAAAATTAATTTTTGGGATTCTATATACACTTCTATAAACATTGAAAATATATTTTTTATAGTAAAAACTCAAATAATGGTTTGGGTGAGATTCTATGATAAAATAAGCTTTAAATGAGTTAAGAATAGCTCCTTGGATGAGAAAAATTCATTAAATTTAAATACATATTATGTTAATCATTTATTATTTGACTATATAAGGAATATTTCATGGATACCTATGTGATGGGAAAGTCTAAAGAATATGGAAGAAGGCAACACATGGTTTTTGACTATTATAAATTCATCATTATTAGAAATAAAATAATAAATAGTGTTGTAGTAATACCATTTTTTAAGAAATTTGTTTTATTTAGAAAGTATATTTATTGTAATAATAGTTGGAAAAATAGAGGATAAACATATAGCAGTGAATGATGAATTGAATGAAACCATTATTTAGGTAATAGTTATTGACAATGAAACACATAAGTATTAGAGACTAAATATTGTTTTGAAGATAGAGAGTATCATCGGAGAATAGGATTAACAATAAAATATATTTCAGGAAATAATCAATCAAATTAATATATATAATATAAATTATATTCTTATATTAGTTATAAAAATATTGGGTGATTTTTAAAGAAAACAAAAAATAGTTTAATTAAACACTTTTTATAAAATTTTATTCAAAATATTAATAAATAATTTTATTTTCATAAAATGATTTTAAATTTCTATATCAAAACAAAAAAATTTACATTGCATGAAATTTTTTGTTTTTTTGGAAAATATATATTTTTTAACTCAATAGTGAAAAATACAGATTATTTAGACATAATAATTTCTTTTTCATAAATTAAGTAATTTAAATATATTAATATTTTTGAATAGATTTTCAAGTAATGTGATTATTATATATTTATTTTTAGTTAACTGAATTAATTTTTAATCAACATTATATTAAATTTAATATAAGTTTTAATTGGGATTAATAGATGGGTTTTTTCTTTAAAATAATTTCAGTTGAATAATGCATAACCTTTTTTATTAATTTAAAAAATAAGTAATGGGAAATATTTTAATTTATATTTATAGAATATATATTATAAATATTAATTTACATTCATGAAATTATTATTATATGTCATACAGTGAATATAGAATCAATTTTTTCTAAAAAATACTCTTATTAAAAAGTCATCGTCTCATCGTGTCTCTAGTGTTAACAATTATTTAATTTTTTCCCCTTATGTGAATTTAATTTGAAAAAATGGAATCCATATTTGGAATGATTATAATTTATAATGTCAAATAACTCCATCTAAAATTTTTTCAAAAAAAATTAGGTGATGCATTAAAAATTATTCACAACAATTGAGGTAAAAATAAGGATAAATGAGTAATTAATCATTAATAATAATGGTTAAAATGACATTTAATCATTTTGGGAAACCATTTTTTGAATCATTTAGACATTAAAACATAATATATAGATTTTGGTGCATTCTTGGAGCCACATTACATGAAAAAATGCTGGGTTGAATTCCCATATTTTAAATCCTGGAAGTTTTATACCCACCAACATTATAAAATGTCCCTCATTCTCCTCATATAATAACAAATCTCATGACCATTGGGTCAAACCAAACTTCCAAAAATAATATCTATATTCAAGAACTTTTACATTAGAATTTTTTTATTGGAATTTATATATCCAATGATTTCAGTTCAATAAAATAAAAATAAGTTACCTAAACAAAAATTAATGTTCATAAACATGATTTTCTAATTTATTTCATACTCCAACATATTATAATTAATAATATTATATTAAACTATATTAAAATCAGTATCCTAAATTTAGTTATCTATTTCCATGTTATGTTCATGACCAGAAAACACAATCAATTCCCCAATATGAGTTATTAAATCATAATTTGGGTTCATAGCGGCCTACTTCCTCATGACATGTTGTCATTAATTTTTTCATTACTATCTCCCATGGTTTGGAATGATGGAAAATATAATTATAATATAAGTTAATTATAATATTTATAACATAAAAATAAATATATTATAATTATATAATATACAATAATTATACATTTCATACAATTTGGGATACAATAACATTGCTCATGTGATTGGTAGACAACTGCCTCATTCGTCAATGTGAAGAGTTTTTCCCCAAACCAATACTTAGATGGTAATATGGGTTAATATAGTGATATTAATGAAATTATTATTATATTTATCCCTTAATTATATTTATATAAATATAATATATCATTTTATTTTTCCTATTCCCCCACTGAAAATGTGAAAAAGTCATTCGTGGATGTGTGGACTATCCCCTCCTTAAAGCGATGTGATTCTTCTTGTTTATCACCAAAACTCAAGAATTATATATATTAGTATATAGAATATAATAATTTCGAATTTATAATAAAATTATTATTGTAATAATATTTATTTTATTAACCTACTTTCTCTAAAGATTATTGAAAAATGGGAACATTTCTAATGTGTACATACGACCTACCATCTCAATGATTGTAATATTGGTTCATTTTTCATAACCATAATTCATGATTGTATTAAAGAAAATAATTTATGTATAAATATAATTATTATTTTATAATTATTATTATGGATATATTTTAAAAGTTACAACTTTCACCAATGTTGACCTCGTAAATTCATTTCCTACACATGAAATGAATGTGGTCAGTAAAACATAATTAAAAATAATTTATAAAGTAATTATAAATAACATGATAATAAGTGATATAAAATTATTAAAAAAAATTGAAAAATGGTCTCAAAAGAGTTATGAATTAATATAATTTTTTTATTTTGGAATGTGGAAATTGAGACTCAAAGTAGGGGACCTTGTCATAATTGTCATTTCTTTTAGGAAATTCTTGTAGTTATTCACCATTACTATTTTATAAGGTTTATATACAAACACATTTAAATTAAATATCATGAATTTTTCTATTATCCTGATATTTACAATTTTTTAATTTCATTTATTAATCTGGTTTACGATTCGTGTTTTTATCAAGTGATCGTGGATTTTCTATATAGAAAAATATATTTTAATGAATTCCTTTAAACTCGCATTATTTTCCATGTTCACGTTTTAAAATGATTTTCTAAACATTTAATATGGACATAAAATGTCTAAAAAAAATTTTGTTGGCTCATTTATTTAAAATGTTTTTAAAATTAATATTTTTATTTGGTTTTAATGAATCATTTTGTCAAAAAAATGTTCTATTTTTAAGGAATGGTAACAAAAAAATTTATGTCATTAAGAATTTTATTTTACTTTTATATATAATTCCATGGTTAAATTATTTAATAAATTTTAAAAATTATTTTCATTATAATGTAATTTATGTAATAAAAATGGGGTTTTCAAAAGAAATATGAAATTTTTATTGAAAATTGGATTTTATAATAAAATCTTAATTTGACATCATAATGTTATGTTCAAATGAATTTAAAATAATTTCTAAAATGATGAATTATTTTATTCGTTGATGTGATTCTTTAAAATTATTAATGATGGGTGTTCCTAGAAAACATTGGTTGAACTCATTATAGCTTAAATGATGGTTTCACATAGATATCACTCTAATATATTGGATAATGACAATATTCTCTAGAGTATTATTTAAAAAAATATGTTGTATTGTTATTATAATTTTTAAGGGTTGTTCCAGGGTTCTATGATATTTGTTCTACGGTACCAACATGAATTTTATACACCAACTTATAAATTTTTATGGTATTAATTTTTTATTCAGAAGGTAAAAAACGATCTCTTTAAAGAATGATATTTATTTTTACGGGTAATATTTTATGTTTCCATGGATTGGATTTTCTTGGGATTTTATGTATTTCACTATGCTAATCCTTTATATATTTTTGTATCCCTAAGTGATTTTTTAATTATACAAAATTTTATAATTTTTTTCATTGGATTGAAGGATTGATAATGAACTAGAAGTGGTAATTTGAAATTTATGAAGAGGTTTCCTGAAAATTGATAATTATTTATTTTAAATGTTTTATATTATGATACAAATTGATAATTATATAAGTTTCCCCATTTTTTTATTTTTTTGTTGTATATCATTTATTGACATATTTTCTAAGAACTAAAACCCAAAAATTACTAAAATATGTATGATTATATATTATCTATAAAACTAACAATATTGTGTTGTTTGAGGTTAGGGAATTATATTTGGTATCAATGGACTATTTAGATATATTAAGAGGATAGGGTAATATTAATAGCATTCCCATGAACTATTTTACATCTGTGCTAAGTTTAAAGGTTGTAAAATTTGAATATTACAATGTTTTATATTTTAAAAAATTTGTATTCAGTATCGGTTGCTAGAGAGGAAATAAGGACAGTATTTTTAAGGAACCAATAGAAATATATCCTTCCAAATTATATTCCCAAGATTTATGGAATAAAAAAATATTTTTTGTAGTGATGGATCAATTTAATCAGGTGATAAATAGTGGTTGTATCTATCCTCTATGGGTACCTGATCATCCAAGAAGGAAAACATTTGTTATGGATCATTTCATGAATAAACGTTCCCAAAAATATAAGGGATCATTTTACCACATGATAGTTAATATATAGATCGGTGCTCTAGAGAAGATATTTGAGGATGTAGAATTTTCAAAACATTATAATTAACTAGTGTTGATTATTATTTTGAAGGTAAAAATGATCAATGGTGGTACATAGTTAAGAATACAAATTATAATTATGGGCTCTATTTCCTAAAATGTGAAATATACAATGAAAAATTTCTTTGAAAAGTACATCCCGATTATTGTTCGACTTCATAGAGGAAAAAAATTCCTAAAACTATGGTATAGTAAAGAGGATTCTATAGAACCATATGAGGAAAAAATCACTAGAATTACCATGTTTATTCCATATTTTATTCATGAAAATTATTGAATAATTAATAGGTTTTTCCATGGAATGAGAACAAGTCAATGTAGAGTTGGGGTTGTGATAGAATTTGAATAATATTAGAAATGAGTTCATTTTTCTAAAAATGAAGCGATATAATTTCCAGACTCTTATCTGCCTCGTGATGATGAATTTATAAATTAGTTAGTATGTTAGGTGATGGGAAAACATAAATTAATTTAATATATTGTTATAAAGATTAATTTCTCATCTTGGGAAGGTGTAATAAAAAACACCCTAGATTATCTCTTATATAGTAACTGAAGTATTTCTGACGTGGTATGTTTTTCAACATATTCCGTGAATTCAAGGAAAATAATCATAGGGAATTATATAATGAGGTACCCTATATACATAAAATAGTGAGATGTTTTAGTCGTAATGAGTTGTCTCATTATGTTTATGTGTGTTTTATGTAAGTTATAATGGATGAAAATATGCATTGTTTTAAATTGAATGGTATAACATGGTCATTTTCTTTTATTGTAGTTCATGGTTTTCCATAAAATTATGCGGTGAATTTTATGTTACATATCTTTTAAAATTATTCCAATTCAAGTTTTAACTAGGTTTCTTCACAGTACATCATTTATATGATATTTTCATTAATTTGGGAATTCCGCCTATTGAATGTATGATAGAATGTTTGGTCAAAAATTGGAAGAATGTATTATGGAAACTGAGATTTATAAGAATATTCCTACTATTATCAGGGGTGGTATTTCAATAAAATCATGTTGATATGGATAGTGTAGATTTTTATATAATCATTTAATGGACTAGAATTTATTTTATACTTCAATGATTTAATGTATTGATAACAAATTTGTATTCAATGATTTTTAGCCTTTTATTATTTAATAAGAAGGTGATAAATTTATTAGAATTGTAAATCAATGTTACCTAGCTCATACTTCTAAAAAGAAAATAAAATATATTAAATTAGTGATGTTATAGTAGTAAATTAATATATTATTGTTTTTCTGGGTTTTTTTCCTGGTATAATACCAGATCGAGAGGTAGAGTTACTATTTAATTAGTATATGATGTTAAGACTATTTCTAACCCCTATTTTCTAATGTCCATACTATTTCTTTTAAAGCTGAGAAATTAATTATAGGAGGTTTGAAATAATGGTCTAATCTAATCGAGATATTCACTATTGGTTGATCTAGTTTTGTTTGATAAAAAAATATAGATCAATGATAATTTTAATTTATTATAGATCCCGAAATAAAATCAATATTAATAAATAGTATCATATTACTCATATCAACAACTATTTTGACCCACTCCAAGGATTGTAATTCATTTCTAAGGTTAACCTGAGGTCAGTGTATCATTAGTTGAAAATAAATGATGCATACATTCTGAAGATTGTATTTTAGAAAACATATGGTCACTATGTACTTGTGTTAATAAGATTTGTATATCTAACTCACTTGATGTATTTATGAACATTATAAATATAATTTTTTATGAGTTCATGGACATGTTTTAGTTAATATTTATTTAATACATTTTTGTAAATTCTAAAATCCAAGAGAAACAACAAAGAAACCTAATTTTGGATTTAAAAACATTAAATGAAATGAAATTGTATATAAAATTAGTAACATTGAATTTTTGTGGATAAAAATATGTTTCTTTTGATATATTGTTTCAAATTATGGAATAACAGTTGTAATTAAAAAAAATATTTAAGAATAGACATGAAACGAAAATATCCCCAAGATTCATAGTTCTCTTGGATAAGCATGTCACTACCAGAATTTTATGGAATCAATTACTTTGTTTTCCATCCCACATACTAATTTAACTTGAAACAGAGTTAATATCATCTGGATAAAATAATGTGATGATTTTTCTCATGAACTGAATATTTTATTGGTGGAATCTCTCTCTTTGTCCTTGCATTCCCAAAATAGTGATTTTGGAATCTATGTTCATGTTTCATTGAATTAAATTAGTTATGTTATAATCGATAATGATCAGGTAATTTATTATGTTGCACATTATTAAAAAAATTGTTAGTTAAACTACACTATCATGATTTAGAATTTGATGTTGTTTTTTTCTTTAAAATTTTATAAGATTCCTTTTTATGGACTGTTGTTTGATATATATAATAATAAAAAATTATTGAAGAATATATTCATGTATAATTAGTTGAAAATGTGATAGATTATATTGTTATATCTAATGAGGAATTTTTATTTCCGGATTCATCATCATCATCAAAAAGAAAACTATGTGGCCGATGATTCAATTTAAAAAATAAGATAGCATTGACCCCGATATGTTAGTAATGTGACCCCTTTATCAATTATTTGATAAATTTTTTCCGATAAAATTTTCAGGTAGGTACATCATATACTTTGATTCAGGTCTCAGTAAAGTATGTTTTTTCATATTGAATTAGTCAATCTCAAAAGGAGATTCCTTTTTTGTAATAAAAGGTAGAATCTGTTAAAAAGAATGAGTTTCTTAATATTAATATTGACGAACAATTTTTTTATGATTTTTAAAATGATGATGAGTGCCTTTTGAATACCATTTTTGAATTGATTTATTGACTAAAACTCATAGTTCTACATTTTCCATTAATCAAGAAAGAACTGCGATATACAATGAACATTACGAGTATTATCGTTGGGATTGAATGAAAAGAGAAATTGAGGACTTTATTAGGAATGGTTTAAACTATGGTTAGGTTAATTTAAAAAAACATATAACAAAGGGGGTGTTTCATCTTTTTTCAGTGCTTGAGCGGAAAGGTAAAATATATCAATGGATTTTTGTGGGATTTCCAAGGACATTAAGGGGTAATAATAGATATTGGGTATTATGGAACCATTAAAAAAACATGAACACTTACTTCCCATTCAATATACAATATTTCTATATTAGATTTACCAATTATATATAATGGATAATTTTAATTTAAAAGGAGTGACACTATTTATATAATTAGACCATAATCCACGGTTTATATCCAAATTTTTAATGGACATGAGAATTACATTGGAACTAAATTAATTTTTTGTTCATCTTTTCACCGTCAATATAATGGATAGTTCAAGAGGAAGATTTAGATTATGGGAAATATGGTTCCTTATATCTCTATGGAGGATCATGGATGTTGGAATCAACCTTTTTCATTTTTTGATTATTCATATATTAATATTTTTCATTCTAGTATATAGATAGAACCATTTGAGTCATTATAAGGAAAATGATGTCAGATACCATCATTTTGGGATGAAGTAGGAGAATGAAATTTAATGGGGATAGAGTTTGGCACAATATATTTCAATGAATGTTTAGTTTATTCTGTGAAAAATGGTTAATTTTCATTGTAAGTAGAAAATTTATCCAGATAACCTGTGGAAGTATATTTATTTTTGGTTAGGTGCTCATTTATTTCATAAAGTATCTCTATGAAAATGTGTTATGCGTTTGGGTAAGAATGTGTATAAAATTCCACTATTCATTATTCCATATCAAATCATAGAAAACATGGGTTCTGTTTCATTCCAATTTTTCTTACCTCTGATTTTATCTTATGTAAAAAACATATTCTATGATTCAATGTTATGGAAATATGTTCTAGATTCATCAAATGTTTTGTGACCGAATGTATTTCAATTGGAATAGAACATATCTTGTAAAAAATATCTTATTTTGGTTATAGAACACATATATAATGTGTATTGTAAAAAAAATGAATCCTTTGTTTAATGTTCTATGGAAAATCCAGATGGGATAATAGAAAATATTTGGATATGAAAATGCTGCAAGGGAAAGATATCCTTAATAATTTTATAAGTGAATAAAATTTCATGGGTGATATTTAGAAAATGGTGGAAGGATGTGACATCACAGTTATAGGTAGAATAATTAATTATCCATTCATAGTATCTGTTATATAGTTATATTAGATATATTATTTTTAAAAATATTTAGCAATTTTTAATACAAAAGGTACTAATTTTATTATATATACTTTATGATTTCTTATTTAAAATATTAATTTTCTAATATCATAAAATTAATGTGACAAAATTAAAATAATTCGTTAATATGTGTATCAATATATAAATGGGTGATATTTTTCTTTATTTTTTCCAAAAATAATGATTTTTCTATGAATAGTGAATATACCATTTTATTATAAAGAAGAGTCAATTACGTTTAATAAAATAAGTAATTTAATTGAATAAATATTTTATAAATATTAGTTTATGTATAATATGTATAATATAGTAATATTTATTTTACATAATTACTTTTTTTGAAACTCTATATTCATTATTAATATAAGTTTTTTGTGGGTTTATAATACTGGGTTTTTATAAAAACTATTTTAAAATGCATAAAATTTATCTTTGTTAATTAATTAAAATAATCCATATTTGGGAATTCTGCAAGTGAAATTTATATACAATATATATTAAAATATTATTTTAGTTTCCTAAAATGATATTTATTAGTCATAAAGTTAATATATAATAATACTTTTCGAAAATGTAATCTTATTAAAAACTCATTTCATAGATGCATCTGCTGGATTGTTATTAAATTAATATTTACAACATAATGGGATTGAATGTATAAATATAGATTTTATATTTTAAATTGTCAAAATGTATAATTTTTAATATGTAATTCTTAATTTTTTCCATATTTTATTACGAAATAAATTACAATTATTCAAAAAAGTTGTTGTAAAAATGAGGAATATTATGTTTGTAAACATTAAACATAAGGAGCCAAATGATATAGAATGTTTTAATGAATCAATATTATGTATATAATTATAAAATAAACTTATATTATCAATTTGGTTCACTGTTGTATCCACATGAACAGGAATAAATGGGGGTGGAGTCACCACTTTAAACAATTTACATGGTTTCCACTCATCTCCCATATAAAATGGATCCCCTGCCCTCCACTCATTACACCTATAAAGACATTTTTCTCAAGAAATACATCCCCAAATATCTTCTCTCCTTAAAAAATATCCCCCTATAATAATTATTTCTGTAATAAACCAGGCCATGTATGTCCTTTTTTGGAAACCAATATGAGTTACCCGAAGAAGAGGTAACCTTCATCAACATGCGTTTTTGTTTTATTTCATTATCCACTAGATTCAATTATTATTATTCATTTATTATATAATAATATAAATAATATAAATATTATTATATGTTTTTAATTTAAGTGTTTGAAAAAAATACCATACAATTCCATCAAATTTATTAATGAAATAATCATTCCTTGGTACGGTGGACTACCGCCTCACAAAATGATATAATTCATTTATTTACTTTAAAACATCCCATGGGTGAAATTTATGAAATAAATACTATTTATATATGATATTTATAAAATTTATAACATACTTATAAAAAATTTATCATTATATCATTTTCAACATTTTTACATTTCATACCATTTAGTTTATGATAACATCACTCATGTGAATGGTAGACTATTGCCTCATGAATCGATGTGAATCATTTTTTTCTAAAATGTTACATGAAACATAAAAAGGGTACATAAAGAGATATAAATTAAATAATTATGATGTTTATGAGATAATAATAATTTTTAAATATTATATATCATTTTATTCTTAGAACATTATACACTAAAAAAGTGATAACATCATTTGTGGAAGTGTGAAGTACCGACTCCTCAAAGTGATGTGATTTTATTTTTTCTTCACACCATCACAAGAATTACATATGTATATTTATATATATAATTAAATACTATTAGTTATATAATATTATTATCATTCTATAATGATAAATTTTTTGTGCATTCCTTAGATAATGATCATTAAAAAATGTGAATGTTTATCATCTATAAATATAACATATAGTCGCAAATATTTTAATGATGGTTCATTTTTCATAGTTATTTTCAATGATTGGTTTTAAAAGAACAATAGATTTAAAAATATGATGATTTTTTCAGGATTATTATCCCATATATATTTTTTTAATGACATTTTTTACCATTGTTGTCCTACCAAATTCATTTCTAACACATGAACCAAATATGTTCTAAAAAGATAAAAACAAATTTATGAAGAAAATGAGACCTTGTCCAAACAGAATGATCTTTTACTGTAAATAAAATGTCTATTTACAGAAGTCTAAAATTTTTAGAATTCCCATAATACATTTTAAGAATTCAAATATTCTCATCAGGTACGCGATTATACCACAAAACTTTTATCACCATTAATACCATGGTTTTCTAGCCCATTTGCAACCTAATTGGCTTCCATATAAATATGCATGATAATATTAATCCAGGAATTTAGGGAATCCAAAAGTTTGATACGATGATTAGTGAGATTCCAAGACATGTGTGATAGACTCATCTGGATAGCAGAAAACACAGTAGTATAATCACTCTCAATATATATTTTATTTAATCTTCTGTTCATGACTTGTTTCACCGAAACAATAATTCCTAGAATATAATCCTCAAGTAATTATTAATGACCACCTAAACCATGAACGCATCCAAGGACAACACCTATATTATTATTGAAAACATTACCATATCTAGATAGACCCGAGTTTCCTATATAAGATCCATAATAATAAACTTTTAACCATCCAACAATATTTTTCTTCCATAAGACATTAAGAATTCTATATAGAGGCATGAAGTTCCCCTCAACACCTATTTGGTCATTTATAGAGAAATCCCAAACCCAGTTGAAGGAAAAATTATTTATCAGAGTTCTAGATTCGTGATCAATGAAAATAATGGATGATGAATCTATACATACCATGAAGGAGTATCTGTGATGTGTCATTTTATTCAATGAAAACAAAGTAAAATGAAAATTTTCAGTATAAAAAACCAGAAAGAGTTTCAACAATTGAGGAGAGAGTGAAAATGAATTCCAACATTGGAGGAATTCTGGGATAGAAGAAACACAAGGCATAGTGATTTTAATGATTTCAGATACAACCTTAAACACAGATGAAGTAGTAACATATCTACCAAATAAGTTATCGATATCCTCTATATGCTGATGTAAGAAGCACCCATGATGAGAAAATAGTAATTCCACATTATTGAAGTAAACCATTAGTAAAAGGCTTCTAATGGGATAATATCCAGGACAATGTTGTCTGAGAAGGCCTGATAAAATTACTATAAAGTTCCCCAAACCTCTTATAACCAATTTTTTAATGTAAGGAAGTCATGTGAAATAATTTATAAGAGACTATTCCATTTATAGCAGGTTCTCATGCCAAAAAATCATCTCTGTTATTGAAATAGTAGCCATGGATAATATTGAAAATATGATTCGGTAGATCCCCCATATTATCAATTTTAACATTAATCATATAATATATTCCATCATTAATGTAATTTTCCATAAAATAATCATCACAGGGACAAATTTTCCATTTGGACTTCAAGAAATATAGAGATGAATTTTTTGAAACAAGACATTTGCAATGGGAATCAATAGAAAAAAATAGATTTAAAAGAATGAAAAAAATGATGTGTCTATATAATTAAAAAAATCATTTATGAGTCTATTAATGAATGTATCTTGATTCAAATCAAGTGCCATAGAATTACTATTAATAATTATGAACATGAATGATTCCTGTAAGAAATCATTGAGCTGACAAGTCACACTCAAGGTATGTGACTTCTTCTAAATTTCCTTTCATTGAGGAAATTAATGGTGTTTTAAACTATTATTATATTTATGGATTATATATATCCCATATTAAATTATATATAAATAATATATCTATTGTAATTAAAATTAAAATTCATATATAGTCAATTATAAATGGGGTTTATGATTCAAGTGTTTCCCACATGATAATGGGGATTTCATTTATAAAATCTTATGTAAATGTTTTCATTCAAAAAATATATATATTTTGTTCCCTTGATATAAAAAAAACATAAAATCTTTTATATGAACATAATAAATTTATAAAGTAAATTTTATTTCTATGTTTCTTTATTTCAATTGTTTTCTAAAGGAAATTAATTCCATGTTTTAAATAGGATATATGGAGAAGCGTAAAAATGAAATGTAAAATTTTTTAAGTATGGGGAAAATGACCTTTCATGTTAGTGTGACTTTTATATAAATTTTACCTTAATTTTCAAGAATACATGGCGTAAAAAACTAAAAACAATATTTTCCTTTTATAGGAACATTTTTTATTGAATTGTTTTCCAAATATTCTTCTAATTTGTATCAAAAATAGGATTGTGAAAGAAAATAGTTTTTTAAATGTATAAAGGTGTTTTGAATATGAGTTATTTGAGTTTTTAATATGATGAAATTTTTTATTTTATACTTTAATTCTTATAAATTATAAGTAATGGATTCACACATATAGCATCAGGTGTCCCCATTATAGCTTAAAAGATGGGTGTACTTAGATATAGATCTAATTCCATGGGTAATGATTAAATTTTCTATATAATTATATTGCAAGATCAGTATAGGTTTATTCCAATTAATAAGGGTTCATTAATGGTTCATTAATTGTTCTTTGAGTTGTTTATCAAAGGTATCTATAAGAATTTTATCTGTTTTCTAATGAGTTTTCATGGTAAATATTTATTCAAAATGCACAATAAATAATTTTTTTTGGAATGATATTTTCATTTATGGGTAAAAAAATTTTCTCAAGAATTTTTTTTCATGAGATTTAATTTTTTCACTATACTAATCATTTATTAATTTTTGTATGATTTACTAAGATTTTTGTGTTAATAACATGCTTTTAAATGTTTTTCACAATATTGAATGTTTGGTAAGGGATTGTAAGAGGTCTTGATTAATTTCATGATGTTTTTAAATGAAAAAGGTCAATTATTTAGTTTAAATGTTTTACATTACGAAAAATATATATACAAATTGGATGAGACCTAATTTTATTTTATGGTTTTCTAGGTTTGAATTATTGGATTATTCTTTAAAACTAAAAACATGAAAAGATATTCAAAGTTATAGAATATAAAATTATTGACCTAAAAATTGGATTATGAATGGTTTAAGGATGAGGCCTTATATTAACTATTGAATACATAAATATCAAATATATTATGAATATATAGTGGAAATAACATGATGAAGATTGAGTTCTAAACATTATACTTTAATCATGTATCCATTTAAACCACATTTAGCAAAATATTCCATAAAAAATAAGAATTCGATTGAGTCTAGAAATGAAAAAATATGTTAGATTGAAAATATTATTATTTTATAATCTTCTTCAAAGAGTTGATTATTAAAATTTCACTGGGACACATGTGAATTTTAAGAATATGATGAATAATTTTGGAGATGTTTTCCGGAATAATGTCAAACTAGTAAGTAGGGTTGAAACAAATAAAGTGTAGTTAATATTAATTAAATTAAATTTATTATTAATACTCATTAATTTTTTCTTATTGGATGGGTTTATCAAATAATTACATGACAATGATTGCTTAAATAAAAACACATCACTTGCTAAATTTGTGGAGGTAGTATTGAATGAAAACATTCTATACACCAAACACTATCGCAAATCAATGCAATACCTCACTAGGATGTGGAGATTGAGGATTAATGGAATGGTCCCTCCACCTTGCAACACAATGGAGGTGTTCTATATCTCTCCATTCACCAGTTGGATAAAGTGATACTTCATGGGTGAGTCCGATATAAATCCATGGAAAACATGATTTGGGTTTATTTTTAAGATACTACATAAGATGTCATTGATTACCTGTATATATTTATGGAACTTCTTCAAAATTGGAAGAATACATTAGTGTTCTATTAAATGCAGTACACATGGTTATGATAATGAACTGAAACAACATGTGGATATAGTCAAACTACAAGACCATTTCCCATGATGAGATAACAAGGAAGTTAAATATATCCATGAATAGGACACTGAAATGGATTGGAATCCTTTAACATGTTTCATCAATGAACTACATCATCTCATGTGTATTTTGTGAAGCCAATTCTCTTGAGGATAAACTTACAAACAAAGTATTTTCTAGGAAGGCCTTCATTTATTCAAGAACTCTTCCAATAGATCTTCTTCTAATCATTCAATCTGATAAATATATAATTCAAACCTTCAAATTGTATAAGTTTTTGTTATTAATGCAATATACATGGTCTCGAATTTTTAAAAAATAATCATAAAATAACATTCATATCTTTTCATTGGGAATTTTCATTATACAAAATTTTTATATAAGTTCAATTGTGGTCTTAAATTTAATTTTTCTAATTTTTTTTTGTGTTATATAAATTTATATAAAAATTGATTTATTATAAGCCTAGAAATTTAATATTGAAAATAATGTAGATTATTTTGTATTTAGTGTATCATATTTTCTTAATACTTCATTACTATTTTTTTCATTATGAATATTATATGGTTTAAATTTTAGTCACCTATATAAATGAAAAATTGTTAATTAAAGTAACAAATAATGTTATAAGGGCACAAAAATTATGCTTACAATTAACTTAAATCTATTATATGAGTTATTTTATACTATCACCTTCTAGGATTTTATTTTTGGTTTTTCTAATGTCTATTCAAAAATGACATATAAATGATTTTATGTAATGATAAATAAAAAAATTCAATCTCTTGTGTATAAAATTATTTTATTCTTTTCACATAAGGATTACAATAAATTGATTATTAAAAAAAAGTTTAATTTTAGCATAATTTAATTATATTTATTTTTATAATTTATTATTAATTTTTATTATTAAAATAATTACAGGAAAATCTTACACAATATCAATACATTCATTTACATGTTGTTGCAAACTCATGTAAATGGGTTTTAAAATAGTAAAGGAAATTTTATATAGGTTATTTATTGTATCCCAAAGATCATTAATTACATATATAAGATAATATTTATTTTTTAAATGTCTATTTTAAATTCCATTTATACCTTTTTGACGTTAATGTAAAATGAATTAAATTGGTAAAAAATAACATTAATAATATTTTATAAATATAATGTTTTTATTAGATAATTTCATTTTCTATAAATTATTTAATCAGGAAAGTGGATGTTATATTTTTTAAAATATTAACATTGGTCCAATTATTGATCTTTTTTCCTTTTATAGCAACATTGTAATCACCAAAATTAAAATAAACATTGATATCATGGTAACCATCAAAAGGGACAACGCGTGGTTACAACTAAGAGATAAGGATTAAAAAATCACTATAATTAGTAAAAATTATATTATATGATAGTATTATAACTCATAATAATCTTATATTTTAGGTATATTAATATTTTTATTCTAATACAATAACATTTATTAATATTAATGTAATAAATTATGTAATTCCATTTGTTTCCTTCACCTCACATATAAAAGGGGTCATCTTCTCCTCTCTTCCTCATAAAAATTTAGCACCATTTTTATTAAATTCATACCCATATTCCTTACAAATATTCACATCTAACTCCTGGAGTGTATGTTTCTATTAAAATATTAACCATGAAGTATTAATGTGTACTCTAAAGTGGTTTTTCCTATGAAGTATAATTGTGAACTGTGATTCTTCATTTTAATTCCTTTTCTATATCCTTAAAAT
The DNA here is from genome assembly GCA_963277665.1 of Viscum album. Taxonomy (NCBI): domain Eukaryota; kingdom Viridiplantae; phylum Streptophyta; class Magnoliopsida; order Santalales; family Viscaceae; genus Viscum; species Viscum album. The sequence continues at coordinate 421,167,123 of OY728166.1, read as the reverse complement.
ATATAGATACAATGATTATATAAAAAATTAGTATCATAAACATTATTATATATTATTATTACTTTGGTAAAACAAATTTTCATCTCATGTTCAATCAAATAGATAATGAAAACATTATTCGTGATTATTTCGGACTGTAACATGTATGAAGTGATGCAATCTGTTTAACATAACCACCTATTTTTTTGTTATAAAGATGGATTTAATGAATATATATTATATTTATCTCATAATTTACATTTTTTATTAAAATGATATATTATATTTTCTAACATTTCTATCTGTTTAATAATGATAACGTCATCTCTACATACATGTGGATTACAATTTCGTGATAATATTTATCAATCATTCATAATCACATCACATGTATGGTATGTATAATATTATTTAATGTATTAATTTGATATATATGATATAATAATTATTTTACAATATTAAAATAATACTTCCCATGTTTCTCCCATATTCTTCGAAAAATGAAAATGCTACTAATCCATATGTACGACATACTGTCTCCGTGATTATACATAATTCATTTTTCAAAACTATATTCCATTTTTAATTTTTAGACTGTAAAAAATGTATATAAATTATAATAATTTTATTATTATTAATGTGGATATGATGTAAATGATTAACTTATGATAATGGTGATCATTCTAATGTCATTTTCCCCTATGAGTCAAACATCCTCAAAAAACCTTACATGAACCTAGCCAATTGAGTTTTTAAATTTTCATTAAAATAATTGAAATACATAGTTTAAATAAAATTTATTAATTAAATTAATTGTTTATATAGAATATAATATTTTTTATAAGTTTATTTTACATGTATTAAAGGTAATATGTGGCATGTTTGGTGTTGTGGTAATCTATTTCATCGCAATATCCCTTCTTTTAGGTATATTTTAATGTTATGAAAATAACTAAAATTATATAGAATATTTATTTACCCTTTTACATTTTATATCATGAATAATTAATTATTTAGGGTATTTTATTTTGTAAAAAAATAATATCATTCAATCATATTTGACTTTAATATTTCCATGTGATATTGTGTTTCTTAACACATTTACATTTCATTTGGTTATAAATATTATTAGATGAATTTGTGTGGACATTATTTTATTTAAATGGATATATTTTATTCTTAATTCAGTATTTAATTTTTTATAAGTATTAACATATTTTCACATAATGAATTCACTAATTAATTACCACTTCATATATTATAATATTTTTAAAGATTTTGATGCCTTAATCACATTTTCATGAGATTTGTTTAATGTTAGGAACCATGATTTATATTAATTCTTTTATTAATACAATATGAATGAATTTTAAAAAATTAATTCACTTAATTAATGGTATAAAAATTTAATTATAATAATCATATATTTAGTGACTCTTTATTTTGAAAGATATCAATGAGGTAAAAGTTTTACGTTACAATCTATGTTATTTTAGGATTTTTTTCATTATCTTATCATTGGTGTAAATTCTATTTCCTAATTTCTGTTAAAAAAATTATTTTATTAAACCTTGGTTATTAATTTTTTTTATATTCAATATCAATTATAAAATTTATTCTCTAAAAATGATCTGGAAACATTTTTGTATGTGATAATGATCTTACATATTCATTTATATTGTGAATATTTTCCTTTCATATCCATGTTTTAGAAAAATATTTTATGAATTTTATTTTTATAAAAAAATAATGTTATTTTACATGTTATTTTACCTTATTTTAAAATGTTTTAAAATTAATTTTCTAAAAAATTTCTTCTTAGAACACCATTGATACATTATTAAAATGTTGGTTAAGATTGACTATTTTTAACAGTTATGAAAGGAACTTATTTTCTATCTATAATGTCCAAGAATTTTTTAATACATCTATTATATTATTCTTGGTATATTTAAATGGAAATTTAATTTCATTATATATTGTGAATTTGTAGTTAGAAAAGGTGATTTTTAATTAAAAATTTGTATTTTCTTCTGGAATTTTGTGTAATGATTTTTTTATTGTTTTCTTCAATGGTGAAAAAACCCATTGATGATCCATACATTCAATATGGGATATGGTTTAATTATAAAATACAAAATCTTTTTCTAGGATGATTATGATTTTTCCAAATAGGTTTTAAAGGTACCGATGTTATTTATAATATTATATCTATCTATGAAGGATTAATGATTGTTGTTATGTTGAAAAGTGTATGATTCTAATTTATTCTCCAGATATGTCATGTTGAAATTATTTTTTAAATTAATAATTTGTAGTGAACTCAATAGAAAAAAGTGAATATATCTAATATGTTATTGAAGTTCTCTTATTATACCCAAAATTCATTGGGTAATGCCTCTTGAGTTGATTAAATATGTCATGACCCGTCCTCGGGGCCCGTGCTGTGACTACCCCAAGCCCACCTTCCATAGCCCAAGGGCTGGAGACTAGCACAATGGCGTAAATTCCAGTAACAATGGAAGGCATTGCCTTTGTAATGTAAGAAAACACCACAGAGCAAGCAAGCATTATAAGTAACACTAAGTAAAAACTGGGTACAACAGTATGTGCAGAAAAAGTAAGTGGGCTAGAATAAAAACCCAAACTGAAAGTAAAGTACAACTCGAAAGGGAAAACAACAACTGAAATTAAACCTGCAACATCGAGCTGCCCACTGGAAGTCCCTCCTAAATGTTGAGTACAGATAGCCTCTACAGCCTCTCGGGTCCAACCGTCCCCTCCGAGTACGTCCCGGCCAGTGGTCCACCTCTAGGTACCGTCCTGCTCCACAAGCCTCATCCAAGATCAGCGGTGTCCGTCGTCTGCAACCAACACAACGTAGTGCAAGCATAGCCCATGAAGGGGTGAGTACATGCTACTCAGTAGGGACCCCGAGACCCCCGAATGTCTTCCAGAATCCACAAAGTATAATCTACAAAGGATAGATACAATCACAAAGTGACATCTGATACTACTTAGGTACATTCCCATACATATACCTAAGTCATCAATTCTAGTTCATATCCAACTTCCGAGCTCAAGTACCAGTCCACACAGGAAATCACAACCCATTCCACATAGGAATGAAAAACGTAATTCACACAGTACAACACAACACAATTCACAAAGGAAAACAAAATAAGATTCTGCTCACACAGGTATACTTCTTCGTATGATGATAGAGATGATCAGATATAGCCACTGATTCATCTAAGCCTTCGGAACCACACATGATCGATAGGTACTAACCCCCTCAATGACCCAAAAAGGATCTGACCCACACAGGATCGATAGGTAACTAACCCCTCCAATGACCCACACATGATCGGACCCCCACAGGATCTGTAGGCGCTAGCCCACATAGGACCGCTGAGCATTGACCCACATATGATCTGACCCACACAGGATCAGTATCACTGATCCACGTAAGATCGCTGAGTGCTGTAGTCGTCGCCATCGAATCCATGTAGGATTTCTGTACAGTCGTCATCGTCATCGCAGTCGCAGCCAGCTCTAGGTTTCCCGCATATAACAAGCTCGTTCAGGAGGGTCCGCTCCACGAGCCGAGTGGCTGATACATAAAATGACACATAGTCCAGAGTTGATATATCGAAAAGATCCGTATCATCAAAGGAAACTCGATGTCACAGATGACGCGTCAATCGGATTCCCGGTCTGAGAGTTATTGGCTTTTTCGTCCTAGGGGCCCGGTTGGTTTTTGAGTCAAAACCAACCCGACCTTACTCCACCTATGACCAAACCTCTATCGGAATAATCCAAAAGCTCCTTGTCACTTAGAGGAATCCAACAAAGTCGACAGCACGTCGATCAGAAGTCCATAACTCAAGTTATAAGCGTTTCCGCTCTGCGGGCCTGGTTGGTTTCGTGTACGAACCAACCTGGCCGAACCAAAGGTTCTTAGAAACTTTGTGTGCGATATACCGAAACGACCGTATCAATCCAAGGATCGCATCACAACTGAAGGTTCGTCAATCGGAGGCCTGTAGCTCATGTTATGGGCAATAGACCGAAAACTATTCGGTAATAAGGGGTTCGGGGCCGATCCGACCCGGCCCGATACCCCCAAGGTCGGCCCGAACCGGGCGACCCGAACCGGTTCTGGTTCTGGCTTTCTTGGGCGCGGCCCGACCCAGTTGGCATGCCCTGGCCTGGCCTGGGCATGGCCCGGCCTGGCCTGGGCACGGCCCGGCCTGGCCTAGGCGGCTCGGCCCAGTCCGGCGGCTCGGCCCGGCGCGCTGGGCGCGCAGGCTCTGGCCGGGTGGCTAGGCGGTCGGCTCGGCCGTTGCACCGAGACGTGTGGGTGGGGGGCACACTACCCCTAGGTGGAGAAACCGCGGCCCCTTTATGGTGCCGCTCAGCTGGCCAGCCGGGGGTTACGACCCCCGATGCTTTCCTCAAACCGGCCGGCCCGCACCGGTCGGCCGGCTGCTGCCGCCACGGGACCGGCAAACACCGGTCCCCTTGCTCCAACACCAGCGGCCCGGTAACGGTCGCCGGTTCCATTTCTCCACCGCGGCCCGGAACCGGCCGTGGCCTTGGCTCGTCCAGCGTGGCGCGACGGCGCCGCGCCTCTCCCCCTTTCCTTATTAAAATTCCACGTGGTGCTTGGGCACCGCGTTGCCTTGCTCGTCGCAACAATATCAACAACCAAAAAGGGATGGGGTATCGGCCATGATTGTGTGGTCGAACTCCTCCCATTATCACGATAACATGCGGTTCAAGGAAAAGGATAAAGCGACGGAATATTTCATGAACTAACAAATAAAATAAATCCCTCCCTCAACGTTGTCTTCGAACGATCATTCGTCGCGGAATTAACCGTCGCAGAAGAAGTGGATCGCTGCAGAAGAAGAGGATCGCCGTAGAAGAATAGGATCGCCGTTGGAGTTAGGCGATCTCCGAGGAAGGCGTCTCTCGCCGTCGTCCGCCATCGGAGGTTGGTGTTTTTCATTGGCGGGGGTGCGTTTTTCACGTTCATTGTCGAAGAACGAAGGATCTTCTCTTTTTCTCCCAAGGCTTAACACAACACAAACCTATCCATAATAAAATAAGTCCTTCCCTTTTTTTATTATCAACATAAGAATTTGAAATTAATAAGATAAGAAACAAACGATTAATTCAATGAATTAATTGTAACGATTTATCTGCCCAATTTAATGAGGCGTTTCTTAACCAGAATAAACGTAAGGTTTGACTTTCGTTAAAAAGGGGGGTTGTGGGTGCATTACCTAGAAGGGATGAAATGGTGGGGCTCATGCGGGCCCCACCTCACAAATATCCTACCAAGTGGTTAGGATATTGTGTGTCCCACCTTATCTCCTTAAATTAGGTTAAGCCGCTTTAAGTAAAATAAAAATAAAAGTTGCAGCACTTTTATTTTTATTCCTTAACTTAACACCCAAAAAATAAAAACCACACCCGAGCAAACGCAACTCCAGAAAAGGTGTTTCTACGAAATTACCTGTGCGTCGATTCCATCGGTGCCCTCGGAATTCGATTCCGAGCACCGGTTCAAAAGTTAGACGAACCCTCTCATTTGATCACTGAATGTACGCAAGCCAAACTTCGGAAAATGATTCCGGGCACACCGGGCCTCGGAATCAGGTGCCGTCAAAAAATGTGTTCTTTTAAAATTCGTAAGAAAATTAAGAAAAAAAATTCCTTGAAATTTACAGGTAATTACATCACTCCCACCTCAGGGATTTACGTCCCCATAAAGATACATCAAAACTAGGGAAACAAAAGTGGGTACTGAGCACGCATCTGAGCCCCCCACTCCCAAATTCTATCCCATAGGTTCTCGTGCTTCCATCTGGTGCACAATAGAGGAATCAGCCGTCCACATAGTACCCGCTCCTATAGATCCTGAATCTCCACCGGGACCCCCGCAAAAGTCTCCTCATCATCAACGTCCATCTCCCCATAGTCAATGATATGTGTCGGGTCGTACACTTATCTCATCAACTGAGATACGTGGAAGTCATCATGCACCCGGTGCAACTGAGGTGGTAGAGCCAGGCGATAAGCCACCTCACCAATCCTCCCGAGGACCTGGAAGGGTCCGATGAAGCGCGGAGATAACTTTCCGCCTCAGCAAAATCTCTGTAATCCACGTCGAGGCGAGACCCACAAGAAGACGTGGTCACCATCCTCGAACTTCAGTGGACTCCACCTCCTATCAGCATAGGACTTCTGCCGGCTCGGAGCTGTCCTCTTCGGCTCCTGGATGATATGGACCTTCTCTGTCGTGGCCAGGACCATCTCCGGTACCACAAGTGCTGACTCCCTAGGGTTTATCCAGCACAAAGGAGATCTGCAAGGTCGGTCGTACAACGCCTCATATGGTTCCATCCCGATGGTGGAGTGGTAACTGTTGTTGTAAGAGAACTCCACCATGGGTAGGTGGTCCTCCTAGCTACGACCGATGTCGAGGAAACATGCGCAGAGCATATCCTCAAGAGTCTGAATGGTCGTCTCTGTCTGACCATCCGTCTGAGGGTGAAAGGCAGTGCTAAGACGTAGCTGCGTCCCGAACGCCTCCTGTAACCCCTTCCAAAGCCGGGAAGTAAAGAGAGAATCTCGATCAGAGACGATAGAATATGGCACACCGTGAAGTCGTACAATCTCCTCAACGTAGAGACGTCACCAGCTCTCTACTTAGCCCTGCTCTATGATGGGTAATAAGTGTTCCAACTTGGTGAGTCGGTCGACAATCACCCAAATGGAGTCGTGACCTCTTGAAGTGCATGGAAGCCCAGTCACGAAGTCTATAGATATCCCTTTCCACTTCCACTCTGGGACCTCTAAGGGCTATACCAAGCCTGCTGGCACCTGGGGCTCCACCTTCACCTTTTGGAAGGTGAGGCATCGAGAAAAGAACTCTGCCATAGACTTCTTCATGCCCGGCCACCAGTTCTGTCGTCTGAGATCCTGGTACATCTTCGCCACTCCAGGATGTACCACCAAATGGTATGTGTGAAACTCCCTCATCACCTCCTACCACAAAGCAACTGGTACCAAGGTACGTCCTATGAAAAGGACGCCGTGCTCTCCTCCTACGGAGAATCCATCATGTGCCTGTCCTGAGGGTATCTGTGCAAACCGCGTCTCATGGTCAGTGTCCCCACGCTGTGCCTCTCTGACCCGTTGCAGCAGTCGAGAAGTTACTATGAGTGACTGATGGAAGGCTGCTCCATCTCTATCCATGAAGGATATCTGCAAAGCGGCTAGCTACTGTGTCGCCTCCACAAGTAGCTGAATGCTCGTCCTCATACTGAGAGCATCGGCCACTACGTTACCCTTCCTATGAGTATAGACTATCTTAAAGTCATATTTCAAGAGGAACTCGAGCCATCACCGCTATCTAAGGTTCAATTCCTTCTAAGAGAAGATGTACTTGAGACTCTGATGGTCAGAATAGGCTGTAAAGTGCTCGTCCATCAGATAGTGTCGCTATGTCTTCAGAGCGAAGACCAATACTGCTAACTCCAGGTCATGGGTGGCATAGTTCTGCTCATGTGGCCTCAAATGAAGTGATCCATAGGCGATCAAAGCCCGATACTACATCCAGAAACATCCGAGTCATGTCCCTGATTCATCGCAGTAGACTACGTACCCTACTCCCTCCTCCGGCAACCTCAAGATAGGTGCGCTGGTCAATCTCTGTCTCAGCTTCTGGAAGCTCTGCTAACATATGTCTGACCACACAAAGGGTTTCCCCTTCTTCGTAAGAGCTGATAGTGGTGTCGCAACTCTGGATAAGTCTGGAAAAAATATCTGGTAGTATCTAGCTAGTCCCAAGAAACTCCGCACCTCTGTCACGCTCCTGGGTGGCTCCCAAGCTAGCATTGCCTCAATCTTCGTAGGATCCACCGCAACTCCCACCTCATAGATGACGTGCCCCAATAAGATAACCTCACGTATCCATAATTGACACTTATTGAGCTTAACATAAAGCTGGTTCTCTCGGAGTGTGTCTAGTACAACCCATATGTGGTAGGCGTGCTCCTCCTCAATCGTCGAGTATATCAAAATGTCGTCGATGAAGACCACGGAAAATCGATCGTGGTATGGATGAAAGATCCTATTCATGAGGCCCATGAACACTGAGGGAGCATTGGTTATGCCAAAGGGCATAAAAAAGAACTCATAGTGGCCATACCGACATCTGAAGGCCGTCTTCTGCACATCCTCTTCCCGAACTCTGAGCTGATGATTGTCTGACCTGAGGTCTATCTTCGAGAACCACCGTTCTCCCTTGAGATGATCGAGGAGGTCATCAATCCTTGGTAGCAGATACATGTTCCTCACTGCCACCTAGTTTGGGTGACGATAGTCGACACACAGTCGCAAGCTCTCATCCGCCTTCTTGGCAAACAATATCGGGAAAGCCCAGGATGAAACACTGGGTCAGATGAAACCTTTGCCCTGCAAGTCCTCCAAATATACATGTAGCTCCCGAAGCTCTGCGGGGGCAATCTGATATGCTGGAGTCGATATGATAGAGAAAATATTTTCAATTAATTTATATTTAGTATCATTGTTTTAAACCCTCAAAATTGTTCCTCTAAGATGAATTGTTTCATTTTTATGGTAATGGTGTTATTTTGAGCTGAATAGTAAAAATTGGCCATTTTGGATTTTTAACAGGTTTATATTATTTCGGTATATTGGCCATAACATTATCTACACTGATCCAAATTGAAAAATTCATTCTTTTTCGGAATCTACACATCCAGGGCTTCATTTAATATATTTTGACCAAAATCTGAATCGGCCATATGGAAGCTCAAAAAAAGCTCAAAAGTTGGCTCAAGAAAACAGTTTTCAGTTCTTCCTAGTTTTGATGTGGGATCCATAACTCATCCACTGTGGGGCCAAAGCTTGTGAAATTCGGTGGGTGGACGCGCAAGGAGTTTTGGAGCATCTTTTATGAAGGAAGAACCGAGTGAGTTGGCCGTTTATGGGGCCATTAAAGCACCGTAATCCGGAAGAGTTCGTTTTGGAGAGTCTGACTGGACAGAATAAATTCTCATAGTAAAACGGCCATAACTCTCGGAATACATATCCAAATCCGCTGTAATATTTAGGGGACACGCCCAAAAGAATTATGAACAACATTAATGAAGGGCTAAACGCGTTAATATGTCATTTAATGGGTCTAAAACGCGTCTACAGTCGGGGGAAGAATTCTGGCTATAAAAGGAGGAGAGCTCCACCCTCTCAAGGCATCCATTCTCCACCCCATTCCTTCCGGGACACCAAGAAGGAGAACTTTTCAGCTTTCTCTTTTATTTATTTTCTTTTTCATAGTTTTTTAATGCCTTCTTCTTCCCCATTCAACTCGATTACCCTTACCATGGTGGGGTAAACTTTTGGAGTGATTGGGGAAGGGTTGGTTTTCTATATTGTAATGCTTGAGTTCTTGGACGTAATTGAATAAATTTCTTTCTTCTTCAAAGTTGTTTTCAATTTATTATAGAGGATTTTATAATCAAGTGCAATATTTCTTGAATATTAATTCCGTTATTTATTTTTTCCTTGGTAAAATAATCAATATCTCCCTCCAATAATTTCTGGTTTATATACGATGGAATAAACTAGGAATTAGTGTTGAAGTACTCGACGATCGTCAGTACGTGTAAAAGGTGTAGTGAATGTTCTTGATTTTTTGGGATAAACAAAACCCGATCGAGAATTTTCCATTTCAATTAAGGATATTCAATACAAATATTTTACACATGGAAGGAGAGTTGACCAAACCGAGATCTTGGTAAGGTTTTCTCTCACAATAACAATTTCACCAAGGAAGTGAGAGGAAACGATTGTGGAAACTCACTTTAATCAACTAAGAAGAAGAGGTTTGAATTAAATTGAACAAGGATAGCATTATAATTAGGAAACCGACCCCGACCTAATCTCCCTTTTAATTTCATTGTTTTTCAATCATTTGAATTTCAAATTTCCTTTCACAACATTTTTACCCCCGTTTTAAAGTGACAACCCATTTTGTGTGCACTCCTATTCGGGAGACATCCTAGGTCAACCACATTACTACATTTTAACTTAAGAAATAATTGTTTTGCCATGCCCTACGACAGGCGTGCGTCATACTTGGCGTCGTTTCCGGGGAGGCAGTGCAACAAAAAATAACAAAATTGAATGACCCGCACCTCAAAAGAACCATTAATTGAATTAGATCCAGAAATAGAAAGAACATTAACCCAACTAAGAAAAAAAAATCTACCAGAAATATTTGAAGAAATAGATCTCTCAGATTCAAGTGAAACTCTTAGTGTTCACTCTGAACCTGAAATCATGGCTAGAAATCCCAACCAAACCCTGCGTGATCTATGTGCACCACAATTTGCCATTCAAAATAACCAACTAATTGCACCCACTGAACCAAATGATTTTGAATTACGTGTCAATATGATTCCTGTTCTTCCAAAGTTTCATGGTCATTCAGGAGAAGATCCAAATCGGCACATGCAAGAATTCAGATACACTTGCTCAAGCTTCAGGCCAAGAGGAGCACCCGAAGACCAATTTCAGTAGAGGGAATTCCCCTTCTCACTTGAAGGAATAGCTAAAGAATGGTTGTACAACCTACAACAAGGGGAGATCAGTGATTGAGAAGACCTAAAAAGAAGTTTCATGCAAAGATTCTTTCCCACATCGAGGAGCACTGCCATCAAGAAGGAGATTTACATCATACGACAATCAACTGGAGAAACCCTCTACGAGTACTGGGAGCGCTTCAAGAAGCTATGTTCCAGCTGCCCACATCAAGAAATAGAGGAACACCAATTCCTTGTGTTCTTCTACCAAGGACTAATGGATAATGATAGAAATCTTCTAGATGCCTCATCAGGGGGGGCCCTGATTGAAAAGTCTCCTGCAGATATCAGAATACTAATTGAGAAGATTTCTCAAAACTCACAACAATTTGGACTAAGAGGAATGGGAACCAGGGGGATACATGAGGTAAAAACAACTGATTCATCTACATTGATTGAAACCAAAGTTGATGACCTTGCAAGATTAGTCCGTCAAATGGTTGTAACATAAGAAAATGGACAACAAGCTTCAGCTCAGGTATGTGGTTTATGTTATTCTTCCACTCATTATACTGACCAGTGCCCTGAGATACAGGGGACAGAATACTGTGCTGCGGCCTTTCAACCAAGACAATTCCAACAAAATCAACTGCAATCCCAACAAGGATATGGGAACCAACAAAACCAGATGAGACCATTTAACCAGCACCCCAGTCAACCTCCTTACCACCAGCAACAATACCAGAACCCCCCTCCCTTCCAACAATCTTATAAACATCCCTTCCAACACCAACAATCTTTTCATCCTCCACCATTCCAAAGAAATACATATGAACAACCATCCACCAGCACACAACCTTCTGTGGAACAGCTACAATCCAAGTATGAGGTCCTATCAGATAAGATTGACAAGCTAGCAGACACAGTGGGAAGTCTTGTTGAAATAATGTCCAAGAATCCAGGAAAGCTTCCATCCCAAACAGTGCCAAATCCTAAAGAGAATGTAAGTGCAATCATAACAGGAAGTGGAAAAGAAATCCCACCTCCATCCAACCCTGAACCTGAAATAATACCACATATTCTGAGGGATAATGATTCAAAAAGTCTTGTGAGAATCCACCAAGAAGATGAAAAGGAAGAGAAGGAGGAGAAGGACAGTCCACAGAATAAGAAACAAGAAACACCAATGCAAAGAAAACAAAGGGATAAGAAAGAATTACCTCCACCATTTCCAACAAGGATGATTGAATCAAAGAAATTGAATGAAGAAGCACTTCAAAAAGAAATTCTGGACACCTTCCAGAAAGTGGAAATCAATATCCCCTTACTTGAAGCTGTTAAACAAATTCCAAGGTATGCAAAATTTTTGAAAGATCTTTGCACCAAAAATAGAAGGCTTCATGGGAATGAAAGAATCAACTTGGGAAGAAGTGTCTCAGCCCTTATCACACCACATATTCCAACCAAATGTCAAGATCCAGGGATGTTATCCATTCCATGCACCATTGGTTCATTAAATTTCACTAATGCTTTGTGTGATTTAGGTGCTTCAATTAATGTATTGCCTCACTCGGTATACACTTCTTTGCATATGGGAGAATTGAAGCCCACAAGAGTGGTGGTCCAGCTTGCAAACAGATCCACAGTTTTTCCTGCAGGAGTTTTGGAGGATGTCCTTGTGAAAGTCAAAGATCTCTTATTCCCAGCTGACTTCTACGTGCTCAATATGGAAGAAGATAGGAGCCCATCTCATTCACCCATCATTTTGGGGAGACCTTTCTTGAAGACAGCCAAAACCATCATCAATGTCCATGAGGGGACACTCACCATGGAGTTTGGAGAGATCACGATCCACTTCAATATTTTTGAATCCATGAGGCATCCATCAGATGATCACTCCCTCTTTTCTCTTTCCCATGATGTTGGTGAAGAGCCAATTGAAGAATCAGGTATGCTCTCTGAATTCTTAGACTTAAGAGAGACTTCTTCCCTTGAAAATATCATTGATCATGTGGATGCTGAAGATGTTGGAGATTCTGACTTCACGTGGGAGGAAGGGGAGGTCCAAAATTTGGAAGAAGAAAACGTCAATTTAGTCTCATCCCTTGAGAATCCCCCTAACCTAGAACTCAAACCACTCCCCACTGATTTGAAATATGTATACCATAGGGAGGGAGAGAAACTACCAGTGATAATTGCTAATAATCTTTCTAAAACCCAAGAAAAATCACTGATTGAGCTTTTGAGAGAGAATGTCAAGGCAATATGATGGAGCTTAGGTGATATCCTAGGAATTAACCCAAAAATATGCTCACATAGAATTTTTGTTGAGGGAGATTCAAAACCTGTTAGACAGCCCCAACGGAGACTGAATCCCACCTTGATGGAGGTTGTGAAGAAGGAGATCGAGAAGCTCTTGGAAGCTGGGATCATCTATCCCATTTCAGATTCGCAGTGGGTCAGCCCTATTCATGTCGTTCCAAAAAAAAAACTGGCCTGACCACTGTGAGAAATGAAAAGAATGAGTTAATCCCTATGAGAATTCAAAACAGTTGGAGAGTGTGCATTGATTTTAGGAAATTGAACCAGGTCACTCGAAAAGATCATTTCCCCATCCCTTTCACTGACCAGATGTTAGAATGATTGGTAGGGAGAACTCATTAATGCTTTTTGGATGGATTTTCAGGTTACTTCCAGGTACCCATTGCCCCCGAGGATCAAGATAAGACGACATTTACATGCCCTTTTGGTACTTTTGCATATAAAAGAATGCCATTTGGATTATGTAATGCTCCAGGTACATTTCAGAGGTGCATGGTGAGTATATTTTCTGATCACATTGAAAATTGCTTGGAAGTTTTCTTAGATGATTTCACAGTTTTTGGAGATTCTTTTGATCATTGTTTGAAAAATCTGGAAAAAGTTTTGAAAACCTGCATTGAAAAAAATCTTGTTTTAAACTTTGAAAAATGTCATTTCATGGTTCAAAGAGGAATTGTACTTGGTCATGTCATTTCCCAAAATGGAATTGAAGTGGATAAATCAAAAATTGAAGTGATAAATTTATTACCTTACCCTACTTGTGTGAAACATGTTAGATCATTTTTAGGACATGCAGGATTCTACAGGAGGTTTATCAAAGATTTCAGTAAGATTTATCTCCCTCTCTCTAGATTACTTTTGAAAGATGCTGATTTTGATTTCAATGGTGCATGTAGGGAATCCTTTGATGAGTTGAAGAAGAGATTGATTTCACCACCAGTGATGCAGCCTCCAAATTGGGAAGAACCATTTGAACTACTTTGTGATGCCTCTAACCATGCAGTTGGAGCAGTCCTTTCTCAGCGAATTGAGGGAAGACCACAAGTCATTTCATATGCCTCGAGAACTTTAGATGCGGCCCAATTCAATTATACCACAACAGAAAAAGAGTTCTTTGCAGTTGTTTTTGCTTTAGAAAGATTTAGATCATATCTTCTTGGAACTAAAATCACTGTGTTTTCTGATCATGCAGCTTTGAGGTACTTGATGAAGAAAGCTGATGCTAAACCAAGGTTAGTGAGATGGATGATACTACTGCAGGAATTCAATATAGAAATCAAGGATAAGAAGGGATCTGAGAACCAAGTGGCTGATCACTTAAGTAGACTGCCAAACACTGCTGAAATTGAAGTTCCAGAAAGAGACCCACTGAATGATCAAATTCTAGGAGAGCAGTTGTACATGATTGAAGGAGAAGTGCCTTGGTATGCTGACATAGTCAATTTTCTGGTAACATCTCAGGTCCCATCTCATTTCAATTATCACCAAATTCAAAAAATAAAAGCTGAATCTAGATATTACATTTGGGATGATACATTCCTTTGGAAGATTTGCAATGATCAAGTAATAAGAAGATGATTACCTGAAAGTGAAGTTAAATCTGTCTTTGATTTTTGTCATACTTTAGCTTGTGGAGGCCACTTTGGACCTCAGAGGACAGCAATGAATGTTTTAGAATCTAGAATTTATTGGCCCACCATTTTTAAAGATGCTCATGAATTTTGCAAAATATGTGAAAAATGTCAGTTTTCAGGAAATATTTCAAAGAGACAAGAAATGCCCCAAATGACATTGAATTTTTGAGACATTTTTGAAGTTTGGGGGATAGATTTTATGAGACCTTTCCCGATGTCATTTGGATATTCATATATCTTGCTTGCAGTTGATTATGTTTCCAAATGGGTGGAAGCAAAAGCAACCAAAACTGACGATGCTAAAGTTGTTTGTGATTTTGTCAGGTCTAACATATTTTGTTGGTTTTGAGTGCCTAGAGCAATCATCAGTGATCAAGGGACTCACTTCTGCAATTTGAGAATGGAGACATTGCTGAAGAAGTATGGGGTGCATCATAAAACATCAACTCCCTATCATCCACAGACTAATGGGCAAGCTGAAGTTTCAAACAGGGAAATCAAGGGAATTTTGGAAAAGACTGTGAATCCAAATTGGAAGGATTGGAGCCAAAGGTTGGATGACACCTTATGGTCTTACAGGACAGCCTACAAAACCCCGATTGGAATGAGTCCATATTGGCTGATTTATGGGAAAAGATTCCACCTACCTGTGGAATTGGAGCATAAGGCGTATTGGGCTATGAGGAAAATGAATTTGGACCTTGAAAGTGCTGGGAAGGAGATAAAATTGAAGTTGCAAGAGCTGGATGAAATAAGAAGGGAAGCATTTGAAAATTCAAGGATTTACAAAGAATGAACAAGAGTGGCCCATGACAAGCTAATCCAACCAAAAGACTTCTCTCCTGGAGACAAAGTGTTATTATTAAACTCAAGACTCAAGTTGATGCCAGGTAAACTTCGTTCCAGATGGGAAGGTCCATTTATTGTTACTCATGTATATCCTTTTGGTGCTGTTCAGATTATGAAGGATGGAGAGCAGGATCCATTCACTGTGAATGGACATAGGTTGAAGAAATTCCTTGGGACCCTACCATCAGAGCCATTGGACGAGATCACGCTCCTCCGACCTATTTATCAATAAGATCTATCAGGTTGTACCTCTCCTTCACATTTTCTTGCTGTTGTGATTCAATCAGAATTCTTCTTACATGTTAAATCCACTTAAATTCATTGAGGACACTACATCATTTAAGTGTGGGGGAGGGAACCTTTGTAGTATAGGATTTTCATTTGATGTTTGTTTTCAAAAAAAATTGTGTGTTTTCAAATTTTTGTGTGTTTATTTTTCAATTTTTGGTGTGTTTCTGAAACTTTTGAGCTGAAATGATTATCAATACCATTTTTGAAACACATGTCAATGAGTGAACGAGTCTATTTCATGAAACTGATGTTAAATGAATGCTGAAATAACTTTGTTTCAAGTTCAAATCTTTTAGAAATTCATGAAAAGTACACTAATTTTTGAATCTCATGCCATATTTCACTGTCTGTATCTTTAAGATCACTTTCCTGTGAGGCTTCTGAACCATTTTATTATATTCTTTTCATTCATCTCATTTCTTGAGAGAACCAGACCATACTTTCTTTAACTAGAATTTGATTTATTCCTTTCAAAACATGAGGGTTGGGGTACGTGTGTTTTAAATGATTGAGGCATTTATTTTGTTTGAATCCCCCTTTTCAAAATAATCCTTTTCATTATGGCCCACCTTTACATTTATCCTTCATTGTATCCCCTAGTAGCCATGAATTGCCTATTAGGTTAGCCGCATTACAAGCCAATTTTCCCTATCATACCTGCTCTTGAAGTAAAATTGCATGATCTAGTTGAGCTTAAGTGTGGGGGAATATGTTTTGTGGTGTACTACCTCATTTGGTTATACTTTGGGTGGAAAATAAATTGTGGAAGAGATGTGTGTGATGCTGAAAAATTATTCTGTTGAAAGCTGTGCCTTTTCTGGAGCTTTTATGACAAGAGAAGCTATGCCTTTCTGGAGCTTCCAAAAGAAAGCTGTGCCTATCTGGAGCTTTAAAAAAAATTATGTTTGAAAAGACTGAAATGTTTGCTGCTGAGCTGATTGAATGATGATGAATCCTATTTTCAACAAAGGGGAAGTGAAGGAGACCATATTTGAGTGAAAATTAGAATTTTAGAATTTTTCTTCAAGAAGAGCCAAGCCTTCCTTTTTCGGCCTCAGAAATTTTAACATCTAAATCCTACCAACCGGAAGCCACAGAACAACCCTGAAAATTCCTCATGAGAAACACATGTCCTTGACTCACATCGGGTGGAGAAGTAGGAATTTATCAAACCTATGGTGACTCTTGTGTGAGTTTGGATGAGAAAAACCTTGTTCAGCCTTTACATTTGTGAGATGAGAGAAAATTCATGTGAGGTAGGTGTTTTGTGAGCATGAAATAAGAAATGAAGTGTAAATATATTAAAATCTTAAATGGAGAACTTGAAATAACAGTTTTTGTTGAGGCATGATATCTTTTTGTTTCTTGAATTTGATTTGATTGATCTCATTGATATGTGTTTTGATTTTGATTTGATTTGATTTTTACTTGTCCTGGAGTCCAAGTGCTAAGTGTGGGGGAATTGATAGAGAAAATATTTTCAATTAATTTATATTTAATATAATTGTTTTAAACCCACAAAATTGTTCCTCTAAGATGAATTGTTTCATTTTTATGATAATGGTGTTATTTAGAGCTGAATAGTAAAAATTGGCCATTTTGGATTTTTAACAATTTTATATTATTTCGGTAGATTGGCCATAAAATTATCTACACTGATCCAAATTGAAACATTAATTCTTTTTCAGAATCTACACATCCTGGGATTCATTTAATATATTTGGACCAAAATCTGAATCGGCCATATGGAAGCTCAGAAAAATCTCACAAGTTGGCTCAAGAAAACAGTTTTCAGTTCTACCTAGTTTTGATGTGGGATCCATAACTCATCCACTGTGGGGACAAAGCTTGTGACATTCGGTGGGTGGACGCGCAACGAGTTTTGGAGAATCTTTTATGAAGGAAGCACCTAGTGAATTGGCCGTTTATGGGGCCATTAAAGCACCCTAATCCGGAGGAGTTCGTTTTGGAGAGTCTGACTGGACAGAATAAATTCTCATAGTAAAACGGCCATAACTCTCGGAATACATGTCCAAATCCGCTGTAATGTTTAGGGGACACGGCCAAGGAAATTATGAAAAACATTCATGAAGGGATAAACGCGTTAATATGTCATTTAATGGGGCTAAAACGCGTCTACATTCGGGGGAAGAATTCTGGCTATAAAAGGAGGAGAGCTCCACCGTCTCAAGGCATCCATTCTCCACCCCATTTCTTCCGGGACACCAAGAAGGAGAACTTTTCAGCTTTCTCTTTTACTTATTTTCTTTTTCATAGTTTTTGAATGGCTTCTTCTTCCCCATTCAACTCTATTACCCTTACCATGGTGGGGTAAACTTTTGGAGTGATTGGGGAAGGGTTGGTTTTCTATATTGTAATGCTTGAGTTCTTGGACGTAATTGAATAAATTTCTTTCTTTTCAAAGTTGTTTTCAATTTCTTATAGAGGATTTTATAATAAAGTGCGATCGTTCTTGAATATTAATTCCGTTATTTATTTTTTCCTTGGTAAAATAATCAATATCTCCCTCCACTAATTTCTGGTTTATATACGATGGTATAAACTAGGAATTAGTGGTGAAGTACTCGACGATCGTCAGTATGTGTAAAAGGTGTAGTGAATGTTCTTGATTGTTAGGGATAAACAAAACCCGATCGGGAATTGCCCATTTCAATTAAGGATATTCAATAAAACTATTTTACACATGGAAGGAGAGTTGACCAAACCGAGATCTTGGTAAGGTTTTCTCTCACAATAACAATTTCACCAAGGAAGTGAGAGGAAACGATTGTGGAAACTCACATTAATCAACTAAGAAGAAGAGGTTTGAATTAAATTGAACAAGGATAGCATTATAATTAGGAAACCGACCCCGACCTAATCACCCTTTTAATTTCATTGTTTTTCAATCATTTGAATTTCAAATTTCCTTTCACAACATTTTTACCCCCGTTTTAAAGTGACAACCCATTTTGTGTGCACTCCTCTTCGGGAGACATCCTAGGTCAACCACATTACTACATTTTAACTTAGGAAATAATTGTTTTGCCACGCCCTACGACAGGCGTGCGTCAAACTTGGCGCCGTTGCCGGGGAGGCAGTGCAACAAAAAATAACAAAATTGAATGACCCGCACCTCAAAAGAACCATTAATTGAATTTGATCCAGAAATTGAAAGAACATTAACCCAACTAAGAAAAAGAAATCTACCAGAAATATTTGAATAAATAGATCTCTCAGATTCAAGTGAAACTCTTAGTGTTCACTCTGAACCTGAAATCATGGCTAGAATTCCCAACAAAACCCTGCGTGATCTATGTGCACCACAATTTGCCATTCAAAATAACCAACTAATTGCACCCACTGAACCAAATGATTTTGAATTACGTGTCAATATGATTCATGTTCTTCCAAAGTTTCATGGTCTTTCAGGAGAAGATCCAAATCGGCACATGCAAGAATTCAGATACACTTGCTGAAGCATCAGGCCAAGAGGAGCACCCGAAGACCAATTTCAGTGGAGGGCATTCCCCTTCTCACTTGAAGGAATAGCTAAAGAATGGTTGTACAACCTACAACCAGGGGAGATCAGTGATTGGGAAGACCTAAAAAAGAAGTTTCATGCAAAGATTCTTTCCCACATCGAGGAGCACTGCTATCAAGAAGGAGATTTACATCATACGACAATCAACTGGAGAAACCCTCTACGAGTACTGGGAGCGCTTCAAGAAGCTATGTTCCAGCTGCCCACATCAAGAAATGGAGGAACACCAATTCCTTGTGTTCTTCTACCAAGGACTAATGGATAATGATCGAAATCTTCTAGATGCCTCATCAGGGGGGTCCCTGATTGACAAGTCTCCTGCAAATATCAGAATACTAATTGAGAAGATTGCTCAAAACTCACAACAATTTGGACTAAGAGGAATGGGAACTAGGGGGATACATGAGGTAAAAACAACTGATTCATCTACATTGATTGAAACCAAAGTTGATGACCTTGCAAGATTAGTCCGTCAAATGGCTGTAACACAAGCAAATGGAAAACAAGATTCAGCTCAGGTATGTGGTTTATGTTATTCTTCCACTCATTATACTGACCAGTGCCCTGAGATACAGGGGACAGAATACTGTGCTGCGGCCTTTCAACCAAGACAATTCCAACAAAATCAACTGCAATCCCAACAAGGATATGGGAACCAACAAAACCAGATGAGACCATTTAACCAGCACCCCAGTCAACCTCCTTACCACCAGCAGCAATACCAGAACCCCCCTCCCTTCCAAAAATCTTATAAACATCCCTTCCAACACCAATAATCTTTTCATCCTCCACCATTCCAAAGAAAGTCATATGAACAACCATCCACCAGCACACAACCTTCTGTGGAACAGCTACAATCCAAGTATGAGGGCCTAGCAGATAAGGTTGACAAGCTAGCAGACACAGTGGGAAGTCTTGTTGAAATAATGTCCAAGAATCCAGGTAAGCTTCCTTCCCAAACAGTGCCAAATCCTAAAGAGAATGTAAGTGCAATCATAACAAGAAGTGGAAAAGAAATACCACCTCCATCCAACCCAGAACCTGAAATAATACCACATATTCTGAGGGATAATGATTCAAAAAGTCTTGTGAGAATCCACCAAGAAGATGAAAAGGAAGAGAAGGAGGAGAAGGATAGGCCACAAAATAAGAAACAAGAAACACCAATGCAAAGAAAACAAAGGGAGAAGAAATAATTACCTCCACCATTTCCAACAAGGATGATTGAATCAAAGAAATTGCATGAAGAAGCACTTCAAAATGAAATTTTGGACACCTTCCAAAAAGTGGAAATCAATATCCCCCTACTTGAAGCTGTTAAAAAAATTCCAAGGTATGCAAAATTTTTGAAAGATCTTTGCACCAAAAAGAGAAGGCTTCATGGGAATGAAAGAATCAACTTGGGAAGAAGTGTCTCAGCCCTTATCACACCACAGATTCCAACCAAATGTCAAGATCCAGGGACGTTATACATTCCATGCACCAATGGTTCATTAAATTTCACTAATGCTTTGTGTGATTTAGGTGCTTCAATTAATGTATTTCCTCACTCGGTATACACTTCTTTGCAGATGGGAGAATTGAAGCCCACAAGAGTGGTGGTCCAGCTTGCAAAAAGATCCACAGTTTTTCCTGCAGGAGTTTTGGAGGATGTCCTTCTGAAAGTCAAAGATCTCTTATTCCCAGGTGACTTCTACGTGCTCAATATGGAAGAAGATAGGAGCCCATCTCATTCACCCATCATTTTGGGGAGACCTTTCTTGAAGACAGCCAAAACCATCATCAATGTCTATGAGGGGACACTCACCATGGAGTTTGGATAGAGCACGATCCACTTCAATATTTTTGAATCCATGAGGCATCCATCAGATGATCACTCCCTCTTTTCTCTTTCCCATGATGTTGGTGAAGAGCCAATTGAAGAATCAGGTATGCTCTCTGAATTCTTAGACTTAAGAGAGACTTCTTCCCTTGAAAATATCATTGATCATGTGGATGCTGAAGATGTTGGAGATTCTGACTTCATATGGGAGGAAGAGGAGATCCAAAATTTAGAAGAAGAAAACGTCAATTTAGTCTCATCCCTTGAGAATCCCCCTAACCTGGAACTCAAACCACTCCCCACTGATTTGAAATATGTATACCTTAGGGAGGGAGAGAAACTACCAGTGATAATTGCTAATAATCTTTCTAAAACCCAAGAAAAATCATTGATTGAGCTTTTGAGAGAGAATGTCAAGGCAATAGGATGGAGCTTAGGTGATATCCCAGGAATTAACCCAAAAATATGCTCACATAGAATTTTTGTTGAGGGAGATTCAAAACCTGTTAGACAGCCCCAACGGAGACTGAATCCCACCTTGATGGAGGTTGTGAAGAAGGAGATCGAGAAGCTCTTGGAAGCTGGGATCATCTATCCCATTTCAGATTCGCAGTGGGTCAGCCCTATTCATGTCGTTCCAAAAAAAACTGGCCTGACCACTGTGAGAAATGAAAAGAATGAGTTAATCCCTATGAGAATTCAAAACAGTTGGAGAGTGTGTATTGATTTTTGGAAATTGAACCAGGTCACTCGAAAAGATCATTTCCCCATCCCTTTCATTGACCAGATGTTAGAAAGATTGGCAGGGAGAACTCATTATTGCTTTTTGGATGGATTTTCAGGTTACTTCCAGGTACCCATTGCCCCCGAGGATCAAGATAAGACGACATTTACATGCCCTATTGGTACTTTTTCATATAAAAGAATGCCATTTGGATTATGTAATGCTCCAGGTACATTTCAGAGGTGCATGGTGAGTATATTTTCTGATCACATTGAAAATTGCTTGGAAGTTTTCTTAGATGATTTCACAGTTTTTGGAGATTCTTTTGATCATTGTTTGAAAAATCTGGAAAAAGTTTTGAAAACCTGCATTGAAAAAAATCTTGTTTTAAACTTTGAAAAATGTCATTTCATGGTTCAAAGAGGAATTGTACTTGGTCATGTAATTTCCCAAAATGGAATTGAAGTGGATAAATCAAAAATTGAAGTGATAAATTCATTACCTTAACCTACTTGTGTGAAACATGTTAGATCATTTTTAGGACATGCGGGATTCTACAGGAGGTTTATCAAAGATTTCAGTAAGATTTATCTCCCTCTCTCTAGATTACTTTTGAAAGATGCTGATTTTGATTTCAACGGTGCATGTAGGGAATCCTTTGATGAGTTGAAGAAGAGATTGATTTCATCACCAGTGATGCAGCCTCCAAATTGGGAAGAACCATTTGAACTACTTTGTGATAACTCTAACCAAGCAGTTGGATCAGTCCTTTCTCAGCGAATTGAGGGCAGACCACAAGTCATTTCATATGCCTCGAGAACTTTAGATGCGGCCCAATTCAATTATACCACAACAGAAAAAGAGTTCTTTGCAGTTGTTTTTTCTTTAGAAATATTTAGATCATATCTTCTTGGAACTAAAATCACTGTGTTTTCTGATCATGCAGCTTTGAGGTACTTGATGAAGAAAGCTGATGCTAAACCAAGATTAGTGAGATGGATCATACTAGTGCAGGAATTCAATATAGAAATCAAGGATAAGAAGGGATCTGAGAACCAAGTGGCTGATCACTTAAGTAGACTGCCAAACACTGCTGAAATTGAAGTTCCAGAAAGAGACCCACTGAATGATCAAATTCTAGGAGAGCAGTTGTACTTGATTGAAGGAGAAGTGCCTTGGTATGCTGACATAGTCAATTTTCTGGTAACATCTCAGGTCCCATATCATTTCAATTATCACCAAATTCAAAAAATAAAATCTGAATCTAGATATTACATTTGGGATGATCCATTCCTTTGGAAGATTTGCAATGATCAAGTAATAAGAAGATGTTTACCTGAAAGTGATGTTAAATCTATCTTTGATTTTTGTCATACTTTAGCTTGTGGAGGCCACTTTGGACCTCAGAGGACAGCAAGGAAGGTTTTAGAATCTGGAATTTATTGGCCCACCATTTTTAAAGATGCTCATGAATTTTGCAAAATATGTGAAAAATGTCAGTTTTCAGGAAATATTTCAAAGAGACAAGAAATGCCCCAAATGCCATTGAATTTTTGTGACATTTTTGATGTTTGGGGGATAGATTTTATGAGACCTTTCCCGATGTCATTTGGAAATTCATATATCTTGCTTGTAGTTGATTATGTTTCCAAATGGGTGGAAGCAAAAGCAACCAGAACTGACGATGCTAAAGCTGTTAGTGATTTTGTCAGGTCTAACATATTTTGTAGGTTTGAAGTGCCTAGAGCAATCATCAGTGATCAAGGGACTCACTTCTGCAATTTGAGAATGGAGACATTGCTGAAAAAGTATGGGGTGCATCATAAAATATCAACTCCCTATCATCCACAGACTAATGGGCAAGCTGAAGTTTCAAACAGGGAAATCAAGGGAATTTTGGAAAAGACTGTGAATCCAAATAGGAAGGATTGGAGCCAAAGGTTGGATGACACCTTATGGGCTTACAGGACAGCCTACAAAACCCCGATTGGAATGAGTCCATATAGGCTGATTTATGGGAAAAGCTGCCACCTACCTGTGGAATTGGAGCATAAGGCGTATTGGGCTGTGAGGAAAATGAATTTGGACCTTGAAAGTGCTGGGAAGGAGAGAAAATTGAAGTTGCAAGAGCTGGATGAAATAAGAAGGGAAGCATTTGAAAATTCAAGGATTTACAAAGAACGAACAAGAGTGGCCCATGACAAGCTAATCCAACCAAAAGACTTCTCTCCTAGAGACAAAGTGTTATTATTCAACTCAAGACTCAAGTTGATTCCAGGTAAACTTCGTTCCAGATGGGAAGGTCCATTGATTGTTACTCATGTATATCCTTTTGGTGTTGTTCAGATATGAAGGATGGAGAGCAGGATCCATTCACTGTGAATGGACATAGGTTGAAGAAATTCCTTGGGACCCTACCATCAGAGCCATTGGAGGAGATCACGCTCCTCCAACCTATTTATCAAAAAGATCTATCAGGTTGTACCTCTCCTTCACATTTTCTTGCTGTTGTGATTCAATCAGAATTCTTCTTACATGTTAAATCCACTTAAATGCATCGAGGACACTGCCTCATTTATGTGTGGGGGAGGGAACCTTTGTAGTATAGGATTTTCATTTGATGTTTGTTTTCAAAAAAAATTGTGTGTTTTCAAATTTTTGTGTGTTTATTTTTCAATTTTTGGTGTGTTTCTGAAACTTTTGAGCTGAAATGATTATCAATACCATTTTTGAAACCCATGTCAATGAGTGAACCAGTCTATTTCATGAAACTGATGTTAAATGAATGTTGAAATAACTTGGTTTCAAGTTCAAATCTTTTAGAAATTCATGAAAAGTACACTAATTTTTGAATCTCATGCCATATTTCACTGTCTGTATCTTTAAGATCAATTTCCTGTGAGGCTTCTGAACCATTTTATTATATTCTTTTCATTCATCTCATTTCTTGATAGAACCATACCATACATGCTTTAACTAGAATTTGATTTATTCCTTTCAAAACTTGAGGGTTGGGGTACGTGTGTTTTAAATGATTGAGGCATTTATTTTATTTGAAGCCCCCTTTTCAAAATAATCCTTTTCATTATGGCCCACCTTTACATTTATCCTTCATTGTAGCCCCTAGTAGCCATGAATTGCCTGTTAGGTTAGCCACATTACAAGCCAATTTTCCCTATCATACCTGCTCTTGAAGTAAAATTGCATGATCTAGTTGAGCTTAAGTGTGGGGGAAGATGTCTTGTGGTGTACTACCTCATTTGGTTATACTTTGGGTGGAAAATAAATTGTGGAAGAGATGTGTGTGATGCTGAAAAATTATTCTGTTGAAAGCTGTGCCTTTTCTGGAGCTTTTATGACAAGAGAAGCTGTGCCTTTCTGGAGCTTCCAAAAGAAAGCTGTGCCTATCTGGAGCTTTAAAATAAATTATGTTTGAAAAGACTGAAATGTTTGCTGCTGAGCTGATTGAATGATGATGAATCCTATTTTCAACAAAGGGGAAGTGAAGGAGACCATATTTGAGTGAAAATTAGAATTTTGCAATTTTGCTTCAAGAAGAGCCAAGCCTTCCTTTTTCGGCCTCAGAACTTTTAACATCTAAATCCTACCAACCGGAAGCCACAGAACAACCCTGAAAAGTCCTCATAAGAAACACATGTCCTTGACTCACATCGGGTGGAGAAGTAGGAATTTATCAAACCTATGGTGACTCTTGTGTGAGTTTGGATGAGAAAAACCTTGTTCAGCCTTTACATTTGTGAGATGAGAGAAAATTCATGTGAGGTAGGTGTTTTGTGTGCATGGGATAAGAAATGAAGTGGAAATATATTAAAATCTTAAATAGATAACTTGAAATAACAGCTTTTGTTGAGGCATGATATCTTTTTGTTTCTTGAAATTGATTTGATTGATCTCATTGATATGTGTTTTGATTTTGATTTGATTTGATTTTTACTTGTCCAGGAGTCCAAGTGCTAAGTGTGGGGGAATTGATAGAGCAAATATTTTCAATTAATTTATATTTAATATCATTGTTTTAAACCCACAAAATAGTTCCTCTAAGATGAATTGTTTCATTTTTATGATAATGGTGTTATTTTGAGTTGAATAGTAAAAATTGGCCATTTTGGATTTTTAACAGTTTTATATTATTTCGGTAGATTGGCCATAACATTATCTACACTGATCCAAATTGAAAAATTATTTCTTTTTCAGAATCTACACATCCATGTCTTAATTTAATATATTTGGACCAAAATCTGAATCGGCCATATGGAAGCTCAAAAAAAGCTCACCAGTTGGCTCAAGAAAACTGTTTTCAGTTCTTCCTAGTTTTGATGTGGGATCCATAACTCATCCACTGTGGGGCCAAAGCTTGTGAAATGTGGTGGGTGGACGCGCACGTAGTTTTGGAGCATTTTTTATGAAGTAATAACCGAGTGAATTGGCCGTTTATGGGGCCATTAGAGCACCCTAATCCGGAGGAGTTCGTTTTGGAGAGTCTGACTAGACAGAATAAATTCGCATAGTAAAACGGCCATAACTCTCGGAATAAATGTCCAAATCTTCTGCTATTTTGAGGGGACACGGCCAACGGAATTATGAACAACATTCATGAAGGGCTCAACGCGTGAATATGTCATTTAATGGGGATAAAACGCGTCGACATTCGGGGGAAGA
The DNA here is from genome assembly GCA_963277665.1 of Viscum album. Lineage (NCBI taxonomy): Eukaryota > Viridiplantae > Streptophyta > Magnoliopsida > Santalales > Viscaceae > Viscum > Viscum album. The sequence continues at coordinate 421,140,656 of OY728166.1, read as the reverse complement.
ATTCTGGCTATAAAAGGAGGAGAGCTCCACCATCTCAAGGCATCCATTCTCCACCCCATTCCTTCCGGGACACCAAGAAGGAGAACTTTTCATCTTTATCTTTTATTTATTTTCTTTTTCATAGTTTGTTAATGCCTTGTTCTTCCCCATTCAACTCGATTACCCTTACCATGGTGGGGTAAACTTTTGGAGTGATTGGGGAAGGGTTGGTTTTCTATATTGTAATGCTTGAGTTCTTGGACGTAATTGAATAAATTTCTTTCTTCTTAAAAGTTGTTTTCAATTTCTTATAGCGGATTTTATAATCAAGTGCGATCGTTCTTGAATATTAATTCCGTTATTTATTTTTTCCTTGGCAAAATAATCAATATCTCCCTCCACTAATTTCTGGTTTATATATGATGGAATAAACTAGGAATTTGTGGTGAAGTACTCGACGATCGTCAGTACGTGTAAAAGGTGTAGTGAATGTTCTTGATTGTTTGGGATAAACAAAACCCGATCGGGAATTGCCCATTTCAATTAAGGATATTCAATACAACTATTTTACACATGGAAGGAGAGTTGACCAAACCGAGATCTTGGTAAGGTTTCCTCTCACAATAACAATTTCACCAAGGAAGTGAGAGGAAACGATTGTGGAAACTCACTTTAATAAACTAAGAAGAAGAGGTTTGAATTAAATTGAACAAGGATAGCATTATAATTAGGAAACCGACCCCGACCTAATCACCCTTTTAATTTCATTGTTTTTCAATCATTTGAATTTCATATTTTCTTTCACAACATTTTTACCCCCGTTTTAAAGTGACAACCCATTTTGTGTGCACTCCTCTTCGGGAGACATCCTAGTTCAACCACATTACTACATTTTAACTTAGGAAATAATTGTTTTGCCACACCCTACGACAGGCGTGCGTCACGATATCAGGGTTGTCCCGGGGTACAAGTCAATATAAAAGTCTGCCTCTCTACGAGGAGGTATTCCTAGAACGTCGTCGGGAAAAAACATCCACATACTGATCCACCACTGCAGGAAAACCAGGACTCTGCACGTCAGCTGCTCCTAGGATGAGGCTATCCAACTGATGAGTGATGGGCTGTCTCTCCTCTGCAGAAGTCCATCTTGTGCTGCGAAGGCTGCCTTCTCGCCGGTGAAGATGAACCTACTTCCGTCGGTGCGTACACATCGCAACTTGTGCCTAATACAGTGAATCTGATCATGGACTGTAGATAACCAATCCTTGTCCAAGATGACGTCGTAAGGCCTCGATGCCTCTCCAAGAAGATCCCATATGAAGCTCCCGCCTCCTAGAGTAAGCTCACACTGCCGGCACCAGTGCGTAATCATCGAGTCTCCTCCCGCAGGAGTCTCTAGACGTAAAGACCGAGCCAAAGACTCCATCGGATACACCGAGCTCCGAACAAGGGCAACGACTATGAAATAATGACTTGATCCTGTGTCTATAAGAACTGCAGCAAGGGTGTAATAGACACAGATAGTTACTCGAATCATCTCGAGCGCACCATGGTCGTAGGCCTCCGCTGCTTGGAGTTGTTCCTGTCTCTGACCACCAGCTCCCTATGGTTGGGGTGGACCTCCTGGTGGTGGTGGTGGTAGAGCCTCAAAGCGTCTCCCACCACCTGCTGCTCACCCAGCTCCTCTTCCTCGTTCTCCTGCTCCCTGCGGACCGCCACGGTCGACCCTATGCCTCTTCCTGGGTGGCCCCTCAACCGTCTACTGCTCCTCGGCATGGCGGGTCGGGCATTCTCGAGCCATGTGGCCCTTCCTGCCGCATGCGTAGCACTGTCTGCCTCTCGAAAGATTGGCTTCGCGTTGTGTGCCCTGCTCTGCTGATCCAATGTGCTGAGTTCGTCTGCCTGATGGTCTGGTCTGCCTGTACCCATGAGTAATCCGTCGAATTCCTGCTGTAGAAGACTCTGCTACATGCCGGCCTGCGGTGGGTCTCGCCGCTGATGTAGACTCAGCAAGAATGCTCACGATCATAAGGGCTCGCTCCAGCACTCCTGCCTGGGTCGGAATGCTGAGGGAGATCAGCGCTGCCCTGATCTCCTTCCTCAATCCCTCCTCAATGGTCCGGGCCCGGATGAATGGGTCTCGTACGATGTCTATCGAGTAGCTCAAGAGATCGGTAAATCTCGCCGAGTACTGGGTGACCATCAAGCTGCCCTGCCGCAACTGTAAATGCTCCTGGATGCACACCGCAAGGAGGGTGGTTGGGACGAACTCCAAGCGGAAGAGGCTCTCAAAGTCCGTATAGAGGATAGATGCCTAATCGTGCACCTGGAGAATCAAGCTCCACCATCTACCTGCTTCCGCGTGCAGTAGTCTCGCTGAGAGGATCACCATGAGGTCTTCCGGTGTCCTCACTAACCTGAAAAATCGTACCACTACCTCCAGCCAGTCCTCGGCTGCCTGGGGGTCCGTATCCCCACGGAACCTGGGCAGTCGCTGCTGCTGAAACTCATGCAGGGCACTAAGGCGACGTGCATCGTCAGCGGCTAGAGCTGGTAGCATCGGTGGCTCGACGAGGAGAGGTACCACCGATGCCTCTGCTGTCAAAGGGCCCTGTACCGAGGCCTCATCGCTCGACGGGCTGTCGTCACACAAAACTCTCGGAACCCTAGTTGGCTGCCATCGTGGGGCTATCCTGAAAAGAAACAGGTGTGTCATGGTCAAACAGTATACCTGGTGAGCTAACATATAGTAATTACAAAGAAAACATGAAACACACATGAAATCAATTTTTTCATGCATTATGTCGAAAATAAGAAGTCAGGATACTGGTGGACGAATACATTGGCCCCCGCACCAACACTGGACCCCCTGGACTGATAACCACACCCAATATGCTTAACACTATTGCTTCACATAGAAAAAGATCAGAGGTCAAAGTTATGTGGTAGAACTGAACTCCTCCGATACCAATTTGTCACGACCCATTCTCGGGGTCCGTGCCGTGACTTCCCAAAGCCCGCCTTCCATAGGCCAGGGGCAGGCGACTACCACCAAGGCGTAAATTCCGGTAACAAGGGAAGGAATTGCCTTTGTAAAGTTAAAAAACACCAAAGAGCAAGAAAGCAGTAGAAGTAAACACTAAGTAAAAACTGGGTACAACAATAAGTGCAGAAAAAGTAAGTAGGCCAGAATACAAACCCAAACTGAAAGTAAAGTACAACACAAAAGGGAAAACAACAACTGAACGTAAAGCTGCAATGTCAAGCTTCCCACAGGATGTACCACCTGAAGGGTGAGTATAGATATCCTCCACATATCCTCGGGTCCAACCGTCTGCTCTGAGTTCGTCCCACCCAGTGGTCCACCACCAGGTACCGTTCTGCTCCGCAAGACTCAACCACGATCAGCACTGTCCGTCATCTACAACCATCACAACGTAGTGCGGGCATAACCCGTGTAGGGGTGAGTATAAGCTACTCAGTAGGGACCTCGAGACCCCCGAAGGACTCCCAGAATCCACAGAGGATAATCCAAAAAGGAAAGATACAATCACGAAGTAACATCCGACCCTACTTAGGTATATGATCATATGTATACCTAAGTCATCAATTCCAGTTCAGCTCCAACATCTGAGCTCAAGTACAACCCAATCCACACATGAAATCACAACACAGTCCACATAGGAAAGAAAAACGTAATCCACACAGGACAGCACAACACAATCCACAAAGGAAAGAAAAACATGATTCAGATCACAAGGGTATACTTCTTCGTACGATGGTAGAGATGATCATATATAGCCACTAATTCATCTAAGCCGTCAGACCCACACGGGATCGATAGGTACTAACCCCAGCAATGACCCACAAAGGATCTGACCCTCACAGGATCGATAGGTAACTAACCCCCGTAATGACCCACACAGGATCGGACCCACATAGGATCTATAGGCGCTGAGCCACATAGGACCGCTGAGCGCTGACCCACATAGGATTGGTAGCACTGATCCACATATGATCGCTGAGTATTGTAGTCATCACCATCAAATCCACGGATGATTTCTGCATAGTCGTCATCATCGTCGCAGTGGTATCCTGCTCTTGGGTTCCTACATACAGCAAGCTCGTTTGGGATGGTCCGTTCCATGAGCCGAGAGGCTGATACTTCAACTGACACATAGTCCAGAGTTGATGTATCCAAAATTTCCGTATCAACAACAGAATCTCAACGTCACAGATGGCGTGTCAATCGGATGCCCAGTCTGAGAGTTATTGGCTTTTTCGTCCCAAGGGCCCGGTTGTTTTTTGAGTCAAAACCAACCCGACGGTACTCCACCAGTGCCTAAACCTCGATCGTATTAAGCCAAAAGGTTTGTCTCACTTAGAGGAATCCAACAATGTCGATGGCATGTCGATCGGACGTCCGGAGCTCAAGATATAAGTGTTTTCGCTCCGAGGGCCCGATTGGTTTCGTGTACGAACCAACCCAGCCGAATCCAAGGTGCTTTAAAACATTGAATGCGATATACCGAAACGATTGTCTCGATCCAAGGATCGCATTGCAACTAAATTTGCGTAGATCAGAGGCCCGTAGCTGATGTTTTGGGAAACAGACCGAAAAATGTTTGGTAATAAGGGGTTCGGGCCCGGTCTGACCTGGCCCGAAACCCCCAGGGTCAGCCCGAATCGGGTCGACCCAAAAGGGGTGCGGATCTGGCCTGCTTGGGCACGGCCCGACCCATCTGGCGCGGCCCGGCCCGGCCTGGGCGCGACTTGGCCCGGTCCAGCAGATCGGCCCGGCGCGCTTGGTGCGCTGGCGCTGCCTGGGTCGCCAGGTAGCCGGCTCGGCCGTTGCGGCCGAGCGGTGTGATAGGGGGGCGCGCTGCCCCCACATGGAGAAACCGCGGCCCCTTTATGTGGCCGCGCAGCTGGCCGACCGAGGATTACGACCCCTAGCGCTTTCCTCAAACCGGACGGCCCGCACCCACCGGCCGGCTGCTCCTGCCACGAGACCGACAAGGGCCGGTCCCCTTGCTCCGACACCGGCGGCCCGGTGCCGGCCGCCGGTTCCGCTGCTTCGCCATGGCCCGGAACCGGCCATGACCTTGGCTCACCCGACATGACACGACGGCGCCGCACCCCTCTGCTGCAGCCCCGCTCCGGCCGCGGTGCTTTAGTGGTTCTCTGGTGCGGCACAACGGGGCTGCATCATTGGTTCGTTTTCAACGGTGCAGCGCGACGGCGCTGCGTCTTGGTTCATCTTCAATGGTATGGTGTGACGGTTCCACGCTTCTCCCCCTTTTCTTATCAAAATTCCACACGGTGCTTCGGCAACGCGTTGCCTTGCTCGCCGCAACAATATCAAAAACCAAAAATGGGAGGAGTGTCGGCCATGTTCGTGCGGTCCGACCTCCTCCCGTTATCACGATAACAAGTAGTTCAAGGAAAATGAGAAAGCGACTAAAGATTTCACGAACAAAAAAATAAAATAAATCCCTACCTCAACGTTGTCGTCGAATGATTGTTCGTCACTGAATTAACCATCGCGGAAGAAGAGGATCGCCGCAGAAGAAGAAAATCACCGTAGAAGAAGAGGATCACCATTGGCATTAGGTGATCTCTGAGGAAGGTGTCTCTAGCCGTCTTCCGCCGTCAGAGGTTGGCGTTCTTCGTTGGCGGTGGTGCATTCTTCGCATTCTTCGTCGAAGAACGAAGGATCTTATCTTTTTCTCCCAAGGATTAACACAACACAAACTTAACCATAATAAAATAAGTCCTTCCCTTATTTTATTATCAACATAAGAATTTGAAATTCAAATGATATGAAACGAACAATTAATTCAGTGAATTAATTGTAACGATTTAGCCGCCCAATTTAATGAGGCGTTTCTTAACCAGAATAAATGTACAGTTTGACTTTCATTAAGAGGGGGGTTGCGGGTGCGTTACATAGAAGGGAAGAAATGGTGGGGCTCGTGTGGGCCCCACCTCAAAAATATTCTACCATGTGGTTAGGATATTGTGGGTCCCACCTTATATGCTTATCTTAGGTTAAGCCGCTTTATGTAAAATAAAAATAAAAGTCGCACCACTTTTATTTTTATTCCTTAACTTAACCCCAAAAATATAAATACCACACCCGAGCAAACACAACTCTGGAAAAGGTGTTTCTAAGAAATTACCAGCGCTGTGATTCCATCGGTGCCCTCAGAATTCGATTCCGAGCACCGGTTCGAAAGTTTGAAAAACCCGCTCGTTTTTTCACTGAACATACCCAAGCTAAACTTTGGAAAATGATTCCAGGCACACCGGGCCTCAGAATCTGGTGCCGTCAGAAACTGTGTTCTTGTAAAATTCACAAGAAAATAAAGAAAAAAAATTTCCTTGAATTTTATGGGTCTTTACACAATATTTGTAACACCTAAATGAAGATGTAGTTAAAAAGATGATAGGATTCTCATTATACATTTTTTGTATTAACTCGATAAGGTTATCACATATATAAGGGTTCTTGTATATGTATTATGAAGAAAAACTTCTACGAAACAAATAATTTGAATCTATTTCTCAATTGAATTGCTAATGGTTAAATTCTACAATGATTAAAATATCATGGTCCATGATTATATATCATGAGGAATATTTAAATTGTTAAAGAAATTTGAAATATGAAATTTTAAATAATCCACATTTTATTGTGTATAAATTATCTTATATTATGATAATTTAATTTCTTGTTTCATCACACCCTTATTCATATCTTATATTACTAGATGACATTAGGTAACATCACAAACCCAGATTCCATTGAAAAGGTTCTTTGAGCCCAATGGATTAGATGGACATAAGGGATTCAATCCAAATGCCAAAGGATTCCAACTACCAAAAAGCACCTAGGGTGTGTATGTGGGATAATATTCCCTAAAAAAATAGTATAATGCATTGGAATATAAATAGTAATCAATTGAGTAAGTAGAATAATTAGAAAATTATAGATAGATGAAAGGATTAGATAATGAAAAAATGAATGGTCATATATAATGATGATGATACATGTCTCATCCAAGAATCCAAAATAGGTTCACAACATTGAAATAAAATAAAATTAAGGAAAAAACAAAAAGACCAAATGTAATATAACAATATCGATTCATGAAATTCACCTCATTTCCATGATCTCATGCTCCAAATCAAGGCACAAAATCAACCAACCAAAGTATGTTCTATTTCCCTATTCCCTACCATAATCCTTAATGTCTGTTTGGGTACCCAATGATGGCCTAAAGAGGTTGTGAGATATAATCCCAATGGGTTACCACCCAAATATCATCACAATTCTAAGATCATAAATATAACAACCTAATAAGTTATCATGTAAATAAGTTAATAAATAAATAAATGTGATGTTCACAAGGCATACAAATTACAACGAAAGTGATAATATATAGCCTCATGAGGCTCCCTACAAATAAGTGTTATGCTCCAATAATAGGTAAGCTATAATGAATATATAAGTAACAAGCATGGAATAATTCTAAATCCATAAATATCATGTGAACCATGTCATTTCTGAATATTAATGTGCCGGATTCACAACAACTGAGCATTTCAACCAGAAATTCCATATTTTCCATAGCTATTCTATAATAATAAATGTAACAGACCAGGAATTGCTAGATCTAATGTGTAGAAGACTGTGGAATACTTATTGGGTCCTAGGAGAATCATGATAGAAACTTCGGTAGGAACTATTTAGATTCCTAGGAACATATCAACCAAACATGTTCTGTGTGAGTCAATGAAAGCCAGATCCAAGGGAAGAAAGGCCTATCACACTTCTTGAAATGAAGTCCCATGCACCATAGTAAATCCAAGGTGTCAAATACAACATTCAATACCCATATGAGAAATGTCGACATAGTTTAATAAATTAAATCAACATTCAATCCATTTAATATTACACATTCATCAAATTATTACTAAGGAGAATACCCACTCATTATCCTTAATTCATATTCAAAGATAACTAATGAGTATACCCACTCGTTAATCAAAACATAAACACCAACATTTCTTGAGTTTACCAAATCATTTATACAGTTCATAAAATTCTATTTAAGCAATAAAAGTCCCATATAATTATTTTTCAAGAAGTATTTACATGAAAATAAAGAATCCTAACTCTTATTTTTCCAAATATATACTATTAATTTATTAATAATCTTCTTTTAATATAACAATAACAAATGAACCCATTGATTGTTTAAAAAGGCATAATCATAGTGATTTAATATGGATCACCACCATGGGTGGAATAATTTTTTCCAATGACCATGAACACATCATAATGAAACTTAATTCCATAACTCATTATCATAATTTGATTTATTTATTTTATCATTTCAATTTTTGGGATTTATAGAAATTTATGATGGGGTTCACAACAAAATATAGCATAATCAAGAAGCAAATAAAACAAAAAATGTATAAACTATCTAGCATAGATTGGTATTAGAGTGCTCGTCGATTAATAAAATTTTATTCAAAAAATGTCACGATAAAAACATTGAATGGATAAAGAAGATGAAATTAAGGAAAATCATCTTGTTATTCAATAACATCTATTATACTATTGAAAATGAATAATAGATGTAAATGAATTGATTACTCACCTATGAATATCCAATGAGATGATAGACACGTGAATCGAATATCAGATGATATAAATACATCAACTAAAAGAATATTCTTCTATGGGAACCCCCAATAGATTAGGGTTCTGTTTATTAAATAGAAGAAAAAAGATTCTTAGTATTAATTGATTTAATAAGGAAAAAATAAAAATATATTTAAACAAGTATATGGTCACACAATTTAATAAACCAAGCATCAAACATGCATGCTTTCTTATAGGGTGGGGCTCCACACATGGGTTGTCCACAAGGTTTGACTAACTATGTTCAAACCATGAAAAAACTATAATATCAATATTGAATGAATGGATCCAAGGGATTTCAACCCAATTAGCTAGGTTTTCACTAATCATGAGGCCTCCTCCAGCTCTCTACCTAGACATCATATGGTTACTCAGACCATGTGGCCTACCCTTTAGGGTTTATTCTAACCATGTTCCTAGACATTTTCATCCCAAAATCCAGGTTCTCATAATCGAATAAGCACAAGACACCACTGAATTTTTTTTGATAAATTTGGGAATCCACATTAGTCTATATCTAAAGATTTAAAAAAAATTAAAAACTATAAAAACCTCATACAAAAACATGGGTTCTTACAGTCTTCTCCATTAATGTAATTCATGCCCGAATTTCTCTCATAATGGTGGTCCAGATTCTTCTATGAACAGTTTAGACCACTAAGCATGTTTTTCAACCTTCTACTCCCAATTCTAATCTTCTAAACAGTCATGCTACTATATCCCACAAACAAGAGTAACTTATAGGCCTCGGAAAAACCTTCATTCAGCTGTGAAAGACATGAATTTGATTCTCTTTAAGGGACACATCATCCAGTAGCTCCACTTCTTCATGCTAAAATGAACGAGGTATGTCTGAGTGATAGTGTTGCATTTGAGATAAGCGGATGACATAATGCATGGCTTGGTAAAACTATGTTAACTATAACAGTTAGTTTACCTACCCATATATTCCCAAAATATCAAATGGTTCAACATATCAGTGTGAAATATTACCCTATATCATGATACATATGTGTCCTAATCCTGGTGAAACACTCTATAACACCCAATCTTTGAACACTAACTATAAAGGTCATATGCGGACATCAATATATGACTTTTATAAATAATGCGTAGTAGCCATCCAATTCTGAATCATGAGGACCTTCATAGAGGTCTCATGTATGAGATGTGGTCCCTGTAAATGTACTTCACCTACCTCTAAATGGCATAGGGAAAATCATTGCGGCAAACCATGAAAATCCCCATAAGGTTCCATATGTATAGTCACCTAGTATCGTTTTTTGTAGGAGAACTAAACCGTGCATCTATTCCTCTCGCATGTTTGCCCATAAATCAAGGACACATGCTACCATCATTTTCCTAATGACCTCTATCATACACTCAGACTATCCATCATTCTATGTGTAATATTATGTGATCAAATTCTCATATGTACCAAGAGACCACTATAAAATCAAACAGAAATGAGATTTATTGTGGGAATCAATATCACAAATGATAGTGCACAAAACTCCTTGGTATCGTAATATATAACTAATATACATTCTATCGAGATCATCAACTATGAATGTTTCTTTATGTGACATGAAATGTGAAACCTCTTTGATCCTGTCTATAACAACTCACATATCATTGCTACCTTGAGGGGACCTCAGTAAACCTTTCACGAAATCAATCCCAACACCATACCATTTATAATCATTAATAGGTAACTACTGTAAAATATAAGTGGTTGATAATGTTTTTTCATCACCTAATGATAGGTGGAATACCTAGAAATGAAATTAGTTGCCTTTATCTTATTACCCAGCCACCAGTAATTATTGTTCACATCATGATACATCTTGGTAAAACCAGGGTTCACAACCCAAATTGAGGCCTTAAAACCCATCCTCATCTCCTCATGTATTTGCACTAGAACACAATCACAACAATTAAGTCATATTATATCATCCCAACCTATGGTCAAACCCTGAAGATGGTAATAACTAGATATAATCCTATATATAACAATGCCTTCAGAGTCTCATAGCTGCCTTATCCTAACTCTATACAGTATAGTAGAGGGAATAACTATGGAAGAAAGATAATTATACCCATACCAATCAAACACCTTTATGTTAATGTCATAGAGAAAATCCATAAGATGCAACTTTATATTGGCCTATTTATCTTCCTTTATCTGATTTAATTTTCTTAGTGCATCATCCACTCCATTTCCTTTACTAGGTATGTAGGAATCCTTGAAGTAAAAAGACTGTGGGTCTTCTACCCATATTTTCTACCTATTCTTTAGATCACACTATATAAATATATACTTGAGGATTTTGTGGTTAGTTTAAACCACAGAACACTCTCCCAGAATGTAATATCCCAAACAATAAAATGAATGAACAAATGTAGATAACTCGATATCATTCATTTAGTAGTTTCTCTCATGTGGCATCAACTACTGAGCCCCATATACCATTATTATGTCCCCCTACATCATCACTACTCGAATCTCAATACATAGTGCTACATAATATATATTGTAGTTCCTACCTTTCTAGATAATTATCATGGCTGGTACAGAAGTCTACATCTCATTCAGCTCCAGAAATGATGTATCACTGGTATCTAACCATATAAACTAAAAAAATTCACATCCAAGCCCATAAAATGTGTTACTATGAATGATAAGACCTATATGAAATACAATTAATTTATAAATACCCTCATGAAAATCAATATATTAATTATTTTCGTGATATTCTCATAATAAACTACCTCTGTCAGATTCTCTGGGTCTACTGATACTATTATCTCTGAGATAATGTCACCTATGACATGAATCTGATCCATCCAGAAGTGGATCATTTTTATCTTTCCAACTTAAAAAATGTTGTATCTGTGTTTTAAAAATTATCTAAAGGTGATTGGCATGGTTGTTCAGATTATGAGAGTACACCAATATATTGCCCACGAAAACTACCACAAATGAATCATGGTTAGGATAAAAGGATCAACTGATTAGTTTGATGATAAAAATGGGGAATTGTATGAGACCAAATGGAATATCCAAATAATCATATATATTTTATTGTCTATGAAAATCTATGTAAGGAATGCTCGATGCTCTATCATGTAACTATTGATATTATGACCTCAAATCAATTTTAGAGAACACCCAATATCAACAAATATTATCAAATAGGTTATCAATATATGGCCAAGGATACTGGTTCTTTTCCATTTGATGGTTCTGTTATAAATAACCCACACATACCCTAATATTAACTTAAATGTTTTTACAAAAGGACACATGAACCCTTTTATGATGTACAAGGTCGAATAATATCATATTCCTTCAAGTCCAATAGCTCCCTATTGAGATCATACAACTCCGTCATAACCATCCTATATAGGGGAATGGTTATCAGTGTCGCTACTAGAAATAGTTTGATAAATAGGTCTACCTCTCTCTCATTTGTTAAACCAGAAATTTCATCTAGGAAGAAATACCTAAAATAATCATCAACTCATTGGAATTCATCATAACATTCTCCCTAATCATCAAAAAATAAAACTGTGATATGGGATATCACCCCACCCAACCTACAATGTTTTGGTTCAACTCATCATATCTGGACATCCAATTCAACATTTTGAGTTCTGAATGAACCCAACAGTGATGTTAAAGTCACCCTTTGATGATAATAGTAAACATATGATTGAAACATTAATATCTATTCAATTCATGGTATGATGTCAAACAATGTCATTTATAGGGGAAGTATTATCAGAGATGTGGCACCCCCAACCTTGTGGGGAACTCCCTGCACTAGAATACATCCTTAGTTTTGATTTTGAATAGAGTTCCTAGCATCATAATTCCATCAAAGGATAGTATAATGAGCCTATGTATTTAGAAATAGGATAAAATATAGAACTATTTGATACCTACTATCATATTGAGAATATTAAATAATATAGATAATAAATATCATTCCACTGACCATAAAAATTCAAGTTCCTTGATCCTTTGTAGTAGGATTTATAGAATGGATCTAGCCTAAACCATGACCATTTGAGACAGCCTCACTGCTCAGAGTAGTCCCACTCTAATTTATCAGTGTAACATGGGTTTGGATACCTCAAACATGACCACCACTTCATCATATTGATCGAATGACATTTGTCCATATCCCTTAATGACATGGAGATGTGAAAACTTTTCTTTAACACAATGTTAGAGATGACCCCATACCACTCTCTACTAGAGGGAAAGTCTCACATAAATTCTTTATGTGGCCCATCCCATTGTAATCTAAACACTCAACAGGGTCATGATCACAACGATTATTTATATATCCCCTTATTTCACAATGATGATAGAAAATCATGTAACCACAACTCACATACTAATTGGTACTCATCTAATGGGAATCCTCAACAAACCTCATCATAATAATGAAAGATAGAATACTAGGTCAAGAGATGATCCTACTCTGATATCTGTCCCCATTTTCCATCGAGTTCTACTTTTTAATTTTTTCCTAATTCATAATTTCATTAATATTGGTAAGCTTGAACACATTGATCTGAGATTTAATGACATGTTAGATACCTTCCTTGAATCATATCACCCTATATAACTCATCATTAAGGTATGTCGATTACTAACATTACAACTCATTGAATCACATCGATTACCCAATAACTTTCATCAAAACCAACTCCCAATGAAATAATTCAATTGAATATTCTTCTCGATGTGTATGAAGGTAAAATTAGACATTGAAATTTCTCTTCAAATCAACTCAAAACATGTATTACAGCCTATCATCTTGGTTTAGATCCTCAAATCATTGAATTTCTTTCCAATGAAGCATATATGTTGCGATCTTCACTCTCTTATCTGGAGTTTTCTCTATATTCTTAATGTTCACAGGAGTCGTCTCAAGCCATATCATAACATCCTATGGAAAATCATCCCCCAAAAACGTGGGAGGATGTTACTTCTCAAACACTTTCATCCGCTCAGACATAGTCATGTTACATTATGTTGATGTCTGGAAAGGATTCATGAAGTGACAATGATCTTCACATGATGTGGACTAAGAACATACATTCAAAAAAGTGGCTCCACTGCTAGAACTGAAAATGATCCATCAGTAGCCCATGGACCCTTCTTCTAGGGAAAAGTCATCTCCTTCTTCATGGAATATTACTGGATGTCATCTTTGTGGAATTCTTATACATTTCCATACACAAAACTCAAAAATTAATGATATCAAATCTTGCATCTCAGTAGTGTATCGCAGGTTGAAAACCTCATAATAAAATGTCACCACAAATAGCATTATCCCAAAACCAAGACTGAGAAAAGCATTCAAAACACCATTAGAGAATGTTATTATTTAATACGTAAAAAATATTCTAATAGATAAATATTTTTAATTATCATTTCAATTTTACATTTTGGTTTCGATAGATCTAATAAAATCAATTTCTTATAAAAAAATAGAATAAAAAGGTGTGTCACTTTCTAGTCCATAAGGGCGCATGCTCATAATTAAAATAAGTAAAGAATAAGAATCCTTATCTATTATGTATACGTCTATCAAAACAGTAGTTATAGGTATCATATAATCTATCACAATTTCCTGGAAACATGAAATTAATCATATATGTCATGAAAAAAAATTCATGGTATGTGATTTCATTAAAATTTCATAAAATAATGAATGAGATGGAATAAACTCATCTCATTATGTACAAAAAAAATATATCCTATAATCATTTCTATAATTACATCATAATTCTATTTCATCACCAAATGGTGGAATCAAATCGATAATAGTATCAAAAATATCGAAAAAAACTTTTCAATTTGAAACTATTAGAATTTTTATTACATGCGGTTTAGCTATTTCATGGAACAACTCATTAACAATTAAATTTTCCAGCCTATTCAATTATATGGTCACCAAATAATATGGAAAACTCAAAATAGTATTTAATACCATGTTATAATTTCTCAAAACTAGATTCCAATAAAAGGTTCCCTGAGCCCAGTGGGTGTTATTGTCTCATGCACATCTCCTAAAATGCTAGAGAATGTCAACTAGAAGAAATTTCATAGGGTGTGTATGTGGAGAGACTATGCCTCAGTACCATAGTGTAACATAGGGTAAAAATAATATAAGTAAATAGAGAATGTAGTTTAAAAATTAGATAATAGATAAATGGGAGGAGTCGATAAATATAAAAAATAGAACTCAAATACAATGTGGATAATACATGTCTCTATAAAGATTCCAAAACATGTATACAATAGTAAAATAAAATAAAACATTAAAAAAAATAAGAAATTACTATCATCTAACAGCATCATGATCCTCAATGTGATTTCGTTCTCTCCTACTTCTAAGAATGGACACAAAATCATGAATAGAATTGTAGGTTCTTTCCCCGATCCCTACATTCTTACATAATGATTTTCATGGTACCCAACAATGCCCCGAACTTGGTATGATGTTCAATCCTAATAGGTAACCCTAAAATGATCTATACAATTCTATGCTAATCAATATAACAACATAATAATTGTTTATGTAAAATAGTTAAATAGTAAGTATCATAATGTTACTAATGCATATCAATTACTAAAAAAGTAATTCAATATTTCATAAGGAGGATCCCTACATACAATTATCATCATAATATAATAAAGTATTTATAACTGATACATAAAAAACCAACACAATCATACCATAAATCCATACATATCTTATCAACTGTGGCCTTACTATTATGTAAATTGTTAGAGTCACCATAGGTGAGACGTTAAATCGAGTACACAATATTTCCCAGGTACATTCCAAAATAAAAAAGGTGTCATACATTGAAGGGACAAATCCACGGTTTATAAGGCCAATTCATCCTCATAAAGTGCCAACAACATCTCAACACAAACATGGTTAGAAACTAGTTACAGTATAAGGACCAAGTTAATAAAAAATATACTACATGAGTCTAATAAATCAGCTTCCAAGTGTTAGTAAGGCCCATGAATTCCCTTTAAATCAATACCTAATGATTATAATCAATCAAATACATCCAATTATATGTTCAATACCCATTATAAGAATTTCCATGGAGTCTAATGGATTTAATCAAAATTTTATTAGTTTAACATTTCACCTGCATCCAATTATAACTCACGCTTCTACCCAATCATTAACAACAATTAACATTCAAATGAAACAAATGAGTATACTAACTAATTTATCAAAACAAAAACATACACATTTCATGAGTTTACCCAAACATTTATACAATTTATATCTATCTATTTATGTGATACAAGATCTATATAACCATTTAACCAAAATAATTTACATGAGAATGAGGAAAACCATGTTTCATTCAACCAATTAAATTTAATTCTTTTATTAATTAGACTCATCTTACCATGAAGCATAAAATAACCCCATGGGTGGTTTAACATGGCATAAGAATAGTTATTTTATATAGAAAACCATTGTGGGTGTGCATGGTTTGGTAAACAACCCCCAACCCATCATAAAAGATCCTAATGGAATCTCTAATATGTCTAATTAAATTTATTAAAATTAACATTTAATTCTTAGGTTTATTTTGGATGATCCAGTGGACATCCCAATGGACTCAAACATAAAAAATCAATAAATAGAATTATAATACTATATTCCACCTATAAGTGATCAGTAGTAGAGTGCTTATCTAGTATTAACTCATGATTGAACTTATATAAAGAGATACTTATGAATATATAAAAAATCCAATATTAATAGAAATAATCTTCCTCTTAAAAAGTGTCATCTATACCAATAGAAATAAACAATGGATAAAATGGAATCGAGTACTCTCCGATGCAATCCAATGAGATGATTATCCCATGAATCAATGTTTAGGGAGACAAAATACGTCAATTACATGAATATAATCCCAAGGGAGTTACCATGAGATATGTGTTTTTATCAATTGACTAAAAGAAAAATATATTTATACTGAATATATTTAATAATTTGGAAAATATTAATTCATCAAAAAAATAAGCTCTCATGGTTTGGATGAACGGTTGGCTAAACCGTGTTCCAATCAGGTATGCTTATCTGTAGAGAGAGCCACCTGACTGTGTTTTTGGAAATTCCAAAACCATGGATTATCATATTTAGTACCTTACTTTATTACTTTAGAATAGATAATAAACATAAATCATAAATTTATTACAATGTTTATTAGTTTTGGATGCTATAATACAAGAATAAATGTTTCATTAAAAAATGAAACTAAGAAAAAATCCTAGAAAATCTACTAGAAAAAACCCATAAATCCTAGATTATACCTAAAATTCATTAGTAATATAAATCATCACATCATGGTGAAAAATAAAAAATAATAAAGGGGTGTTTTTAAATGCTCAGTAATGGTAATCAACACAGCAAAAGCTATCATAAACAAAAAATAATAAGGCTTGGTAATTAACTATTAATTCAATCGATTGAAAAATAATCATGAGAATAAAATGGAAGGAATAAAAGATAACTAAAAAATTCCCTGATAAAAGATAACCATGTATATTATATATATCATATAATCATATGTCATATCAATTACTAGTTTCATAATGAGGAAATTCATATTGAATGACATGATAAACACACCATCAAGGCCTCATCCGAGATACCATAAATAATGGGTAAAAACCACAACTAATTTTCCTCAAGAGACCAAAAGATGAATTGGAGGGATATAGATGGCCCCAAAAATAAATTAATATATCTAATTAATTACTTATATGAATGGGGTTATACATCAACAAAATATACATATGAAATTCAAATAACATTCCCAAATATATAAAAATAATCCATATGTATTTCGAGTAGTATATTGAATGGTATCAAGATACCAAATCCACAATGAAATTGATCATGAAACATTTAATAAATACGGTAAATTTTAAATATAATATATAAATATAAACAAATATTAAAATTCAATAGATTTGTTGATATAAATAATAATAAAATCATTGATAAATTCTTGAGATAAATACCCCATTTAGTTTGAAATGAATATTTCATTGGGAAAAAGCATTTGTATTTGTCATAATATTTTGAATGAAACAAACAATTAAATGATATATATTTCATGAAATAATGATTAATTAAAAAAATGGATTCTTAAATAATAAAATATATGGTACATGAAAATTGTATGAAATTATGAAGTTTCCTTTAATCGAGTTTTATTATTTGAAAAAATCTAGAACATGACATTATAAAACATGTATTTTCCCATAAAAGATAAATTAAATGATCTTTTAATATGAGACTGAAACATTTTAATAATATATAAAATATGTAAAAATAAATAAATTTGGTATTTCATTGGGTTAATAATGTTGAATGAATAAACTGATGGAAAAAATGAAAGTTCGGGTAGAATCCCTTACCTTATGTATGAATTTGTTCTGCACTTGACCTTAATGTCCACAATAAGTAAATTATATAAATTAATTAATTATTTAAGAACATTAAATACATTTATTTTATTAATTATTGTTTTATTATGTTTTTTATGTCTTTTTTGATGGGTTATAATGTATATTGTAATTATTCTAGAGCATTCGTTTTCTCAGTTTTCATGATCGGATTTCTAGATAATAAGTAATGAATTTTATGTAAAATGGGTATAATTTTCAATAATTGGAATTAAATGATATTACTGAACATTAATAAGTTTAATTGGCCATATATATAATATATTACTATATGGGAGGATGAATCATTTGATAACATGCTTATTATTTTAATTTATTTTAATTTAATTAGTTTTTGATTAAAATGAACATGTTTAGTTTTATCATTTAGTTTTATGTAAATATATTACATAAAGAACATAAAAAGTGTTTTAATATAATTTATATAGTATAATTCAACAATTAAAATGGATTCATGATCACCCTTGATGATGAGGAAGTAAAATGAAATCTTGTCGTCCTTGAAGATGATGAATCAATACCTCACAGACAAAGTTTCAATTTTTATAATAAAAGGGAGAGGATAAGGGGATGGATGATGGATTTTTTTAGAATAATAATATAACAGTCTATTTATTGTACTAGAGTTATCATTTAACATGGATAAGTTGAGGATAAGAGATAATAATTAAAAAAACAGAAAACATTAGAAGGAAAAGGAATAGGATTGTACATTTTGAATTCTCCACCATGAGAACTTCCATAGGGAAATGATATTACTATTTTTGTTATACCAATACCTCATGGATGTTTAGGATAGACATTGGAATATTATTGGGAATAAATTTTACAAGGGAAAAATCTTTGAAGGTTTAAGGAGAATGGGTGCTGAGGGGTGGTATTTATATTGGAGGAGAGTGTTTTTTTGGAATATTTTATTCATTTGATTATTACTCAGGATCAAGACTATGAATAATTGGATAATTGTCACCAAATATATTAAAATAATAAATGTACATTCGAGATTATGATTCTAAAATCATCCATGACTGAAGGAATATTTTATTTATCTTGTAATGTATTTATACCATAAATTTCAATATTTTACTATTCAAAAAATCATGTATGTTTTTGAAAAATGCTACAAATTCACCCTAACCATTTTTTGATTAGTAGAATTAAAAAATGATCTCAATTTTATAAATATAAATGTATAATGTTGAGAAATATATTTTACAATTAAAATAATCATTTACTGAAAAAATTATTTTTCAAAAATTATTACTACTTTTATAACACATTGAAAAATTAACTAAGGTATCGTTAACTGATCCAGAATTCATAAGAAAAAAATGTTTATTTCTAAATAAATTGAATGAATATACCATTTCCTTTAAGTAAATTTATTAATTATAAAATTTTAATTAATTATTTATCATTCAAAAAAATACCAACACATAATTAGTAATTTTTAAAATATTTATATACTTATATTATGAAATAATTATATCATATATTACGATATAATATGGATAAGTTGTATTTATACTTTTATTAGTAATGTTAATATTATATTTTCCAGTTTACTATTAATTATGGTCACATTGCTATTGTTAAACTCAGGTTTCTATTTCATCAGTATAGGTTCTTTAACATCTAGAAAGATCTCTAGTTTCCTCAATTCGTCATTTAAAATGTTTTTTTGGTGTTATCTATGTTGTTTTAAGTGATTTATACTATATAACCATAACATGAAAAAACCTTTATAGAATTATGGGTCATTTCATTTCCCCCCCCAAAAGTTTATCATCAAAATTTTCAGAATGTCACCTCATAAAAATATTTGGGTTTTTCTCCATCATATGTTCCTCAGGCTCCCACATTGCCACTTAAAATTTATTATAATTCCAAATAACTTCATTAGTCGAGTCATCTGATTCCTCCAATCTAATTCTTTAGTGTCTCAAATT
This sequence comes from Viscum album, assembly GCA_963277665.1. Classification (NCBI taxonomy): domain Eukaryota; kingdom Viridiplantae; phylum Streptophyta; class Magnoliopsida; order Santalales; family Viscaceae; genus Viscum; species Viscum album. The sequence continues at coordinate 421,120,474 of OY728166.1, read as the reverse complement.
TGGATAGGATCTTGAGAGTAATATAAAATACGTTCTATATATATTCCTTCATATGTAAGGACATGAGTTGGTTCTGAGATTGACATCCTTAATAAAGTGATGTGGAAGAAATTGTGTAATTTAGAAATGATAGTAAACATCACAAAATAACAAGCCATAGCTCCAAATCTCTCCAGAATTTTGAATAATCCAATATACATGGGGGTTAGATTCCCTTTCTTACCAAATCTTATACCACCCTTCCCAGGAGTATTTAAAAGAAAAATCATCTCCAACTTGAAATTAAAAATTATTCACTTTATTATTCGTATAACGATTTTTCCTAATTTTTGATGATTTATTATTTTTTAGAATGATATTTACCTTTGTTATAGTTTCATCCAAAATATATAGCCTATAGGATTCCTTAGCACAACATCATCCCATCATTTTGGTGTATGAAATCACATTCCATAAAAACATTATATGGTTCCATTTGAATATAATAATGGAAACTATATTTATAGGAAAACTAAACCAAAGGTGAATACTAATCTCACATACATAGATAATTAAGTGATAATGATATAAACATTCCTTCTAATGTTTGGATATTATTTTTTTTATTTACCATTATTTTGAGGGTGATAAGTAGTATTCAAATGAATCTCATTATCCTAGTTTCTTGAATAATTTTTACGAATTTTAATGTAAATCATTGATCGATATCAAAAATACTAGAGGAGGTACTCCATATAGTCCTAAAAATTCATTAAAATATATCCATTAAAAGATCATTAGTGGAAAATTCTCCATTATAAAAAGAAATTGTGCATATGTTGTAAGTAGATCAACAATCACCCATATTTCACCATTATTTCTTGGTGTTTTTGGTAATCCAGTGTCATCATCCAAAGTTATTTCATCCCATTTACATGTAGGAATATGTAGTGGATGAATGAATCAACTACGATATTGTATTTTAGAAATTAACTATTTTTAGAATAAAAAATAAAATACATAACTAGAAATTTCATGATTTATATTATCCCACAAGAAATGTTCCTTCAAATATCTATACTTCTGATTAAAACCATGATTTATAGTGAAAGTTTGGCAATGTAAATCATAAAATAACTCCCTTTTTAGCTCGAGAAGAGAGGGAACATATAGCCTCCTAAAAAATTTTAGAATTGCATCCTCACACATGATGTCTGGAAACAACCAATCAATCATTGTTGTAATTTTCTATTTGGATATTTTCATCATCAGACTGAGAAATTTAATCATTTTTAAATAATATATTTGAAAACCCAATAGAAAAATAGATGATCTTTAAAATTCCTTGACAATTATGACGTCCTACTTTTCTAGATATCAGTACACATGATCCTTGTTAATCCTTATTTTTTTAGAACTCCACGATCCTTTGTTCTCAATGCATCTGCGATATTATTCTCCTTCCCTGAGTGGTAGTGTATTGAAAAATCATAATCCAAGAGTATTTAGATCCATCACCTTGTCCACATTTTGAGTTTTTTATTTGATAAGATATATTTGATGCTATTATTATTTATATTTATGTGAAATCATTCACCATAGTGACATTGTATTCATATTTTCGGAGACAAGATTACAGTTTCTAACACTGGATCATGAGATTGATATTTCTGTTCATGATTTTTTAAGTGAATTGATTCATAAGAAATAACTCCATCATTATATATAAGGGCACAACCACATTCATTATTTGATTCATCAATATAAATTAAAAACCCCCAAATTATTTACTTTAAATTCAGGATCATAAAATTCATTAATCTCATGATCTATTATCCAAAACATACTTCAAATTCTCATCTATGAAGGAACATAACCCATTTATGAGTAATCTTGGTTAGCGGGTTATATAATTGGGAAAATTTCGAAATTTAACATTGATATTAACATGTTAAACCAATAAAACTATGTACCTCAATTATGTTCATTTTTGTAGTCTATTCACTATTATCATTCATAATCACAAGATCAAATGTGATTCTATCCTTTGAGAAAATATTCCGAGAAAAAGAAACAGATTTAATCCAAAATTCAAACTTTCTAAACATCCCATATAACTCAGTTCTTCTAAGAGTGTTCTAATCAATCTTCAAGCGATTCTCATGTTCATCATTGAATTTAGATTATACCAAGATATCATCAATAAATAATACAACAATGTAATAAAGATATTTTGTGAAGACTCTATTCATTATATCCAACAAACCAGAGGGAGAAGTACTCATTCTATATAGAATTATGATACCCTCGTAATTTCCATTCCTATATCAAAATATTATCTATGGAATATCATCATTACTCACATGAAATTGATGATATATAAATCAAATTTAATTCTTAAACAATTATTTATCTCCATGAAGTTGATCATATGAATCATTAATGTGAGGGAGGGAATACTTGTTCTTTATTGTAATAGCTTTGGTTTTTCTATAGTCAATGCAGAACATCATTAATCTATATTTATTATTGAAAAATAGAACATGGGATCCCCATGGAGAAACAATAGGGTGGGTAAGTTGATTATCATTATATTTCTCTAGTTGTTTCTTAATCTCCATTAATTGTATAATGACCATTTTATTGAGAGACGTTGATATAGGTTATTCACCTATAATTAAATCAATTATAAACTCAAATTTCCAAGTGGGAGGATGTATAGTTTAATACTATAGATATACATCAAATTATTCTTTATAAATAGGTATATATTCTATTGGAATAATTATTTCTTCATCTATAGTAGACATTTTCCATTACTCTCTAAGGATTTCATTTAATAGAGCTATTAGGGGTAGTTCAAGATTAGAGTTTGTTGATGAGGTTTCTACTTTAATAATAATGGATTCAACATCGTTCTAATAAATTATAACTTTCTTCTTCGTGAAATAGATTTTAAAATCATAAATTTGAATACAATGCATATAGATGATTATGTCAAAGTCATAAATAGTTATAATGAAGATATCAACAACTAAATCATGTTTACGTGTCAAAAATGGGACCAACTGACACATCATTGTTTTAATGATACTTCAATTTTGATTTTTTTACTTACAAATCTGTTATTAAATAAAAATGGAAATATTTAATTTTATAGGAAAATTAAGAAGATGTAAAATAATTTGATGGTTCAAAATCAAATAATGAAGTTTATATATTTTAGTACATTATTAATGTATCATCCACTACATAATTAATAACTTCAACATCGGCAGTTGTGAGCGCATAAGCTTATCTTTACTTTATTGGGATTCTTTAGAGAATATTTACTTGATTATTAGAAAAATCATTTATGTAATGTCACATATCTTTTCAATTGTATCATTTAGCAATTGTTTGTTTTTTTATTCCAAGCAATCATGGTCTTGGGGGCCTTTTTCCCTACACTTGTTACAAACACCCATACCCTTTAAGAATGTACACGGTTATTTTTTCAAATAAATTTCATATGATGGAAAATAAACTCTCCCATTATTACCTTTTTTCATTACATTATTTTATAGAGTGTTTAGAAACCATATTTTACCCTTTATTACATTTGAATTCATAATACATAGATAATTCTTTTTCTATTATGATTTTACATGATATGATATCTTCATATGATGAAAACATTTTTGAGACCAGTTCCCTTTGGTAAAATGGTTTTCATCCATCATGAAATAAATAAATAATACTATGTTGAATAACTATGTATTATTTGGAATTCCTTGATAACATTTTAATGTTGGAATCATAGCTAGTAATGTTCTCATCATCTTTTTTAATGATTCTTGAATTTCCTCTTCATATCTGCTGAATTTTCATGATGGAAATATATAGAAAATATGATTTACTTAAAATATTTACATTCCATATTTTACATTTATTCCTAATCCTTAATTTGTTGAATGAATGAACAGAATTATTCAACATATTCTATGAGGCAATAAATTACTATGATAAACTTCTCCATAACGTTACTTCCCAAAGTGATAATTATATCCTCTATGTAACTTATCCACTGCTCAGCTAAAAATGGTTCACCAGAGCTATTGAATGACGAAGGTTATTGTCTCGTGAAGTGGTATAATATTTCTCCTCCACATAGTGGATCATGTTTCTTGATATGGTAAAGGTTATTATTCATAACCTCAAGTAAGCTATCCATGTATGGTTTTAAATTTTTCAGCTCCAATTGTACATACTCATCCAATATCATTATAATTCATTGAGGGTAACCTGACATGGGAAATATATATATATATTGGTTTTAGTTACTTACCCTGTGATCCATTTCCATGTAATTTAAAACACCAAATATGATATGAACAATTTTAAACAAAAATAAAATAATAAATAAATTGAAAATTTATTTGTAGCTAATATGAAAATCATAAACAAGGTATATTTGAAAACATATTTACTTTTAAATCCATCATAATGGTTTCTAAAACTGTGAATTATCCTATGCATATCCCCTAAGAGTGTCAAACCATGTACATAGTATGTTTTATTTTCTTGAACCATGTTACCCTTAGTTATTCATGGGATACTTTTTTGAGTTTGTCACCCCTAGGTACATGTATTACAGTACATCATCCACTTATAGTGTTCATACATGGATCTATTTATAAGAATAACCACATAATAAATAAAAAATGGATGTTCTTATTTGAATGTACTCAATGTCTCTCTTAGTGTAATGTTCCCTAATATTTGTTATCTCAATATAAATTTCAATTTTTCAACTAAACACACTCTTATTACAACTATAAAGACCCCTATGCTAGTTTTCTAGAGACAGTGCCTTAATTTAATATACTGGCATATATATAAGACTGTAGTCCATAATTACCAATTATTTTAGATGTTTTGGAATCCATAATGCATAAATAAATCATTCATTATTAATTGAAAGGAAACAAATAGAAAATATATTATAAAATGCCATAACTTTTAATTGTTTCCCTCAATTAATACATAATATACATATTATCTTCCTGGGGAAATATATAAAACATAAGAACTGGTTCAGAACTGATTCTTAGTAATGGTAATCAATATAGTAGAAGCTTACATAAATATAAATAATAAGGAATGGTGTGTTACTAATAATACAAGTCAATTAAACATAACCATGGGAATAAAATGGAAGGAATAAAATCTAGATAAATAATTTCATAATAAAACATAATTGTACATTCTCTACTTGTCGAATAAGCACATTGACTTCTATTAAATAGTGTCGTAATGAGGGAATTCATAATTTAAGACCACATAAATATACCTACAAGGCTTAATGATGACACAATTAATAATGGGTAAAATCATAGTCTAGTGTGTCTAATGAGGCCTCCTAATGCATCCATGGGAAATAACAGGCCCCACCACCCACTTACTGAGTCCAATGCATTCCTCATATCAGCTATATAGATGTAAAATATATATATATATATATATATATGAAATGTAAATAAAATTCCATAATTTATAAACATAATAACTATACATTCTAATTAGTATGGTGAATGGTATCAACATAACAAATGTAACACCCTGAGATTTTGAGATTTTATTTTCAAATTTAATTATCTTTCATATATTATCATTTCATGTGACTTTATAAATAGTAATATATATAAATACACATTATCCAAAAATCCATTCACATGACACCAAATTATATTCCTCTAAATTCAACAATTACTTTTTGTAATCTACATGCAACATTGACTTGGCATGCACTACATTAAACACTAACATGGCTTACATAACATGAAATAACGTGTTTCAATGAAAAATAATTTTATTTTTAAAATTATTTAAACAAGTAATAAATATATATATCCTAGATGTAAAAAATTAGTAATATGAATAGTAATAATAAATTTATAAATATTATTACAATGGTTTTATATAAATTAGTCGTATTGATAAGGAAAAATTTAATTTTCTGTAAAGTTTTTATATGTTTAAAAATACTATTTTCATGATTGAATTTCTTTTCATTTCCTTTTATGTAGAAATTGATATCAATTTGTAGACAAATATAAAAAACAAATTTTATAAAATTAGATTAATTTTTGAATTTTGAATCATAAATGTAGAACATGGTGGATATATGGGATTTCTCTAAGAAACATATTATTTGATGGATAATGAAAAATAATTCATTTTAGTTAATAACTTCTTTTTTGTTTAAATAATTATTTATATTAAATTATATATTAAATTTATTTTATGGAAAAATTATATCAATAATAGAAATGTTAATACAATTTTAGTCAATATAATTCAAATATATTTGAAATTTCATATAATAACATACCATTATATCGAATATTTTAAAACATTAAAATATCATTATTTCATCCTATTTATAGGATAATTATTGATAAAAAAATTTATTCTTATGTGAATTGAGTTATTTAAAATGTAAATTCATCATTTTAATAATTTTAATAGTTATATTGTAATTATATCATCTTAATTTTTGAAAAAATATTATAAATAGTGATTAAAATTATTCACATCAATTAAGGTCAAATTATACTTAATTTGGGACGAAACTTTAATCATAGGGGCCCAAATGACCATGAAACATGTCTAAAACCCATTTTGTGGACATTTCTTATAAGGCCCCAGCCTTATACCTTACTTAATCATAAGTTATTACAAGATTACACATTGAGGATCTTTTCGGGTTTAGAGTTTTAGAGAATTAGATCATAGAACATGCATTACATTCCACAAAAAAACAAAGTTGTTACATAAAGATAGTAGTCTTCTTTCCCATCAATGGAAACATATTTTAAATAAAACATGTATTCTTTCTTGACACTTCCTTAACACTATCATCATATCATGTACCTTTCCCTTGACCTGTGAAAAAAATTCAAAAAAACTTGGGATGAGCATAAAAAGCTCAGTAAGGGATATAAAAATATATGTAAAGGAAACATGGGTACATATATACATAAGAATGAAATCATACTTTACCCATAAAACATAAACACTTTAACATACCTCATCAAATCATGAAAAAATCATAGAAATTATAAGATATAAAGGTAACTTGAGGCATTCATAACATTCTTACGTAGGGAGTAACCCTCTTGGTTACGTTTGGAATAACCATCACAGGATATTCCCTAAATATCATCGGAGAAACCTTAACGTTTCACTCCTTCGCGTTTCCCAATGCATTGGAGAGCTATATCGGGCTAACCCACCATTAGATTGTCACAGAACCACCCGTCTTCATAATAATGCCCAAGAACCATAACATTATCGTATCACATAAAACATACATAAAGGAAACATAAAATTTCCACATTTCAATCACAAGATATCAATAAAACACATTGATATAATAAAAACATTATGAAAACCATTTTCAATACCAAAATAAAATAAAAGTAAAACATGGTATTTATTTTTCTTTTAAAAAGAAGGTATGGCTTGTAGAGGAAGCCGAAACTCAAATAATGGTCACGGCGGCGGAGAATTTGTTGTCGTAGCATATGTATGACAAAACATTCCCTTTTGTCATTTAGTAAAATTCTTCGTATAAAAAATATTCTTTTTGGATAAACATAGAAGTCAAATGGGTTTATACACATATAAATGAAGGTTGTGTATAAAACAAAATATGCCTCAATGAAAAGAGATTGAGACGAAGTCCCATACCTCGGGTCCGACTTGACTCGATCATTATGTAATGTCCTGAATAATAAACTTGAGTTAATTTATACTTGATTAAGAACCTTTTTTATGTTTATTATTCCTTTTATATCACTTATTTCCATGTCATGAACACTATGTAATTATTTAAGTTAATAACGGTCATTTTAACAAGCATTGGTACTTGAGTAAAAAATAAACCCTTTATAATTACTTGTTGTTCATGTATACATTATATCCAGAATTATAATAATGATGTATATATCATATATATCCAGTATATACATGAATTTATAATATTACATAATCATTTAGAGGTAAGAAATGAAATGCACCGTTCATGGAGACGGTAAGCCGTACGTACGCATGAACGCTACTTTCATTTATATTTCGTATTTTATAGAATGGAATCATATTGATATAACGGTATATTATAATTCCAGTATTGTACCGTATATTATATCATAGTTCCATCCTTTATACGTCTCACATATGGTATTTAACGAATGAAATCACTTTGAGGGGGCGGTAGTCCGCACTTCCTTAAATGAAGATGTCGCATTTACCCATAATGGAAACCATAATGGTATGAACAAAATGAAAAATAAATAAGCTTAAGGAAAACATAAACATATTATATATCATATATAAATATAGTGACATCTTAATGGCCACCATTGAATGTGTTAAAAGAATTTTGAACAATCATCGTTTCGAGAGGCATAATTTCACCATCCACAGAAACAGTATGTTCTTTAACCATTAGATGTAGGTGTGTGTAAGTGTAGCTCGAATCCTTTTTATACAAAAATCATAGTATATTGAAGATACTGGACTTGTTGCAAAATAAATGAATAAAAAGAATTTAGGGGGTTGGAGAAGCAAAATAAAACAAAAGGACTCAAGTGAAGACATTACCTTAAAATCGGGTAACTCCCTTTTGTTTGAGCTCAAAGGCTTCCTTGGGAAGACTTCTGCCCAATATGAGGCTTCAAAGAGTAATATAAGGAATTTTAGAGACAATATGGGTAGGGGTCGGCTGATCCAATGGCTTTGGTAGTGTGGGTAAGGTGGTAGAGGTGGGGGCCTTTTATAAGAGGAGAGGAGGGGCACTCATGGAAAGTAAAGAAATGTTACTTTATTTTAAAATTATTTTCGGATTAAAAAGGTCCCACATTGATATAATTCGAGGGTAAGGTGATAAGGGTTCGAAATCAACCCATCCAATTGGTTTTGGACATGTGTAGGTCTTAGATATTACATTATCCTTCCATTTTATTTAAATCCTTTTTTAATGAGGTAATCACTGCATCATCATGATGTCATAAATAATTTAATTTATTTAATTTCTAAAAATGAAAAAAATACTATGATGTAGAAAATCGTTTTAGCTTTCTAATGACTATTTATAGTCCAATACATCATTTATGTGGACAAAATTAAAAATATTTTACTTAGGTGATACATTCTTTGTCACATTTAACATTCTTTAAAAAATAAAAAGATAAAAAGTCACTTTCTCACAAAAGTGATTTCATGGGGCCCCCAAGTTTGGATAAAGGCATTCCATGGTCGGCCATGAGACCACCATTAGCCTTAGGACACATTTTGGTATCAATTTGTTTTATTATGATATTATTTTATTATCCTTAACTACCTGATTACTCATTAATCAAGATAATTAAAGATAATTATTGTTGTTACTATTCATAATGTCCAAAAACAAAAGAATCTTAATTACATAATTTGGACCTTCTTATTCCAAATATTTAATCAATTTTACCAAATTCCAAACACATAAATTGCAATAATTGATTTAAAAATAATTCTCGTTGTCAAAACAAATAGCGGGTTTTTTTGAAACAATATCTATGAAAGGTTTGGCATTAGTTTATGAACAATTCCAAAGTGAAATTAATCCTAATTACCACAATTAGATTAAATGGTAAAAATATATTCATATTACACTTTAATACCAATTAAAAATATAATCTAACAATATAGTTAAATTAAATGTAAAAGTAGTTTTGATGTAAATTGCAGTATTTTTCACTATTCATTAAAAAAATGAACATTGTCAGAAAAATACCAAAAATTTATCCAATGAAAATTTAAATGTCCCAATCATAATGAATATGTTTATTTTGACAAATATAGATTAAAAAATTGTCAAAATTTTGATTTAAAAAGGGTTTTCTATAAAAAGGCAGAAAGACAATCTTTTAAGAATATATGTGTATTCCATGCATAAGATTGTATTTATTTTCATTTTAATCCTCTAAAATATTATCTTAATCATTAATAGACATAGATAAAAATATTTATTATTCATTACTTACTTGGGATGTTACATCCTTCACCCCTTTAGAAAATTGCATCCCCACAATTTATTTACTTATCGAATAAATGGGGGTACTTATCCCTTGTTGCATTTTCAGATTCCCACGTTGCCTCTGGAATCATGTGGTTTTTTCAGAAAACCTTTACCAAATGAATCACCTTATTCCATAACACTTTCTCCCTATGGTCAATAATCTGGACCGTTTGATCCTCATATGATAGGTTCTCTTCCAGCTGAACTACCTCTTGACTCAAAACATGAGATGGATCTGGCATATACTTTCTCAACGTCGAAACATGAAAAACATTGTGTACCTATGATAAACTCGGAGGTAAATCCACTCGATAAGAAACTGATCCAACTTTATCCAGAATTCCATATGATCCAATAATCCTTGGACTCAGCTTTCCTTTCTTACCAAATCTCATCACACTTTTCCAAGGAGAAACCTTGATAAAAACATGATCACCTACCTCAAAAGATAGATCCTTTATCCGGTTATCCGCATAACTCTTTTGCCTGCTCTGAGCTATTCTAATGTGCTTCTGAATCAACTGAACTTTTTCTGCCATCACTTCTACCAATTCTGGTCCCATCAACATCCTTTCACCAACTTCATCCCAGAAAGCTGGAGTTCGACACCACTTCCCATATAACGCCTCAAATGGTGCCATCTGTATACTGGAATGAAAACTGTTATTATATGAAAATTCAAAAAAAGAATGATGTTGGTCCCAACTTCCCTGATAATCCATTGAACAAGCTCGTAGCATATCCTCCAAGGTCTGAATTGTTTGTTCTGACTGCCTATGTGATTGAGGATGAAAAGCTGTACTAAAATTTAATTCAGTACCCAACGACTTATGAAAGCCTTTCCAAAAGTTAGAAGTGAACCTGGGATCACGGTCAGATACAATGGAGAGAGGAACTCCATGTAACCTGACTATCTCTTTAATATACAAACGGGAAAGTTGATCTAGGGAATAAGTATCTTGTATAGAAAGGAAATGAGCAGATTTGGTCAAGAGATCAACAATAACCCAGATTACATTATTACCATGAGATGTCTTCAGTAATCCCACAACAACGTCCATGGATATATTCTCCCATTTCCACAATGGCACTGGTAAAGGATGAAGCATCCCTTTCGGTAACTGCCGCTCTGCTTTAACCTATTGACAAGTCAAACACTTCACAGTAAAATCAGCAATATATCTATTTTCATTCCATCCCACCAGTAATACTCCCAAAGATCTCTATACATCTTAGTACTACCTGGATGGACTGAAAATGGAGAACTATGAGCTTCACATAACAACTCTCTCTTCAACTGTGAATCACAAGTCACACACAATCTCTTCCCAAATCTCAAAACGCAATCATTATCAATGTTGAATTCAGGCAACTTACCTTTCTGAACCAGCTCTACCTTTTTCAGTAACTTATTGTCTTTCTTCTGTGCTTTCTTGATTCTATCTGATAGAGATGATCTCACTGATACCTTAAACAAAAAAGAAGAACTTCCTACACCAACAACTTCTATGCCAAAGTTCATCAAATCCTTAACCAAAACATCATGTTCCAAATGCAACATTGCTAATGAAGCATTACTTTTTCGACTCAAAGCATCAGCCACTTTATTTTCTTTTCCTGGATGGTAATGAATTGTACAATCAGAATCCTTGATTAATTATAGACATCTACTTTGTCTCATGTTCAATTATTTCTGAGTGAATATATACATTAAAATTTTGTGATCGGTATATATTTCACACTTTACTCCATACAAATGATGCCTCCAAATTTTTAAAACAAAAACAACAATAGCTAATTCCAAATCATGTGTAGCGTAATTTACCTCATGAGTTTTCAACTGATGTGAAGCATAAGCAATTACCTGATCATTCTGCATTAGGACACAACCAAGTCCTTTCAATGAATCATATCGGTATATAACAAACTCACCATTCATGGAAGGTAGTGCCAAAACTGGATAATTCACCAATCTTCTTTTCAATTATTGAAAATAATCATCACATTCTTTTGTCCAGATAAACATAACACCCTTCCGAGTTAGCTTAGTCATTGGACTATATAACCATGAAAACATTCTAACAATCCTTCGGTAATAGCCTGCCAATCCAAGGAAACTATGAATCTATGTTACATTTTTGGGTCTTCGCCATTTTTCAATAACATTTGTTTTTTCAGGATCAACAATTATCCCATCTTTTGAAAAAATGTGACCAAGGAATGAAATTTTTTGCAACCAAAACTCAGACTTTATGAATTTCTCATACAATTTCTTTTCTTTAAAGGTTTGAATAATGACCCTTAAATATATTACATGCTCTCCTTTACTTTTAGAAAACATCAAAATATCATCAATAAACACAACCACCGTTTATCACCTGATTCAACTGAGCCATCTGTGTAGTAAACTGCTCAATTATGATTCCGACCATCTCTGGTTGCTGATTCAAAAGGTCATTATACTCTGTATGCCTTCCTAGAAAATATGATCTATTTCCTCTATGGAAAACCATTCTGAACAAACATGTCTTAGATGAAGCAACATGGTAATCTTCAAATGCTATATCATTTCAAAGAAAAATATTTTTGGATAATCATTTAAAGGAATTCTAACTCCTAAAGTTATCTAAAATAACCTCTGATACCAACTATAAGGCCCCAGCCATAAACCATACATAATCTTGAGTTATTACAAGATTACACATTGAGGATCTTTTTGGGTTTAGAGTTTTAGAGAATTAGATCATAGAACTTGCATTACATTCCACATATAAACAAAGTGGTTACATAAAGATATTATTATTCTTTCCCATCAATGGAAACATATTTAAAAAAACATGGATTCATTCTTGACACTTCCTTGATACTATCATTATATCATGTACCTTTCCCTTGACCTGTGAAAAACATTTCAAAAAAACATGGGATGAGCATAAAAAGCTCTCTAAGGGATATAAAAATATATGGAATGGAATCATGGGTACATATATACATAAGAATGAAATCATACATTACCCATAAAACATAAGCACTTTAACATACCTCATAAAATCATGAATAAATCATAGAAATCATAAGACATAAAGGTATCTTGAGGCATTCGTAACATTCTTACGTAGGGAGTAACCCTCTTGGTTACGTTTGGAATACCCATCACAGTATATTCCCTAAATCTCTTCGGAGAAATCTTAACGTTTCACTCCTTCGCGTTACCCAATGCATTAGAGAGCTATATCGGGCTCACCTTCCCTTAGTTTATCATAGAACCACCCGTCTTCATAATAATTCCCAAGAACCATAACATAACAGTATCGCATAAAACATGCATAAAGGAAACATAACATTTCCATATTTCAATCACAATATATCAATAAAACACATTGATATAATAAAAACATTATGAAAACCATTTTCAATACCAAAATAAAAGAAAAGTAAAACATGGTATTTATTTTTCTTTTAAAAAGAAGGTATGGCTTGTAGAGTTAGCCGAAACTCAAATAATGGTCACGACGGCGGAGAAGTCGTTGTCGCTGCATACGTACGACAAAACATTCCCTTTAGTCTTTTAGTAAAACGCTTCGTATAAAAAAGTTTCCTTTTGGATAAACGTATAAGTCAAAGGGGTTTATACACCATATAAATGAAGGTTGTGTATAAAACACAATATGCCTCAATGAAAGGAGATTGAGACTAAGTCCTACACCTCAGGTCCGACTTGACTCGATCTTTCATTAATGTCCTGAATAATAAACATGAGATAATTTCTACTTACATAATAACCTTTTTTAAAGTTCATTATTTCTTTTATATCACTTATTTCCATTTCATGAACACTATGTAATTATTTAAGTTAATAACGGTCGTTTTAACAATCATTCGTACTTGAGTAAAAAATAAACCCTTTATAATTACAAGTTGTTCATGTATCCATTATATCCAGAATTATAATCATGATTCATATATCATAAATATAATGTATATACATGCATGTATAATATTACATAATCATTTAGAGGTATGAAATGAAATGCACCGTTCATGGAGACGGTAAGCCGTACGTACGCATGAATGATACTTTCATTTCTATTTCGTATTTTATAGAATGGAATCATAATTATATTAAGGTATATTATAATTAAATTATAATATCATATATAATATCATAGTTCCATCCTTTATACGTCCCACATATGTTATTTAACGAATCAAATCACTTTGAGGGGGCGGTAGTCTGCACTTCCTTAAATGAAGATATCGCGTTTACCCATAATGGAAACCATAAAGGTATTCCCAAAATGAAAAATACAGAAGCTTAAGGAAAACATAAACATATTATATATCATATATAAATATAGTGACATATTAATGGCCACCTTTGAAGGTTTTAAAAGAATGTTGAACAATCATCGTTTCGGGAGGCATAAATTCACCATCCACGGAAACAGTATATTATTTAACAATTAGATGTAGGTGTGTGTAAGTGTAGCTCTAATACTTCTTATAAACACATCCTAGTATATTGAAGATACTAGAGTTGTTACGAAAAAAATTAATAAAAAGATTTTAAGGGGTTGGATAAGCAAAATAAAACAAAATGACTCAAGTGAAGACATTACCTTAAAATCAGGTAACTCCCTTTGGTTTGAGCTCAAAGGCTTCCTTGGGAAGACTTATTCCAAAATTGAGGCCTCAAGGAGTAAGAGAGGGAAGTTTAGAGACAAAATGTTCAGGGTTTGGCCGAGGCAAAGGATTTGGAAGTGTGGGTAAGGTGGAAGAGGTGAGGGCCTTTTATAAGAGGAGAGGAGGGGCACTCTTGGAAAGTAAAGAAATGTTACATTATTTTAAAATGATTTTCGGATTCAAAAGGTCCCACATTGATATAATTCGATGTTAAGGTGATAAGGTTTCAAAATACACCCTTCCAATACGTTTTGGACATGTGTAGGTCTTAGATATTACATTATCTTTCCATTTTATTGAAATCCTTTATTAATGAGATAATCGCTGCATCATCATGATGTCATAAATAATTTACTTTTTTTAATGTCTAAAAATTATAAAAAATTACTATGATGTAGAAATTATTTTTATATTTCCAATGACTATTTATAGTTCAAACGATCATTTATGTGGACAAAATTAAAAATATTTTACTTAGGTGATACATTCTTTGTCACATTTAACATTCTTTAAAAAATAAAAAGATAAAAAGTCATTTTCTCACAAAAGTGATTTCATGGGGCCACCATGTTTTGCACAAGGCATACCATGGTCGGCCATGAGACAACCAGTAGCCTTAGGACACATTTTGGTGTCATTTTTTTATTATTATGATATTATTTTTTTATCCTTGACTACCCGATTACTCATTAATCAAGATAATTAAAGATAATTACCGTCATTACTATTCATAATGTTCAAAAACAAAAGATACTTAATTAAATAATTTGTACCTTATGATTACAAATATGTAATACATTTTACCAAATTCCAAACACATAAATTGCAATAATTGATTTAAAATAAATTCTCGTTGTCAAAACAGCGGGTTTTTTTGAAACAATATCTATGAAAAGTTTGGCATTAGTTTATGACCAATTCCAAAGTGAAATTAATCCTAATGACCACCATTATATTAAATGGTAAAAATATATTAATATTACACTTTAATACCAATTAAAAAGATAATCTAACCATATATTTAAATTAAATAAAAAACTAGTTTTGATATAAAATGCAGTATTTTTCACTATTCATTAAAAAATGAACATTGTCAGAAAAATAACAAAAATTTATCCAATGTAAATTTCCATGTCACAATCATAATGAATATTTTTATTTTCACAAATATAGATTATAAAATTGTCAAATGTTTGATTTAAAAAGGGTTTTCCATAAAAAGGCAATAAGACAATCTTTAAAAAATATTATTGTATTCCATGCATAAGATTGTATTTATTTTCATTTTAAGCCTCTAAAACAATATCTTAATAATTAATAGACATAGATAAAAATATTTATTATTCATTACTTACTTGGGATGTTACATTTCTCATCCCTAAACCTTGAATTATATATTTTGTTTTCTGGGTTTTTATTAATTTTTTTGGGCAATAACATGTGTACACTTAACTTGTTTCAAATAATTCCAAGTGAGTCATTTTGTTTCCGTATAAAAGGAAACCACCACTACATCTTCTTCAAAACTCTAAAACCACTTAGGTTTGGAAAATAACTTCTCAATTCACATCTCTAAATCCCTCCCCATCACATATAAGTATATCATTGGGATGAAATAAATCCAATGAAGCCTTTTAGAACAAACTCAAAGGAGATTCCTGAGTAGGAGGTAACCTCTTCACTCAAGATCCTTTCTAATATTTTTCTTCTCTACCCCCTCCAGTCACTTTATCCAATTCATGTATAACAAAAACAACATCATAAATATTCTATGATGTTATTATTATTATTTATTATATAATGTCTCATAATTTATATATTGATATTACTTAAACACTAAAAAATATTTATTACATAACATAAATAAACCATGACAGAACTGTATGGGATTAATGTCTTTTGAAATTGGATTAAAAAACATAAGGTTCATAAAAATTATTCATTGTATCCAGATTGATCGTTCATAACTAGAATCCCTTTTTAAATATTTTACATAAAAACCGTCTTCACGACTTGGGTAAAAAAACATATGAAAGGGTTCGCCCAAATCCTTAGTAATGGTAAACAAGGGAAATTTCAATTAAAAACATAACATTTAAAAATATTATCATTTATATAAAAGATAATAATATCATTTCATGGGATAAATACTAAAAGTGAAATTTAATCCCAATATTAAGAACATAAGACATGAAATTTTGGGGCATACACAAATAAGCATAGAAAATATTTTCATATAAGGAAATGATATTTTCTTAGAACATCTTAGCGAACAAATCCAATTACAGAAAGGAGTTCACTCCTCATTCTAGTCCAATATTACATAACTAGATTCAGTTGTATTTCTAGTCATGTATATCTCATGATATATAAATATTTTACCAATGAATTATAGGAAAATATAGGTTTATATCATCTCATAATTAAATTATTCATACATGTGCCACAAAAACATAAAAACATTTACCACAACATAACTCATTAAAATAAAATGGCATTCTTAAACATCATTCCATCGTAATTGATAAAAAAATGGATTTATTTAACATCATTCTATCATAAATACAATAACAGTATAAAAATAGCATGAATAGAAATATTAACCTATTTAAATAATGTTATCTTAGATAGAAAATATTTTCTAGAATAAACGTGAAATTAATTCATGAGGAAAATATCCTTTATTCTTCGAAAACGTTTTCCTTACTCCAAATGCCTCAAAAATTTAGTTGAAATAATTTTATTTAAAAATAAACTTTTAATATTAATGGGTAGTCTTCATGTAAATAAGGAATTATGAAAGCATAAAATTCTGTTCACACTGTAGATATTTAAAAAAAAGTTCTCATACCTTTTCCGGAAAAGTCAAAAAAACCCTGTACCAAAAACGACAAATGATAACATTCATACTATTTAGTAAAAATTTTCCAATGGGTAAAATTGAAATTTAAAAATTATAGAAAGATATAATTAATATTTCTAAATACATATTTAGAAAACATGGAAATTGATTATTATTATACACTAGTATATAGTTATGAATAGACAATCCTAGATAAAAATTAGATTTCCAAAGGTATCCCTTACCTTTTTCAAGATATGCTTCATATGTATCCGAACCTCATGTATGAAAATTTAATTAATTTTAATTATTTACACAAAAATCATAATAATTTCTAAGATAATATTTATGATTATATTTTAATCTGTTTTTTGTATCATTTCATAGTCACTCGTTATTCAGGTATTGGCTCCATTATGTTATTAAGAATGTTTCGTCCGATAAGTTCATTTTCCTATTTTTAGGTTATTTTTATATCATTAATATAACGATATTAGTATAATATAATTCAAATTTATTCATTCAATTCATTTATATAATTATTCCTTAATGAAGATTAGGTGGAACAAATCTCATTGCACAATGGAGATGGTAAGCCATACGTACGCACTAGCAATGATATTGTTCCCATAATTATTCAATGGTATTGAAGTGAACGGTGTATAGTATCTCAGAATTAAAATAATATTATATCAATCATATATATATTTATTAAATACATCATTATACTAATCCTGGTATGTTGGTGGTGAATAACAGATTACACCATGAGGTGGAGATGACAAGTCGTGCGTACTCATACGTGGTGATTTCACTTTTCATTGGTTGGGTAAAAGGTGGAAGATTGTTTTTAATGTTTATAATGACAAATAAATAAATTATTGGTACTTATTATATCAATTTACAATTAATAAAAAATAAAGAATAAGAATAAGAAGGAAAAAGATTGAAATAATCTGTAAATGATATTACCTCTTCTTCGATGTGCCTCCTCTAAATATACTCTTAGAGCACTTGAGATGGTCTTTAAAGATGACCAAAACAAATGGAATGAAAAAGTTAAGTTTACAATCAAAATTTAAAGGGATGGATGTGATTGAAGGATCAAAATAAAGTGAAGAGGTGAGGGAGGATGTTCCCATTTATAATTGAGGTGATGGGAACTTTTGGAAACTCCATAAATAAAAATTTATAACAGAATCAATACATACACAAAAACCACCAAAATGTTCCATTTTATAAAAGTATATGATACATGGTTGTACGATAATCATACAATAAATTTTAGTGACATTATTTTTTCAATTTATACTATATCTTTTAATTGACACATAGGTATTCTATTTAATTTTAATTTGGGTAATGACATTCTAAATATTTAATGGTTATAAATACTTAAATATATGGTGTCAATTTTCCATAAATGTATATTTTATAAAATATATTATCTTATAATTTTCAATTTGTAAGTTTTAAATATTTCTTGTGGTTTTTATATAATTTAATAAAATTTTATTTTCACAAAATATCAATAGTGTCAATTTTGAAAGTATTCATTTTTTAGGCTTTAAAAAATACACAAAGGATCTAAATTGAAAAAATAATATCAATACACTCATAAAATGTCATAATCACCTAGAAAATTAGTGATGTACATTAATATATCACATGAGATTTATTATAATATTTTTAAAACCATTTATTTAATATTTATATTAATAAATTAATTTTTAAGTCATTATTGTGTCACCATTAAAGGTAATTACTTAATCTCTTAAATTTTAAATAAGTTACAAAGATTTAGGAAATTATGTTATATTTATAGACATTACATATAGTCTATATTATTTAATAGTTATCAATAATTAATATTAATATACTTATATAAAATTTTATTGTGACATTTTGTCACATTCCATAGTTTTTATTAAATTCATGTCATACAAATAGGTAAGTGGCCATAGATTGATTAAATTTAAAACAATAGATTATAAGGGTCGTATTTAGGGATAAAATAATATTTTCAAAGGTTTTAGGTTATGTTTTTGATATTACGTTTACCCTTAATTACCCAATATACTTTTTTACCTTGGTTATAAAAAATTACCATGTTAATATTAATAATTCCCAAAAATAAAAGTATCATATTATCATAATATCTTACTATTTATTCCAAATATGGAATGAATTTTTTAGAATTTAAGACACAGATGTTTAATTAATTAATTTAAAATTTATCCCATTGTTGAAATTAGAAAACATGTTTTAATTTTAAAAACATTGCAAAAGATTGAAATTTTTATACTTATTAATTCAATGTAAAATTAAATCTAATGAAATACATTATATTTAATGACATAAATTTAATGTATTTATAATTTAAAACCATTAAATATTATAATTTTACCATATAAATTACCTCAATAAAAAATATTTTTGTCATTAAAATTTAGTGTATGTTTACTATTCATCAACAAGAGAATATTATCAGAAAAATATCAAAAATTTATCCAATGTATATTTTTATGGAATATTTTAAAATAATTTTTATGTTTTCATTTAAAATTATTTATATTTCAAAATCGTAATTTTAAATTGTTGCACAATTCAAATGATTAAAATTAACCTTTTTAAAAATTGGTTTTTACATCAAATAGGGTTTTATTCTTACCTTGTGACTATAAAATCCATTGTATTAATTAAAAAAATATTTTTTTTAAGTATATAACACATATATATTTCACATTAATTTCATTACACAAATTATTTCAATCAACTATCTAATTGATTTATATTTTTCATAAATAATTTATGGACAATGAATTAATAATGAATTTTAATAAGTTATTTATAATTATTCCCACTAACCTAAAGGCTAGGATATAAAATTAATTTTATATTAAGGTAATATTGTTGTTCTTTCAAACTCATGGTAACATGAAAATAAACTGAATAAATATTAATAATTATTTAAATATAATATTTCTTAAATTCATCTGGGTGTTACATTCTAACCCCTTAAAAAAAATTCTCTCTAAAAATTATTCACATGGAGAAAAACATATGAGAATACCCCTCCCTCATAATATCCTCAAGTTCCCAATTAGCTTCTTCAAATTTTTGGTTCCTCCCAAAAACATTATCTAAGCAAGCTATCTTATTTCAAAAAATGTATTCACTATGATACATAATCTCAATCAGTTGTTCTTTAGAAGAAAGATCATGATCTAACAGTTGAACATCCTAGAATAGTACACATGAATGATAGGGTATGTACATTCACATGAGATATACAAAAAAACACATTATGAACATGAGATAGATTTAGTGGAAGAGCAATCAGTAATATACATTCCCAAAACAAACATGAGTTTCAAAATGACTCTTATACCAATGCCTCAGCTTTCCCTTCTTTCCAAATCTCATTAATATCTTTCTGGGATATATTCATAAGAACACATTATCACCCACCTCAATATCTAGTTCTTTTCATCGGTTTTCATGAATAGTTTTTTTTACTCTGAGCTTCTCTTATGTGTCGTTGAATTGATCTGACATTTATTCCATTTAATCATCAAGATCAGGTGTTAATAGTTTTATTTCCACATCTACATCCTAAAAAGTTGGAATTAAACACTTATTTATGTATAGGGAATCATAAGGAGAGAAGTTAATACTGGATTGAAAGAAATTACTATAACAAAATTCCACCAATGGTAGGTGTTGATCCCAATCACCTTTAAAATCCTTATAGAAAGCTCTCGACATGACTTCCAGAGATTGAATTGTCCTCTCAGACTAACCATTTGTCTAGGGATGAAAATTAGTGTTGAAAATTAACACTGTATCCAGGGCATGATGATGACTTTTCCATAACATCGTGGTAAACCTCAGATCCCAATCTAATATAATGGAAAGTGGTACCTTAAGAAATCATACCACCCATTTTACATATATCCTTATATGTTTGATCCAGTGATAAATCCCTTATATTAGTAAGGTACTGTGTCCCTTTGTAAAGAGATCTAATATAAACCATTTTGAAATTTTTCCTTTTGATTTTTTGGGAAGTCCGATGAAAATTTACAGAATGATGTTTTCCCATTTCCATTCTATTATGGGTAATAGTTGTAAAATCATTGTAGACTTTTGTATATTAGCCTTAACATGTGGACAAACCAAGCATCAAGAGACATATTATATGAAATCTCTTTTCATGTCATCCCACAAGAAGTACTATTTCAGGTCATTGAAAATCATTGTGATTCTATGGTAAATAGAGAATGATGAACTTGATCCTCCCCTGACAACTCCTTTTTAAATTTTTTTAGGGTAGAAATATAAACCGTGTTTTTAAAACTTATTATTTAATCACATTCAAGGTTGAATTTAAACACATTTCTCACCTTTTTTTGTAACTATATATCTTCCTTCTATGACTCTTAAATATTCACTTTTTTAGATGATTGAATATTCATTTTATAAAGATATTATATATCCCCTTCAATTAAAAGTTCAAGATCCATCCTTTTAAAATCCATCTATTTTGGATCATTCATGATCCTCATCATGGATAGGCTAGCATGGTCTTTTTAACTCAAAGCAACTTCCACATTGTTCGCTTTCCAATGGTGGTTATGTATTGAGTAGTTATAATATATTAATCAACAATAACCATATTATTTTGCACATATTCAGCTCTTTTTTTGTGAAAATATTCTTTTAACATTTTTTTATCACTATAAATATCACATCTTTAACCATAGAGATAATTTCCCAATATCTTTAATGAAAAAATACCACAGAGAACATAAAATCATGATTTGGGTAATTTTTCTCATCAATTTTAAACTATCATGAGGAATAATCTATCACTATATCATTTTCCATGACAACACGTCCAAACCCCTTATTGAATTCATCATTATGGATCACAAACCATTCTCTATTATGTGGCTGTGTGAGAACATGTGCAATGACTAACATTCTTTTTAACTCTTTGAAATCCTCATCAAATTCTTATGTCCAAATGAACTTAACTCCCATCCAAGTCAACATAATGATTTGATTAGATAACAATGAAAAATCATTCACAAAACGTTGATAATATCATTCAAACCATGAAAACATTATATCTCAGTTACCTTAGTTGGTCTCGACCATATTTCAGTATCATCTATTTTTATGGATCCCTAGATATCCCTCTCATGGGATTAGGGGACCCAAAAATGAATCTTTCTAAATCCAAAATTCACTGTTGGTAAATTTTGCATAAAGATTATCTTTTCTCATGGTCTTTAGTACAATTCTCATGTTATATTCATGTTCTTACTTACTTTTTGAACATACAATTTTATCATCCATAAATACTACCACAAATTGATCATGATAGTCTCTATAGTATATTCATTAGATCCAAGAAGATAGTGGGTGGATTAGTAAGACCAAAAGGAATCAAAATAAATTCGTAGTGTCCAAACCTTGTATATAATTCCAAATTTGGTATATCAAACTTTATGACCCTTAATTAATGACATCAGAAATGAAGATCAATCATGGAAAAGTATTGAGCTTCGTGTATTTGGTAAAATAATTCACCAATGAGGGGATGGCGATATTTGTTCCTGATAATGATATTTTTATGTTCTCTATAATCAATTAAATGTCTTAGTGATACATCATTCTCTTTAAAAAATAGATATGATGCTCTCTAAGGTGTGCACATGGGCGTATGAATCCCTTATCAGTATTCTCTTGGTGTTTCTTTTTCAATTCATTCAACTCAATTGGGGTTAATCTATATGTTATCTTTGAAATAGGCATAAAACCAAATATGAGTTCTATTGAAAATTAAAATTCCGGATTTGGTGGAAGACATGGAAATTCTTCCAGAATGATATCATAAAACTCCCATAAAATGGGTGTATTATTATCATTTGTTTCTCCCCAACTATTTGAGACAAATAACATTCATTTATTTTATCCTGATCTATAATATGGATGAAATTTCTAATAGAAGGTTATATTCATCCATGCATCAATAGATGATAATATATTGATCAAGAAAATGAAATGTGACTTCCCTTCCTTATAAATTGATATGAGCTCCATATATAGGTATCCAATCCCCGAAAATAATCATATCAAATTCCACTATAGGAAGGATCACAATATTTTACGGAATCACTTATCCACAAACATTAGTCGGTGAAGTATTATAACATTGATTGTGACTATTATGACATTGAAATTTATATTATATAATAGATAATCTAATTGAAAATATTATATAGATATACCTATAAAACATTATTCAAAAATAAAAGATTTTGTAGATCCAGAATCAAATAAAACATTTTCTAAATTAGAGTGGACGGTAAGTGTACCTTTCACCACATCATTATCGTCCTCAACGTCGCCGATAGTGATTGGATGTGACATTCCATTTTCTTTGTCCTTATGAGATTTTTGAAGATGACCACATAAATAACACTTGTATTGGGGAATTTATATTCAAAAGGAACCATTTCCTATAATTGTAACATTGATGTTGAGGAGGTACATTCATTGTAGCCATTTCATTGTTCACATAATTAGAATTTTTTTTCCTATCACATGAGTATTCAACTTCCCAATGACCTTATTTTCCAAACATAAAACATTTACGAGTCCCTTTAGGACTATTACCTTATTTTTTCTTTGATCACATTGAGTATAAGGGGAAACTCAACTTATTTTTATTGTGGTCTTTAGATTTTCCACTGAATTTAATTTTTCTCTTCCTATCAAACAAATATGACTTATTGGTTTCTAAAATCTCCATCATAACATTGAGATCACATCGAACAATATCCTCCTAGCTATTTAAGTCCCTTTTAGATAATTCCCCCCATAAAATAGGATTTAAGCCAATAAATAATCGATCAACTTTACTCTTAGGTTGCATAATAATTCTAGAAGTGTACTTTTCAAGGCTTGTAATTTTTTCTTCATAGGTACCAACAGATTCATCATCCTTTTTATTGAGTTCTGAAATATTATTCCCCATATTTGTTCAAAGATTAAAAGGAATGTACTTATTGAAAAATAAGTTCTCGAACTCTTCCCATTCCATGGACTCAACTTCATATCATTGCCACATATTATTTTTAAGATTCCACCATTGATCAGCATTTTTTACCAAATGATATACTAGTATGATGAATTTATCATGTTCAGAACATTATAGAACATAAAATATATTTTCAGTGCAACTGATCCATTATTCATACACTAATGAATCATAAGACACGATGAATGAAGGTGCACACTTATCTCATGAAGGAATCAACATATTGTTTCTTTAACCTCTTCTCTTTTAGAATTCATGCATGATTAGTATCTTTAAATTTTTTTGTGTGCATAGAAAAAAAATTTCATTCCACCTCCCATAACATTTGGTTGCTTGGGGGGAAATCATTGTATTTCCCATCGTAATCAGAATTAACACGGTTCCATCAGATTCCATCTATTAAATAATACCTGGAATCAAAATGTGAGAAACACTAATCATTACAGGAATACCAAATAATCCTGAATAAAATTTCAATTTAGTACACTTTAGGATTTATCCAAATGGTTCCATTAATATCTCTAAAATACTTTGATAGGATTGTAAAATATACATAGAAATATCCACTGGGTTCTTACTATGGTTCTCTCATCCTAGTTTCTATATGATGACTATACATTTTATTCGATACCAACTATAACAACCCATAATTTATATAGATATATATATCTATATAACATCAAAATTAATGAATATATATTAAATAAGATAACAAAACCATGCTATGACTGTATTGTTTTATTGTATTTAGAAACTGGGAAACAGAATCAACTAATTCATAAAATATCTACATTATCTCAAAATATTTTTTCACAACTAGAATCTCTTTTGACATATTTTACTTAATACCCTTGTTCATGACCTTGGTAAAAGAAAAATTTGAAAGGGTGATCTCAAATGCATAGTATGGGTAATCAAGGAAAATATTAATCATAAACAGAACATTTAAAAATATTATCTGACATATAAATGATCATAATATCATGTCATGGGATAAATAATAAAATAGAAATGTAATTCCAATAGTGAAAAGATAAGGCATGAATTTTATTTGGTATACTCACATAAGCATTGAAAATCAATTCATATTAGTCAATAATCATTTAGGGGACCATTAATGATAACAATGTCCATTACAGAACCATCTTCACTCCTCATTCCAGTGATATATTACTGAACTATATTTACATTTCATTCTAGTTATGTCTATCTCAGGACATATAAAACATTACCCAATTCAATGGAGGGAGATTTAGGTCCCACCCATATCATAAGGAAAACATTCCTACATTTTCTATAAAACATAAAAACAATTACTATATCATAACCCATGAAATAATATTGGTTTCTTAAACATCATTCCATCATAATTTATATAAAACAAATGAATTTTGGAAATAACATTACATAATTAATATAACAATATCATATTAATAAAATAGGTAGAAATATAACCCTATTTAAATAGTTTCATCTTAGATGGAAAATAATTTTGAGAAAACCGATGAAATTAATTCTTGAGAAAAATATCATCTCTTTTTCAGAAACATTTTCCATCCTCAAAATGCAACACAATTTTCTATAAAATTATTTTACATGAAAATAAAATTATATTTTTTTAGGGGTATCATTAAGGAAATAAGTCATTATGAATGATTAAAAATATGTTTATTTATTTCATGTTAGGAAATCATTCTTCTCTTTTTTTTTCTGGAGAATTCAAATGTACCTTGTACAAAAAACGAAAAAAGATTTCATTCATTCAATTTAGTAAAAACTGACCAATGGATTAAATTTAATTTTAAAAATTCTAGTAGGATATAAATAATATATTGAAATACGTATTTAGGAAACATGGATGTGGATGATAATTACACCATAGTAAATATTTAAGAATAAACAATCTTGGAAAAAATGTGATTTGCAATGTTATCTCTTACATTAGTTACGATATGCTTCATATGAATCTGAACCTCATATATAATGATTTAAATAATGTTAATTGTTTATTTCATAACCATAATAATTTTTATGATAACATATATTGTCATATTTTCATCCATTTTTTAGTAACATTTCATTTTTACTCATTATTCGGGTATTTAATTCATTATGTTATTATGTTTGTTTTGTCAGATATCTTCTTTTTATTTTTTAATGTTATAGTTACATCATCTACAGAATGGTATTATTAATATATAAATTATATTTAATCATTCAACTATGTTTTATAATAAATCTTTAATGAATATTATGTAGAATAGGTCACATCCCACCTTAGAGATGGTAGGTCGTATGTACGCAAAAGCGACAATATCATTCCTATAATTGTTGAATGGTATTGAAGTGAACAGTTTATAGTATCTCATAATAATAATAATTTTATATAATTCATATATATATTTACTAATTCCCTAATTATACCCATTCATGTTAGGTGGTGGTGAAAAATGGATTATATCACATCGTGGTGACGGTAAGTCATACATACACAGGTGTGGTGATTTCATTTTTCAAAGGATGATTAGAAGGTTAAATATGGTTGTTTCATGTTTATAATTACATTCAAGTATATTATTGATACATATTTTTTACTTTAATTAATCCAGTATTGAAGATGATGTATATGAAGAATGAATTTTCAAGGAATATGAAAATGATATTACCACTTATTCGATGTGCCTCCCCAAAATCTCCTCTTAGAGCACTAGAGTTGGTCTTTGAAGAGGAGAAAAACCTATAGAATGAAAATAGAGATGTTTATAAAGAAAAATGGAATGAATGGTCCAAGATTGATGTCTCAAAATTTTGATAATATGTGAGGGATGAGGTTCATTTTTATAATTGAGGTGAGGGCACTTTTGGATACTCCATAAATAATATTTTACAATAAAATCGCACCCTACCCAAACACCTCCAAAATGTACGCATTTCAAATATGATATGAAATTGGTTTTTAATATCTTAAACACACAAATTTTGGACAAGTTAGTTATTCAATTTAAACCATATATATTCAATTAACACTTCGTTATTGTATTTAATTTTAATTGTCATAATATTATTCTAAATATTAAATGGTTATAAATATTTAATTATATGGTGTAAATTAACCATAGATGAATATTTTATGAAATTTATTTTTTTATAATTATCAAAATATAATTTTTAAATAATATTTTTATTTTTAAATAATTTAATAAAATTTTATTTTAATAAAATATCAATAATGTCATTTTTTGACACTATTCATTTAGTTGACCTTTATGAAAAACCACATAGAATATAAATTTGAAAAATAAATACTCAATAAACTCATAAAATGTAATAGTAACCTAAAAAATTCGTGGTCCCTTTTAAGTAGTTCATATGATATTTATATTAATATTTTCAAAACCATTTATTTGATATTTCTATTAATAAATTATTCTTTACATCAATATTTTGTCATCATTAATGTTAATTATTTAATCTATAAAAATTATAAATTAATTACAATGATGTATTTAATTATGTTATTCTAATAGATACTATCTATAGTAGATATTATCTTCTAGTTATACATATATTTAAATTAATATACCTATATTAAATGAGATTGTAACATTTTCTCACATTCAATTGTTTATTTACATTCGTGTCATTTTCATAGAATAGTAGACATAAAGTGATTTCCTATGAAAAATAGATGGTAAGGGTCTAATTTAGTCATCAAATAGTTTTCTTAATGGTGTTAATGTAATTTTATAATATTATTTTTACCCTTAGTGACCGAATTTACTTTTAACCATGGTAACAAAAATAATTAACAAAGATAGTATTCATAATTCCAAAAAAATGCTGCATGTTATCATAATTTGGACCTAATGATTCCACATATGGAATTCATTTTTCAAATTTCAATAAACTAATTTTTCCTTCATTAATTTAAAATTAAACTCGTCATTGAAATGAGGAAAATGGATTTAAATGTTAAAATTTTGAAAAGATTGAAATGTTTTTAGAAATTAATTCAATATAAAATTAATGAAAATATTGTAACTAATATTTAATTACAACAATATAGTCTATTTATATGATAAAACCATTAAATATTATAATTTAATTATATAAATTATGTTGATGAAATTTTTTTTGTTTAATTAACATTTACCGTATTTTTACTATTCATCAAAACATGGATGTTATCAGAAAAATTTCATAAATTTCTACAAAGTATATTTTTATATCCTACATCAAAACATCATGTTTATGGTTTCATATAAAAATTATTATTGTGTCAAAATATTTATCGAAAAAATGTTAACTATCCAATGATGTAAAATTAGCCTTTTCAAAAATGGGTTTTTACATCAATTAGGGTTTTATTTATACACTATGTCTAAAATATCAATTGGATGGATATTAAAATATATTTTTTAAAAGTATAAAACACATATATATGATATTAATTTAATTACCAAAACTAATTCACCCAAATATCTAATTCATTTATATTTCCTATAAATATTTTATAGCCAATGAATTTATAATTCATTTTCATAAGTTAGTTGTAATTATTCATGTTATACTAATAGCTAGGCTATAACAATAATTTT
Source organism: Viscum album (assembly GCA_963277665.1). Taxonomy (NCBI): domain Eukaryota; kingdom Viridiplantae; phylum Streptophyta; class Magnoliopsida; order Santalales; family Viscaceae; genus Viscum; species Viscum album. The sequence goes on along the minus strand of OY728166.1, from coordinate 421,091,159 downwards.
ATATTATGGGCATTTTGTGGTTCGTTTAAACTCAAGTTTGTGTGCAAATCAAGATACATACGAATAAAAATTATTTAATTTAAATATTTCATAAAAATATCTATGGGTTAGAGTTTGACCGACACTTACTAACAATTCAATCTTTTGGTTAGCGAACATACTATTAATGTGTTCAGTGAACTACCACCTCACTAAACGATGATTGTTTATTTTTACATTACTTCATCTCATGGTAGAAATTATGATGGAAAATATTTTTATATATTTCGTATAAATTATATTTATTATGTATTTTAGAATATTTATTCCTTTTACAACACATTATTTTTTCACATTATATTTTGTTTAAATAAGATAATTTTCTTAGAGAAACTGTGGACTATCTCCCCTTCAAAATGATGTTATTTATTCACACACTACATGGAATGTATTGAGGTTGCGTTTAGTTAAAATGTATTAAATTTATGATATAGTAAAGATATTCTAATAATTTTATATATATACATATATATACATATATTTTATTTACTTTGTTTCATTCAATACGACAATAAAAATGAAAACAACGTTCATGTGTAAATATAACTTACCATCTCCATGAATATTTTTTCCATTTCATATATATATACTATATTGTTTATTATAATATAACTATATTTAATATAAATAATATTTTAATCATGGTTTACATTCTGTAAATCATTATATATGTATAAAGGCCAATGATATAACAAATTAAAACCAAGAAAAAAAGTAAATATTACCTGAAGTGTAACCATAATATGAAATTGATTACAAAAAGTAATATAAATTCAAAATAAATACACATATGGTATTAGAAATAAGAATATTGTTTTTAAAAATTTGTGTAATAAATTTATATTTATTATACACAAGGTTTTAATGAGTACGATTAAAGTAAACACATAAGGTAGTGGAATTTCATATGACCTTTTGTTTCTTGATGTTACATGCTTTATTCACCATCAATTACTTTTGTATGGTGTGTATAATAACCATGGATGTATTATATTATTCTTATACTTAAATTTATGGGTATTTGAATATTCATTCTATGAAATTTATTTCATGGGGTTCATGTATCAAAATTCTTCAACTCGTTAAATTGGGTTTGTATCAATTTTCCTTCTTGAAACTCATGTTTTTTATGAGCCTATGTTATTTGTCATGGTTTATATGATTCAAAATGAAATTTAAAATATTTAATCAACATTTTTTCTTGTTATTTAAGGCTTTAGGTAATTTAATTTATTTAATTAAATAATATGATCCCATGTAAAAAAGTTTTAAGAGTTTATTGAAACAATCTCATCAATATTTGAGTTTGATAAAGAGTAAGCTTCTTTGGAAAAAATAATATGATACAAATCTCAAGAAAACTCTTATGATTAATTTAACTATATTTATTGAAAATATATTTATGTATTAGGACCTTTTAACACTCTTTAGTATGTAAGATAATAAAAAATAGGAAATTCAAAAAGTGTATTTCACTTCAGTCAGAAATATATTTTATTTTAAAACCATGTTTTTGAAAAAATATTAAAATTAGATCTGATGAATATTTTCATGGAAATAATATTTCTAATTATTTTGGGATTTTAGTGATTCATTTATATGTATCAAGAATATATTCAAAGAAATAATTTTCAAATGAAAATTCAGTATTCCATTATAACTTTTCAATGTATATTCGATGAAATGGGCTTAAAAACGTTTTATAGAATTATTTTAATGTTTTCAAAGTGAGTATAGGGAATATTTTTAAAATTTTTTGATGATTATTCTATTTGTTTTCATAAAAATGTTTTTACAAAATATATAATTTCTTCTTCATATGTTTTCAAGATGTTTTCTTAGGAAATGATTCTCACATGGCTTTATGAATGAAAATTCTTATTTCAATAATGAAAGGATATTTTATTCAAGCAACGTTTTAAAATATATTTAGATATAATTTTCAATATAATATTACATTAATTGTGGTTACTCATGCCATTCATGAAAATGATATAATGGTTCCATTCACATTCTTTTTGTAAATTCTTAATTCTTTGAACTCATTTTGTTTATGAAACCTATTTCTCTTCCTAGAGTTATATTCTTAGAAAACCCAATACTTTTCCTAGTTTATGATTTTATTGAGTAATTATTAATATTATATCTTTTCAATAGGTTTTGATGTGATGAAAATTTAATAATACACATTTAATTTAATGGGTTATGATTTAATGTTCATAGAACCATCACTTTTTTTATTATGATATAATGTATGTTTTAAGGGACCTGCATCGATGATTTCATTATGAGATGGGTGGGACCTATATCTCCAACAAATGCATTGGGTAATTAATTTTTTTTTATGATCTAAATGTGTATATGGGATGGAATACGAAACTCAAATCAAGGAGGTATATAGAGAACATACCATTCCCAAAACAAGAGTGTACACATGAGGACATCCCAAGGCAAAAAGAAGAGGGTAAATGGGATAATATCTGAGGCCAGAAACATAGGGTACATGGGAGGACACCTCAAACTAGAAATAAAAGGGTTAACATGAGTACATCTCTTTACCAAATGAAGAGGGACATGTGAATGCATCCCAAGTGAAAATGAAGATAGTACATGGGGGAATCCCTTTGTTTGAACATATATGCAAGTGATTAACCCATACCTAACATGATAAAAAGGCCTTGGGTGACCACATTAACATAGGAATTTTATATGCATATGTGTTTTCCAAAATTCTATTTTTTGTACCTATGTTATTATTTTAGGGTTTATATTAACTATTTACTTAATATTCATTCCTTATGAACTAGAAATATTTATTATGATAATTGATTTGAATTTTATGATATTAATTGGTTATTCTCATGTTCCATCAGTTTTTTTTCATGTTATTCTTACAAATTTGAATTATTTACACTTATTGAGAATCTGAGCTCACCCCTTTCTTATGTTTCATTTTTCTAGCTAATAATGAATGGGTTTGGGAAGAAGTAATAAAAGTGGATTTATTTATGTGAAATTTTGAAGATATTTCCCCTGGATACAAGATTGTTTTTCATGATTCCAAGGACACTAAAATATTACGGTCCTTCAGAATGTATTTTTCTATTTTACTAAATATTCATCTAAAATAATATAATATGCATTTAAAATATTCCTAGATTCCTATATTTACTTTCAGGTCTAGGTTCAGTCACTATTTTGAGACTAATATGTGAAAATGTAAGTGATATCTCAAGGAATATATCTAATGTTTAATCTATGGAGGTCTCTATGTATAAGTATAAGGTTAATTTAATATATTAGAATATATCATGAAAGTTTTTAAGAGGATATAGTAAATGGTTCAATGAAATTAAATCCTATATGGATACCATAATTGGATGTGGGTCTGGAATAGATGTATTTACTATTAAAAACTCCAGCAATATTTTTTGGGTATGAATCGGGGTAATCTGGTACATGTCAACGAGCCTTACTGCACACCTAGTTTGACACTCCCGATGGATTTTCATTATGTGTTAAAAAAACCATCATAAAACATCATGAAGTATTTAAATATAACATGGCTATGAATATCCTTTGATAAAACTAAGTACTCGTAGATTAAATCTGTATAGGCCATGATTTAGGAACCCTATATGTATTTTTTCATGATTATATGGTATCAAAATATGACAAATGATTCTCAGACTATTCATTATGGCTTTATTGAATATAGATAACAATAAAGGAACATGGTTAAAAATTACTATTTTTGATGTGGAAATTATGATATGTTTTTTAACATATTTCCCAATTGAAAATATCATAAAATGAATTATGAATATGGTATGAGTATTGGTTATACTTTTGAATATAAAGAGACTGAAAATGACATGGGAATGTTATTTTATATTCTTCTAATATTATTTTCATTGATTATAAAAATAATTACTATATTGAGGATGAGGAACACTATGACATGATTCGTATTTCATATTTTAAGAATGACGTATTAAAGAAGATGTTGATGAAGCCTAAGTAAGGGTTCGAGAGTAATGTTGGATGAATGATGTTACTATTTTTTTTAATTCAATGATTATGTTATATAAATCAAGAAATATATAATAATTTTTATTATATGTTTTCATTAAAGATTAAAGATGGCATTTTGAATGGTTATGAGGAAAAAGAAAAATGATTTCATATAAAGGTGATATTTTTATTAAGAGAAGGTAAACAATAATTAATGGTTTATGTTGAGATAATAATGTTTGTATAAAGATGTGCTGGATTTTAATAAGTAAATTTGACAGTACAGATTACCATGTAACTAATTATTGATAGCGTTTTCTTCATCATTATAGATTAAATTAAAAAATTAATGAATTTAATGTATATATCTAGTAATCATTGAAATAAGAAATCATGCATGTTTTACAAAAGTATTTATGTTAATTAAGGTTGTTACTATATTTTTTCTGTATATATGATGACCTTATTCATGTGTTTGGAATGAGAAAACCATGTGGTACATTATGATATATGGGGGGATCGATGATAATATATTTTGATGTTATTATTTCCAACTATTTGAATTTTCATATTTCATAAGTGTTATATGGTTAACCATTTAGAAAATCATAAGTTAAACATTAGATGATGTCTGTAACATTAAAGTGTTATATCTATATACGAGGATATATGGATTTTGCATAATCTATTAAAAATACTTTTCAATGATGAAAATGCTGAAAAATGGGATGATATATCATAGATCTCATGATATTTTATTACATTAGCAATGAAAAGTAACCATCTCTTTTAGAGAAAGTGGTGAATTGGATCAATGAAAAAAAGCTATGATGTTGTCCTGAAATAATGCAACAATATCATTTCCTAAAAATTCTTCAAATTTATAAAAAAAGGTCTAGAAACTAAAAATTATGTTCTATTACCTTTATTTCCAATGAATTAGAATGTCCCTTAGGTCATCACAAATTAATGGATTATTTTGATATCTTTTTATAGACCATGTTATCTATTACTCTCTATCAAAATATTATGATAAGATTTCTCTTCCATGTCCAAGTTTTAACTCCACACCAATGTTCTCTTATGTTGGAATATCATTATCAGTTACTTTGGGTAACTGTTAACCTTCCATAATTTCCTTTTAGATGATGTTTTAATATTCATTTTTATGATAAAGGTATCTAGGAATGAAACATTCAAGTATTAAATCATTGAAAACTCATACAAACTTTAATGTTGAAAATAATATTAATGGGGTAGAATATAACAACACGAGATTTTGTGACATTTTTTTCCAAATTAGTTTATTTTTTTATATTTTTCATTTTATGTGACCATGTAAATACTTATATATATATATATATATATATATATTAAATAACTAAGTCACATTTTCCTTTCACATGACAAAAACAAGAATTTTGGTACCTGCAACACTGACTTGTCTATCAATACATGCAATATTGACACGGCTTGTGCTAAACACAACACTGACTTGGCATACGTTTCTTGTAATATCGAGTTTCTATAAAACATTAATTTATAGTTATAATTATTCAATAGAGTTAGTTATAACCTAATAATTAAAACCTAGTAATATGAATAAAAATTAATACTTTTCAAATATTCTTTTAATGGTTTTATATAAATAAAATATACTTATGATGAAAAATATTATTTCATGTAAGGCCGTTAGATGTTTCAAAAATACTATTTTCATGAATGAACTACTCTACTTTTACTTCACTAATGAACTATTCAACTAGTTTTATAAAAATATATAAATTTTATTTGATAAAATAAACATTATTTTTGAATTTGGAATTATGAAATTAGAATTCTGAAATTTTTATAGTGTTTATTTTTTATATTTTTATTAGAAACATCATTTTTGATGAAAAGTAAAAAATAGTGCATTTTAGTTTATAATAAAATTTTCATTTAAATAATTATTAATGATAAATTATACACTATTTTTAGGTCATTTTAGACCAATTATATATATATTAATGCAATTTATGTCATTATAATCAATTTCACATTGAAATTGAATATAAACAATTAACAATCATTTAAACATTTTTCTAATTTTAAAACCTGTTATTTAGTCTTATCTATTGTTTTAGAAATAATTATTATTTTTTTGATTTAGTGAATTTCATTTTGAAAAATGGTCATACACCATTTTAATCAGTATAATTTTTATATTTAAATTATATACTGACAATATTTTACCCTAAATATTTGTAAAATTTATTAAACATAATAATATTTATTAAGATCAAATTATGCTTAATTAGTTACTACACATTAATATTAATTCCCCAAATGTCCTAAAACATATAAAAAACTTATTGGATGGCCATGTTGTGTCCATAAACCTTCCACTATTAATTTTTTTTTCTTTTTTTATATTTTATTTTGTGTGAACATGTATACACCAAAATTGTTTTCAAGAAATCAAACTGAGTTATACTCATTCACTATAAAAGGACATCACCACATCCTCTTATTCACCCCAATCAACACTATTAGGATTAGACAAGATCCTAACAATAGCCTTCTACAAATCTCTACCTTATAATTTGAAGCCACTCCTGGTGTATAAATCAATCCAAGGAAACCGTCTGGCTCAAACCAAAATAAATTACCAGATAAAGATGTAACCTCTTATCTCAAACTATTTTTTTTGTTTTCATTCTCCATCGATACAATATATTTATTCCATTGTTTAATAACTAATTTTTTTAAATATACATATCTTTTTATATTAATTGATTAACCTACACTTATACACATATCCATCTAATGGGAGAGGAACATACTGTTTATCTGTATGGAAAATTACCTCCATAATAAACGATGAGTGTTCATTTTTCATTACCACCTATCATGGTTGAAATCATGATAAAAAATATATTTATATATGTAATATAGTATATTTAGAATGTATTTAATATTATTTATTCCCATTACCACACATTATTTTTTTAATTTCAATTTGCTGTAAATTTGATAATTTAATTTGAGGAATTATGGACTACGGCCCCATCAAAGCATTGTCATTGATTCACACACTACATGGAATGTATTAAATATGGTTTTTGTTGAGATATATAATTTATATGAAATAAAAAATGATACTATAATATATATATATATATATACATATATAAATAAATATTTCATGTACATTGTTTCTTTCAATATGATAATAAAAAATTGAAACAATGTTCTTCTGTACATACAACTTACCGTCTCTATGAACAGTGTCTTCAATTTCATCCTTATATATTATATAGTTTATTATAATAATAATATAATTAATAAAAATAATATTTATATCAATTTTTATTATTTTTAAATATTGATATATGTATAAGGGAAAATGATATAAATAATTAAAATGGAAGTGTAAAACAAAGAACATATTACTTGAAGCGTAACCATAACATGAAATTTATTGAAAGTGGTTAGTATAAAAGGAATAAAGTTTGAAAATTTGTCAAATTGGTAAATTAGGATTAATTATAGGATTCTTATAATTAAATTTATGGGTATTTAAATATCCATTCAATTAATTTTATTTAATGGGGTTAAATTTTCAAAAGTTACCAAATCGATAAAGTAGTTTTGTCTCAAATTACCTTTTAAATGTTCATGATTACTTATGCAGATTTTTTATTTAATGTGGTGAATATGATTCCAATTGAAATGTTATATTATGAATCACATAATTTTGAAGATATTTTATGCTTTATGAAATTTAATTTCACAAATTAATAGTATGATCCAATGTAACCATGTGGTCAGAGTTTATTGAAACAATCTCATCACTTTATGAGAATGTTAGTTATTATGTTTATTTTAATGAAACCATATGATCCATATCTCAAGAAAACACTTGAGATTAATTATAATATTTTTATTAAAGATATATACATGTATTAGTAAACTTTATTCACACTTTTATTCTTATTATAATTAAGTAATTTTTTTTACAATAAAATGAGTATATCTCTCTTTTCGGTTGAAAATATGTATTACATCAAATACATATTTTATTAAAATGATTAGGAATGATATTTTAAGATTATTTTTTGTGAAAATATATTTCAAAAAGTTTTTATGGTTTTAAAATAATTCATTATAAATTTTAATGTTTATTTTCAATGAAATTTTTTCAAAATATTTCAGCATTCCTTTAAATATTTTTAATGTATATTAAGTGAAAGTGTTTTCAAAACATTCTCAAGATTTCATTAAATGTATTCATAGTGGTATTAAAGATAAATATTTTTAAATTTTTATGAATCTTATTATATATTTTTTTACTGAAAAATTATTTCAAAATGATTTCATGTATTCTTTATAAATTTTCAAGGTATTTTATATGTAAATGACTTTCTAATGGTTTAATGAACTAAACTTTATATTCAATGATGAAAGGATATTTTAATCAAGAACATTTTTTGAAATATATTTCCAAAATATTTTCCATCTAAAATGACATAATTTTTTTACTCATTCCTTTATAGGAAATGATATGAATGATTTATTCATATTCTTTATATAAATGGTTTATTATTTTATGTAATGAGGTTTATGAAACACATTTAAATTCCATTTGTTATATGATATTTATGCTCACTTATTTTAGTGGGTTATGATTTGATGGATTGACTGTGACACGTGTCTCTTTTAATAAGTTTGTGATGGGATTAAATGTTAATGATACCAATTTAATTTAATGTGTAATGATTTGATATCTATAGAACCCATCTCTTTTCATTGGTGATTAAATGAATTATGTCTTTTTCACATGCATGTATGATTTAACAGTGTGATTAGAGGGAAACATATCTCTATCCAAGGAATTTGGTATTGATAAATGTTTTATGAGATCGAATGGTACATGGGAGGGAATCCCAAGCTCAAAACCATACCCGAGGGTATATAGGAGGAAATCCCAATCCTGAAACAAGAGGGTACATGAGAAGACATCACAAACATGAAACAATAAAGTAAACATGAGGAATTACCAATCCCAAAAGAAGTGGGTAGATGATAGTACATTACGATCCCAAAATAATAGGTTAAACTAGAGGACATCACATGTTCAAAAATAGGAGGGTAGAGAGGAGGACATCCCAAGACCAAAAAAATAGGGTACAAAGGAGGAAATATCGATCCTAAAGTATGTAAATGGGTGATTCACCAAATCATAACATGTTTAAAAGGACCATGTAGGAAACCTTGACTTACAGTTTTTATATGATTGCGTGCTTTAAAAAATTCCATATTCTATACCTATGTTATCATCTTAGGGATTATTTTAATGATATTCTTATGATTTATGTCTTTTGAACATCCAATATTTATAATGATCTCTTATATGTAGTGTATGATCTAAAAATTTTATTTTCTTGTTCCATACTCTTTTTTTCATGTTAATATTTTTCATTTCCTTATTTACCATTACAAAGCATGTTAGATCAACCATTTCATATGTTTCTATAAACACGTTTACGATGATAGTTTTTAGAATGATGTACTAGTGGTGAAGATATTTGTGGTAAATTTTTAATATCTTTTACCAGGATAAATGAATTTGTCTCCATGATTACAAATACACAAAACTAATATGGTACTAGAGAATATAATTTTCTGATGTATAAATTATTCATATAAAATGATTTAATTTCCATCCATGTTAAGAATGAGTCTTTATAGAACATCCTCAGTCAAACTGATCAAAAACCCATTTTTTAAAATATGGTATATGATAATAATAAGAAATCAATATCAATAAATCATAAAATTCAAAATAAGTGTTTAAATATATTAAAATAAAATCATTGAAAAATTCTTGAGAGAAATACCCCTTTTATGTTGTATAGAATAGTTCTATAGGAAAACTCATCAATATTTTTAATTATTGTTTGTATTAAACTATTAATGAACTAATATAGTTTTTCATGAAAAATGTAGTGATTTAATAAAAATAGTGGCATATTAAAATCTAATTTCAACTATACTTGAATGTTGTTTAAAAATCAGGATGTTACAGTTAACAAGTTATTCTTATAGGGAAGAACAGAAGAAGAGAGACTTCTAAAACAAGTATTTACCCATAATAGATAGATGAACTGATCTGGATGAATGATTTTTGAACATAAAAATACAATATTAATGTCATAAAAAATTAATTAACCATAAAATTGGGCAAAATATAGAAAAGGAAATAACTGAAATAAAAATTATGGTTCATGTATAATCACTTAACTTATGTCTGAATGTGTTTTAAACATGACCTAAATGTCCCGAATAGTATAATTAATCACATTTATTAATTAAATGATAACCTTGTATACATTTAATTGATTCATTATTGGTTTATTATGTTCATTAAGTACTTTTTAGGAGTTATTGTGTATAATTTCATTATTTTAGAGCATTCATTTTCTCGGTTTTCAGGACCAGTTCAATTGATTATAATTAAAGTTGTTCATGTAAAATGCGTATATTTTTATAAAATTGTTATTAAATGTTTTTAATGAATATACATATGTGTAATTGTTCTTTTATATATATATATATTCTCATTTATGAGTATGAACCATTAAATAAAATTTTAATGATATGCATTTTGGTTAATTTAAGTTGGTATATATCACAATAAACTTGATTTGTTTGATAATTTAATATTATTAAATATTTTAAATCAATAACATAACATATGTTTTAGTACATAATTTTCAATATTATTTAATCATTATAATTGTTTAATGAAAATAATTGATGATGATTAAGTAAAATGGAAACATTTTGTCCTTGAAGATGATGAATCAACACCTCACAGACATCATTTCCATTTTTAGGATAAAAGGGAGAGGTGAAAGCAGCTGATGATGGATTACTCCATATGAAAAAAAAATAATTATAGAATATTTTTGGTACTTGAGTAATAATTTTATTTTTATGAGGGTAGTATAGGAGAGAATAAAAAAATGAACATGTAAATAAATTAAAAGGAAAAAAGAAGAGGATTATACATCATTAATTTTCCAGTATGAGAACCTCCTTAGGGAAATATTTTTTCTATTTTGATGAGACTAAGAGATCTGGGACACGTGTGAGGTACTTGGTAAGTTTATTTTGTATAAATATTACAAGGATCAAGTCTTTAATTGTGTGAGGAGAAAGTCTGGTGACATGTGGTATTTATAGTGGAAAATAGTGGTGTATTTTGAATATTTTATGCAGTTTTTTATTATTTTTCGCATGAATATGAATAGTTTTGGAATTATCATCCAATATATAATATTAATGAATTAAATTTCAATATAATGGTTCATAAATCATCCATGAATCATGGAATATATCATTTATGTTATAATGTATTTATACCATAAATAACTATATTTAACAATTAACCAAAAATTTATTTATTTCACAAAAATATAAAACATTCACTCAAAAAAAATTCAAACTATTGAATTAAAAAAATGAACTCAATATTTTGATAATAACATTTTAAAATTGGGAAATTCAGTTTTTCATTAAATTCATCATTTACTTGTAAAATACAAGTTTTAAAATTATAAATTTTTTTATCACACTCTGAAATATTATCAATGGTCTTTCTAAACTATCCAAAATTCATAACAAAAAAATAATTTATGAATAAATTTTTTGGAATTTATTTTTATTTCATATAATATTATTATTAATAAAATTTTCTTTAAATATTTATGCCTCACAAAAATATGAATAGTTAATTTGAAAATTTTAAAATATTCATTAACTTATACAAAATATGATTTTTTAATTCTTTAATTTATAGGATAGATGAATTTTAATTATAAATTCAATTTTTAGGTTAATATTACTTTTATTGTTCACTATAATTAATGGTGACAATACTATTCCATAGGTTCTATTACTATTTAAAAACTCTTGTTTCTTTATCTTTTATAAATACATATTATTCTATGAATTTATTATTTGTAATGTTTCTATATTATTCTCTATGTGGATTTGTTTGATTTATGATATAATAACATAAGAAGGGAAATATTATTGATAGAATTATGAGTTTTTAATGTTTTTATGCATGGTTTGAATAACTAATTGCAAACCGTGAAAGACTAAACTATCAAAATTAATGCCATGGTAGCATGACAATGCACTCAATTAACACAGTTTTCTCTAACAGTGTCCCCTCCTCCTTCTCTCTTCCCAAAATTCACATGGTTAGTTAGATAGTGAATCCTAACTTGCATTGTTATATCTAACCGTGTTCTAGGAAATTGTCATCCCCAAAGATGGATTTTGTTCTCCGAAAAAGCCCCAATCACCCCTAAAAAGCATTGTAATCAAATTAAGTATCCACATGATTCCATATATAGACAATTAAACCAATTGAAAAAAAATTAACCTCATAAAAAACCCAATTTCTGACACATTTAGTTCTTAATGGTTATATTTACTCCTATTCGATGTTTGAACTCACCCTTTTTATGTATTCTATTTTTATTTTTTTGATAAATTAAATTAAATGAAATATTTTTAAAAGGGTTTTAAGTATGAATAATTTTATGTGAGTTTTTCATAACATGTTATGAAATAATAAATTCATAGAATAATAGAAAAATAATATCAGTTGAAGACATTTTATTGTCATCAGATTGTTTTTTTCCTATTCTATAAATCACTAAACCCAATAGTTCCTTGGTAATGAATGTGAAACAATGATTTGGATTGAATTTATTTTTTAAAAATGAGAAATATTTAAAATTTTTAGAAGTATCAGAGAAAAAATTTTAATGATTATTTTTTTCACAGGATCTTATAGTATAGGTTTATGGATATTATAGTTTGTAAAAGATGAGGGATTAGTTATGATTTTAAATTAGAATGTCTTTTAGGGTAACATAATTGTTATGGATATCATTATGGTTTCATAAGATTATGTTTTATTATTATTAAAATGCTACTGAAAACCCATTTCACCTTAAAACATTCATTAATATTGAGTTTATTATCGTAAATTATTATATATGGTTGATTATTTATGAAATGATTTAATTTGAAAATTGGATTTTATTATTGAAAATTTTATATTATTATATAATTTATTCATATTAAATATTATTGACTTTGGTTAATATGTTATGATATTGTTACAACATCTATTTTAGAATAGGTGAGAATAATAAAATTTTAACCCTCTTATTAAACTCATATAAAATAATAAGATGATTATAATGCATCAGTAATTTAATTTCCATACTCATCATTTTTACTAAATGATTATAAAATTGTTGAAATTATTCGAAACACCAAAAAATAAAGTAATTGAATCTATGAATTTGACAAATATTAATTATTTATACTTCCTTATATTATTATTTTATATGGTATGGTAATTCCATCACATTAGGAAAAGGATCTTGAAATAATCATACTATCCTATTACCATCATTTCTGAAGAATGGATGGTTTTTTCATGCCTCTATGAATTTTTGTTTCATGGTCATTGAAATCAGCAAGATAATTCAGTCTATTATGATCAATGTTCTATATGACTCTCCCTAAATATTTTTTTAATAAATTTTCCCCCATTGTATTTATATTCACTTTCGTCTAACGTTCACCTATTTTAAAACCGTGTAATGTTTCATTATTTATTACTATTTTATTTCCCTTTACATATTTTCATGAAGATGTTATATTTTACAATTTTAAGATTTGGGATTTAAAAAAAATTGATTTTATAATATAAAAAAGTTTTTGCTTTCAGGTACCTGAATTTGATTTTCCACTCCATTGATTTTTTTTTTCAAAATATATCAATCAAATTATATATAAAAGGAGATAAAATTATGACTATGTAATTTCAAAATTTTTGGATGAATTTAACAACCAATGTTTTATTTATTATATAATATTAATTCCCTATTAATATTCACCAATTAAATTTTAAATATTTTTATTTATTGTTTGAATATTAATGAATTATTCAGTTAAAAGGAAAAAAATTTGTAAATAAATTGGTCTTTCATTATTTATTTGGTTTTATTTGAAAATATAACTTATGGTTTTTAGAAAAACAAATTACAAGAAAATGATATGTTTTTTGAATTTATAATATAAAAATCAACATATGGTGATATTTTTAATGATTAATGAAGGGATTTATTTTATGATGCATGGTGAATAATATGTTTTTTTATAAAAATATAATTTATTTTATTTAAATAATGTAATTTTAACGTACTATTTTACAATAATGTTACATAACTTTCCTTTATTTTTAAATAAACTAATTGATTACATAGGAATCAATATTATAAATAATTCTGGTATACTTTTATTTGATTCAAAATGCATTTTCCAAAATGGTTTTAATCCTTTTCTAAAAAAACTTATATATAAATTGATTTGTATAACTTATAAGAATAAAATATGACAAAAATGAATCCATATTTTCAATCAAAATGATAAAATTTGGAATTGTTCCCTTTTATTTTTTGTCATTATGAATTTTAATTTTGGTTAATTTTTATTATGTCTATATTAGTAAATATGATAGATATGGTAAAAAAGTATTATGATTATGACTAAAAATATGCCAGAACACTTTAATTTAATCTAATATATGATTTGTTTTCAAATACTGTCATCCAATATTCTATGATATGGGAATTTGTTTACATTTTTCATGGAAATTGATTTATATATTATGTGATGTATAGAAAAATAAAAAAATTTCATTCTCTTACATTGAAATTCCATAAATATTTTCCCATCTGGATAAAAATAAGTTGAAAAAGAATGATAAATTTTATTTTTTGAATAATGAAATTTATTGGTTATGGTAAAATACTTTAAATTTTAGTAATTAAATAATATGCATAAAATTAACATAACACTAGCATAGTTCATGTGTATATAGTAGAAAAATATATTAAATGACTTTAGAAACTCTAAATGAAAATAATTATTTGTCTATTAAAGTATACCATGAATTTTATAAATACATATCTAATATTAGGGATTTTTAGATGTATAAATTAAAATTGAATAGTTATATAGATGAAATTAAATTCAAATTAACTGAACAGTTCAAGAAATGTCATTATTGAAACATTATTATAAATAATATGTAATAAAATTATGGAAAATATAAAAAAAACAATAATAATTCAATTCAATTTAATATGGATTAATATTTCAACATTTTTTTGTTGTTGAGTTTATTTCCTTATTATATTACACCTCTTGTACCTAAAAGAGTGAAAACATTGATATCACATTAATTTTTAAAATGGTAAGATGGTGGATTGGGGTTAAAAATAAGAGATAAGTATTAATCTATCACCTTAACATGTAAAAATTTTATTTGATAAGATTATCAAATCTAATATTCCAATTTTAATCAAAAAGTTTTAATTTGGTCCATCTTTTTTTTGAAAATTAAATTTCTTTTATTTTATACATTATGAAATTCCAATGATTCCACTCCACTCTATTTTATGTGGGAGCTTAATATTATCTCCTCTAACCATATTTTGATCATAATTTTTTATAAAAAATATAAAAAAATAACTTAAAAAATTCATCTTAATGACTTGAGGCTCTGTTTACATCGAATGAATCTCAAAAAAGTCCTAAGGATTATTAAAAATTATATTTTTCCAAAGAAGATGTATAATTTTTAAATAAAAATTTTCATTTTACTTATTATATTTTTCTTTTTAAAATATTTTTTAACCATAATAAAATATAAAAATATATATCTTATATACATAATTTTATAAAAAATATGTTAAAACCCTATTTCATTCTATTTCTATCATACTGGGAAGGGATACATCATATGTTCATACATGTCAACTACCCCCACCAAGAAGAGATGGATTTTATTTTTCATCAGAATATTTATCAAGGAATTTTTAATGATATATTGTATGTGTATATATGAAAATTATATTAGGGATTAATTTATAATTATTTAAATCTAATAAATAAATTAACTTTAACCATTCCATCCACGGAAAAATGGTAACCTCATTTGTGTATATGTGTAGATTATCACATCCGCAAAGAGAAGTAATCTTTTTTCATCACCAAAATAATGGATGGTATATATATATTATTCTTTATAGAGTTAATATTATATTAATTATGTCATAATATTTTTAGAAAAATAAAATAATACATACCATCATTCCCCATGGTTGTTGAAAAATATAAATGTTACTCTTGCAACCAATAGAAATATTTTATCCATGATTATAATGTAATTATTTTTTCAAAATCATATTTCATTTTTTATTTTATAATTATTGTTAATTTGATGAAGTTGAAATTTACATCATCATTATTATTATTTTTATGATGGAACAATTATCTTTTTTTATCATTGTCAATATACTAAAGATGTATTGAAACTATGAACTGAACATCCTCAAAACACATCACATGTATTTAACCAAATAAGTAATTTAATATTTTATGTATATAAATGAAATAAAATGTTTAAATGATTTGGGATTAAACCTATAAAATATTCATAAGAATTAAAATTATTTTCATATGTTTTTTATATAGTTGTAGAGTATGTTTAAACTTGAGGTGAGGGTTTTAATATCAAATTATATTTAGTAATTAATTTGTTAATGTTGTGGACCAAATTTAATTTATAGGGTGCATAAAATACCCTTTTTATATTTTATTTTATTAATGATTCATTCTTAATAGTATTTTTATTACAACAAAAGTTATTTCATCAATTCAAATTTGCTATGAATGTTGCAATGTATTGAGGAGTTTCCTAAATAAATTTTCTTTCACTATGTTATAACTCTCCATCATGGACTAATTTGTGTCATGATTATATGTTAAATTTTCCATAATGTTTTTATTTATTTAATATTCTATTATATGGATTTAAAAATGTTACAATTATAACTTGATTGACTAATTTCCGCTTCAAATGTTTTTATCTTTGATTTCTTTTCATTGTCTCAATATTATGTTAATTAAATATGATTCATGTCATGAAAAATGATTTATTTTAATTATTTAATTACTTCTGTATTAGTAAATGTAATTAATGTAAATTATAGAGAAATTTGATATTCTTTCATTCAATTAAATTTTTGGGATGTTAATAAATTGGTAAAAGATGATTGTTAAAGTCACATTTATTTTAGAGATAGTTTATGTTCGTAATTCTTTTTGGGGAAATCATTTTATATTATTTCTCATCAATATACATGTTTTATAAAATATTTCAATAAATTTTACTTTTCAACAATACATTATTTCCAAATGTTATATCACATAATATATAACCTTTTTCAAAAAGTTTTTAAGGGAGTTTTTTTTTCATTTTCCACATAGGAATATTTTTGAAAATCATAACAAAAGAATAAAAATATGGTTTATTTTTAATGTTTATGTCTTTAATATATTTTTTAATCATCCAAGTAATGATTTTTTAATGATATTACCTTAAATTTTTATAAATATATGTTAAAATAAAAATCTATTCATAATATTTTTTCAATTTTTTGTATTTAAAAATTATTTTCAATGTGGAACGGGTAATTTCATCGTGAATATTATTAAAGAAATTATAGTGGTATCTATAATTACAAACAATAGATCCCCTTGATTATAATTTTGATACATTTGGGATATGATTTAATTATAACATCCTAATTCATTATCTGGGTGGATTAAGATTTTTTCTAATATTTTATTATATAACCCATAACATTTACATGGATAAATAATGATGTTAATGAAAAATAATTATTTTAATATTGATAATGTAAAACATAATTTTTTCACAATATATTACATTTAAATTTTTTATGAATTCATTATTTGGATGTGAATCCAAATAATTGTAAGAATTTTTTGAATATGTTTTTGGTGGGTATGCTGTATCCCTATATTTATTTGAGTAATGGTGATTGATATGACTAAAAATAAGTAAATAATAAGACTCTATGATATTAATAGGTAAAGATGATACTCATAAGTTATTATTGGTAATTAAATCTTTGTGTAAAGTATTTATGAAGAAAAACTTCTATGATACCAACATGTATTATCCACAATTCTATAGAGTTTTTAATAGTTCCCTTGATCCTAATTAAGGATACATTGCTCATGAATATTTATTCTTTTGGATTACTGAATTAATAAATATTTATTCCATCTAACATTGTAAAAACCAGTTAATTTCAAAGAATTTTTTTTCATAATTTATTTGAAATTTTACAAGTCTGTGGCTTATGATGGCACATGATTCCAAGGCCTCGAGTGCCCATAATCAATTTCAGAAGTTTATCTCGGGTATGTTAAGTAAAAGAATGAGCAGGTTTTTCTATCTTTTGAACTAGTGCTCAGAATTGAAATCTGAGGGCACCGATGAACTCACAGTGCCGATAATTGCTTAAGGAGACCATAACCATAGTTGTGTTTTAATCAGGTTGAGATTTAATTTATGGGGAATTAGATTGAAATAAATAAAATTGGTGGAGAACAATTATAATTATATCTATAGTGGTTATATCATAAAAAGGGGAGTTAATGGTTGGACCCAAAACCACCTAACTACCCATGTGTGGATATATGAAAGGTGGGGCCCACATGAGCCCCAACCATTCACCGTCCTTTATACTCCATAAACCCCCTTCTTTAATTTGAAAAATCTTCTTAAATGTCGACTCTTCCTCACCCTCACTCTCCCTCTTTAATTCATGCTAACACATAATAATTAATGAATTCACCCTCTTCAATTAATTAATAGAGTGGTTTGAATTTTGAAATTATATTTTCTTGTGTTAATAAAATAATATGGGAGCCTATTATTTTATTTTGGCACACGTTGGGTTGGGGAAGAATTTAGAGAACTCTTGTGTGACGTAGAAGAGAACTCCTCTCTCAACGAGGAACGTTGTCTCTTCAACGAAGAAAGCCAGTTCAAGGAAGAACGACAAGGGACACTGAAGACGTCTATGAAACCTCACCCCATGATGCTGTCTTCCGTGATGCACGACCTGTGACATTAATTATTCGAGGTAGGGGGTTTGATTGATTTATTTTAAATAAATTACTCCTTTGATCTTGTTGTATTCAAGTGTAAATCTTAGCTGATTGTTACCGCCTTACACGGATGGAACGGTCCGAACAAACATGACCCACCAGCCTCCGTCATTTCTTTCCTTGTTTGGAATCAAGAAGCAGTGACGAACAAAGGTGGCAACCGAGTGCTGGTCACATATGGAGGAACCACGGTCCGCAACCACATTCCACTCAATCGACGAATAAGACGGGGTGAGGAAGGAACCGCAGTGCCCCACGGTGCCACGCGACAAAAATCACAGCCCTTATAGGGATGGCCACTTTTGTGGAATAACAGGATGGCCCGTCGGCTGGCCAGTTGAAGGGGAGCCTTGACGCATGGAGGGCGCCATGCTCGAGAACGTGTCAGCCTGACGGCCGGCCGAGTGGAGCAGAGCCGCGACGCCAGGAGGGCGCCGCCCTGGAGAACCCGCGGCCTGCCGTGTAGGACGCTTGCACCAGAAGGATATATGGCCTTGCCGGCCTATTTGGGGAGGGCGACATCACCAGTTCGGGTAGCCGGGGGGGTCATGCCCCCTACGGACCGCTCGGCTGGCTGGCCGAGCCAGCCGGGCCGCGCTAGGGCGGGCCGAGCGGGGCTGTGCATGGTCAGGTCGGGTCATGACTCGTAGGCCCGGGCCGCGCCCTGTCAGGCGAAGACTCACCATTTCTGGTGGGCCATGCCCCTTCGGGTCGTGCCACTCGTTTCAACGGGATGGTCCGACCCCCTTCCGGGTCTCAATCTACCCGTCAGCCCACTGGGCTTAATGGCCCAGGCCCATTATCACTTAAACATGAATAACATGAAGACCATGTGTCCGATTGATGTGTCGTCTATGACACTGGGACACTCGCGACATGGTAGTCCTTTTGCGATACTCTATGTGAGTTTTGGACGACTTAGGAAAATGTCTGGGTTTGGAACGAGCGTAATTCCAACCGGGCCCTCAGAGCAGAGACACTTATAACTTATGGACCAAACGTCTGATTGATGTGTCGTCGACTATGTTGGATTCCTTTTGATAATATGGTTCTTTTCGCATAATTCACCTCAGGTTTTGATACAGTTGAAGTATGGATGGGCTGGATTGTACCCAAAATCCAACCGGTCCCCTAGAACAAAATTCTAATAACTCACAGACCGGGTATCTGATTGATGCTCTATCTGTTGTTGAGAGACCCCTATGAAAAGGCAGTCCTTTGAGATACATTCATGTTAGATTATTTGAAACATGGAAGTATCGACCAATATATTGTGGAGCGGATCCTCCTGGTGACGAGCATTCAGAGTGCGGAGACCTTGTAGCTATCTGAATCCTGACGACTGCTTGTCTGATTTGTTTCAGAGAGACATGAATATCCCAGTGGGGAGTACTAATTTTTTGGGGTTATAGAACCATGGTGGAGTATCACTACTTTGTGATGTGGCATACCTGCCTTACTCGACAGGAGGAGTACCTCTGAAGTCTATTAGGGGGAGCACTACTATGTTGGGGCAGCAGACCGTGGCAGGGAGCACTACAGTGTTGGGGTGGTAGACCCGCAGTACTCGACAGGGGAAGTACCTCAGCAATCTAAGGTTAGTGAGAAGTGCCTCGGAGTCGTGACAGGACCAATGTACTCGATAGGGGAGGAGCTCTTCAACATTTATGGTTTGGATATCATTAATGAAAATCATGGTTTGAGCTGAGTCATTGACCATTGTGTTTACCTCATGATTGAGATGGGTTACATGATAACATAGGTATATGTATAGTCATATAACTAAGTAAATGTTATATGTTGAGATAAATATTTGTGTTTTATCCTTGTTAGATTTAGTGAGACCATGAGGGTCTTGGTGTCCCTACTGAGTATCATTATACTCACCCATAAATTGTTTATGCACCCACCTCGTTGGGTTGGATGCGGTCGATGGACAGCGCTGACGGAGGCTGAGTGTACGAGGACTAGACGACACCTGGAGTGGGCCTCATGACGAGACAGTAAACAGAGGTGGACCACACTATGAATTAATACACATAGAAGGTTAACGGACAAGGACTCTTGGTGTTCTATCTGTACCTACGCTTAAGGTAGGATCCATGGTGGATGATTTAGGAGCTGTGGTATCTATACCTACCCTTTAGGTAGAATCTGTGGTGGTCGATCCAGATGATTCTTGTCACCTTCCAGCTGTTTTGTCTTTTACCTTGTACTTTACAGTTGGTCGTGTATTTCCGGCCCCTTACTTCCGCAGTACTTTTGTTTTTCAGTTTTACTGAGAGTTTGTTACCGCTTGTACTCTGGTTGAATGTGTTTATGTTATATAAAGGAAATACCTTCCCAGTTATAGGTATTTACGCCTTTTGGTGCTAGTCTCAAGCCCCTTGCCATTGGAAGGCGGGCTTGGGTTAGTCACGACATGGGCCCCGAGGATGGGTCATGACAAATTGGTATCAGAGGAGTCGGTTCTACCACAGAACTCAGGACTCTGATATTTTCTTTTTGTGAATCAATAGTTTTATGGGTACTAATTGTGGTCTTCAGTTCAAGGAGTCCAGTGTTGGTGCGAGTGGATGATGTATCCATTCACCAGGACACTAAAATCTGATTTCTGACTTAGTACATGAAAACATTGATTGTGTGTGTATTTTCAAAATATTTCATTAAGTTATCTCAAACCAGGTCAGCTCGCCAGGTATAGTCTTTTGACCATGTCACATCTATTCCTGCAGGATGCCTCCCCGCGGACGACTAGATAGAGCCCCGGGAGTTTTATGTACTGATAGCCCGCTGAGTGCTGAGGCCTTATTATAGGGCCCTCTTCTAGTTGAGGCACCAATAGAGGGAACAGTGGTACTACCACCCATTGGGCCACCGATTCCACTAGACCCCAGCAGCAGGCGATGCAAGCCACTTGAGTGTACTGCACATGTTCCAGTGCTAGAGGCCACCCATGTTCCGGGGCGAGTCGGACCCACAGGCGACTAATGATTGGCTGGAGGCTGTGGTAAGAGACTTCAGGCTAGTAGGGATGCCATCAGACTTTATGGTGATCCTTACTGCTAGCATCCTTCAGGCAGCAGTAGGGAGATGGTGGAGCCTGATGCTTGAGATACACGATGAGGCAACACTCCTATAGGATGCCCTCCTAGTAGAGAGTTTCCTTTCTGAGCAATCTCTTGCAGTGAACCCCACAAATAGTATACATGAAGAGGAATCTACTACAGCTGGAAGTAGACAGATGACGCAGAGGTCCAAGAGGACCATACCTACAAGTGGTTGACCGCACGACTCAGGATCGGTAGTTCATGGAACCCAGGGATCAGACAGAGCCAGACCTACCATGTTGTGTTACACATCCAGTGGATTGGGTAACATGGCTCGTGACTGTCCGAACCACCTCTTAGAATATGATTAGTCAGATGAAGGACCTCCCAGGTAGAGGCAGAGGTTCGATCAAGACGGTTTGCAGGGTGAAGGCGGATGAGGTAGAGGAGCTGGTCATGCAGTTGGAGGTGGACAATGCTTCGATGGGTTGCCACCACCACCACCTGGAGGTCCACCCAGACCGCAAAGAGCGGGTGGACAAGGGAGAGCACAACATCTAGCAGCTGAAGCATATGACCATGGAACTCTGGAAGTAGGTGGATGGGAGTGGGACTAGTTCTAGGCATGGAGACCTTGTTTCTAGATGCTTCTAAGATTCCTTGTTGTTGTTGTTGTTATGGTGGTTATGTGTCTTTGTAATTTCAGCTGTAGTAATAAAAGAAACATTTCCTTGTGATGTTACTTTACTTTCTTTTTATGTGGTTAATACTAAGAGGTTTCGGTTAAAACTATTAACTTGATCCTCACTTTCGAAATTCCAACTAGAGGAGACCTAGTGACTGCACACTACTGCCGACAGTGTGACTCAACCATTGGAGGTGAGAGAGATTGTTGGATCTCTTAGTAGTAGCATTTAGGCATTATGATGTTGTCTATGTAATGAATTTTTA
Organism: Viscum album; assembly: GCA_963277665.1. Lineage (NCBI taxonomy): Eukaryota > Viridiplantae > Streptophyta > Magnoliopsida > Santalales > Viscaceae > Viscum > Viscum album. The sequence goes on along the minus strand of OY728166.1, from coordinate 421,067,976 downwards.
CCGTCCATGTCAGGATTGACAGTATGAGGCAATGAACGTGGTTCATCTACGGGATGAGACCAGATTTCTCTTTTCGGCAATGGGGAAATCCTAGAAGCTTGTTTAGAACCAGAGAAGGTTCAGGCTACGACAAAGGAGTAGATCATCCAGAAGCATATGAAGACTGCACAGAGTAGACATAAGTCCTATGCTGATAGGATACAAATACCACTCGAGTTCGAGGATAGTTACTGCGTCTTCTTCTAGGCCTCACCTCGATGATGTCTTCAGAGAATTGGTCGAGGGGGAATGATATCTCCATGTTTCATCGGACTTTTCTAGGTTCTCAGCAAAGTAGGCGGGGTGGATTACCACCTTGCCCTTTCACCTCAGTTGCGTCGTGGGCACAACTTCATCCATGTATCTCAGCTGAGGAGATAGATGCACAACTCGACACACCTAATTGATCACGGAGAGCTAGATATCGATGATGGGGTGATTTTCAAAGAGGTTCTAGTAGAGATTGAGGATCGATAAGAGTGGGTCCTACGAGGACTGTCGATTACTCTAATGAAATTTTGCTGGCAGCACGGGAACCTCCAGGTGAGCACATGGGAGCTGGAGGCTCAGATACGTTACTGGTACCCCTTTTGTTTCCGTAACATTTGATATAGCTTTTCAGGGATGTAAATCGCTAAGGTGGGAGTTATGTAATGACCTGGAAGTTTTGAGGAATTTTTTTCTTAATTTCTTTGGAATATTAAGAGTCTGGGGCTCTTGATGGCACTTGATTCCGAGGCCCGGTGTGCACTGAATCAATTTCCAAAGTTTAGCTGGATTACCTTCAGTTAAAAAACGAGCATGTTTTTCTATCTTTTGAACCAATGTTTAGAATTGAAATCTGAGGGCACCGATGAACTCTCAGAGCCGATAATTTCTTAAGGAGATCTTTACCATAGTTACATTTTAAGCGGGTTGAGATTTAATTTTTTGGAATAATATTTAAATAATTAAAATTGGTGGAGAACAATTTTATTTATATCTATGGTGTTTATATCCTACAATGGGGAGTTAATGATGGCACCCACAACAACCTAACTACCCGTGTGTGGATATTTGAAAGGTGGGGCCCACTCGAGCCCCAACCTTTGACCTTCCCCTAAACTCCTAAACCCCTCCTGCATTAATTTCAAAAAAACTCTTAAATATGGACTCTTCCTCTCCTTTACTCCCCCTATTTAATTCAGGCCAAAACATAATAATTAAATAATTCACCCTCTTCAGTTAATTAATGGAGTGGTTTGAATTTTGAAATTGTATTAGCTTGCTTTAATAATATAATAGTAGAGCCTATTAATTTATTTTGGCACACGTTGGGTTGGGGATGAATTGATATAACTATTGTGTGAAGAAGAAGAGACCTCCTCTCTCGACGTAGAATGACGTCTCTTCAACGAAGAACTCAAGTTCCATGACGAATGGCGACACACACTAATGACGTCTACGAATCCTCACCATATGACGTCGTCTTCCACAACACACAATATTTGACATTAATTATTCGAGGTAGGGGGTTTTATTAATTTATTTTAACTAATTTACTCCTTCGATCTTGTTGTATTCAAGTGAAAATCTTGGCTGATTGTTACCGCCTTACACGGAGGGTGTGTGCCGAACAAACCCGCCCTGACGACCCACTTTTGTTTCTTGTATTTTTTGGAATCGGGATGCGATGTTGAAAAAACGCGGAAACTGAGTGCCGGACGCACAAAGAGAAACCATGGTCCGCAACCACAGGTCTCTTGACCAATAAAGAAGACTGGGCCAAAGGAAGGAACTACGACGCCCCAAGACGTCACGCTACGGAAACCGCAGCCCGCATAGGGCAGGCCGCTTCAGCAGAAGAATCGGCCTGCCGTCGGCCGACCGGGCGAAGGGGAGCCACGACGCCCTGAGGGTGCCACGTTGGAGATACCATGGCCCATCATGTGGGCCTCTTGCACCAAAAGGCCGTTCGACATAGCTGGCCGGTTTGGGGAGGGCGGCGCCACTTGGCACCCCCGGTTCGGGCAGCCGGGGGGCCGCACCCCTTCAGACCGCGCGACTTTCGAGCCACGCCCTACCTAGCCGATCCAGCCTGTGCCTGGCTGGGCCTGGCTGGGTGATTCCCCATTGGGTTAGGTCACGCATTTTAACGTGCCGGTCTAACCCCCTTCCTGGTTGGACCCACCAACTTTGGGTTTACCCGACCCGTCATCCCATCGGGCCTAACAGGCCGAGCCTATTTTCACTGAAACGTGAATAACATGAAGATTGCATGTTCGATTGAGGATCCCTCAACAGAACTAGTACCCTTGTGACGAGGAGGTCCTTTTTCGATACTCTAAGTGAGTTTTGGACGACTATGTAAAATGACCGAGTTTGGAACGAGTGTAATTACAATCGTGCCCTCGGAGCAGAAACACTTTTAACTTAAGGACCAGCCGTCTGATTAATGTTTCATCGACAATGTTGGATTTATCTTGATTAGACAGTTCTTTTGGAATAATTCACCTGAGTTTTGGATGCATATGGAGTATGGCCGGGTTGGAATGTACCCAAAATCCAATAGGGCCCCTCAAACGGAAATTCTAATAACTCACAGACCGGGCATCCAATTGACGCGCCCTATGATGTGTTGAGATCCCTATGATGAGGAGGTATTTTGAGATACTTCCATGTCAGATTACGTGACACATGGATGTATCGACCAATTGCTTGTGAATCAGATCCTCCCAGTGATGAGTGTTCACAGTGCGGAGAACAAGCAGTTATCTGAAACTTGATGATTGTTTGTCGGATTCATTTCGGAGTGACTTGAATAGCCTAGTGGGGAACACTATTATGTTATGGTGGCAGACCCATAATGGAAGAGAACTACATTTAGAGGTGGAAGACCCATGATACTTGACAAGAGGAGTACATCTATAGGCAATTAGGGGGTGCATTACTATGTCGGGGCGGCAGACCCAAGGCTAGGAGCACTACTGTGTTGGGGTGGAAGAACTGCAGTACTCGACAGGAGGAGTACCTCAGCAGTCTAAGGTTAGTGATTAGCGCCTTGGAGCGGCGACAAGACCACTATAATTGAAGAAGGAGGCACTCTTCATTAGTTGTGGTTTCGATATCATTAAAGAAAATTATGGTTTGAGATCAGTCATTGACCTTTGTGTTTACCTCATTATTGATATGGGTTACTTGATAAAATAGGTATATGTATGGGCATATACCTATGTAAAAGTTATGTGTTGAGATATTTCATGTTGTTTTATCATTTTTGGATTTTGTGAGACCTTGACGGTCTCGGGGTCCCTACTGAGTATCATTATACTCACCCCTGCATGGGTTATGCCCGCACCTCATTGTGTTGGATGCAGACGACAGACATATCTGACGGAGGCTGAGTGTACAAGGATTGGATGACCCCTAGAGGTGGACCACATGATGAGACGGTACCTGGAGGTGGATCACACGACTAGTCGGTACCCGAAGATGGTTGACAGACGAGGACGCTGAGGGGGCTATCTGTACCTACCCTGCAGGTAGGATCCGTGGTGGAAGATCTAGGAGTTGCGCTATCTATACCAATCCTTCTGGTAGGTTCCGTGGTGGAAGATTCAGGAGCGGATTGTCACCTTCCAGTTGTTTTGTCTTTTACCTAGTACTTTACAGTTGGGCTTGTATTTACGACCCCTTAATTCAGCACTACTTTTTTCAGTTTTACTTAGAGTTAGCCTCTTCTTGTACTCTGGTTGAATGTTTTTACATTTTATAATGGAAATTCCTTCCTATTTATATGGATTTATGCCTTTTTATGCTATTCACAAGCCCCTGGCCTATGGAAGGAGGGCTAGTGGTTGTCACGGCATGGGCCCCGAGGACGGGTCGTGACAAATATATATAACGATCCACATTTTTTTTGTTACAAATTCTCTAATGTCATGATCATTATTCGGGTCTATGTCATTAAACCATTATTCTCATATTACGCTCACTAATGACATTAGACTATTAGTGATTATTTTTACACTTACTAAGGGTTTCAGTTTACTATTTTCATGTATTCCATATTTCTATTTAACGAATAGTGGAAATAAATAAATTATCAACAGAAAGGTTTTGAGTGTGAATATTATTATGGTTAATGTTTAAGCCTTGTTTTAAAATATGATAATCTTGGTATTATTGGAAAATTTTCAATTTAAGTCATGATTATTTCAATTTCACAATTTTTTAAAATTCATTAAATCTCTAAACCTAAGAGGAACATCTTTATTTATGTGATCCAATATTTTAGTTTTACAATACAAGTTTCAGATTTCTAATATTGTGTAATTTATATTGGTATCAAATTTATAATTATAATGATTATGTACTTTCATCACTAAATCTAGAATTTTGTATTCAAATCCATTAGAAAAATATAACTTGATATTGAAGGAGTTGGGTTTGAATAACATTTTTCACCACTTGAAAATTTTCAAGATATATAGATGTTTATTATGGTGAAAACATATGGGAAATATAAAAATTTTCAAATGAAGGTTAATTCATAATTATTAAATATCAATATTGATTAAGTTGTTTACAAAGATTATATAGATGGTTGTATGCCTAATATGTTGGGAAAAGTGATTAAAATTTGATTAAGGATATATATGGCATAAAATTATCCCCAAGAGCATATATTAAAGGCAAGAAAACAGAATAATAGAGTTAAAATTAATCAATATATATGTGGAAAAAAACCAATATATGATAGATGAAAAGATAGGTATAGTTATTGTAAATGTATTTATAGAAAATACAATCTATATAGGGGACCATTTGAATTAATGATAAGAGTTTTATAATCCAATGTGGTGAAAATTTTAAATGACATTACTTAGTGAGCTAAAATACATTATGGGATTACATATGATGTATACATGGAATTATTTTTATGTTATCCACATAGAATTATTATATAAAGATAATGATGATATCTAAATTAGAGGTGTCTAAACATGTATCTATACACATTCAAGAGAGTCTGAATTTGTATAAATATGTTGAGGATAAAAGTTTAAATTGTTGGTAATTCAACAATGTAATTGAAATAATTTATTTATATCTTATAAACCAAATATTATATATTTTGTACATTTTTGTCCTAGATATCAGTGTAATAATATTTCTTTACATATTTTGGTTTCTAATATAGTATATAAATTTGTTCAAGATACGATAAAGTTTTTAATACATTACAGGTATGTAGACAGTTTAAATATATCAATATTTACAAATGAATATTTTTCAAGTGACATTATTAAATTAAAATTAAAATAAGGTAGACTATTTAACAAAAGAGATGGTTTTATTAGTTGGTATCAAAAGAAAATTAACAAATAAAGAATGATTAATTTAGATGAAAAATAATCTGTTATGACAATTATATGATTGAAAATTATTTGGACTATGTTGATTATATATTAAATTATGTTGATACTTGGAAACTCATTATGAATTGAATATTATAATAAATGTATTATAAACCTTTGGAAAAGTATTTAGTAATAGTCGATGTGCATGAATATTGACATATTATTTCACGTCATCAAGTAGATGGTCAGAAATTGTGTGATAAATTTTTAATTTATTCCAAACCAATACCTATTCAAATATATAATTACCATTATTTCCCATAGGGATATATTTGATACATTGAGGATGGACATTGGTGATCTGAACATCCCACTTAATTTTGAACCACTATGATGAACCAAAACTAAACAATAAATAATATTGTCAATAAAGGGGGATTAATTATGTGAATTTTTGATTTAAATATGGTTTGTGTGAATTTATAACGTTAACAATAATTTTTTTGTGTTTTTTTATTAATTTTAGAGTCTTATTTTAATAATTGTGTTCTCTAATTGAGGGGGATCATCACATCAAAATACATGATATTTAATGTCACCAATAGATGAATATATATGAAAAACACTATATAAACAATTAGGGGTGGTTTATGGATTAATTTATTTTTGAAAATGATATGTTTTTTTTGATTTTTTAAACATATTATGATTATTGAACAAAAAATTATACTATTTTTCGTGGTTAGAAAATAAATTAAATGGAAAATATTCATGTGACCATTGAAATATTTAAAATTTATTCATTTTAATAAATCCTATATTAGAAATTTGTTTGTAGTGTTTTTTTTCAACTAGATGAATAATAAATTGAATTTTAGTTATTTTTTAATATGTTTAAAGAATTATGGTTTTTAAAAAGTTAATATGGATGTTTCATTACATATATATCTGTATCTACATATTTATCATTGGTATCTAAAGGTAATTTTTCAGTAAATCTAAATTTTTTTCTAGTAATATATTTGAATAAAAAATAATTTTAATGGTACGATGATGCTTACCAAAAATAAAATACAGATTTTTTATAGGTTGCAATGATATATGTGACTTAACAAATAAAATAATTATCCCTTTTAAAGGTCATTTTGTCTCAAGGAATTTGTAACATTGAAGTGTATCAAAAGATTTTTAGTCTCTTAAATCACTGTATTATTGATCCTGGAATTTAGTGAGTTGAGTTAGTGGCATGGAATGCTAATGAAAATTACCCAAATGTCATTTATTGACACATCAAATGTTACATACATCAGAATAAATGTCACATAAAATATTATATAATGTGTAATCAAGAATATACAATGTGTTTTTTCCTACAGTTCATGTTTTATATAACACTAGAAGAATTCTTAGGATAAATATTGACTTATGAAAAGTTGTTCATCCTGAAAATAGATTTGATGATTGTATATTTTATATTCATCACATATTCAAATTCATAATTATAATAAAACACTTTTTTCTTCAAAATATCTTATATATGTTTAAGTAGATCATCGGTTTACAATATAAATTTGAAAAAATGTTAGATGATTTTTTTTCCACATTTTAATTTAATACAATATTTTTAAGTTGAATAAAAGTTTACAATATGATGAAATTTCAATGGGAATTTTATAAATCATAAAAAAATTATGAATTAGAAGAAAATGGATATCTAAAATGGGTTAGAAACAATCATTATTGAATTAAAAGTGATATGTTTTGGTAAATTTTTAACTTTTTTTGAAAAACATCATTCTAGATTATATGTTATATCACCTTTTAAATTAATAATATATTTTTTTGTTTAAAATTTACATCATGTTAATATGTGTATGTTGATGAAGTTAAATTGAGATGTTTGAGTGAATATGTTTCCCAATTTATTGAGAAGAAATACCAAGATAAAAAATCCTTTATCGATCCTTAGTGTTTCTACCATCATGATTACTAAATGGTTCTAAATTTGAAACCAAATATGAATCAAGATGTTTACATACAGAGATAATTTTTTAAAAAAATATCTATTTAAAATATGAATTTTTAAATAGCAAAGATCTTGAGCTTATAAAGTCATTATGTTGGGGATTTTATTTTTATGACCCCTAATGTGATCATCAAGTAGATAAATATATAAATTACATTATATAAACATTTAAAAACTTAATTATATTGATAATTTTATTATTTCTATTGAAGGATCAAAATGAGAAAAAAATTTATACCATACAAACAAATCAATTTATATTAGAAAAACATTTTTGATGAAAAATGATTAAAAATGGTAAATTCTACTAGATAGCGAATGGGGATGATTATCAAATAAATCTCATCAATATAGATTCTCCAATATCAATGGAAGAACATTCTTGAATCCATAAGATAGGATTTCACGAGTTCATCATATGGAGAAACCCATGCTGTAGTAATCTCCATGTAAGAGTTCATGAGAAAAAGGCAACCAGATAAAGGAGATCAAAAAAAGTTACACAAAAAAAGAGTTACAAGACAATTGAATTCATATAAATATTAGTCAATAGTCAAAAAAACTATATTTTTGGACTTAATTGATTGTAAATAAGGTAATATATATAAAATTTAATACATAAGATGGACAATTGTGATTATTTACAGAAAATAATGTAATATATTTCATTATGATGATGTTGATTTATTCCTTCAATGTATGTAAAAAATTCCAAGATTAATGAGATAGATTATGAATTCCATAACACTGCTATTTAAGGAAGTAATGATGAATGATGATGGACCCAAAATTTCATATGATATAAAGGTAGTCAAAAAATTCTTTTGCTAGGTGGGATAATAAAATTGTCTCTTGTTATTCGTTGGCATCTGTATTTGAGATGATGATAATAAATAATACAAGTTGGGATGTTTAATAAACATAAAAATGAATAGATTGTACCATTAAGGCTGATCCTTGAGAATATAATTTTTTATCTCCTTCATTATACCTATTGAATACAAGGTGGGGTTGTGATATCATTGACTAGATAAAAAGAATAACACGTTTTACAGAAATATTCTTTTATAATAATTCATATACTAAATATATTTTTAATAAACCCTCCCTCACTAAGTGATCTTAAAATGATTTTGGCTCATCAATTGTTAAATTGAAAAATTTTCGACTAAAATATATATGTCTCTGCTGATGATAGAGAATATAAATCTAGTGAACATCTTAGGATTTCATATAATTAATTGGAATAACTATCACTATATGATGAAAATTATTTTACCTTGTCCTTTTAATTATTCTCTAAATGTAATAGATTCTTATATAATTCGATTTACCCCCTCTCCCCAATATTGATGTTTCTTTTACAAATACTGATATGATAAATATAGAATTTTATGGAAAATATAAATATTTAATTTGGATTGATCCCTATGAGATTTTACATAAAGTAATAATGGTTTCTCTAATTTCTATGAATATTTGTGTGTTATTTTTGAAGCATTTTTGAAGGAAGCATGAATGTAAAAGAGGTTATGTTAAAAAATATATGGAATAGGATTGAGGATATCTTGAAATCTAATGATGATTATATAGATATTAAAATTACAATTGTCAATGAAATATAAAAACTAAATAACTATTTAGTGAGAAGGTAGAATATTTTACTATTACTAAGAAACTCTATGGAAAGAATCTAGATACGTTTAATTAGATGAATAAAACTCTAGATTAATGAAATAATCTGTTAATGTATGAATGACATTAATAAATTATATGAAAAGAGGAATAATAATTAAGAATATGGATAATGAAAAATATATTAGATGAAATGATAAAATTCGTGTTTGAAGATACTAAATTAAATTAAGAAAAATAAAATAATTTAGATAAAAATGTGTAGGAAGATGACTTCAATGAAATCATAGATCTTCTTTATAAGATATACTAAATCGAAAATTGTTTTTTGGAAAGAAAAAAGAATATGTTGACATAATGGGGGAAGGATAATTCATCACCCAATAATGAATATATTGGAGAAGTAAAATAATTGTTACATATTAATAAGAGATTTATTCACTAATTAGAGATAATGATAAAGAGAGAGATGTGAACATTAATGGATTATAAAAAGAAATTTGGAAGCATCTCTTTAGATGATTACATAGCTCCAGAAGGAAAATAATAAGTTGATGAACAAATATAACGAGATAAATTTTGATGATTGTGATTGTTTTTGAAAGGGTAAAAACAAATAAATGAGCGTAGATCTTGTAATATGATTTGCATGTGATAAAAAAGAAGTCAAAATATCATGGATAAAACCAATAGTATATTATTATCTTATTGTGGAAGAAATCTCACTTTTTTATAAGATAATAGAATAACCTAAAGATAGCTAGATTTGAGAAGATGGTAAAATATTTTTAAAAATGATTCTATGTGATGGTGGAAAATTTTTCTATGAAAAAATAACCCTAAATTGAGTAAAATATTATTTTATATGGATTTTCTATAAAATTTGAGGTTAATGTATAATCTTCTAAAAATAGTAAAAATAAAGGCACATATAGTCTGGTTGAATCTTGTTGAATAATTACTAATATATATCTACCAATACAAATAGGCTTGTTTCCAATTATATGATTGGATAATATAGGAAAAATATGGATATTGACAAATATTCTTTTATAATGAGAGAGTAAAATACTTCAAAAATAATATTCATTGAACAAAGATGTACACATTTGAGAAACATTCATCAACATAAAATTTTATCAAAGATTATTATTGGTATAAAAGACCTGGATTAAAAATTCACAACTACTTTTGTGGAGTATTCAACAATAAATATTACTCAATCTAAAATAATATATATCTATAAGGATTGAGATATGAATTTAGGGGGATATATGATAATTAGAAATAAATAAAATTTTCATTAACTAGAGATCCTGAAGGGATAAATGATTATAAGTGGAAGAATGATAATACTTCAAGTGAGGAATGTGAGAAACCAATTAAATATTAAAAAGTAATGAAATATTTCGTTGTCATTTGTAATGAAAAATAATTAATGGCAAGAAATATGGAGAGTGAAATAATTCCTTTTGGTGAAAATAAGACATGATAGTTTTTAGAATGTGATAACAATGTTACTGAAATTTTCTCTATAAATAATGATTTAATGATTCGGAATAAATATTAGTGTTATGATTAAGATGTGAACAATTTGGCTTTTTAATGTCTATATGACATGTTAGAACCTGGATAATTCTGGAGGCACAAAATAATTTACATTCTATTATTTATTAGTTTAAATTATCATCCATGGTCTATTGTGAATTTTTGTTGAGATCATGAACATACTAGGTTTATCTGGGGCTTGTTCGGATTCCAAAATCTATCTTTTGGGGTGAAAAGGGAATTATTCATGTTCAGTATAAACTATGCATGAATGGATACACGATTTTTTATATTCATGAATGGCTAGGCTGAGAAAAGGGGGACATCGAGGTTTTAAAAACAATGTGATTAGGGGGGCACAAACCTGAATCTCACTCTTTAGTATTTAATAGTGGGATAAGACATAATTTGTGTATGGTTAGTCAAACAGTTCTATCAAGCCATTTGATGTTCCCCTTCATATATAAAATGGTGCACAGTTGGCGTAAGGTTTGGAAAACATTATAGAAAATCCAAGAACCCAATATTTTGGGTGAATTTATGATTTTTAGCATAATTTATTATTATTTCAACCAAAATCTTTCTCATTTATCATGTTAAACAAACTTTAGTTCTTAAGAGATACTCTTTGATAACTATTTAAGGAATCAATAGATCTTATCCATTTGAAATCTGAATCCGGAAACTATATTCTCATTAGACCATTTTTTGAAATATTTCAATTCCTTTTGTGATATTTTTTTTTCTTATTGGTATAATTGGTACTATATAGTTTCATGATAAGTTTCTCCATTTTTAGGGTTCTCGTATATTCTTTTTTTTCTCCCAATATGAGTCGAATCAAGGGATGATATAGATGAATAAAATACACTAAAATAATATAATTGGTGGTTTAATTATTTTACATAATATTTTAGGTGTTTTTATATATTTTTTATTGTTGCGCACACATTTTTCTGAGAGAATCCCTTAAAATAGAATTAATTCCTTTTTTAAATAAATATGTATGACTAATGTAATTATTTAGACTATTTATGATTGAATTGTATATTATGGGCCTAGAATTACAACCACCCCATTGGTGGGTTATATATTTTAATGGATGAAAATGCATGGATTTTTAATTAGGTCACCGATGAGGTGTCTCGTTTACCCTAGTTATTGGATTAAAATTGAATTGTAATATGAATTATCAATTGAAGAATCTAATTGAAAATTAAATTGAATAAATTAAAAAAATGGTATGATAATGACATAATTCTAATAAATTAAATTGGTTTTTTTATGATTGTATTTCCCTTAAAATAAATTACCAACAGTATTAAAAATAAAATTCTAAGCCATCTAACCCTAGCCTTTCTTGATCAACCACATAATGTGAGTTTTCAATGAAATCATATTTGTGGTGAACATGAAATAGTAAAATTACATTAATTGTGTTATATTCAATTCCTTGGTTGATAAATGGGTTTATATATGAATTCCCTAGGAAGAATTTTTTGGATGTTGACTTTCTTCTTTTTGAGTGAAACATGGACTCTCTAGTGGACTTCCAAGGATAGACTCATAACAGATTTACTATTATACACCTGAGTGAAAATTTGACTCCTAATTTGGACGACTTTGGATAATCTCAGAGGGGAAGTTATATATATATATATATATATATATATATATATATATATTCCATGTGTGACACTTGAGAACTCTTATAGGACGTCCAAGGATGGGTTCAGTGAGCTGTGATATTATACCACACCTAGAGTGATACTATGATTCATATGAGGATCACCATAAATGAGCATGTAAGGGTATTGGTTTATGTTATAATTAGAGTAAATCTTGGATTCTAAAAAAATAATTTTAAGGGTAGTCTTTAGTTCAGTATTTATTAATGAATGATACAATTTATAGAACACGTATTCTAAGAGGAACCAAAAAGCATGGTTTCATTTAATGGATTACACCTTCTAGATGGCATTTTTAGGAATCAATTGATTATATCTTCATGGGGGATGATGGGATACATGTTATGTCTCAAGATAGTTTTATTATCTGATAATGACAAATTAATTGCATTAAAAATTAACATGACTCATCTGAAACTATTTATTTTGAGACTTTTGTCTATGGATGATGTCGGTGGATAGTAACTAGAGTCAATGGGATCCCATACCATTATGGGTTGTAAAAATTTAGCAATTCACTGACATATTATATTGATTCATATAGAATTTTATTATTATATATTCACGGACATGATGTAGATAAAACATGTGGTGTTTTCTTATAGTTATCTGACACCCTATTCATACCGCTATTGGGTATCCAAACAGCCTATATGATTACATGTATGGATAAGGGAAAGAAAACTACTACATGTTTATGAATTTATTCTTAGGCGAAAGGGATAATGTGATCAATATTAAGATCCTAATGCAAGATTACCCTTTTTATTTTTTTGGAATTATTGGTATTTAGATATCTGTTTTTTACTTACAATTGTGTTCCAATTTTGGATGTTTTGTAGGAACATGACCTGTAACATACTCTACTGAATGTGAGATTCCATATGTAATTATCAACATATTCATGCCTTGATTATTTCCCAGTTGTCTAATTGAACTAATTATTCTACTACGTATATTTTATTATACATCGATTATGTTATACTCTAGTAATGGGGGAATAGTTTCTCCATTGACACACCCAAGCCCTCATTGATAGTCTATAACATCCAGAATTTGGGGAGATGTTCTTAAGAGCATGTGGCCAAATGGGTTTGGTGTTCCATTCAGTGGAATCTTGGTCTAGGATGCTACGAATTTGTATCAATGCATTATTTTGGGGTTTTATTTAATTTTTTTAGATAACAAAAAGGGATATTAAGGAATAATAATTTTGAAATGTGATATGCATTGGAATTTCTAACCCATTAATTGTAATAGACCAAATTTCCTAAATTTATTTTTTTGATTTCTAGATTTTGACTGGTAAAGATGCTTTCATTCCAATATTAGGCGATTCACATTAATATTTAACATTATTATTGATATGATTTTGGGTTATATTTCATTGTAACTCAAAGAGATGATGTTATTTCATCTCATGCATTTTTATAGACTCCAATTATTATTCACATGAAAAGAATTATGTCATTCCATAAAGGATTCATTTCTTGATTTGAATCTATTATAATACGTCCCATGATTGATATAACTATTGCTTGAATGATATTATTTATAGGGAATTGAGAAAACCCACATGGTATGTTGATTCATGGACCAAGAGTCTCTTGGATTATAATTTATTGTGTTGTTTATTGTGTGGATTTATATTTTCGTTCATGAGGTGTATTGTCTCTTATAGATAATTATTTGGTGCAAAAATTTATTCATCAATGTAAATTTTATTTTGATATCATGAAAATTAAATTAGAATAAAATGGAAAATAAAATTTATTATCCGAAATAAAGTCCCACACCTAACCATAGTAGTATGTAGTATGAAGTATCTCTTACTTCTATATGATATATAAAATTCATAGATCTAACTCATAGAGCAGGAATAATGGTGTGATTCTATATAAGAATGATTTTACCTCTCTTATTCTAATATAAAAACTTTTAGTTGTGATGCTCGATATCATTCATTTTCATTGGATTGTACATGAAAATTAAAGAGACAAGGAAATGTGATTTCATAATGTCAGACTCCAAGATGATGGTAGAAATCATGCATCTGAGGTGGTACACCTTGCACTTAAATTGTATCATGTAGTAGTGACAGTGGTGGAACAAATAATTTTACAAGACACATGTGTTGAGGAACATTTCCATGAGATGATTATGTTTTTCATGTACACCATTTATGGTGCCCTATGACTCTCCCCGACTATGGTAGTGTTGATACATGAGTTATAGTAGCATAGTAAAACAACATTTTTTAGTGATAAAGAACTATAGGTTTTGTATTCATAGATAGAGGCCATGTTAACTATAATTTATCATTTTAAGAAGCCTCTCATGAGGAGTATAAGATCATTATTTATATGTTATATTATTCATTAAAGAGATGGTGGGATTCCATTACTCATACAGATAATCATAAGGAGATAGCATAGAGAGATTTTTATATAACCATATATGATTATTTCTAACCCAATACATTGAGCGGTGATAGATCCCATGATTTAATGAACTTGGATTATATCATGTTATCAGTTATGGATTATTCATCCTTTTTACTGAGATCCAACACTACAATACAATTTTAACTGGTGATAACTTATCTAATTCTAGGAGATTTGAGCGTGGTATTACACATGACATCCAATCACATGGGAATTTATATTGAAAGAATACCATTTCTAGAATAGTGAATCAAGAACATGTCATAGAGTTTACTCTATGAAATATTTGCTGTAAAATCCATGTTTGTTTTACACCTAGATCTGGTACAACATTAGATGGTACCTAGAATCATTGTCTGTTGAATCGATATGAAGACATTAGTATCCAGATATTATACTATGGAATCCAAGTGAGGTGTCACCAGTGCAGTGGACAGGGGAATACAAGACCTCAGTGCATTAGAAACCTGAGCGAGTGCTGATTAGGGGGAAATATGGATCATCTATCAATATTTTGTAGAATATTTATTCCAACAGTAAGTGAGAAATAGTTTACAATACATCGACATGAAAGAGAAGGACCAGTATCTTCTTATCAGGCATGGATCTAGAGTATAGCCGACCAGTCAGGCCGAGGTGGTTGTCATAGGCATGGTTGTAAGACAACAGATTTACAATAGTAGTAGAGTTTATCACCTCATGGTATCCATGATGTATCTATGGGATAAAGAATTATCTAGGAAAATGTAGTTCAAAAGACACATGAGGTTCATAATCTCACACTTTCTACTCTAAGAGGCACTCTTCTAGTTGCCTCTACATTTGAATCTTCTCTTTCCAAAACAATAGCTTCTCATATCATTATATTTTTGCTTGTTGTAGAGAGACGTTGGCTCAATTTTCGGTGTTATGATGGATTTATAATGCTTGATACTCAGTTGGGGTTTTTTTTCAAAATATGTATGTTAATTTAGGAAGTTCCCCTTTGAAATTGGTGGAATTCACATCATATGGGACAACTTTTTCCTCAACAATATATTTTTCCATCATTCTCGGTATGGAATCCTTCATTACCTTTCATTATATCATTCATTTATATCACCAAAGGATATCCTTCCCATCCCCAAAAGGTGGATATTTTGTAAACAAGGAAGAATGGGATGTCCATAAAAGTGGAGCTATTCCCATGAAACATGGTATTGGGGGGATGATGGCTTAGAATACTTTTTTTATATCTCGATTATTAGTGAACATATTATATAGATTTCAATCGAGTGGTTAATCATTTTAGGAATGTATTCCTATAAATTTTTTTCAGATTTACACTTGTGGGAGAGGTAGATTTCTATATCGGTCTAATTCCATGATATGAATAAATATCCATTCTTCCTGAAAGGATTACTAGTACTATGATGTATAAGATTAAATTGAAGCTAGAGGCTTTAGATGGAATTGGGTTTATCCTTCCCAATACTTTTCAATGGTGTTTCTAGGTTCTTTTGGATAAAAAGGAGGAAGGAAGCCTTATTCTATATGTGGATTAAAAAAATTGAACCAGATAATGGTTAAGAACTAATATGTTGAACCATGGATAGATGGTCTCTTCAACCAGCTCTAAGAAGCATAGGTGACCTCAGATAAACATTTGAGATATGGTTGTCATCAAGAGACTCATAGATCATCAAACATACCATGCTGAACCATTCATAGTATATATGGTTTATATGAGTGTTTTTTAAGTTATTAGGTGTAATTAATACACCAATTGTCTTAATGGAACCGATGAACAAATTCTTTCCACAATATCTGTATTATTTTTTCTTTGTAATCATGGATGTAATATTGTGTGTTACAAAAAAAATTGACAAGACCATGCCAAGCATCTTGAGATTGTTTTTGATAAATTGAGATAGAATAAATTATTTTATAATATCACATAGATACACTTTTGGATGAGTACGATTCACATCCTGGATCACAATATTTGAGATACGGGTGTGTTAGTTTACAATGTGATGGTGAAAGATGTAGTTTCTTGGGAGATTCCCAAGAACATGTTTGAGTTACGTTGTTTCATGGGGATTCCTAGATATTATAGGTGATTAATATAAGAAATATCATGAATAAAACCCTTATTCAAATACTTGACTAATAATGGTTTAAATATTATACGGTCAGATACATATGAGACATTATTTATATTCTGAAAGAGAAATTTAGAACAGCACTGATACTGATTTTTCTATAGCTAGACCAAATTTATATTTCTAACTGACATGTAAAATTTATCAGGATATTAGAATTTATTATGTTGTTTGGATGGAGACATGGTCTATGGGTCTACATAGTTGAGTCCACACAATAGGAACTACCATGCACATGATCTTGAGATAGCTCTGACTGTTCATAAATTGGTTTTTGGAGAAATTACATCATTTGAGAGTGGTTTGTGGTGTTCATGGAAAAAAATCACCAATTACATATTTACACAACATTTTATGAATCTGAGATTGAGAAGGTGGGTTTAATACTTATAATATATTGAAATTGATCATTCATACATGCTTGGTAATGGGAATATAGTGGTCGATGCATTGGGTAGGAGGACAAAATACAGATAGGTTGGCAAGCTATTTGTGGGTGGACTCTTAGGTATTTGTTCTATAATGTGAACTTAAAGGTGCATGATATGATGGCAATAATTTCAATCATCATTAGATGTTACATCTACCATTATGGATATAAATATGTTAATGTGGATGTCAGATTATGAGATCCTATTTACACAGGATACTGTGTAATGTGAAGAAACTCCTTCAAGTTGGACAACAAGAGAAAATGAAATTATACATGTACATGGCCTCATAAGGGTTTCATAATTCACATATAAGGGGAATATATGAATATTTCATGCTTCACCTTGGTCAATTCACCGTGGCATCACCATTATGAATTGGTATTTACATCGTCACAACTCAGGGTTGGGTATGAAAGGTGATGTTGATGGTTTTTTAGATGTTCCACTTATTGGTAGGTGAAGGTGGAACTATATGAACCAACCATAATTTGAAAAAAATTTCCCAATATAGAGTGGAAATGGGACTATGTCAAGATGTATTTCATGATTGGATTCCCAAGGTCACCATGAGGAAATGATTCTATGTTGGTTGTTATGGAGAGGGCCACAAAGGTTTCTCATTTCCTACCAATCAAGTAGAAATATTCTATTGATGATCCTGGGAGGTTGTATATACGTTAGATAGTACTACATAATAGGGTCCAAATAGAATAGTTTCATATAGGGATTCCTAGTTTACAAAATAGTTTTGAAAAGGGTTATTGAAGAAGTTGGGAGAATATGTTCTATTGAGAACAACATGCCACCCAAAGACCAGTGGTCAGTCAGAGTGAAAGATACATGTGAATGATTAAATGAAATGGACATTTGTATTGGATTTTGGGGGATCTTGGAGAAATTCATAAAACTATTTTAATTCACCTAATAAATTATATTTCAGGTTAGTATTCATATAGATCCAAAATAGGCTTTATATGGTAGGCTATGTCGATCAGACCTATTATGGTTAGAGGAAAGAGTGGAAGCTGTTATTAGACTTTATATTGTTCAGGTGACCCCAGATATGGTTTAGATTATTCAGAAGTGGATAGATACCATATTGAATCATAAAAAATCATACCCCAATCTCCACAAATAACCTCTAGTGATTATGGTTAGGGATTGGGTTTTCTTATGTGTTTCACTAAGGATGAGACACATAATAATTAGGAAATAGGGTAAGATTTCACTGTGTTATTTCAGGCCATTATAGATTATGGAGAGTGTTGGGTTGGTAGAAAATCGGTTTTTGTTACCACAACGGTACTAGGAAATGAAAGGCATCTTCCACATATCTCAGCAACAAATCCATCATTCATAACCTTATCATTATTTTCAACTCCAGGAGGTTGTATTATGGGTAGATTCGCCATTTATTGAGTGTTTTATTCATATTTTAGATCCGAAAATGAAGGTTCTCAAATGCTGGTTAGTTCCACTACTACTGGTGATATGGAATTAATGTAGTGGGAAGGAAGACTATAGGAGCAATAAGATGATTTACGAGTTTAGTGGCGAATGTTCTACTCATAAAATCTTGATTATCTTAAAGAAGTAATTTTCTGTATGATTTTATTTATGTGGGGATTTCTGTAGGAACAATTTTTTATTGGGGTACAATACCTATTACTTTCTATTAGTTCTAATTTTTAATACATTGTCATGGACTATTGTGAATTCTTGTTATGGTCATGCTGGTAATAGGGGTGTCTAGGAATTATTTGGATCCCGAAACCCAACTTTTTATAAAAAATATGTCTATTCCATGGCTAATATAATAAGTACGTGGTATGTCTCATGGATAGTTATAACTATGAATGGATGAGAGTAGGGCAGGGGAAGCCCGTATGTTTTGAAAAACCATTTGATTTGAGGAACATGGTCATGCGAAATTATTTGTATCTTTGGATAGTGGTATAGGACATAATTGGTATAGGGTTAGTTAAACTATCTGAGAAAACCATGTGGTATTACTCCTCCTACATCAATGGGTGCATTGTTTGTGCACGATTTGGTAACTGTGCAACCAAACTATGTTTCCCTATATTTTGGGTGAATTAATGATTTTTTCCTTAATTAATTCTTATGCCAACCTATTTTTTTCATTTTTAACATTAGATAGCCTGGATCTTTTGATATTTCCACTTTGAATCATATTCTAGTCATTGATAGATATTATTCAGCTCCGCATTGAATCAATAACCATTTTTCTCCTTGGATCCATGCCGCTAAGATCCAAATTCTACCTGTGACATTCTTAGTTTATCTTGGTATTGACTGCATTATTTAGGAGAAACCGAAATATCCATATTTTTAGATTTCTCAACTGTTTTTCATTTTGTCTCCTAATATTAGTCTAATCCGAAAATGATATTGTATGAACATTCTACGATAGACCTACGATTATGGGTATTGTTAATTTCTATAAAATTGAAGTGTTTATATATAGGTTATTGTTTCACGTGGTTGTTTTTCTGAGAAATTCCCTTCAAATGAAATGGAATAAATTTTTTAATTGATAGGTGTCACCAATATAATTAATTATTCCTTTGATAATTGAATTAATGGTTATAGAACATGAATTGGAATCAACTCGTAGTAATGATTTATAATTGAATGGACCACCATGGGTGGATTTTTAATTATTCCTCCCTTGTGGTGTTTCATTTACCCTTATAATGGGATTACAATTTAATTATAATATAAATTGACAATTGATGAATTGATTAGTAAATTAATTTGATTATTTTAATGGGAATGGGATTGGCATAACCCTAGGATATGACATGTGATTTATTTTATATTCTTGGATTTATCTTATAATTAATTGTCAATATGTGTTATAATCAAAGACTAGTCCATTTAATCATATAATATTTTTAGAAACATTTTGAGGTGAGGTTTAAATGAAAATTTCTTGGTATTGACATTGAAATAGTATAATGAAATTAATTTAATTTTCATAAATTTCATTGGTGACACATGGATTTATATATGAACTTCATGGAATGGATATTTTGAAAGTGACCTTGCATAATCTTGAGTGAGACATAGACACCCTAGAACACTATCACGGGAAGACTAGAAGAGGCTTTATATTATACCACTAATTGACACATGGAATTATTATATGGTCTAACATGGTAGTAATTAGAGGTTTGATTTTGTATATATGCCATGGGTGACACTTCGGCTCCCTTAACAAACCATGATGGATAGAATGATTTAGTGGTGATATTATAACACACCAAGAGATATAAACTTATTCTTATGAGGATCTCCCTAGAAAAAAGGTAATGGGATTAGGTTATGATAATCCTAGAGCCAGACATAGATTCCAAATAAGTAATTCTATGGAAAATCTCAGGTTCTTAATTAATTTATGAATCAAATATTTTATATCATGTTCCTGCAAAGAAAAGGAAAAATATTGGATTCAATAAGTTACTTAGACCATAAAATGGATTGATTAGGACTCTCATTATCACAACCCATCACTCGAGGCCCACGTCGTGACTACCCCATGCCTACCTTCCATAGGCTTGGGGCTGGAGACTAGCACCAAAGTCTTAAATCCCTAAAACTAGGAAGCCATTGCATTTAAAACTTGAAAACGCAAAAAAACAGAGTACAAGAAGAAAGGAAAACACTAAGAAAAACTGTATAAAAAAAAGATGTGCTTGAAAACTAAAAGGGGTCAGAAATACAAGCTTGACTATTAAGTACAAGAAAATAGAAAAAGGAAAAACAACACATGGATCGTCCATCAAAAAATCATACCTGAAGGGTAGGTACAGATAGTGTCCACAACACTCCACGTCCATCCATCTCCTCTATGTACTGTCACGCCGTGTGGTCCACCTCTGGGTACCATCTAGTCTTAGTACACTCAGCCTTGGTCCGTATTGTTAGTTGTCTGCATCCAGCACAATGAGGTGCGGGCAATGCCCGTGCAGGGGTGAGTATAATGATACATAGTAGGGACCCGGAGATGCTCAAGGTGACAAAAAAATGAAAAAGAAAAAACCACTAGGTATGAATTAAATATATAACCCAACATAGGTATATGACATTACATATACCTATAATATCAAGTAATCCTTCTCAATAATTAGATAAAACACAAAGGCTACTGATTAAACTAACACAGGTATACAACTTTTGTTGAGAGTTCAAGATAATTAGATGTAGCCACTAAATCAACTATTCTGTCAAACCCTTGCTGGATACAGGGACAAAAATTAGAACTGTTGAACCCACACAAGATCCAGGAATAGTAGTAAGATATTTTGAACAAAAACAGGATCCATGAACAGTAGTTAGAGCTGTTGGACCCACAAAGGATCCAGGAAAAGTAGTCTGATCAGTCGAACCCACATAGGATCTTGGAACACTAGTCAGAGCAATAAAAAAACACAAGATCTAGGAAATTTAGATAGAGCTATCGAACCCACATAGGATACAGGAGCAGTAGTCAGAGATATTGAACCTACATAGGATCTAGGAACAGTAGTCAGAGCGTAGCCATCCACAGGGTTTTGACACAAAGCACACTTCATTCTGAGTGGGTCCACTCTTCAAGCAATGTTTCGATACATAAACATCCACGAAGACCCATGAATAAGTATCCCAAAAGGTCTACCACGTCATAGGGGTCTCAATGCTATAGATGGCATGTCAATCGGACGACTGATCTGTGTGTTATTAGCCTTTTAGTCTCGGGGAACCGATTGGATTCGTCCACGGTCCATCCTGACCGTAACTTAACTATACCCCGAACACTAGTGGGGTATACTCAGAGGGAAATTAATGCTCCAATATTACCAGCACCGCTGACGGTTCATCAAACGGACGTCCGGTGCCAGGGATATGACCAAAAGAATGTAAAGGGTCGCAGTGGACCCGGGTCTGGTTTGACCCAACCCGACTTAGTCTGGGATGACCCATTGGGTTTGGTCCGGCCTGATGGGATATACCAATAGACCATGAAGTCCATGATTATTGCGATGGAGTGGATGGCTGGCTCGGCCAGGAGCGTGTGAGGCGCGGCTCGGCGGCTCGCCCGAAATGGTTGAGACCAGATCGTCCAGCACTACGGGGGGCACGACGTGGGTGGCTAGGGAAAAATGGTTGAGGCCAGTTCAGCCAGCGGTGGCGTGGGGCACGTGGGATGCAGTGTTTCATCCAGGTGCACGGGTGGTAACCGGGAAGGCTGGGTGGGCTGGAAGGCAGCCTGGAGGCCGCCAGGTGGGCCTGAGGGTTGTAGGGAGGTGACGGGCAGGCTATCGAGGGCTCAGCTGGGGATGGTTTGGCCGAGGGTGGTATGTGACACCATGGGGGAAACACGAGTCACATATTCCACCAGTAGTTCGGCCTTCATCTTTTTCGCCATCGTCGCCTCGTCTTTTCGTCGCAATGCCGAAGGACATCACAAAAGCGATCGATGGAGGGCATCATGCCATGTTAGTTTGGCCCGCACCCTCCGCGTTTAGGGTGACAGAAATCTATCCTTTCGATCTTACCAAAACAATCCACCTGAAAAAATAAATCACCCTTGTTCTTCATTTTGAATGAATGGAATAACGTGGAACTTAAATTAAATTAACCACCTTCTTTTGTTTTATGTTCGATGATGAAATAGAGGAAAGAAAATGGAGGAGATTGTCGTCCATCGCATCCGCCACACACTTCCAATCCCAATCTCACACATTGGTTATAGAAGACGTTCAACATCAGTAGGAGTCTAGAGAATAAGATGGATGGAGATCGCTTCCATTGTTCTTCATTGGATGAACGCGTTCTTCGTTCATCATTGGGGATGAGGTTCTTCATTGGAGAACTTTATTTCTCCCATGCTCTCCACTCCCCAATATTCCACCCAAAAGGACAAATGCCAAGCCAAATAATAGATTATGTTTAATGTATTATTTAGTTGTTGGCACAAAAATTAAAATGGGTTAATTAATTATGTTTGATCCACTTAATTAATGAAGTGGAATTAGAACAATTAAATTGTAAGAGTTGGCATAATTTAACATAGACTAGTTGAAGAGGCTCTCCCATATTATTAGGCAGTTTAAGAGGCTTCCCCTACATTATTAGGGAGTTGTTGGATTCTCCCAATTAATGGGGGTTCCAAGGGGTTAAATACCTAGGTGGTCCCCACTATAATTAACGTGAAGAGGATGTTAGGTTCGGGTGCGCCCCATCACCATAACCTCTCATGAGAGATTAAGGTGTAGTGGTCCCCACCTCCAACTTTTACATGGAAGCTTCAACCAACCAAAATAAAAAAAATATACAACTTTATTTTTATTTATTTATTTCACTAAAAACCCAAAAAATATATATTTTATTCTCGACCGACTATCGTCGAGGTGAAAGTCACCTTAAGAGAAACCGGCGCATCAAGTTCACCGGTGCCCTCATATTTCAATTCCATGCACCTGTTAAAAAGTTATAAAATTATACTCGCGCGTTTACTAGACGTACCAAAAAAAGGTTGGAATATTATTATCAGTCACCCTCACCCTGCGCCAGTTGAGTTTAGGCTCTACCTAGGTGAAAAACACCCCAACGAAATGAACAGTATTCTTGGATTTCCAATATGAGTTACCATTTAGAAGTTATGAATTTTATAATAAAATATATTTCAATTAATTATTTTATATGAAGCCAAAAACTAAATTTTTATGGTGGCCCGCACCGTCCAAGGTCAGTATCTTCTTAAATAAAACATTCCCTCATGAGTTCAGCGGTGGTCTCAGATTTTTAATATGAGTTACCATTTGTGAGTTACAAGAATATGAAAAATAAAATAATTTGTTTAATTATTTTATTTACGATTATTCCATTTTTGGGTTCTCTCATAAGAGGCCAGCATCAACTAATATTAAAATGCACCAAGGGTAAAACTGGTTTCCTGAGCTCAATGGTGCCCTCAGATTTCTGATCTGAGTAACCATTGAAGAGTTATTCCACCTTTTCAGGAAAACATCTTAGGCATTTTAACATAAACATAATAAAACATCGATCGATCATTCCAGGCACTCTGGGTCTCGGAATCGCGCACTGTCAGATTTCACGGACTTGTAAAATTCCCATATATTTAAAAAAAACTACATGGAAATTCTAGGTATTTTCATTCTCCCCACCTTAGTGTTTTACGTCAGCGTAATCCATAACTCATAACTAAGGGAACAAGTAGTGGTACTGAGTAAGCATCTGAGCCACTTGATCCCATGCACACTTCTAGATGTTCCCGTGCTGCCATCGAATGCACACTAGAGGTATCAACCATCCATGAAAGACCCACTCCTGCCGACCCTCAATCTCTACTGAAACCTCTGTAAATTTCACCCCTTCTTTGACGTCCAGCTCGCCATTGTCGATTATGTGAGAAGGGCCATGCACATATCTCCTCAACTGGGATACGTGGAAGACGTCCTGCACCCGTTGCAACTAAGGTGGAAGAGCTGAGTGGTATGCCACCTCGCTAACTCTAATGAGGAATTAAAAGGTCTGATGACCCTTGGTGATAGTTTTCCACCTTGGCCAAATCTCTGTAATCTTCTTCGAGGTGAGACTCGTAGAAAGATGTGGTCTCCATCCTTGAACTCCAGAGGTCTCTGTCTCTAGTAAAAATATGAATTCTTCCTGCTCTGCGCAGACCTTATCTGCTCTTGGATGATCTGAACCTTCTCCATGGTAGCCCATACCATCTCTGGTCCCACGTGTGCTAACTCCCCTGGGTTAGTCCAGCACAAGGGTGATCTGCATGGTCACCCATACAATGCTTCGAAAGGTGCCATCCCAAAGGGGGAGTGATAGCTATTGTTGTATGAAAATTCCATCAAAGGTAATTGTTCCTCTCTGCTATGGATGATGTCGAGGAAATAATCCTGGAGCATGTTCTCGATGGTTTGAATGGTCCGCTCAGTCTGACCATCAGTCTGAGGGTGGAAGGCAGTGCTCAAACGAAGTTGTGTCCCGAATGCCTCCTGCAACCCCTTCCATACCCGAGAAGTAAATCTTGAATCATGATCAGAGATAATTGTATAAGGTACTCCATATAGTCTCACAATCTCCTACACATAGACGTGTCTCATGATCTTTATTGAACCCTACTCTCTGATCAGTAGGAAGTTGGATTACATGGTGATCCAATCAACGATCACCCAAATTGAGTTATTTCCCCGGGATGTATGTGGAAGTCCTATCACGAAGTCCATGAATATCCCATATCACTTCCACTCTAGGAACTCTAAAGGCTGAAACAATAATACCCGTACCTGGTTCTCCACCTTCAATTGCTGACATGTGAGGCACCGAGTGACAAATTTTGTGACTGCTTTCTTCATTCCCTAACACCGGTGCGGCGGTCAGAGATCCGGGTACATATTCGCCCCTACTGAATTTACTACTAGAGGGGATGTGTAAAACTCCCTAAACCGTCCCTCCTGAAATGACACTAGTACCACTGTACTTCCTCTGAAGTGGATTACATGCTCCGCACCTTCAGAAAATACATCAGGTGTCTTCCCTATGGATATCTAAGCAAATTGTGTCCGGCAGTTAGTGTCCCCACATTGTGCCTCCCAGTCTCGCTAAAGGGGTGGTTGAGTGACTGTAAGTGTCTGAAAAAAAAAGCAGATCCTTCTCGATCCACAAAGCATATTTCCAAAGCGGCTAGCTACTCTACTACCTCACTCAGCAGATGCTGGCCAGACCTCATGCTGAGTGCATCTTCTACCATGTTTCCCTTCCCAGGAGTATATAATATCTCAAAGTGAACATTTGATGCCACGAGGGTGAGGTTGGATGACTCACATGTGATTGGATGCACCCACATATGCATTATATTATCCTAGGATTCCTTGGTTTAGTTGATCTCCCACCAAGGAAAACCCTTTCCAACATTGTAGATAAACCACAACCTCTTTTCGTAATATAACCAATCTGAGTGTGAACTGTGCATTTCATGTCCAAAACCAAAATAACATCATAAGGCATCGATGCTTCCACCAATAGAATCAGACTGAAACTATCACCTCAAGGGTCAAATAACATCATTGACGTATGTTTTATTATCGAGTCTCCTCTCAAAGGTATCTCCGGACGTGAGGGTCAAGTCAATTGTTTAATTAGAAACTCTAGGTCGTGGAGAAGATTCGTGAAAGTTAGGAATGATTGGTATATATATTTATTGATACATAAGGTAGTTGTAGAAACATAGCATACCTTTAATCATTTCTAGATCCATAGGGTTTCACTCATTGACTGCATGAAGCTACTATCTTCCCCTAACCTCCTGCTCCCTGAGCCTGGAGGGGTCCCAAAAAAGGGGGTGGTTGTAACATGTCGAAAAGTACACCACTGCATGCTACACTCGTAGATCTTCTTCCACGTCTCTTGCCCTACAGATCCATCAGTCCCAAACACTTCTTCATCCTAAACAATTTTACATGCCCATGTCTCTGAGAGTTGTCCTAGTTCCTTTCCTTCCCACTGCAAATATTCACTGGTTGTATCCATTCAAAAAACTAAAATTCAACCATAAAAGATTTCTCTTTCACCCTAGAATAAGTAGGAATGCATAGAAGAATAATGATATCTTGGATGTCCTTTAAAAACACCTTTCATGGAATTTTGAGCCCTGAAGCACTGATTATATCATATTCATTGAGAACTAGGAAATATCAGTATGCCTAGATGAATACAAAGCTTCCTACATGTCGTCCTGCCGAAGAAGTAGATGTTCTTGAGAAGTATTAGCCACATCCTCGAGCCAGTCCTCAGCCACCTATGAGGCATTATCTCCTCGGTATCTGATGGGAATCTGATGCTGAAATATGTGTAAGGAATTATGCCTACATGTGTCCTCTACCAGTATCTCCGGTTGTAACTGGTGACCAATGGGTATTGATATAGTTGGCACACTACCGGAAGGTACTATATCAGGAAATGGTCCTCGTACAGAAGCCTCATCACTAAGAAGACCAACCTCATGGTCACTCACTGAAATATACTAGTTTCTAAGATCACCGCCTTCTCTACCGGTGTCTAAACAAGATGGAGAAACTCTAGAAACCACCTCCTGCTACCCCCCACCTGCATGGGAATCTTTCTTTCCTTGAAACCTCATAGGCCTCTGTTGGTGGAACTCATGCAATGTTCTCAGTCGGCGTGAATTTTCCACTTGTATGGATGGTGGTATCTGCTTCTGATTGAAGGTTGGTTCTGCTTGTACACCACCTGAACGTGCCATCATAGTAAGAGGGCCCTAAACCGGAGCCCCATAGCTCGGTGGGATGTTTGTGCGTACAACTCTCAGAGCTATAACTGGCTGTTTGTGTGGAGGCATCCTAAAAAAACAGATGTGACATAGTCAATAGGTTATATTTGGTGAGCTGACCTTGTGAGATGACTTAAGAAATCACAATGTGAACACACACTCAATCAATGTTTTTATGCACTGAGTCAGAAATCATATGTCAGGGTCCTGGTGTATGGATATGTCGTCAGCTGCACCAACATTGGATTCCATGAACTGAAAACCACACTCACTACACATAACACTATTTCTTTACAGAAAATATTTGATCCCTATGTTTTGCAGTGGAACAGACTCCTATGATACCAATTTTTCATGAACCATCCCACAGGGCCTGTGTCGTCACTACACCAAGCCCGCCTTCTATATGATATAGGCTGGCAACTGGCACTAAATGTGTACATCCATAAAATTAGGAAATAATTGCATTTATAAGTTGAAAACGAACACAATAGAGTTCAAGATGAAAATAAAAAAGCTAAGTGAAATTATATAACAAATGTGTATAGAAAAGTAAAAGGGGCCAGAAATAGGAACCCAACTTTAATGTACAAGAAACTGGAAAAAGTAATAACAGCTCCTGGATCGTCCACCGAAAAATCCTACTTGAAGGGTAGGTACAAATAACATTCACAACACTCCATGTCCGTCCGTCTCCTTCGTGTACCGTCACGCCGTGTGTTCCACCTCTGTGTACCTTCCAGTCCTAGTACACTTATCCTCAGTCCACGTTGTCCATTTTTTGCATCCAACACAATGAGGTGCGGGAAACTCCCGTACAGGGGTGAGTATAACGATACTCTGTAGGGACCCCGAGACCCTAAAGATCTCACAAAATCCAACAAGGATAAACCAAAATGTGTGCATTAAATAGATAACCCCACATAGTTATATTCCCATAAATATACCTATGTTATCATGTAATCTATCTCAATCACAAGGAAAAACAAAAAGGATACTGGATCAACTCACACAGGTATAAATATTTTGTTGAAAGTTAGTGATGATTAGATATAGCCACTAAATCTCCCATTCTGTTGATCCCATGTAGGATCGTGGTACAGAAATTAGAACAGTCAAACCCACATAAGATCCAAGAACAGTAGTCAGAGCTGTCGAACCCACACAGGATCCAGGAATAGTAGTCAGAGATGTCAAACCCACATAATATCCAGGAACAGTAGTCAGAGCAGTCAAACCCAAACATGATCCATGAACAATAGTCAGAGCTTTTGAAGCCACATAGGATCTAGGAACAGTAGATAGAGCTGTTGAACCCACACAAGATCTAGGAATATTAGTCAGAGTTGTCGAACCCACAAAGGATTCAGGAATAGTAGTCAGAGCGCAGCCATCCACAGGGTTTCCGCAAAATGAACGCTTGATTCAAGGAGGTTCCACTCCTCTAGCCAAGTGTCGATACATCATCATCCACGAAGTCCCAAATATAAGTATCCCAATGGTCTTCCACGTCATATGGGTCTCAACGCAATAGAAAACGCGTCAATTAGACGCTCGCTCTGTGGGTTATTAGCCTTTTAGTGTTGGGGGCCCGGTTGGATTTGTGCACGATAAAACCTGACTATAACTCAACAATACCTCGAACTCTAGTTGGGGAATACTCAGAGGAACCATCATGCTCCATGATTACCCGCACCACAGATGGTTCGTCAAATGGACATCCTATTCCAAATATATTGCCAAAAGAAAGTAAAGGGTTGCAGTGGGCCCAGGTCCGGTCCGACCCGGTCGGATCGACCCAGCCCAAATTAGTCTAGGCATAGCCGTTGGGTTTTTCCTAGCCTGCTGGGCTCGGCCCAGAAATTCTTGACG
Source organism: Viscum album (assembly GCA_963277665.1). NCBI lineage: Eukaryota > Viridiplantae > Streptophyta > Magnoliopsida > Santalales > Viscaceae > Viscum > Viscum album. The sequence continues at coordinate 421,038,471 of OY728166.1, read as the reverse complement.
GCCGCGAGTAGCGCGGGGGTGTGCAACAGTCGTGATGGCACAAAAGGCCAACTCGGCCAGGCACGCATGGGGCGCAAATCGGTGGCATGGTCCGGAAGGACGAGACTTGTTCAGCTAGTGTCGCGAGGGGCATGGCATGGGTGGCATGGCCTGGACGGCTGAGGTTAGTTCGACCAGCAGTGGCATGGGGCACGAGGGGTGCGCAGGCCGACATGATTCAGACGGGCGTATGGGAGGCGGCCGGGTAGGCTGGCGAGCTTCCGGGAGGTGGTCGGGCAAGCCAACGGGGGCTCATCCAGGGTCGGTTTTGCCGGTGGCATTACGGGAAGTCGTAGGGGTAGTGAGGGTCAAAGAGGCTATAGGTAGTGCATCCATTGACATTGTTGCATTCTTCGCCTCATCGTTTCATTGCAATGCTGAAGGACATCATAAAATAGATCGAAGGAGGGTGTCAGGTCATGTTAGTTTTGCTCGTACCATCCGTGTTTAGAGTTATAGCAATCGGTCCTTTAGTTCGAAGCGCAAAAATCCACCAGTAAAAAGAAATCACCCTCATTCTTTGTTTTGAAATAATGGAAGAACGTGGAACATAAATGAAATTAACCCTCTACCTTTGTTCATTGTTTGATGATGAAATCACAGAAAGAATACGGAGGATATCGTCGTTCATCACGTCCTCCGCACACTTCCAATCCCAATCTCACAAGTCAGTTGTTGAAGACGTTCCACATCGGTTGGAGTCTGGGGAAGAAAATTGAAGGATAAAATTGCCAACATTATTCATTAGATGAACACGTTCTACATTATTCGTTGGGTGATGAGGTTCTTCGTTGGAGAACACTATTTCTACCAATCTCTCCTCTCCACAATATTCCACCCAAAAGGACAAACGCCAAGCCAAATATTAGATTATGTTTAATCTATTATTTAATTATTGGCACAAAAATTCAAATGGGATAATTAATTAAGGTGGCTCCACTTAATTAATGAAGAGTAATTGGCACAATTAAATTGTGAGAGTTGTCATAATTTAACATGGAGTAGTTGAAGAGTCACTCGGTACATTAATAGGGAGTTGAAAAGGATTCCCCCACATTATTAGGGAGTTGGGAAGATTCTCATGAATAATGGGGGTTTCAAGGGGTAAAAAACACAGGTGGTCGCCAAAATAATAATAATTAAAAGTAGGTTAGGTTCCGGTGGTCCCCACCACCATAACCACTCATGAGAGGTTAAGGTGTGGTGGTCCCCTCCTCCAACTTCCTCATGGAGGATTCAACCAACCAAAATAAAAATAAATCTATAACTTTATTTTAATTTAATTCATTCACTAAAAACCCAAGAATTATATTTTATTCTCAACCCACTGTCATCGAGGTGAATGTTTCCTTAAGTGAATACCGACGATGTGAGTTCAATGGTGCCCTCTGATTTTAATTCTGAGCACCAGTTCAAAATTTATAAAATGTCTCTTGAGCATTTATTAAACGTACCTGAGAAAAAAAAATTGGAAAATTTTTTTCAGTCACCCTCGACCTGCGCAGATCATGGTTAGGCTCTGAAAAGGTGTATCATGCCCCAACGAACCCAACAGTGGTCTCTAATTTTCAATACTAGTTACCGTTTAGAAGTTATGAATTTTACATTAAAATAATTCTCAGTTTATTATTTTATTTGTAGAAAAAAACAGACATTCTCTGGTGGCCCTTGCTGGCCAAAGTTAGTATCTACATAAAGAAAGCATACCCTCATGAGTTTAGCGATTGTCTCAGATTTTTAATTCGAGTTACCGTTTTTGAGTTAAAAGAATTTGAAAAATAAAATAATTTATTTATGTATTTCTTTAATGATTATGCCTTTTTAGGTTCTCTCACAGGTGGCTCGAGCTGACTAATCATATGTCCTGCCTAGGGTAAAATCGCCATCCTGAGCGCTATAGTTCCATCAAATTTCTAATCTGAGTAACCATTTAAGAGTTATTCCATTTTTTTAGGAAAACTGCATACCCGTGTTAAATTTAGCTTAACAAAACATCAACGGATCATTATGGGCACTCTGGGAATCGTAATCATGCACCGTCAGATTTCACAGACTTGTAAAATCCCATATATTTAAAAAAATTACATGTAAATTCTAGGTCATTACACCCATTACCATTTCATCAGGGAGATACTATGAAACATTATAGATCCTGAGTCTTAATTGTTAAATGATAATTAATAACTAAATGATCATGGCTATAACATGAGAATACAATGACTATATATTTAAAGACATTTGGATATAGCTTATGTAGGTGGTAGGGGATGGGTATCTATGCAATCCAAGACCATTATTACATATTTAAATTCTTTATTTCCATTATGTATTTCATTACTAAAGGCTCACTATTATTATATTATATTAATTAACTCTATGGAAGTAGAACTTTTGTGATTTATAATAGGAATTGTCTCTCACACTCTATTTGGAATGCCATTGCGTACCCGAATAGACTATATGATTATAGGAATGGAAACGAGTAAGCGCACGATTACATGTTTTTGATTTTCATCATATGAACATGGGAGCAGAGGATGTAGATAATCCTCATGATTCTAAATAAACAATTTTTTTCTCTTTTGGTATTTAGGAATTTGTATTGTATTGTACTATTGTGTCTCAGATTTAGATGTTTTATAGAAATATGACATGTAACATCTTATTTTCTATAAGAGATTAAATCTGGATTTGATTACATGTTCATGTATTATTTATTTACTATTTGTATCATTGAAATACTTCTTTCAATTCATATATTTTATTATATATCTGATGTTCTACAATCAAGTAGGGAAGGAATAATCTCCCCCACAGACACACTTAGGTCATCACTTATTGTGGGGATCCTCAAGAGTTTGTGGAAATGTTCTTGTTGCATGTTTTACACACAGTTGGTCACAATCCTTTGGTGGGTGCCTACTATGATATGTTCCTCACACCCTGTTTGGTTCGTGCATTTCATCCCAAACAGATTACATTTCTGCTGGTGTAGATAGGGGCAAGAGTCCCTACACAGGTACTCGACTACTATTGAGGAGTAGGAGGGCATGGGACCGAGCCGAGGCTCGAGATGCCACTGCCAGTTTTTTTGCTTTGTGTTGATGTACATTGCATTTTGTTGTTATGTATAGATTTATAACATGTTATAGTTGTTTTCTTAGAACTTGGGACATGTATCAAAAATTTTATATATTGTTAGATATATCTACTACTGTTGTTATTTCCGTTGTGTATGGTTTACTACTTCTGCTGTTTGTTTTATGTTTTATTTCAATTCTGCTACGCTATACTTTGACAAATGATGGCATAGTTTCCCCACTATCAGACCTGGGCCCCCATTGCTAGTCGGCAGCCTCTAGCATTTGAGGATATGCGCTTGAGGTCACATGGCAAACCAGGTTCAGGGAACCCTTTGAGTGGCACCCGGAATTGGGACATTACAAGGAAGATGAAGATCTATAAAAAATCCATAAATTTTTCTAAATTTATCATTGATAAGGATTCAATGCTATGGTTCAACAACTGTTTATGTGTTTTTCCCATAACCAATTGGATGAAGGATATGTAAGAGGAATCTAATATTTACTCATTCATTATTCATTCTAGATGTAAGAAAATGTATAGGTACTTGAATTAATTGTTCTAATGGAATGGAATGAAGGGGGATATTTCAGATTTTGTATTTTGGTGTATGGTATGCCTGAAATATAAGGATGAAAGGAAGATGTTAGAAATGATGTTTCGTCCCTTACCCATACAATAATTTAAATGGGATAACGTCATTATAGATTTCTTCATTGGAATACCCAAATCCACAAAAGGGTTTAATGAATTATTGGTGGTAGTCAATTTCCATAATAATTCATCACTCCTTATTGCTAATGATGATGATATCCATTGATATCGTCTTTCCAGTATATATATTAAAAAATTAGTAAGGTTACATGGGGTACTAAATTATATTATAAAAAATATGGATCTAAGGATTTCTTCATTTCTCTGGAGAATTTTTCAATAATAACTTGATAAAGAAATGTGTTTCAACACTACATATAGTCACTAGACGATTTTATGTATAAAAGAAAAATGCACCCCTAGGGGAAATGTAGAGTTATTATTCCTTGGATTTCAAATGAAGTTGGGATCAATACTCTACACCGGTTGAGAATTTTTACAATAATAGATTACACAAATGAATTCAGATTGAACTGAATGATGTAATTTATGGGATGAAATGTTTATCTCCAACATGTTGGGCTTACATAAGAGAAAAAATTATTTTGGGACCTAAGATATCTAAAGAAATGGTAATGAAGTCTAGAACCATTTAGAAGCATATCAAGGCTGTCCAGAGTCGATAGAAAAGTATTATTAAAAATTGTCTATGTGATCTTGTAGTTGAAGTGGGTGAAAAGGTGTTTCTACAATTATCAGCTTGGAATAAAGTAATGAGTTTCAAGAATAAGTGGAAACTAATACCAAGGTATATTGGCCCCATTGATATTCTTGATCATATAGAGTCAATATTCTATCAGTTGGAGAATCCTCAAAATATATCTATAATCCATGATGTGGTCAATGTATCTCTCCTGAGGAAATAAAAACCTGAACATTCACATGTATTGAACTCATAGGTAATTCTGCGGGAGCATGACCATTTATTAAGGAACAACCTGTCGAAATTATAGATCGATCAAAGAGTGTTCAATGAAAATAACCACCCACATGGTCATTTTTTGTGGATAAATCACCAGTTTTAAGAATATATGTTTGAAATTGATGATATATTGATGTAAAAGTATCCTAATTTTTTTAAACCATGTGACAAATTTGGTGGGAAAAATTCATTTTAAAGGGGATAGAATGTAACCACCTGATTTTTATGGGCCTATTTAAAAAATAAATTAATTTTTTATTTTCTATCATGTAATGCACTTTGTCAAGAATTTATTTCAAATGGAACCTTCTTTTTATACAAAACAACAACTTGGAATATGATACACAAAACACTGAGTTCACATATGATAAAAACTATAACACCCCAACCCTAATTACCCAGAGTCAGTGCATTATTTTAATACACTGGCATGATTACAAGGAATCATGTCCTTAAGGACCAATTAGTTTAGCAGTGCTGGAAAATAGATTACATATATGAACGTTACATTAATATTTACAAAATAAAACACTACATAAATAATCTATTGAGAACACCATTATTCCCATATCATAACCCTACATATCAATCATAACACAATTCATTACATCCTAGGAAAAGTATAACATAACAAAGGGGTGATCTCAAATGCTCAGTAAGTATAAAAATATAGTGGAAACTGTCCTAAATAAGCATAAACATTTATGAAAATGAATAAGGATAAAACAAAATCCTTTTAAACATATACATCAGAATAATATGGAAAATATAAATCCAAAAATTCCATTTACATATTGACATGGATATTCTACTAGTTGAATAATCACATGTAATATCAATAGATACTTTCATAATGATGGAATTCATAATGTCAGACATTATAACCACATAATAAAGGCCTCATGCCAATACTAAAAAAAAATTATTTTGTCAAGGACATGTGTGAAGACCCTAGTTTGTCTCATGTGACCTATCGATACATCTAGGGGCTATAGCGGGATTTTCCCATCACATACAAATTCCAATTAATTTCTCATATGAATAGTTTGAAACATAATATATACATTCATATTAAAACTATTATATGAAATTTAAATACTTTAACCATAAACCATGAATGGATTTAAAATAGTTCATCCACAGTCAAACATATCACAAAAAATTCAATAAAATATGGAAGATAGTATCCTAATAAATGAACTTCAAAAAAATGTTAAATCAAATGATGGATGTTGGTATAGATGAAATCCATCCAAAAAATATTTGAGTGAAATGTCTCTTCTATTTTGAAATAATTAAAATGTAACGAAAACTTTTATGTTGAAAATGTTCTTATAATCTTGTAAGGGAATCCTTGAAGGTGTTATAATGGAAGAAAATAGTTGCACCCACTGAATAAGTTAAAAACATTCTATCATTAATTTTTCAAAATGGAAATAATGTACATTGTTTGAAAACATTGGAAAAATTGCATTCAAAACATTTTATAAAAAGTCAACCATGTGTATTAATTAATTTAACCCATATTCTTGGAAATAGTTAAAATTATTCTAATACATTTTTTGGAAACACAGATGTTGATGATAAAGAGGTAGCAGTTGATAAATTTTTAAAAATGATCTCAGTTTATAAAGATATTGTATAATTAACCCTTACCTTGTTCTTTCTTTTAGTCTAGGGTATGTTTAACCTCCCCTTATTCAGGTGTTTCCATTTGATTTGATCAAAACGACTCCATACGTAGACAATATGATCAAATTAAGGCCTATAGGTTTATGTAATGGTAGTTTCTAGGATATTTGAGAAGGGGTTGGCTGAGCCAAATGGCTTTGGATGTGTGATTTTATGAAAAGGGGATGTACCCATTTATATGAGAGGAGAGGGTCACTTTAGGAAAAGGTTTAAATAATAATTTATTATAAAATAATTTTATATTTATAATCGCTCAAAATGGATATAGTTCAAGGATAATGTGGGTATGGTTCAAAATACTCTCAACTAATAGGTTTTAGACAAGTTTTGGACACCATATTAACCGTATCTTTTAGATTTAACTCTTATTTAAATATTTTAACATTTATAATGTCTTCTTGTATTTTTATATTATATGGTTAAAACATCATATAAAATTCCTAGAGAACCTCAAGTGTTTCATTAATGAATTATCTATCATTATATAAGTCCTTTTGCGGATCCTTATATTATAAAAATATTATATCATTTAATTATATTTTATTTTTTAAAAAAAACTCATTAATGTAAATTTTGTAACAATTTAGTATTTGGTTTTTTCGATAGTCATAAAAATATGATTACATAAAAATAAATACATTAAATAAACTCTAACATGTCATCTTAACCTATAAAATTCGTTTAATACATCAGAAGTCTCAATTTACATTTTTTTAAAATTTATAATATCAATTATTGTAATCTTTCATTAATAATGTAATTACTACATCATCATTGAGTCATAAATAAATTTAACTATTTCATGTCTAAAAATTATAAATAAAATACCATGATTTAAGATATATTTTTGTTCTACTGAATATTAATAGTCAAATTTGTCTTATTTATAACCCAATATTAAAATTTATTATGTTATTAAACATAGAATTAAACACCTTTTACTATTCTTTAAATATAATAATAATAATCTTCATAATCTAATACAAGTGTACCAAAAGGATCATATTTTCTTACAGAGGTTGATTTTGGTCAAAATACAATTATCCAATACGTTTAGGACATGTGTTCGGGTCATTATAATATCATTTTTACCTTTAATTGCCCTATTTACTTTTAACCGTGGTAAATAAAATTGAAAAGTTATTATTCACCCTTAAATATTTTCATCCTATTGAACCACATTTTACTTACTGATGTCAAATGTGTGTCTCATATTTTTTAAATTCAATTCAAAAAAGTGGTAAAACTACGTATTATACGAATTTGTAAATGTGCATAGAAGGTGCGTAAAATACTTTAAATAATTAACTAAAATTTTATTAATCTAATCTAATTATAAAATAACTGAAATGAATTCAATTGAAATAACATAGGTATTATGTATCAATTTTTATATTAAAATAAATTTATATTAATATAATAATTATTTTAACAATATTCGGTTTTAAACAATAATGCAGTGTGTTTCACTATTCATCTAAAATAAAATATTATCAGAAAAATACCAAAAATTGATCCTAATATAATTTTGATATTATAAATCAAAAAATGATGTATATTTTACCAAATTCAAAACATATGAGTTTCATTAATTTATTTTAAATTAGTTCCCTTTGTCAAAACCAAAAAATGGGGTTATAAGAAGTAAAAACTATCAAAAGATTGACATGTGTTTATAAAAAATATAATTGTGAACTTACATTCAATGTACTAAATTATATTTAATGATAAAAAAATAATCTAATTATATTTTAAAAACATTTAAATTTATAATTTAACACTATAAATAATTTTCATTAAAAATGTTTTTTTTCAATTAGAGTATAATATTTTTCAATATTCATAAAAATATAAATGTTATCAGAAAAACAAAATAATATATAAACTAAATATCAATGTACTAATTCTAATGATGAATTTTATATTTTTCAAATGGAATATAAAATAGTATCAAATATTGGATTTAAAAAGGGTTCTACATTAAAAGGCTTTGAAATGGGTTTTTTTGAAAAATAAATATATTATATGAAAAATTGATTTTGTTCTTATATTATGTATAAAAAACACATTATATGCATTCTAAAATTATATAGAGTACATAAAATTTAAAATATATTTAATACTATTCATGAATTCTTTTTTAACGGCAAGTTGGGTAAGTTGTGGTGCACTCTAACATGGTATTGCATGTATCAAAAGCTATTTAATTACATTACAGAGATAAAAAACTATGATATCTTTGTGTGTAACATTATCCCCTCATTTAATAAACAATGTCCTCACAATTTGACATTAGTCTTTGAAAATGGATGTTTTAAAATATAAAATACCTTAGTAGAAATCCAACATTGGAAATAGGGTTTATAAAATTTAATCATAATAAGAGGGAAAGAGAAATGAAAAAGGCACCTACAAATTTGGGTTTCAAATAGGAGAAAATTGGTGGAAATTATAGACATATATTTTAAGGAAGATATTGTTGAGTAAATAAGGTTTCATGATGACTTTTCCATTCCTTTATGTTTTGAAAATAAAAAACACTCTATTTTTAGAAAAAATTTATTTCCCATAATATTTATCTTATTAAGGAATGTTTTTCTTCCCAAGAAAAGTTTATCCCTCTTTTTGTTTTCATTGTTAATGATTTAGTTTCAAAAAATATAACACTATTTATTTCCACGGAAAAAAATCAGGTTAATTTCTAAAACCTCATAATCTGATAAATACATATATATTAAGTATTCTGATTACTGGTTCTAAATTCAGATTCCAATTTCTCAAAAAATCAGATTCCAAATTCATCTAAATTCATATTCTGAATTCCGTGAAATTCAAATTCTGAATTTAAATTCTGAATTCTCTGAAATTCAGATTCTGTATTTTTCTGAATTCAGATTCTGAATTCCTTGAAATTCAGATTCATATTTATTCTGAATTTAGATTCTGAATTCTTTTGAATTTAAATTCACAATTCTTTTTAATATCGATTGTGAATTATCTGAAATTCAGATTCTGAATTCTCTAAAAATTATATTTTAGATTCTCAAAAATTTAAATTTCGAATTCCTCAGAATTTGGGATCTAAATTCCACTTAATTCAGGTTTCAAATTCCATAGAATTTAGACTCATAATTCCTTATAATTCAAATTCTGAATTCCATATAATTTACACACGAAAATCTGTATAATTTAGACTCTGAAATATATAGAATTCTGATTGTGAATTCCATGAAAACAGAATCTGAATATCCAAGTAATATAGTCTATGAATGATTATTTCCATAGACTCAGAACATTATTTTTCCTTAGAATCTGATAAATAGATTTGGTTGAGCAGCCATATTTTGATTACATTTATTATAGTTATAAAACATTGTTGTGGTTTCAGTTTCTAACTAATTGTTGTTTCTGTGACATGTGTAAATGTCCCTCTAAGATTCAATAAAAAAATATGATCATTAGAGGATGGAGCTGACCATTGGAGATGTTTATATAAATATGAGATTATTTGACCGAGATCATCACTAATCATGATCTCTAAAGATTACATGTTGTGGAAGTGATATATATAGAGAGAGACTCTCATGCCTTATGTGTATTGAACATCTTATTCATATTGCTTTATGCGACTCCGATTATTGTTGTGTACAATCAAGGGATTTCGAGGATAATAAGAGAGAGGTGCCGACAACCTTAATGTTCTAGTAATTTGTGATAAAGATGAAATAGGTGCTAGCTACCATGAAGATCGAGGACTAGCAGGGATTGCAAGACAGACTCAGATTTTTTTATTGATGGCTTACCCTCGTGTGGGTAAGAAATACTTTTTTGAAAGTATTAATCAAGGATCCTTTATTCAATGTTTTTGGATACCCTAATTTTTGGGTTAAAATATTCTATACTTGTTACTTGTTTTGTTAAAATTATGTTTTCTCATGTTTTGGAATAATATGGAAAGTATAATTGTTTTATACTTTTTTTTATTTGTAAACTATGATTAGTAAGACACTATGTGATTTAAGGTTGAATCTTTTGCTTGTAAGAATTTCTTAAGATTCATTTTCGAATCCATATTTCCTGAATCTAGAATGTCTGTCGAACTAAGAGGTCTTGTGAATTTATCTTGTTTAACTTTTTTAAAATTTTTTTTCCTCAATGATAAAAACGTATGTTTTATACCAACTATAAAGGTTCCAAGGGAATTTTTAAAGGATACAATTCACCCCCTCTTGTATATTGAGCATCTACATAATTATTTAGATCCTCTAATTGGAATAAAAGGATGACTATGAAATATATATATATTCACATATATGTTTTCTTGCTCAGTTTTCATTGTTCTATATTTTCATTGCTTAAGATTTTTATCCGTGTTTACAAACATTTACTATTAACAGGTTTTTTAAGAAAGATAGATTATTTTAGATGGCATCAATGATTTTTGGTTCAATTGAGAATCATAATCCAACTAGACCACCTATATTTTATGGGAATGATTATGAATATTGGAGAGATCATATGAACACTATTTTATAAATACTGTAGTGGACAACTTTTTTTATGCTTACTGGTGATTACAAGATTCCTGATAAAGAAGTGAGTTTTTTTACTAATCAAGAAAAATAAAAACCTAAACTAAACTAAAAGTTATACAATAAAATTTTTTTCTCCTTGACCAAGAATATATATAGTTATATTTCTTCTTTTGAATCTACAAATTCTATTTAGAAGAATTTGGAGGTCACTTATATTGGTACATCCAATGTAATAGAAACTAGAAGAGTTTTGTTTAGTGCAGAATATCATGGATTTATATTTCCTTATAGAGAACATGTATGTGTGGTAAAATAAAGGTTTATGACTATTTTTTACAGTTTAAAATCCATGGGTGAGAATGTTTTAGATGATTAGGCACTTGTGGACAAGATTATAGATATCATTTCTAATGAGTGGGAATCTAGGAGAACGACTATTGATGAGAATAGAAAAGTATATCTTGTTACTATTGATGAGTTTTTTGAAACTCTTATTTAACATGAGACAAAAATGAAAAGAGATGCTGATCTAAATAAGATGAATAATTTCAATGGAAGTGTTTCCATTACAGCAACTAAAGTCATGACTCTTGAGAGGGTTACAAGATCCCAGTCGAAGAAGGTTGCTGTTTTATCTAAATCATGTGAAAGATGAAAATTTTGAGAACGATATAGCTATTCTAGCTCAATGTATGAACAAGAAAGTTGGGAAGAAAGACTTTTAATATTTATTTAAGAAGAAAAATAGAAAGGACAAGAAAAACTCTGAAGTTACTTATTATGAATGTAAAAGAGCAGGGTATATTATGCCAGATTTTCCAATGCTTAATAGATAAGAATGATAGGAAAATCCTTCCAAGATAAATAAAAATAAGTATAAAAAAGATAATGATAATTTTTTTTGAAATATAATGAAACTTGGAGTGCCAATGGTGGAGACACTTCTGATGAATCCATGGAATATGAATATTATGGTCAGAAGAATATTGGTTTACTAGCCAGATTCCCTATTTAAAATCATTGTTTAATTTCTATGGTACACAATGATGAATCCACAACCAATGTATCCTTGAATGAAACTTGTAGTGAAAGTAAATATTAAGAATATTCATATGATGAATCTTCTTCTAAGGAAGATTATACATTACCTACATATGACAAAGTTTCTAGGTTTTCTATGCTCCTTGTGAATGAAAATTCAAAAGCCAAGAAAACTCTTAAAAAGGAAAATTATAGAATTTATATTCTTACTAAAGAAGTATCGGATATTTCCAAATATCATGAAAAAAATTATGATTTTGAAATTATTTTATAAACCCTTGTTGATGTTAATTAAGAGAAGGATAAACAATATACATATCTAGAAAAAGTAATTTTTGTGGAAAATATTTTAGAGACTAACTCTAGTGATAAGATAGATGTTTTTGAGGATAACAACATAGTTATTAAACTATAGTCAGAAATATTTTCCTTGAAGAAGTGTTTGTCAAACAATACCTTAGGTAAGGAAAAGTTTGATAATATGTATTCTCAAATTTGACCTCTAAGGAATAATTATGGTTTTGATTATACTCACTCAAAGCCGGTTTCAATAATAATTATTTTGATTCTCAAAGTGCTCCATTCTGCACAATGTGTCAGTCTGGTGGTCATTGGTAAAAAAATGTTCTTTAAAAAAACCTCAATCTTATGGTTTTCAAATTTATATTTTTCAAATAAAATTTGGATTCCTAAAATTTTGCTCTCTGAAGATTCTGGATCCAAGAATGTTTGGGTTCTGAAAGTCTAACACTCTTATTTTCATGAAAAAAAGATAGTACCAATAGCAATACAAGATACATGGGTAGTGGATGTTCCCAGCACATGACTGGTAACAAAATCTTCTTTGAATATATTATGAAGACTATAAGGGGAAAAGTAACATTTGAAGATAATGCTCAGGAAGAAATTATTGGTATAGGTATCATTGTTCTTCATGGAAAAGCGTTGATTTTAAATTTTATATTTATTAAGGGATTTAATCACTACCTTATTCGCATAAGTTATTTTTTTGATTGAGGTTACCCTATAAATTTTAGGAATGATAAGTGTTTAGTACACAATTCCATGGAAGATTTTATTCTTTATGCCCATAGGAATGATAATGTTTACACACTAAACATAGAAGTCCATAGAATCCAAGATCTACCATATCTTTGTGCAATCGAATATCATTATTGGTTATAAAATATACGGTTAGGACATTGTAACCTTAGAAACCTATGAAAACACTCTAAGGAAATACTAGTTTAGGATCTACCGAAACATATCCATGATTCTTTAAATGTTTTTGGTCCATGTCAATATATAATTAAACATAAATCAAGTTTTAAATCAGTCTGTGAAGTCTCAAACACTGATGTATTACAGTTGGTGCATATGGATATTTTTTAAAAAATAAAAACTGGAAGCATTTGAGGAAAATAATATGAATTTTTCTCAATTGATGATTGCACTATATATACATGGGTCTATTTTCTAGTAAATAAATCTGAATCATTTTCTAATTTCAATATTATTATAACCCAAGTAAAAAATTAGAAAAACATTCCATTAATAACTATTCATATTGATCATAGAGGAGAAATTCAAAATTCTGATTTTTTATAATTTTTTAGTAGAAATGTTATTATATATAACTTCTAAGCCCCATGAAATCTTCCAAAAAATGGCGTGGTAGATAAACAAAACTAAATTCTTAAAGAGATAACAAGAACCATGTTGAGTGAATACTTGGTAGCAATACATTTTTGGGATGAAGTAGTATTTATACTTGTTATACTATAAATTGTGTTTTATTAGAAAATTTCTTAATAAAAATCTTTATGAGTTATGGAATGGTAGAAAACCTAGACTATCATACCTCATGGTTTTTGAATGCAAGGTATTAATTCTTAATACTAATGATAATCTACAGAAATTCACACCAAAATATGATGATGCAGTTTTATTAAGCTACTCCACAACCTCTATGTATTATAGTGTTTTCAATAAAAATAATTGATTAGTTGATGAAATAGTACATGTTAAATTTTATGAAACCAATCCCTCTGTTTTTAAACAAACTCAACTTACTTCATCCGTTGTGCTTTCAAAATCTAATTATCAACCGTTGATATAAGATCTTTCTGATAAAGAAAATGTTTTAAAATTTTTTTATAAATCATTCACCCATAATGATTTTATACCATATGTTGATGAATAGTTTCTACAAAACCCAAATCAGATGTTTATTTAGAATAGTCCCAGTGAAAGTATCATTGGGGATGTAAATAAACAGGTTAGGACAAGAAGTTCCTTAAGAAATGAATTAGAACATCTAGAATTACTATATCAATTAGAAAAAAAAGAACTAAAGATGCATTAAGTGATGATTATTGGAAAAACTCTATGAAAGATGTGGTAAATGAATTCTAAAGGAATAATGTAAGGTCCTTGGTCTAAAGACCTAAGAAAACATTTTTTATTGGAGTAGAATGGTTCTACAAAAATAAGTGAGATGAAATTGGAATCATAGTATGAAATAAAGATATATTGGTTGCTAAAGGATATAATCAACAAGAAGTAATGGACTATGAATAATCCTATGCTCCAGTAGCAAGACTTGAATCTATTCTTATTCTAATTTCCTTTGTATAATTATTTAATTTCCAAAAATTTCAAAGGTAGGTTAAATGTTTATTCTTTAATGGTTATGTTCAAGATAATGTTTTTGTTAAAAAAAATCTTAGATTTGAAGTTGAGAAACATCTTGAATATTATTTCAGACATACCAAACCATTATATGTACTTAAACAAGCTCTTAGAGTTTTGTATGGTAGACTTTCGGGGTTTTTTCTTCAATACAATTATGATAAGGGAAATGTTGATCCAACCCTTTTTATAACTAAAGATTATAAAAATGTTTTTATTGTTCAAATTTATGTTGATGACAATATATTTTGTTCAATGTAGCAATCATTAACTGGTTATTTTGTAGACGTAATGAAATATAAGTTTGAAATCAGTTTTATGGGTGAGTCAACATTTTTCTTTGGTTTTCAAATTTCTCAAAAACCAGAAGGAAGAAAATATCCCTACAAAAGTATATTAATGATTTTCATAAAAAATATGAATATGAAAACACTATGAGTATAAGTACTTCTATTGATACCTCAAATTTTCTTGATCATGATAAAGCTGGGAAACCTGTAGATCAAACATTATTTTAGAGGTATGATAGGAAGTCTAATTCACTTGACGGGTAGTCATCCAGACATAATGTTTTCAGTATTCTTATATGCAAGATATCAATCTAATCTTAAAGAATATAATTTAATTTCAGTGATAAGTATTTTTCACTACTTAAAGGGAACCATGGGTCTATGTCTCTTTTATACTTCTGGAAATGATTTTGATTTAAAAACAATTTATGATGCTAACTTTGGTGGATATAGAATAGATAAGAAAAGTACATCAGGAAGTTGACATTTTTTAGAAGATTTATTATTTTCATGGTCATGTTAAAAAGCAACACTATGTAGCACTTTCCCTTACTGAAGCTGAATATGTAGTAGCTGGAAGTTTTTATGATCAAGTGTTGTGGACGTAACACACTCTGACAGACTATGGTATGAGTTTTACCAAATCAAAAATACAGTTTGATAATACTAGTTCCATTTCCTTATGTAAAAACCATGCACATAACTCTCGGGATAAACCCATAGATATTAGGCATCACTATCTTAGGGATCACACAAAAAAATGAGATATCATTCTTAAATTTATCAGAACAGAAGATCATCATTATGATATTTTAACAAAATCATTACAATCAGATAGTTTTGAAAATATTAAATAGAAGTTACGAATGATAACCATAAGCTAATCATCTATATTAACTTCTTATTGAAACCTATCTCCTTAGAAAAATAATTCTTTTCATAGGGGGAGTACATTTTCTTATTATTAAAAAAAATTTGTAGTCAAAACTTTTCACAATCATGTTTATTTTCGCAATCTGATTTTCAGAATAAATTTTTTCCTTTAAATTAGTTTTGAAATTTTTCTGGAATATAATTTTCTAATGAAAAATATTCTCTAATACGAATTATTTTCCTAGCAATACAAAATGTACTTTTTTTCATTACTAATCTTTTATAATCACCCTTTTTTACTTATATTTTTATCTTGTGTAAGAAACTTTTTCAGATTAATTTTTTATATCCGAATGCTTATCTTTAAAACCTCAAAATATCATAACCTATGAAAATCATTCTTTGGAAATCATCTTAACCATTAGATTTGAACAGAAATTTTTCAATTGTTGGATCAACCATGGAAGTTGAACCATCACATAAATCGCCTATATAATGCCACATAATGGTTGTCCCACATCGATTTTCAAGCTCTTTTATGTTGAATCTCTGCCTCTATATTTTAAGGCCATTTCGAATCATCGAAAGATTCCTCAGTTCTGAATGTCTGTTGAAACATCTCCACTAAAATAAATGTCTACTGTAACGGAAATCTCTGAGTGGCAGATATAATGAGAGAGGTTATTTGATCCGAGATTCTTAGAAAAATATGATTCAACATTCCTATGAATATTATGATGAATGTATGGGAGAGAATTTTCTTTTCAAAACTGAAGAGACATGATCTGGAGTATCTAGAGTTGATGGTAGAGTTCTACGAAATAGTAACTATTTTTAATGAAAAAGGAAGAGATAAATTTTATTTCAAGAGTTATCGAAAGACCTACTTTCCTACGTTTAGCAATGAAACATGTCTTATTGGAATTCATTATGATGGAGATGTAGAGTTTTGTACTCACAAAATACATGATGAATCCAGTTCTTTTAATAAGTAAAAGGAAATAGAGTGTCTTTTCTTGAATGGATTGAAGACTCCGAAGATCATTCATCTCTATATGAACATGATGTTTTATTAATTGTGGGTTTAATTATATATAATTACAAGGAATGTGGATAAGGATACACTAATGGATAGTGATATCAATAAATTGGTTTTCATGGAGAACCTCAGAAAGATAATCTTTGTTAACCATATCTTGGTAACGATTGAGAATATCATGAATAGAAATCTGAACTCTCTGATTATCATGTATCCAGAAATCCTTTCAATGATTATTGTTTTTTTCCTTCAGTCATTCAAAATACCATGAAATTCCAAGCCAAAAAATTATAAAGATGTGTTGCTGAGTGATAAAACCCTAAAGTGAATGAACATAGGTTTTTCTAGTGAATCTGGAACATTATATGATATTTTTGAAAAATTAATAGAATCCATGTAAAAGGAGATGGAAGTGGATGAAACCTACAATAAATGTGGAAGGAAGAGAAAGGATAAGGAATTGTAAGAGGAAATAAAAACTTCAATTCCTATGGAAACTCAGTCAACACCTCCAAAGCCAAATAAGAAAAAAGCTTATCCTGATGATTTAGTGGCCAAATGATGAGACAATAAAAAAACTGGAAGAAAGGGGAGCCTAAATTTTGTTTAGACCCTTTTAAAGAAAAGGCTATAAAGGAAAAGGCTGCTAAAAATATTGAAAATGAATAGAAAGTGAAGAAGAAAAATAAGAAGTTGTCCGAGGATGAGATAGAACAATATATTCTTAAGACTTCTGAAAAATCCTCTGGGTAAATTATGGTAATAGAAAAATTTCTACGAGAATCAATACTAGAGACTCCAGGAAATAAAGTGGTGATTTAGTAATCATGTCACGAAAATGAAATAGAAGGAGAAGAAGAATTGGAAGAGGAAATAGAAGAAGAAGATGAGGTGGTAGAAGAAGGGAATGAAACTGATGATATCATAACACAAGTTAAAGAGTACCATGATAATGAAAGCCCCTCTATAAAATTATCGATCCGGACATCACAAGTGGAATCCTCAAAAATTTCTACACTAAGAAAAGATGATAAGGGAGATCAATAATTAAATAAGGCAAAAAATGATGAAATCAGTAATCATGATTTCATTCATCACGAAGATCTAGTGTCTGTTGCATAGAAAGAGGATATGGAGGAAGATAAAATTGTTCATCTATCTAACATTGAGCATGAATCTCCCAATGAACAAGACATCATTTTGAGATCTGACAAGGGAAAGAAGGTGGTTGTAAATACACGTAAAAAATCTATTTTGTAGAAGAAATATGTTGGTTCTTTATCAAAGAGGAAAACTAAAGTCATAGAAAACGATTCATCACCTACCAAGCACTTGGATTCAGAAACATCTTCTCTCAAACATGATTTTGTTGTTCTATCATTGAAAATGAGGGTAGGTGCTATTCCTCTATTTCAATGTATAGATTTAAGATTCAAGATTCTTCAGCATGAGATAAATCTGAAGACATATTAAGATTCAATGGCGATATAGAAGTGTCTCACACTAGAGGCATATTTCATGACCATCCTCATTGGTTATAACGTTCATTAAAGATCATGCATGAAAATGACAATCTGGTCAAAGAAAACGATTGATGGGATGAGAATATTTAATGAATTCCATGATAATGTCATGGATGCATTTGTTACCGAAGATGGGAAGATCAAGGATCTTATAAATATTTTTTAGGAAAATTTAACCCTAGAAAAAACTACTCAGAAGCAATAAGTTAAGAAAATTAATAGAAATATTAACTATATGACCATGAACTTGAAGAGGGAAAGATATCATAGAATGGAGATTGAAGAGAAACATGTAAAGCAAGAAGAACTGTTGAATGTTCTGGCAGATATTCTTAAGTAATAGGAAAAGAAAATTCAAGCCTTAGAGAAGAATAATGAAGACCAGGATCAGTAACTTAAGAAAGAAGAATAGGATCACAAGGAGCTCAAGAAGCAAAAAACCATTTTGGAGAAGCTTATAATGAAGGAGAGAGAGGGATAATTTCATTACATTATGATCTTTTGTTGAATTATCTTCATTGTACACATTCGTTCAATATTAATGAAATTTTGGTTTGTAAAATACATGACTTATTTTGAAGTTAAATTTCATTTATTTTTCTTTCATTATTTGTTTTGGATGGTTTCCAATGTTTTTATGGATAAATAGATGAGTTTTAATGAATTGGTCCAAACCGTGAGTCCAATTCCAGATTTAAAAATAAATTTTTGTTCCTTTATAACATTTTAATTTTATAATATTGTTCCCTCATTCCAATTCCTAAATGGTCTCCTCTGACCTATTAACACCAAAATATAAATTTGGAGCCTTTATAAATCCATAATCATGGTGGATATGGGTTTTTATTTAAGATATTAGGCCTACCTAAAGGCCCATTTCCTTCATTAAAAATAATTTTTAATTTTTTAATATCTCCTTCACTATTTGCGTTTGTTCAGTTATTCCACCTCCCCCTTGGCTCTAAGAAACCCAGGCACGCTCCCCTTTCCTTTACCCACTCCTTGGAGCTCTTTGAAATCGAGAATTAGGGCTGATCTTCATAGGGTGTCTCAAATCATCCAAAATGGAGAGGTAACTTCATCCCTTCTTAACTATCTCAATTCTTACACTTTTCCCTCCATTCCAGTTCCTAAATTACCTCCTAAATCGTCTTCGAACAATCCCTTAATTTTGGCTGTTTTCAATTTCAGCTACTATTTTTTTGGGGTGATTAATTCAGGATACTTCAAGTCGATGAGTCTATTTCATTCCTCTTTAAAATTGCTTAGGGTTTCATCCCTAATTCTTGATTTATAACAATTCCAGAAGTTAGGGTTCGAGCCTTGGTTCTAAATTACTGTATTGTGGGTGAAATATTGAGGTTTTAGGTTTCTTTTAACTTCCTTGAGGTGTGGCGGTCGTGTGGTTGATGTTTCGCCCCAATATTTGAGGGTTTTGACACATTTGGTAGGTGATTTCGTGGATAACCATTTAATGATACGTTAGTTTTCTTGATTAAATAATTTTACATATTCCTTATGTGTGCTGTGAATTATGAGAAAACCATTTTTGGTATCAATAGTAAAGCATTTGTTTTTAAAGTTACATTTTTCCTTGAAGTGTGTATTTCTCAAATGTATTTCATGTGTTATCTCTTGGGGTAGTTTTGTAAAATGTGGAAGTGATTTATTAGTTGTTGAAAGGGGCTTCCAGTTATGGTTGGGTAATGATATAGTTTAATGTGGGCCTAAAAAGGGGGTGCATTTGAATGGTTTTATTTGTATAACCTTGTTATACTCCTTGAAAGTGTTTTATGGATTTTTGTGTTCTCATGGGTATCTTTTGTGATATTATTCAAGATGATTATATAACATTTGAAAGTGGATTATTACATGTTGATTGGGATGAAAATTATGTTTTTGTAGGGTCTTGGTGTTCTTTTGGCTTAAAAATATTTTTTTGGAAATGGATTTTATGTGCAAAGTTTGGGTATACTTTTTATAATTGTTTATAAATGTTTTAAATGGTTTATTGGGTTGTGTAATAGGTGAAACCATATCAGCAAACTGTTTTGGTAGGAGTATATTTTTAAAAGGTACATTTCATTTTTGAAAAGGCTGTTATGTGATATGTATCCTCTTGGAAATATTTTATTAAATTGTTTGAAGGAGATATTGAGGAGTGAAATGATGTGAATGTGATGTGGAGTGTTTTTTTGTGAGTGTGATGTGAAAAATTGAATTTTTGATTATGAAAGAAGTGTTATTTTCCATGTGTGTGGGTTGTCATATGAGTTTAAATATCTTATAATTGTTTTATAAAATTGTTTAATGGTTTTGTGGAAGTGTTGAAGAAATGTGAAATGTGTTGTGGGATATTTTTGTGTGATTCGAATTTCAAAATCATTTAGAATGAAAAATGGATTTTTGTGACTTGTGTGTTATACATATGGGATTTTTGGTGAATTTGTGATGTGGAAATGATATTTTCATGTTCAATGTATATTTCTTGACTTGTTGAACATGTTTGAGCACAAGGGGAAAACCTGGGTATCTAGGTGGGTGGACATGTACTAGTATACTAGTGAATCTGTGGGGTTTGTCCTCAGTTTCACTTAGCACGATTGAAACTTAAAACTCTAACTAAACTATGATGATGATGATTGGGGACCACTAGGTTATGGGTATGTTCCCTACTAGTGGATCGTGCACAAGAATGGATACTTGTGATGGTTACTTTCACCGACATACGAGGTACCTGGGACCCACATCTAGCTAGTGCCTAGTGGTTATTTCCTATTTCGTGTGCTCATTATTTACATTGTACTTACCGTCGGCATATGGTATAGTTGGCTGGAAATTTCCCTAGAGTTGAAATTATTTTTAAAATTTTTTATTCTTAATGATTTCCCACTTGAAAAATGTTTTTATTCAAAGTTGCATCTTTTAGAAATTGTAAGTTGCTTTTCATGTTTTTGAAAACATGAATGATTTTCATCTTTAAATGTTTATCACATGGAATTTCTTAGTGGTGGTATCCTACTGGGCATTGTCTCACACCCTACTTACACCATTGGGTGTAAGTAGACTTGGTTATTTTTGTTGTCGTAGGTTGGGTACAGTTTTTTGTTCCAGTGGTTCGGGTTTCTAGTAGGTCCTTGGTGGTGAAGTCTTGTGGAGGTGGCTTGAGGGAGGTGCCCCTTTCCATGAGGGTTGTTGGGCTATCCTTATTTAGTTTTGTACCTTTTTTATAGAACTTTTGAGTTGTTTTAAGCTATGTAATTCAGTTCAGAGTTTTTGTAAAATATTGCTTGGTTTGAAAAATCCAGATTTGGTTCATTGGATTCTTTTGTTGTTTTATGTTTATAAACTTGGGAAAAGCGTTCCCAATTTTTAATTTATGATACCCAGGAACTTGTGCCAGCCCGTGGGGATCAGGAACGCACTTCGGGCCTTGTCACGGGCTGGGTTTGGTGCCATTTTTGTTGGCGATCGATTCGGTTCGTGACAAAATGGTATCAGAGGATGTTCAGGTTAACTCTTTGGGTCATGTTATTTGGGGAAGAGTCAGGATAGTCTAGAGTTAGGATTTTTGGGACATGGAATTCTAGTTATTGGTAGTGTGCCTGATCACCACAGCTCATAATGGGATTCATGTTTCCAAGAGAGGTCGGGATTTATCTAAGTCCTTCGGTTTTCTTGGTTCGATGATGATTAAGGGAAATGAAAAGAGAGTTGGGTTAATGGTCCTAGTGAGCTCGCAGGGCCTGGAAAGCCATGTGGAGCCAAGGATATTCCCTAGAATACTCTCTGTGATAGTGAAGTGATTGTAATATGTCCGCCAACCATATTTCCAATTCACCCACTAAAACTAGTTTCCTCTCGCATTATTTTGTGCATAGGTTTTGAAATCATGGCATTTTTGTTTTAAGAAGTGTATAGTTTTTGTGAAATGATTTTCAAATAAAGAGGGAATGGTTCGGTTTATGAAATGGTAGAACTGAATTTTTATAATTGTTTTGAAATGTAAAATGGTGCGCTTACACCTCTTTGAAAGTAGAAACTATATTGAAGTTGGTTCTGAAAATTATTTCCAATAGAGTTTTCTAAACAATCAGAGTGTGTTTTAATCGGATGAGGTGTTTTGAAATTTATGTGAATATCTTGAAAGTGAGTTATTTTCTAAATGGTTGTGACTTTCTGAAAATTTTTGTAAGATGTGAGTTGGTATTTTGATCACGTGGTTTGCAGATATGAGAAAAAAAGATGTGTTGGTTGACCGTTTTGGTTTTGAAAAGTGGAAAGAATTTTTGTTTTAAACTTTGGTATTTCCATTAGCGACCACATGCATGGGGTTATATGGGATGATGGATGGTTGATGGAATGACTGGATGAGTGCCGGGATGGATATGAGAAGGTAATCTTCTGTGGCACCAAAACCTGCAAGTTTGAGGCACATGTGGTACCATTGGTGGATACGCTTACTGCTAAACTATTAGTTCTCAAAGAATTACTTTTAAAGAAAAACATGATGTCTTGATATATATTTTTGTATGGTTTGTATAATGGGTTTTTGAAAATGTTGATGTTGTGGGATGTTTCGATTCTAAGAACCCCTTCTGTTTGAACTGTGTTTTGGGTTTGTGTTTGGCCAGTAAGCTGTGTTGTAGGGACAGTTAGTGGTCTCTTTTGAAAAATGTTTTGGGATGCCTTTTCTGTGGTTCCCTTCATGTGTTTGGAGATGGTTTATGGCTTGTTTTGACCAATAGACCAGATTGGTTGGGTACTTGGGTTCTCTCATTGGATAACGTATTCCCCCATTAAAGGTTAATGCATAACTGAAGCGCTACCCAGATTGTTTCTCCATTAGAAAATCCTCCAGTTGATCAATATAAGGAATCTATTTCATGAGATTATTATATTGAGTATACACCCTTTCCTTTATTGGTTTTGTGTATCCTCTTGTAGTGGGATATTGATTATGGATGGTTGAATGTGACCTTATCCTCTTAAGTTTCATAATTTTTCGAAGGTGGAAGTGTTCTGGGGTTGTTAGCATGGATGAGTATTTGGATAGTGTCTAATAGGAACTCTCGGTCCTTCATAGTCTCTTCGAAGAAGGAGTTCATGTTAAACTACTAGTGTAGGAAATCTGGTCATGAGAGGATATTACGACCACTTTCTAGAATTGTGTGGTGTTTGGGGATGTTGTACAAGTTCCCTCTCTATTCATTTATTATATCAGTCTCAATGGTCATGTTCAGTGATTCCTTGTGATGTCATGTGCTCGATTGACTGTAAAGGTGAAAGTTGGGTAATCATCTGAGAGTCTCTATTATATTGGGAGAATGTCTCCCATGAAAAAAAACATAAAAAATAATCCATTTTAGAGGAAGGTGAGTATAAGTGTTCTTTACTTCAATTTTTTCTCACCTAAACAAACAAGGTGTGATGTGTGTACATCTTCTAATCCCTTGTTTCAGTGAAATATTGAGTTAGGGTAAAGTGAGTTTGGAATGTGTTATGTCTTGGAAAAACATATTAGGGATTGCGTTGTAGTTTTTGTTTGCAACGAAAGAAAAATTCTCATTTAGGTGGTTTCCAAAGCCTAAATTCAAGGCTGAAGATGCTTCAATATTTTGAGCTCCAGCCATAGGTCCTGGAGAGAAGCTGGCGCGTAGTCAGGAGAAACCCCAGTGTCATTTAAACCCTTGTGCAAAGTCCTATCCTCAATATGAAAGATAAGAAGAGTTTAAACATATGGTGTCAGCATATTTCATCTAATGTTCATGTTCAGTTGAAATAGGTGGAGGTCCTTGTACCCATGTCATCACCCAATGTTATTCCCTCCCCCTTTGGTTTCCATTGAGTCTTTAGATAAATGTATGAAGTTTGGCTAGACAGGTTGACCACACGGTTTTCACTTGGTTAGTAGTGACCATGCCCAAAAAAACCATGTAGATAGAAGAATCGGCACTGTTAGTTCAGGGATTCCAAAACCGTGCAGACTAAACATGTGTTTTTTCCAATGCTTTATATTATGGGGTCTTTATGTACCGACCCATGCTGGTTGATTAAGATTGTTGGTTCTTATGGTGGGGAGCCTATTTTTCCCCTCGTACCAATAGAATAGACTTATCAATGGTCAAGTATTGGTGGTAGGTAGTCTCATTCGGATCTATCAAGCTACTTAATTCTTCCTTGGGTAACCATTGTGATTGGAGAGTGCCCAATGGTTTAGTTATTGCAAGGTATGTGAAACCTTGTTCGATGTTGTTGTTCGTTTGAGTGAATTTCTTGAGTCTTTTCGGATAGTGTTTGAGGAGTTTTCCTTTGGGATAAAGCCTGAATGTGATTGATTGTTTCAGGAATGTGGTGTATGATTTTTTTGTGAAGTATTCCTTCCTTAATTGATCAATGTAGGTGTTTTGGCCTTTGGGGTCGAAACCTGGAAAGGGAGTACATCTTGGTTTATCGGTTCAGTTTGGCTTTCGTATCTGACCTTTCTATAGCTTTCCAGGGATGGAATGTTTTCATGGTGATGTGAATTGTAACATACATGACTTATTTTGAAGTTAAATTTCATTTATTTTCCTTTCATTCTTTTTTTGGATGGTTTCCAAAGGTTTTATGGAGAAAAAGATGAGTTTTAATGAATTGGGCCAAACCGTGAGCCCAATTTTATATTTAAAAATAAATTTTGTTTCCTTTATAACATTTTAATTTTTTAATATTTCAACCTAATTCCAATTCCTATATGGTCTCCTCTAACATATTAACACCAAAATATAAATTTGGAGCCTTTATAAATCCATAATCATGGTGGATATGGGTTTT